>CM064330.1:8288259-9745789 GCA_032595735.1 Pelochelys cantorii
CAACAGCAAGAGTAGATGAGTCTGGGAGGAAAAAAAAACCCCGAAAAAAAGTTTTCTTTCTTTCTTCGTCTGATGCAAAGCCGGGGAAAGCATTTCCCCTCCCCTCCCAGCATTCTGACAGTCGGGGCCAAAGCTTTCGGAAATCAAACGTGAACTCATTTTGAAATACCAGCAGTGTTTGAATTTTAAATTAACCTATTTACAATGAAACTATGCCTGCTGATTGCCATCATCTTCAGGAAAATTAACAGTAACGATCATTGGTGTCATAATGCAATTTCCCCGCAAAAATCACATAGGCTTCATTACTGTTTACATAAATTGTCATAAATACCAATTATAGCTCAACATAAAATGTAATGCTCTTTTTTTAATCATAATCACACAATTGTTCTTCTAATTCATATGCTGGGGGAATAGGATTTTGATTCAACCTTTGTTGTGAAGGAAATGTTTTGCTGGTAGTTAGTTTTGCTGTAAGTGCTTGTTGGCTTATTTTCAAATCCATCTCTCTCTCTCCATGCGGATCATTTAGTCCTTGTCCCTTGTTCGCTTTGCCCTCTAATACTCAGAGAGGAACATGTAGGCGTGTTAATAGCTGATGGGGGAGATGTGCGTCTCATGTCCTCTAGACATTGGCCGCTGGGGCTGGAGAAGAAGAAACCTTTCCAGTGGGGATTTATAACATCGTTTTGTGCAATTACTTTGTAGACCCCATAAAGGAATAATGCAATAATAAACCTGTTAAATGAGCAAATTTGTTACACCAATTTCAGTTTTCCCCATAAGTCAGCAGAACAAATAGCTGATAAAGAAAATAACATGTTAAATGACTAATTTTAAAAACAAAGCAAGGGGCTTGGCTTTATTTTAACCATGCTGTTTTGCCACATATATTTTGGGGTAATGACATTACTGTGCACCGTAGATATGGTACAAGGTAACTGCCGTATAATCAGAGGGTAATTATCTGGTTATTTCTGTCTTTCAATGAGAAGCCTGAGTAGCAATGTGATTAGTCGGGGCACAAATTTGCTTCAGCTCAGGGCTTGCTGAAGGTTTCCGAGTGCTCTGACACCTTCTAAGGGCATGTGTCTTCCATGGGCACTGAGGCTGTTCATCTGCCCATAGGGGGCACTTGTCACCTCGCGAGCATAACAGCATTGCTCAAGGTGTTTTACGTCTCCTCCCACTGTCTGGAAAAGTGTTTCCTGCAGCTGCTGTCTGGTCAGATTGTAGAGGTTTGTGTTGTAGCTCCAGAAGTCCTAGGCTTGATCTCTGGTGATGACTGCAATACCGGTCTTTGCATTATGGTTTTGAGGGACAGATCCTGACTGTGCATCTGCTGCATTCTGCAGGAACAGTCTCTGGGGCCAGTGAGGGAGCTAACCAACCATTAGCCTGTAGTTTCGAAAAGGAGCTGCCAGCCAGGGATGGTGAGGGTCCACAAGGCTAGCAGATCTTGCTACCAGGAAATCAGTGGCAGGAAAAGGGGATAAAGCAAAGAGATATATACACCAAATAACATTTTAATATCATCTTCCCTGAGTCCTTTCATCTTCATCCCCTCTGCCTTGCAGACCACCAGGCTGCTCTGTGGTATTTTTTCTCCCTTCTATTGAGCCGGTCCAAGTTATGGTCTCTTTGCAAATTGGGGGTGGAGTGAGTGGTCAGACCCTATGCCAGAAATCTGACACCAAACATTACCAGGCAAGCCACAGCCAAGTCCCCAAGAATGCATGCCCATAGCAGATATTATTCCCCCAACCAGCTGAAGCAGCTGCATTGTTCATTTTATTCTGCTTCTATGCTGTGGTATAAATTCTCGGGATAATCTTGATCTGTGTTTCTTTACAGGAATTCGATGGAGGGCAGTGAAGCATGTATCTCCAAATTATGGACAATCCATTGTCAGATGCAACAGATTTATCTGCAGGTCTCTTTGCCAATACTGCTTAAAAGCAATATTTTTCTTTTGATATCGCGAACGAATCCTCTAGACGAAAGGCCTTTTGCTCACAGAATTTATATCATCCTGGGTGTTTTGTGGGGGTTGTTTCTTTTTTTTTTTTTTTTCTTCAGTCTGTGTTGTCTCCTACTGCCTATGCAAGCTGTGTTATTCTTCAATGTTTCGTCACAGCGCACTGGATTTGAAGAAATCAGAAGAGATAAAGCTTGGCTTGCCTCCTAACGGTTGATTTTGAAAAGAAAAGGCCTTTTCTGGGAAAACTGTGGTGACCTGCAATAGGTCAATTAAATCTTTGGCACAGTTGTTGGAGAAACGGGTCCCTCACAATGCACGTCAATTGGGGACACTTCTATTGACTGTGATGGGCTGGACACAAAGTACATTTATCTATGCTTAGCACATTTCCTGATATTTTTATTCCAGGACTGAAACTGCAGAACTTCCCTAAAGTCAGTGGAACAACTGTGCAGGGAAGGTGTGTGGTTTAGGGCTCTGATTGACCCTTACAAAGAAATTTCTACATAGGTCACACTGTGACTATACTCTTCAGATGGGAGTTGGTTAACCTGACTCAGCATCATTTAGGGAAGTGGTCTTACTGCACTGCTGTAATGGGATGCTTACTTCAGGTGGGGGCAGATTTCAGCGTGGACACATGGAAAAGTAGGTTCATGAAACGTGACTTATATTGATCTCGTTTCATAGTGTAGAGCAGCCAAGTGCCCGGAAATAATTTGCTCATGCAAGTCAAGTCTGTGATCCTCCCATGCTGGCGGCGTAGGAGGATTCTGTAACCAAGAGCAGCTTGAGTGGAGTTCAACTGCTGAATAATTATTACTACAAAACAAACAAAAGGAAGTTTTTTCTTCACACAGTGCAGTCAACCTGTGGAACTCCTTGCCAGGGGATGCTGTGAAGACCAGGACTTTAACGGGGTTCAAAAAGAACTAGATAAATTCCTGGAGGTTACGTCCATCAATGGTTGTTAGCCAGGATGGGTAGGGGTGGTGTCCCTGGCTTCTGTTTGTCAGAGGCTGGAAATGGATGGTAGGAGAGGGATCACTTGATAATTCCCTGTTCTGTTCACTTCCTCTGGGGCATCTGGCATTGGATGCTAGCCAAGGTCAGGACACCCCACTATTATATCTGGTACATATTTACGCTAGGATACAGTCCTTATCTCAAAAGGTTACATTCTATGCAGAGCACATAGATACAGGAAATATTCTTGTTATCCCCATATGGCAGAGTGCAAGCTGAGGTGATGAGAAATTAAACCTGCTTAAAATCACAAAATAAGCTTAGGGCATAGTCAAGAATTGAACTACAGTTTCCTGAGTCTCTGTTCAGTGCCTTAATTGCAAGTGCCTTCTTCCTACAATCACATAGTGGGGAAAGAGGGGGTGAATTCATCATTCTGGCCCTTTACATATGAAGACTTTTGCTAGACCAAAGTAAAGTATGGCTAATAGAGGAAGGATAGCTCAGTGGTTTGAGCACTAGTATGCTAAACCCAGGATTGTGAGCTCAATCCTTGAAGGGGACCATTTAAGAATCTGGGCCAAATCAGTCAGGGATAGTACTTGATTCTTTCATGAGGGCAGGGGACTGAACTCAATAACCTCTCAAGGTCCCTTCTAGCTCTAGGAGATAGATATATCTCCATATTAATATTATTTAAAGGTCTTGATGATATGAAAGTAAAAGGAAATCAGGGCATGATTATACACAATAGTTGTTAAGAGAATTATAGAATAATAATACTATAACTGGAAGGATCCTTGAGAGATCATTTAGTCCAGTCCCCTGCCCTCATACAGTATATCCCATCCCAGAAATAAGAAGGTTATTTTAATCTTTTAGGTCTTAAGAAAAATAGCTAATTAGTAGATCCAGTCAATTCATTAATTGCAAACAAAACTATCAAAGGAATTAAGCCTTTTTTCCCCATTTCCATTTTTTCATGAACTGTTTCTGATATCTGCAAATGTATTTGTAATATATAAATATTCACAAAGCTGGTTGCTGGTGAAGATTTTTTTCTGGTTTGTTTGTTTTTTTGTTTTTTTTTTTTTTTAAAGCCACACATTTGTAATGAGCATTGTGCATGTCACAACCTTATGGAGCTGCTGTTATCATTTTGTGTTCCCTTTGTTTGTTTGTTATGCCTGGATTGTTTGTCCTGTTTTACATTAGAATGTAACCTCTTCAGGTCAAGGATCATAACTCACCTATGTGTATGTATTATGACTAGCAAAATGGACCTACATCCAAACTGAGTACTTTGGATGCTGCCATAAAACAACAACAACAAAATTTGTAGTCATCTGTATTAGAACTGATTTTTTTTCACAAAATGGATCAAAATTTTGAAGTTGTTTCTGTTTAGCAGGATTCAAAGTGGGCCCATTTTCCTTTTACAAAATAATGGTCTTTTGAACAGATTGATCCAAATTATTATATATAACATTATTGAAAGAGTTATCGACATGTTTTATCTACTTCCTCCAGGGGAGAAGTAAACTGCTATAGGCCTATGCTAGGTTTTCAGTAAATAGAAGAGGCTGGAAATCTGTTTTCAAAAAGCTTTTTCAGACAAAAACTGATATTAAAATCACTCAATCTATGCAAACTGGCCCTGAACAAGTTTGAACAAAATGCAAATTTTTAAAGTGATCATTTTTTTTCATGTACATTTTCTCCTTTGAGAAAAGGCTGTTTTATGGTGAAAAAATAGTTGAAAAAGCAAGATTAGTCCTAATTTGAATACCTTTCAGCCTTTGGGGTGTTCAAATTTCAACTACAGGTTGAACCTCTCTAATCCGGCACCCTTGGGACCTGACCAGTGAGGAAGAAGAGAAACTGCCAAACCATGAGAGGTCAATATTGTCTAGCAGCATTACCAACACTTCCACTGCTTACTGGGCTGTGAGATGACATGTAGGGGTAAATAAGAGCTAAATAATAGCACTGAACATTGAGAGTCAGGCTGTAAGCAAACTTCATGGGACCATAGGAAACTTGACTGCACCCAGGATAAGTGGGCAAATAAATCATACCAGACCACTTATGTTGCTTAACCAGAGTGTGCCGGACTACAGAGGTTCATTCTGCACTTGCTCTGAGATTGTTATTCATAGTGGGATGATTGCTCCTCTGAGATAAATGGAATGGTTTCTGCTCACTGACTGAAGTAGAATAACATAATGAATGACGAATAATGAATATTGAAAAGGGAATAATAAATAATGAATGATCTGTTTGCATGTGAATGGGGCTGATCCAAAACGCACTGACATCAATGGGAAGGCTCCCATTGACTTCAAAGGACTTTGGCTTAAGCCTGTAGCTATTGCTATAATGAATATTAAACATTAAGTTCTTTAAACACTAGTATAATCAAACCCCATATGCACAAAAGCAAATAAAGTGGAAACAAAAGAGGGAATTGCACACTGAATTGCCAGCCAAAGTCTGAATATTTGAGTGAACATTTGTAAGCACTACTTTTGAGGTGTTTTTCCCTCACCAGTAACCAACTAGCCCTGCTAATTATTGTGATTAGATTAGCTTCAAGAAATTTGTCTGTGGCAAGACTTAGGGCAATGTTACAAAACTAGGCATTGTACTTATGTGTCAGAGAAAGCGGCCAGTAAGGTTTTCCTTACCCAGTTGGGATTTTGCAAAGAGCATCGCAGAGGATTTCGGAATATTAATTGTAAAGTCACAGGGGCAGTCGGTATGGAGTTGGCTCTATGGATAGTTCCTTTTCCTTTCCCTGGAAATGTTAATCATTTAAGAACAAAAGAACAGCCATACTGGATCAGACCAAAGGTCCATCTAGCCCAGTATCCTGTCTGCCGATGGTGCCCAATGCCAGAGGCCCCAGAGGGAGTGAACACAAAAGGGAATCATCATATGATCCCTCTCCTGTCATCCATTTCCAGCCCCTGACAAACAGAGGCTAGGGACACCATTCCTACTCAGCCTGCCTTTCCTACCCATCCTATTCTGTACCCACCATTTGAAATTCACCAATTTTTTTCATGTTATTTTTAATTAGGTCATATAATTAATTATTCCATAAATAAATTAAATAATGTAATTGTGAATTAGGTGGGTATTCTTTTAACCATTGTATAGGCAAGTAAACCGTAGCAAACAAATGTTAGTGTCTTGTCTCAAGTAATGCAGAAGGTAAATATCAAAAGAAAAAACCCCAAACCTCATGTGCATGTCTATTTATATGGCTTCCATTGCTAGAGAGACACAGCAATATACCACTGGAAGGGACCCTGATAAGTCATCTAGTCCGGTATCCTCCACTGAGGCTCTATCTAGTCCATCTCTTACAGGCATTGCTCTAATCTGCTCTTAAAAACCTCCAAGGATAGAGGTTCCGTAACTTCCCTAGATAATGTATTCCAGTGCTTAACTACCCTGACCGTTAGAAAGATTTTCATAATGTCTAACCTAAATCTCCCTTTCAGAAATTTAAGCCCATTATTTGTGCTGTCCTCAGTCAACAAGAACAATATATCACTCTCCCCTATGAAGCAACCTTTTATGTATTTGAAGACAGTTATTATGTCTACATTATTTTTGTTGCTCTTCTCTGGAGTACTCTAGTTCTGGGCATCTCTGGACTTTCTTCAGTTTGTCCAGTCTTTCCCGAAATGTGATGCCCAGAACTGGAACATTCCTTTCGAAACCTTTTCAGTGCAGAGTAGAGCAGAAGACTTCCTTCCTGTATCTTGCTTACAATCAATCCCCCTGCCAGTTCATCCCAGAATGATATTTTCTTGTTTTGCAACTGTTCTAGACTGTTGATTCCTATTTAGTTTGTGATCCTCTATAACCACCAATTCCTGCTCCCTTTTATTCCTTCCTAGGCAGTCATTTCCCATTTTGTATTCATGCAATTGATTATTCCTTTCTAAGTGGAATATTTTGCATTTATCCTTATTGAATTTCAACCTATTTATTTCAGACCATTTCTTCAGTTCATAAAGATCATTTTGAATTCTAATCCTGTCCTCCAGAGCATTGCTAACCTCTCCTAGTTTGGTAGCATCCACAAACTTTTCTAAGTGTACTCTATTTGCTATTATCCAGATCATTTATAAAGATATTAAATAAAACTGGATTGTGGTGAGATCCCAGTGGGACTTTAGTTGATATGCCATTCCAGCTTGAGTGTGAATCATTGATAACTATTCTCTGAGTACGGTTTTCCAACCAAATGGTTGCCCACACTATAGTAGGTTTGTCTATGCTATATTTCCCCAGTTGGCTTATGAGAAGGTCATGCGAGACTGTAATAAAAGCCTTACTAAAATTGAGATAGGTCACATCTTCTGATTGGTCCAATCCACTTGGAGATGTTACTTTGTTAAAAAGGATATTAGGTTAGTTTGACATGATTTTTTCTTGACAAAATTATGTTGACTGTGTCAAAGTCAGACACAGGACTCACAGATTTGTCAGACCGCTCTGTTTATTAGCAAAGCCGCTCTGCTAATACACCCAGAAAATGTGAGTCCCATACAAGGCTCAAATCCCTTGATTTATACAGTTAAAAGAAAGCCAAATTAACAAGATTAAAAGGTGGCAAAACTTCACATGATTAGTATGAGACTAGTCAAGTATCTTCATTTCCACATCAGGCACACAGCAATCTCCTGTCTATATCTCCCTGGTTATGTCAATTACTTTCTGCCTAACACCTAATGTTCCTTTTCCTGTTATCCTAGGCAAACCTAGCTTCACTCTGATCTGCATACCTATGAACAACATTAACATAATCTTCCTTTTCCTGTTCAGAGACAAACAGTGTTCCTTCAACTTATTCAATTATTACAGTATAATTCATCTTTCTCTTACAATATAATTCTTTCTCCTTTCACAACTGTTACTTATCACCTTAGTATCTTTTAGTTGCTTACAAATTGATTGTTTGATTATTTGTTCCATTATCTTTCTGGTCCCTGAAGTTAAACTGACTGGTCTATAATTACCTGGGTTGTTCCTCGTCCCCTTTTTATAGATAGGGTCCATATTTGCTCTTTTCCAGTCCTCTGGAATCTTTCATATTCCCCTGGAATTCTCAAAGATAAACGCTAAAGGCTCAGAGATCTCTTCACCTGTTTCATTAAATATTGCAAGCAACTAAGTATTCTAAGTATTCTAAGATTTTAGCTGACCCTTAAAGACATCTAACTTGTCTAAATAAAACTCAACTTGTTCTTTTCCTATTTTAGCCTTAGATCCTACCCCATTTACACTGATGTTCATTATGTTAATCATCGGATCACTGCATTTTTTTAGTATAAACTTAAACAAAAAGTAGCATTTAACACCACACTCATCTAAGTTTGCCCCTTCATGCTTCTTTTACCCCTTTTATTCTTACCCCAAGATTTTCAACATTATTTCACCAACTTTCCACTTTTGTATGACTCTTTTTTTGAGTTTCCAGTAGTTTTATATTGCACCACAAATTATCCTGAACTCTTTTTCCCTTTAGATTCACTTCCCATTGAGTCTCATCTACCAATTTTCTGAGTTTGTTAAAGTCTTCCTCCCTGAAGTCCATTGTTATAATTTTACTGTGTTCTCTTCTGCCATTCCTTAAAAATCATGAACATTATTGCTTCATGATCACTGTCACCCAAGATTCCTTCAGTCTTCAAGTTCTTAAATAGTTCCTCCCTGTATTGCAGACTTATATCCAGAACAGCCTCTCCCCTGGTTGCTTTTTCCACCTTGTATAATAAAAACTTGTCTCCAAGGTATTCCAAGAACTTGTTGGATAATCTGTTCCCTGTTGTATTATTTTTCCAGCAGATGTCTGTTTAGTTGAAGTCCTCATCACTATGAAGTCCTGTGCTTTGGATGTTTTTATTAATTGTTTAAAAATAGAATCACAGAATACTAGAACTGCAAGGGACCTCAGGAGGTCATCAAATCTGGTCCCCTGCCTAAACCTACCATTTTTTTCTGATTAAGTAGTCTGAGATGAATACCTATTATGATAGCACTCTTGGGTTTTGCACCTATTATTCTTACCCCACCATTTTCAACAGATCTGCCTTCCAGATATACAAGACAACATTTCCTCCTTTTTTACCCTTGCTGAACATGGTAGCTGGTTAGGGTACTCGCTGGGTGTTGGAAAACGCAGGATCTAATAAGCCCATTCCTCATTTCAACAGGTCCATGGGATGCTGAACAGTCTTTGAGAAGAATAATGGAGGATTTGACAGAAGCCATCAATTACCTGAAGGGGTTTTCCAAAGAGGATGGAGAGAGGCTGTTCTTATTGGTAGCAGGTGACAGAATGAGGAGTAATGGTCTCAAGTTGCAGTGTGGGAGGTCTAGGTTAGATATTAGGAAAAATATATTTCACTAGGAGGGTGGCGAAGCACTGGCATGAGTTACCTAGGGAGGTGGTGGAATCTCCATCTTTAGAGGTTTTTAAGACCTAGTTTCATAAAGCCCTGGCTGCAATGATTTAGTGGTGGTTAGGGGGTGGGACCACCTGAGGTCTCTTCCAACCCTAATCTTCTATGATTATGTGATTCGATGGCCGGTCCCAACTGAAGTGTCTCTGTGAAGGGCTTTCTAGGCATACCAGCAGTGTCTGCCTGTGATTCTCAGTCTTGTGCTAGTACTGTAATTCAAGTTAGGATTTACTAGCTTGGCATGCAATAGTTGAAAAATTATCGGTCTTCTTTTCTCATTAGTCTTCAGGCTCACTGTAGGATTAGAAATGGGCACATCCATGGAATAAGAATCTGGATTTGGATCAGAAATTAAAATACCTGTGTGGACAATCACTTTGACATATAAACTCTGTAGGAGAATCGTATCTGAGTGATCGAGTCAGGTTCTCTTCATCCATCTCTAGCTGTTCTGATCCCTGCAGTCTCCAAAAATGCTTTACAATGTTCTAGAATCTGTCTAATTCTGGAGGAGAAACCAAGATGCGGGACAATATTTCTTCTCTCCTGGAACACAACATGGAGTAGAGGAGAAGGATCACAATTATGAAAAGACGGGCTGTTGTCAGGAGTACGTGGAAATATCAACTAATAACTACAGGTTGAACCTCTCTAGTCTAGAACTGTTTTGGTCCAGCAACATTCGTGATCCGGCATGATTTTAGTTAACCTAATGGCCACTTACCATGGGCGTGGCCAAGTTTCCTGCGGTTCCATAATGTTTGTCCACAACCACCAGTCCTGGCGCTCAGTGTTCTGTGCTGTTATTTCACTCTAATATACCCCTAAGTGTCTTCTAAGAGTCCAGTAAGCAGTGGTAGTGTTGGTAATGCTGTAAGACAATATTGACCTCCCATGGTTCAGAAAATTCTCTGGTTCGGCACCAGTCAGGTCACAAGGGTGCTGTACTAAAGAGGTTCAACTTGTATGTGCATCCTCTACATACCCGGTTGTCCTCTTGAGCTGATACACAACATGGGTGTGCATTGCCAGACAGATGGAAGACAGGGTTTAAGAACATAAGAACGGCCGTAGTGGGTCAGACCAAAGGTCCATCTAGCCCAGTAGCCTGTCTGCCGACTGTGGCCAGCACCAGGTGCCCCAGAGAGGGTGGACCGAAGACAATGATCAAGCAATTTGTCTCCTGTCATCCCTCTCCAGCATCTGACAAACAGAGGCCAAGGACACCAGTTCTATCCCCTGGCTAGTAGCCTTTTATGGACCTAACCTCCATGAAATTATCTAGCTTCTCTTTAAACGCTGTTATAGTCCTAGCCTTCACAGCCTCCTCTGGCAAGGAGTTCCACAGGTTGACTATACGCTGTGTGAAGAAGAACTTTCTTTTATTAGTTTTAAACCTGCTACCCATTAACTTCATTTGGTGTACTCTAGTACTTCTATTATGGGAACTAATAAATAACTTTTCTTTATTTGCCCTCTCCACACCACTCATGATTTTATATACCTCTATCATATCCCCCCTCAGTCTCCTCTTTTCTAAACTGAAAAGTCCCAGTCGTTTTAACCTCTCTTCATATGGGACCCGTTCCAAACCCCTAATCATTTTAGTTGCCCTTTTCTGAACCCTTTCCAAGGCCAAAATATCTTTTCTGAGGTGAGGAGACCACATCTGTACACAGTATTCAAGATGTGGGCGTACCATAGTTTTATACAGGGGCAGTAAGATATTCTGTGTCTTATTTTCTATCCCTTTCTTAATAATTCCTAGCATCCTATCTGCCTTTTTGACTGCCGCTGCACACTGAGTGGAAGTTTTCAGGGAACTGTCCACGATAACTCCAAGATCTCTTTCCTGATTTTTCATAGCCAAATTAGCCCCTATCATACTGTACGTATAGTTGGGGTTATTTTTCCCAATGTGCATTACTTTACACTTATCCACATTACATTTCATTTGCCATTTTGTTGCCCAATCACTCAGTTTGGTGAGATCTTCTTGGAGTCCCTCACAGTCTGCTTCTGTCTTGACTATCCTAAACAGTTTGGTATCATCTGCAAACTTTACCACTTCACTGTTTACCCCTTTCTCCAGATCATTTATGAATAAGTTGAACAGGACTGGTCCCAGGACTGACCCTTGGGGGACACCACTAGTTACCCCTCTCCATTCTGAAAATTTACCATTTATTCCTACCCTTTGTTTCCTGTCTTTTAACCAGTTCTCAATCCATGAAAGGACCTTCCCTCTTATCCCATGGCAATGTAATTTACACAAGAGCCTTTGGTAAGGGACCTTGTCAAAGGCTTTCTGAAAATCTAAGTATACTATATCTACTGGATCCCCCTTGTCTGCATGTTTGTTAACCCCTTCAAAGAACTCTAATAGATTAGTAAGACAGGATTTCCCTTTACAGAAACCATGTAGACTTTCGTCCAACAGATTATGTTCTTCTCGTGCCTCACAATCTTATTCTTTATTATTGTTTCGAATAATTTGCCCAGTACTGAAGTTAGACTTACCGGTCTGTAATTGCCAGGATCGCCTCTAGAACCCTTTTTAAATATTGGTGTCACATTAGCTACCTTCCAGTCATTAGGTACAGAAGCCGATTTAAGGGATAGGTTACAAACCACAGATAATAGTTCAGCAATTTCCCATTTGAGTTCTTTTAGAACCCTTGGATGAATGCCATCCGGTCCCAGAGATTTGTTGACATTAAGTTTTTCTATTTGTTCCAAAACCTCCTCTAATGACACTTCAATCCAGGACAGTTCCTCAGATTCATCACCCACAAAAGACGGTGCAGATTTGGGAATCTCCCTAACGTCTTCAGCCGTGAAGACTGAAGCAAAGAAATCATGTAGTTTCTCCGCAATGGCTTTATCGTCCTTGATTGCGCCTTTTATAGTTCGATCGTCTAGGGGACCCACAGGTTTTTTAGCAGGCTTCCTGCTTCTAATGTACTTAAAAAACATTTTGTTATTTCTTTTTGAGTTTTTGGCTAGCTGTTCCTCAAAATCTTTTTTTGCTTTTCTTATTACATTTTTACACTTGATTTGACAGTGTTTATGTTCCTTTCTATTTATCTCACTAGGATTGGACTTCCACTTCTTAAAAGATACCTTTTTGTCCCTCACTGCTTCTTTTACATGGTGGGGAAGCCACGGTGACTCTTTTTTAGGTCTCTTGCTATGTTTTTCAATTTGGGGTATACATTTAAGTTGGGCCTCTACTATGGTGTCTCTGCACATTCACTCTGGATGGCGCTTCTGGATGGAGTATGATTTATTATAATGTTGTCATTTTAAATGACTGTTGTTCAATGCAGTGTTATCTTCCATTCTGTGGTTTTTACCCCCTGCAGAGGGGTATATACGTGTGGGGACAGAGAGCCAACAAAAATCAGCTCTATGACATAGGTAGTAAGGAGGAAGAGATTTTGCATTCAGATTGCATGAGAACTGCAGGATTGTTCTGTGTTTAACCTGTAGATCTTTGTATTTTGTACCTTTCTCAAGCTGCAGCCATAACACCACTATTGTACATCTCTCTCCGAGAAGATGCATGGGACCTGGAGAAGTTCAAGAGCAATGGAATCAGCTTTCCCTTTCTGAAATGGAGAACAAGGGCCGTAGAAAATACACCATTCAAGAGAATCAGGGCATTGACTCCTAGTTGAGTTTGATGCTAGATTTAGCAGCTGGTGATTTGGGATGTCTCTATTTTTGGTGCCCGTTCTAGAAGGGCCTGCTTCTCAGAACAGCTGTGGAGGGAGGAAACAGATTTTGCTGCTCCAGTGAGCTGAGCTGGAACCAGGGAAGACCCAGAAGCTTCATTGCTGTCTTCTGTGGCTGTAGGATCCAACCCAAAAAGCACATGCCACTTACCATGTCCACTAAATAGTAATCACTTGGAACCCAATTCAGCATAGACCTATTCTGAAGCATGTGCATAGTCCCACTGAAGTCAAGCACAGGAAAAGGTGACATCAGGTGGGCTGTAAATCAGACACATGCTTCAGAACGTTGCAGCGTTAGGACTTAATGGTTGGAGGTAGTACAAGGCCAATGCCACACTATTGAGCAGTTCTGGCTACTAACCGCTACAGGCAGGAGCGTACTGGCAATCAAAATAGGCCCGGGAAATGGGTTGGGAACGGCCCTCCCCATGACATCACCCCTGCGTGCCTCTCAAGCCCCGCCCCCTGCGTCATGTCCGGCACGCGGCACGGGCGGCAGGTCAGGCTCTGCGTGCCGCATACAGCACGGAGGCAGAGTCGCTTGGAGTGAGGGGCAACGGCGTGTGGACACGACGGCCCACCGGGAAATTCCCGGTATCCCACTGGGCCAGTCCGCCCCTGGCTACAGGGCCCCCTAGCAAATGTTCTACAATATTTAACTCATAGAGAACTGTGCTGTGTACTGCTTTATCACCATCCCTTCCTAAGGACACCTAGATTTCCTTATTGCGGTCTCCATACTACAGCCTGACCAGAAATAAAATGTACAAATCACCGAGGTTATGGATTTAATCCAAAGTAGCTGAACCAAAGGAACTCCGAGAATGCATGCATTTCTAGGGTAATCCAGAGTAAGAAAATAGTAATAATAAAACAAGACCCCATGACAGTAAAAAAAAAAAAAGTACAACAATTAAAAAATGACTATCAGATTTAACAGGGAGAATTTATTTGGACCGTTACCTCTGAGTCCCTGGTTTGAATCCAGATCTAACGAGACTGACCAAATGTCACTCTAATTAGATAGCAATAAAAGTTCCAGAGTGAAATGAATTCCATGGTCTGCACTCAGCTCCAAGTGGACATTTGTCTTCATTATGAGCCCAGCACACAGTTGGCACAGTCTGTACTTCTGTCTTTAAAGAGGCTCATAAGTTAATGAAGAGAAAGATTGAGACATTTGCCTACTACTTCATACCCAGATCACTGGAGAAATGAGGAACTTCATCGCCTTCAGGATCTTTCATTCTCCCTGCTCCATAAACATTATAGATTTGGTCATTGTTATAGTTTTATTAAAAACCAAACAAACCAAACACTTGATGAAATGTGCAGGTGGTACAGTTCTTTCGCGGTCGGGATGAGAATAGATTAAAAGTTGACGATTAGTTGAAATCTCTTAAGGTTTCATATACTTGTTCTTTCTTTCTTTCACTGTTTGTTTTTTTTTTTTTAATTTTCCCTAACTGAAACTCAGAATTTGGTAGCAGCTGCAGTCAGTTGAGATAGAAACAAGTCCAACAGCTTCAGTTCCTGAGTTTTGTGTTGACTAATGGATTTATTTTTGTAGGCTCCTGATATACCCTCTGCCCACTTATGATTAGCATTTATTCCCATGGCTTCCTTCAAGAGAGCACGGGGCATGTGTTTGATGGGAACTGCAAAGCCACTGGAAGAAACTTTAGGTCCAAAATCTACTATCAGGACTAAACCCCGTAACTTTGATTTTCCCTCTGGCTCCATGTCATTTGATCCCTTGACAAGGGGAGAGGGCTAACTCAGGGAGAAGTTTTTTGTTTGTTTGTTTGTTTGTTTTGTTTCTTTGGGGTTTTTTTAAACCCCCAAAGTTAGGAGAGGAGCAGCAAACAGAGGTTTTGCAAGGTAGTTCTTCAGGTGAAGGAAATTAGACTTATGCAATCCAGGTGAAGAGGGGTAAGTTTGACTCTTTGTGTGTTTATGTTTTGCTTGCTTCCTTGTCATGTGTGCTTGATGGAAGATCATAGTGTGATCAGTTTGGAGGACTGTGGGCTGAATCAAGCAGCATGCTAGGCCAGACTGAGGGTATGTCTAGACTGCAGAGTTTTTCCGAGATACCAGAGATATCCCAGAAAAACTCTGCTGTATCCAAGGAACGTGTCTGCTCTTCCAAAAAATTTTGCGGAAGAGAAGATGCATTTTTCAGCATCCCTGTAAATCTTGTTTTACGAGGAAGAAGGGATGTTCCGAAAAAGGGCTTTTTTCCAACACTTGGCCCAGTGTAGACGAACCAAAAAAAGAAAAAGCTTCTTCCAAAAAAAGAAGCAGAAAAAGATACTCAAATTGCGATTCACAATTTGCGTATCTTTTTCCGAAAGAACTGTGTAGTCTAGACACAGCCTGAAGATTACAACTGAAGCTATTGGGATCCGAAAGGAATTTCCCCCCATGTCAGTTTAGCAGCAACACTAGGAGGTTTATTGCCTTCCTCTGCTGCATGAGGCCCGGGTCTCTTGCAAGTTTAAACGAGTGTAAATGGACGATTCTCTGTAGCTTGCAATCTTAAAATCATGATCTGAAGACTTCAGTAACTGAGCCAGAGGTCAGGGGTCCAATACAGGAGTTGGTGGCTGAGGTCTGTGGCCTGCAATGTGCCACAGTTTCCCTTATGACTTTAAAGTCTATGTATCTACTTTTTGGTCCCTGACCAATGCAAGATCACTTGAGGAGGTGGCACTAATTCAGGGAAAACATGGGTTTAAAAAAAAACAAAAACAGTTCCTAAATGACCAGGGGAGCAAGTAGGGAGGTTTTTGAAAGAGATCTTAGAAAAGAAGTGTGAGAGGCAGATTCACCCAACAAACGTGCTCAAAACTTAGGCCAATAACTCCCACTCCCAAATTAAAACAAAATAAACATAGAAACAAACTACCTTTCAGACTAAAAAATAATGCAGGCATAAGACCAGCAGCAGAATGAGGGTTATCCAGTATGTCCCAGTGAACACATTATTTATTGTGGGTAAGTGGTCTATGTGTGCACAACAATCCCATAGTTGGGACCCTTCTTCCAGATGAGGTCATGGTATTCTCTCATATTGAGGATACCCCTCCTGGAGAGGAAACAGTAGTTCCTAGGAAATAATAGGTAATGAGGGGCTTGGGTTTTTTGTTTATGTTTTTGTTTTAATTTTAGAAATATAGATAGCTGAATTTATGATGAACAGAAGAACCACATGGTGGGTGAGGTCTAGGCTGGATATTAGGAAAAACTATTTCACTAGGAGGGTGGTGAAGTACTGGAATGGGTTACCTAGGGAGGTGGTGGAATCTCCATCCCTAGAGGTTTTTAAGTCTCGGCTTGACAAAGCCCTGGATGGGTTGATTTAGTTGGGGTTGGCCCTGATTTGGACAGGGGCCTGGACTTGATGATCTCCTGAAGTCTCTTCCAGCTCTATGATTCTATGATTGCCCCCAGGTGCAAACATTGTGGCTCTCATAAGACATCTAAATAGACTTATGTACAGTCCAGGGGAGGAGCTGCTGGTTATGGTAAATGTATGTACCCATGACATAGGAGAAAGGTAGGAGAGATGTCCAACTTTAGGCTGTGATGTAAGTGACTAAAGTCCAGGATTCCATCTCTGAAATGCTTCCACTTTCATATACAGGTTCAGAAATACAGGCAGAATGAGATGATGGTGTAAGGAAGAGGGTTTTAAGTTTATTAGGAACTTGGGAAACTTTTGGAGAGGAAGGAGCCTAAAGAGGAAGGTTAGACTCCAACTAAACCAAAACACAACCCAACTGATGGCATGAAAAACTACAAAGTTTGTTGAGGTTTTTTGTTTTTTAAACTAAGGGCTCGGAGAAAGCCTACAGGTGTGTAAGATCATATGGTTTTGGGGGGAAAACATCCTTATGGATGCATTTATTAAAGGGGAAACTCTATCTAGTAAAGAGGACAGGAAAAACATTGGGAAAACACTAGTAGGAGCTACTGAGGCACAGCTGAATGTAAAAGAGTCTCATTTAAATACAACACTTAATGGCAAACAATGGAATATTGACACTATGACCACTCTTACGTATTTCCTATTGTTCAGATTCTTTGACAGGCTGGGGCTGAAGGGACAGAAATAGCAGTAATTATTTCCATCTCTGTCTTTGCTTGCCAGCCATATGACCAGGAATGGCCATGCTGGTCCAGAAGAAGATAGAGTTAGAGGCAGTGACAGCATTAGAAGCACAGATAGGAAATATCAATCAGAGCCATTTGGCGTGAGTTGTATGGCACCGCTAGGGACTGCAAAGGATGCTAGGAGTAGCAGAAAGAAAGCTTGAGTTGCTCTACATCAGATAACTTAGTTTCAAGTTCTTCAACTGCGCATTTTATAGTAGACTTTAATCTGGCTCAGAACATTAGCAAACTTCATTTGCTTCCTATTTCTTAAGGAAAGCTTTGGGGCCAAGATATATCAAGGAGCTATAATGTGTGTGTGGCATTTTACACTACTTCTGAGCTCTGAATGAATCTACTAATGCCCAAAGTGGCATGGGATTGCCTTGTTATGTAATGGGGAGGGCTTTATCTTGCAGGATGATACCCACTAAAATTAAAAGAAGAACAACAGGTTAAAAAGATTTCAGGAATGGGCATGTAACAAGCTTTCAATGCTCTTTTCCTGCCTCATTAAAACACTCAAATGCCCCCTCTAATCTCCATGCCACCCACACTTTGGCTAATGGATTAAGAGTGAAATGTGTATTGGCCTATGCTGTAGATAATATATTTTACTATATTTTTCGCTCATTTGCTTTTCTGGGCATCACTTGCATTTCTGATGGACAGTATAAAAACACTTTAGTCTTCTATTCATACTCTGTCCAACCATGACTTAGAACAAATGATTCACATCACTCCAGGCTTTTGCTGATGCTGTATATCTGGAGAGCAAGCATTAGCACAGTAAGGAAGAGTAATAGCTTGCCTAGGTGTTTGATGATCTCGGGCAAGAAGTGGGCTGATTAGGCAATGAGTTGAAAGTGTTTGGCATGATAATGATAACGGGAATTCAGTGTTTAATTGTGCTCATTTTGACTGCATTACATAGGGGAAATACATCACATTCTTATAATTATAAGCATTAGAGATGAAAAATACATCTCTTGCCAATGTTGGTGCAATCCCTATAGTGGCTCATATTCTGATTTCAAGGACACTTGGGCTATGTCTACACTGTCAGGTTCTTGCGCAAGAATGGACATTCTTCTGCAGAGCGTCCACACTGCCTGCCCGCCCACTCTTGCGCAAGAAGATTTACAGTAAAGCGTGGTAAGAGAGGGCTTCTTGCGCAAGAGCTACGCTCTCTTCTATCAAGTATAAACTCTCTTGCTCAAGAGCTCTTGTGCAAGAAGGCAATGTGGATGTGCGGCAGGGGTTTCTTGCGCAAGAAAGCCCAATGGCTAAAATGGCCATCAGAGCTTTCTTGCGCAAGGGAGCATCCACACTGCCAGGGATGCTCTTGCACAAAAGCACATGGCCATGTAGACATGTTCTTGCACAAGAGTTCTTGCACAAGAACCCTTGCGCAAGTTGTTCTTGCGCAAGAACCCGCCAGTGTAGACATAGCCTGGGGGTATGTTTAGACAGTGGGGCTATTTTGGGATACTAGAGGTATCCCGAAATAGCTACCTCGTGTCTTTTAAACACGCCCATTATTTTGAAATATTTTTCGAAATAACAGGCATGCTATTTCAGCATTCCTTTCATCCTTGTTCCACAAGGGTTAAGTGATGTATCAAAACAGTGAGTTATTTAAAAATTTAGTGCTGTGTAGATGTGCCAAATTTCGAAATAAGCTATTTCGAAAGGCAAACGAAATAAGATACGCAATTTATGTTGTACAAATTAAATATCTTATTTCGAGTTTAGGATGCTGTGTAGATGCACCCTGGGTGAATTCAAAGTAATTCCATTGAATTCCATGGAGTCTCTCAGCATTTACACTGGTATAACTCAGACCCTAACCTGACCCTTAGGGATAAAAGTTACTCCTGCTTATACCAGATGTAGCCTTGTGGTCTACAATGAGCCTAGACAGGACTGATATTTAGTTTGGTCTCCTTATGTTGTTTATATCTTTGGGTATGTCTAGACTCCATGCCTCTGCTGACAGAGGCATGTCAATTAGACAAACTAACATAGTCAATGAAGCGGGGATTTAAATATCCCCTGCTTCATTAGAATAAAAATGGCCGCTGCGTTGTGTCGGCTCAGCTGTTTGGCGGCACAAAGTGGCAGTCAAGATGGGGATCAGTCGGCAAGGAAAGCCTTTGTCGACCGATCCCTTATGTCTCGTGAAAAGAGGTTTACAGGATCGGTTGACAAAGGCTTTCCTTGCTGACCAAACCCCGTCTTGACTGCCGCTTTGTGCCTCCAAAGGCCATTTTTATTCTAATGAAGCAGGGGATATTTAAATCCCCGCTTCATTGACTATGTTGGTATGGCCAAATTACATGCCTCTGTGAGCAGAGGCATGGAGTCTAGACATACCCTTTCTGTGGAAATTTATTGGACAACACTGTTATGCCGACTGAATAGCAATCCAGGAACAACAAACACTCCAGCTCCCAGGTGGAGGGATTCTAAGTTCCTATTTCAGCCTTCACTAACACTCAGCCCTCCAGTAGGTCCTGCATCTCTTCTTCTTTTGTTCATGTGACCTGGGGTTCTACATTCTCCACAAAGTTGGAATATGACCCGAGTTTTACTCCTACCACCGGACTTTCTCTACTCCCTCCTGAAAGTTCCTCAATCTATCAACTGCTATTGGCGACTCCCTAATGAGCTCACCTCCCACTGTTGCTAGGTGCATAGAAGAGTTCTGTTTCTTCAAAGAACAATATATTTATTGAGGGAGCAGAATAGTCACTGTCCAACAGCTTCCACCACCACCAGCTTGGGATCTAATAAGTCAATGGTTTTCAGACAATGGCTCACGACCCAGCACTAGGTCATGGAATGTCAAGCTCTGGGTCTCATTGCTATAGGGGAATTAGGTGACTAGTGGGGACGCTAAGGCCTGCAGACTGCACTGCACCTCAGAAGCAGCTGGCAGCAGGCCCAGCTCTTAGGTGTCGGGGGGAGGGACAACAGAGCACAAGTCTCTGCACACTGCTCCTGCCCTGAGTATTAGCTCCACACCCCCATTGGCCGGGAACCTGCTGTTGGTCACTTCTGGGGTGCAGCATGGTCTGCAGTGCCAGAAGAGGCAGGAAGCTGCCATAGTACACCCGCTGCACTGCTGACCGTAAGCCGCTCAAGGTAAGCCCCTCCTGCCCCAGCCCTGACTCACCCCCCAAAGCCGGATCACCCTCCTACCCCCAAAGCGCTCCTCCTCAGCCTCACCATGGAGCCCCCACTCCAGTCAAATTATGTTGGGTTGAGGGCATCAATGATTTTCTTCAACTAGGTCATGAGAAAAAAAAGTTTGAAAACCACTGCAATAAGCCACAACTCTTACTGGAGGTTACCTCAAAAGGACCTTTGACATGCAGAGGGTGCAGATGGATAGATGGGCTCCTCAATGATTATTTTAGGATCTTATGGTTGGCATTTTCCTAAGTGCTCAGCAGCAGCCCTAATGACTTCCAGTGAATTTGTTATGATCAACTTCACCTGGAGCAGAATTAATCAACACCGAACTCTTTTGCAATTCCACACCAAGAGTTCATTTTTATAAGGTCTGGAGGCCCAGATTGTCATGTGTATTGAGGGGCTGAACTCTTATGGAAGCCAATGGCAGCTTGACACCCTAAATACCTTTGAAGATCTAGGCTCAAGTGACTTACGATCAGAAGTCCCTTTGAAAATCAATGGGATTTATTCTTCATGTCCCGAGTCAATAAGGCTTTGTCTGCCCAGCAAACGTGAGCCCCCTGCTTGTGTACATGAACTTAAACAAGCTCTCCTTGAGCTAGCGCAAGTGCAAATAGCAGTTACCCGCAGTAGCAGTCCTGAGGCCTAGTTGAGCCAGGCCAAGTACATAATCACCTGAACGGGGTCAGCATCATCTCTACTGCTATTCCCAATGCTTTCGTGGTTACCATGCTAGGTCTGTTCATGCAGCTTGATGAGCACTAGTGTTAGTCCATGTACATGACCAGGGGAATCACAGCCCTGACTTGCAATGTTGCATACTATGGGTTGCATACTATGGGTATGTCTATTCTAGTAATCCCCCATTGCGTCAGTGTGAACACTTCCTACAGCAAGGATGGGGGTTCTTCTCCACCTCCCTGAGAGACAGGAGCTAGGTCGATGGAAGAATCCATCCATCAGCCTAGCAGAGGTTACACCAGGGCTGATGGTGGCTTCATTACCTCCCACAGAGCAAGACATTTTTCATAGCCATGAGCAATGTAGTTAAGACAATCTAACTCTGATGTAGACAGGCCCACCACTGGGGGAGGGAAGGGCAAAGGGGGCAGCTACCCCAGGGCTCAGCGATACAAAAGGGCCTGGAGTTTCTGGCTGCTGCAGCTCTGGGCCCTTTAAATCACTGCTGTAGCACAATGCAACATGCTCTGGCCCGTGCTGAGGGTGTGGGGAGGCATGCCACAGTCCAAGCCAGCACTGAGGGTGGCTGTCCCAGCCCCATTCCCTCCGCCTGAGTCCCCACCCCTTCTGTCTGAGGCCTCATCCCTTCCATCCAAGGCCCCGTCCCTTCTGAGGGGGTGAGGCAAGGCTCCCCTGACTGCCCGGGGGCCAACGAGGCTGTTGGCCCCACTGGGTGTAAGATGACAGCGTATGTCTCCACCAAAGATAAAAAGTGAATTCTTAACTTGAGTTAACTCACAAGTACCTAAAAGGGTGTTACAAGGAGGAGGGAGAAAAATTGTTCTCCTTGACCTCGGATGACAGGCCAAGAAGCAATGGGCTTAAACTTCAGCAAGGGAGGTTTAGGTTGAAAAACTTCCTAATTGTCAGGGTGGTTAAACACTGGAATAAATTGCCTAGAGAGGTTGTGGAATCTCCATCACTGGAGATATTTAAGAGCAAGTTAGATGGACATGTATCTACAATGGTCTAGACAGTGCTTGGTGCTGGTGTGAGGGCAGGGGACTGGACTCAATGACCTCTAGAGGTCCCTTCCAGTTCTAGTATTCTATGATTCTAACCCAGATTAAAATAGTAACAAAAGCTTGGCAACTTGGTTTCTAACTTGAGTTAGCAACATGCATTAAAACTTATACGGTAACTAGGGGTTGAATATGAGCTGTTAATCTGATTTATAGCCAGGGCAGCCTGAGTTAAGAGCACACCTTTCACTTGCACTGGAGGCATAACATTCGATGGTTTCAAAAACCTTACCCCTGGTTACCCAAGTGTATAATTGCCACACTCTCTTTTTTATTATTTTAATTATTTTTTCATATAGCAAAAAAATGAGAACCATAATCTTTTCATTTACATAGAACATTTTATGCATCTTGTAACACCGTATCAAATATCGTATCGACTCTGCAGGCAGAGCGTATATATTGCAGATATGTCAAACCAGTCATAACACATTAGCATTTACAGTCACACTAATTTAGTTCCTTCTTGCTCTTACTTTATATATTTAACTCACACTCACTGCTCAATTCCAGTGGTCTAGTGTTGTTAATAAAACACATGTCCTGTATCACCTTGGGGAAAAAAATAACCACAGAGAGCCAATGCTCACACTGTAATATAATTTGGGGGTTCTGACTGTTTAAAGGATGATCCTAATTCTCCGTGTGGACCTAAGCTGGTTAATTCTTCCGCCCTTGAAGTGAATAGGGATTCCATGAACACATTCGTGTCTAGCCGCATGAAGTCTCACTGCAGTTATCAGGAATTGATATGTGTGTGTATTGTATCAATGGTCTTCTTTTAGACTACCCTGGGAATTCAAGGGAGTACCATATGTCATCTGAAAAGTAGATATTGATGTGCAATAAATCTATATTTATGGTCTGTTTAATACAATGTCCATTTTCCCCAATTTGGCCTAAAAAGTAGTTATTTTGGGGGGCAGACTGACTGGTAAGGAACTTGTTATGGTGTTTCTGCCAGCACAAAATGCGTCTAGTTATATTTGATCGAGATGCCATCAATGACAATGGAACTATTATAACACAACTCTTACTGGGTAATCTCCCCCTGAAAGCACTGGCATACTGCATGCTTTCTAAGCTGGCCATATGCTATGATGCAAAGAGCTGTACTTTAAAAGCTGAGTCCTGAAATCCCCCTGTCACTTTCGGTTAAAGATAAACCATGGAACCTCTTTATATGAATAAACATTTGAAGCATCAGGTCCTTAGTTGGCAAGTTCTTCAGGACAAGGGCTTCCTTTTATCTTTCGATCTGTACAATGCCATGGGAGAGTGGCACCTAAGTATCTTTGACAGTCTGGGTCCTATTATTCTCTCTATCCTAAAACCTTCAGTAAATCCTTTGCCCAAGATAGGTACCATATGAGATGTGGCTTTTAGTCTCCACTGATGAAAAAAAATATATTACCAGAATATTTTGTGGCAAGAACTTCATCAGTTTTGTATATTTCCTAATCTATTTGGGCCCTTGTAAAGTTTCATCTGATAGACATAAAACTGTAAGATGAGAACATTGAAATGCAAGTCACAAGCTTCAATTAGGTACAATCAGAAATCATGCGGTGACTTCATTAAGTATCATTAAGAATGATCAAAATATTGCTCTTAGGAAAAATACATCAAAAGCATGCATTTACACATTGATTAAACAGGATCTGCAATTTCTAAAATCTGGTACGAGAAAAAAGAATGTAGTAAATTAAGTGCTCATACCCTACTTAGCAACAAGGGACTGCTTAGCAACCGACAAAGTGAAAAATAATGGAGATGGCAGGGCACATACTCTCAGCCCCTTTAGAAATGGAGAAATTAGGAAGCAGAAGCCAGAAACAGGAGGGAATAAAAAAGTTTCTTCTCTCAGCAAGAGTCATTCACATTTCAAAGTAGATCCAGTAGAGAAGGTGTCTGGGTAGCTTGCTTGCAGAAGACGCTAGGAGTCTGTAGACTCTACAGATGAAGATCGAAGCTGCCTATGTCGATCTTCCAGGGTTCAAATTATCAAATTTAGTGAAGATGGTTAATTCAAACTGAGAGGGGCACTCTGGTTGATACTGATAGTCCTGCTCCATGAGGAGTAAGGGAAGTCACAGGAATCCCAGGTGTGCTGCACCCAAAGATGCAGTGTGCCCCATTTTTCCACATGTGCATTAAGCCAAAGCTCTGGTGACTAACACACAGAATTTGTGAGCACTTACGATGAAAAAAAAAGCAGGTTCATTTTTAGAAAGGGTAAAGATTTAACTAGAAAGGAATGTGATGAAAGCAAATGGTTCCAAACACAAAACAAACTCACAATATACAAACCTGGATGTACACATTAATAGTTATCAGACCGGTAGCTGTGTTAGTCTGAATCTGCAAGAACAACGAGGAGCCCTGTGGCACCTTACAGACTAACAGATTTATTGGAGCATAAACTTTCATGGGCAAAGACCTTCTTGCATCTGATGAAGTGGGTCTTTGCCCATGAAAGCTTATGCTCTGAGAAATCTGTTAGTCTATAAGGTGCCATAGGACTTCACATTAATAGTTATCAGGGCTGTCAATTGACCTGTGCTAACGCCTGTGATTAATGCAGGAGAGGATTGCCCAGCTGATCCCTGATTCAAAGGGGTGCCGGTGTTTCGAAGGGACTTTGCAACAGTGGAGCCGGGGATCAGCTGGAGTCCCCAGCTGATCCCAGGTTCCTAATGTGCTGCCCCTTGGAAACGCCACCGCAGCATTTCAACAGGGCAGCGCTGCGTGGAGCCCAGGGTCAGCTGGGAACCCCAGCTGACCCCGGGCTCCATGCAGTGTTGCTCTTTTGAAATGCCACCACAGCGTTTCCAAAGGGAGGCGCGTGCAATTAATCGTGATTAATTTTTTAAATTGCTTGACAGCCCTAATAGTTATCTTTCCTCAGGCCCACCAATGGGGGACACAGGGGACAGTTGCCGTGGGGCCCAGTGATTCCAATGGGCTCGGAGCTCCTGGCTGCTTCTGCTTCTGCTGCAGCCGGCACCCGGGCCCTTTCAGTTGCTGCTGGAGTGCTGCATGGTGTGGTCCAGGCAGCTCTGAGGGCTGCCTAGGGAGGGCAGGCACAATGTGATCTGGTTGGCCTTGATGTCTGATTGCGCCAACCTCACCCCTTCTGCCCAAGACTCTACCCCTGCTCCCCTTCTCCTCCCCCGTTCCCCTACATCTTGCCCAGAGGCCCGGCAAATCAGTCAGCTCCCCGTCCTTCCTGCTTAATAAAGCAAATTTCAGAGGAAAATTTAGTCTGTTGCAGATCTGGCTGGTTTCCCCAAAATCAGAATCCAAACATCCATGAAAACATCTGCACTCCACAAGGAGTTTGTGCTCTCACAAAAAGGATCCAGAATGGTTCTCCCTCCTCGGTGTTATACTGAAAACAGCCTTTGGTTTCTCTTCACGGACAAGATGGATCCCTGTCTTGTTGGAAATTTCCCGTTTTACCCTCAAGAGGTTTCACCTGTTTGCAGTTGCTTCATGTGGTTTGCCACTGAAAGGTTTAGTATTGTGCAGGGCTAAAGAACTGAGCCTGGCATAGCACCACTGGCTAAACGAGGTAATGACAGATTCACGAGGCTCAAATAGGCAATCGCCAACACACAATATTCTCTGCTTGCTCATTTTTACTCCAAGTGAAGCATAACACACACTTTCAACGATTATGAACCTTGACAAGCAATAATTTTTCTGTAAGTATATTATAGGCTTCTCTTTGTGGATGAATATCCGGTACGAAATATGTTTGGTGTAGTAAGTCTGTCAGGTCTGAGGTAAGGGTTGTTTGCAAAGAACAAGGCACCTTTTGCCAAGGGAGTCACTGTGTCACACCCCCACCCAGGGAATAATACAGTATGGCTTGCCCTTGGCTATTCCTTGAGCGTCAGCAGGGCCTCCAACGGGGAGGGGCGACAAAATGGGCAGCTGTCCCAGGGTCCGCCATTTTAAAAGGGCCCTCATCTCTGGGCCACCACTGTTGCTACGGTGGCAGCAGCAGCAGCCAAAGCCCTGGGCCCTTTAAATGGCCTCTGGAGCCCCACACAGCCCAGTCCAGGCAGTGGTGAGGGTTGAGTGGGGCAGGCTATACCCCACCCCCACCACTTCCACCCAAGGCCCTGCCCTTGCCAGAGATGAGCCACCCCCACCTTGCCCAAGGCCCAGTGAAGTCTGTCACCAGCCCTGGGTGTCAGTTCCAGGTTCTTTTTTGTGGACAGGGTGTCTGCTGCGGTTTTTCCTTTCCTTTGAGGTGCACAATCGCCATCTCATATTCCTGCAGTGTCATGCTCCAGCACAACAGCCTTGAGGTGGACCCGTTGGTCCTATACAGCCCTGTCAATGGAGAATGATCTGATAATACCTGGAGTTTTCTATTGGACAGGTAATGTTGTAACCATATGGCCATCCACCTGTTTGGTGTATAATAAATTCCAGCTTTAGAAAAGGGACACCCACCTGATCACTTTGGTTTATTCTTTTTTTTTTTGCAGAGGAGTCTGTGATAGCTGACAGAATATCGCTAAAACCCTCTACAAATTTGCCAAGCCTATGAAACATTGTGTTTGTATTTTAATTTGGTGTCTAGGCCAGAGGATAATAGATTCCACCTTTAGGGAATGGATTTTATCCCCCCCCTCCATGCAATGACTGCTCCTGTTTTGCATTTCAACACCTTTCTCATCAAACCTGCATCTTGAGACTCTGCAACACAATCCCTGCATTTTGTGATCTTGCCAAGTGCTTCTGAAAATGGCACTATCATCTATATAAGAAAGAGCAAAGCTTTGTACTCCATGTAACACTTGGTTAACAAGCCTCTGAAATGTGGTTCATGCATTGATTAGTCCATTAAGACCTGAAACAGTTATGAAGGTAGATTTTTTTTCTATGCCTCATTATCTAAAGGAATTTGCCAGTATCCCGCCATAAGATCTAAAGTGCCCGTGAATTATGCACTGCCTAGCACGTCCATCATGTCATTGGGCACGGGTGCAGGGTAAGTATTGAGTACTGTGATAGCATTAAGTTGCCTATAGTCACTGCAGAATCGTATACAGCCATCCTTTGGGGGTACAACTGGGGGTGTGCCGGGGCTATCGAACTCTGTAATAGCCTTGCAAGCATTGTTCTGTAGGCTCCACAACATGCTTGTGCTGGACCCGTATGCATGGATTTTATGGATCGTTTTGTTAATCCAACCTGGCTTGTTAGAAAACACCTGCTGGTAGCCTTCCAACAAAGCCACGCTTTCTAATCTTTCCTTGGGGGTTAACCTTTTACATACAGCAGGGCTTTCCAGTGAACTTTCCTCATGGCTCTCTGACACCAATTTTTTTAGGGAGGCGGTGATGTAGTCCTCACTTGTACAACGTATATTCACAAGTGCCTCACCGTTGTGATAAGATTTTAGCCGTTAATGCATACAGTCAGTGTGTCACCCTCCCTGAGGGGTTGCTATACATTCTAACGTTATTTCTTTGACCCTATCTCCAAACCTCGGACGTTTTCATTTTGTGTTATTTTACTGGGAATAGCATAAATACCAAGCCTTCCACATCAAATAATCTTTCACTGGTATTTCTGTTCTCTCTCTTTGACCCGGTCCACACTAGACCAGGAAGGTCAGCTTCAGGTGCGCCATCCAGCAATGAAAAATGTGTAGCGGGATTCGGTTTACCTTAAACCAAGCCGCTGGAGCGTTTACACTGCAGGAGGCCAACAGGAGCACACACTTCATGCACACACAGAATGAGGAGTACAGAACGCTGGTGGGGGCTGCCCTCAGTGTTCGATTTGGGCTCTACATTAGACATCGAACACTAGCAGATTGATTTCCAGAGGGTCGATCTCCATTTTATAGACATGCCCTTCCTGTGCAGCTTGGCCCTTCAGAAGGTTTTGCTACATGAAATACATCGTGTACTATAAGTCTTCTCTAAGTTTGGTTACATACTCAGTTATGGGCACCTGACTGGGTTCAGGGCTGTCAGATGTGCCGAATAAGATCTTTGACCTTTCTTCCATAAAGGAGGGTTCCTCCCTGTAAGCAAATAATAGATGGGACAATAACAAAACGAGGTATAAGGGAGCGGTGGACAAAGGCTTCCATTGTCGATCGATCTGCGTCTTGACTCGCACGCTGCGCCGATGATCAGCGGAGCCAGCACAGCATGGTGGCCATTTTTATTTTAATGAAGCCGGGGATATTTAAATCCCCACTTCATTAACCATGTTGGGTAGCCTATTTTACATGCCTCTGTTGGCAGAGGCATGTAATCTAGACGTACCCAGAGGGGGCAAGCAGTGGTAGGGAGCAGATTCTAAGCTCTGAGAAAATGCTCTCCGGGCACTTTCATTGGGAGAGACCTAGCAACACAGGCCTGATGAAGCCAGCAAAGGAGTGACTGGTGACTGTGAGGGTCAGAATCTTCATTTCCAGTTCTTTAAATTACCATGGGCAAAGAGGAGACTGAGGGATGCAGAGATCCAGGGTGGCAGCTATTTGGCCCCTCACGGTGTTGAGACCAATGGAAAGAGACAATGGAAGCCTTTATCTCAATGGTGAATCCTGCTGGGGAAGACCCCGGTTGTTTAAGGGCTCAGACCCCAAACCCAGGTAAATCCCTGAAGCTTGTGCAATCATTGAAAGGCTTCTCTGTGGCTGGATTTCTGACTGAGATGCCAAATAAGGATGGGCTGGAACACATAGCCTAGCTGGAGGGCTGAACCACAAAAGAAGGGACAAGACAAAACTATTACCGAGAAGGGCAGATGTCAACCTGCTGCGCATGGGCGATGGGTGAACGCCAAGCTAGGAAAGGCGTTCCCAGCCCCGCTCCTTCCATAACCTCCCTCCGCCTCATGGAGCCAAGCCCAGTCCCCAACCCCGGTTACTGCAGCCCCCAGAACATCCTGAGACCCCTTAGTCTCACCATTCCAGCTGAGGGTGAATCCCCAGCCCTCCCAATTGTCCAGAGAGATGGGCAGTCACATCCTGGCCCAAGCCCTCGCCACCATCCAGAGAGCCAGGCAGCCACATTGCGGCCCCAGCCCTCCCAGGTGGTGGGACTGTGGGCAGTGTTGGGAAGGCAATTGCCTTCCCTTGCCTTCATTATCTGCCTCCCATGCTGCTGAACCCCTGCCTAACCACTGGGCAGCACTGGTGGTGAGTGTCCTGCCTTACAGGGTTCCACAACCTGCCTCTAGGACTCTCTACAGCATCTGTGGTTCGCCACCTGAATATTCCCTAATTTCTGCATGTTCCTTGTGAGGGACATATCTGTGGGTAGCATCTCTTATGCCTTCCAGGGAAGGGTCAGCATTTTGTTCCTGGACACCCCTTGCTCACAGTCAGCACTGTCTTAGATAAAGGGACTGATTTCTAATCTCCTTGCTCTGCAGATGAACTGCTGCTCCCAAGGGTGCAGAGATCCCCCTCCCTCTCCAGGGCCCATGGTTAGCCACCCAGAGATATATTTTCCCTTACTGGGAGCTACAAGATAGCCAACATTACAGACAGACAGGATACCATTACCAAATGATATATCTGCTGGAAAACTGTCCACTATGCCAACAATAAAGTACCTTTAAAATCTTCCCGCTCCAGTGGTATTTGAGCTAAGGGTACATTAGTTTCAAATTTTCTCTGTGCAAAGAATTTACCATTTCCCCCTGCATAGTATGAACTTCCACAACCATGTCTTTTCTGACCGGTGAAATCTGAGTGTCCGTATACCTCCACCTTTGGCTATTTGTTGCCATTCTTCTTGGTATCTTTCATAAACTCAGGGTCTGCTAGTAATCACCGCAGCCCTCCATTAACCTGGTGATAAAACGAAGATCCCCTCTTTACATTGTGCTTCTGTCGTTCCCTCAGGAGTCTGTGTTAATTGAACCGTCTGGTTTGTACACAGGAGTCACCAATATCATCTGGTTCTTGTTGAGTGGCAGGTATTTGATCCCAAACTCTGCTTTGACTTTCTCAGGATACATAGTCAGGATATGTTCCTATGCAAAGAGGTCAACTAATTGATCAACATTCCCTACTCTTTCCCCCATTGCTCACTTTTTCAGTAAATCACACCTCATACCCCTCTCCATAGTTTATCTTGTCATGCTTTTGGAGGTTTCTAAATCTTAAATAGCACAGCTAGGGAATGATCTGAAAACTTTTCCACAAGGTTTTTTTTTTTAAACTCCTCGTAATGCTGTGCCATCCCCAAGTCCATCTCATTAAACACTTGTAGTGGATTTACCAGAGAGTTTGGAGATTAGCAATGATTATGAATCTTGGCAAGTTGTAAGTTTCATAAGTCGTCTTACATGTTACACTCTAACCATAAATACCCAGTAAGAAATGTTTGGGTTAGTGTGTTGGGCAGGTCTGACATGAGAACTGTTTGAAGGGGACAGGGGCGCCTCTGCCATGGAGGACTCTGGTTTACAGTAGATTACACATTTAAACCATGGTTATTTCTGGTCACACAGACTGGGTCAAACTCATCCCCACGTTGGGGAGCTAGGATAATTTTTTACCCACTGAATATTGGCAGGGACCTTAGGGATTATTTCCTTTCTCTGGAGAACAAGGAAAAACCCAATATTGAGACACAGATGGGCATATCCCACAATAAAAGTTACATAGAATTGTAGTAGTGTTAGTCTGTAACTTTAAAAATTGTCCAAAATAACCCTATTTGGTGTAGCACTCTGTCTCCCTCTAGTGGCAGCTAGACCAGCTAGCGACTGAAGAGCCTGCTACCATCTTGGCTAAGAGGAAGGTGTCTTTTAACTCATGCAATAGAGAGGTTCATGCATAAACCTGAGGTCCCAGATTTGAACACTGCCAAATGGGGTCTGCCAGCATTACACAAGGTGCATTTATGATTTTCAGTCTTTCAACTCATCTCTTTCTAGGAAGTTTCCTGGGGAGTAGAGGAATCCAAACCCAATGGCTGCTGAATATCAATAATCAGAAGAAAGCAATTTCCAGACTAATTCAGACCCATGGTCTAACTAGTGTAGTATCCTGATTTTGACAGAGGGCAGTATCCTAGGCTTCAGAGAAGATGCAGGAACCCCGCAGAAGGCAGATGAATGCTTACCAGCCCTTATATAGGTCTCATCCTGCTCTCAAATAGTTCAGATCCACTTGAAACCCAAAACACAAAGTTTAATGTCCCATCCCCCACATTTTTGGTACAATGAATTGTTACTGGATATTCTTGCTATCCATATTAATATCAAATCCCTGTTTGAATTTTGTCAGGCTCTTAGTCCTGATGACTGCCTTTGGCAACCAGTTCCACAATTTAATAATGCAAGTATTTTGTTTTATGAGTGTTACATTTCCCATCTTTTCTTTCTTCAAGTGCCCCTTTGTTCTTGTACTATAAGATGGAGAGAACTGAAATTCCTGATCTAACTTTTCAGTTCCAAATGTCAATCTGCCTTTACATAGAACCTATTGTACAAAGATCTCAAAACACTTTACAGGCATAAAGGACAATGTTTTCAGAATTAACTTCAGATTTTTGCATGCCTCTCAATCATAGAATCATAGAGCTGGAAGAGACCTCAGGAGGTCATCAAGTCCAGTCCCCTGCCCAAGGCAGGACCAATCCCAACTCAATGTCTCCAGTGAGGTACCCAAAACATGGATAATGTACACATAAGCAGCTAAAGATCACAAGATCTCTGGGAGATTCCCCACGTACCGCTGGATAAACTCAGGTACAGAGTGTTCAAGTGACTTGCTCAAGATCATACACTGAGACAATGACAAAGTGATGAGTAGATACCTCACCCCCGGGGCCTAACTCTCAATCCCCTGTTGTAACCACCACATAGATTCTCCCTGCACAGCCATGCCAATGTGTTAATAGGCTATGAAGCTCACTGAATTGTAAAGCTTAAGATGTTTGTTTATGTGGACTGGCTGACTACTGAATTGAAAGAAAGAAAGAAAGAAAGAAAGAAAGAAAGATATTCAGCACTGATTGATTAAGTGTATAGTTAGGTACCTGAGATATGACTAGGCTGGTGCCAGTAATGGTTCAGGTCAGCCTGGGCTATTTTTTAAATTATTTGCTATTTTCAGAAATGGATTACTTGGTTAACACATTAAGTAGCTGCTCTACACATTCATTTAATGGGCCAATGCCTCTTGTACAGGTCTGGAATAGTCACATTCAATCTCATCTACTCCTTGTTAAACAGGGGTTTCTTGTTGAGCATGTTTATTTACTGTCAATGCTGTAAGCATAAAATACATAACAAAGTAATAAATAATCCCTTAAATAGTCTTTCAGGCATATGGGTCTGCTGGACAAGTGACTTCACTTCAGGCCGTGTAAGCTTCATTAGGCCTCAGACATTAATTCTCATTCTCGGCTATACCTGTAAATTGAGCAATCCTTTCTTTTCATTCTGTTCGGTTTTTAATATAAAGCCATCTGAGCCTAACGCTTTCAGAAATCAGCCGGTTCTTACAAGCAAAGAAGTAAAGAACAGTAAATAAATCATATTCATTTTGAAAACGAGTAGTCCTGAAGAAGTGGGTGTTGCCCACGAAAGCTCATGACATTATATATATACATTTGTTAGTCTCTCAGGAGCCACTGCTCGTTGCTTTTAAAGTTACAGACTAACACGGCTACCCCTCTGAGGGCATGCCTACACTAGGAAATTATTGCGGAATAACTACATTTGAAATATTAACTCCTGAAATAACCATTTTGAAATAAGCTTATTCCTTGAGGAAAACAACAGTACATATTTCAAAATAACCAACCCATTATTTCGAAATAACGGGCTTGGTAGTATGGACACTCCGCTTATTTTGAAATAAGGCTGAGACATTTTCACTTTGATTTCACTTGTCCTTTCTGTGTTAATAAAGATATAAGAATTGAATATTTTGGGTGAACCAATTAAGTAATCAAGTATAATGAAGAGTCCTCTGGTGTCATAATTGTTTAATGGTCAGCAGACAGGATTGGGACCTTGAAATTCTATACTTTAACTTCAGCTTTGGCAGTGATTCACTCTGAAAACTGAAGGCAAGTATGATAGGCCCCTACATTTTCAAGCTTGCAATTATCAACCCGTGAGAAGACCTTCCCTCTTATCCCATGACAGTTTACTATGCTTAAGAGACTTTTGTGAGGGACCTTGTCAAAGGCTTTCTGAAAATCTAAGTAGACTATATCCACTGGATTCCCCTTGAAAGGTAGCCTCTTCTGCCTCCTCCATTTTTGTGGCCAAAAGCGTTGTGTTAAAGTCATAAATAACTTGATGGCAGTGAAAATGGTAACTTTAAAATGAAAGGATTTTGATTTAAACTGAAGGATTTTTTTTCTTTGTTCTTAATTTTTCCAATTGCTCTTGAGAGTTCTCCAGAAGCTTGCAGGCATTTTAAGTACAGTAAGAGGTGACTTGACAGACACGTTTTGATAAACTCCCCAGTCATTTCCTATCTGTGTGATGTATCCTTAACAAATTCACAACCTGAATCCAAAGCACAGAATTTTGTACTTTTCGCTCAGCACATGGCAAGTCGGATCATTGAGGATACATCTACACTGTACGCTTATTTTGAAATATGCTATTTCGGAACAGTTATTCTGAAATAGCTTATTTTGAAATAGCACGTCTACACTGCAGGGAAGCCTCAAAATGAGTCCGAGGCAGGCTCCCTAATGTAGACGTGCTATCTCTATTTAGAGCCCCAGGAGGCATTGCAGGGGGAATAGCTTAGAATGGCCGTGGTGAGGGGCTATTTCGAAATAGCAGCAGTGGAGCGTTTACACACGCCTTATTTCGAAATAGCTATTTCGGAATAGGCATTATTCCTTGCAGAATGAGGTGTTCAGATTTCAGAATAAGCCATCTGTTATTTTGAAATTATTTTGAAATTATGGAATGGCTGTGTAGAAGCTCGCATTGTTATTTCGAAATAGCACTAGTTATCTCAAAATAACAGTGCAGTGTAGACACAGCCTGAGAGAAGAGCATGACCACATCTGTTCCCTTAGGGTACGTCTAGACTACATCCCTCTGTCGCCAGAGGGATGTAAATTAGACATACCGACATTGCAAATGAAGCGGGGTTTTAAATCTCCCACGCTTCATTTGAATAAAAATGGCCGCCACGTTTTGCCGAGTCAGCAGTTTGTAGGCAAAAAGCGGCTGTCAAGATGGGGATTGGGTGACAAAGAAAGCCTTTGTCAGCTGATCCCTTATGCCTTGTAAAATGAGGTTTACAGGATCGGCTGACAAAGGCTTTCTTTGTCACACGATCCCCATCTTGACAGCCGCTTTTTGCCTACAAACTGCTGACTCGGCAAAATGCGGTGGCTATTTTTATTCAAATGAAGCATGGGAGATTTAAAACCCCGCTTCATTTGCAATGTTGGTATGTCTAATTTACATCCCTCTGGCGACAGAGGAATATAGTCTAGTTGTATCCTTAGAGTGAACTCTTGCCAAGAGTTGGGATATTTTCTCTAGAACTTATGTTGCTTCTATAACAGACAGGGGCGTAGCGACGGGGAGGTGGGGGGACCAGTTGCCCCTGAGGCAGCATGCTAGAGTGAGCACAGGAAAAAAGGCATGGACGGGTCTGGAACTGCCCAGCCCTGCCTCAGCAGCCATGGCCACATCAGACCTGCCTACGTCGTTCTCCGTGCTCTTGCCCCAGCGTGGCACCCGTGGGTGTAACTGCCTGCCTTCCTTCCCCCGCCCCCGATAACGGAGAGTCACAAGAGTCATATGCCTTGTGCAATGCTGGGCCATGTGTCTGCAATGCTGCCAGGGCCAGAGGGATCAAAGCTTTCTTTCCTTCAACCCAAAGGAAGGGAGCAAAGCAGTGGTACAGACTTGCAGAGTTCACCCAGGTCATGGTCATTCTCTGTGGCTGGGCTCGAACCCACCTCCTCCCTCGATGTGGGGCTATGTTCCAGTGGATCTGTTTAGTTTGCACATACACTGGCCATGCTTTTGCTACTTCTCTCCAGCTACCGGAACACTCTCAAAGTTTCCATGTCTGCCACCACTACTGAGCTTGGCTCTACCGCATGATGAAGGGGCAGGGTCCCACATGTGGCCACCTCGCTTTCCAGCAGAAGAAACAGGACCTTTTCTCTGGTCTCCCATCGGCACAGAGACAGTGGAGATGAAGAGGTAGAAGAGCCCTGTTAGATTGTATTATCCATTCCCCCCCCAAGCAGAGGTCAGATTTTTTTCTTCATTGTGGTCCTTAAGGTTTTATACTTTCCAGTATTAAAAATTTCCAGGCTAGTAGGCCACATAGATTTTTTTTGGTATTTTTATTTTCTCCCTTCATTCCATTACTATTAATTACAACCCCATGAGTCTTTCCCTAAGTAATTCTTCTTAACTGGCACAATTGTATATTTTTTTTCCAAGTCAGACAAATGATACACGCACCGCTCGGCTCATCGGGCTTTTCATTTTCTCAGAGATGCAAGTATTAAAGAACCAATCTTGCTTCCTACCCTGTAGGATGTTCCTTGAGAACAGGAGTTTACTGTAAATAATTGGCATTCCCAAGAGGATGCCTGAGGATTGACGCAAGTAGCTAATACATGGCAAATGCTACTTGTTCTGTCTACACTAGGATTCTAAAACAAGTTAACATATTAAACAGTGAACCAGCTTTTATCCTAGTCTAGAAATATCTCTTATTTTTGCTATGTGCTTGTTCATATTATAATCATACCTAATTCTCATAGAGCCCTTTTGATCAGTAGATCTCACAAACTTTCCAAAGGAGGTTAATAGCATTCACTCCATTTTGCAGAAGGGGAAACTGAGGCACAGAAAGGTGAAGTGACTTTCTCAGGGCCACCCAGAGAGTTAGTAGCAGAAGTGGGATGAGAGCGTAGGGCTTCCAAGTTCTAGTCAATGCTCTGTCTCTACAGGTCACATCCAAATCACATGGTAGTGTTTGTGCTCCTTGATTGGATGACTTCAAATGTTTTTTAAAGGCAAATAGCATCAATCAAGTGTCAGGTATAACATATTTTCTTGTATGAACTGTCAAAAGTAGACCTGCCTATGCTTAATTCATGATTTCTTGGGAGTACCAAATCTTTTAAATAGATAACCAATGATTGTCCAAGGGCTCTAGAATAGCAAACACTATACCCAGAAAGGAACCCAATTTGGACTTCTTGTTTTTGAAATATTTCTAAATTAAGGTTTTGTTTTACTGTTCAACCAGTTCTAAGTATAATTAAAGAACAACAGAGCGGTTTAAAACTATCTTCAAACATACATGCCTTTGAATTTCCATATTACCAGGAAAAAGCTGTGGGAAGGAAAACTGTAATAGTTTTAAATTTTATTTTGTTTAACTTTAATCTTTCAAACTTCATATTAAAGGGGCACTGTTGGGTTAAAATATCCATTCATTTTTATTTCTAGTGTTCGTTATTCAAAACACTTTGGGTATGTCTACACTACAGCGTTATTTCAAAATATCTAATTTCAAAATAGTTATTTTGAATAGCTTATTTCGAAATAATGCATCCACACACAAAATGCATTTCAAAATAGCTTTTTGCTATTTTGAAATAGTGCATCCACTGAATCGCATTTAAGGCCAGCCGGAACCAGGTCTGGCAGGGCATCAGGTCAGGAGTTACTTTGTGTGGCTGCTGCCTGAGGCTATCTGAGGCCTGTGCTTAAAGGAACCCCCCCAGACAGCCGGTTCTCATGTTTCCCTGCTTGCTTGCCTATTTTGATGAGGGACAGCAAAGTAGTCTGTTTCTGCGTGCTCTGGCTGCCCTCACTCGGGACACCACAGCACTCTGCAACATGGAGCCAGAGCTGCCCCTGGGCACTCTAGTGCTTCTCTTGGACACGTTGCTGTGAGCCTGGCTGCACTTTCTGCAGACTGTCAGGGAGGTCCATCAGGGAGCTGTCAGTATCCAGGAGTTCCTGCGGGAGAACTTCCACCCTGAGGAGCACTAAGAGCCTCCCTGGTCTGCCCCATTGGGGGCTTGTGCCTCATTCCTCCCTCACGTCCTTCCACTTACCCCTCCCTAACGTCAAATAAAATACATGTATTTTCATTAACACAAACTCTCTTCAACAAAACTGGGGCGGGGGGAATGAAACTCTGCTGAGACTGGGGAAAGGAGGCAGGAGAGGGGAAGAGAGAGGGTGGGAGAGGGGAGGGGGAAACCTGGGAGGAGGGAGCTGGAAGGAGGAAGCAAGGGGAAGAAGTGTGGAGGGGAAGCTCATGGCTCAGAGTTGGGGGTCTTGCCAGACCAACTTCATTTTCATGCGAAGCTGCTCCTGGGTTCGCATGTGGCCTTTGGTGGCCAGGCTGGCAGCTATCGTGCCATAGATGGCCGCGTTCCTCCATCTACTGCGGAGATCATGGAAGTTGGGGGCATCCCCCCCAAACCTGAATAAGGTCCATGATCTCCACCCTGGACCAGGAAGGGGCCCTCCTTCTCCAGGCCCTGGCAGGCTCCTGGGAGGTGGCAGACTGGAAGCCAACCCCCCACCACTCACCAGGAGCAGTGTCTTGCTGGCTCATGTTTTGGAGCCACGAGGTCAGGGGCAGTGACTGCTGGTTCTGGGCTGGCAGGCTTGGAGCTGGCACAGGCACTGTGGCCAGAGTCTACCCGTTTAAGGGCTCTGGGAAGTGGGGGGAGGGAGAGGAGTGTTCTTGGTTGAGGCGAGAGTGGCCACCAGGGCACCCTGGGAAGGCTGGAGGCCCCCTATTTCAAAATAAGTGTCTACATAGCACTTATTTTGAAATAGCAATTTCAAAATTGGCATTATTCCTTGTGGAATGAGGTTCACCAATTTCAAAATAAGCCCTCCACTATTTCGAATTAATTTTGAAATAACGGAATGTCTGTGTAGATGCTAGGATAGTTATTTCGAAATAATGGCTGTTATTTCAAAATAACTTTGCTGTGTAGACATACCCTTTGAGATTATTTACAGGAGAACTTTTTTAAATAAAAAAAAATAGGGCTTGTCTAGAAGAACACTTAGTTCACATCAAGATAGGATGCAAATCTGCCCCCTCCCATAGTCTCTTGTGCTCTAACTGTGTATCATGTAGATTCCCTGGCTGTCCCCTATTGCACATTAATTTGAAACTAGAGTTGATTAAAGCACACTCTTGACTATGTAGTGTGAGGCAGTCCATGGACATTTAATGCACCACAAGTCTGTGTGGTGTGGATTACCACAAACTGTTTCTCTTGACACACCCTCATCTTACTACTCCTGTTTACTGTTTCACACAGTTTAAACATGGAAAATAGAGTGATTCATAATTACTTATGATTTGCATTATGATAGTATGTAGTGTCCCGACTGGGATTGGAACCCCATTATACACAACCCAGAGGGTGAAATTACTGGCTTGGATTTCAATGGCAAAACTCCCCGTGGCTTTAGTGGTGCCAGAATTGTATCTATAGTCAGAGAGAGTCTCTGCCCTGAAAAGTTTACAGTCTTAGTTCCCAATCCTGAAAAAATGCAATAAGGGTGACTTAAAAAACAATAAATGGTCTGGTAGCACTTTATAGACTAACAAAACATGTAGATGGTATCATGAGCGTTCGTGGGCACAGCCCACTTCTTCAGATGACCGGAGTTATGAGTAGGGGATATGAAAACTGGAAATAAATAGGAGAGGGGAAGAGAAAGGAAAAAGGAAGGGTGTGTGTGTGGGGGGGAAACAAGGCATCATTAAGTATCTGGAGAATGGGGACTTAAACCTAAGCAGATAAAGATCAAAGTCAATAGATAGATTGCTGAGACACGAAGGATACAACTCAGGAAGCTGTTAGCACCTTCAGTGGTAGAGTCCCCACCAGCCCATATCTCCACTGAGTCCATTAGCATGTGAATTGAATTTGTGGATGTACTGTAATTCCAAGTTTTCCCTGTGGATTTGGCTTGAAGATCTGGCTTGTGTCAAAGACGGCCACCTGCAGGTCTGTCAGAGTGTGGTTAGGCAAGCAGAAATGTTCTCCAATTGGCTTTTGTGTGTTCCTTTTATGTATATCCAATTTGTGTCTCAGAGGGTAGCCATGTTAGCCTGTGAGGTTATGTCTACACAGCAGCATTATTTCGGAATAATGGTGAGACTGGGGGACTTCTTACTCCAACTCCTGTAAGCCTCCATTCACAAGAAGTAAGGGAAGTCGAAGGAAGAGTGTTTTTCCTTCAACTGCCTGCTGTATAGACAGCGTCAAAAGCCAAATGAAGTTATTTCGACTTCATCTACGCAACTGATGTAGCTGAAGTTGTGTAGCTTAATTCAGCTTTAACCCTGCTGTATAGATGTGCCCTACCTGAAAAAACTTTAAAAAACAATGAATTGTTCTGCAGCACCTTAGTTTTAAGGTGATGCAGAACAATTCATTGTTTTTTAAGTTTGTACTCAAATGAGTAGCAATGTTCTTTTCCATTGGCTACCTCAGCACCTGAACACATTATAGACAAAAAGATTTGTGGGGGGTTGAAGTGAAGCTGGCTAGTCACCCTGCAATACCTTTATTATCTGTGACAACTTCACTCACAATAACCCATTTGCTTAACAGTAGGTTTGGGGGCTAAGTTAAGACACAGCGCGAGGTTCTTTTGCCTTTTTTTGTTTGGTTGGTTGGGGTTTTTTTGTTTTTGTTTATTGTTTTTGTTTTTAATCCTTTTTCCAGGACAGCAGGGATGGATGGTGATAGGTCTGCTGTTGTTACCTGCACAGCGTGTGCCATGTTTGTCTTCCTCCTGGAAGAAAGAACGGATTTCATCTGCACGAGGTGCAAGCTGGTCACCATTTTGGAAGAGAAAATTAGAGGACTGGAGGCACAAGTGTCGACCCTACGCTCGATCAGAGAGGATGAAGACTTCCTCGATAGAAGGCAGCGGTTAATCCTACAAGCACGGCAGGCGGAAGAGCCAGAGAGGGCAGTACGGGACCAGGAAGAGAACTGGCAGCATGTAACTTCTAGAAGGGGAAAAAGGCCAGCACGGGAATCCCCCAATTCTATAGAGGTAGGTAATCACTTTCAGGCTCTTTCCACAGGCTTTGCAGTGGTGAATGCTTTGGAAGGGACCTCACAAGGAAGAAACCGCAAGGGAACACCATCTACCGGAAGGCATGGGATGCGTAGTCCTAGGGATGGGAGTTCCACGACCACCACCCCCAAAAGAAGACGACGGGTGGTGGTGGTCGGGGACTCCCTCCTAAGAGGGACTGAGCCATCCATCTGCCATCTGGACCTGGAATCTCGAGAGGTGCGCTGCTTACCGGGAGCTCGAATTCAGGATGTGACTGAAAGGCTTACCAAGCTGATCGAACCTTCGGATCGCTACCCCTTCCTGCTTCTCCACATGGGAACTAACGATACGGCCAAGAATGACCTTGAGCAGGTTACTGCGGATTATGTAGTGCTGGGAAGGAGGACCCAAGAATTCGGAGCACAAATGGTGTTCTCGTCCATCTTCCCTGTTGAAGGAAAAGGACTGGGCAGGGATCGTCGAATTGAGGAAGTAAATGCGTGGTTGCGCAGGTGGTGTCACAGAGAGGGCTTTGGTTTCTTCGACCATGGGACTCTGTTCCGGGCACAAGGATTGTTAGGAAGAGATGGGATCCACCTAACAAAGAGAAGAAGGAGCATCTTTGCAGGCAGGCTTGCAAACCTAGTGAGGAGGGCTTTAAACTCGGTTCGTTAGGGGATGGTGACCAACACCCTGAGGGGAGTGGGAAAGTCGGATACCGGGAAGGAATGCAAAGAGGAACGAGCAAGAAAGGAGGACCCCTGATTCGAATGGAGAAGATGGGGCAATCAACTGGTTATCTGAGGTGTTTGTACACTAATGCGAGAAGCCTGGGCAACAAACAGGAAGAACTGGAGGCCCTGGCCCAGTCCAAGAAATATGATTTAATTGGGATAACATAGACCTGGTGGGATGACTCGCATGACTGGAGCACTGTCATGGAAGGGTATAGACTGTTCAGGAAAAACAGGCAGGGGAGAAAAGGAGGAGGAGTTGCACTATACGTAAGAGAGCACTATGATTGCTCTGAACTGCAGTATATAGAGGGAGAAAAACCTGTTGAGAGTCTATGGGTTAAGTTTAGAGGTGCAAACAACAGCAGTGATGTTGTGGTTGGTGTCTACTATAGGCCACCGAATCAGGTGGATGAGGTAGATGAGGCTTTCTTCGGACAACTGAGAGAAGCTTCCAGATCGCAGGCCCTGGTTCTCGTAGGGGACTTTAATCACCCTGACATCTGTTGGGAAACCGTTACGGCAGTACACAGGCAATCCAGGAAGTTTTTGGAGAATGTTGGGGATAACTTCTTGGTACAAGTGCTGAAGGATCCAACCAGGGGCCGTGCGCAGCTTGACCTTCTGCTCACAAACAGGGAGGAACTAATAGGGGAAGTAGAGGTGGGTGACAACCTGGGAAGCAGTGATCATGAGATAGTACATTTCAGGATCCTGACCAAAGGAAGAAAAGAGAGTAGTAAAATACACACTTTGGACTTCAGAAAAGCAGATTTTGACTCCCTCAGAGACCTGATGGGCAGAATCCCCTGGGATGCTAACATGAAGGGGAAAAGAGTCCAGGACAGCTGGCAGTATTTTAAAGAAGCCTTATTGAAGGCACAGAAAGAAACCATCCCGATGCGTAGCAAGAGAGGCAAACATGGTAGGAGACCGGATCGGCTTACAGGGGAAATCCTTGGTGAACTTAAGCACAAAAAGGAAGCTTACAAAAAGTGGAAACTTGGACAAATGACCAGGGAAGGGTTTAAATATATAGCTCAAGAATGCCAGGGGGTTATCAGGAAAGCGAAAGAGCAAATGGAATTGCGACTGGCTAAGGATGTGAAGGATAACAAGAAAGGTTTCTACAGGCATGTTAACAAGAAGAAGGTGATCAGAGAGGGTGTGCGGCCCCTACTAGATGAAGGAGGTAACCTAGTGACAGATGATGTGGGGAAAGCTGAAGTACTCAATGCTTTCTTTGCCTCTGTCTTCACGGACAAGGTGGGCTCCCAGACTAATGCGCTAAGTGACGCAAGATGGGATGAAGATGGACAGCCCTTAGTGGGTAAAGAACAGGTTAGGAACTATTTAGAAAAGCTAAACGTACACAAATCCATGGGTCTGGACTTAATGCATCCGAGGGTACTGAGGGAGTTGGCAAATGTCATTGAGGAGTCTTTGGCCATTATCTTTGAAAAGTCGTGGAGATCGGGAGAGATCCCGGATGATTGGAAAAAGGCAAATGTAGTGCCCATCTTCAAAAAAGGCAAGAAGGACGATCCAGGGAACTATAGGCTGGTCAGTCTTACCTCAGTTCCTGGAAAAATCATGGAAGGGATCCTTAAGGAATCCATTTTGAGGCACTTAGAGGAGAGGAAAGTGATTAGGAATAGTCAGCATGGATTCACAAAGGGCAAGTCGTGCCTGACCAATCTGATTAGCTTCTATGATGAGGTAACTGGCTCTGTGGACATGGGAAAGTCAGTGGATGTGATATACCTTGACTTTAGCAAGGCTTTTGATACGGTCTCCCACAATATTCTTGCCAGCAAGTTAAGGGAATATGGACTGGATATATGGACGGTAAGATGGATAGAAAGCTGGCTAGAAGGCCAGGCCCAGCGGGTAGTGATCAATGGCTCGATGTCAGGATGGTGGTCGGTTTCTCGCGGAGTGCCCCAAGGTTCGGTTCTGGGACCGGTTTTGTTCAATATCTTTATTAATGACCTGGATGAGGGGATGGATTGCACCCTCAGCAAGTTTGCAGGTGACACTAAGCTAGAGGGAGAGGTAGATACGCTGGAGGGCAGGGATGGAGTCCAGAGTGATTTAGACAAATTGGAGGATTGGGCCACAAGAAATCTGATGAGGTTCAAAAAGGACAAGTGCAGAGTCCTGCACTTGGGATGGAAGAATCCCAAGCATTGTTACAGGCTGGGGACCAACCAGCTAAGTAGTAGTTCTGCAGAAAAGGACCTGGGGGTTACAGTGGATGAGAAGCTGGATACGAGTCAACAGTGTGCCCTTGTAGCCAAGAAGTCTAATGGCATATTAGGATGCATTAAGAGGAGCATTGCCAGCAGATCCAGAGATGTCATTATTCCCCTTTATTCGGCTCTGGTGAGGCCACATCTGGAGTATTGTGTCCAGTTCTGGGCCCCCCACTACAAAAAGGATGTGGACGCATTGGAGAGGGTCAGCAGAGGGCAACCAAAACGATTAGGGGGCTGGAGCATATGACCTATGAGGAGAGGCTGAGGGAGTTGGGTCTGTTTAGTCTGCAGAAGCGAAGAGTGAGGGGGGATTTGATAGCAGCCTTCAACTTCCTGAAGGGAGGTTCCAAAGAGGATGGAGAGAGGCTGTTCTCAGTAGTGACGGATGGCAGAACAAGGAGCAATGGTCTTAAGTTGTGGTGGGAGAGGTCCAGGTTGGATATTAGGAAAAACTATTTCACTAGGAGAGTGGTGAAACACTGGAATGGATTACCTAGGGAAGTAGTGGAGTCTCCATCCCTAGAGGTATTTAAGTCTCGGCTTGACAAAGCCCTGACTGGGTTGATCTAATTGGGATTGGTCCTGTCTAGAGCAGGGGGCTGGACTTGATGACCTCCTGAGGTCTCTTTCAGCTCTATGGTTCTATGATTCTATGATTCTATGAAATGGTGCCAGAATGAGCAAATGAAAAAAAGTAACAGTAATACAAACATGTTAACCTACATCAGTTGAGAATGCTGCTGGATTCATGCTTGGGTTTAAATTTCTTTTGCTAAATTTTAAGATATAAATAAAGCAATGAATAGAATTGATCTGGGGGGCATGTCTACACTAGGAAACTCTTTTGAAATAACTGAAATCAATGCAATAACTTCCAAAAATAACAACATTGAAATAGCATTCCCTCAGTACAGGGAAGCCTCAAAATTAGTCGGAGGCAGGTTATGTTAATGTGGACACACTGACTTGACTTAGAGCTCCAGGAAGCTCTGAGGAGTAATTAGTTCGAATTACTCCGGGGAGTAGTTATTTCGAAATAGCAGCACAGGAGTGTCCACACTACCATTATTTCGAAATAACTATTTCGAAATAACTATTTTGAAATTAGCATTATTCCCTGAGGAAAGCAGGAGTACAGATTTCAAAATAAGTGGCCCACTCCATCATAAGCTCTCAATAGCTCTGTAAATGAAGGCTTGTCAATTGTCAATTACGTTTTGGGTTTTTTTCAGCATGTTGCTAGTCAGTTTCACTTTCTCTCTCTCCCACTGCTAAAAGAATAGCACACAGTTAGTGTTGGAGAATGTTGAAATCCCAATGCTTTTATGAATGGCTTCTTGTTTGTTTGCTTGTTTGTTTCATTTTGTTTTCATTCATGGAAACATTTCTACTGATCTGCATTGCATGCAAAATCTCTCTCCCTGTTTTAAGAATGCTGGGCCTAAATTAACACAGCAGTTTGTCTGTTTATCAGACATTCCCCCATATGAAAATGTCCCTGAAACAAATGTCCTTGCTGGATAGTTACTAGTTTCTACAAAGTGTCAGGATGAATGCGGGTGTTTGCACTGCCAGCAATGGCATACAGGCTCATTTTGGTCTGGCTGGAAAGTTTGTGCTTCTGCAATTTGTACAGGTGATGAGGTGGCCAAGGGAAAACAAACAGTATTTTCCGGTACTCTACATTTGTTTAGCCCAACAGAAAGCCCAATGTCATTCTCTGCTTCAGACTGTGGCTAAACTGAAGGTACAAAATTCCTGCAGGTCTCTTGGGCCGTGATTCAGTGAAGCACTAAAGCACATGTATAACTTTAGGCATAAAAGTCGTCCATGGAAATCAATAGGATCCTCTGCATACTCGAAAAAGTCACTTGTGTGCTTAAGTACTTTGCTGAATAAGGGACTGGAGGAGCAGCTCTATAAAAGAGGCAACTCACTGTTATGGAAAAGGATAGCTCAAGAGTTAGGCACCACTTCAACGTCATATCGACATATACATTTACGGGGGGCTGCAGTTGTGCCGAGGATTTGTGAGCCATGGCACAGAGGTCTGAGTGCACTAGACACATTTCACGACCATGACAAGGGAAGGACACATATCACTCCTCACTGTTGAGAGCTGAAAATATGTCAATCAGCCATGAGTCCATTTACGTTAAATACACTCTCGCAACAATTATTCTTAGTTATTTGTCTATTTTTTTCTCTTTTTCTCTGCAAAAACAAACAACTAAAAAGCCCAAATGTGGCATCTAATTTATCCCAGTACTTGTAATTGATTTATTCTCTGTATGTGCTTTTAATGAGCTACAGCAGTGCCTCTGATTTCCACTTTTCATCTATTAAAATAAATCTTCAGCACAACATGAGGAAAGGGAGGGGGGCGGACAGAACGAGGAGCCCAGTTGTTCAAAGTTACTCTTTTTCACTTAGTCTTGCTTTGTATCACTCGGCTCAGCTTTGGAAATTGAAATGATGGAACGGTTGGGGGAAGGGAGAAGAGAAAAACCGACCAATGACAAGTGCATCTTAAAACTCCATTCTTACGATCCAGAAAAAATGCAACAGGCAAACAAACTAAAAAACATATTTTTCCATCCCTTTCCCTTTTTGGTTACAACAATAGGGCAGGAAAGAGGCACATAAAGCAGGATTGATCGCTGGGTAGATGATATATTGTCGCTATGAATGGGAAAAAGAAACTGATAAATGTTTTCTTTTTTCCCCCTTCACAACCTTTTTCTAAAGCTGACGAAAATGTGTCATGCATAAAAAGTATGCAATTTTCATGTAATTAGAGGAACAGGAGATGAAAATGAGTTCTATCAGAGCAATCAAGGATGGTAATGTGGCATGGATTTGTCAGAGCCTATTTGTCATGAAAGCAAAACCCAACAAGTGTTCTATATTTAATTTTTTTTTTTTAAGTTGAGGAAAACAGAATGGCATTTTCCCCCACTTTTCAGTGGGGGAAAAGAGAACAATGAATTTTAAAATTCCTCCTCTGCAAAACTTTTTTTGTAGTTAACGGAGATTAGATCACTTTGTCCTGTAAAATAAAGGGCTGGATTAATTCCTGTGTAGCTGCAGTTTTATACCACTGTGAATCCATGGGACCAGATCTTGAAGTGATATAAATTCACATTGCACTCTTGCTCTAGTAAAGTCAATTGGACTAGATCTACATCTGGGGTAAATTGCCCTAACAAAGGGGCCGGCAAAATTCAACCTAAGGGCTGGATCTGGCCCACCAAACAGCCGGAACTGGCTTGCCACCAGCCTGCAGTCCAGCAGGAGAACTGGGCAGTCTCCCTGCTTTCCACATCCTCGCATGCAGCTTAAAGCAGCTGGCTGTGAGGGCCATGTGCTTCTCTGAGCACCACAAGCCCTTGGGGGAGGGGTGACTTCATGCACTGCCCCCACCCCCAGCACAATTTCTCAGCTCCCACTGGCTGGGAACTGGCCAATCAGAGCTGCCTGAGCTGTGATTGTAGCTCAGGCAACACCTGAGGACACCTCCCACAAGGTGGAGCACAGCATCTCTGGAGCACAGAGATGCACATGGCTCTGCAGCTGGCCACTTTGAGTGGGCATGAGGGAGGTGCGGAAGGCAGAGAGCCTGCCCGAGGCTTCACCTGGGATGCTGCCTGGCAGCTACCTAGGTAAGTGCCCCCCAGCCAGAGACTGCAGCACCCTCTCTCTTCCCTCCCAGCCTTCTGTTATCCCTCCTGCACCCCACCCCAAATCACATATCCTCCTACATCCCTCCTCTAGGGAAGAATCCTCTCCTACACCCATACCCCCTCTGGGAGCACCCCCTCCTGTACCCCAATTCCCCTCCACTGGCGCACAACTCCTCCTTCACCCAAACTCCCTCCCAGACCCCACAACTCCTCCTTCACCCCAATCACCCACCCTAAGCTCTCTTCAGCACCCAACCTCCATTCCAGACCCCACACCTCCTCCATTAACATCGTGGGAGAGTGCAGTCCTTGACCACTTCCCAAGTTCTCAGAATGCCCCCTCGCCCCGCCAAAAATTATTGCCCAAAAGTGTTACCTCAAAAGGCCAGGTCCTTAGAAATAACTCCAGAGGCCATTTGGCCGGCTCCTCGGCTGCTGTGAAGTGTTCTCTAGACTGATACAAAGCTTGTCACATCTGGCCCACAGGGACAGAGGCTTACAAGTGCCACTATCACACACACATTAAAAAATAATAACTATTGTGGACATTGGTGTTGCTCCATTGCTTCCAATGGAGCTACACAGGCATCATGCTGAGGTCAGTCATGAATCAGGCCATGATAATATGATTTATCCCTGAGGAAGTGGTGTAGAGTAAGGGATACAGACTGAAAGTAGTTACTGGTGGTTTAAATGCGGCAGCTTTGGCATCATTTATTTTCTATAAATATTTGTTTAGCCCTTTCCCAAGGTGCATCACAAAGCTTCTGCTTGGTGCTTTGAGTGGCTTCTCAATGCTGCTCACACAGGCTGGATCCAAGGTGCTTTTTTGTGATGCCTGGTGCCCTCACCCAAAACAACTCCTCACTGTGCCCAAGCCACAAGGGTTTCTATCCCTTTCAGAAATGAAAAGTACTTCCCCTGTTGGCAAGATATAGAAAACCCAGCACACAAAAGCAAAAGACATCAACACAACCCCGCGGGGTAGAATATTACCACCAGAAATAACAGTATAACAAAGGAGAAAAAAAGAGGTCCAGGAAGGAAAGGGTTAAAGTAAACAGCAGGATATTGATGAGTAGTCATGTGGCACCTTAGGGTATGTCTACACTATAGAGTTTTGTCAGAAAAATGGACGTTTTTCCCACAGAACTTGAGGAACATCCACACTGCAATTGCGCTCTTCCGCAAGAAAACTGAAAGGACAGAGTGGTTTTCCCGGCATTGGTAATCCTCATTCTATGAGGAAGAAGCCTTTTTCCGAAAGAGCTCTTTCGCAAAAAGGTGTGTGTGGACAGGGAATAGAGTGTTCTTTCAGAAGAAGAAGAAAGAGGAAAAAGCTGAGGTACCCTGGTGGCCATTCCATCCATAGCAATCACAGTTTACATGCGAGAGAGCATCCATTCAGTCTGGACGCTCTCTTTCGAAAAAGCAGATCGCTTTTTTGATGCACTTTAGCAGCGTGGACACTTTCTTTCGGAAGACATTTTTTCAGAAGATCTCTTCTGAAAAAAAAAGCTTCTTCTGAAAGAAGCCTGTAGTCTAGACATAGCCTTGAAGACTAACAAAAATATAGAGTAGCATGAGTGTTTGTGAGTAAAACCCACTTCCTTAGATGAGCTGGAGTAGAAATAACAGAACCAAGCTATTTATAACGGGGGGGGCGGGGGGGTGGAGAGGGAAGCACCTGTCAATTGTAGGACTAGTGCTAATGAGGCTAATTAAGGGGGTTGGAAGTGTCCCATTCTTAGCTTTTAATATAAAAATACAGTTGTTAGAGCCGAGGGAGACTGGCTTTATAATGCAACATCCAATTAATGACTTTCTTCAAGCCCAGGGAAACAGTGTAAAATTTGTACTTGAGGACCAATTCCATGCACTCTCTCTCTGTAAGGGCACATCTGCACAACAGGGCTAAAGCCAAAATAAGCTATGCAATTTCAGCCATGTCAGTTGCTTAGCTTAAGTCGAAATAGCTTATTTCATCTTTTGGCGTTACCTGAGCAGCAGGAAGTCCGAGGTAAAGCACCCTTTCTCTGACTTCCCTTAGTCCTCACACAGTAAGGGTTACAGGAGTCAGAGTAAGAAGTCCTCCCATTTGACATTATGTCGACATTAGGTCTAAACAACTGCTTGTTGTGTGGTCGCAGACTATATTATTTTGGAATAAAGTCAGTTATTCTGAAATAACGCTGCTGTGTAGACATAGCCTAATTGGCTGGTGAAATTCCTTGGCTACTTTTAAATCCATGATTGAGTGCTCAGGCAATGTTTCTCTACAGGTTTCTGTGATGTCTGACCATTTCTGATGTCTGACTTGTGTCCATTTATCCTTTCTTGTAGAGACTGTCCAGTTTGGCCAAAATACATGGCAGTGGGGCATTGTTGGCATATACCACATTGGTGGATGTGCAGTTGTCTGAGCCTCTGATGTGGTGGCTTATGTGGTTAGGTCCTATGTTGGTGATTTTACACTGGATGGAAGTCATTCCTTCCACAGAAGTCCAGGACCAGATCTTTGTGCAAGTTAAACCCTGCACAAGCCTGGTGCTGGTCCTCTGAGTGAATGTCTAGCTTTCAGTCGATTTGCACTTCACAGCAGTGTGTCCCCATTCTCAATCATCTTCCGTTTAAAAAAATGGCTGATGTTTATCACTAATTAGCTAATACAGATTGCACCTCCCAAATCCAGGATTCTCTCATCCATCAGCGTCCATGGTGTATTATGACTCCGGATGTTCCTGGATGAGAGACCCCTGGGCAAGAGGGGCAGCTGCTGGGAGTCCAGTGCAATCCTGCAACTCTGCTAGCAGTGGGGCCTCAGCAGCATCGGCAGAGCATGATCGGGACTGTCTGCCATCCAGCAGGGGGGCTGGGACCACATCAGCCCAAGAGAGGATGCTGGCTGGGGTGTGTCAGCCTGGGAGGCAGCGGCAGTGGCAGTGGCAGCAGAAGTGTGATTGGGGCTACCTGCTGCCTGGCAGCAGAGCCGGGGATGAGGCCGCAGGTGACCCATAGAGTGAGTGTGGCCAGGGCCACGTGCAGCCTGGCAACAGAGCTGGAGCTGTGGCAGCCCGACTGGGCAAAGGTTCCATTCAGCAGTGGTGGGCTGGAGCTGTCCTGCCGGCTGGCAGCAGAGCTGGGGCTGGGGCGGGCCTACACACACCCCAGCCAGGCTGAAGGGACCAGCAATGGGGAGGTGCAGCAGGCTGAGGGGCTCGTGTCAGGGGACCTCCTGCTGTCCAGCAAATTCCCTCATCCACGACTGGTCAGGTACCGAGGGTGCCGGAGAAGAAAGGTCCAACCTGTATTGTAATTATAACTAGACATAAAATCATTAGTCTGAAAAACAACTAGGAAAGAATTATTCAATTTAGCAAATTTTTTTTTTTTACTCATGTGATTATTCTCCTAAGCATTAGGATTTGCCCATGAAGTGTTTGGCTTTTGAGGGGGGAAGGGAAGAGCAGAGTGGAGAGGAAAATATTGCCTATAAAGAGGGTTCCTTCCCCCAACTCCTGCCTTCCACCACCAGCTGACAAGAGAAATAAGCCATCAGGAGTGAATTCTCACCCTTACAGAGATGTTATCTGCATAGCTCTGGTTCACTATACCTGGGGCCACCCAGCCAGCTCGCTGATCACCACCACGGACATTTAGGGGGAAATTAGTATGTTTAGGGAGTTTTGGCCATCTTGAGTTATGTGGCCTTTATTCACACCCATGGGAGCTGAATATGCATGGAACAATGGCACACTTCCTGCCTTCAAATGTTATCCGTCCTTGTCTTTGCATACGACTGTGTCATCTGATCCTTTCTTGTTACAGGGAATAATGGAACACAGACATAGCACAGAGCATAAAGATCACTGCATCATGTTTTCTGCCCCAGCATGGGTTGGGTTTTTTTGGTCATGCCCCTTGTGTGATTTAAATGCCTTCATGTGTGCACACGTGCACACACACAAATACACAGAATCACACACACACTTCCCCTTTTCCTTTCCCTTCCCCAGCCTCTGGCGGCTTCCCAGAAACTAGAAACTTTGCCATCCTTCTTAGTAAATAAATAAAGAATTTTCCCCGAGACAGCTTGGAAGAATGTTTGATAATCTGCACCATTACGAAGGTGAAATTTCATTACACAGATGGTGACATCCCAATGTCTATCATCAAAACACAGCAGGTAGAAACGATCAGCTAGGCCCATTCCCCACTATAAAATTACACTTATATTAATGTCACTCTAGATTTCATTATGCGGAAAATGATATTGCACAGGTCTTTGGCACCAGAGAGACTGGGGACCCGGGGGGGGGGCAGTGAAAAAGGGGGGTGAGGCTGAGAAAAGACGGGAGAAACAGAATACAGCACAGGAGCGATCAGTGCTGCCAAACACATAAATATATAAATAAATCAAAACCTTATAGGCTTTGTTGCAGGTTCATGCTGCTTCCTGATTGACTCCAATCCAGGCTCCCTCTTCAGGCCCTGATGGAGTGTTTAAAAAGCCCTCCTGTGGGAATGAGGGAGATTTACAGTTAATTCTTATTAATGAAGCCTGACAGTCTTCTTCGTTTAGCCAACAAGATGCCACACCATTCTTAGAAGCCTTCTCTGTGCTTTGAATGCACAAAGGGGGGGAGGGACCCATGCACCAAGGGCACAGGGGGAGGAAAGGGAAGGGGAGAGAGAAAAAGAACATTAAAGCAGAACAAGGAGAGCTGTCTCCATTTCCTAATTAATTTGAATTTTTGCTTTCACGTCTGCGTATGCATTTAGCTGGAGGGCATAAACAGACTGACTGCAGGGGCCGGAATACATATCTCTTTCTCTCTCCCACGCACATACTCACTGAGTATCAGCTGGAGCCACATGCAGGATACAAAATCTTAATTGCCCCCATCGGTCTTATCCAACATGGCAGACCAATCCAGACAAATATGGCTGACCATGCTACCTGATGGGGAACTGTACCTTTTATAATAATAATAAATTAGGTGTTCAACAGCATGGGATCTGTCAATCGAACTGTTGGAGGTATCCTTAAGGTTATATTTCTTGTATGAGGATGCGCAAGCTTCTGAATACGAGAGTGTCTTGTAGATGTGTTTTCATCTCTCCAGCGAATGCCGTTCCCAGATTTTCCTCTCCCAAATTCTCTTTCTTGGCTAAAGAGCCCAGTAGGATGACATAGAATAAAATGAACATCCATCCATCTGTCTACCATCAGAGCAGCTCAGGAATCTTCTGCCAAAATGTTGTTCTTTTCAAAGGAAAATGTAGTTTCCACAAAAATGTGGAAGGAGGGGGAAAGGAGGTGGTGTTCGTGCCAAAACTGTTAGATTTTCCACATGGAATATCTAAAGGAAAACTTTCATTCTGGTTAGGCTGAACATAATCAAAATATTTCATTTTTGTTGAACTGAATTACAACATTTTATTGTAAGTCACCTTCACATTGCCTATGTCTGATTTAGCTGGCAGAGTGCCACAAGGCAGTTTTAGTTTGAGAGTCATATGTCCCCATTCTGTTTCATGGGCTGGGTTTTCTGGGTGGACTACATCTCCCTTGATGCACCGTGGGCTTACCTCTGGTTGACTGCCCCATGATGTATCATGGGAGTTAAATAACAGTGGATTATGGCAGATATAATCCAGCCAGGAAGTCTGGCCCATAATGGAAAATGGGGCCAGGAAACACTTGAACTTATAAACACCATAACAGAGTACTGCAGTTCTAGCAGAGACACAAATTAGTGTTGGACCAAACTGACACAAAACATTTTGATTCAGCAATAAATCAAAACAAAAATAATATGATTCAGGAATGACATAAATGTTTCATTTTGATAGAAAATTTTAAAACAAAATCTTTCAGCATGTCTGAATTTCAGTTTTTAGGACACTTTGTCCTAAATTGGGGCAAACAAACAAAAATAAATTTGGGGACTGAGATGAATCACTCAAGAAAGATGTGGAGAAACTGGAGAAGGTCCAGAGAAGAGCAACAAAAATGGCTAAAGTTCTAGAAAACATGAGCTATGACGGAAGGCTGAAGGAATTGGGCTTGTTTAGTTTGGAAAAGAGAAGACTGAGAGGGGACATAATAGTAGTTTTCGGGTATCTAAAAAGGTATCACAGGGAGGGGGGGAATTGTTTACCTTGACTTCTGAGGATAGGACAAGAAGCAACAGGCTTAAACTGCAGCAAGGGAGGTTTAGGCTGGACATTAGGAAAAATATTCTGTCATGGTGGTTAAACACTGGAATAAATTGCCTCGGGAGGTTGTGGAGTCTCTATCACTGGAGATATTTAACAGCAGGTTAGACAGACATCTATCAGGGATGGTCTAGATGGTGCTTGGTCTTGCCATGAAGGTGGGGACTGGACTTGTTGGCCTATTGAGGTCCCTTCCAGTTCTAGTATTCTCGTACTCAGTAATTACCTTCCTCTGTTCTTTCCTTCAGAAGCATCTGGCCCTGCCCATTGTTGGAAGACAGGATCCAGGGTTAGATAGATCAATGTTTCTCAACTTTTTTTCATAAACCCTTTTTCTCAACCCTTTTTCAAAAACGTACCCCCAGTACCTACAGTTTTCAGACACACAAATTTTTTTTCTACTATTGCAACACATTTGTTTAAACAACTTAATTGTAGCCGGGCACACGACGAAATTTTTGGGTGTAAAAAGTACAAAAATAATAAAGTGCTGTAAAACTTAAAACAAAAATTCAGTTTTCTCCAAATTTCAGTGGTGTTGACGTACCCCCCAAACTTCTCTCAAGTACCCCAAAGGGTTCTCATACCACTGATTGAGAAACACTGAGAAAGACCATTGGTCTGACCCCATATGGTCATTCTTATGATGCATCAGCAATCCTATCACTAAATCTATTCTCATGAGATTTCTAGCCTGATTTCCAGACAAACTAGTGCGGATAGTTTGGACAAAGATTTGAGTGCTGATCCAAACAGACATCCCAGGTTTCAGCTATCACTATGTTACATTTTGTGCTACTTCATGAAGCATCAGCAGCTAGGATCCACATAATGGATCATCCTTTTTATTTAACAAATGTAAACTTGCCCTACATAATTTCAGCACCACGGCTGACCATGCCCTATTGTCTACTTGGCACAGTCGTACACATCCATGTAAAGGGAGTGCAAAACAGGATGGACAGTGTGATGGACAGATATGGTTTGACAACATTTTACATCCAGCTGGTATAGTCATCCATGTTGATGAAAGGTAGAGGCACGTTTAAAAAAAAAAGTTTCATCTACTACAACCGTTCACCGTCAGGCAACATAGGTTGGATAGAAATATTATGCCCACAGAATGCTGCTACAGGGATATGGCTGAGATTAAGGATAGAATGGCATGGGTGACATTTAGGGGTAAGTTTTAAAAAGCACCATGCAGGGTTTTAGCTGCATGACTCCCACTTACATCAAGGACGTTAGCTGTTTAAATCCCCCATGCACACTCACTTTAAAAATGTACCCCTAAGCATCCCATCTGCTGATGCTTGTGATTTGACTTCCCTGTATTTGTTAGGAGAAATGCAGAGAAGATCCACCCTATGTTGAAAAAAAAATCAGCATATCTATTTGTTCCCCGATTCCTTGATTGCTGCTCTGGTACTGTGAATGCATTCCAAGCTTTGTGACATCCATCAGGGATGGTACAGATGGACGTTTTGCCTGTCCAACCTGACTCAAATGCTTGAAGATTCATCAGAGAGAATCTGTTGGCAACTGCAAATGGATCTCATCCAGAGCTAGCAGATTTTGTGTCTCCAGAGAGATGCAGGACTGCAAAGGGCAGACTAGACTGGCAAAAATATTTACTTTTATATTTCATTACTTCACATTTATAACAGGCTGAGAGGCAGTTAAAACTTCACCTACTTAATAGGATGCTAACAGAGATTTTTCAACGTGTTTCTTTCGCTGGCAAATCAGACAGCCACAAACTGGAAGCCGTTTAAGCAAAAAAAAAAAAGCAATCAGCGATATGACACATACTTTATTAGTCTTCTTCAAAATCACTTCATTCTTTCTCCCTTTTTATATTCCTTGTCTTTCTCGGCATGCTCCTTGTTTCATTTCATCCCTCACTCCAGCCATTTCAACACCTCCAAAGATCGGCCTCCCAGTGGCATGAAGAGTGGCAAGATACAATCATTGGCTCCCCTTTCAGATTGCTACAGTAGCAAAAAGGGCTCAGACGAACAGAATGGGTGTGTGACGGGCCAGCCCTGTCCACCACTGAGGATTCCATAGAGGGTCAAGGGAAGGACATCTGAGGACATGTCAGCTCTTAGAGTCCATACTGGAATCCACACTCCTCATGGAATGAGGAGTAATGGTAGTTCGAATTAGGATCTTTAATTCGAACTACCTAGTCTGTGGCGCGTGTAGCCGTGGGCACGGAGTTCGGACTAAGAGGGATTTAAAAATGGCGGCACCCAGGAACATGCAAATGAAGCCTGGGATATTTAAATCCCGGGCTTCATTTGCAACTCCGGTTGCCCACCTAGCTTGAACTAACGAGCTAGTGTAGACATACCCTTACATCAGTGGTGGCGTTTTACACCTATTTTGCTCTGGTGCAAAGGTCTAAGCAATGTGGAATGCAGTGCAGATGTAACTGATATAAACGAACCTAGAACCTCTGGAGCCTCTACTGCTTGAGCTAAAAGCCAGTTGGCTTTCAGCTTAAGCTGTAGAGCTCCCTTGTTCTTAACTCTGGCTGGAAGCGGTCTAAGTGTCACTGCATGGGACAGTGAACCACACTGGGTGTGTGGGTTACACAGACTCACACCCAGCGTCTGCCAGCTCTACTCCCACCGTCTCAAAAACCACAACACACGCATCCCTCCGCTGCACCACTCCATTTGGGCATGCTAAATAATCCTAATGTAAATGTTCACAGCCATATAAAGCACGTTGCTGAGTGCTCAATAGCAGTCACAGTTGAGTGCATATTGTCAGTAGACTCCGTGTATGTAATTTATTCCTCTGGAAAAAAAAAACACTTAAAACATAACAAACTACAACACAATTTCTCAGGAATTGCCTTGGTGTGCAGGAGTAGAGTGGACCAGAGCTACATTTTAATGACTCCTTAGAAACCAGGCAGATGTCTGAACCGTGAAATAGAGGGGAATGTCAGGCCCATTCAGCGAGGTCCTGAGTGCTTGCTGCAAGATGCTGAACACCCATAAGCCCCTTTGATTTCAGGGCAGTTGAAGGCCCCTATTCTCTGCCATACTGGTCCTGTCAGTGAAAGGATTCCCATTAGCTCCAATGGAGAGTGGATCAGTACACTCTACAAATCCAATCCCGGTGGGTATGTGCAGAGGGGATTGGGTAGAACTGTTGTTAAGGCACCTCTCTGACTCCTAAATTCTCAGTCCTACCCAGTTCTCCATGTGGAGCTTGGGGTCTGCTCTAACCCATGCTTTGGCTGCAATACCGCCTGCCCCTTTGATGCTCTTCTGTAACTGAATATAACTAGAGTCCATTGTATTGTATTGTGTTTTGGGCATATTTAGTCTACAGAAGAGAAGAGTGAGGGGGAATTTGATTGAAGCCTTCAACTACCTGAAGGGAGGTTCCAAAGAGGATGGAGAGCCTATACAGGAAGGATGGGCTCCACCTAAACCAGGGTGGAACCAGACTGCTGGCACTAAACATTAAAAAGGTCGTAGAGCAGTTTTTAAACTAAGAGATGGGGGAAAGCCGATTGGTGCGGAGATGCACGTAAATCGGAGGGAGACTTCTCTATCAATGGATTCTCCTCTAAGAGATTCTCTAAGCTGTAGTCAGAAAGAGAGAAGGGGAGAGGGCAAACCATGGGCCAGAACAGACAAATAACTGCATACAAAGGAATCCAATGCACCAGGGAAAGGCAGACAAATAAGCAGTGGCAAATTTTTAAAGTGCTTCTACACAAATGCTAGGAGTCTGACTAATAAGATAGGTGAACTAGAGTACCTAGTACTAAATGAGGAGATTGTCATAATAGGCATCACTGAAACCTGGTGGAATGAGGAAAATCTGTGGGACACAATCATATCGGGATATAAAATATATCGAAAGGATAGAGCAGGCTGGGTGGGTGGTGGAGTGGCACTGTATGTGAAAGATAATGTAGAATCAAATGAAATAAAAATATTAAGTGAATCAACATGTTCAATAGAATCACCATGGATAGTAATTACATGCTCCAATAATAAGAAATTAGCAGTAGGGATATATTACCGACCACCTGACCAGGACAGCGATACTGACATTGAAATGCTGAGGGAGATTAGAGAGGCTACCAAAATAAAGAACTCTATAATAATGGGGGATTTTAATTATCCCCATATTGACTGGGTACATGTCACCTCAGGAAAAGAAGCAGAGATAAAATTTCTCAATGGCCTAAATGACTGCTTCTTGGAGCAGCTGGTGCAGGAACCCACAAGGGGAGAGGCAATTCTCGATTTAGTCCTGAGTGGAGCGCAGAATCAGGTCCAGGAAATAACCATTACAGGACCGCTTGGGAATAGTGACCATAATATAATAACATTCAACATTCCTGTGGTGGGCAGAACACCTCAGCAGTCCAGCACCCTGGCATTTAATTTCAAAAAGGGGAATGACACAAAAATGAGGAGGCTAGTTAAACAGAAATTAAAAGGCACAGTGATGAGAGCCAAATCCCTGCAAGCTGCATGGAAACTTTTTAAAGACACCATAATAGAGGCCCAACTTAAATGTATACCCCAAATTAAAAAACCTAGCAAGAGACCTAAAAAAGAGTCACCGTGGCTTAACCACCATGTAAAAGAAGCAGTGAGGGACAAAAAGGCATCTTTTAAGAAGTGGAAGTCCAATCCTAGTGAGATAAATAGAAAGGAACATAAACACTGTCAAATCAAGTGTAAAAATGTAATAAGAAAAGCAAAAAAGATTTTGAGGAACAGCTAGCCAAAAACTCAAAAAGAAATAACAAAATGTTTTTTAAGTACATTAGAAGCAGGAAGCCTGCTAAAACATCTGTGGGTCCCCTAAACGATCGAACTATAAAAGGCGCAATCAAGGACGATAAAGCCATTGCAGAGAAACTAAATGATTTCTTTGCTTCAGTCTTCACGGCTGAGGACGTTGGGGAGATTCCCAAATCTGCACCGTCCTTTGTGGGTGATGAATCTGAGGAACTGTCCCGGATTGAAGTGTCATTAGAGGAGGTTTTGGAACAAATAGAAAAACTTAATGTTAACAAATCTCCGGTACCGGATGGCATTCATCCAAGAGTTCTAAAAGAATTCAAATGGGAAATGGCTGAACTATTATCTGTGGTTTGTAACCTATCCCTTAAATCGGCTTCCGTACCCAATGACTGGAAGGTAGCCAACGTGACACCAATATTTAAAAAGGGCTCTAGAGGCGATCCAGGCAATTACAGATCGGTAAGTCTAACTTCAGTACCGGGCAAATTAGTCAAAACAATAGTAAAGAATAAAATTGTGAAGCATGTAGAAGAACATAATTTGTTGGACAAAAGTCAACATGGTTTCTGTAAAGGGAAATCCTGTCTTACTAATCTATTAGAGTACTTTGAAGGGGTTAACAAACATGCAGACAAGGGGGATCCAGTAGATATAGTATACTTAGATTTTCAGAAAGCTTATTCATAAATGATCTGGAGAAAGGGGTAAGCAGTGAGGTGGTAAAGTTTGCAGATGATACCAAAACTGTTTAGGATAGTCAAGACAGAAGCAGACTGTGAGGGACTCCAAAAAGATCTCACCAAACTGAGTGATTGGGCAACAAAATGGCAAATGAAATTTAATGTGGATAAGTGTAAAGTAATGCACATTGGGAAAAATAACCCCAACTATACGTACAGTATGATGGGGGCTAATTTGGCTACGACAAATCAGGAAAGAGATCTTGGAGTTATCGTGGACAGTTCTCGGAAAACTTCCACACAGTGTGCAGCGGCGGTCAAAAAGGCAAATAGGATGCTAGGAATTATTAAGAAAGGGATAGAAGATAAGACCCAGAATATCTTACTGCCCCTGTATAAAACTATGGTACGCCCACATCTTGAATACTGTGTACAGATGTGGTCTCCTCACCTTAAAAAAGATATTTTGGCCTTGGAAAGGGTTCAGAAAAGGGCAACTAAAATGATTAGGGGTTTGGAACGGGTCCCATATGAGGAGAGGTTAAAGCGACTGGGACTTTTCAGTTTAGAAAAGAGGAGACTGAGGGGGGATATGCTAGAGGTATATAAAATCATGAGTGGTGTGGAAAGGGCCGATAAAGAAAAGTTATTTATTAGTTCCCTAAATAGAAGAACTAGAGGACACCAAATGAAATTAATGGGTAGCAGGTTTAAAACTAATAAAAGAAAGTTCTTCTTCACACAGTGTGTAGTCAGCCTGTGGAACTCCTTGCCAGAGGAGGCTGTGAAGGCTAGGACTATAAGAGAGTTTAAAGAGAAGCTAGATAATTTCATGGAGGTTAGGTCCATAAAAGGCTATTAGCCAGGGGATAAAATGGTGTCCTTAGCCTCTGTTTGTCAGAGGCTGGAGAGGGATGGCAGGAGACAAATCACTTGATCATTGTCTTCGGTCCACCCACTCTGGGGCACCTGGTGCTGGCCACTGTCGGCAGACAGGCTACTGGGCTAGATGGACCTTTGGTCTGACCCAGTACGGCCATTCTTATGTTCTTATGAGAGAGGCTGTTCTCAGTGGTGACAGATGGCAGAGTGAGGAGCACTGGTCTCAAGTTGCAGAGGGGGAGGTCTAGGTTGCATATTAGGAAAAACTATTTCCCTAGGAGGGTGGGGAAGCACTGGCATGGATTACTTAGGGAGGTGGTGGAATCTCCATCCCTAGAGGTTTTTAAGTCCCAGCTTGACATAGTCCTGGCTGGGATGATCTAGTTGGGATTGGTCCTGCCTTGGGCACGGGGGGGTGGACTCAATGACCTCCTGAGCTCTCTTCCAATTTTATGATCCTATAAAGCAGGCCTCTTGTCAGCAGGCCCCTTGTACCGGATTCCAGGAAAGGGCTGGTAGAGAACCATTCTAACTATCATACAGACTCCAAGAGCCCCAAAGAGCATTCCTTGTGGTATATGTCCAATCCCTTTATTCCACTGGAGTGAAGCAACACAGCCCCGAACATTTGATGGTTTCATTGTGGGTGCCTAGTATGCTTCAGAATTCAGACTCAGGTTTCCTTTTGGGGGGGAAAAAGTCCCTGTGCTAACCAAAGATTATATATGCATTATTTTTATTGTTGTTATATATTATTTTAATTTTTGTTATTATCATTTTAAGATTTATCCTGTTTATTTTCCATTCATTCCTGCAGAAAAAAATGTGTCTCATACTGTTAGGAAACTTACCGGCTCTGAAATCTATTTTCTTCTCTTTTTAATCCTACTTTAATCCTTTGGAGCTATAAACCTAGGAAAATGCCTGTTTTCTACTGTATATATTTACAGTGTCTATTCTAAATAACTTTAGTGCTTTAGTATTTGCAATCACCATAATTCCTTGTACGGAGAAAAAGAAAAATCAAACTTTTAAGCCCCACAGGGAACAATTCAGCTGAACCTGGTTTTCTAATGCTGGATCCATGCAATAGCACTCAGAGCCACCGGCTTTCATCTCTCCAGTCATTTAGCTCCCTCCTTGTCGTTGCTTGGCTCATTCGCACTTTCAGTTCTTGGGATTATTTGTGCACGGTATCACAAATTGCATCCAACATTTTATTAAATTTGCCCTGATGATCATCGGAATCCATAGAAGGGACAGACAAAGCTAAGACTCTCCAAATATAGATTTCTTTGTAATGCTTGTGCATGCTGGTAATTTGCATTAGGAAGGTTGCTAACATGGTATATTGACTATTACTGATAGAATATAATCAAAAGGAGGTAATGGCTAATCCACCACAGATTTAGTATATAGGCAGTAAAGATGCAGCTGCAAAGCTACTGGGTTTTTTTCCTCCCCATAACACCTGCTTTTGTGTGCATTACTAGGTAAAACATGCATAAGCAGCATAGGAAATAGAGATGAAAATGCCCATTAAGTCATCTTATGCCTTTGCCATTTACATTTTCGTATTCTCTTCAGAAGAAGAAAGTAGAATGTTGCACAATGTTTTCTAACATAAGGGTATGAGTTACCAAGCCTTTTTACCTCTCGATCACCTGTTCAGTTCTAGTCCATGTTTATGAGATGAGGTGAGAGGCAGTTTGATTACACTTCGCAGAAAGCAATGTTTCACCAGATGCTATTTAACTGCTATCAATCAGAATGGAGAGGAACGGAATGGAGACTGAACTTCCTAAACATAACTAAGATCCCCGTAAATAATGGGAAAGGAGTTTCGGTAAAGCACCTGTAGCAAAATTTGTTCTCTGGATAAACAGAAGATTTCGTACTCCAGGACTGTGGGGGTAGGCAGGGGGGAAGACTTTCACATACGCTAAAACTCACAGAGGATTAATAAGAAATGAATAGGGTTGGCCAAAGTTCTTTGGAAAAAATACTTTTCATCCAAAAATTCTCTTATTTCAGGCAGCATTTTGGGTACTGTCAAAATTCATAATTTTTAACAAAAATGGTGCTTTTTTGTATAAAAGCTTCAGAGGGGTAGCCAAGTTAGTCTGTGACAGGAAAAACTTAAAAAACAACAAATAGTCTGGTAGCACTTTAAAGACTAACAAAACATGTAGATGCTATCATGAGCTTTCATGCCCATGAAAGCTCATGGTACCATCTACATGTTTTGTTAGTCTTTAAAGTGCTACCAGACTATTTGTTGTTTTTTAAGTTTTTCCTTTTTTGTATACAGGAGGACCCTGAGATGCGACCGCCCGAGTTCTGACTTCCCGCACTTACAACCATTTTTGTAAGTGCAGAAAGGTCGGAATCCCCTGACTTAGGTCCTCAGCCCACATTTACAATGGTGCACAGCGGCTACCGTAAAGGCGGGTTTGAGTTACGACACCCCCGACTTGCGACACTTCCTCCGGAACCAATCGCATTGCAGGGGCCTCCTGTAGTTTCCCCCAAACTTATCAAAAACAACATTGAATAATATCACAGTCATTATCTTGTTTGTTTGCTTGTTAAATGAAAATTGGGGAAGAATGCGTTAAAAAGGAATACCAATGGCTGTTATCAACAACATTTACAATGCTTTATCTTTTTTTAAATGACAATTTATCAGAAAAGATGTGTGGGAAAAATGTTGCACAAATTAAAAATGGGTTTGGTCTGAGCATATGAAAACAAGTCAAATTTGAAATGAACAAAATTAAAACAAACGAGACTCTAACAAAGCATTTTGGAGGTTCAGAAGACACCATGCTTTCCAGTTTTGTCTGGAAGCATAAACACCAAAGTAACAGGATAAAACACCATTTATCCAGTTTGCTCAAGTCATGAAAACCTTAAAGCCTCTTCTTGTAATCAGCCTGATATCCAGACCAAAGTGGCCCCAATGCCAGGGGCAAATCCTCAGATGGTGTAAATTGGCATAGTGCCACACTGGAGCTATGCCAGTTTAAGACAGCTGAATATCCAGCCTCACTCCCCTGATGTTGGCCAGTCATTATGATCTACAATTGATTCAAACAAGAGATAGAAAAGGACCTCCTTTGTCCCCTGGGCAACACAGATTTGTTCTCTCTGGTATCTAAATCCAATATTAGATTATTAAAATCAGAAGCTGTCCTCTTCCTATACATCATCATCTACCACAGCCGAAGGAAGTATCCCTGTCTAATGTGCCTATGTCTCCCTATATGTTTCCACCATTTCTTGGCTAAAAGCCTGCTTATTTCTTGTCTTGCCTTAATACGAACTTGTATATTACCCTCTGCATATTTTTTAAACCATAAATCCTCTTTACTTCTAGTCTTTATTTCTATTCCTTTTTATTTGCCAGTAGGGAGACTTAGATAGTTTCAGTTTTCTTAATCCTCTTTATAAATTTAAAAAACCCAATTAAGTCTGCATAAAGTCTTGGGGTTTTTTTTCTTCCTGGAGGAAACTACATCAGAATTTGTGCAGCATAACAGTATTTTGCACATCTACACACCCGTTGAGCTGCAGTTCTCAAATAGCTGTACCACCATCTATCAAAGCTCACAACTGTCCTGTGAAGTGTTATGCCTGTATTGCAGATGGGCAAACTGATTGCCAGCTCTCACCATTTGATTGGTCTATCCCAACCTATCTTAAAGCTGTGAATTGTCCGGGCATGTTTATGCTGTGGTCCAAGTGACTACCGCAAGAATAGATGCAGCTGTCTTAGCATTGCTAGAATAGCAGCGCCATACAGTCGAGTGGGCTTCAGAAATTCCAATAGATACCCGGGGTCCAAGTGGCTTTGCACAGACCACACTGAAGATTGCATTGCTTCAATCCCTTTGCTGTGTCTAGCCCTGCTAGTGTGGGCTTGTTTCCCAGCATCTGCTGTATACAAATACCCTTCCATCATTCTTTGCTGTGGCAGGAAAATAAATTCAAAAGAGGATTCTGATTCTTTTGTTGACTAAAATACAGGGCCACTTGTGGAGTGAAGGGCAGTTGCCCCAGGGCCTGGTGATTCTAAAGGGCCTAGAGCATGGGTGGTGGATATAAGAGGCAGGGGTAGGCATTGCCTTCCCAAACTGCCAAGCATGGCCCCACCCACACTCTGCCCCTGCTACAGCATGGCTCCAGGGCCAAGGGAGGCTGGAAACCTGCCCCTGCAGTAGGGGGTGGCTTGCAGGGTGGAACAGGAGCCCTGCCCTTGTGTGTGGGGGGGGAAGGTGGCTTTTAAAGGGGGCGGGGCCTAGGTGGAAGAGGTGGGGCTGGGGTTTGCCACCCCCCAAATATAGGTTCACCCACCTTCCATGGCGTGGGGCTCCTGGCAGCAATGGCACATGAAGCCCCGGGTCCTTTACATTGCTGCCAGAGTGCTGCTTGGTGCTTTCTAGGCGGCCCTAAAGGCTGGGGGGGAGGGTGGCATGGTGCACTCTGGTTTTCCCAGCCCCACTGCTTCTGCCCAGGGGTCCGGCATGGCTGTCAGTTCCCCTGCCTAAATGGTAAAGCGCAGGAGAGTGCTTAAGCCCATGCTTAACTTTAAAGATGTGTAGAAGTCTCCTTGAAGTCAATGTGACCTAGCACATTGTAAAAATGTAATAAGAAAAGCAAAAAAAGATTTTGAGGAACAGCTAGCCAAAAACTCAAAAAGAAATAACAAAATGTTTTTTAAGTACATTAGAAGCAGGAAGCCTGCTAAAAAACCTGTGGGTCCCCTAGACGATCGAACTATAAAAGGCGCAATCAAGGACGATAAAGCCATTGCGGAGAAACTAAATGATTTCTTTGCTTCAGTCTTCACGGCTGAGGACGTTGGGGAGATTCCCAAATCTGCACCGTCCTTTGTGGGTAATGAATCTGAGGAACTGTCCCGGATTGAGGTGTCATTAGAGGAGGTTTTGGAACAAATAGAAAAACTTAATGTTAACAAATCTCCGGGACCGGATGGCATTCATCCAAGGGTTCTAAAAGAACTCAAATGGGAAATTGCTGAACTATTATCTGTGGTTTGTAACCTATCCCTTAAATCGGCTTCCGTACCTAATGACTGGAAGGTAGCCAACGTGACACCAATATTTAAAAAGGGCTCTAGAGGCGATCCGGGCAATTACAGACCGGTAAGTCTAACTTCAGTACCGGGCAAATTAGTCGAAACAATAGTAAAGAATAAAATTGTGAAGCATGTAGAAGAACATAATTTGTTGGACAAAAGTCAACATGGGTTTTGTAAAGGGAAATCCTGTCTTACTAATCTATTAGAGTTCTTTGAAGGGGTTAACAAACATGCGGACAAGGGGGATCCAGTAGATATAGTATACTTAGATTTCCAGAAAGCCTTTGACAAGGTCCCTCACCAAAGGCTCTTGTGTAAATTACATGGCCATGGGATAAGAGGGAAGGTCCTTTCTTGGATTGAGAACTGGTTAAAAGACAGGAAACAAAGGGTAGGAATAAATGGTAAATTTTCAGAGTGGAGAGGGGTAACTAGTGGTGTCCCCCAAGGGTCAGTCCTAGGACCAATCCTGTTCAACTTATTCATAAATGATCTGGAGAAAGGGGTAAGCAGTGAGGTGGTAAAGTTTGCGGATGATACCAAACTGTTTAGGATAGTCAAGACAGAAGCAGACTGTAAGGGACTCCAAGAAGATCTCACCAAACTGAGTGATTGGGCAACAAAATGGCAAATGAAATTTAATGTGGATAAGTGTAAAGTAATGCACATTGGGAAAAATAACCCCAACTATACGTACAGTATGATGGGGGCTAATTTGGCTACGACAAATCAGGAAAGAGATCTTGGAGTTATCGTGGACAGTTCTCTGAAAACTTCCACACAGTGTGCAGCGGCGGTCAAAAAGGCAAATAGGATGCTAGGTATTATTAAGAAAGGGATAGAAAATAAGACCCGGAATATCTTACTGCCCCTGTATAAAACTATGGTACGCCCACATCTTGAATACTGTGTACAGATGTGGTCTCCTCACCTCAAAAAAGATATTTTGGCCTTGGAAAGGGTTCAGAAAAGGGCAACTAAATTGATTAGGGGTTTGGAACGGGTCCCATATGAGGAGAGGTTAAAGCGACTGGGACTTTTCAGTTTAGAAAAGAGGAGACTGAGGGGGGATATGATAGAGGTGTATAAAATCATGAGTGGTATGGAGAGGGCCGATAAAGAAAAGTTATTTATTAGTTCCCTAAATAGAAGAACTAGAGGACACCAAATGAAATTAATGGGTAGCAGGTTTAAAACTAATAAAAGAAAGTTCTTCTTCACACAGCGTGTAGTCAGCATGTGGAACTCCTTGCCAGAGGAGGCTGTGAAGGCTAGGACTATAACAGAGTTTAAAGAGAAGCTAGATAATTTCATGGAGGTTAGGTCCATAAAAGGCTATTAGCCAGGGGATAAAATGGTGTCCTTGGCCTCTGTTTGACAGAGGCTGGAGAGGGATGGCAGGAGACAAAGCGCTTGATCATTGTCTTCGGTCCACCCCCTCTGGGGCACCTGGTGCTGGCCACTGTCGGCAGACAGGATACTGGGCTAGATGGACCTTTGGTCTGACCCGGTACGGCCGTTCTTATGTTCTTATGTTCTTATGTTCAAGCTTCGGAATCGGGGATGTGTGTGACAAGGTGATTCCTTGGACCTGCACTCACTTCCACCAGTGTGAGGATGTGGCCCTGGTAGGGTCTAGTCTTTATATTATGCAGCTATGTAACAGGTCCAAAGTCCCCTGCCCCGCACCCAACCTGACTAACTCGTTTAGGGAGTGGGAAACTCTTACCATAGTAAGGGAGGAGGAGGAGGGAGTTGAGCTCTACCATGCCTCTACCATCCAAATGTCTCCTCTCCTTGTTGGAGGAAGAGCCCAAGGATCGGCACAGCAAGGGAACCCCCATTCCTGCACCCTCCCTGACCCTGCTCAACACACACACTGGCATAAGCAATAAGGATTCTCTTCACAGAGCTACACTCTGTATCCCTTGTTGTCCCCATTCCACCCTACATGCCTAGTGGATCTGTACCCGTTACAGAGGCCTCTCTCTATTCTGAATTCTGCAGCTGTTGAATTACACCAGTTACGGTTCTGCCACACTGGAGCATGACACCTGTCACGATAATGTCTTACAGTATGTTTACACTGCAGTTATGGTGTGTCGTAGCAGCCTGCAGAGACATGCCTGAGCTATCTTCATCTTGCTCTCTGCATACTGGTAGCAATGAAGCCATGATGGCAGGGGTATCTGCACAGGCTGTACTAGTCTAACCCACACACCTAGGCTATGTCAGCACAGCAGCATCATTCTGGAATAGCTGACGTTATCCAGAAATAACATCGTCTGCATCCACACACAAGCACTTATTTCTATATAATGTCAAAATACTGTTGAGCTGCAGGATTGCTTACTCCAACGCCCATAACCCTCATTCTAGGAGGAGTAAGGGAAGTCGGGGGGAGAGTCTTCTATCTCAAAATAACTGCTGTGTAGTCACCAACAAAATTCAAAATAAGCTATTTTGACTTAAGCGACGCAATTAACATAGCTCAAGTTGTGTAGCTTAGTTCGAGTTTAGCCCTGCTGTGTAGACGTGCCCCTAGGGGGGGTGCAGTGATTATCCCATGTAGTGGTATCGAGGGCACTTACAGAGGGTATGTCTACACTTGCACCCTCGTTCGAATTAGGGATGCAGACGTAGGCATTCGAAATAGTCAATGAAGCAGGGATTCAAAAAATGAGGAGTAATGTTAGTTCGAACCAAGGGGTTTGGTTTGAACGAACATGTCCTGGCACTCACTTTCACTTTTGAAACAGCTGTTGATCGGAGTAACACACTGGCAAGATCATGCTAATAAAGTGCAGGATATTTAAATCCCCGCTTCACTGACTCTTTTGAATGCCTACATTTGCATCCGTAGTTTGAACTAGGGCGCAAGTGTAGAATACCCAGAGAGAATAATGAGCCTGCTCTACAGCCTTAGCTGAGAATCAGCTGGCTTTTAGCTCAAGCTGTAGAGGCTCATTCACTAAGCTCCAGAGGTCCAGGGTTCAGTGCCACCTGTTGGTGATACAATACCCTGACCTGGAGATGGGTAATTACTAGTGTGGCTGACCTGTGCTGAAACCTATGTTGGAATGATTGCACTGCTTTCAGTAACTGAGCTAGATTGAAGCCAGCTTGTGTTGATAGAACCATAGCACTAGACGGAACTTTCAGAAGTCATCGCATCTAGTCCTTGAGCTCACAACAGGACCAAGCACAATCTTGACCATCCCTGATAAATATCTCTCTAACCTGTTCTTAAAAATCTCCAATGATGGAGATTCCACAACTTCCCTAGGCAAATAATTCCAGAGCATATCCACCCTGACAGGAAGTTGTCCCTAATGTCCAACCTAAACCTCCCTTGATGCAGTTTAAACCCATTGCTTCTTGTTCTATCCTCAGAGGTTAATGATATTGTTTCTCCCTTCTCTTTATAACAACCTTTTAGATACTTGAAAACTGTTATCCAGCCTCCGTCTCCTCTTTTCCAGACTAAACAAACGCAGTTGTTTCACTATGCCCTCATAGGTCATGTTTTCTAGACATTTAATCAATTTTGTTGCTCTTCCCTGGAGCTTCTCCAATTTGTCCACTTCTTTCCTGAAATGTGGTAGCCAGAACTAGACTCAGTACTCTAGTTGAGGCCTAATCAGTACAGAGCAGAGAAGAAGAATCCCTTTTTGCTTCTTACATCCAATGCTACATCTACAGTAGCTGCACTTGTAATCCATGCTTGCTTGTTGTGGCACTCTGTCTCCCTCTCGTGGAGCTCACTAGAAATTGAGGTCCCTGGTACAACCTTGGCTAAGAGAGCTGTGTCTTTTATCTTATGCAGTAGAGGCTCATGTCATGTATTAAGCTCTACTTGATAGATCCCAGCTGAAGACGACCCGGGTCTTTTTGTAATCACCAGACCCTGCCCAGTTGCAATGTACACAAACCCTTAAGTTCTCCGTTTAGCCATGATATTCTAGGTTTCCAAGTGCATGCTCCATCTACATTTAATTTGGCTCCAAGATTGAAATATTTGTACTGATGTGCAGTTCTACATTGAATAGTGACTGTACAAGTGATAATATTACAGTGTCCATGCTTGGTCATATCACTTCAAAGAAAGTTGGGGCTATATACCACAGTTTAGCCCTACAGTCATACAGCTTAAAATTCCATCTGTCCTTTAGAAGTCAGGCATCTTTTTTTTTCTATAGGAACACAAAGATATTTAATGAAAACCCCTGCAGAAGAAGACATTTTATGATGGTACATCTGATGTGTTTCTGCATACATAAACACCAGGGTAGCCACTCTTGAAACTAGGTAATGCAAACACCACTAGAAATATAGCGAGCTTCATCATAGCCCTTTACGTAGCCATCATCAATGTATATGGTTCAGTTGCAGTTAAGTGTCTCCCTCTAGTGGCTAGGTCATACAAAATGATAAGAACCTACTGCTGCTAGCAGTGAAGACAGTTTCTTCTTTCACTTTGTCTTTGAGGGCAGGAGATCAATCCCAGTTTAGACACTTTGTATTTTCTGGGACCAATAAATAGGCAGGAAAAAAAATCCTTGTTATTTATTCAGCTTCTATCTACATCCACAGTCCACATCTATTCAGTATGAATGAATCTTTCCTAAACAAAATTATGATCCAAATGTTCTGAGGTTATTTAATTTATTTTCTCTCTTTTTTTTTTTTTTTTTTTTTGCAGATTAACATTTAAGGGGGGGAAATAATTTTCTTTTAGAGTATTAAGACAAAAAAATCCCCAACAGAAAATTCACATTGTTCATGGATCAATGACCATCCCGGTTTGCCAGTAATTGAAAAGTATTTGGCACATTTCTATTAAAAATCCTTCCCCTTCATGAATGTTTAAACAAATTAACTTGAACAAGAAGTGGTGATATGCATATCAAAAACAATTCTTAAAGCACGCGTTAACCACAAAAAAGTAAAATCAATGAGACTTAAGCTTTTCTTTTTATAAGAAAGTTCTTTTTCTACATTTCACACAGACAAACCAATGGTAGAGGTAGTATGAGCATTACTAATCTTTAAAGAAATAAAGTAGGTTAATAAAGAAACAGAGTAGCAGAATGCTGGAGTTGTATTCTTAGCTTGACCCATGACTTAGTGTAGGGCCAGTTTTCAAACTTGGATGCCTAACATTAAACAGCTAAATTCACACATAAATTTTTAAGCCAGGTGAACAGTGGGGGAGAAATTCAACTTAAAATACACATCTCCAGATGCAAGAATTGTGTAGCCTTACATCCAATTTCTGTGGCGGCCCCCCTGCAGGAAGTCAACAGGAGAAATTCTCCCATTGACTTTCCTTACTCTGCAACTCCAAGGAGTCCTGGAGTATTTGGCGGCAGCATCAACATCTGATTTAGTGGGTCTGTACTAGACCCACTAAATCAAACCCCGGAAGATCAGTCTCCGGAGCATCAATCTGTGACTGAGTATAGACAAGGCCTTAAAATGTAGATGCCAAAATATAAGAACATGTTTGCTTTTCTGAAAAAAATATCGGAAAAGTGGATGCATTTTGTCAGCATCCCTGTAAACCTCATTTTACAAGGAAGAAGGATGTTCCAAAAGAGGGTTTTTTTCTGAAATCTGGGCCCATGTAGACAGGCCAATTTTTGGAAAAGCGTCTTTCGGAAGCAAATCAGAAAAAAAGATGCAAATTGCGTTTCTTTTTCCAATTTATCTTTGTAGTGTAGACACAGCAAAAGAAAGACAGACAGACAGAGAGAAAGAAAGAAGGGAGGGGAATCTAACACATCCTTTAAAATAGATTGTATAATTTTACAAAGTAACAACACTTATAACACTCAAAATTGTGATTGTTTGGGTCTAACCCTGGCAGGCTTGATGGTTATGTGACATGTTTGGAAGGTTTAAAATAAAGCAACTTCTCCCAGATACTCATGTCTTAAATTATGCTTCTTAATCCCCAGAACACCTAGGATAAGAGCTACCATTATTTTCTGTACCACTGGCACCCCTGTAAGCCCGAGTATAGCTGAAGGAATCTTGTGCCAAGCAATGTACAAAAAGCACAGCAAAAGACTGTGCCAAGCAATGTACAAAAAGCACAGCAAAAGACTGTCAACTTTGGGGCTAAATGGATCTATTTCAATAGACAAGAAAGCCAAAAGAAGCCTTGTTATCCCATTCTGCAGATGGGGAAGTCAAGGCTGAGAGGGGTCACATTACTTGCCAAAGTTTCACAGGAATACAAACCAGAACTGGATATTGAAGCCCCTGGCTCAGTGCTATGCGATCACTAAAAGACGCCTTCCTCTTTCTTTCTTTGTCCTGATGCAAGCAGATACGAGCCTACATTTCTTGTTGCTTACACTGGGATTGAATTGGGTCACCCTCTCCCACCCCCCCACAAGACCATAAATCATTATCCATCCCACTCATTGTGGGCATCCACCAGTCAGAATCCATTTCCCACTCTGAGGAAGTTACATACTCTGGCCACTGAAATCTGGATTCTCGCCCCTGCAGAGTTGATTTTTAATCTAGGGCATGTCTAGACTACAACGACTGCAATAGTGCCCCTCCAGTGCGGTAGTAGACACTTGCTACTGCGACAAGAAGGGGTTTTCTGTCTGCAGTGAAGCCACCTCTCAAGAAGCAGTAGCTAGATCAATGGAAGCATTCCTCAGTCAATCTAGCACTGTCTACACCTGGGCTTACTATGGCTTCAGGGTGCCACTGAGGGGTGAGCAGAGTGCATTTTTCACACAATTGAGCTGGGTAACTGTAAGATGCCAGGGCATGGGATGGGGCATCCCTAGCTGGTAGATCAAGGACCTCCTTTGGTGGATGTAGTGGCAGTTCAGGCAATGACAAGCACAGCCCCATGAATCAGGCACTGGTCCAAGGGTGAAGCCGGAGTCAAAGCTGAGGGGCAGAGCTGAAGGATGTAATCGGAGTCAAATCTAAGCCAAAGGGTGAGCCAGTGTCAACATCAGGGACATAGCCAGGACTCAGAAACCAGAACAGAGCAGGTACAGGCAGAGGCTCCAGCAGGAACAAGGCTTGGAGCAAGGAGCAGGAAGCAGAAGTGAGCGCAGGCATTGTAGGTATTGCTGTTCTACAGCTAGCTCCCCTGTCCAGTCAGGAACTGCAGCCATTGGGTCCAGCTGAGCTTGCTGAGTTGCCTAGCAACCAGGCTGGAAGCCAGCTGTGCTCCTGACACATCACTAGGCCAAACTAGGTTTCCAGGTAGGTCAGGACTTGCTCTGTAATTGACTTATGCTGCATGCGAATGAGACTTATTGTTAAGATACTATCCTGTTTAGGAAAGGGGACTGGAGGAGTCTATATATTTTCTACATCCTGAATTACAAGATCCATCCTATCAATGAAAGAGGTGCTGGTCCTTCAGGGACTGTTTCCAGTGCATTGTCTCAGCATTCAGCAAAAAAAAAAAAAAAAAACCCAAAACAACTAATAAACTTGGCTGATGGGTTATTTGTTTGTTCTCATTTTTCCCCTTTCTTTTTTGTGTGTGGATAATCTGTTGTTTTCTTTTACTTCTCAAGATAACTGTGGTAAATAAACACAGATTCAATCTTTGAATCCCCCATCAAGGGGGAAATGCACAGTCTGGGTGAATGGAGGTAAAGATAGATAGGAGAGGCAGAGCGGGGTGGTGGTGGGGATATAAAGAAAATAAAAATCTCTCTGCCGATCAAATCTTTCATTTTCAACCAGAAATAATTACAACGATGGTCAGCGGGGAGATTTGGCAATTTACAGTGGTAGAGCAGCAAGTTCCTATCAACAAGATTTGATATTCAGGGCAAGCCACAGAACTACAGGTCCTGAAGCATTGCCTATAATCTTTATTTCATTTTTAGATGTTATGCTGTAATAAAATGTAAAAAGGGAATACATAAAAAGTTATAGAGGTGGGAAAAAACATGGTTTGAAGTTGTCTGGCATTTCTTGACAGGGCATGCTCCTAAGGATATGCAGAGAATAACAAATGCCATTTGAAATAAGTACAATAGAGATCTGAAACTAGATTGAAAACCCAAGTCAATTTTCCTGAGTGTCATTTGATTAGCTTTCTTATATAGAACTGAAGCTTAAGCAATGCGGGGATTCAGAATCTAGAGGTGCTTGGGAACACAGTGAGAAATGGGTTACTCCTACCAATTTCATTTCTGTGGCTTTACAACATTATCATTGCACATTGTTTCAGTGTTTTTGCAATAATCCATAAATGAAGCAATGTCAGAGGGAATTTGATTGATAGCTAGGAAAACACAAAACCTGCAAGTTATTTCTCTGCTCTCTCTCAGTCTCTCTCTGTCTGCCTTCTGGGCAAGAGATGCTACCAGAAATGTACAATAGCTGCAGCCTGTTACCTAGCTGAGGGTAGTGGAAAACATTTGTAAGTTTGTGGATATTGCTCTGGACAATAGGATGCCCACAAATATTCATGCAATGAACATTAGACCTGCAGGGTTTTTCTCCAGTTACTTAGTGCTACTTTCCCCTCCTCCTCTCCCCACACCGAGTTTGGCAAACAGAGAAATACAGTATCTGACTTGTGACTAAATAAACACACTGTGACTGCGGAGAACCCCAATCACCAGCAAACAGAGTGGTGATTCTGGGCATGGCCCAGAAATCAATGCACATGTCTGTGAGATTCTGCAGGCTGGCATGCCTGAAAAACTATATACAGCAGCCCAGGAACACAATCTGATACAAGGAGTCATATGATATACAGGTGGACACTCTATAATCCGGAATTCCATAGCCCGGCAACTCCTCTGATCCGGCATCATCAGGGTGACCTCGTGGGGCCAGGAGCATTGCCAGGTGAGGGCCGGTGGAGCACGGAATCTGGGGCTGCAGCAGGGCTGTTGGGGAGAGTCCAGGGCGGCAGTGGAACTGCAGGGCAGAGCGTGGAGCTCCGGGCAGGGGGTTGCTGGGAAGAGCCCCGGGGGGCATAGGGGTCATCAGATGGAGCGCGGAACTCGAGGAGCAGGGCTTCAATGGGAAGCCCCTGGTGGCAGTGGGGCTTCTGGGCTGGGAGTGGAGTTCCTATTCCCAGGTGGCAGTAAAGCCACAGAGCAGAAGCAGAGCCCTGGATGGTAGCATAGCTGCGTGGGGCAGAGCAGGGCCCTCCCTTGGGGAAAGCAGGGCCTCAGGTGGTAGCAGGGCAGTCAGGAGGAAAAGTGGAGACCTCAGTGCATTAACCTCCCCATGTCCAGCCAATTCCCTGGTCTGGGACCAGTCAGGTCCAGAGGGTTCCAGACCAGAGAAGTTCAACCTGTAGGTATCATACACTTACAGTCTGTGTGCAGGCGATACCCACACGTCTAACTGCAGGTCTATGAACTAAATTTCACCTTTTGCCTTCTCAGCTACCTTCTGTCTGCTAATCCACCTCCTTTGTTCTTATTTTAACATCCAGTCCCCTAATGCACATCAGACTGCTGTAATTAGACAACAAATCAGTTTACCAGGAAACATTTTCTCCATTCTCCCGATTTTAGAACTTCTCTTCCTCCCCGCCCCTCCACATTACACTGACCTGAGGCATGAAACAGCCATAATCAGGCCTGCTCCACAATACCCTGGTTCCCCATACAGCTAGTAAAAGGCACTGTGCATATAACTGGACAGAGGTAAACCCAGCTTTCCTAGGGGAGACACAGCACTTATTCATAACCCTGGAAAGTCTGGAGATATCAGACTTCAGAACAATAAAATTTTTATGAGCGGAAAACTGACTTTAGGTCATGTTTAGAGGTGTTTCTTATTTATTATTTATACTTTCCCCCTCTCTCTTTGAGTCCAGTCTAGCTAGCTATTTGCTTGCTACTTTATAACTTTGCTAGATGCTAAAACAATCATAGGCTCAAAGACATTGGATTTAGGACTCATTACAACAGCCTGTAAGCCAGTGGCTCTCCTTTGTCCTACAACTACTAGGGGCCACTGCCCACTTTGCTTTGAATTGTCTCTCACAACATGTGTTAACTCCTTATGCTTTGGATTTACCTGTCATAATCTGGCCTTGCAGATCTATACTAGTACTTATACAGTGGTGCTGCTGAAGTGTGTCTGGTAAAGGTGCTTTATGCTGATGGAAGAGCTGTCCTGTTGGCAGGCATGCTGACAGAGGGAAAGGTGGGAAAGGAGGCAGTTGGTTCGGGGCCCAGCAATTCTAAAGGGCCCAGGGCTCCCGGCTGCTGCTGCCGCAACTGCAGCAGCGGTGCCCAGAACGCCAGGTCCTTTGAATCACCACCAGAACATCTCCCAGCCCCCACTCTTCTGCCCAAGGCCATGCCCCTTCCAGGAGTACGGAGCCACCCCCCACAACTTGCCCATGAACCCGGCATGGCTGTCAGCTCCCCTGCTGTTTGGCATAAAAAAACGCACCTCAACGAGCACCAGAACCTATGCTGGTGGGGGAGCTTCTCCCGCCAACGTAGCACTGTGCACACAAGCAGTTGTGTCGGTGTTACTGAAGTCTCTCGGGACTCCACTGTGACTGACTTACGTGTTCCCAACATAGGCTGTAGTGTAAACAAAGCCTCCCTCTGAGCACCTATCCAAGACCTATAGAAGAGCACGGTGCCTTGGTCTACCCGAGGGCTTTAATTCAAAATAACCCCCCAGGTTGAATTAATAAGCAGAGCGCCCACACTACCAAGCCTGTTATTTCAAAATAACAAGCCACTTATTTTGAAATCCGGATCCCTGCTTTTCTCGAGGAATAACACTAATTTTGGACGCTCCAATGCTGCTATTTCAATATAACTACTCCCCAGAGTAATTCGAACTAATTAGTCCCCAGTGCTTCCCGGGGCTCTGAGTCAAGGTAGCACATCCACAATAACGGAGCCTGCCTCGGACTCCCCGCAGCGAGGACATGCTATTTTGATTGTGTTATTTTGGGAGTTATTAAATCTATTTTAGTTATTTCAAAATAGTTTCCTAGTGTAGACATGCCCAGTGTAAGCTCAAAAGCTTTTCCCTGACACCAGCAGAAACTGGTCCAATATCTCACCTACCTTGTCTCTCTATTCCCCTACCTATCTAACCCCATAGACACCTCTTTAGGCTTATGGTACCACACTTTATTAAGCCAAAAATGGTCTTAATGAATTATTTTAAAGCTCCCATGACATTTCTATAATACATTGCCTGAAACGGTTGGGAGAAAGTGCTTAGTATATGACCATAAGGAGGTTACAGTATATTCAAGCCACAGAGACACCCCACTGGGATGTCCTGCACAACCCACAGCTGGCTTCTCCACTTTTGTGTAATGTTAATTGTGCATGGATGACTACGAAACCTCTATAGCCTATCATAGTCCATGTCATGCCAGGCCATATTATATTTGCATATGGGCAGGTGACTGATTCGGTTGTCATCAGCAATAAATAATGCCCCTGGGGAAAGAGAGCTCTGGCAGAGGTAGTGGTAGGAGACCTAAAATCACATTTAATTTATTATCCTTTTGGAAATTTTTTTTATGTTTGTTTTTATCACTTATTTATTTATTTGCTGGAATCTGTCTAGGGGTAAGGACTTTGGTACATAACTGCAACTCCCTTGAGTGGGAGATTTCAGGGCCCCCCGCCAGATCCTCCTCTGCAGATGTCAGGCCATCTGGCTGGCATCTCTGGGGCAAGGCACATCAAGGGAGTTGGCTGGCTTACCTCCCCAGCAGGAGTTCCTTGGCGGGGGGGTGGGCGGGGAGGGAGAGACATAGCCAGCCAAAGTGGGGGAGGAGGTTGTGAGTGAGTGTGATTTTGCGTGTACGCAAGGTGACAGAAGCAGAGCTGAAGAAGTGCTCTTTGTAGCTTTAACCTTAAAGCCTGGCACTCCCACCAATAGAAGTTGGCTTAATAAAAGATACTACCTCACCCACCTTGTCTCAGTGGAGATGGAGACAAACAGGCACATACGCACTTAGTCCTAGTCTACACTAGACCAGGCAGGTCGGCGTAAGGTACCCCATCCAGCTACACAAATTGCATAGCTGGATTTGGCTTACCTGAAGCTGAGCCACTGTGGCATTTGCACTGCTGGAGACTGAGGGGAGCACACACTCCCGTGAGCTTCCCTTACTCCTCTCAGAATGAGGAGTACAGGACATCCGTGGGGGCTGCTCTTAGCATTCAGTTTGGGGGTTTACACTAGACCCGCTAAATCAAACGCTAGAAGATCAACCTCCGGAGGCTTGATCTTCTCTATAGGGAAGACATGCCCTTAAAGTGCCCATTCTGGGCTAGATCTGAGCAGTGACTTACAGCTGCAAGGGGAAGTGTGCTCTCCAGAGATACCCAGTCCTGCACCACACCATTTTTGAATGGCACAGGGTGGTGATTTGGGTAGTCTGTCTCTGTACAGCTTATGCATTTCTGATTGGTTTTGTTAAATTGCATCATTGAATGCCTCAGTATACATGGAATCAGCCATCTGCTAGGATGGATGGTGTCTCCTATTTCCCACATCAGGAACAATGGAGAGTTGTTATCCTTAATAGCCTCCCATTCAAATGTGAACACCTGAACAATGGTACCGCTGCAACCAGTGTTTCATTTGTAATTAAAGAGGTGACTGGGGATGGCTTTAGCAATTCTTTTACATTCATAACAGATGCAGGGAGCCCAGAGGTGCTGGGACTAGGAACTAGGAAGCCTACAAGTGCCCTGGTTCAGCCTGGCAAGCCCTGATAGAAATAATGCACAGACTGCAACCTAGGGAAAACCCTGTTCTCCTCAGCTTGTTTGCAGGGGGGCGGGGCCCACAGCAGAGCTGCAAGAGAACAAAGAGATGCTGGAACTAGAAATTAAAAATGCAGTGGCTGGAAGATTTGGGATGCAGAAAGAGACATGCTATAGAATCATAGAGTTGGAAGAGACGTCAGGAGGTCATCGAGTCCAACCCCCTGCCCAAAGCAGGATCAACCCCAACTAAATCATCCCAGCCAGGGCTTTGTCAAGCCAGGACTTCAAAACCTCTAGGGATGGAGATTCCACCCCCTCGCTACAGAACCCATTCCAGTGCTTCCCCACCCTCCTAGGGAAATAGTTTTTCCTAATATCCAACCTCGACCTCCCCCACTGCAACTTCAGAACATTGCTCCTTGTTCTGTCATCTGTCACCACTGAGAATAGTCTCTCTCCATCCTCTTTGGATCCCCTGGTCAGGTCGCTAAAGGCTGCTATCAAATCCCCCCTCACTCTTCTGTAGACTAAAGAAGCCCAAATCCCTAATCCTTTCCTTGTAAATCGTGTACTCCAGCCCCCTAATAATTTTTGTTGCCCTCCATTGGACTCTCTCCAATGTGTCCACATCCTTTCTGTAATGGGAGCCCCAGAACTGGACAATACTCTAGAGGTGGCCTCACCAGTGCAGAATAATGGGCAATAATCACTTCTCTGGATCTGCTGGCAATGCTCCTCCTAATGCACCCTAATATGCCATTAGCCTTCTTGGCTACAAGGGCACACTGTTAACTCATATCCAGATTTTCATCCACTGTAATCCCCAAGTCCTTTTCTGCTGAACTCCTACTTAGCCAGTCGGTCCCCAGCCTGTAATAATTCTTGGGATTCTTCTGTCCCAAGTGCAGGACTCTGCACTTGTCCTTGTTGAACCTCCTCAGATTTCTTTTGGACCAATCCTACAATTTGTTTAGGTCACTCTGTACCCTACCCCTGCTCTCCAATATATTTACCTTTCCCCCTAGCTTAGTGTCATCTGAAAACATGCTGAGGGTACAATCCATACCCTCATCCAGATCATTAATAAAGATGTTGAACAAAACTGGCCCCAGAACCTCTGGGGCACTCTGCTTGACACCGACCGCCAACCAGACATCAAGCCATTGATTGCTACTCTTTTTGCCTGACAATCTAGCCAACTTTCCATCCACCTTATAGTCCATTTATCCAGTCCATACTTCCTTAAATTACTGGCAAGAATACTGTGGGAGACCGAATCAAAAGCTTTGCTAAAGTCAAGATATATCATGTCTATCACCTTCCCCATATCCACAGAGCTTTCTGAGGTACAAAGAACCTTTTGACTGCTGGACCAGCCCAAGATGAAGGGAGCTGGCTGCAGAAGTCAGAGGCTATGTCTACACTGGGAAGGTTTGGCGACAAAAGTGTTGTCGACATGCAAAAGTCAGCAAAAGTGAAAACCTGTCAGACTGTTTTTTTCTGCCTCCCATTGTGGACATTGCTAGCTCCCCTGTGGACAAATAGAGCAAAGCACTGTGGGCAAGCATCCCACAGTGCAGTGCTGTGGGAAGGCAGAGCTGATCCCTGTGTTTCTTGGGATTCTCTCTCATTTCTTCCACAGCTTTATCAGCTGCTGGGAGCAGCATTGTGACATCTCTGTGAGCTCTTCAGGCTGAGGAATGTCAAAGCAGCACAGCCGTCTTTCCAGCCTTCCCTCTGCAGCAGCAGTCTGCCTGTCTCTGTGTTCCTAGCAGGGCAGAACAGGAGCGTTCCAATGATTTGCTCTTTTTGTTTGTTCCCCACATGGAGCAGCTCACTCAGCTGTCAATTGCTTCCCAGAGCTTTGAAAGGGGAGGGGGTGCATTCCTGCAGGGCAGCAGAGATCACAGAACTGAGCAGAGCCATCATGGCAAGCATTGTGAGATATGCACCCTTGGGAGGTAAAGAATTTAGTGAGTTTGTTTTATGGCATCCATAGATGTGGCTGAAGAGACATGCTTGAGAGAGACAATCTTTGCTGCCTCTGTCACATTTAAAGCTGGTGCTTCAACCTTTGGCCTGTGCCTTCTGTGAGCTCTTCGGCTTCCTCCCGTAACTCCAGACACCTTTGTCAAGCTCTTGTTTCTAAAGGGCCGTTGAACTGAGAATGAGCTACCAGTTGTCCATGCCCATATCTGTGTCTTTGAAGTCTTGCTTGCACACATCCTTGAAATGCAAATATGGGTCTTTTTTTCAGATGCTAGTTCGCTCTGCAGGAGGTCCTCTGGGATTCATTCATTCAGCAAATATGCCCAAGCCATCGAAGGCCTCTCTGTTTGAGAAGTGTTTGCATGCTGTGTATACTGGCCTCGTAGAACACCTCAGTGGTAGTCACTGTGTCCCTCTGCTCTCTTAATAGTATCATTATAGCAACATGATTCCCAAGAAATATGCCATGGAGTAGAAAACAAATCCCTTTATTATTAGCACAGATCTATGTAAAATACATTCATACACTCCTAGGGCTGGAAGAGACTTCAGAAGGTCATCAATTCCAGCCCTGTGCCCTAAGCATTCTTGTCTTCCTTCCCAAAGGAAGACAGTGTCACGGAGGCATAGACCCAGAATGTGCCTCAGGAAATATAATCCCATTCTGAATTCTTAGGTATTCAGCATGTGCCTACCAGGGCTTGATGGGATGCAGGATCGTTTGTGGCTAGACAGTTCAGCTGGCTGGTGTGAGTGCCTATTGCAGCTTCTTCTCTGCTGTCTTGCTGACACTAAGAAATGGATGCCTTTGAGATGAGCTGCTAGGGTACATCTACACAGCAGGGCAAAACTTGAATTAAGCTACACAACTTCAGCTACTCCAACTGCGTAGTTGAAGTAGAAATAACTTAATTCGGCTTTTGGCATTGTGTACACAGCAGGAAATCAAAGGAAGAACACTCATCCTTCCACTTCCCTTACTCCTCATAAAATGAGGGTTACAGGAGTCAGAGTAAGAAGTCCTCCAGATCACCATTCTTTTTGAAATAAAGGCTTGTAGTGTAGACAATAATGTCAGTTATTCAGAAATAATGCTGCTGTGTAGACATAGCCCAATTGTCCCTGTCCTTATTAAAATAGGTTTCTGTCTCTCCTACTTCCCGTGCAATAGACTCACTGAGTTTAATGCTGAGGTATCTTCTAGTCAGGCCACTAAGTTGCAGGGCGCTAAACACTACCCCACTACCTACCAACCAAAATGAGACCAGCAGAATTCACTCCCCAGGAGATGAAACTGTTGTGCCCTATGGACAGGGAACTGGAGAGAGTGGGGGGGCACCAATGTCTGAGTCCCCTGTAATGCCAGGGAATTGATTTACCCATTCAAAGGCCCATTACACTCTGGCCCAATGTTTTGAAGACACAGAAGGTAAGTAGTAGGCAAGAATTTACAACAGGCATCTCTTCCCTGAAAGCCATCACAACTCAGAATAGTCAGTCATACAACATGGTGGAATGAGGTGCATTGTTCATTGGAGTGGAGATACCAGGAAGATGCTTTACCGAAGATGAATAGAGCCCTGCGTGGTTACAAAATTTGGCATTCACATATGTATCCACAAAAAATGAGCCACAGATATCTGCTTCCACCTGTGTGAATGCGGATACCCATGGATATGAAGCAGATATCCATGAATTTGCAGGGCTCTAAAGAGGAACTTGGCAATTAAATATCAGAAGCTGAATCCATTATTGGAGGTGAGGTAGATATGTTGCTTCCACTGAAGTAAATGGATATTGCAGGTGTGTGTTGCTTCTTGGGATTTTTTGGGTTGCTAACTTGAACTAAATTGTTGACATTGTGCAATAGCTGACTGTAGGGTTTGGGGATTCTTTTGAGTGCTCATATTCTTTTTACATATAGCTGTCTTTTGACGTTTAATTTGCTTTTTGTTCATTCTTTTTACTTCTCTTTCAGTCTTTCTCCATATAAAGGGGGGGAAAACCTAAATGCCCTTGCTGGAAAAACTGCAAACCACAAATGAAGGCTGGGATTAGTCAAGTGTGCTTTAAGACCATGAGGCACTATCAGTAAATGCAATCTGTCCTCTGTAGACCCAATATCCATGGAGATGAAACAAAATGTTGTTTACTGAATCAACACTAACCACAGCATGGCCTTCATGGGGGAACCAGACACACATTACTGCAGAGGCTAAAGAGCATAAAACCACTGATCCTGCAGTTACAGGGTCATAAAATCCTGCTTTCCATGTAAAAAGCATTTAATAGTGGCCATTTTAATGCCCCCTCTCTGAGAGACACAAAAAAATAAGGGACCTAGGATAATTACTCAATATAAAATAGTGGGAGTAAACTCATGTCAGTGAAGCAGATGGTCTCCCCCACACACACCTCCTAATCCCCCAGCCCCAGAACCACAAAGTGTGTTCTGACAATTTGACAGTTGATAAGAAAAAGGCATTTACCATTAACTCTAAATAGAAACAAGGAACGCAAAATGAGAATAGGGCCCTCTGATAACATAAGTGTAAGTTCCAGTCAGCTGGTCTCAGTTGTGCTCTGTGAAAAAGGACTATTTCAGCTGCCCGGGGTGTGCCATTTTTGCTGGTAATAAATAGAGCTTAACTGAATATTTTAAATCAGTTGCAAGCCGCAGCTTTCTATGAGGCCACTGATGCCTTTCAGTGCAGGCTGAAGAGATGGGCCCCATGCAGTCTACCCCTCAGTGTGTCCTGGGTCCTGAAGACCCAAGTGGCATAGACAAGTGTTATGATTCATATTTAATTATTATGACAAAAGAGTTAAGAGTATAAATCATCCACTTGTGCGGCCAGAGCCTCTCCCCCTGGTTTTGCACCAGCGTTACACCACTGTTTGGAGTGGAACCGCTCCTGATTTACACCAGTGAATAGGAAGAAAGAATAGAAAGAATCCCATTGTAGTTCATACAACCCATATGCATTTTGTTTGTATTTAACTGCTCCTAAGAATTTAGCTGAATAGTGTCATTCTACTCTGAAAGAAGAAAAAAAAAGAGGAACCAATTCCCCTTCATGTTAGCCACTCAGGGGAGGGGAGGGGAGGGAGTGAAACCCACACACCTTCTGGGTGTGGTTCACTGACCCATGTTGTGGCAGGGACTGAAACCACATACAGAGAGAAAGAATGAATGTGCTCTACAGCCTTAGATGAGAGCTTTTAGTTCAAGCTATCGAGCAGGGGTGGGTAATAAAATGGGACTCGTTCACCAGGGTTAGCCCCTGGTGGGCTACTGCTGCTATATTTACCTGCACCTCCACAGAGATGGGCAATTGCAGCTCCCGCTGGCTGGGAATGGTGATCTGCAGCCAACAGGAGCTCTGGGCCCCTGTACCCAAGGAAACACAGGTAAATACAGTGATGTGGGGGCCCACCAGGAACTAACCCTGGCAGACTAGATCCAGCCCACGGAATGATATTTGCCCATCATTGCTGTAGAGGCTCGTGCACTAAGTTCCAGAGGTCCCAGGTTCAGTTTTGCCTGTCAGCGTTACAAGTGGGGGCTTGTCCAGGATTTTGCATGGGATGTCTCTGGAGCTCTAGACGTGCTTCCTCAGTTAGGGGAATACTGTAACCCACACACCTACTGGATGTGTTTCACTGCCCTGTAGTGGCCCTTAAACCACGTAGAGAGAGAGAGAATGAGTTTGCTCAACAGCCTTAGCAAAAGCCAGCTGGCTTTTTGCTCAAGCTGTAGAGGTGCCTGTACTGAGCTCCAGAGGTCCCAGGGTCAGTTCTGCCTGTTGGCATTACACCAGCGTAACTCACCAATGAGTGTGTGGTACATGCCTAATCCACTGTGACTTGATTATAGCCACTCATTACAGAGGGTGGCGCTTAAGCTGTTGTGATTTATGCTTTTAGTTGTTGGCGGTTCAACCCCAGGTATGTGGCTAAAGTTCTCATCCATTAGGTAAATGGAGGCTCCTCCAAAACTAAAACTGAGGAGTTCAGATACTTAGGATGAATTTCCTCTGCCCAGAGGAAGGAAGAATGTCACCCAGTGGTCAATGCATCCCTCTTTATGCCTGTTCTAAAGGCTGTAGGCTTGCTGTGACTGGGAATTAAGGAGCCCAGCCTTTTAACTCAAGCTCTCTAGGGGCACTCATGCTTTTAACTCTGAAGAACTCTGGTTCAGTCCCTGGTGTGTCAGCCAAGATGGCTGCCATCAATTAAAGCTGTCTTTAATTCAGCATAGTCGGACACCAGAGAATCCTTCTTGGCTCTTGGGATCCTTAAGTGGTAAAGAACCAATGTGGTGTGAACAGTGAGCATAAAAACACAAGAACGGCCACACTGGATCAGACCAAAGGTCCATCTAGCTTGTTTTCCAACAGCGGCCAATGACAAGTGCCTCAGAGAGAATGAACGGAACAGTTAATCATTAAATGACCCATCCCTTGTTGCTCATTCTCAGCTTCAGGTCGTGATCAAAACAATGTATCTGTATAAAGCTACAAGCACTTCATTTTGGATATATCTTCATTGTGTCCTGGCCTGGGGATTTGAAAGGGAAAGCCTCTGTCTGGATTATTTCTGTGATATAAGTATTTTAATTCCTTTGAAATATTTGATCAAATTCCGTTTTCTGTCAACAGCAGTTCAAACTCACAATCCATCCATAGTCTTGAGAGAAACGACTCTGTATTTATGCCCATGGGATTCTGGACTTCTTCATGCAGTAATGGTGTAGAAATAGGCTTTGTCTTTAATTGAGGTAAATCTGCATAACTCCATTGACTTCAATAGCACAATGCCAATTTGCAGTATATGACAGACACCAATCTAGGAGCCTGAGTCAATTTTAAGATGATGATTTGTAATAACTTACATAAGATGCAAAAGTACAGTCCTATTATGGAGATAACATTTGCAGTGGGGTTCAGCATAATAAAGCAGTTGTGTTTGATTAGTATCAGATTGCAAATGGTTGAAATTCTGTAGGAAGAGGTTTTTTGAACTATGGATTATGCCATATTATTCTGCAGAGATTCTGGAAACAGAAGACACAGCCTGTGAATGAAAGTGAGGGGAGTTTCTGTAATTTATTAACAGGTGTAGTTGACGAGTATTATGTCTGTTCTTCTGTATATAACAGCCACAATGCGATGCTACAGTCTAAAGATAATGCACCACAACACACAGCTAATAGTGCTACTCTACTTAGTTGTTATGTAGCTGAGGCTGGAATAATGGGCTTGACTCCCCTTTCTCACCAACAGAAAACAGGAATAACGTCATGCGAGCCAATGGAATTATAATGCTGTAAGTGGGAAGAGAATTAGACCCAATATGCAGAGTTTTAGTCCCCATTATTTAGGAAAGATATAGAAAAAAATAGAGAAAGGATAAAGAAGGGAATAAAGACATGATTGAAGGGTTTCAGAAGAGAGTCCCAGAGCTAGCTAAATTTTTGGGGTGATATATACAGGACTTTTGCCATTGTTTTCAGACTTTCACCTAATACTTTTAGACTCAACAAGGATACTATTGGAACCTATGATTAACTTTCAAAGTAATTTTAAAGCTTTAGAAAGGGAATTAGATAGATAGATAGATAGATAGATAGATAGATAATCTCAGAAGGTGGTAGGATAAAGTTCAATGAAAACAAGGAATGCCTTGATAAGATGAAAAGGCTTTTAATGTTGAACAAATGGGAGGCAGATTAGGCTACCAAGAGAAGTAGTCACTTCAGATATTAAAAAGGATTACAATGGCCAGGGGGGAAGGATATAATGAGCAGATCTGTAACCTTCATCAGGTCAGATGGACTGAGAAACCTGAGTGGTCCATTTTGGCCTGATATCTTCAGTTCTGTCAAAGAGTTGTACATTATTTAACTTGTACTGAATAACACTGGTATACTAAAACCATGCACAATCGCTTTGATCTCACACTTCAAGGGGTTTGATGGAAGAACCTGGGATGAGAGCTGCATGTGAATTCTGGTGCTTCGCAGCACAAGGTGGTTGTGTGGTTCACTGGAAGTCCAACAAGACATTCACAGAATACTAAGACTGGAAGGGACCTCGAGAGGTCATCGAGTCCAGTCCCCTGCTCTCAAGGCAGGACCTAGTACTGTCTAAACCATCCCTGATAAACATTTATCTAACCTACTCTTAAATATCTCCAGAGATAGAGATTCCACAACCTCCCTAGGCAATTTATTCCAGTGTTTAACCACCCTAACAGGAACTTTTTCCTAATGTCCAACCTAAACCTTCCTTGCTGCAGTTTAAGCCCCTTGCTTCTTGTCCTATCCTCAGAGACTAAGGAGAACAATTCTTCTCCCTCCTCCTTGTGATACCCTTTTTGATACCTGAAAACTGCTGTCATGTCCCCTCTCAATCTACTCTTTTCCAAACTAAACAAGCTCAGTTCTTTCAGTCTTCCTTCATAGGTCATGTTCTCTAGACCTTTAATCATTCTTGTTGCTCTTCTCTGGACCTTCTCCAATTTCTCCTCATCTTTCTTGAAATGTGGTGCCCAGAACTGGACACAATACTCCAACTGAGGCCTAATCAGCGCAGAGTAGAACGGAAGAATGACTTCTCATGTCTTGCTCACAGCACACCTGTTAATGCATCCTAGAATCATGTTGTCTTTCTTTGCAACAGTGTCACACTGTTGACTCATATTTAGCTTATGGTCCGCTATAACTGCTAGACCCCTTTTTGGTGTACTCCTTCCTAGACAGTCACTTCCCATTCTGTATGTGTGAAACTGATTGTTCCTTCGTAAGTGGAGCACTTTGCACTTGCCCTTATTAAATTTCATCCTGTTTACCTCAGACCATTTCTCCAATTTGTCCAGATCATTTTGAATTATGAATTATGATTCGCTTGGTGAGGCTGATGCTCTGAGTATTCTGACTTGGAGCCATTTTCATTCCTGATTTAAATTAGGGAAATCCAGGGACCACTCAGTTGGCCAACGATTGCCAGAAATCAGGGTGTTCTTCCGCCACCAGGTTACGCCTCTGTCTCCCTGACATGCCTACATCATTGAAGGTGGAGAGTTGGTAGCATATAGCTTTTTTCACCACATAGGGTCTTTCTTCTAGGACTATCCAAATTCCCTCTTTAGGGAAACTCTTCAACTTCTCTGCTCTACAAGAACAGTACATAACAGCCAGAGACTAGTTGTAGGATCTGAAAATAGATGGACATATTTCTTCCTGTGAAAGAGATTTGACACAGAATGAGATTCAATTTGGCAGGTAAGGTGCTTTGTGAGACGTGGCAGTGTCTAAGATGGCAGCACTCTCAACACACACGTTTAATGCTTCTGTGTCTGTAGTCTGATAACAAAAGGACTAGCATTCATGAAGTGCCTCTGTAAATCTCTCATACGAAACAGCAGTGTGAGAGCCTCCCAGGAACCATAACAGTATCGATGCAAAGCTTAATCTCTCTCCATACCAGCCTGAAGCTAGGCCTCCTCTGTAGGTGGTGCTATGGGAAGAGCCGATTGGCAGCAGGGTATCTTCAGGGGAAATGAGTGACAGCAAATTGCTGAGGTCTTTTTAAGTACCTATTCGAGCTGCTGAAATGTGCAAAATAAAAATCTTATTTCCATTCCAGGAAATCTATAATGGGATTATTTTGTTCCCAATGCAAATTTTAAGTATTCATTGTGAGAGAGCTAAGGGAAAAATCACAGGCACATGTAGCTAAGAGAAAATAAAATTGCAATTGAAACATTGCAACTTTCAACAAATTAATAACCGGGAATAGTATGAAGGGGACGGGGACAGATTATTTGAGGTCATTGAAGACTGATAAAAAAAGTAATGGATTTAAAGTGTGGCAGGAAAAACTGGGGGTTAATATTAGAAAAAAAATGAAAGCAGTAGAAACATCTTCTGTCCAATCCATTTTTGGAAAGAGAAATGGGAGTCTGAGTTAACCAAAACGTTTTAGGACTGCTGTCTGTTGTTTTTGTAATTTTTGTTTTGTTTTGTTGGAAAACCAAAAACTATTTTTTTTTAAGTTTCTGGCTTTTATCAGCCAAAGATTTATAGTTTTGCCCCCCTCAAAATACATTTCCCCCCAGCATGGATTTTTTTAGCAGCAATAATAAGAATTTTTGTCACACAAATCCACCTTCCAGTTCTATACGTGTGCAAATCTCATTGAATGCCACAGCAGCAACAGCTATGTACCCAAATATATGTATCCTAAGAACAGTTATAACAATAAACTATCAGGGAAAGAGCAGTTTGGAATCACCTACAGTGAAGATATTTCTATCTGACCTTGTGAAAAGCAGGAGTACCAAAATTGACTTTAGCAGCCTTTTTAGTTGACAGAACAGTCTTGGAAGTGTGGATTCGGTGCTTAGAAAATCGACCTTGTAAGGCTAAATTCAACCTAAACTCCTCGTTTAGACAAGACCTGAGGAAGCCACTCTCTGCTGAAGGAGATTGCCTATGGGCTTGAACTCGGTTAGAGAAGGGACATTGGCCTGGTGTGTTCTAGAAAATTAGGTCAGTCAAACAGCATTAGTCAGGGATATGAAAAATCCACATCCCTGAGAGGCATAGTTAAGCTGACCTACGTCCTCATGGAGACAGCACTAGTTTAACAGTAGTCAACCTAGCTACTGCCTCTCAAGGAATTGGGCTACCTGTGCTGATGGAAGAATCCCTTCTGCTGGCATATATAGTGTCTACAGTGAAGCACTGCAGCAACCCCACTGCTGTGGCACAGCTGTGAGACTGTAGCATTTTAAGCATAACAAAGCCCTTATATTGGAAACATTATCCTTTGCATTGTACGATAAGCGCTGATGTAAAGAACTGCACAGAAAAATCCATTTGTGGCACATAAGAAACAAATATGAAACCCAGAATGTCTTCTTGAGTGCCATCTACTGGCACTAAGTAATTATATACACACACTTTTACATACACAAGCTCATAATATTATGGACTGGATGCTAAGTGTCGATGTTCTTTGGAACCATCCAGATCTAGGGAACGCCTTTCCCGCAGGCCATGTAACCCTCCATTCTCCAATAATCTCCCTCCACAACACATAGGGTATGTCTAGATTACATGCCTCTGCTGACAGACGCATGCAAATTAGACATACCGACATAGTCAATGAAGCGGGGATTTAAATATCCCCTGCTTCATTAGAATAAAAATGTTCGCCACATTGTGCCGCCTCAGCTGTTTGTCGGCAGAAACCGGCAGTCAAGATGGGGATCGGTCGACAAGGAAAGACTTTGCCTACCGATCCCTTATGCCTCATGAAACGAGGTTTACAGGATCGGTCAGCAAAGGCTTTCCTTGTCGACCGATCCCCATCTTGACTGCTGGTTTGTGCCGACAAACAGCTGAGCCGGCACAACGCGGTGGCCATTTTTATTCTAATGAAGTGGGTGATATTTAAATCCCCGCTTCATTGACTATGTCGGTATATCTAATTTACATGCCTCTGTCGGCAGAGGCATGTAGTCTAGACATACCCATAATGTGACCCTTGTGCCGCTGTTAAACGAAGTGCTGGTTCTGGCAAAGTCCACAGGCATCTGCTAAGAACTGACAAACTCACAACTGAAAGTAAGACCAGTTCACTTGTGTGTTAACAGAATCCAAAGTAGATGTTAAAATGCAGAAGAATGTTTTTAATGCCTAAATTTCATGAAAACTGATGGTAAGTCATGTGCATTGTATTCCTTTATCTGTACTCAGTTGCAATGTAATGAACAATTGCATTCTACATACCCTGATAACCAAATGCCATAAATTAGCGTATATAATCCGCGTCCATGTATGACACGCACTTGTGTATTACCCATGGTTTTTCTTTCATGTGTAAAAAAAATCTTAGATTATCCACGGACTTACATAACCTGCAGGTAATGAACCACGGGTAATGAACCGGTAATGAACCGCAGCTGAGGCCGCTGAGCAATAAGTACTACCCTATTACCAGTATATAAGCCCCACAAACCACACCATTTTAAAACCTCTTCTGTGTATAACAAAATATTTGTAAGGATGCCTAAGCGCAAATCATATACATCTGATTTTAAATTATCTATTCTGACTTATGCAAAAGAAAATGGCAATAGAGCAGTGGGGAGAAAATTTTCCATCAATGAAAAGTCTGTTCAGGAGTGGAGAAAAGAAGAAGCGGAGATTGAGAAATTAAATCCTCTGAAAAGAGCGTGCCGAGAAAAGAAAGCCAAGTGGCCAAAACTAGAAGAAAACCTGGTGAAGTTGGTTCTTGCACAGAGAGACAGCCAACGTGCGGTATTACGTTGGTCTTGTCTTCTTTTAATTTGAGTAAAAATCAGCTTGTATGAGACGTGGACATGTATACCCCACGGTGGGAGGTGCCGGGGCTTGTAAAAACGTGTATAACCTGCAGGTTATATTCGCTAATTCATGGTAAGAACAAAGCCTTGTGTAATGCAAATTAAGAACTTTTACTGGAAAGTGCTAATTTATGCACATGGAAACAAATGGTGAGATCAAACTCTCTAATGGTATGTCCACACTACAGTTATTTCAAAATATCTTATTTTGAAATAGCTTATTTCAAAATAATGCCTCTAGACACAAAATGCATTTTGAAATAACGTTTTGCTATTTCATAATAGCGCGTCCACACTGATTGGACGCTGAATCGCATTTAAGGTCGGCCGGAACTGGTTCTGGCAGGACATCAGGTCAGGAGTTAGCCTCAGGCAGCAGCCACACAAGGTATCTGAGACCTGTGCTTAAAGGGACCCTCCTGGACAGCCGGTTCTAAGGTTTCTCTGCTTGCTTGCCTACCTCACTGATCAGAGGGGTAGCCGTGTTAGTCTGAATCTGCAAAAGCGGCAAGGAGTCCTGTGGCACCTTATAGACTAACTGAAGTGTTGGAGTATAAGCTTTCGTGGGCAAAGACCCACTTCGTCAGATGCATGTCTCTGACGAAGTGGGTCTTTACCCATGAAAGCTTATGCTCCAACACTTCGGTTAGTCTATAAGGTGCCACAGGACTCCTCGCCGCTACCTCACTGAGGGACAGCAAAGCATTTTTTTCTCTGCGTGCTCTGGTTGCCCTCACTCAGGACACCACAGCAGTCTGCAGCATGGAGCTGGAGCCGCCTCTGGGCACTCTGATGCTGCTCCTGGACGTGTTGCTGCGAGCCTGGCAGCACATTCTGCAGACAGTAACAGTCTCCCTGGTGTGCCCCACTGGGGGCTTGTGCCTCATTCCTCCCTCACATCCTTCCACTTAACCTTCCCTAACCCCCTTCTTGCTGTACAATAAAAGACACGCGTGTTCATTACAACAAAGCCTCTTTATTGAACAAAACTAGGGTGTGGGGGGGGAATGAAACTGAGGTGAGACCGGGGAAAGAAGGTGGGAGAGGGGAGGGGGAAACCTGGGAGGAGGGAGCTGGCAGGGGGAGGCCAGGGGAGGAAGGGGGAGGAGAAGCTCAGGGCTCAGGATTGGGGGGTCTCGCTGGCCGAACTGTCTCCCAGCACTGCGGGTGTGGGGGCCTCAGTGTCCCTGGGGGTGTGGGGAGGGTGGGGAGGAAGAAGCGGGAGGGGGAGAAGGAGTGGGAGGAGGAGCGGTAGCTGGGGAGGCAACAGGGGCTGAAGTAGCAGGAGGCAGCAAGCTCTGCCCCAGGGTCGATGACCACCTGGGGGGCACAGACCATCCTGCCCCCCAGGATGCGGTCCATGGCATCAAAATAGGGGCAGGGGTCTGGGTCTGCCCCTGGTTGGGAGCTGCCCCCTGTGGCCCTGGCATACGCCTGCCGCAGCTCCTTTATTTTCCTGCAAACCCGCTCCTCGGTTTGCATGTGGCTTTTGGTGGCCAGGCTGGCAGCCATCCGCCTGTAGACGGTTGCGTTCTTCCTTTTAGTGCAGAGATCATGGACGTTGGAGGCATCCCCCCAAACCTGAATTAGGTCCCTGATCTCCGCACTGGATCAGGCAGGCGTCCACCTTTTCCAGCCCCTGGCAGGCTCCTGGGAGCTGGCAGACTGCTCCTGGGGAGCTGTGGAGGGCTGGCTGGCACTGGCTGCCTGGCTCATGCTGGGGCCACTGGGTCAGGTGCAGTGACTGCTGGCTCTGGGCTGGCAGGCTTGGAGCTGGCACAGGCACTGTGGCCAGAGTCTACCCCTTTAAGGGCTCCGGGGGGGGGGGAGGGAGAGGAGTTTTCTTGGTTGTGCCCAGAGTGGCCAGCAGGGCACCCTGGGAAGGGCTGGAGGCCCCCTATTTTGAAATAAGCATCTACACAGCGCTTATTTCTAAATAGCAATTTCGAAACTGGCGCTATTCCTCGTGGAATGAGGTTCACCAATTTCAAAATAAGCCCTCTGCTATTTCGATTTAATTTCAAAATAGCAGTTTGGCTGTGTAGACGCTGGTAAAGTTATTTCGAAATAACGGCTGTTATTTCGAAATGACTTTGCTGTGTAGACATACCCTAAGTGATTTCCTCTCTCCCTTTCATGGAAAAAAGAACTCATGTGGGGGCCATTCTATCAGCTGGGTTTTTGTGAGAAGAAGCTACAAATATGGACACAAGGATTCATCAGATCTGGATTCTTTAGATTATGATAGCGATGAATCACTAAACAAGAAGATGGAGATCCCTAGAGTTACTCTGCGTAGTCCTACAAGACTTTGGCGAAATTGACACATTACCAGATTGCTTTGAAATAAGAGACTCTGATTTGTGTGTACATATATTTTACCTGCTTTACCTTATTAATATCTCTCACCTCTAAAATTGGTTACCAGTGGTGTGAGATCAAGGATGCAAATCTAATGAATGACTGGTCTGTGGGGACTGGGTGTAACCTATATATTTTGTGACTTTTGGTGTGACTGATTATCATATAATCCATCTTGTGTAGGTGACAATAAATCCTGGAATGTCAAAAGGGACCGTCTGTGACTCCATTGTAGTAATTTGGGAGTTCATATTTGTTACCAGTTGGGATGTCTGCACTGCTTTTTGACAGTTTGCCCTGACAGTGGCACTGTTGGTAATGAGCTAAGCCAGATAGCATGAAAACACCCTCCCCAAACTCCTTATGTCCTCTAAACAAGGGTGCCATTTTGGGAAGGCAGGAGGGGCAGCAGCAGTGTGTTCCGGGATGAGGCTTGGGCTGGCTGCTGGGACTCCACCAAGGAGGTAAGGGTTAAGCATGCACTGGGGCCATGGGGAAGCGGCTGAGGGAATTAGAGCAGCAATACAGTTATTTAAAGAGACATTGCAGAGACCACTATCTACGAGGTCTCTGGGCTGGGACCTGAGATAGAGGGTGGGCTCTATTCTAGTCAGTGAGACTCTGGGTAGTGGGGAACTGAGCTATAGTGACCCACCTGAGGGGCTGAGGAGAGAAAGGCCCTAACAAAATGAAGACATTGCTTCCAGGTAAGGAGCCCTGAGGCACCGCTCTATTCCAGAGTGAAGACAGAGAAAGTCATTACTTAGGGTGCTAAGAAAGTCCCCTGTTGGACTTGTACCCCAGAAGGTGTCCAATCCTGGAATCACAGACCCGCCTGCAGTAAGCACAGACATGCCCTGGTGGAGCACAGAAATTAAGGCCCATCACAAACTTCATCTCTTTCTGCCTTATGGGCCAGGCACTCTGTTTTGACCCATCTTCTCTTGTATAAACAGAGCACCATATATATCACCCCTTCCTCAAAGGAAAGGGGAAAAAAACCAACCAACCACTTTCCCTTCTTTCCTAGGTCTTTCAGCCATGCCCTTCCCCCCCTCCCCAAAAAAATATACCACTGCCCACATGATTTACTCTCACAGGAGAGGAGGAAAGGAAAAAACCCTCAAGATGTAGATTAGTCACCCCGCTTAATACACCACTGGAAGGAGCTATGGGGTACATCTAGACTACATTTTGCTTTTGAAAGGAGATATGCAAATTTGGTGCTAATTTGCATATCTTCCTATCACTTTTTTGAAAGTTTTTTCAAAAATGAAAGCAGTTTAGATTTTTTTTTCAAAAGAACACCCCTTTTTTGAAAGAACCCTGTATACCTCATTTTTAAGGAAGAAGGGTTCTTTCGAAAAAGGGGGGTTCTTAAAAAAAAAACATATAAACTGCTTTCACTTTAAAAAAAACACATTCGAAGAAGAGATTGGAAGAAGATATGCAAATTAGGGCCAAATTTGCATATCTCCTTTCGAAAGAAGAACCTAGCCTAGATGTACCCTAAGATATTATAGTGACAAGGGTGGTTAGAACAGAAACGAAACCTTGAGGCGTGATTATTCTCTTAATTCCTGGCTCTGCGTCAGGTTGATTATAAAATTAAGGTCAAACACAGTCCTGGTGCAAAGGGGTGCAACTCATTGATTTCAGTGGCATTGCCTTAATTGATCTCCCGTTCAACTCATTTAGCAAGAGCTTAGCAGGAGGGAAAACGCAGCATTGAAATAATCCCAAATGTTTTTAATCTCCCTACTTTGAATCCACGCACTCCTCAAAACCCAATCAGTCACTGAAGCCTAAGCATGTATTTTATAGTAGCTATTGCTGGGTTGCCCAGATACGGGAGCAGTTTTGTAATTACTTGAAGTCTATGTTAATTAATATATTTTATCAAAGAGCAGAGGTTGAAGTCAGCAGTGTGTTTATGATCTCATCTGCCCAGTGCAGTGCTAGCACAGACACTGACCTTCCACAGCTCAGGTTCCCTAGTCAGATCCCTGGGTTGCTGTAAATGCTAAAATGAAGTGCAAGGCCACCACTGTGAATTCCATTGCTGTCCTAGTTTTAAGCCATTTTTCACAGGGATGGGACATCAGGGAGGACATGGAGACAGGCTCCTTCCAGCTGGGGCAGACCCCTCACAGCAGGTTCTCAGAACAGAGAAGAGTTACATTACATATTAGTCACAAAGTTGTGCACCTGGACTGGCTCTGAGCCCTGGCAGGAGTGAGCAGAATTGAGAATGTGTACAGAAAGTAGAAAGACATACCCCCCGAAAGAAAAGGCTGGAGTATCATCATAGGAAAGGATATGTGTGGTTCCTGGGAGGGCAGACCCCAACTTAACACACAGGATGCTATTTGCCTAGTGATATTAGCAGGAGTAAAAAAGTAAACCATTTCTCATAAGGAAGGAAGGGAGGGCCATGTCTCTCTCTCTTGTAATCCCTGTAATAGTTAAGAGCTCTTCTCAGCATCTGAAATGTAGGCTCTTTATTTCCAACACCATCAAGTTAACATCTAAAACTATGAAAAAGTTTCTCAGAAAGCTTGGCTTTAGGAATTATTTTGGGAAAGTTCTCTGGCCGGTGTGACACAGCAGGCCAGACTAGATGTTTGCCATGCTTGGAATCCAGGAAGTTATGAGTTTCATGCTTCCACACCAGTTTAGGTCCCATGGTTGTATGAGGTTAGGGCAGCTGTAAAAGTTTGTAGACATTGGTAGCTTCCACTCAAGAAATGAGCACCATTATTTGGACATTTACAATAATTTACAGCAGAATCTGAATATTTTATTCCTTATCTGAAATTTACTGAAGCAAATGGAAAGATTCCTATGGACTTCAATGGGTTTTGGATGAGGTCTTTATCGACTAGATGGGTTTATGAAGGGGATGGTTTGATGAGATAACATGATCTTGGTAACTAATTGACCATTCATTATCAGTGGTAAATAGGTCAATGGAGGGATGATAGGAGTTACTATAGAGAACTTTCTGGGTGTCTGGCTGGTGAGTCATGCCCAAATGCTCAGGGTTTAGCTGATCACCATATTTGGGGTCGGGAAAGAATTTTCCTCCAGGGTAGATTGGCAGAGGCCCTGGAGGTTTTTCGCCTTCCTCTGTAGCATGGGGTACAGATCACAGCTGGAGGATTCTCTGCATCTTGGGGTCTTTGAACCATTGTTTCAAGGACTTCAATATCTGAGATATAGGTGAGAGGATTATTCTAGGAGTGGGTGGGTGAGATTCTGTGGCCTGTATTGTGCAGGGGGTCAGACTAGATGATCATAATGGTCCCTTCTGACCTTAAAGTCTATGAGTCGATGAGTCTATGAGACTAAGGGAATGTTATCACTCTCTTGTGCCGCGTTTGTCAAACTGTGGGTTCCGACCCCCCAGGGGGGTCATGAGCAACTTAGAGGGAGGGGTTGCAGTATCACAAAGTTTGAGAACCCCTGCTCTAGTGGATGTTTGAAAGATTATGTGCACATGGTTGGATGCCTGAGTTAAATTAGAAGTGGACAAGTGCCCATCCTCCACAGGCCTCCTGACGAGAGGGCCAAAGAGGGCAATTGCCCCATAGAACCCTTATTCCTGAAAAAATGAGGTTTACAGGGTTCTTTCAAAAAATTTTGTTTTTTTTCCCAAAAGAACCCCGTCTAGACTGCTTTTTTTTTTTTAAGAAAAAAATCTCTTCCAAAAAAAATGATCAGAAGAGATTATGCAAATGAAGCACGAGATTTGTAAATCAGTGCTTCATTTGCATTTTCGATTCCCCTCATTTGCATTCCTCTTTTGAAAGAGGAATGTAGTCTAGACGCACCCCTGGTAGTTCAAAGGAGTCCAGGGCTTCGGCCACTGTGCAGCAGCAGTGCCCAGAGCCCCAGGCCCTTTAAATTGCTGCTTGAGCACTGCCTAGTGTATTCTGGGCAGCTCCTTAAGGCTTCCTGGGGAGGCGGGAGCAGCACATGGTGCACTCCAGGCAGCACTGCAGGGGGTGCTGTGGTCTTGGCAATGCTGATGGCCTGATTGCCTTGGCCCCACCCCTTCTGTCTGAAGCCCTGCCCCTGCAGGGAGCTATTCACCTCCCTCCTTGCTTGGGGGCCCTGTGTGGCTGTCGGCTTCCCTTCTCCTACCCTGCATAGAAATGATTCTTATTTTTTTGGAACTCTCAGAAGAGAGGCCAATGACTGACTTGACATGGAGAACCAATAACCTTCTCCTTCTTATAATAGTGTCCTTTCATCAAGACTGAATAATGGCATTGAAATCTTCTACTTTCATGTTTTTATTTAAAAAAAATACACATTTTCTAAGGTTAAAAAACAGACCAGTGCTGAGTGACACAAGAAATTTATAGTGAAATATGCAAAACATGTTTTCCATTGATTGATTTTCAGGACCACTGGGTAGACTGACGTTAATAGATTTATTCCGTTTCCTTGATTCTGTCCAAACATTTCAAACTGTGTAACAGAACGCCCCAAAAAGCTACAAGTTAAATGAAATAACATTAAACATAACACTAATGAAATGAAACATTAAGCAATATTTTAAGCAAATACTAATAAAATAAAAAAAGACATCAAATAAAATCCATGCCTAATCTTTCCATCCGTCTGTTCAACCATTTAAATTCTTCATTTCTCCATCCCTCTAATTTATCTATAAACATTTTTTTTCTTTCTAGGTGTTAATAAAAATGAAAATACATAGAAGGCATAAAAACACATTAACTAAAAACATGTTTTATGGACAGAAAAATTCACTCTCATCCAACACCAGGGAAGTCTCACATCTTCCAATGAGCTGAGTGATCTAACTCTTTATACTGCCACCCTTCAAGATACCAAATACCTACGATTTTCTTGGCACAATACTGACATGCCTGGATTCCAGGTGCACTGTAATGCAAATATCTCTATATTATAAGTTGCTTTCAAAATCTCTGGCCAAACTGTTCCAGCTTGGTTGTCTAAATGTTAGGCACATATATAGAATCATAGAATACTAGAACTGGAAGGAATCTTGAGAGGCCATCAAATCCAATCCCCTGCCCTCATGGCAGGACCAAGCATCGTCTAGATCGGTGTTTCTCAACCAGTGGTCTGAGTACCCGTTGGGGTACTCGAGAGACCTCTGCGGGGTATGTCAACACAACTGAAATTTGGAGAAAACTGAATTTTTGTTTTAAGTTTTACAGCACTTTATTATTTTTGTACTTTTTACACCCAAAAATTTCATCGCCCGCCTGGCTACGATTAAGTTGTTTAAACAAATGTGTTAAAATGGTAAAAAAAAAAAATGTTGTGTGTCTGAAAACTTTAGATACTGGGGGTACCACCAGGGAATTTATGTGCGCCCACTGAGTGACCAAGGCCGGCCCAAGCCATTCTTGCGCCCTGGGCCCCGGGCACATGGCGCATGCACGGCCCTGCCCCCGATGCGTGGCGCATGTGTGGCCCCGCCCCCTGACGCCCAGCAGCTCCAAAAGGTTCTCGACCACTGGTCTAGATCATTCCTGATAGATGTTTATCCAACCTGCTCTTAAACATCTCCAGTGAGAAGACTCCACAGCCTCCTGAGGCAATTTATTCCAGCGTTTAACCACCCTGACAGTTAGGAAATTTTTTCTAATGTCCAGCCTAAACCTCCCTTCCCACAATTTAAACCCATTGCTTTTTGTCCCATATCTATATTTACTCAGCCGATAAAAAGGTCTGGGTTGTTATTATTAATTATTATTACTACTACAAGGACCTCTATTCAGGGACAAGAACTCCATTGTGCTTAGCATTGTGCAAGTATAGAAGAAAAACACAGCTCTTACCCAAAAGGACATATAATCTTAGTGTATGCTGGATACTCGAGTCTCCTGCTCTAGTCGGAGGTGCTGCTGTTTACCAATTCTGAAAATCTGGCCCCTTATTTAAGTGCCTATTTAGCAATGGATCCAAGAATGAGATATTCAAGAATTTCTGCCTAATTTTATCATACCACTTGGAAAAACAGTATGACAAACTTAGATATTCTCCCCACCATCACTGACCCTTCCAACCCCCCGGCTGATCTTCACTTCTATCTTTTGACAAAATCCAGTGGCATTTCCTTCAAAGGGAAAGAGCATCATTGTTTGACAAGAGCCATTTCCAATTATAGAGGCTGAATCAATTCCTTTCTTTTTGCCCAGGAATCCCTGATTCTCTTCTTACTTCCAGGGTCTTCTCTAAAGTCATTTCTGATTTACAACAGAGTGGGCCAGAGAGAAATCAAGCCCAAAATGGATAAGCAGTTTACTTATTAGTAAGGTCAAGAGTGGTAAATCTGTTTACCTATGGAACACTATTTTAATACCTATCTGCATCTGACTTTGTATAGAATCATGGAATCATAGAGTTGGAGGAGACCTCAGGAGGTCATCGAGTCCAACCCCTTGCCTAAAGCAGGACCAACCCCAACTAAATCATCCCAGCCAAGGCTTTGTCAAGCCGGGACTTAAAAACCTCTAGGGATGGAGATTCCACCACCTCCCTAGGGAACCCATTCCAGTGCTTCCCCAACCTCCCAGGAAATAGTTTTTCCTAATAACCAACCTAGACCTCCCCCACTGCAACTTGAGACCATTACTCCTCATTTTTCTCATCTGTCGCCATTGAGAACAGCTTTTTTCCATCCTCTTTGAAACGCCCCATCAGGTAGTTAAAGGCTGCTATTGTAGATGAGTATTTGATTTGAATACACAGAAAGAAAAAAATATCCATAGGTTATTACTGAACTTTGCCTGCATTTGTTTTCACTCGCTATTGAGAAGTAAGTGACAAAACACGAGAAAGGGGGTAAGATAGAGGGGATAATACAAAGAAGAAAATCCACTTGTCCAAGTTAACCCTTGAATCAAAGACATTGAAAGCATAATTTCATGACACCCCGGAGGATCCCAACCCCCAACCTATGCAATTTCAATGGCATCTTTTTTCACCCCCTCCCCCCCGTAAATAAATTTGAAAAGAAATCTTTCAAGCAAGCCACAAGGCCCCGAGAATATGGAAAGCAGCAGTCAAACAGCAAAGCATTTTGATGCAAATTGTCTTTTCTGTGAAAATTAATGAATCTGAGACAGATATACAGTACACAGCAAGATACCCCCCAAATGAAAATAGAACAGCTGTAAGAATGCCAAGAAGTGATAAGACAGCAATAACACATGAAAGATTTTATGCATTGCTTGGGAGAAGAAAAAAAAAGAACACAAATAAAACAAAAACATAGTTACCGTAAATGAGTGGGTGTTTTTCTTCTGTTCTATATTCCTATATTCCCTCCTTCTTTCCTTTTTGTTTGTTCGTATCATTTTGCTTGATTGCTGCAGAGAACCACACGTGAAACATGATGGATTAATTAGAAAGAAGGCACCACTATATTTCCCCCACCTCTTTAAAAAAGAAATAACTTCATCTCTATAAGATCCCTTCCAAAGTCCTCATTATTGCACCATGGTGGGTTTTGAAAGTCATTTACATAATAGCTAACAAAAATGTACTCAGTGAAACACCGGGCCCACTAAACACGAGAGATAATTACATCGGGAGAATGATATTCCATTGCCAGCTCCATTTTCAAGATCCATTTATTTGCCCTGTACACAGCCTCGAACAACCAAACAGGCATTAACATATTGCGTAGGTGTATTACAATCTACAAGAGGGGGGAAGGGAAGAAATACAACATCTTATTCTTGGCATATATGTACTACCTGAATGGTATTTTTCATTATCTCCTACACTGGGAACATTGTATTATTCCACAGGGAAGTCATAGAGGAGTGGATATAATTATCAGTAAAGTAATGGGGATCCTCTTGCTAATGGCCAGCTATTCAAATATCTCAATATAATCATCTTGCCCAATCTCTCCCCATTGCCTACTCTTCTGGAGAAACTCATCATTTTTTCCACTTACTCCAGCATAATGAATTCATTTTGCATTTTCTTTGTGAGAAATTAAGAGGAATAGCAATGTAATGTGTTGACATTTGAAATGCAGCATAGAAAAGTTTAGACTGGCAATTTGGTTTAATCACCCACAAGCAGGGAGAGACGGCTTATTAAATTAGCTCTCAATGTACAGGACATGTACCTCTCCCTCTATAACCCACTTCTCTTTATAAAAGAAACTGTTCACACCTCAAGCACTCGACTCTATGAATTTCCTTTTGTGATCATTATTGTTGACAAAGGGGGTGTCTGCTGGGTGAAAGAGACTAAGCAAAAAAAAAAAAAGATGCATTTGAAAAAAATAAGTATGCTAAAGCTCCTTTATTCCATCTCTCACATGAGGCTTTATAATGAAGTAGAATAGCTGGCATCAGTTTACCTTAAGCCAGAGCTTGGCAGCTTCCCTTACTCTTGGGCAAGACCAGGAGTACTGGATGCTGGCAAGGGTGCTCTGAGTTTGATTTAGTGAGTCTTAACTAGACACACTAAATCAGACTCCAGAAGATCAATCACAGCAGCATCTCTCTTTCACAGAGAAAAGGCGAGGCTTATGAATTGCTACGAATTATTGAACAATGCCTACATTCCATGCAGGTGTTGAGTTCCTATGATGGCAGAGCTGAACTGATCACCATGTGCATACAGGAAGATGGTAGGATGGACACTAAAGGTTTTTATCAACATGAGTTTGGAAAGATGGCATAATCAATGTGAAAGTCACTCGTGATTTCAGAATATACTAGAGTTTAAGGACAGAAGGAGCCATTAGATCATCTAGTTCAAACCCATGCACATCAAAAGCCATTAAGTTTTAACCACTTTTATGTTAGCCCAATGACATCAGTTAACTAAAGCATTCTAGTCCTCAAGAACATAACAACAGCCATAATGGGTCAGAACAATGGTCCATGCAGCCCAGAATACTGTCTTCCAACAGTGGCTAGTGCTAGATGCTTCAGAGGAAATGATCAAAGCACCCCTACATGTCAAGTGATCTATCTGTTGTCATTCAGTCCCAGGTTCTGGTGGTCAGATGCTTATGGACACCCAAAGCCTTGGGTTGCATCCCTGACTAGTAGCCCTTGATGGACCTATCCTTGATGAACTTATTCTTTTTGAACCCTGTTATACTTGTAGCCTTCATAACATCCCCATTAACAAGTTCCCCAGGTTGACTCTGTGTTGTGTGAAGTATTGCTTCGGTACCTGTGTTTTAAGCCTGATGCACATTCATTTCATTGGCTGACTTCTGGTTCTTAGGCTACGTGAAGGGATAAATAAGACTCTTTTGTGTTTTTACCTTTTACAATTTTGACACGTAAAAGAGCATGGAAATAGATATACACATAGACATTAAAAAGTCAAGGAGGGAGGAGGAAAACTGAAATGCAAAACCAAACCTTTTTCGTTACTGAATTTTCCTGAAAACATGAAAAATCTCATTGTTTTAAAAAGGCCATTTTCTTTTCAATTATGTTTTCTTTAGTTATAAAAAATTCCAGCCGTCTCTACTCTTAACCAAATGGGATGTCTACAACAAAGGCATAGATGCTCCTTTAGGCACTGATCCAATTTTATAGCCACCAAACACAAAAATCCTGAGTATGGGGATTGGAATAAGACGGGGCTTCTCAATACACGGCCTGTGGGCCGCATGCAGCCTACAGCCCATTTGTTTGCGACCCGCGGGGCAGCTTGGGTTTACACAGGCCTCAACATGTGACCCATGAGTGGAATCCTTTGAACATGGCCTCCACTGGGAACATGCAGAGCCGGCCCAAGCCATTCTTGTGCCCCGGGTGCACGGCACCGCCCCCGGGCGCGCGGTGCATGTGCGGCCCCACCCCTTGGGGCGTGGCTTATTCTTGCATCCTGGGCCCCGGGCGTGTGGCACATGCACAGCCTCAGCACCGCACGGCGCCCCTTACAATCGGGCACCCCGGGCTATCGCCCAGTCAGCCCGTAGCTTGGACCAGCTCTGGGAACACGATCCACAGCGGCGAGGCGTCTCCCAGGTGGGGTGAACACTGAAAGATGCAAGGAGATGGGCTAGCTAAAACAGACCGAGTACAGAGTGTAGGCATTTCTAGCCCCCAGGGAGGAGGTGCTGGGAGTGCTGGAGCATTGTGGGAAGTGCTTTGTATTTATGGCCCCCATCAATGTAAAATAAGCTATTTGCATGCATATGCAACCACACTTAAGTTGCAGCCCTCAGCATGTGCTGTGAGTATCATTGTGGCCCCCGGGGTTTCCAAAGTTGAGTAGCCCTGGAATAAGATGTCCCTCAGAATCCCCTCCTTATCACCAATTTCAAAGGACTATTCGCAGGAATTGATACCAAAGTCTAAGGAGTCTGGGTATGGGTTAGAAGAGCTCATACTACTGGGCACAGGCTCCAATTCTATGGACAGTCATTATTTCAATCCCCTCCTTAGGACTTCAACTCTAATGCCTGCCAGTACATTTTATGTCTATTGAGAGACCTAGGCAAAGGAGTAAACAGAAGTGTCTATTCATAGGTGGACACAATAGCCCTGATTCTTTTCTTATACCCTTGTTTTACACTGGAATATAATTCCATTAACTTTAGCTGAATGGCTCCTGATGGGCGAGGGTACAAGGGGAGACTCAAACCTCACAGCTTGTATATTTCTGCCTTTGATGGTTTTGCTTCTAAAAAAACCTAAAGTTGAGGGCTGCAGCTTAAAAATCCCCACTATTCCCTACAAGTATTATTCAGGGCCCAGCACATACTGTGCAACAGCAAGATACCAACAGCAGGTCCTTAACAAAGCTGTTGATTTCTCAGTGTAAAATAGAGTTTTCTGCTTGAAAAGTCCCTCAGTTTCCTCTTCGTGCCAGCAAACCTGCTTCCTGCACCCACACCAATATTTTTCCTCCCTCTCTCTCACACACACACACTTTCCAAGTCTGAAATATCAGCAGGTTTTTTTTTTCTTGATGAAAATCTTTATGAACCTTTGCTGCCTTTCCACCCTCCTGTACTTAGCCTCGGCAAAGGTGACACGTTAATTTTCACTTCAGAGCCTGACAGTTTGTAAACTTGTCTTACACCATTAATTTCAGGAACCTTCCAGCATCTTTCCATGGGAAATTAGCAGTCAAATGTGTTTAGTTTATGGAATAAAACAGCATCACCACCATGAATGACAACCTACACAACTGGAAGCAGTTAAGAATAGAAGTTCTTCCACTTCTAATGCATACAGTGTGGATGGGAGTAAAAAGGAGAGTGAAATTAAAGTAGTGGAGGAAAGAGGGAGAGGGGAAGAAATAGAAAGTATTACAGTTGGCTCCAAAACTTTTCTCTGTTAGTCAAAACCTGTCATTATTCAGCCTGGATTTCCAAATGACTATTGTTAAAAAAAATACTGAACTGACTCTATTGTTCCTCTGCTGAAAAAAAAAAAAAAAGAAAAGAAAAAGACCTGAACTTTTAAAGGTTATTTTTAAAGAATCCTATTTAAAGTTTTGGCAGAGTTAGGAACCTAATTACTATATGTCATTTTTCTAAATGTAAATGAGAAAGTGGTTAAAGAAAGAAAGAGAAAAGAATCCTTACTCTTCCTGGCTTTTGAAGCCCTCCCCCCACCACCCGCTGATGCCTGACATCCTTCCCCTTCCCTCTCTCATTTGTGTGATTATGTTTCAAGAAGCAGAAAATGGCCTGTTCTCTCCCAGTGCATGGAAAGTTGAGGCAGGAACGAGGCTTTGATGCTTGGAGGCTTGGAAAAAGAAGACAGATCACGTTTAGGTGAGCAATGTGTAGAGACTTCTGCCTTTTTCTGGATTGACCGGGCTTTGTAAAGAGATCTAATCCTATAAAATCTGTGGGACTGGGACTGGCTTCCCAGTGTTTTTACAGCAGCCAGCACAATGGGATTTTCGGCCATGACTGAGGTGCCTTGGTGCTAAGACAATACTAAATAGTAAATAAAATATAATAATAATAATAATAATAATGGGATTTAGGTGCCCAAGTACCTTAAGCCCTTTGAAATCTCAGTCCTTTGTTGTGTGCGATATCAGTCTTGTGGCCTGTTTTCTATTTATGCCTCATACATGCAGTGGGGCTGACAAACTCGCTGGGCCCCTGGACAAGGCGGGGTGTAATTTGGCACTTCCGGAAGGGGCGGGGCCTTGGGCAGAAGAGGTGGGGCTGGGACAGCCAACATTTAGTGCTGCCCAGATTGCACCCCTCCAACCTTCATCAGTTTCTCCCTTTGCCCCCTTCCACATCATCAGTGGGCCAGTAACATAGCCCATGGGGGCAAAAGCTGTGGTCTTTGTTCCTTGTCTGTATAGTGCCTCGCACAATAGGGGCCTGAGCCCAGACTGGGGCTCCTAAGAGTGACCATAATCATCCTCTAGACCTTTTTGTGGCACCTGTCAGTGACTGTTCCAAATTTAGCAGGTTCTGTCCAGTTTCTCATGCACCAGCATTACTTAAAGAGAAAAAAAATGTGTATGTAAAGTAGAATTTGCCTCCAGGACTTGCACATCAGTATTGTTCTCTCTCTACATGTGCAGAATTTCCCTATCAGTCTGGACTGGACATTTCTTATCTCAGGCAATGTGTAGAGTCACCCCAAGGCTTCCCCCCGGGAGGGAGAGTTACAGATATAAGGTTAATGAGGAGTTATGGGCTACAGTATTTTCAGTATGCTGCTGTCATCCGACTCTGTAAATCTCTATTTCAGGGAATGCAGCTGCTGCATATCTTTTCCTGTGTTTGTCAGAGACTGGCTCATGGAGGAAGTCTGGATACAGTGGAAGTGAGGCTAGTAGAAAGGGGCAAATCAGAAAAAGATCCAAAGAGATATATATCTGCTTCATAAGAACATAAGAACGGCCTTACTGGGTTAGACCAAATGTCCATCTAGCCCAGCATCCAGTCTCCCGACAGTGGCCAATGCATGATGCCCCAGAGGCAGTGAACAGAACAGGGATTCCTCACATGATCCCTCCCCTGTCACCCATTTCCAGCCTCTGACAAAGAGGCTAATAAGTATTGATGGACTTGTCCTCCATGGAATTATCTAGGGTTTTTTTTAACCCTGCTAAAGTCTTGGCTTCACAACATCCTCTGGCAAGGAGTTCCACAGGTTGACTGTGTGATATGTGAAGAAATACTTCCTTTTGCTTGTTAAGCTTTCACAATCTACTAAGGCAACACCAGCATAATCCACAAAGAAAGGAAAGAGAAAGCTCAACAGGAAGCTGTTGTTTTGCCATCACCAGGACATAATCTTGCTAAGAGAGTGTTATCCTCAGAGTCCTCTGGAATTTCATAAGGAGAGAAAAGCTAAACATTGAACCAACAGGATAAACACATGGGATATGGAGATGAAAGGAGGAGTACAAACTGCCCAGAAGTTAAGATTTTAAGAGCTCTCATCAAGAAGCTGTGGAAGAATAAGTTGCATTGGGCCCAAAAGGTTCCTCTTATCACCTGCTGTGGGAAGGAAAGGTGCTGTACCTTTTTCTTTTGGTTCTCCTTGAGATTGGATTGCTGCTCTGCACTCGACCGGGAACAACACCTCCCAACCATTAGGGAACTGGTGATCATGCAGAATGTGTGGGTCTATCCATGAGGCAGTAGATAGAGATTCACTACCTTGCAGGGAAACAGCACAAGGTTGATGCAACACTTAAGCCTCATTTTGGGGACTTAATGTAACTTTGCAGGCCCATTTAAGGGATGATTTTTACCTAGGGCAAGACCCCGACTCCAAAGCTCCATGAACCATCCAGTTAAGAAACTATTTCTGGGACAATTTTAAGCAGCTGTTTTTACCACTAAAATCTCAAATGGTTGGTGGTCTGAATACTTGAGAGGATGTCACATCCCACATTTGATGCTACAGCGGTGACAATTCCAGCTGTTTAGACTAGCACTACGGGGTGGTCTCAGAGAGAGCCTGAACTTTGGCAATCAGTCCCTAACTCATTTCTTCAGCAGCTGAATTCAGTACCCTTCGTATGCCAGAAGGCTGTCCTCCAAAAGGCAATGTCCAAGTGGTGGGAGGGATGTGATAATGGAGGTAGTGAGGAAGATAAAACTGGTTGCCAGGGGAGAGGAATTACTGTTCTGGAAAGTACTCCACTTAGGAAGGAACAATCAGTCTCACTTCGGGTATGTCTACACTTCATTCCTCTCTCAAGAGAGGAATGCAAATGCAGACACACGAAACTGCAAATGAAGCAGGGATTTACTCAAAAAATGAGGAGTAAGGGTTATTTCAAGGGAAGGGTTTATCTCGAAATAACCCTGTTTTCTCTCTCAAAATAGTGTCATTGTGAAATGGCGCCATAACACGATTATGCAAATGAAGCACGGGATATTTAAATCCCCGCTTCATCTGCAATTTTGGGTGTCTGCATTTGCATTCCTCTCGAGAGAGAGGAATGAAGTGTAGACATACCCATACAGAATAGGAAGCAACTGTGTAGGGGAGAGTGCTCCAGAAAGGGATCTAGGGGTCTTAGCGGGCCACGAGCTAAATATGAGTCAACGGTGTGATGCTGTTGCAAAAAAAAGCAAACCTGATTCTGGGATCCATTAACAGGAGTGTTATGAGCAAGACATGAGAAGTCATTTTCCGCTCTACTCTGCGCTGATTAGGCCTCAGTTGGAGTATTGTGTCCAGTTCTGGGCACCACATTTTAAGAAAGATGTGTAGAAATTGGTGAAGGTCCAGAGAAGAGCAACAAGAATGATTAAAGGTCTAGAGAACATGACCTATGAAGGAAGACTGAAAGAATTAGGCTTGTTTAGTTTGGAAAGGAGAAGACTAAGAGGGGATATGATAGCAGTTTTCAGGTATCTAAAAGGGTGTCACAAGGAGGAGGGAGAAAAAATGTTCTCCTTAGCTTCTGAGAATAGGACAAGAAGCAATGGACTTAAACTGCAGCAAGGGAGGTTTAGGTTGGACATTAGGAAAAAGTTCCTAACTCTCAGGGTGGTGAAACACTGGAATAAGTTGCTTAGGGAGGTTGTGAAATCTCCATCACTGGAGATATTAAAGAGCAGGTTAGACAGACACCTGTCAGTGATGGTCTAGATGGTACTGGGTCCTGCCATGAGGGCAAGGGACTGGACTTGATGACCCCTTGAGGTCCCTTCTAGTTCTAGTGTTCTGTGATTCTATGGAAGGTTCTATACATATGGGAAGTGTTTTATAGAGGTTGAAATGCCCATATCCCACTCCCTCTGAGAACCTGACCAGTACCAGATGTGTGGAGATCAAAGCTAGCCTCTTTGCTGCTACCAGCTGTGGAGCTTTGCTCTGGAGGTAGTAGAGGGGCTGGCATTGACAGACTGAGGACACTGGGTTGCTCAGGGGAAGAGCTCAGCAGACTCCCTACCTCTTCCCCTGCGCACCCCCATCCCTGCTTCTTCCCTTGCCTCCCTGAGTTTGAACACTGCAAATGAGCCATTTGTCGTGCTCCAGAATCTAGAGGAGAGTGTGGGGGCCCTGACTTTTTCAGCTCTGGAGCACCCACATATGCCAGACCATGGATGTTGCTGAATGAGGGACGTCTGGATTATAGAGGTTCATTCAATCTGCACTTGACTAAGATGTATGTTTTTATGGATTGGAATGTGCCTAATATTTAATATTCATAATTATGAATTGCAAGTAAGAAATAATAAAAAAGCCACTTCTCAGTTGTACCATGCAAGTGAGAAGAGAATCTGGCCTGCTAAATATTATGTTAATGTTTATTTTCTCTCTCTCTTTTCAATTCAAACTAATTGAAAAGTATTATTTACCGAGTGCCACCTACGCATTCAGCACTGTAATCAATTAATCAAGGGTGAACTGCTGGATGATGTAGTGAAGTTGGAGAAAGAACCTGAAATGGGGAGTAGCAACTTGGAGCCACACTGAACATCATTCTGGACCAATACGGCACTGCTGGCACCGGAGACAAATATTATTATAGAGGGCATCTCATTAAGACTATGGGAGTTCCATGTAAGGAAGGCCTCTGCCTTCTCAGTGTCTGAGCACTTCACTATCTCAAATGACTTCATTTTCATAATACCCCAATGAAGTAGGTCACTGTTAGGATGCTTATTTTACAGACAGGGAAATGAGGCATAGAGAGATTAAGTGACTGGGCTAAAATCACACAAGAAGGGTATGGCAGGTGGCAGGATGGGGAATTGAACCCAGGTTCCCAGCTGCCTCCCTACTCACTGGAGCATCCTACCTCTCTTGAGTACCTCAGTAAAGTTACATGACAAGGCCAGAGCATAAATAAGGACAAACCTGTGTTCACCTTAAGTGTTCAGGAGAGCAGCCCTTCCAAATGGCCTTCTGAATTAAAGAGAATGCTTTAAAATAATAGTAAAGCTAATAAAATGACTACTGTGAAATTTCCAGAGTTTCTTATACATATTGGTACCAATAGATTAACATCAGAAGTTTAATAATTTTCCATGCAGTTTGGTGCTACTGCTAATTTGGAAGATTTGACAAGTCATTTGATCTGTGCAAATGTCACCATTTTCCCCCTTTGCTTTGTTGAAATTCAAAGTTTTGACCCCCCCCCCAAAAAAATCAGAAAATAAAAATGTAAGAAATGTTTCACCAGCTCAGTCAATTAACAGAAGTCATTAAAAAAAAACCCTTCAAATTATCCAATGTGATGTTTAACATGAACTCCAGTAGGTGTATATTCTTGATTCATTTCAACCAGGGTCTCCTATTTTTAATTTAGATTTTAATATTAGACATTGTGCATAGTCTAGTGACCAGCACACTAAATTAGGGCTTGGCTCTGCTCCCAGCTCTGTCACTGGATTTCTGTGTGACCTTGGACAGGTCATATGTAAAATGGGGATAATGGTGCTGACCTCATTTGTAAAGTGCTTTGAAAACCATTGGGGGAAAAACCCCTCTAAGCAATAGGTTTCGTGATTACACAATAAACTATGTGGTTCATCCAAATAAAATCAGAGACAGGACCATTAATTTAAAAAGAAACTCATTGAATCATAGAAATGTCAACCTGGAAGGGACCTGCAGGTCATCTAGTACAAACCCTAGTATAGAGATAGGACCAAATGACCTAGACCATCCCTGGCAGGAGTTTGTCCAATCAGCCCTAAAATAGTTCTAATGATAGGGGACTACATAGCCTCCCTTTGGCAGCCTATTCCGGTGCTTAACTATCCTTAAAGATTCCTAATATCTAATCTAAATCTCACTAGATTGCTCCCATTAGGTCTTGTCCTACCTTCAGTGAGCACGGAGAATGAGTGATTGCCATCTTTGAACAGCCCTTTACAAATCTGAAGACTGTTACCAGCTCCGTGACTATTTTCTCAAGACTAAACTTGCCCAGTTTTTTTTAACCTTTGCTCAGAGGGCAGATTTTTAATTTTTTTAAATCATTTTGCTGCTCTTCTTTGGACTCCAGGGGTCCTCGATCAATTTGTATAGTGGAGGTCCTGCGCACCATTCACCCAAACTGTAAACCCTAAATGTAGTGGATATTACTTGATGCTCATGGGTACTGCTCCACCCCAAGAATGCCTAATTCCAAAACATAGGCTGGGCTCTTTCCAATTTATTCACATCTTTTCTAAAATCTTGCACCCATGATGGGATATAGCAGTTCAGCTGACTTGTTCTGAATCTGAGTCAACCAAGGATAAAGTGTGGGGTTTTTTTAAAATCCGGTGTAATTTTTTCCCAATATCATAGCTGATTATTTCATCACAGACAGTTCTGCTCAGATGAGTTATTTTTTTAACAAGATCCAGTCTGATTTGATTGAAAAAGTAACTTCAAGAACATCCCCTATTATCGTCCATTCATCTGAACAGCAAACTGCAGCCGATCCTGTGTGAAGAAAAAAAAATAATGGTTCTGCTAGTATATTTTTCTACAAGTTCCTGTTCTAAGGACAGTCTATAAAGCTGCTGATACAACAACTTCCATCAAAATTAAATGTAAGCCCCACTCCCCCCAAAAAAGCAGACGACTGGAAGAGATGGAAAAATGCACCATGAATGATGAATGCAAATCTCACTTAATGGTAAAATTCCATTGTAGGCCAGGTGGGGTACCTCGTTTTCTCTCTTTCTTTTGTCTCATAGGACTAGACTGTTATAACATTATACAAGCTGGGTGGCTCCTTAGTTTCTGAAGTAGACTCATTCAAGTCAGTGGGTCTATTCTTGAAATAAGCTACTATTTGGTCCACGTTAGTATGGGCACCAGAATCTGGCCAACCATTTTCTTATGTTTCTTGGATTGTGGACGATAGTGCTATCCTGGTTTCTCTTGCCTCTTGAGTCTCACTACTTTACTGCCTGGAAACATATCTTCAGATTCACGTTGTTCTCACTCAGTTGTATTGCTTTACTATTATTATATGCATTTGTGGGGGCATCCTTATTGAGATTAAGGGCCCACTGTGTTAGGCATTTAAAATACACATGCTAAGAGAAGTCCAAGACTCAAATAGTGTATACTCAAAACAAAACCAAACAAAAAACAGGGAAAACTGAGACACAGATTTGTTCGAGGTTACACAATAAACCAAGGATAAATCTAGGAATAGAAAACCCTTTTGTTGTTGTTTTTCAACTTGATCCACTGAACCATATGGCTTCCTGGCCAACTTATGCTTACATGAGTAAGTAGTCACAGTCAAATAAAACAGCTGAGAGGCAAAATTTGCATGAAAGATACAGAAGGCTGTTCCAGTGTGAAAACTGTTGGTGCCACAAAATAAGTCCATGATAAAGAGTTCAGCAAGAAACAAACTCAGGAATACCACTTGCCTTTTTTCAAGTCAGAGCACAGCACTTGAAACAGCATAGTCTTTTGACCAAACTTTTGTAACTCCTTTTATCCTTGCTGTGCTACCCAATTAATCCTTTGTTAACCACACACCTGCAGTGTCTTTACCCTATGGCCACTGAAACTCATGGGCCTAATTCTCCTGTCACTTGCTTCTCTACCCATCACGAATACCTTCATTAAATCTATGTAGTTATACTGGTGTAACTGGAGGGAGAAACAGATTCTGTGCACTATTAACCCACTCTTTATCATATATCGGTACAGAGCCCTGTAGCTCCACATCACTGCTGTAAAAGTAATTAATGTTTCTTCTAATCAGAGCAGAACGACTCCAAAAACTTGAATAGCTCTAGCTTTTTTTGCTGGTGGAGTCTAATTTAAAACCCTGCTGGGCCGTAGGAGTAGCTCTACATTTTGGGAAGAGGAATCAGGTAATTTGTGATAGAGGGCTTATCCTGTCAATATAAAAGAACTCATCCCTCCAGCCTCCTAATTCCTTGGTCCTTCTCGCGTAAATAGAAAACAGCAGTGCCCAAAGTCCATAGATGCAAACAATTCAATATTCATTGGGGTTGGCTTCCAGCAAGCATGAATCCAGTTTCCTTTCCTTTTTCCCTTGTTTCCCCCCCCACACACACACACTTTGTTTGTCCTATATATCTATATCAATATATGTATCGAGATCTATATTGATATCTCTATCGTTATCTACATTGATATCTCTTTCAATTTTCAGCTCTACCTTAACCAACATAATGGGTTCACTCACTTTTTCCGCACGGCTTCTTCCTTCAGGGTGGCTTTTGGGGGAAGTAGCTGGCTGTTCTGCCACCGACGCGCCCCCTTTGGGTGTGGTGTTGGTCTTTGGGGCACTGCCCTCCGGCAGTGACCACTCCGTTCTTAGTCCGTGCCCCCTTCCAGGGGGAGTCATTGCTGTTCTTTAGTCCAGGGTCCTCCCTACTCCCTAGGACCCCCAGTTCTTCTGCCCCAGGAACACCCAGTTCCCTCCACGCCGTCCCGGTCTCAGTGGCCCACTGCCAGTCCCTTAATAGCCCTCCGGGCAGACCGCAGTATCTCCAGGCCCCTCCTCCCTGGCCATAGGCGTGCCTCTGCCTGCCTGGTTGCCTCCTGCAACACTGCCTCCTGGTCTTATGGCCTGGGGCTTCTCTGGCTCAACCTCCCCCTGTCTACCGCAGCTGCCTCCATGCTAGCCACAGCTGCTTCCTTCGCAGCCCAGCCTTTTAGGGCTACCTCCATGCTAGCCCCAGCCCTTTGTGAGTGCCTCCTTGCACCACTGGACCTGGGCGTGGGCGCTGTCCCATCTAGTGGCACCGAGACCACTTTCAGGAGACAAAGACAATAAAAGAACCAGACAGAACCAGACAGTTAAACAATAGAGAGATGGGGAGTGGGCCCTTGCCAGACAGAAAGCTATCAGCCTAAGTTTTTAGACCTTTCCCTTTATCTGTAGGCCATATATAACAGTCCCAGATTGTTGCAATGTGCCTTATTTCAATTTGAATGTTGGACTGGTGTAAGCAGGGTCTGAATGAATGCTTCCATTACAGCTAGCTAGAAGATGAGAGAAACCCTGGGTGTGTTTCTGTAAATACAGTTTCTCCCTGATTAGATGTGTTAGATATTCAGCTGATTGAGTGGTGTGTTGCTAATTGTAATCAGCTTGGTTTGTGTTGAGTCACAACTTGTGTTAATCCTAATTGCAAAGTCTGCAATTATTGTGAGAATACAAAAGAAGAAAGCTTGTGCTTAACCTCACACAAAGGAGGGAAACACGCTCCGTTTAAAAGATGAGATTGTGGGTGTGTGAATGTAAATACAGTTCATCTCTTTGTTTAGATCTGCTAGATGTCCAGCTGATGCAGTGGTGTTTTGCCCATTGTAATCAAGACTATGGTGGAGTCACAAATTGTGTTAACACTAAATGCAGGAATTGTGAAACACGATCACCAAACTTGCAATTATTGTGGGACTGCAGAACAGTCAGACTGTGTTTAACTCAGTTCAAAAGGAGAAAGACTCTGTCAGTGAAAAGAAACTTGGATGGACAGAGGTTTCACTGCTAAAGCCTATACAGTTAAGTGTGGGAAGGCAGGACTCTAAGGGTGAGTCTACACTGCACTGTTTTTTCTGGAATAAGGGCCATTATTCTGGAAAAAACAATAATAGCATCCACCCAGTGATTGTGTTGTCTCGAAAGAAAATCAAAATAATGGAGAGCTTTTTCTGACTTTGGTAAACCTCATTCCATGAGGAATAACGCCTCTTCCGAAAAAGAAGAGGGTGTGTATGGACGCTCCACTATGTTGAAATAGCTCCTCACCAGAGCCATTCTAAAGTTATTCCTCTCCAGTGCCTCCTGGGGCTCTAAATCAAGATATCATATCCACATTAGGGGAGCCTGCCTCGGACTAATTGTGAGGCTTCTCTGTAGTGTGGATGCTCTATTTCAAAATAAGCTATTCCGGAAGATATTTTCCGGAATAGCTTTTTCTGAAATAAGTTTGCAGGCTACATGCCCTCCAGGCGTGAGCTGTAAGATTGGTTCCACCTGTTTCTTCCCATTGTTCCAATGACAGAATTAGAATAGACTCCATAAGGGATCTCTTTTATTATTTTAAATTTACTCCAGCAGATGCTGGATTTGTGTGTGTGTGTGTGTGTGGCTGGACTATGTTTTAGGCCAAGAGCTGAAATCAATAACAGCTAAAAATCACTAGGTTTGGCCCAGAGCCAAATCCACCACAAACTAGTGGAAGCAGCAAGCTGTTGGTTGTGGGCCAAAGGGTGAGCCAGCAGCTGGCAGGAGCAGCAGCAGGCCGCCGGGGGCAGCAGCCAGCAGGAACATCAGCAGGAGCGAATGACATTGCTCCATGCTCATTAAGGGGAGATTTCATGATGACGAAGCTATGAATTCTGGGTCTGTGCTGACTAGTCAGAGCTGTGAGTGAGGTGTTTAAAGTGGAAGGAAAGCCCACTATATGACTTGGGGGTTGGACTAAAGATCTTGACGCAAAGGACTCTGCCCTGTGGATTATGGGGATTGTGTCTTGCTTATGGGGTTTCTTTGTGTTTCCTTAGGTTAATGTTATTAAACCGACTGTTCCTATTTCGGACTCAGTGCTTGCAAGAGGGGTAAAATTGCCTCTAATGGTGCCCAGTGGGTAGGTTGAAATTTTCCCAGTTTACTGGGTGGGGGCCTCAAGCCAGTTTGGTTACATTATTGAAAGAACCCCCTAGATACTGCACCCAACCCTTCTGGCTGCCAACTGCAACTGGCAGAAGGGTTCCACTGGTTTGAAATGTGCAGAAAGCCTTAGCTTAAGAACAAGGCCTCAGAGACATAGACCTTGTTCTGATACAGGCCTGAATATCTATGTCCTAAAGATTAGCTTAGGAACCAAAATTACTGTGATATCCTGTCCCTTTAAATGTTGAAAGGGCTTTGTATTCTCCCTGCTCACAATGCAAAGCCATCTTTCATGTTAATTTCATGTTTGCTGACAGAACAATAAAGGCTCCACAGCATACAGTTGTGTGTTTATCCAGCTCACGCTGCGTCTGCGTCCACGTCCTCCGCTGGTTCCAGAAATGTAACATTGGGCAACAAGGAATTTATATCCCATGAGTGTCCAATGCGCCGATTGCCTGACGGAAAAGAAGAAAAAGTAAGCAAATAATACCATTAAAAGTTAGTTTATGTAGAGACGCAGGGTGACAGACTGCTGGTTTTGCTACTGGGACCCTTTTTACTTTTTCGTCTTCTCCCATCCAGCCAGAGAGATTACCTTTGCATCACAAACACTCACTGTTCCTTAGAAGCACTATGTGCAAAGAGAATGAAATGTTTTCAGCATTCCCTTCCAAATGTGGATGTTTTGGACCTATTGGTAGGATAGACATTTTACCTGGCTGATAGACCATCCCTGATAACTTTCCATTTTGGGACAGAAACATGAAATTCCATCATTAGTTGTTGCTTATATGCATCAATAGACACGGCTCCTTTCAGCTCCTTCCTACACTATTCCGTTTCGGAAAGGAACTCAGCATGTCAATACTGAAGGGCTGTCATGCCCAAGTTCTTGTCAACCCAAAGACAATTTCAGACCAAGTGTTCTATCTCAATTTCATGGATAGGTGGCCTGTCATGAGTGCAGACATCAAGACAGAAACATTAAGGGTAATGTGCTTGTTCCTACAGTGGGGATGGTACAGCAGAGTACAACATTGGTTCAGAAGATGCCTCCATTTATAAAATGTGTGTACATGGTTGAATCTTAGAGAAAATAAGAGAAATCACTGCAAAATCACATCAACTTCAGGTTTTGGAAACTTTTCACAAAGAGAATTTTGACATTGTGCAAATGAAGGCCATCCGCTGGGCTCACATCTGGTGTCTGGGAGTTGACAAAAATATTTACAGGAAAGCAAAGTGATACACTACATGTCAGCGAATTCAGTATTATCCTGGCCTAGCTCATCTACTCCTTTTGTCATCCCTTCAGACTCCTGGGACATGTGGACTTTGGTAGACTCTTCGAAGGCTATATGGTTTTTGTTGTAATCGATGCCCATTTGAAAGGGCCAGAAGTTTTCAGAATGACATCTATAACAGCTATCAAAACCATTGGATACCTTCATACATTGTTTTGTCAGGTAGGTTTACCATTACAGATAATGAGAATGGACTTCAATTCTGTTCTGAGGAATTCCAGAGGTTCCTAGCTTCAAATGAAATTCAGCATTTACAATCAGCTCCACATCATCCTGCTACAAATGGACCAGCAGAATGCTCTGAACAATCACTTATGCATGCCTTAAAAGTCAACAAGTCTTTTCAGAGACATCAGTAGAAAATGGACAATTTCTTGGCTTCAGAACATACAACATTCTACTACAAAGGAATCCTTCGCAACTCTTCTCTTGAAATGACCTTTCTGAAGCTGTTTGGACCCACTGGTTATGTCTAGACTGCAAGCCTCTTTTGAAAAAGCATCTTTCAAAAAAGAGCGTCTAGACTACCACCAGTATGTTCGAAAAAGCAAGCCGCTTTTTCAAAAGAGAGCACCCAGGCAGTCTGGATGCTCTCTTTCGAAAAAGCACAGTTTGCATTACATAGTGCCTTTTTTTGAAAGAGCACTTTTGAAAAAAGGCATTCTTCCTCGTAAAATGAGGTTTTCCGCTGTCGAAAAAACTTCCGTGTTCTTTCGATTTACTTTTGAAAGAACGTGGCAGATGCAGAGGAAGTTTTTTTGAAAAAAGCCCACTTTTTTAAAAAAAACCCTGTAGTCTAGACACATCCATCATGTCCTGATATTGCCTCATGTGAAGCCAAATCCCGAGATATGCAAATTGGCCAATGATAAGAGACCCATTGTCATTCTTTTCAAGGGGGAAACTTAATATAAACTCTCATCCCCAATTCAGAAATGAAATGTGTACCTGGAGAACTTGGAAAATGCACAAGAACTGTTTTTTTAGTGATAAAACCATCCAATAGTATCTTATGGAAATGACCTATGGACCACTTGTAGCCTCCATTCTTATTGGACTCCAGGCATGTTGCAGTAGGATTTTCTGGTCCTCTAGTGGAACCTCCTTCCATTACAGCTCCTAACTTTGATGAACTGATGGAAGAAACTCTGATGCCAGCTCCAACTGATTCCATCCTGGATTGATTCAGGACACTACCACAGCACCCTCACCACATTATCCCAAGCAGGGAACTTATCAATGGTTCACTTAGCGAGTTGCTATCGCAGGGCAGAATAGCCCATTGCAATTTAAGAGTCTGCAGTAGCCCACCTTCAACTTTTCATTAGCGTGTGTGTCACGTGAACGGTAATGTACATGTGTTTTGAAAGTATTTGAAAGAATGGTGGAAGAATGTGATGTCCTTAAATGTTCAGGAACCTCTGTACTCTGCACTTCCTCACTTCAAAGCCTCAACCTGCTGCTAGTTTTGGATCTGCAGCCAGAACAATAAGCTACCACAGCAGATAGTTGCGTTTTCCATCAGCTCCCTCCATACCTGCATGTATTTCTCTTTCTTTGCTGGCTCCAGAAATACCACAATGGCAGCCTGCTTAAAGGTGTGCAGCTGAAGAAATCACTCAGAAGATGACTGCTTAATGTTTGGTCTCAGCGGAATTCAACACGCCTGCAATATGGAGTAGGGGGGAAGGGCACCTGGAAAGTAAAGTGAATGTAGAGAGAAAAGATGTATGTCTTAAACATGCTACGGGGGCCTTTTCATGTGAAGTCCCTACTGACTATATGAAAGCAGTAAATAATGTGCTATTTGCTCACAATAGGGATGTAAGGGAGCTCATTCACAAATGCTACAGTGTGGTACCCAACCTCAGACCTTCAGTAAAACTGTCTTTCAAGCTAAAGGAAGTGACCTTTAGCTCTATGGGCAGTCACTAAAAGGGCACATGAGCACACATATTAGGCCTGTATAATGCACTAAGCCTTCACCACAGTAGGCTGGGTGCTTGATCCAGGAATACTTAATTCTACTCTTGGGTATGAAGGGGAAATAAAATGCTCTAATCTTGTCCCCAGCTTGATTCAGAGGCTGCCTTGGCTAAAAACAGGTAGTACAGGCAATCCATGCTATTTATTAGAAAGAATTAATATCAAATTAGAACTAACTTAAATCATTTTGGAGTTATTGGTTGTTGTTTTTGTTAAGTTTGTTTTCCCCCATGTAGCTCTCTGATTCCTGATTCTGGCTGGGACATCAACACGATGTGGAAAAATCATCTGGCTTTGAGATAGTCTTAGCCTATCAGGGAACAGCAGAAATCTTTAGAGACAGCCCATCCTTGCACCATGTAGAGTTTAGATTTGTTAAAGCATGAGGTTCAGAACATTTGGTTACGTATTTAAACTTCTGAATGTTTTTGCAACACTAACCTCCAAGCCCCTTTGAGGAGTAAAAAATCACTGCTGCATATTATGCTATTTGGAAAGTGTCTTTTTCTGCATTTCTGAATGAGACTGCTGATTGGTCTAATCTTCTGGTTTAGAACACCTAAAATTTCCCAAAAGTACAAAGATCAGCCAGAAATTATAGAGGATGACACACACCCCTCCACCACAACAGATTGCCAATGCCAATATCTTCTTGTGCGATGCTTGCTTTCCTCGTTATATCTAGCATTTGGGCTACGCATCTGCTTTTTCGGAACAGTTTCCGAAAAAGCGGGCGTGTTCTTTCGGAAGCCCTATATTCCTCATTTTATGAGGAATAAGGGATCTTCCAAAAGAGGAGGTTTTACCACATTTGGTCCCATGTAGACGGGTCAAATGTTGGAAAAGCCTCTTCTGAAAAAAAAGCGGGAAAAGGGTATGCAAATAGCAATTTGTGTCTCTTTTTCCAGAAAAAGAGCACAGTGTAGACACCGATAACTCACATAAAAATGTATATATTTTTTTCAATGGAAACCAGTCCATGTCGTTAACTTTCTTATTGCTGCAATGGACATATAATTATACGGTTGTTTAGATGGTTTGTTTTGGTCAGAATAAATGGTCCTGGAGTCTGAAGTGAACCAAAACAAATAAAAATAACAAACAATTATATTCTTCCACACTTTGTGCTAAGAAGAATTATGACACTTTGTTCAGAGCAGCTTGTTAGTCAGTTTAGGGATGTGATCTATTTGATTCCTCTTTCGCTTGAAGTTAGGGCTGTTTGAAATTTAGGCTCCTCTCTCCGATAAGTTTTGTGAGGTGGTAGTGCAATAAAAACTGTGTACCCTTATTCCACTCTGACCAACTCACTTAACTGCCTGTGTTGTGTGTATATAAACTGGGGGAGAGTTTTAAATAAGCTAATATAATGCTTCCCTAGGGGACAGAAAAACTCAGACTTCTCTCGTGCCCACTTGTCCACCTTCACTGAATATTCCTGACCCCTGACATTTCAGGATTCAAACATTTCAATTTGTTTAAAATTGACATTTTCACATAAAATCAATCCCACCTTCCAATCAGATTTAAGTATATTAGTGGTTTCCATTAATTTTCTTTTCAAATGTTTCTTTGCTTCCTATGTTGTCTTGTTTGACACGTCTGCAAAGTGTTAATTCATTCTACCTGTTTTAATTATTTATAGGGCCTGAATCTCTTTAAAGGCATGTATCCACAACACCCCAGTAGGTGAAGTGCTAGATATCCCTTTGACAGATGGGAAACTGAGGCACAGAAAGACTGAACCAATTGCCCAGGATCACATGGAAAGTCTGTGGCAGAACTTAGGTCTTCCAAGACATAGGATAACGTTCTAGTCACTGGACCATTCTTCCAAATTGGCATAAATGTTCTTCTATGGTCTATGAAGAGTTTTGAGTGTTTAGCACATATGTTGATTCTTAAACTATTATGGGATCATTTGGCCTGAAAGAGTACTAGTCCTCATTCTAACTCATGTGGCCCCATATTTAGGGTTAGGCCTTGAAAAGAATTGCTCCAGATGTTCCTCCTTAACATCAAAAATAGAAGCATAGTTAAAGCATCCCAGTACTTCTTGGAAAATACATCCTTTTGCTACTGAAGAAGGCAGGTCTGACTGTGTCCCATTGTATAAAAGTATCACTTCACATCAGAACATACTGCTCAAAGCTCAACTCAGAAGTCATATGTGGTTTACTATATAGGTACCTGCTCAATTGACAATGAAAGCTGACATTACTATAATGGAAATGCCCAATGTATATTTATGGAACATTAATTCAGGCTTATGCTATCACAGCTGTCAAAATCTACTGATGTAGATTGTATTTCATACATTTTTTTCCTTTTTCTCCTTGCTATCTACTTTGATTTTTTTTTTTTTGTTCCGCTCTTGTGTCAAGTTTTAAAAGGGGGATTTGTTAACTATTCCCTCTGATATTTTTTTCTCTGTTTTCCAGATTCTTTCTCCTCCTGGGATGGGAACTGCAGTGTTTTCTAGAGGAAACTCAAATGAAAACAGGGGCTGGTTAATCCAGTTATCCTCCCCTGCTCTCTAACAGCCAAATAGAGCTATTACCTTGTATACTGAGAAAAGATTTCATAAAGAGATGATGCTCACAGATTTCCCCCCTCCCTCTCCAAGAAAACCGGGAAGAGATGTAAAAATTACCAGCCTGTCATGCTAACTTGGGCAAGTGTTCCAGGCCTAAGAGGCAGTATGGAAGAAAGTTGTTCTTTCTTAGCAGAAGTTGGGAGGAGTATCAGACAAAAATGGTTAACACCATTATTGTAACAAAGAGAGCAGGAGACAACACTTACAGAGACAAGGTCAGGCAGGTAGGGAAGGGCAAAGATACACAGGGCTTGGAAGGCAGAACTTGATCGGCAGAGAAGGAGGATCCAACGGAGGGATTCCAAGAGGGACTGGTATGGTCCAGTCTAGCAGCTAAGATGCTGGGGATAAAGAGGTGTGGGCTTTGTACCAATAAGAAAGGAGTGCAGTGGTTAGCATGAAGGCATGAATCAGAACCGTGAAATCATCCTAACCCTCCCTCAGCGTTACTGTTGGAATTACAACAAAGGAATTCTAGTGGACTCCAACAACAGCTAGCCAGTCAATAAGATGACTTACTCTCCTATGCATAAAGAGTCAGAGCCAGCTAAATTCATTCCCAACCTAACCCCAACTGAATATTTGGTGACCTGGAAACATTGGCCAATCAGACCAATCAGACCCACACTATGAGTACGTCTAAACGGTACGGCTATTTCGGGATACTGGAGGTATCCCAAAATAGCTACCCCACGTCTATACAAGGTGCCCGGTATTTTGAAATATTTTTTGAAATAACTGGTGCGCTATTTCGTCATCCTGGTAAACCTTGTTGCACGAGGGAGAAGGAATAGCCCGGAACAGCGTGTTATTTCAAAATCTGGCTCTGTGTAGATGTGCCAAATTTCAAAATAAACGATTTTGAAATATTATCTGTCCCACATTGTGAGTCTCATTTGTGAGTATCAGCAATTAGGCCACCTTGTTTACACATGACTGTTGGCTACAATATATTGTTACATGATTTGTCTCAAGAAAGAAAGGGGTCTTCTTTTCAGACTTCCCTGGGGCTACCATTCTTTAGTTCAATCAACCTGCAGATTTTTCTTAATATTTGGCTATAGTTTCCCATCCTCAGTTTAAACCCAGTCCTCCCAAAGACAAGACTTCTGTGCCACCCTTATTCACTGATTTTCTTCTTTCACGTTTACATCCTTCAGCTATATGTCAGCACAAACAGGCCCCTCCCTTAATTAGGTTTTTGCCATTTTGTAAATGTTCACCTCCTTTAATGTGCCCTCTAACCCCATCTCTCCAATCCCAGAATCATTTTTGTAGCTAACCTTTGAATTTCCTGTGGTTTCTCAGCATATTTCCAGGAAGAAGATGTTTTAGTCTCCGATTGTGAAGGTCTGTCATCACTGTGCTCCAGGATACAATGTCTCTGCATATGCAGCTCAAAATGACATTTTTTCCATTGCTGCCTCACATTACAAACACATTTTGAATTTCCTGTTGATTCAAATGTGTCACACCCGATTAAAATTACATTTTGGTTTATTGGACGATGAGCTCATTCACTTTTTATTTGTAATGCTGCATTTTTTGTATTGATACTGAAAAAGAAAAGAAGTGAGATCTTCAGCTGGTATAAATCAACATCATTCTTTTGAGGACAGCTGAAGATTTGGTCCAGGAGGTCATGTTAATGTTACAGGGTTTTAAGAGTCACTGGACTAGTTCCTCTGCAGGAGTAAATCAGTATAATTCCATGGCAGTCACTGGTGCTATCTTGATTTACATCCGATGAGGCTCTATAGTCATTGACTGATTTCCCCCACCTTTAAAAATGAAAAGTGGGAGAATATGTTGCTCATCAAAAAAATCTCCCAGCTTGAAAACCTTTCAAAGTCATCATCTTATGTGATGTGAAAAGTAATTAAATGCAACAACAGCATGACATCAGCAGTGGATAATTTTCAGACTTTAGATGTCATTCTCTCCTATTAAACCCCTGGTTGTTCGAAGTTCTTTTTTTTTGGTCTCCATTTCACAAGATAGACTACAAAACATTGTGACATGCTTAATATTTCTTCCGCCAAGCCGTCCATTCTGATTTCATTCTCACCCTTTACAGAGTTGTTGATTTCAGCCTGCATTTGGCTGCCAAAAATGCGATTGCACATGCAGCCCTGAGAACAAAGTGAAAATGAATTATGTATCAGGGAAGGAAACTTGCATTTGAGTCAAAAAACTTAACACTTCAGCATCTCCCAATTACAATGCAATTTAAGAGGGAATACACTTAAAGAGATCGCAATGGACTGAGGCAAGAGTGGGTCAGCAGTGTCACGGCTTAATGCAATTTATAGTAGCTTTCAATTATTTATTTTTAAGAAGCCACTGAGCATCCTGGACCTCTTCAATGGTAATGTCAGAGAATGGATATTGGGAAAAAGACATGAATAATAGTGACAGGTTGATATGCATGGTAATGGTACATGGGGACATTTTAAATATGGATCGCTCAGCACAGTAAGAAGTGCATGTCATTTACACCTGAGAACACACAAGTAAGTAGGATGGGGCTCCTCTACTTTGGCACTATAAAAATTTGCTAAACTTGAGTTTCTTTTACTTGTTTTCTTTTACAGGGTTTTAAAAACACTGGCCTTGACTACAGAGCAACTAGTTCAGAATCTCTCCCCAAAAGAGAACCAGCGAACAACATTTGTTATGACTGTTAGAGTAGGAAAAGCTCTTTTCTTAGAATCCTAGAATATGAAGGGACCTCAAGAGATCATCAAGTCCAGTCCCCTGCCCTCACAGCAGGACCAAGCACCATCTAGATCATTCCTGACAGATGTCTGTCTAATCTGTTCTTAAATATCTCTGGTGTTGGGGGTTCCACAACCTCTCTAGGCAATTTATTCCAGTGTTTAACCACCCTGACAGTTAGGAACTTTTTCCTAATGTCCAACCTAAACTTCCCTTGCTGCAATTTAAGCCTGTTGCTTCTTGTCCTATCATCAGAGGTCAAGGAGAACAGATCTCCCTCCTCCTTGTAACACGCTTTTAGTTTCTTCAAATCTGCTATCATGTCCCCTCTCAGTCTTCTCTTTTCCACATTAAACAAACCCAATATTTTAAATCTTTGAAATCAGGAAACCAGAAGTAATGATTTTTTCCCCATCCTTGAGAAAACCTACTAGAACAAAGAAGGAAGGAATGTCCGATGGTTGAAGCACTTAACTGTTGCTTAGTAATGCTTGTTCCCGTACTTTGTTCTGCTCTCGATTGCTTATATGGTATTGTAAAAGATGCAAATGAGTTAGGAAAAGATATTTAGGTGATCAACTCGCATTGAAATGAATGGGAGATAGGCACCTCACTAAAAATCTGGCCCTTAGTCTGTGTCTCAGGTTCCCATCTTTAAGACAGGAATAATAATTCTTCACTATGCTATTTGCTTGTTGTGAAGATAAATTCACTAGGGATTGAACTTGGGACCTCCAGAGATATGAACTTGAGCTAAAACATGAATGGCCAGATTTTTTAAAGGCACTTAGGTGCCTATTGGGACTTTCAAAAGCATCCAGGCACCTGAAACTCATTGACTTTGGTGGGTGTAAGGAGCCAAGGTGCTTTTGAAAATCTCATCAGGCATGTGGATACTTTAAAAAAATCAGGCCCTATTTCTCCCAGTTGGGATCAGCACATTTAGATCACATGCTCTGTAGCACCCTGAACACTGGGTTACAGAGTCCTGCATTGTTAAGTCACAAGAAGCAATATGATGGCTCCAGAAGGAGAATATGGACAGCCAATGGAGGATGCATCCAAATTTCCTGAATTAGACCAGCCAAATAGGAACGGACAATGAAAATAATGGGATTTTGCAAGGACATGTGGAGAGTCACATCTAAATCAAGTTTTATAAACATCTCCCCTAAACAATCCACCATAACTTTACCCCAAAAGAAACTTGATTGTGTTGACATACCTGCCTTATGCTGATAAACTCCGGACATGTCTGAGCAAACTGATGGTATCACGAAAGGTCTAATGGGATGGGGAGTGAGCGCAAGAGGGAGGGAGAGAGAGAGAACAAAATAATTAACAGTTAGCCTTGCTGGGGATTGTCTAAAGTCTTGTTAAGGTAGAAGAAAAGAATTTCCTGAGTGCTGAATTTCAGAAAGCCACTATTGATTTCCTAGCACATTCTCATCTGATAAGCCAAACTGTGAATTGTCAGATTCTGTTTTTGCCCATGTTTCTCTTTCCTAGGATGGGAAAAGGCTGCAAACACAGACTTTATCCTGAAGCTCAGTAACTTTGCAATGACACTAGAAGGCTGGAGCTGACTGTCCTGGATTCAGGGCCCTTTTTTGCCATCACAGACGATGTCTCAGGGAACAAGATTCTGATCAGTAAACATGAGGGGCTAATTTTGCAGTGGTGCAGTGAAGGAGAGGTCTTGGAGCCGCACCACTTCCCACTCCCAACACAACAAAACACTGAGCACAAACAGTCCCAGTGCTTCTCATGATGCATGATGGGATGAGGGGAATGAACCAAGTCACCACCTGGGCTCTCTCCTTCCTTACGTCTTTTTGGTGTCCTTCTCCATGGTGGGGGTGAGGAGAAGCAGCAAATAGCTTGTGAACTTGCCAGAGCAGTGGTTCTCAGCCAGGGGAATTTGTAACAGTGGGGATAAACACATGTCTCCAGAGAGTGCATCAGATCATCTAACAATGCAGGACTCTGTAACCCCGTGTTCAGGGTGCTACAGAGCATGTGATCTCCATGTGCTGATCCCAACCGGGAGAAATAGGGCCTGATTTTTTAAAGTATCATTTTACAACAGGCTACATGAAAAGCACTAGTTAAGTCAGTGCAAACTAAAATTTCATACAGGACACAACTTCTGTTATACAGCTCTATATGCTGTCTGCTAAAATGTAAGCATGCTGTGTGTCCACCCATGTAGATAAGTTAAGGATGTCTGTGGAGCTCCCTTCGTCTCCTGTGCTGGCTATGCACATGACCAGGCTGTGCGTGGAATGGAGAGCTTCTCCTACTAGGCCACTGCACTTTCTTCCCATCTGGATGGGTGCAGACTGACTCCGCCTTCCCTCCCTACACCAACCAGTAGGGATGTTAAACAGCTAAGTCAGTGTTTCTTAAAATTTTTAAGACCGAGGAACACCAAACAATACTTTTTTTTTTTTAAATGAGGAACACCAAGGATTTTTTGTTAAGCAAAAAAAAAAAAAAAAAAAAAGAGAGAAGAAGTTGGGGGAAAAAGGGTCGGGGGAAAGTTATTGAGGAAAAAAAAGAGTCAGGAAAAAGTTAGTGAGCCAAAAAAAAAGTCGTCTGCCCTTTTAAGGGCAGCCATTTTGAATTTGTTGTTCTCCACGGCACACCTCCAACTGCCTCGCGGCACACTGGTGTTCCACGGAACACAGTTTAAGAAACACTGAGTTAACTGGTAAGCATGAGGCTTATTGGTCTGCTTACTGGTTAACCATCCCTTGCCAGGGAACTCTGGCAGGAGCCAGCCAGGCCAGAGGCCCTGGCCATGAAGGGGTAGGCGGGCAGGGCAGTAGTTATAACGGTTAACAGATTAAGTGCTATGGTTTAACCGTTTAACCATTTTAACATCCCTACCAACCAGCGCTAGCTGGGAAAAGACTGGCCCAGAAGACCTCCCCCAATGCAGCGAGGAGGAGGCGGAGACCAGATGGTGACTCCCGGATTCTCTCATGGCATGTATCTCCAGAAAGGGATGGTTTAGCTCTTGTGTGGGCACACAGTAGCTAGCTTGCTAACAGCAGAGGGCACTGTGGTGAAGGATGCACCAGGGAATACCTATCTGGGTGGGTCTGGGTTTCTGCAGCCCAGGCTGAAGCTTGCACAGCTGTGTCCTCACTGCGATTTTGTATGCGCTAGCTAGAGTAGACCTGCCTACACGAGCTGCAACTCACACCCAGGGCTGTAGTGTGCACGTACTCTGAGGGGCACCATTTGCTTCCTCTCCTGCTCCTACAGCAGCACAGCTCCATGCTACCCCTTATTTGTTGTGGCCCATAGTAATAAGGCATTGCACAGGGTCCCTAGGCATGGGAAGTCAGCGTCCGGGGGGTGCTGGAGCATCCCCAGGCTCCGTGTCCAGTGTGGACCTGCATAGGATCCCAGTTGTCAGCCCGTACCCTGGGATCCTGCTGCCACACAGGGTCCCGAGCCCTAGTCCCACACTCAGGGCTCTGCTGCTGACCCCAGGGTCCTGGCTGCTGGCCCCAGAGTCTCAGCCAGCAAACCTGCTACTGCACAGAGGCTTCACTGCTGCCTGGGATCCCAGTGGCCAGCTCCAGGGCTCTGCTCCTGGCCCCAGCCTGGGATTCTGCAACTGCCTCCCACTCTGGCCCCAGCCAGGAGCGGTGAGGGGCATGGACAGGGGGAAAGGGGAGTTCAGCTCAGCACCCCCACCCAAAAATGTTCCAGCACCACCAACCAAGTCACTAGTGGGCAGACCTGTCTTGCTGCATGCAGGGGTCACTCAGAACCAGGGCCCCTCGGTGCTGAATGGCTTAGTAGCAGAGTGTTGTGATGGGCTTCATTGCACATGCAGGGGCATTATTCTGTTCTCTGTACACTTCCATGTGTGCCTAAGGAAGCCTGAGGTTTAATGGTCTCTCTCACTGTCTATCCTCAGGTGACTCTACCCTTCAGGAAGATTTATGCACACATGTCAAAAGCTGCCAGATTTCCATCTCTCTCCCTCTCTTTCCCCCCACCTCCTCCCCTTTCAGTTTCAGAGCGAGTTGTCACTCCTGAACAGTTTATTTTCCATAAATACACAGAGAGCACCTCACCATTTCCCCAACACCGGAGCACATTCCGCTTTCATATGCAAATCCTTCCAGTCAACAGCATAGCAGGAATATGTTTAAACATGAATGGAGATAGCTAATCAATGTGCTTTCAGAAAAATTACTCATTCCCGCCCTCTCTTCTCTGTCTTTACTCAGGCAAAATTCCCATGAACATCTAGGGGAATTTCTCCTGGGAACAGACTGAGTAAAAACAGAGTAAGGACATTACTATTTGGCTTTGTTTACTTCTGCTCTAGTTCCTACGCCAAGGCCTGCTGACAGGAGGAGCAGAGAGGACAATTACCACAGGGACCAGTGCTTCACAGGGGTGCACGTCTAGACTACTTTTTTTTTCGAAAGGAGATATTCAAATTTGGTGCTAATTTGCATATCTTCCTCTGATCGCATTTTTGAAAGCGGGTCTTTCGAAAGTGAAAGTAGTCTGGACATGGTTTTTTTGGGAAAAAATCCCTTTTTCAAAAAACCGCGTAAACCTCCTTTTTTTAGAAAGAGTGGGGTTTTTTTTCAAAAAAAAGTTTTTTTTTTCCAGGAAAAAATGCATCCAGACTACTTTCACTTTTGAAAGACCCGCTTTCGAAAATACGATCGGAAAAAGATATGCAAATTAGCGCCAAATTTGAATATCTCCTTTCAAAAAACCCCGTAGTCTAGACGTGCCTGAGGTCCAGAGTTCCCGACCACGGATGCTGCTATTGTGACAGCAGCAGCGGTCAGGAGCTCTGGGCCCCTTGGAACTGCTGGCCGAGCGCTGCTCTGCATGACTCTGAGGGCTGGGAGAGGATGTGCTGCGGTCCAGGCAGTGTAGAGGGCTTACTGCCTGAGGCCCCACCCCTTCTGCCCAAGGCCCCGCCCCTTTCAGGACACAAAGCTGAGCCCCTCTCTCCTCCCACAACCGGCCCCAGGGCCTGTGATGGCTGTTGGCCCGCTGCCTATACCACACCTCTCCTGGGGATAGATTCCTAGGCTACCTTCACCCAATATTCTTGCCACTGTTCACAAGGTAGCTGGATGTAGAAATCACTCTTAAACACTTGCCTGTTTTGCCTTACAGAAGCAGAAGTGTAAGTGGACCTCAGTATTTTAAGTATAAGCTGAAGTGTCCTACAAAACACTGTAAACACTGAGGTAAAGTCTAGGCTGTGCCAGGTAGGCACAGGGTTCTTTGAGGGAAAGCACAGAACCATCCCACCCTGAGGCAGCCCCCTGAGGTTTTCTGTGGCTAAGTAAATCCTCTGCAGATCTTGAGTCCTTACCTGGCGCAGAGCACAGCTCTCTGCTCTTCCCCTACCCCTCAAGCAAAACGGGAGCCGAGAAAGATGAATGAGGTCCTGTCTTTAACTGTCTCCCCGTTTGCTGGTCCCATGTCTGGCTATCCTGCATGGGGAAATAAGCCACATCCTTTCAATGGTTGTAGTCTCTTATATTTCCTCTACAGCAGGTGGGGGCAACAGTGCCTCAGAGGGGTGTCTGATTCAAAGCCCCTGGTGGGATTACCCGCAGTAAAGGTGACGTTTACCCATCATCCTTTGTTCAGGGTCATGGCCACTTGAGTCCTTAAGGATTAAGGACCAGCTGGAGAGTCTATTACTCACAATGGTGGACACAGAGTCCATAGGCCCGGGCAGCTGTTACAGCTACGAGCTATTTCATAGCCTCATTGCCGCTATTTGTGGAAGTAGCCGCTCACTTGGATGAGTAAGTAGCTTGGCATCAGGCCTTGTGTTTCCTTACCACACCGTAAAACTGAAGATGAAGCCTGTGACTTGTGCTCTGCTCCTTCCAACAATAAACAAGAACCTTTTAAACTGACACACTGAATGGTTCTTCATCACGGCACCTGTGCTGAGAGACTGCGTTGGACTCAGTTCAGACAGCAGACCCGTTTTACTAAGACAGTGCTTTTGGGCCTGTATTAGAAGGCAGAATAAAATATAACATTTCCCTACCCCTGAACTTCAGAAGCAGCTCTCGCTGTGTTTTTTAACCTCCTTTTGAGGCTTCTATTGGCAGACCATCAGTCACTTTATTTATACAATACCGTTGCTCACAGCACTAAAAGTGCTTCATAGAAGCCAGTAACATACCTATTTTAAACACCCACTGACAAACGATTTGTTCAGAAAAAAGGATCAACAGGCCCCAGCTCTTTGCTGGAAAACCTCAAACTTGAAAACATCTAGTTTGGCCAAACTAATAAACATATAAATACATATAAATTTGCTCCTTGTGGATTCTAGGCCAATTTTTTCAAAATATAATTTGTAATGGATAACAAGAGCACCTTAATACGACATCCTTAATCCTGCGTCCAACAGGAAAATCGGGAGTTGGACACATTGGATCAAAGACGATGGTTCTTACTTACCGCTGGACTGTGATCCCTTTAGCCATGCTGAGTATTTCCTCCCGTGCTTTGCAAGATGCCCCATCAAAGCCAATCACAGTGCATGAGCAGTCAGATACTACTGTGTGAGTAAAGTATTGCTCACCCCTTCTTCAGAAAAGAGTCCCTCTTGCTGCACCACTGTTTCAAATATTCAGTTAGGTCTTCCTTGGGCAATGAGCATACGGAAGTCAGCAGGATTTATGACTGAGTGTGATGGGGCATCTACCCTGCACTGGCTTAAGAAGGGTTAAATCCAGCCGTAGAGCTGGAGGGACCTGGCTGCCAGGGAAGCTTCCTGAGATAGAGCAGTGTTGGGGAAAGGCAGGCAGGGCTGGGGAAGCCCTGGCTAGGCAAACACCCAGGCTGCAGGGTCTGAGGCAAGGCCTGAGGGTATTAGGGCTGCAGGGAGGCAGCCAGGGCAGCAAAGGCAACAGGTCCACCTGCTAACCAATGATGAGTGGCCATGTCAGACTGCAGTTTGCCCCTGAGGTAAGGGGCTAGATGATGACTGGCAGTGGGTCACTGAGGCAAGGTGGGCCTAGGAGGCTGGGGGGTCTCTGAGGGAGAGGACCCCAGAGTGTGGGGGCCCTGCAGCAGGGCAATACCCAGAGGGGAGGGTGCTGCAGTGGGAGGGATGCGGGTCCTAATTTAAGGTGGCAGAACCACTAACACATAAATAAGATACAGTAGGTGAGACACCGATCAGCAGGGGGCGCTTCAGGGTTGAATTGGGCTAATTCCCAGAGTGACCAGCAGGAGGTGCCATGTAATAAGTGTTCAACCCGTGACCCTGAGGTAAGGACTAAGTCCAAAAGTAAGAGACAGATTGTGAAGCAGCCCAACAACGTCATAAGGTGTAAGATCCCTCATCCCACTTAAAAGGTTTCCCCACATCACAGCTACTGATGGACTAGTGAATAGGAGCTGAATACCCAATACTTATAGGTGGGAAGAAGGGAGAGAGGACTGGGGAATGGGCAGAGAGTGTTGACTTTTCATTTCCTCTCCTCAGTGCAGAAGTAATAATGCTATTAGAAAACTACCTTCTAGAGGCTGCAGTGTGTGAGGCAAACACAGACAGCCTCTGCCAATGATTTCATAGTGAGTATTGCTTTATTCAGAACTGCAGAATGAGTCCCTATATTGATCTTGATATATGAATCTTTTTAAAAAGAATACCTGGGTTACTTTCATTCAAATCTGGTCTCCATTGTGGATTTAATTATAACATAGTTCCACTGAAAATGTGAGGTTTGGGGAGAAAAAAAATAAGATATGTCTCGGGGGAGGGGAGATTCACAGATCTAAGGCAAGAAGAGACCACTCTGATCATCTGATATCCCCTCCTGCACAGCACAGGTCATCGAATTTCAGCCACTGATTAATGCATCTAGTCCAATCTCTCATGTCTGAGCTTGAATACGTCTTTTAGAAAGTCATCTAAGTCACAGAGAAATTATCACATCCTGCAGCGAGTTGTTCCAATAGTTAATTACCTTCCATATTAAAAAAATTGCCTCTCATTTCCACCACAAAACTTTCCTGACTTGGGTCCCTGTCTGCTATTTTGTCTGTACATAGCCCTCCACTCTCCCATCTCCATAGTCACCTAAATGCTTATCCATCATTAGGCTGAATGGTTCTTCACCAGGATGTTGTTTGGCAGTGAATTTGGGGATTTCTCCATTTTCACGGGTGCTACAACACAACTCATGAACGTTTCTTGAGCTAAGCACAGCAGCCAAAACTTCAGTTTCCTTCTGAAAAACTAATGGGATAAACCAAGACACCTTCCTGACCATCTAAGACTGACTCATTTCTCAGTTCCAGATCTGGTACAAAGTGCATCACATTTGGGCCAGACATCTCTCAGCAAGTGACTGAGGGTATGTCTACACTACAGAATTTTGTTGGAAAAATGGACATTTTTCCGACAAAACCTGAGGAACATCCACACTGCATTTGCGTTCTTCCTCAAGAATTATAGAATCATAGAATACTAGGACTGGAAGGGACCTCGAGAGGTCATCGAGTCCAGTCCCCTGCCCTCATGGCAGGACCAAATACTGTCTAGACCATCCCTGATAGACATTTATCTAACCTACTCTTAAATATCTCCAGAGATGGAGATTCCACAACCTCCCTGGGCAATTTATTCCAGTGTTTGACTACCCTGACAGTTAGGAACTTTTTCCTAATGTCCAACCTAAACCTCCCTTGTTGTAGTTTAAGCCCATTGCTTCTTGTTCTATCCTCAGAGGCCAAGATGAACAAGTTTTCTCCCTCCTCCTTATGACACCCTTTTAGATACCTGAAAACTGCTATCACGTCCCCCCTCAATCTTCTCTTTTCTAAACTAAACAAACCCAATTCTTTCAGCCTTCCTTCATAGGTCATGTTCTCTAGACCTTTAATTATTCTTGTTGCTCTTCTCTGGACCCTCTCCAATTTCTCCACATGCTTCTTGAAATGCGGTGCCCAGAACTGGACACAGTACTCCAACTGAGGCCTAACTAGCGCAGAGTAGAGCGGAAGAATGACTTCTCGTGTCTTGCTCACAACACACCTGTTAATGCATCCCAGAATCATGTTTGCTTTTTTTGCAACAGCATCACACTGCTGACTCATATTCAGCTTGTGGTCCACTATAACCCCTCGATCCCTTTCTGCCATACTCCTTCCTAGACAGTCGCTTCCCATTCTGTATGTGTGAAACTGATTGTTACTTCCTAAGTGGAGCACTTTGCATTTGTCTTTATTAAACTTCATCCTGTTTACCTGAGACCATTTCTCCAATTTGTCCAGATCATTTTGAATTATCTGGACAAATCAAAAGAACAGAGGGGTTTTCCTGGAATTGATAATCCTCATTGTACGAGGAAGAAGCCTTTTTGTGAAAGAGCTCTTTTGCAAAAAGGTGTGTGTGGACGGGGAAGAGGGAGTTCTTTCGGAAGAAGAGGAAAGAGGAAAAAGCACAGGTGCCCTGGTGGCCATTCCGTCCATAGCAATCACAGCTTACATGAGAGAGAGCATCCATTCAGTCTGGACTCTCTCTTTCGAAAAATTGCTTTTTCAATACACTTTTTCACATCGCTTTTTTGATGCAGATCACTTTATTGATTTCAGATGGCTTTTTCGATGTACTTTTGCAGTGTGGACGCTCTCTTTCGGAAGAAGTTTTTTCAGAAGAACTCTTCCGAGAAAAGCTTCTTCCGAAAGAAGCCTGTACTCTAGACGTAGCCTGAGCTAAGAAGAGGTAGAGAGAAATGAAGTGTCTATAGATCTTCCATATAAGCTCTGAGTAGGAGAAATAAGCTGTCCCTCTTCAAAGACAGCTGTAAATTATTTCCTTCTGGTGCCTGAATGGATCGTGAGAGGAACTGTGATTCTGAAGGACTAACTCTTGTTATGTGTTTTTACAACATGTAGGACAATGGGGCCCTGACCTCAGATGGGGTTTCTAGTCACTATCTTGACTGATACATTAGGGATTGAATAGGCAACCTCCCAAACTAAAAGCATGAACTGCGATAGCTAAAATTCGAGCATATCCTTACATACTTTAATGCACATTCTCCAGTGGCTTACACTACAAAAATAAAATAAAATAAAGATTGAAAACACCACTGCAGAAGAAAAATACCAGGTAACTAAAAGTTTTGATGATATTCTATAATAATATTGATGTACTGTATATAACACAATTGGCTTTCACATTTCTGATAAACCCATCACCCTAGTTTTGAAACACAATTTCTCCTGTTCATATAATAGAGACTTGAGTGGTTACAAAAGGAATATCCAATTTTATTTAACAGGTTTACTTTGTAGGAGAAAAAGCAAAGGCATCATTCAAGGCAAAGTTTGGACAAGGTGTGCACACACGGAATAGTTTGCTATGGTAGATATTTCCCTATCTGCACTTCCACTATTACGAATATGTGCACTGGGAAACATGAAACAAACCCGAAAGCCACATTTTTTGCCGAACCCTACACTAAATTAAATCAAATGCAGATGTGGAATTGGTGCAAAACAGATGCTGAAATGGCATGTCAGTATCCTAAAGGAATCCATTCCCCATCAGAAAGAAGCTTAATTCCCACTATAAAAAAATCTGGTTATGTATTGTTATACCGAATGTGATTAATGCCTTGTGGTGATTAATCAACTGCAAAATATATAATTATGCCATCTGTATTTTTCCAGCTTCTTGTCACTTAAGAAATGCACTGGGGGAGTGGGTGGTGGGGAAATGAGGGTTTATGATCTTTAAAGTTCTTTAAACTACACTCCAAAAGCCTGGGGAATTAAGTGACTACCCCCTGCTGGCTGATTTCCAAAACAGCACCAACTTCCATGCAGTATAGCAAGTCTTCTTGACGCTTCAGATAAAGCAAAACCTATTTCCATACATAGTTCAGGGACAGAATCAAACACATAAGACTCACACTTTTGCAGAGCTTTTCACTGGGAGTTTTCAGTCTGAAGTAGATGAGAGCAACCCCAAGCCATTGAGCCCAGTTAATCTCTTAGCAGTCTTGCAAATGTATACACAACATGGAATTAAGACCAAAACAAAAAGTGAAAAAAAGTCTTATGCCCTTATACAAGCCTTCCTAACCACAGGGGACGTGCACCCACATACAGCATGGGTGAATTCAGCTTAGAATAATGTTTTATTTAACTTCTAGGGTAGCATAATTGTATACCATCATTTAAAATTCCCCTCTACTTCTGAGTCTATTCTAAGTGGCAAAAGGGCTTGTTTGGCTACCCAGAACTAGGGAGCGGCAAAAGTACAGAACTTTGACTTCTATCGCATCTGATCAGCTGCACCTAACAGAGCAGGATCTTGGTTGAACTTTCAGTCCCAGGCCTTATTGTTTAATAACAGTATTCTGGGGCTGCTATGGTAGCACTTTAAGCTGTACTTCTATTTCTGTTTCTGGTTTTTCACTGGGCATGGGATTTTTTTTTTCTTGAAGCTATTCAGATAAGCCAAGAAAAACTATCAAAATTGTTGGGCTTCACTGGAATTACACCAATGGTGGCTTCAGCTCTTGTAGTGAATTGATGTCAATTTGTCTTTTAAAAATGCCATTACTGTTTGGGGGATGGCATATGATAGTCTACACTGAAACTATCACTGATCAATGATGGTTGTGTGAAGAGTGGCCAAAAAGGCATTCTGAGTGCCTCCAGACTGATCTTTGATGAGGAAGCAGAGATCCAGGTTGTAGTCTCTGTTCCAGTAAGCAGAATGAAAAGTGTCTGTTTCTTCACGACAAAAAGAAGGTATTTGTCTTTGTTAACCATTTGGCAAGAGGAGACTAAGGGGGGATATGATAGAGATCTATAAAATCATGACTGGTGTGGAAAAGGTGAATAAGGAAAAGTTATTTACATATTCCCACAATATAAGAACTAGGGGTCACCAAATGAAATTAATAGGCAGCAGGTTTAAAACAAACAAAAGGAAGTTTTTCTTCAGTCAGCGTACAGTCAACCTGTGGAACTCCTTGACAGAGGATGTGGTGAAGGCTAGGACTTTAACAGGGTTCAAAAAAGAGCTAGATAGATTCAGGGAGGTTAGGCCCATCAATGGCTATTAGCCAGGATGGGTAGGAATGGTGTCCCTAGCCTCTGTTTCTCTGGAGGTGGATGACAGGGGAGGGATCACGTGAGGATTACCTGTTGTGTCCCCTCACTCTGGGGCATCTGGTATTGGCCACTGTCGGCAGACAGGGTATTGGGCTGGATGGACCATTGGTCTGACCCAGTATGGGCCTTCTTATGTTCTTACGTTCTTAATTGCCTTGCATTCAGTATTGCTATTATCATAGCCCCATACTGAGTGGCAGCTTCTGAAATCACCAACATATCTAGCCGGGTAATAGATGGAGTGGGTTATACACATCAGCTCCCATCATCTTGCCTATTCAGAGTTGCTCCTGGTGACTCTCACATCATCATCCTCAATGTCCGGCTTGTTGCGTGGGACAAAGCTGTGTTTTGGGCGATGGAGGAAAACGGGAAGTTTGAGGCCAGCAAGTTGGCAGCATGATTCTCGAGCATCATGTCTGATGGGGTTTTCTTGTAGGGTGATGAAGTCAATCATGTTGCCTCACGCTGTGCGAGCTAGGTGGTCACTTTTAGGTTGAGACAACATTTGACTGGCAAATTAGCAGCTTTGCTGTTTTTTGGTGTGGGTTTTTTTCCCTGGGGTATTTAATTTAAAAAAATTCTCTGTGCTGGAAAGGAACAACGAGCTCTCTCCATCCATATTCATGACTTAATTTGCAAAGGCAGGACAAGGCCCAGATTTCACAGCTTCCTTTGTACAGTTAGGCAGCATCCAAGCTATAGACACAATGGCTGCGTCTAGACTGGCATGATTTTCCTCAAATACTTTTAACGGAAAAGTTTTTTCGTTAAAAGCATTTGCGGAAAAGAGCATCTAGATTGGCACGGATGCTTTTGCGCAAAAGCACTTTTTGCTGAAAAGCATCGGTGCCAATCTAGATGCGGTTTTGCGCAAGAAAGCCCCGATCTCCATTTTTGCCATCGGGGCTTTTTTGCGCAAAACAGTTTTTACCTGTCTACACTGGCCCTCTTGCGCAAAAGCAAGAGGGCTTTTTCCCCGAACAGGAGCATCATTGTATTTGTGCAAGAACACTGTCGATAATACATTAGATCGTCAGTGTTCTTGCGCAAATTCAAGCGGCCAGTGTAGACAGCTGGCAAGTTTTTGTGCAAAAGCGGTTGCTTTTGCACAAAAACTTGCCAGTCTAGATACAGCCAATGTGTTTAGGGCAGTAAAACCAGAGATCTCATGTTTTGGTCTTAGTCTTCTGTACACACCAGCAATTAATTGCAGACACCTAGAGCACAGATTCAACGAACCAATTCCCAGGAGAATGATTAGCTGGCTATGGGCATATATTCAGAATTCAATCCAACACCTCTTTCTGACCAGGCCTGTGAGTTTGTGTCAGGGCAGGATTTTTTTTTCCCACTTCTTTCTTCAAAGCCATGCTATTGAATGTCAACACATGTTTTACCTGGGCTGGAGCAGAGGACAATTGATGACCTACAGACTGTAGCCAGCCTGGTACCGTAAATCAGCCAGTGGGGAAAGTCTGAAAGCTACCTCTTAGCTTACTTCTTGGAAGACTGAATATGCCTTTGAATAGCAGCAAGCTATTTATCTGCCCATTGATCTACAGCACACTCGCTTGTGGTACCCATCCAGGTGGTAGCCAACTGGGATGTTGTTATACCTGACAAGCCAATAGGTCTTCTGGCTTCTTTCATTAATATCCTTAGTATTTCACCATTGCAGTTGAGTGTGTAGCGAGACTTGGCAGGACTCAATTTTTTTTTCTAATTTGACAATATCCATTTATTTTTCTGTTTTTTTTTTTTACAGTTGCTAACATTTAAAGGGGGGGGCGAGGATAGAGCTGGGGTTAGGGTGAGAACAACTCTGATAGTGAGGCTTCTTAGTTGGTTGAATGACCCACAATTCCTGCCATCCTGGACTGGTGGAGCAGAGACTCTTGTCCGGGACTGCAAGGAGGAGAATAAGCCAATGGGCCTGACAGAACAGCTCCTGTCCTGGCTGGTGAATGAAAGAGCAGAGCTGTGGTAGGAAAACTTCATGAGGCTTCCTGCAAAGCTGCGTGGCCAGTGACACCTGATCGAAGCAGGCAGAAGGTGAGTGGATGGCTAAGGTCCGGTCAGTGCAGAAAACCCCCATATAGGGCGAAAAGGAAAAAGGTTAGGGTCCTGACAGGACAGAGCAGAGAATCCCCAGCCAGGGCTGTGAGGAGAAAGAGGAGTCCCTAGCCACAGGGGTGGTCTTCCCTGTGAATGTCTTTTTTCTGGAAACCAAGCTATTCAGAAACAGTCATGGAGAGAGATTTATCTCTTCCTTGCAATCCTACACAGAGGCTCTGCCCTGCCTGCCCTGGCTTGCAGCCTTCTTTACACCTGCAGTGGTTGGCTCCAGCCCTCAGGGTTCCACTCATATGGCATTTAACCGGCCTGGCCAGATTTTTTAATAGATTTATAAATTGCCCGAAAACAAAATATTTATTCTGCCTGGTTGTTTTAATGTAGGCCGAAAGATGTGCACTATTATCACAACATACCTAGTGTGAAAAGTTTCTCTGCCCCACAAAAGATGCGGCAGTGTTCCCCCCTCACCACAATTTAAGCATTCACAGATGAAAGCTGTTGAGAATACAGCCGCTGTCTGCCCACCACCACACAAGTGCACCATGTGTGTGAGAGAGAGGACTGGAATCAGGCGAGAGCGAGGAGACATGCAGCAAGGCTGGAATGAGGGGTGCTGTGGAGGCTACAGGTTCCATCATACACAGTGTTTACTGTTTTGTTTCGAGGCTTTCAACCCCCTCACTGTAAAAATTGTTCCAACACGTCTTGTGTGCGTAACATTATCAATCTTAGCTCCAGCTAAGTTATTTCAAAATAATAATGCCCAAAATAACTATTTCAAAATAAGCTTATTCCTCATCCCAAGCAGGAGTTGTTATTTTGAAATACAAGGCCATTATTTTGAAATAACAGGCTTGGTAAGGTGCATCTAGACAGCGGTGATATTTCAGGATACTTCTGGAAAACCGAACTAGCATTTTCCATGTCTTGACAGCACGCCCATTTGTTTGATATAGCTTTCGAAATAATGGCCGCTCTATTCCGACATCCCTGTAAATCTCGATCCATGAGTAGACAGCGCCAAATTTCAAAATAAGCTCATTCAAAATTAACGTAGCTCAAATTGCGTAGCTTATTTCGAGCTAAAGGTGCAGTGTAGATGCACCCTATATAATGTGAACACTCGCCTTGTTGTTTCAAAATTAAGGGAGTTATTTCAAATTAACTCCTCAGTGGAGACATGCCCAGAGTTATCTCATAGGCTACGTCTAGAAGACATTGCTTTTTGGCATCTAAGGAACGTGTCCGCTTTTTCAAAAATTTTCTTTGAAAGAACGGACGTGCTCTTTTGCCATCCCTGTAAACCTCATTCTATGAGGAAATAAGGGAAAGCTCGAAAGAGCACTTTTTTCTGAAATTTGGCGCCGTGTAGAAGAGCCAAATTTCAAAACAGCTTCTTTAAAAAGTAAATCGAAAAAAGATATGCAATTTGCTGACCGCAAATTACGTAACTTTTTCCAATTCAACAGTGGAGTCTAGATGCAGCCTTAGATACAATAAGCTGCTGTTGAAGGAGAAGGGACGGAGAGTTGCTTTGTGGTTGAGGTTGCAGTGAGTTTGCCTTGTGTGGAAGAGTGCTAAGATTTGGGGCTTATTTGGCATTTCAAAGGTGGTAACCTTACCAGATCCTTCTGCACTTCAGGGAACCCTTCAAGACAACAGATCTCCTGTGGACTCCCCAGGTTGCATGGGGCTGGTGACATTGGATTCCTCCAGAAGCAAAGGCAGGGGGGCTTCATGCCCTCTAATTCACATTTATTTAATTGATACCAGTGCAGCTGCTGCAAATAATGTTTACTGACATCTATTGATTTAAATCAATCCCTTCTGAGTGTATTTAAAACCAACCAGCAGGTAGAGCTGGGAGAAGTGAAGGAAAATAGAATCTGAGAACTGCATCACTTATTTATTATCATGTACTTGTAGATTTGCCCGACATTGACGTGAAGTGCCAAAACAGAGCACTACTCCAAATTTCTCTGTTTTCTTTTTTTCTATGAGGCTTATTGAGAAGCAATCCTTGTCTTGGTTCAGCCTCTTTCAACATTCGCTCAATGATGTCAGTTTTGAGGGCTGTACTTGCTTTGATGATTCTGCCTCCTTTGTGTTTGGTTTTATGAGAAACAGGCCCATTCCAGGCACATCCCATTTTCCTGGTAAAACCTAACCTGTATGTTGCTTTAGGTTATGACAAAAGGATGCTGTATACCAAATTTGGTGGGCCTAGCTATTCCCATTTCAGAGGAGTTCTTAATTAAACCAACAAACAGACAACTCTCGGTCTAAAGTATATAATAGCTATAATATAATTGGGGTGTTCCAGATTAGTGAATGTTTGGCTTGGCACTCCTCTTGATCTTGTAGGTGTTAAAGGACCTTAACGATGTTAGTCACCCAGCTTCAATGGCACTCAGCTGGCTAACACCCTTCTGTTTTTTAGAAAGTCCCTGTCTCTGTTCCAAGCTACAATTCCTGATATAAATGGGACCAGACAGGATCATTAATATGCAAGAAAACAAAGAGACAATGTGTGTGAGTGTTTGGGTAGATTTCCAATAATTCTGTTACTTTACAAGGTTATAGTCAACTAGTGGAAATTCATTGAAACAAACATGGCTTTTCTAAAAGGAAATCATGCCTCAATAATGTACTAGAATTCTTTGAGGGGGCCAACAACCATGTGGACAATGGGGATCCAGTAGATAGAGTGTACTTTGATTGCCAGAAAGCCTAAGACAAAGTCCCTAACCAAAGGCTGTAAGCAAAGTAAGCTGTCATGGAATAAGAGAGAAGGTCCTCTCATTGGTTGATAACTGGTTAAAAGATAGGAAACAAATCATAGGAATAAATGGTCACTTTTCAGAATGGAGGGCTGTAACTAGTGGTGTCCCACAGGGTCCAGACAGGGTCCAATCCTATTTAAGATATTCATAAATGATCTGGAGAAAGTGATATCCAGTGAGATGACATATGAGGAATATGAGAGAGATCTATAAAATCATGACTGGTGTAGAGAAAGTGAATGAGGAAGAATTATTTATTCCTTTCCATAACACAAGGACTAGGGGGGTCACCAAATGAAATTAATAGGCAGCAGGTTTAAAACAAACAAAAGGAAGTTCTTCACACAATGCTCACCTGGAAGGCCATGGTTCTAGTCTCTAGTAGGGATGTGAATGGGTAATTGGTTAACTGGTTACCCGGTAAGCATTATCCCTAATGGGTGATGCTTACCTGGTAACAGTTAACCTGTACCCAGGAGTGGCCCTCTGCCCATGGCCAGCTGAGGGCAGAGGGATGCTCTAGAACTGTGGGGGGCTGAAAGCGGCAGTCTTGTGTGGGGCCGGGGGCCAACAGCCTTGCATGGGGCTGGCAGAGGCTCCCCACCTGCTGCAACCCATCTAGAGTGCCTCCCCCCCTAGTTCCCATTAATTGGTTCACTGGTCAAACACTATGGTTAACCAGTTAAATAGGAGTGTATATCCCTAGTCTCTACTCTGCATGATTCTCTGTAGGAAAAGCTTTCTGTGGTAAAAATATGTAACATGTTTGTACGCCAACCTCTCTTGGAGTTAAACTACCTACTGCCCAATGCATCAATATGAAGGAGGCATGACTGCCACAAATTCTACTACTCCTGAGGTAGCCATTGGCTCCTTTAACCTCAGATGCAATTGTAGTTGCTGCTCCACAGCAGCATATGAAGAAAAGGTCAGGGATGTAAATCTTGGCCTCCCACATCCCAGCTCAGGGCCATAATCACTGGGCTCAAGAGGCAATCTCTCCTGGTAGAGCTTATCATTTTGTATAAATAATGTATTGTTCATGAGATCAAAGTGTACATTACAGTACTGACATGGAATCTAGGAGACCCACATTCAAGACATTGATCTGATTTAGGAGAAAGAGGGATTTGAACCTGAGAATCCCACATCATTACTGAGTGTCAAATCTCTTTGGGAGTTAGGGAGGAGGAAGACACACTTGTTTGCTGCTTGTGTTATTTCGGGAAAGAAGTCTTAAGGAGGAGGTTTTGTCTCAGTACAGAACAGGGAACATTTTTGCTGGCCTGGAAACCCATTTCCTTTCCTGGTTTACTTCTGAGTGGTACAATTGCTGTGCAAATTGTCTGTTTGTTGCACAAGCTTGGAACTGCTGCAACTTTGTGGTCCATGATGCAAGTTACATTGCTGAGGTGACATCTATCTAATTGATGACTCGTGGTAGAACACAAGTACCTCTTGTAGTAAGAAAAGAGCCTGAGGCAGAAGCCCTTATTACAGAGGTCTGGTGTGAGGCAGAAGCTGTTCACAGAATCTGACTCTGAAGTGCTAGTCATAAAACACTCACACAAACACATCCCAATATCAAGTAGTATCAAAACATTCTGATACCAAGGCTACTACAAATACATTTCCCAAGGATAACAGGAACATACTGAGCTTCCCTAAACCATAAGGTTGGGATGACAGTATGCAAATAAATGTTTTTATCAAACCAACATGTACAAGGTAACATCAGAGGCAGTACTAACTGCTTTATATCAGGGTATAAAAATGTCTCTCAGACAGGTGATCTTTGGCCAGCCTAAGGGGCAGTGGGAACTCCCATCGCTGACTGAACTGAGTCCACTGTCCCAGGCATATATATGTAGAGTCTGCCAGGTGTGATTGCCAGGTTTATTGTCGACAAAGCATATCTGGCTGCCTTCATCCTTTAACAGGCCTTGTGGTCATTGGGCGGTTTGTTCACAGTCTGCTGTGGTAGCTGTCTGCACTGATGTGGGGCGGCACACAGAGGGAACACACACACACAGCTAAACGTTTGTCAACATTTCACTCAATGTATACAGAATATTTCATCCATGGATCTCAATTTGTCTTAATAACTCTTTAAACTTAACCACGATCCAGTGAGTAGATGAGATAGGGTTTCAGGACAAATAAGCACACTGATAACTTTATTTTCTTTATCTCCTTGTTGTAATGCATTGTTACTATGGTCACAGACCCTGTAATGAACTCTGCATAGATGGACACCTATATACAAATCGGGCACATAGCTCTAAATGAATATCTGATTATTGCCTGCACTTTCTTCCCCCAAAATGACTAGAGTAACCTTCTAAAGTTATTGCATTGTCTTACTGTACATGGTGTTAACTTTGGCGACCAAATTCTTATTTTACTGAGAATCTGGAGTAATAACATTGACTTCTATAGATATACATATATTGGTGCTAGTGCGGCTGAGAACAGAACTTGTCTGTAACTATCCAGTTTGTATTCCAGCCACTCTTTCAGCCTGAACTGATCCAAATTTAAAGAGGACTGGACAAAGCACTACAAAATATACTGTAGGGAACAATCCTGCCCTGTTCCGTGGTGGAGGAGTTGAAACAGCTCTGCTGACCCAATGGGGCTTTCCCACTGCTAATTTCCATGATTCACCACCATTCCTTGCCTTCATGTCTTGATTAAAAATTGAGGGAAATCATTATTTATACATAAACCTAATCATTTAAAGGTACTTCAAAGGGAGCCAACTACAAACACTTTGTTAAAGGAAGGCAATGTTCAAAAGATACCGTATCTCTGAGTCCCAATTAGGGCAGATCATTAAGGAAATATATTGCAATTAAGTTTACATCCAGTGCATGGATCTTGTTGCCAGATAACAGGAATCTTTTCAATTTTTTTAAATTTGATTTTATTCTATCATGATTATTATCACAGCGTGAGTTCATTATTTCAGATAAAATGTGGAGAAACATTATTGGATTTTGAAAATAAATTAATAAATAAAAAACCCAAATGCACCTAATTAAACAATTATCAGTTCAAACCCACAATTAGAAACCAAAACAAATATAAAATTATGCAGCACTAAAGGGTCTCCTGTCTTTTCAATGGGAACATGCAACTCCCATTTGTGTTAACTCTTCAAGGGCTGCAGCTGGGTATGCTTATTCTTATTCAATTGGACTGAGGAATTAAAACAAGTTAACTCACTTATTGCTGCTGTTCTGTCTCCTCAGGGACCCAGATACCTCTGAACTGCCAATCTTCTCCTTCCCGCTCCTATGAATTCCCTTTTCCCCAAAACACAGCAGGCCCAACCTGGCTCCTTTATCCTGGTTCCCCTTTCTAACTCTTCCCGCTTTTGACATGTGCTCTAGTCTCCCTTCCAACTGCTGGAATGGACACCCTTCCAAAACCCTCCTGGACATGCAGACACTCTTACCTGCTTCCAATTATTTGCTACTCTTTCCACTTACCCTTCTATAAAAGAGTCGGGGGGGGGGAGGCAGCCTAGAAGATTTTGTGAATTCCAGCCCTGCAGTGAGGTGTGGGGGGGGATTTGTGCATGAGCACAGTCTCCCCAATGCTGGGGGGGGCCCTGAGCCTCCGGAGCTGGATCCAAGCATGCCTGGGGCTGCAAACGGATCCTGCAAACGGATCCTGGGCCTCAGGTTCCCCACCCCTGTATAAAAGTCTCACATCCTAAAAGCTGCTGGCTCTTTGCTGCTTCTACTCTTCCCCTTAGTCACAAAAGCTCCTGCCTCCCAGCTTGCGGTCCCTTTCCTCACTTCTCTGACATGTGCTAGACTCAACTTGTGATCCAGTAGCTTCGTCTCTCTTCCTCCTGCCATGGGAGACTACAATCTTAACCCGTCCTGTCTTACATCATCCAGAAACTACCTGCAAACACCAGGCAGGGGGACTCCCATCTCATCCGCTATGTCCTAATAGCACACACTTTCCAAATGACATACTGTCGTGAACTTGCCGTCTCCCCGGTTTTCATCATCCCATCCTGGTCACAACTCATACATCCGTTTGCAAAGATTGCTCCTGCAGCCCGGATTGCACACTTCTGACTACTGGAAGCTGCTGAGTGCATTAAGGCCCAGGTGCATTTTGATGTCCTTTGCTTCCATTTTAAGGGTGCCACTTCCAGGCTGATTTACCGTGGTGCTAAACACCTGCCTTTGATTTCAACAGGCGTTTTGCTTCTTACATTCATGGAGTATTAGTGCACAGAATGTGGTTTGTAGCACAGAGCTCTCCCGACGCTGGGAATTAATTAGTTTAGAATTTACAGCAAGCAAGAATGGGGCATGCTTGGTAATATTCTTAAACTGTTTCCCATTTAGGGGCTCTTGCTGGTTCTCTGTGTGACGTTGATTTGCACCAAGTTGCCTTGCCTGAACATCGTGGCTCCAGGTGGTTACATTTGCACGAGTGCATTATACAAATCCTGAAGGGAAATTCAGACCCCCTGACAACAAATTGTTAATTGGATTTCATAGGCACAAAACCAGTAGTTAAGTGTTTTCACTATAGAACTCTAGCTAGACGCACAGGGAAAGATTCCCCCCTCAGCAGAAATCCTCTTTTTCAGAACTCTTTGTTCTCCTGTGAAGTTTCTAGAGTGAGCAGTATGCTACTATATGAGTGTACACCTGCTGTGGTAAAATGACATTTTTTGTTTTATTCTTGAGGGTACACCTACAAAGCAATATTATTTCAAAATAACTAGTGGTTATTCTGAAATAATTTAGTCCACGTCTACACAGCAGGCAGTTATTTTGAAATAACGTTGAAATACTGTCAAGCTAGAGGACATCTTATTCTGACTCCTGTAACCCTCATTGTACAAGGAGTAAGGGTAATCAGAGGAAGTATGCTCTGTTTCAAAATAAGTGCTGTGTAGATGCTCCCAATTTCAAAATAAGCTATTTTGAAATAAGCCACACAATTGATGTAGCTCAATTTGCTTAGCATATTTCGAGCTAAGTCCTGCTGTGTAGACGCACCCTCAAAGAGCTGTGCAAACAACTGAAAGCTGATGTTCTGGTTCTTCAGTAATTCCAAAAAAATGAAGCAGGAAAAAAAAGTAAGTTTAGTCAACACCAATCCAATTTTTTTGGCAAATCAAAAAGTAAAAATAAATAAATAACTTGTTACAGATCAATCTAAAATGAAACATTTTCATGCTTTATAAAAAAATTAAAAATGTGCAGTGGAAGGAAATTTGGAATTGAAAAAGACAAACAATTTTTTGTTTTCAAAAATAGCTAATAAAAACATTTCATTTCTTTTGTCTTTTTTCTCTCTTCTTTTATAAAGGGCTTGTTTTATTTCAACTAAAACAATTAGCCAGGGAAAATATTGACATTCTCAGTCTTATTTTATCCTATTCCATAATATAAACCTTATGGAGCCCTCATTATGAAGAAAAAGAAAAAGAAAAAGAAAAAAAGAAAAAGGAAAAGAAAGAGAAGTATTGTCAATGTACCCAGATGTTCTAATGAGGACCAGTGATATACCTGGTTGGTACCATGCTAAAAGACATAGGAGATGGCCCCTTCCCATTAACTTCACAAGATGTTTTGCTTAATTTGGGACTGTAGCACTGGACTCCAAATTGATATTTGAATCTTTCTCCCTCCCCTGCCTTTAAAAAAGTAGAGCTGCCTTCATTACAAAACCTGTGACTTTTATTGTTTGCATTTTAATGTAGTTCCACTGAAAATCTGAGGATTAAGAAATAAACTCATTAGTTATGTCTTCAGGGGATAAGCACCTTCACCTTAAAAAGATAGAACCCCGTAAAGTTGTCATAAAATGAAATATGAGACATTTTAAATAATTTATAAAAAAGTAACACTTTGCCAGGCAGCAAGTCCCTCTGCATGTTAGAGTATAAAACATGTATTCAGAAAAGGAGCACTTAAATGGGCCTACAAATACAAATTGCCCTCTGCCATACCTATCACCGCCTCATAAAAAAAGGAGGGGGGAGGGGAGTAAGGGGTCAGGGTATTGCACATTTCAAAAGATGTAAGAATGTCATCAACTTTTTGGAACTAGAAAATCCCCCTTCTTTTTAAAAGCATTTGTTGAGAGTTGGTGGAAGAGTTAGAAATCCAAGTTCCTTATTCATCCAAAGAGAATGTACAGCAGAGCTATTAACAATGTAAGCCTTCCCCAACATATTGCCCTCCCAATGTGCCTCAACCTAGACTTAGAACCTCTGTGGGCATTTGAATAACTCAATCTCCATGTCCCAGTTAGTCTTGAGTTTCTATCTATTCATCCCAGCACATTCCCTTCCTTAGACATTCTTCTCTATTTATCTTACAGTCTCTCTAGTGCCTGTCATCACCGTGTCTAGATATCATATGTTGTAAAGTGCTATAAAGGATGTCAATCATGGTGAATGATTTTTTCAGTTATGGGTAGCTGGACTGATGCCAACACATAGCCCACCAAATAGCCTACAGAGGTTAATAGCTTTCATTCACTACCAATCTGGACAGGCTCTCTCGAGTCACTGGAACTGGGCAAAGACTAGAGAAAAAAATACCTGCGAACACTTCTTCAAATAGAAGTCATGCACTTGCTAGGAAAGGATTTGTGGCTCACCTCATACTGTTGAAAAACATTGATTATGAGGAAGTTCTAGGAAAGAGATGGAGTGGCAAATATTTGCATGAATATATGTTGACATATAAATGCTGCTGTGAATGTGTATTTGCACAAGGAGTTGCAAAGTTGATCTGAAAGCTTTCCCTACATATGCATGTCATCTATTTAAGAAACAAAAACATTAATATGGGATAAAAATGGGTAAGTGGACAGTGTGGATATTAAATTACTAACAAGAAGAACACTCGAAAAATAGCAGTGGAGAATAATTTACGAGCACTCCAGGGGCGGCAAGATGTTCACATAAACCACTCATTGGGTAATTCTGAGTGATGAATTTGGAGTGACGGATTTGGAGTGACCTGTAGTAATTTGGGAATATTATGTGTTGCTTTGGTTGTTGTGATGTTTACTGCATACATACATGAACTTAGTTCAAAATCTGCATTGTCTGGGAATGCACCATAGAAGTTCAAGGTTCTTGTATATTCTTCTCTGCAAACACCTGAAAGAATGCAGGGGCCATTCACTTTGATGCCTTGGTTAAGTCCCCCAGCTGCCAGAAAGATTCTTGCAGGAATGACTCAGTCCCTGTGAAAGGGGGCAGATCAAAAGACTCAAGAGGGTTTAAAGAGAAATATTCTCCTAGGAAACAGGTCTTTGAGACTGAGGGTGTGTCTGCATTCTGATAGGAGGTGTGACTGAAACCCGGATAGCCATACCTACATTAGTATGGCTACATCATAGTGTGGTTCAGTTACTACAATGATTCAAAACTCAGATCTGGAACCATGTTGTGACTGCAAACACTCAGAAAGTGTTAGGATTCGAAGGGCTGCCTCCACTATTAAAAGGTTTCTGACCTCAGTTACACCAGTATAAATCCTGAGTAACTCCATCCACCTAATGGAGGTACTCTGTATTTACAACATTTCTGAGGTCTGCATCTGGCCCACTGTACCTAACATATTTTATTTAAGCATCTTAAATCCTTTTACAGTCATTGATTAATTGGACCTCACAATACCATTATTGAGATGGTAAGTAAATATTATGAGCCACATATAACAAATGAGTAAATTAAGATAGAAAAAAAAAAACCTTTCAGAGTCCTACAATGACTTGGTGTCAAAGCCAGCAAATAAAACAGAGATTTTTGCTTTGCAACAGCTTTCTTCAACCACTAAACAATGTATGTCCACCCACCTGAAAATAACATCAGTGCAGGTAGATTTTAGGACCCACAAATCATAAAAGACTTGGTCACATCTGTATCCCAAAGCATTGGTTTCCTGAATGTGATTTGTAGGGTTTGACCAAGTTGGTTAATCAGTATTCATCACCAATGCCTTAGGTTGAAAGGGGAGGGAAAAAAACCCAGAAACATGAGAAGGAGAGAGATCAAAGGACCAGCAGTGAGAGGGAAAAAATGCTTTTCAAGTGCACAGTAGATTTTCTCTTGCTAATGGATTCTCATCACAAACCCCAGGCAAAAGCAACTGTCATGTGATGTGGGTACAGTATATGATATGCTGCTAAAACAGTATCCAATGTACACCCCACACAGATTGCCTGGCTCTCGGAAAAAGTTTGGAAACCAAGAGGAAGAGTCAGACAGAAAGATTATGGGAACAAAGGATCTAGAGAAGCACAGCTGTTAGAAGATGAGAGACAATTAGTTAGAGATGTCATAGAGACCTAAGGGCTAGATCCTAGAAGAAGGTGGCATTTAGGTGACAGACAGTTGGGTGGAGACATCAAAGGGATGTTAGGGAAAAGGTTCTTCAAGCATTTATTATTGATGAGCATGCTAGTTAGAAATGTCATTGGGACCTGGAGAGAACTACCTAGTGTTATACAAGGTGATAACTAGGAAGTAAGAGTCAAATGGGCAGTAAATGGGTTGACTAAAATCAGTCAAGGTAATGGAACCACCAGATCAGATATGATGGAGAAAACTTCCAAAGCATCCAGAAGTAATGACTGGGACAGAACAGCTCTATGAACTGGAGGTCTTCCCTTTGTCCTCAGTCAAGGAAATATGTTGGGGAGAAGGGGTAATTTTGTATGGGATGAGCAGAGGGAAAATTCGCTGTGATCCACAGTGTGTATTTCTGTTACAGCGTTGAGACCAATTTTGCACAACATACAGTAACTCACTTGGGGTATGTCTACACAACAGCGTTATTTTAGAATAACTGACATTATTCCGAACTAATATAGTATAGTAACAAATAACAAGCCTTTATTTCAAAATAATGTCGAGCTGGAGGACTTCTTATTCCAACTCATGGAAAGATGTGGAGAAATTGGAGAAGGTCCAGAGAAGAGCAAAAAAAATGATTAAAGGCCTGGAAAACATGACCCATGAGGGAAGACTGAAAGAATTGGGTTGGTTTAGTTTAGAAAAGAGAAAATAGAGGGGACATGATCGTGGTTTTCAAGTATCTAAAAGGGTGTTGAAGGAGAAAAATTGTTCTCCTTGGCCTCTGATGGTAGGACAAGAAGCAATGGGCTGAAATTGCAGCAAGGGAGGTTTAGGTTGGACATTAGGAAAAACTTCTTAACTGTCAGGGTGGTTAAACATTGGAATAAGTTGCCTAGGGAGGTGATGGAATCTCCATCACTGGAGATATTTAAGAGCAGTTTGGATAGACACCTAACAGGGATGATCTAGATGGTGCTTGGTCCTGCTGTGAGGGGAGGGGACTGGACTTGACAATCTCTCAAGGTCCCTTCTGGTTCTAGTGTTCTATGTTTCTATGATTCTATGGTAACCCTCATTTCACGAGGTGTAAGGGAAGTCAAAGGAAGAGTGTTCTTCCTTCAACTTTCTTCTGTGTAGACAGCACCAAAAGCAAAATTAAGCTATTTCAACTTAAGCTACACAATTGATGTAGCTGAAGTTGCATAGCTTAATTTGACTTTAGCCCTGCTGTATGGACATACCCTCAGAGACCCATTGTGTAGATTACAGAGAAGGGTTTTTCACTTCATGCATAAACTCTCTCTGATGCTCCCTTTCTTTTGTTTTCCAGTTCTGGCTTGGATAACAATTTTTAACACACATCCTAACCAGACTGCCTACTGTATGCAGGTCTGATGGGGCCCAATTAACACTAATTAGAACTGGTCAAATGTTCTTAGTCACATACATTTTTCAGTGGATTTTGGAGGGGTGATAAAAGGGTGTTTTAGCCTTTTCTAAAGCTGGTGAAATAGTATTTATGGAATACATTAGAACTGATTGTCATCTTTTGTTTTACTTGCTTGTTTTCACAACATCTTCCTTACTTCCTATCATGCAAATACCACTCTCAACTATAGGCAATATTCCTAGTCAATTGGTATGTCTACACTGCAGAGTTTTTTTGGAAAAACAACTGTTTTTCCAAAAAAACTTCACTTACATCCACTCTGCAATTACATTCTTTTGAAAAAAAATCTTAAGAACAGAGGGGTTTTTCCAACATTGGTAAACCTCTTTCTATGAGGAAGAAGCCTTTTTACTGAAAGAGCCCTTTCGGAAAAAAGGCATGTGTGGACAGGGAAGAGGGAGTTCTTTCAAAAGAAGAGGAAAGAGGAAAAAGCACAGGTGTCCTGGTGGCCACTCTGTCCATAGTAATCACAGCTTAAATGTGAGATAGCATCCATTCAGTGTGAACTCTATCTTTCAAAAAAGCAGATCGCTTTTAAGATGCGCTTTTGCTGTGTAGACACTGTCTTTTGGATGAAGTATTTTCGGAAGGTCTCTTCCAGAATAGCTTCTTCCAAAAGAAGCCTGAAGTCGAGACATAGCCAATAACAGTGCTGATAGTACTGAAAGAAAGAAAGAAAGAAAGAAAATAACCCTCTTTTTCTTCAGGGCAAAACTCAGTCTCTAACTACAGAGAAATGAGGGATTTCTTCCACTGAAGAGTTTTGTGTTGACCATTCAAGTTACTAGACAAGTAGTCTGATTCTGTGTGGCAATTTCTGTGTTTCTTATATAGAGAATCTAGTTGTATTCAATGTCAAGGGTAATTACCGCTGGACAAACTCATCTTAATTTCATCTATCCTTCTCCTCTCCACCAACATAAGTATAGTTTTTACAAGTTAATTCAAAAGTGACCATTGATGCTCCTGGATTATAGGAATCGGATGTATATTACTTGCATTCTGGGGAAGAAGAAAAATAGTGTGCCTCAGCCACTGATTGCAAGTGAGTATAACTGCTCGTACATAATATTTTTTTATAGTCTGAGCTGTAAAAGAGCACTTGAGTGCACTACACCATACCATATTAGGTTAACATTTAAAGGTAAATACTTTTACCCAACTTTGCTGCAAGCAAAGAAATAAACCATGGAAACTCAGAAAAACTGGCTTAATGTTTTCTGTCTATTACATTTACTGAGCTGAGGTGCCAAACTTGTGAGGTCTTCAGATCGGTCTCTGTATTGTCTAAACATAAAAACATCCCCAAAGACAACAGCATTAAAACAGAAGGAAGTTAGCTTGTGGTTTAAGAACTAAACATTCCAGTACTTTTGGTCCATCAGTAAGATATGGGGCAAGCAAGCAGGAGAACCAGGAGGCAGGACTCCACAGATCTCACCACAATTTGCCATCAGACCATGAGCAAGTCACGTACACTCTGTCCCATCTGTAAAATGAGAGTAAAAAATACTTCACAGGGATGTTGTGATGCTTAATCAATAAGGATAGTAAAACACATTGAAATTCTCAGATAAAAGGCATCACCAAAAGCAGGGTTTTGTAAAACCGCAGCAGCAGTAGCCACTGCTATATTTACCTGCATGGCTGCAGTTACTGATGATCTCAGCTCCCAATGGCTGTGCATCACTCTTCCCAGCCAATAGGAGCAGTGGGAAGCCGTGCGGACCAGGATGCCACTTCCCACAGCTCCCATTGGCCAAGAACGGTGATCTGCAGCCAATGAGAGCTGTAATCACCAGTACCTGCATCTGTGCAGGCAAATATAGCAGTGGTGGCCCGCCAGGGGCTAATCCTGGCAGACTGGATCTGGCCTGCTAGTTGGTGATTGCATCTTGCACGGGTGGGCAAATATCTCCACAGCTGCTGGATTCACACTATTGGCCAAATTCTGCTACAGCCTATTCATGCCATGTTGGTTGCAGACTGTCTGTAAAGGTGAGAAAACAGCCACCAGAAATATTCCCCTGACAGATGGTTGGGACTAGCACACATGGCCTTCCATGTGGCTTGTTGAAGTTTAAGTGAGTTATAGTGCCCCACTCAGCTCAGACTGAATGATTATTGTAGCCATTTCATTTTCTTAGATATTTTTGCCATCAATTAGAAATAAATGCTTGGTGTGAGGGTTTTTTTCCCCAATGTTTCTTTACCCCAGGCACCAGTGAAATGTTGCTGCAGTAAATGCCTGTTGTTTTGCTTTGTAATGAATCGTAAAAGAATGTATTATCTTCATTTGTCTTCCTTCTTACCACTTAAATATGTACGAGATTGCTCTGGAGATGAATAGAGAGAGTAAATAGATGTAATGGTTTCTTGTGTTACTGATGAGAAATAGGCATGCCCTTACATTAGACAGCGGGAAAGCAGAGTAAACTTGGATAACGACAACAGGCAACTGTTGAGTAAAAAATTGTGAGTCTCAGTTACCCCATTTCTGGAGTGAGCTGGATAGGGCCAAAGGTGGCTTCCCCCCAAAATCTTTAGTGTCTCATTCAGTGTATGGGAGCGGGGCGGAAAATCCTCTTCAATCTTTCTGGGAAAAGTGGATTGTCCTCTTCCCTAAAGCACATTAGGGGAGGAAATGCCACCATTCCTTGGTCATCCCTTCCAGCCCCATCCTTCATGTTTTTCTCTCCCACCCCACCCCCCGCCACTCCATGCAGATCTACTAAGGTCTGCAGTAGCAGGATTCGGTTCCTGTGCACATGAACAAAAGAAGTTGGGTTTGCAGAGACCAGGGGCTTTTTCAGGGGTGCTATTTCCTAATTCTTCCCCCCGTGCTCTGGAAGAGAGTGAGGAAGTGAAGGGTGGTCACAGAAAAAATAGCCAGAAGGACCAAAGGGCTTTCTGGCTCAAAGGGCTTTCTGGCTTAACTTTTGAAGACTGTAGATTAAAAGGTCTGAATATGTATCAATCCTGAGCAAGAATTAAGGGGAAGCAGGGTAGTGTTCTGCAAATATTTAAAGGATTCAAAAGAAACCAGCCATGGAGGGAGAGGAATTATTCAGGACTTACAAAAAAAATTATAAGCAGTGAGGGGATGAGATCCTGAAATCTGGAAAGGGAAATTTTCCATATGGTGAAATGTAAAACCGCGTATACTGTGGAACGTCTCCAGAAAAGAGGTAGGAAGTGTCTATCTTGCACATTCAGAACTAGACTGGACAATGCACTAATCAATGTTCTGTGAGGAGGAATCTAGCAGGAATGCAGACTAAATATCATGGTGTAACAGGTCTTCTATCTCTGCAGTATCCGATTCCATTGCATGTTGCCCCTTCTTTTGTCAAAGCATTGTGTGTTCATTGTAGCCACGCAACTCCTATTAACATCAAAGGGAGAATCGAGATTAAAAACCCCAGGCGCCACTTTAAAAATGCAGGGTTAAAATATCGTTTCATTTTCCCACTCGAGAAACAGATTCCCCAAATACGAACCCCCCTCTCCATTCCTTTTCACTGTGAGCAAGCAGTGCCAAGATGCCCTTCCCAAAAAGGAACACCAAAGCTGTTCCACAATTGCCTGTGAACAGCTGAAGGTGAAAAAAAGAGGAAACCAGGGACATGTCTTTACTCATTAAAGAAATTAAAGACTTTACTTTTCCAGGGAGAGTGTGATTTAAGGGCTAATCAGCACCACGGTCCTGCACATTATCTAAGAAATTGGAAATTACTGGCTACTGCACTCAGTTCTTGGCAGCTCCAGGGGGAATCTCTGCAAGACCTCTGATAACTTTTGAGTCTGTGCTGAAATATTGTTTCTCCTCCTAAATCAGGATTCATATGCATATATGTGTGTGTCTGTACATCTCTGTGTGTATATGTGACTCTACAGAGTACATATGATATGTATGTATGCACATATGTACACCATATTCTATATACCTATATTTTCTAGTTCCTGCTTTTTTCCTGTTATATTTGCCAGTTCATGGTCTCAGCAGCTTATATTCTTTGCTGTACTGGCCAGGCATGTCAATGTTTCCTGTTTGCTTTCCTTCATCCCATTATATTATTCAGTGGCTATCTGTGCACATGCATCTCAAATGCACCATCACGAAATGATTCATCTGCACATTGTTTTTTATATAAAAAAGTAACAAATCCAGAAGAAATATTCTGCAATTGAAAGACAAACTTGTTAAATAAGGTCACTCTAGCTGCAGGATGGGCCACTGATTAGAGAGAGCCGGGTTCAACGTCCATACTCCACCATTTAATTCTTGTGTCAGCTTATGTTGGCCCACTTTTCTTTTCCTGATCTCTTGGCGATCAACCAATGTCATTTTAGTTATTGTGTCTACTTGCTCTGGGCAGATTGGGAAATATTCCCAAACAAGGTGGCAGTATAGAACCTTGAGCGATTGTAACCATGGTGTAGCTATCTAGAGGGAACCAACACAGAATGCAGCTAGTTTTCTTTGGCATCCTTTCTGAGCCTTAATTTCTTGACAGCATGCTAGCGAGAACACGGGAGATTGTTAGTCTGAGAATCATAGACGTGTAGCACTAGAAGGGATCCAAATAGGTCATCAAGTGGAGTCTCTGCACACAAGGCAGGAATAAGTAATAGCTAAGTAAACACACATGGGTAGTGTGTCTAAGGCTTAGGGGAAGGCATTGCCCTTCCCAAACTGCCAGGCCAAGCTCCGCCCACACTCCACCCCCAGAATGCCCCCCTGCTTTTGTATGGCTCCTGGGCTGTCCCAAGGCTTCAGCCATGCTGAGGCTGTGCACACTGTGGCCAGGGCCGGCTCTAGGTTTTTTGCCGCCCCAAGCAAAAAAATTTTTGGCCGCCCCCCCTTTTTTTGTTGGCTTTTACACGTTTGCACTTTGAAATTTTGTTTGTTTGTTTGTTTTCATTTTTGTTTTTGTCCCAGCATTTTAGCCCTATAAATAGCAAATATAATTTTAATTATTTTTTTCCATAAAGGCAAAGGTGCTTCAAGTAAACTCCCCCTCCCCTTTCACTCGCTGCTGGGTCACAACAGCCTTTTCCCTGCCCTGTCCAGCCCCTCCCTATGGACAAGCACCCCTCACTTCCGACCCACAGGGGGAGCAGGGACAGCGCAGAGCCAGAGGGGCATGGGTAACAGGGGGAGCAGGGTTCACTGTGGGGAATGGGAGGCGCAGAGCCAGAGGGGCACGGGAAACAGTGTGGGAGGTACAGGGGTGGCGCAGGGAACAGGAGGCGCAGAGCTAGAGGGACACAGAGATTGGGGGAAGCAGGGTGCAGGGGAGACACGGGGAATGGGATGTGGGGAACGGAAGGGGCAGAGGGATCGGGATCCAGGGGCAGTGCAGGGAATGGGGGGCACAAACCCAGAGGGGCGCAGGAAAAAGGGGCTGCGGGGTGCAGAGGGGGCACAGAGCCAGAGGGGCACAGGGATGGGGGGAGCAGGGTGCAGGGTGCAAGGGTGGCACAGAGCCAGAGAGTCACAGGGAACAGGAAGAGCAGGGAGGCCGGCAGGGAGGGGCACTAGGACCATGGCAGGACTGGAGCCGGTGGGGCAGAGCCTGGCCGCACCACACTCTGCAGCCAGTTCCTGGGGACACGCAGCCAGAGCCGAGCTCCCATGGCCCTTTAAAACTGGTGGGGCAGGCGGGGCTGGGCATTGCCAGGGGAGGCTGCTTACCTGGAAATGCCGCCCCAGGAAATGTACCACTCCAAGCACGAGCTTGATTTGCTGGTGCCTAGAGCTGACCCTGACTGTGGCAGGGTGCCCTGCCTGTGCTCCAGGACAGGAGATTCAGTATGGCTCCTCACCCCATGGTCCAGGGCTCAAGGGCCACAGAGGCTCTTGCAAGGAGTTGGACACCTCTCTCTGTGGTGTGGTCTTGCACGGGGGTGTGGAGGCGTGCCTCTGTGGTGGGCAAAGGTCTTGCATGGGAGCGCTGGAGACCTGCCTCTGTGAGGGGCTTGTCTGCTACAGGAAGCGGGGCATTGGGCAAAAGGGGCGGGGCTGGGGGCTTGCCTCCGCTAGTCCTAGGTTCATACGCTGCCCATGTGAACAGCCTTGTAGTTGTTTCGAAGCTGATGTGGGAGGCAAGGACAAACTTTCCTGCCCCTTTAGTTAGAAGCTGGCCATTCAGTCATGAGTTCTGTCAGGGGTACAGAATTCCAGGTTTTTGAGCCCCAGTCCTGCAGAGACAACATAGAGCTGACAGTGGTAACCTAGACTGAAGCTATGGGTTGGATCTCAGCACAGTTTCCTGTAACTTTGCAGATGTCAGTGGGATTGAGATTGGGAAAACACCATAGAGGAGTAATCGCAGACAGGTGACCAAATGCCCACATACTACATCCTGGAGCTAGAGACAGTGTTGGAGCCTAACCACTACAGTCTTTGTGGTGGGTTTTTTTTTCTTTCTTATTTGAAGGTGTGTACATGCTCAATCATCTGGATTCCAAAACGACTGGTTATGCAGGGCCACCTAGCCCTGGTCTACACTAGGATTTTATTTCAAAATACACCCCCCCGCCTTTGGTCAAATTCATACATGGAGTGTCCACACTACCAAACCCGTTATTTTAAAATAATGGGCTGCTTATTTCAAAATCTGTACTCCTGCTTTTCTTGAGGAATAATGCTACTTTCAAAATAGTTATTTCAAAACAGCAGTCGTGTGGATGCTCCGGTGCTGCTATTTCAAAATAACTACTCCCCTGAGTAATTTGAACTAATTACTCCTCAATGCTTCCTGGGGCTCTAAGTTGAGGTAGCACATCCACATTAATGGAGCCCACCTCAGATTAATTTTGAGTAGGGACACAATATTTCAATCTTGTTATTTTGGGAGTTATTAAATTGCTTTTTAGTTATTTCAAAATAGTCTCCTAGTGTAAACTTGCCCTAAATGTTTTATTTGATTGGTAATATAATATCTGGGATGAACCTGCATGAAAGCAGAAGACATCCAATTGTGAGAGATCCTCATGCCAGTACTGATTTTGTAAGTTTATATATCTGAGGTTTAGGCCCTGTGCTACATTCTTCATTTTAAATGAAAATAACAAATGTCTAGATAGTAATGTTAGTCTAGCTAGGGGGCATTTTAACTGCTGTGCTTAATGGCTTATCTTTGGAATGATAGTCATAAACAGGAATTTGAAATTATTAATTGTGTGTGTGCATTTTATGGTAAAGACTGGTTCTGAATTCCTAAGTAGAGAAAAAGCAACTCTTACTATAATTTCCACTTGCAGTATCTGGAGCAGGGATGGGCATATAGTGGCCTGCGAGTCAGATCTGGTCTGCCAAGGTTAGCTCCTGGAAGATCCCCACCACTATCTTTACCTGCAGGTCTGCAGGTAGAGGCGATCACAGCTGTCATTGGCCACTGATTGCTGTTCTTGGCCAATGGGAGCTGTGGGAAGCTGTCCTGATCCATGCCGCTTCCCACTCTTTCCATTGGCTGGAAACGGTAATTGTGACCAATGGGAACTGTGCTCTCCGGTACCTATGGAATTGCAGGTAAATATAGTTGCAGTGGCCCGCCAGGGGCTAACCTTGGTGAACCACTGCCATTTCATTGCCCTTATTTAGAGGATTCTTGTAGAAAATCCAGCTGTTGTCTCCTGCAAGGATGGCAGTTCCTGGTCTGAACAAAGACTTTGTCAGATAGAGGAATTTAGCAACACAGAATTGGCAAGAAAATTGACTTACCCTCCTTCAACGTAGGATACAACCTTAGGCAAGTTGTTAGTCTCTGTGTACCTCAGTTCCCCATCTGTAAAATGCCCATGAGGCATACCAGGGAGGTCAACAAATGCCTTTGATGTTGACCGCGGAGTGTCCAGACTGCAGCGCTGTGCCGACAAACAGCTGATCGGCACAGCGCGGCAGCCATTTTAATTTAAATGAAGCGGCAATTATTTAAATCGCCGCTTCATTTCCCTTTGCCTACAACCCTAATCTCCATGGCTCCATCGACGGGGCCATATAGTCTAGATGCATCCCCATTGTACGAGGAATAAGGGAAGTTGGAGGAAGAGTGCTCTATTTGGAAATAAGTGCTGTGTAGACACTCCCTATTTTGAAATAAGCTATTTCAGAATAAGATACACAATTGACGTAGCTCAATTTGTGTAGCTTATTTCGAGTTAAGCCCTGCAGTGTAGATGCACCCTCAGATAGAGTCATTCTCCCTAGTCTAAGCTAATAGGAAACACCGTTTTTTAAAGAGCCATTCTTTAACTGTACCTCAGTCACAACACTTTGTTCTATCAACCAGATTGATGTCCCACCTTTATTCACACTCAGAGCTATATTAGATTTATCCAAGTACAAAATATTGTTGGGTTCTAAGTGTTAGACTTCTTTTTACCTGTTCTCTGAAAACAGGGCTGTTGGATTACTTTATGTATTATGTATTTACTTTTGCTTTGGAGTGTACCACTACCACCCAGAACAAACATAGTTTTTTGATTCAGCACTTGGCTAAGATAGCTGTGTTGGTCAGGCAGAAACCAGAACAGAATCCAGCTACTTTTCTTTGGCATCTTTTATTAACTTTAATGTGCTCACAGCAACCGGACAAAAAAAATATAGGAAACTACAAGTATAGAATATTCAGATATATAAGATATACAGCTATACCAGGAACAAGTATAAGTCATAGCAAAGAATGTGAACAGAAGACTGATCTTAAAGGAAATCAAATATGTATGACCCCTGTGAGTTCTAGTCTGACTTCCTCTAAACATCTTATGTGTGACCTTGAGGCAAGCACTTCACCTAAGTTTCTCCACCTGTAAAATGTAATCATTAGCTACCTCGATGGGTTTTGTGAAGTTCAATTTGTTTAGGTTTAGAGCTGATCAAAAGACTATGAACAAAACATTTCTGTCATAAAATGGCCTTTTTTCAAAAATGAAAAAATGTAATAAGTTTTGATCTCCCCAAATCATCCCTTTTTTTAAATAAAACTTGAATCAAGAATGTACCAAAATTGAAAAAAAAAAGTCCCCTTCCTGCTGCTTCTTTGTTTCTTTTTCAGTGGCAAAGTGAGAAGAAAAGACTGTGGCAAAAAAAGAACATTTTCTGAACTAAACAATTTCTAAAGTTCCCCGGACAAACTGACCATGCAAGGTCACGCTGCAGAGAACTCTTTTTGAAGTCCCTGGACATTAGGAAATGGTCACAATTGTATTGTCAGTTCAGGGATGAATATGAGCTTCATTTTATTTTAAAGTCAGTCTGTTGAAAGACGCCACGCTGACCTCTAAATGGCTCCATTCATCCTAAGAATATAATGGTCCATTCTGGCTTTATAATCTCTGAAGAACAGGCACACCTGGTTATACTGCTCTGCAATTTACTTCACACTGACCTATCAAGGAAAGGGGAATTCTGACTTCTTACCCATCTCCCCACTCATGATAGTGGTTTTGCGACACACAATTGGCAATTAAGAACTGGAATGTGGCCTACCTAAGAACCTTCAAATACAGCAATGGTGTGTGATCACTGCCAGATTTGAACTGCTGGCCTAGAGGTGAAAGGATCTTCTTCTGATCATTCTGGTTACCTTTATTTTGAATGGGAACATTTCATAATCTGGTTTTTAGATTTAAACTTAATGATGGAGAGAGGTAAATGCTGTCACGTGTTAACAGAAGTTCCATTACTTTGGAAAAAGAAGAAAACTAATAAAGAGGGGCAGAGTTTCAATGTTATTCATAAGGGCATAAAAGGGGAGTCATTCCACTACAGGAAGTCCTCTCTATTCACCGTTTCGCAAACTCACAGTGCACTGCGCCGCATCAGCCCAAGCAAACAATGCAGCTGGAGGACCATTTTTCCAGTGCGCTGGTGTAACAGAGCCTGAAAGTTAGAAGGGAATTTTTAAGGAATTAAAGAAAAAGTCTAAACAGCTTCCCATCATAATGTTCCTTTGCGAACCCACCCATATTAACCCCTCTCCTCTTCCACAAGTGCTTTGGTCACCCCCTCTGCTGATTAGACAATAAGATACACAGGAAGTGAGTTCAAGGTACTGACTAGGGAGATTAGCATTCAGTTCTGGGTTTCATTATTTTTGTGTTCAAGTTTGTTTGGAAATTTATTCTTTTGAGTGTAGACTGTGAAAGAGCAGGGAATAAAATACGAGTTATCTTTGTATTGGACTTACAGTCTGGTTTTAGCCTCACCACTCCATCATCATAATCAGTTTCGTTATTTCCATTTTCTTCCCCAACCATTATCACTGCCATGCAAGATATGTCCAGTAATAAAGCTTTTTAAAATGTTAGATATTACATGTGTTTATTGCACCATTACATGTAAATATTAATCTATTGCACCATTACATCCTTTTGTATGGAAAATGTCGATATTCTATATTGGGCACACATCCAGCCCCCAGGATTCATGGCTTTCATCATTTGCGATGATCTCAAAAACCCATCCTCTATGGACAGTGAAGGTCTTCTGTACAGTCAGCAGAATGTCTGCTGTGCTATATGCCATGTGTTGGAAAAGAACAGGTTACCCAGAAGTTAAAGGGACCGTTTCTTGAAGATACTCATTCCATCGCAGAAACCCCCAACCTTGGGATCCGAGAGAGCAACAAATTAACCACAGATACACCTTTTTATCTTAGTTGGTATGTGAATACCAATATCAATTACATCAGTCTTTAAGCCCTAATTTAGTAGTGTGAACGCTCATATAATGCATAATCATAACCATGTTATGAAAATATTTATACGTGCCCTGTTTACTGTTTACAGCTTTTTAGATGACATAGGAGGTTTTCACATGACAAAACTCCTTGAATCAGCAACTTACAAGGGGGAAAGGAGATGTGACCCAGAGGGTATGGCTAGACTACACGTTTTTGTTGGATAAAGATACGCAAAATGCGCTCCAGATTTTGCATGCCTTTTTCCTATTCTTTTGTCAGAAGAGGCTTTTCCGACATTTGGCCCAGTTTGACTGGGCCAAATGTCTGAAACCCCCCCCTCTTTCAGAAGCCCCCTTCTTCCTCATAGAATGAGAAATACAGGGCCTTCCAAAAGAGCGTGTTTGCTCTTCTGCTTTTTTTTTTGGTGGAAGAGCAAATGCGTTCCCTGGACACAGCAGAGTTTTTTCAGGATACCCCACAGTCTAGCCACACCCTGAATGTCTATTTAAGAGTGAATGGGAATGGATAAGGGGATAAGGAGGATGTTATGGTTAACACATAGACCATTCATGAAGAGTTACATTCTGGGTACAACTGGAGCTTATCTATCCTGAGCACACAGAAAAGGAGGCATCAAATTAAGTCTTTAAATCAGTAGAAGCAATGTCTGCCCATGCTGTACCCCATCACCACAGCAGCCATTACTCAGACCCTGTATTTAACCCTTACACCCCCAACATCTTGCAGCAGGGGTCAGAGTTTTGCCCTGAGAATGTGAATTTAACAGAAATGGTGGAAAATCCAGATGTTAGTTGCTGCCTCTCTCAATGATGAGTCACTCATGAGACACAATGATGTCCCAAACATGTGGGACACTGAACACTGAATAGATTTACTCAACACAAAGATCACACACAGCACAACAGAAGCAATTCACTGCAGCTCCAGCTGGTTTTAAAAAAAAGCCATAATTCCAAGACCATTAATGCAGGGAAACAATAAGTTAACTTGCTGACATTCTTCATTTAGCAGCAGAAAAGGTTTTCCCAGAAGACAGAACTCAGAAGTATATATTCATTGCCCTGTCAAGGCAAAACTCATTCCATAGAAAATATAGGTGGTATGGACAATGAACAAATAACGAAGTGAAGCCTGATTTTTTTTCCTTTTCCCGCTACTTTCCCCCCTCTTAATGACATTGGGAGAGCACTAAAATACCTTCCTCCTCCCAAAAAATATTAGCTTTGAAGATATAATGGTCTTAATCATTACTATAGGGATGGTACTGAATTCACAGCCTGGTTTGGATTACTATGCCCTCCCCCCAAAATGCAGTTGAATACCAACAAAAAGGAAGGGATACTACATCCTAACTATGGCTTTCGGGTAGATATAAGGACTAAGAATTGTCAGAACTTCATCTCAGATGAAATGCAGGGCAGTCTCAGCACACTGTAGTGTCCTATGCTACGAATGGAATAGGTGGCTGCAGGAAATATTATTTTGGGGGACAGAAAAAAAATAACAGCAAGAAAATGAGCTCTAGGGAAAGGTGCTAATGCTTTAGAACAGTGGTCTCCAACCCTTTTAACCACACTTTTAACCTTTTAACCACAAATTGCACTTTTTCAATTTAAGTGCAATGTAAGATCTACCTCGAACCCAACCACCCTTGTCCCACTTCCCTCCTGCCCCTTCTTTGAAGCCCTGCCCCTGCTCCACCCCTTCTCTGAGGCCTCACCCTGCTCACTCCATCCCCCTTCCTCCCTCATCCTCACTCACTAGCACCAGGCTGTGGTAGAGGGTTGGGGTGCAGGCTCTGGTCTTGCACCAAGGGGTTTGGCGTGTGGGAGGGGCTCCAGGCTTAGCCCAGGGTGGGGGATGGGGGTCCAGAAGGGGTTTCAGGGTGGAAGCTCTGGGAAGGAGTTTGGGAGCAGGGGGACTCATGTCTGGGGCAGGAGGAGGTTCAGGGTTGGGACAAGGATTCAGGAAGCAGGCTCTGGCTGGTCACCACTTACTGAGATGGCTTCCGGGTGGTGGAGCAGTGGGGTTGAGGCAGGCTTACTCCTGCGCTAGCTCTGCACCACTCCTGAAAGCAGCTGGCATGGACAGCAATGGTTCCATGGCGCCATGTGCTGCCCCTCATCTACAGGCACTGAGCCCACAACTTCTACTGACCACGGTTCCCTGTCATCCTCGTGATCAATGGGAGCTGTAGGAGCGGTGTCTGCAGGCAAGGACAGCATGTGGAGACCCCCTGCTCTGCCTCTCTTCAGGGCTGCAGGGACATGCCAGCCACTTCCAGGAGCAGCAATTACCACAGGGATAATGACTCCAGCCACGGCAGTTTAGGCATTTTAGAACTCACTACTCAAGGAATTAAGTTTAAGCATAAGAGAGAAATGAAAATGATGAAATTCACAGACCAGTCAAAAACTAAAAATAATCCACTTTGCAAGCAGTAAAAGTAGTAACAACAACCAGCCACATATGAGTTGGGTCAGGAAAAGTAAGTGAAGGACAGTGGGTGTGTTTGTGAGAATTAGAGAGACACACACAGTGTGTGAGTGTGACAGAGATTTGCATTGCCAACCTCCCTCCATCCCTTTCTCTTTGTGTGGAGATAGGGTACAAAAGTGGAGAGGAGGAGGGACACCCTGACATCAGCGTGTCCCCCTCCACCCCTCCTCCCTCTCACACACTGCACAGCAAGCAGGAAACTCCCAGGGGGCAGCTTCAAAGCACAGGGCAGGAGCAGCGTGACCGTGGGTGAAGAGGCAACTGAAGTGCCAGCGCTTGAGAGCTTCCTGGCCAAACCAGTCAGGATCCCCTGTCAGAGACTCCAAGATCTACTGGTTGGTGACCACTGTGTTAGAATGTGGGTTATTTATTGCTGTTGTTACTCCTGTGCTCAAACTCTAGAGTGATTTGTAATCCAAAACAGGCCCAAATTGATCATTTTGGCAAAACAGCTGCAACTGCTGTGCACTATGGCAGAGTAGGGGTGTCAATGCAAACATGGTCTACTCTTGAAGTTGTCTACACTGAGGAGAATTAACTCAGGGTATGTCTAGACTACATGGCTCCATCGACGGAGCCATGTAGATGAGGTTTCTAGACATAGGGAAATGAAGCAGCGATTTAAATAATCGCCGCTTCATTTACATCAAAATGGCTGCCGCGCTGTGCCAATCAGCTGTTTGGTGGCACAGCGCGGTAGTCTGGACGCTCCACAGTCGACAAGGGAAGCCCTTGTCGACCACCCCATTATGCCTCGCCGCTTCAGTTCCCTTTTTCGAGTACACTAATCTACATGTCTCCGTCGATGGAGTCATGTAGTTTAGACGTACCCTCAGAGCTTACACCTGATACAGATTAGATCAGACACCTTGGTGTATTCTCCACCTGAACATCTCTGTGCTATATGAGCAGTTATAAAGTGCATAACGAAAATAATATCCAAAGTGCTTGTCCGTCTAGGTATTTATAGTGGGACAATTGTAGCTTTGCCACAAGCCCTGCATAAGGCCTTAGTAGTGGAACTGGCACCAGAATGTGAATCTAAGGTCCTTGTTCCTGGTAGTGGAGTCTCTCCTAATTCTCTGGGGATATGTCTACACTGCATGGCTATTTCGATATCCCAAAACAGCTACCCCATGTCTACACAAGCCACCCGTTATTTTGAAAATTTTTCGAAATAACAGGCGTGCTATTTCACCAACCCAGTAAACCTCGTTGCATGAGGAATAAGGGACGACTTGAAATAGCACGTTATTTTGAAATTTGGTGCTGTGAAGACCTGCCAAATTTCAAAATAAGCTATTTCGAAATAGTTTTGTGTATCTTATTTTAAGTTTAACGTGCTGTGTAGATGCACCCTGGATGATTTGTGCCTGCAGTGCACTTTTCTTGGCCTGTGCTTACAAAGCACAGCAGAGCACTTCACAATGAGTCCAGGAGGGCTTGTAGCTTAAAAGTAGAGAGCCTTATCTCGTACACGTCCGTCAAGTTCCTCTGATGACTTCAATAGGCCTACAGCCATTTCCACCAGTGGAGGAACTGGTTTGCTATCTACAATTCATGGCCAATTCATAGGCTGAACTGGGGTTGTATAAACAATTGGTCAATGCACCTGGAAAAACAAATCATGCATAAAATATATATGTGCACAACATCAAATAGATTTCTGCAAAAACCTCCCATTACAGTGATTATTTTATTATATTAGTACTGAGGGTCAAAGAAGTCGACAGCCTCCATGGGCCCCTGGGCAAGATGTGTGTTACAGGGGGAATAACTCCGTGCTCCTGGAAGGGGCAGGGCTTAGGATGAAAGGGGCGGGGCTAGGGGCAGCCAGCCCCCAGGCAGAACACCGGAACGTACTATGCCAGCTCCCAGGCAGCCTTCTGTGCTTCCCAGAGCACAGGACGCTCCTGCCCCCAGCCTTTAGTGCACAGCGCGGTGCTCCAGAAGTGATTTAAATGGCCCAGGGCTCTGGTCTCTCTGCTGCTTTAACAGTGGTGGTGAGCAGAGTCCTAGGCCAGAGTCCTGGGTCTCTTTGAATTCCTGGGCCCCGGGGTAACTGTGTCCCTTTTGCCCCCCCTTGTCAGTGGGACTGCTGCAGGTGTTCAAGAACACTACTGCACTGGATGCTGTTCAAACACAGAGGAAAGATGGTTCAGCCCCAAAGAGCTTGCATTTTAGGGTACATCTAGACTGTATTCCTCTCTTGAAAGAGGAATGCAAATGAAGCAGATTGAAAATGCAAATGAAGCACAGATTTACAAATCTCACACTTCATTTCCATAATCGTGTCCGAGCACTTTTTCGAAAAAGGTTTTTTTTTCTGAAAAAAAACCCCATAGTCTAGACGGAGATCTTTAAAAAAAAAAAAAAACCCTTTTTTCAAAAGAACCTCTAAGCCACATTTTTTCAGGAGTAAGGGTTCTTTCAAAAAAGCATTTTTTTTTTTAAAGAACCCCGTCTAGACTACAGATTTTTTTCCGAAAAACCCTTTTTCGAAAAAGCACTTGGACGCGATTATGCAAATGAAGCATGAGATTTGTAAATCCATGCGTCTTTTGCATTTTTTATTTGCTTCATTCGCATTCCTCTTTCGAGGCGAAGCTTTGAAACCAGTGAGAGATTTTGTCACTGATTTCAGTAAAACCAGGAGTGCATGTAGCGAGGGGTGCAAAGCCAGATTGGGAAGCACAAGTCAATGATGAGATTAATTATTAATAAACAAGGACATAATTTACAAAGTTTAATTAAGCTTCTTGCTATCTGAATGCGAGACAGTAAATGGTATTACAGCCATTTTAAACATGGGGAAACCGAGGCAGAGCAAAGTTTATGACATTTTGCCAACGAAGGGTTGTGCAGCAAATTAGCGAGAGCACTGGGAATACAATGGAGGAGTTCTGAAGTTCAATCTGTTTTTTTAAGCAGTAGACATTTTTACCTTCCTATGTATTTAAGCAGAGCCAATATTGTTTGTAAGACATGCGATCAGTGGTGCTTCAGAAAGAAAACCAAAACAAAACAAAACAGCTACTACACAGCAGGCCAAATACTCAGTGTAAATCAAAATATCTCCTCAATGGTGCTATGTCAAATTTCACCAGAAAAGGAGCTGGCCCGTTACGTTTTATTATAACGATTTGGGGTCTGACTCTGACTTAACACCAGCTGCAGCTCCATGTGACTCATGTGCAAATGAGATCAGAATCTGACTCTCAGTTCTCCATTGGCTCTACTTAATGAGCTGCTTATTGAAATCCAAACAAACCCGCCACAGCTCAAGTCTCATGATGAGAAGGAGCATGTTCTTTGTGCTGTTAAAAATTTAACAAGGTGGGCAAGTGTGGTACGGTCTTGCCTCAGCAAAAGCATTAAAGAGAAAGTTGTGCTGCTGTTCCCACCTCACATACATATTAGCTACTTTTTTATTCTCTTTTTTTACTTAAAATTCAAAAGAATGCTGGTCGGAAAGGAGGAAGCTATTCGAAGCCAGCAAGGCTCACCCCTGAGGAGATGTAGATACTGGAATATGGATGAAAGTTAGTCTGATGGATATTGCACACACAGTTCACGAATGTATGCACACACATGCATACAGAATGCAACCCTGAAGGAGGAGATGTGCATCTATTTTAAGGAAAGCTTTGCTGCAGTGTAAGAACACTGGACTGGATTGACATTGCATGTTTTGAGCTGGATTGTTAGCTGGTGTAGCTCAACATAGCACCTCTGAAATTACCTTAGTTTTGTTCAGCATCTTCCTTAATGACCTGGATGAGGGGATGGAGTCCACCCTCAGCAAGTTCACGGATGAAACTAAGTTAGGGGGAAGGGTAGATATGCTGGAGGGCAGGGATAGGGTCCAGAGTGACCTAGAAAAATTGGAGGTTGGGCCAAACAAATCTGAGGAGGTTCACCATGGGCAAATGAAGAGCCTGCACTTGGGATGGAAGAATCTCAAGCATTGTTACAGGCTGGGGACTGACCAGCTAAGCAGCAGTTCGGTAGAAAAGGACCTGGGGATCACAGTGGATGAGAAGCTGGATATGAGTCAATAGTGTGCCCTTATAGCCAAGAAGGCTAATGGCATACTGGGGTTCATCAAGAGGAGCATTGCCAGCAGATCTAGATAAGTGATTATTCCCCTTTATTTGGCACTGGTGAGGCCACATCTGGAGTATCATGTCCAATTCTCGCTTCCCCCCTGCACCCTACCCATTACAAAAAGGATGTGGACACATTGGAGAAAGTCCAGTGGAGGGCAACAAAATGATTAGGAGGCTTGGGCACTTGACTTATGAGGAGAGACTGAGACATGTGGGCTTATTTAGTCTACAGAAGAGAAGAGTAAGCGGGGATTTGATAGCAGCCTTCAACTACTTTAGGGGGGTTTCAAAGAGGATGGAGAGAGGCTGTTCTCAGTGGTGACAGAACAAGGAGCAATGGTCTCAAGTTACAGTGGGGGAGGTCTAAGTTGGATACTAGGAAAATACTATTTCCCTAGGAGGGTGGTGAAGCACTGGAATGGGAGGTGGTGAAATCTCCATCTCTAGAGGTTAAGTCCTGGCTTGACAAAGCCCTGGCTGGGATGATTTAGCTGGGAGTTGGTCCTGCTTTGGGTAGGGGGCTGGACTCAATGACCTCCCGAGGTTTCTTCCAGCCCTAGGATTCTAGTTATGAAAATATGTATCAGCTGAAGATCTGGTCTGTAAGTTTGGAAACTTAGGCTTGTGCACTGAACACTAAATAACATTTTGATTAAAAACTTGAGAGTCACAGAGCTTCACCTGAGCTTTGACTTAGCCTGCTCTGATAGCATCCTGCCTGCCTATGAACCCTACAACCATTTCTCTTTGTGAGATGTATTTGGTTCGTTTCGCTGCATTGTGGGATGCCATAGACTCAAGAGTAATTACTCCCCGGTGCTTCCTGGGGCTCTAAGTTGAAGTAGTGCGTCCACATTAGGGGAGCCTGCCTCAGACTAATTTTGAGGTTTCCCTGTAGTGTGGACATGCTATTTCGAAATAGTTATTTGAGAGTTATTATTTCAAAATAAGTTATTTCAAAATAATCTCCTAGTGTTGACATGCCCTTATTTACGAGGGGTAAATTGACATCTCTTCACTGAAGTCAATTTACCCCAGCTGGGAATAAGATCCCTTCTGTATTTCACTGAGTCCCTCTTCGCATTATAGCCTACACCACCTCGCAGGGGAATGCAGCCGGAATCCCTTCATAGACAGACACTTTTGTATTTTTGCCGCTCAAGGCCGAGTACCCTTGGAATCCTAATGGAACAGCCCCGTGCCACGGGTCCTTTGTACTCGCTTCTGAATCAGCAGGAAATTCTGCACACACATGCACACGTGGCTGTGCGAAGAGTAATAATAAAAAAGAGCAATTTTCATTTCTCTGCTGCGTAGACAATATTCCGAAGGATAGTACTCTATGGCGAGGCGATAGATCAACAGCTGTGCCTGTTCAACTGAAGAATTATTGCTAAAAGCAAGGAAGGGGCTTGCCAGTGCCTCGCCATTGCAAACTGGATCGCCCGTTTGGATGCAGTGTGAGGCTGATGGAGCTGAGTGTCTCTGAATTTCCCTGCACTTGATGTTCCCTCTTAATGCATTTAAAGCAATTTGCAACTAATACTTTTATTTCCTGCTTATCTGCAAGGTGAAGGGATTTGTGGGGCTCCGTGGTAATTATTGTAATCTGCGCGGCTGCCTCCCTCCAAGCCTGTTTCTTACAAATGGCTGCTGTCTGCTGATGTCTGGGCTCCGTCGCGCCCTCTCCTCCTAGTCCCACTCTGCGCTTCATTCTGCACATCACTGTCCCTCTTCCCAGAGTCTGACGGCTCCAAAGAGAAAAGGTCAACCACGTCCAGTGACGTCCATGCTGCCTGAGCAATGGATACAGCCCTGGGTGAGAACTGGGCTCACTTCTACCTCTGGCACTGATTCCCCGTGTGAGCTGAGCCAATCATTTAATTCTGCTTTGTGAAATCCTGGCCCCACTGGGTGTTGCCCTTCATTTTCAGCAAAGCCAGAATTGTGCCTTCTGTGTAGATCCCCACCTTCAGAACGAAGGTGGGGATGATAACACGTATTTTCTCCCATCCTTTGTCTGCCTCGTTGACAGGCCTGCCAATGAGGGGCAGGGGAAGGGCAAAGGGAGAAACTGACCCAGGGCCCAGCTATTCAAAGGGGCCCAGGCCTGGAATTACCATGGCAGTGGCTGGAACCCCAAGCTCAGTAAGTCACCACCAGAGCCCCAGGCTACACACTCTGGACGGCACTGGGAAGGTCAGTGCGTGGTCCAGGTGGCACTGAGGGAGCTGCCTGAGCTCCGCCCCTTCTGTCAAAGACCCCGCCCCTTCTGGGAGCTGCCTCAGCCCCTCCTCCCCTCTTGCCTGGGGCCCGCCAAGTCTGTCGACTCTCCTACTCATTGATGTATACTGTAAGCACTGTTGTGCAAGGACCAGTTCTTGTTATGTGTCTGTACAGCACTGGCCCAACAAGGCCCTGATCCTGACTGGAGCCTGTAGATGTTTTTGTAATATAAACGATTGCAGTAAGAATAATAAATGCCTGTGTTGTCATTTTTGTGAATGAAGAGATGTAGACATGATTTGTTAACTAATATTCTGTGGGGAGGCAGAGGAGGGAGTTCCATATACTAATGAAGGATTCTATTGAGCTAATAAACACTTGGGGCCTGATCCTGGCACACATAAGGTGGTCTACCTCGTCAGTTGGGGTTTGCACTCAGGACTCCAGCATAGCTCGCGTATTTGGAATATGAGCAGAACATGGATGCATTCCAGTAAATCTCTCGCCGTTTTGATGAGGTGGCATAATTTGAAGTAGTTCTAAGTCTGTTCTGAGGGTACATTGAGAAAGCAGGAGCTATTTTGGGATAAGTCTGGTATCCTGAAATAGCATTTTCCACATCTTAACAGCACGTGCGTTATTTTGAAATGCAATCAAAATAACGGGCTTGCTATTCCAATGTCCTGGTAAACCTCGTTCCACAAGGATTTAGGGATTTGTCAGCATAGTGGTCTATTTTGAAATTTGGCACTGTAAATTTCTAAATAGGCCACTATCTTGAAATAAGCTCGAAATACGCCACACAATTTGTATAGCTCAAATTGTGTAGCTTATTTCGAGCTAGTGCCACACTGTAGAAACACCCTAACTTAGATCAGTAGTTAAATTGTCCCCTGACAGCTCCAGGGATTACAGAAGCGCAAAGGTGGCATAAATCTACTTCACTCCCTCTGCCCCCAACACAACCTTTTCTGGGTCCCATGCTGAGCTTAGCTCAGCCAGAACTGAAGACGAGCTCTTAATTTTGCTGGAGTTTCCATCAATGTAAATCAGGAGTCACTCAAGTGAAGACAATGGAATTACATTGATATAAAATCATTGCAGGGTGTTCCCATGTGCTTCAGTACATTTGTACTCAACTGCATACTTAAGTATTCAAAGTACTCCCTGTACTTGCACTTAAGCACTTAAAAACAAGTACCAAATACAGAACATTTAAAGTACACCGCAAAGATACTTAAAGCATAATTAACTTTATCATTACCCAATACTTTTTTTCAGAATACTTAAAAAAACAACACAATCACACCCCTCCCAATGATCCTAGATTCTTCTGACTGGCACCCTGAACCACTGTCCCATCTTGGGTGCCTCAGGGGAGACCTTTCCCTTCACTTTTGATTGGTCACTGCAGCTGGCAGGGAAAAGACTCACTACCTGGCCCTGCCCAGTGAGAGATGATTCAGAGCTGTTTTCAGTGCCAGAAGTGAGGATGCTGTTTATATTATTTAGGCAGTTGTCTGTCTATTGACCAGACCCCCGTTACATTAGAAGTACTTGTGCTCATACTTGTACTTTTACTTATACATACCTAAGCACTCTTTCTACCATGTATTTGTCCTTATAAGTACTTCTGTGACTATATATTCTATACTCATACTTAAATCCTTGTAGTCAGTTCTTCTGGCAACACTGCAGCATTGTAAGATAGTTCAGCATCTGTAAAGGAACATACTACATCATATCTTTGAAAGCATCTTGGTTTATCCTTCAGACCATGATTGTAGAACTGAACTGCACCATCTCATTAGTTATAGGTACAAGCAAAATCCTAGTCTAAACTTTCCTTTCGTCCCCACTATCAATTAACCAAGAAGTTTTATTTTGGCTAGAAAACTCTTTCTTCTTCTCAGGACAAGGGTGAATGGCTCTAATCAAATGAGTTTCTTATAGGTAACTTCAGAATAGCTTAGTTCACCTTCTTACAACAGTGGTAACTCACATACTTCTACACAGCAACATTATTTTGAAATAGCTAGCATTATAGTAATAACATAGTCTGCATCTACACAGCAGGCAGTTATTTGAAAATAATGTCGAAATACTGTCAAGCTGGAGGACTTCTTTCTCCGAGTCCTGTAACCCTGAACGTACGAGGAGTAAGGGAAGTCGGAGGAAGAGTGATCAATTTCGAAATAAGTTCTGTGTAGATGCTCCCAATTTTGAAATAAGCTATTTCGAAATAAGCAACGCAATTGATGTAGCTCAATTTGAGTAGCTTATTTCGAGTTAAGCCCTGCTGTGTAGACACGCCCCAATCAGAGTTCATATTTTGAGTATACACTTAAAAATGATGGACTCTGCTGTGAGTTACCAAACACTGACATTCCCCATCCTGTTTAAACTCCAGTCATAATGCAAATTGGAAACCAAAGCCCCTATGATGTGATGCACATTATTTTGTACAAATGTGATGGAATGTTGAAAATATGGCTGGGTGATAAAATTTGGAAATATTGTGAGAGAAAGGGCTCAAAATAATATGGCTGTTTGAAACAGAGAATTTCCATTCTGTGATTAATGTTGGCATTTCAAAATTTCCTTTCATCCCAAATCAGAGTGAAAATGCAATTTTAAAAAAATTCCTGAGAAATGATTTTTTTTTTAAAGAAATGTTTTGGAAAGAATTAAATTACTCCATTGAAATGAAATATTTCCATAAAATTAAAGTGCTTTAGTTTGACTTTATTATTTCAACTTTATTATATAATATCAACACAAAGGATTTTGTCCATGTGGAAAGGAAACTTTGTATAACTTTCATCCAAGTTTAAGGCAAAATCAGTATGTTCGAGAAGAACGTTTAAGTTTAGTCAAAGCAGTATTAAACATAAGAACAGCCACACTGGGTCAGACCAAAGGTCCACATAGCCCAATATCCTGTCTGCTGACAGTGGCCAATACCAGATGCCCCAGAGGGAGGGAACACAACAGGTAATCCTCACATGATCCCTCTCCTGTCACCCATTTCCAGACAAAATTGTCTGAAAGAAAACTACTTTGTCATAATATTGTTGATCACCACTAATAGGTAGAGAGATAGCTAGTTATGGCGTGTTTGGTAAAGTGAATAAGGATCCTTCGGGTTCTATGAAAGTTATGTTGTTCCTTGAGTTATTGATATCATATTTGTTTTTATTCTATAACATCAAAGACTACCAAAAGTTAAACTGTGTGTCAGGCTGCCCTTTTGAATGAGCATACACATATGATGTCTTCCTAGTCTATATCTGCACCAGCATTAGACACTAAAGAACAAATGAGAGAAGATGTTAATGGGCAAGAGGTAGCCTATGCATGCACAATGAGTCAGACTGGTCGATCCAAGTGTCATTTCTCATCCTTCTGCTATATTGGTTTTACTCCTTTGATACCTGGGTCCTATCTTCATTTCAAAATTATGGCCCTCACTAATTCCTGGTGCAGCTCTACTCACATTATGAAACTTACCCCTGGAGTGTCTTTGGCTCCATGTTCCTCAACAGCTCGTAACATCTCAGAATAGTGTGAGGGTATTCTTTGCAATTACAAACCCTCCGTCACTATCCAGGACATATCAGGCACTGTAATCAACTGGGGAGTGGATGGGGAGAAAGGTTTCATTAAGGCGAGTTTATCTCATCAGGCAGGAGACCTCTGAGGACAGATGAGAAAGCGTGCTCCCTCGCAGCAGCGGCCTGATAAAAACCTTGTCATCTGCAGTTTTCCTTTCAGAATTTGGGAGCATTTCATCTAAATCATCACTCTTTGGGCAGTCCTGTGTGAATCATAATCTTCTCTGATACCGCTATCAGTGGAAATGGCGCTGTCAACATTTATGTCAATGCTGAGGTTGTAATTTCTTGACAGTAATGTTCCTCGCTTGATATAACACTCTCTCTGGCCAGGAACTCTATGCAGCAGCTTCCGTCAGGGTGAAGAGAGAGTCCCACACGAGCCAGGCTTTTGAGCAGTCACAGGCTGACCCCAAACTGAGTGCATTGGGTTTGTCTATACTTAGTTTAAGGGAACAATACACTCAAGAATGCTTGCAGGAAACAACCTGAGAGTGTCTGTGCACTGAGGTTACTTGCTAACCCTCACTGCCCTTTGTCCATGGCTATTCTTAAGGGTGGGAGCTGGAAATTTATATATATATTAATTAGGTTCTTTTAAGGTTTCAAAGTAGATGTGAAATCAGACTCATAGAACACTAGAACTGCAAAGCACCTTGAAAGATCATCAAGTCCTGGCCCTTGCCTTCACAGCAACACCTAGCACCATCTAGACCGTCCCTGATAGATGTCTATCCAACCTCCTCTAAAATATCTCCAGTGATGGAGACTCCACAACCTCCCTAGGCAATTCATTCCAGTATTTAACCATCCTGACAGTTAGGAAGTTTTTCCTAATGTCCAATCTAAACCTCCCTTGCTGCAGTATAAGCCCATTGCTTCTTGTCCTATCCGCAGAGACCAAGGAGAACAATTTTGCTCCCTCCTCCTTGTACCTTTCAGGTACTTGAAAACTGCTGTTATGCCCTCTCTCAGTTTTCTCTTTTCTAAACTAAATAAGCCCAAATTTTTCAGTCTTCTCTCATAGGTCATGTCTTCTAGACTTTTAATCATTTTTGTTGCTCTTCTCTGGACCCTCTCCAATTTCTCTACAACTTTCTTGAAACATAGTGTTCAGAACTAGATACAATACTCCAACTGAGGCCTAACCAGTGCAGAGTAGAATAGAAGAATTTCTTCTCGTGTCTTGCTCACAACACACCTGTTAATGCAAAGGAATTATAAAAAATAAAGAAATCTCACAACCAAGGTCTGTCTGTTGGTCTCCACAACCCCATGCACTCCCCTTTGTCTGTCCTCATATGCCCTCTTGATCTATAGCTACCTTCTGAAAATGACTGTCACTTCAGAGACTAAATCAGTATGCATTCTGCAATGAACACTAATAACGTCTCATAATGGTGTAACAGCACTACGACAAGGGGCAAAGGAATGCTCACTTGTGAGGGGTCACCGGATTTCATCCTATCACAAGTATGAACATGTGAAATAATAAATGGAAAAGGGAAAGTGGTGTAATGTTGAGTACCATAGGGGAAGGATGCATCCTTTCCTCTCCCAGGTGGCTGTAGCTGGAAAGGCCACAGATTATTATTGTCCAGTTAGGTATCCTGCCTGAGCTTTGTTTGAGGAAAGAGGATAGAAAGAGTTTTTTGTACTCTGTGCTGGGTGATAACATGAAAGGATTCCATGCTTATCAAATTAAACTTGCTACTCATTAAGAAAACTTTTTGGAGAGATACTACAAATGCAGCTAACAGGCTAGTCTTGTGTATACAGGCTGACTCCCTGGTGTCTGCTCCAGACTCTTTCCTCCTGCAACCTTTGCTCCTCTCTGCAATTTTGTTGTGGGTTCTTTTGTGTGAGTGTTCACTGACTTGCTGGGCCCAAAGGTCTCTAATACAAGTTTCTGTCCCTGGGCTTGGCCTTCATTGCCATTCAATCACAGCGTGGTAAACCTCAGAGTCCTTCAAATGTGCTGATCTTTGTACCAGTCTTTTACTTCTTGTTGGAGGAAGATTTCCTTCCGTCCTTTTTTCTGCATTCACTTTGTAGGAAGGAGCACTGTTGGCCCTCTGGATAGTTCAATAATTTACTTTCTACTGACACTGCTTCATCAAACCAGTTAATGGTTGAGGCCATGTCCTCCTGATCCTGGCCTTCGCACCATCCATCCCGATGTTCCAGGCAGCTGCCACCACTCCAAAGTTGTGTTTGGTTTTGTCTCCACTTGTGTCCTGAGTCTGTGGGCACCTCTTATGGTCTGTGTTCCATTGCAGCTCAAGCTGTTGCCTTTGTGTGGTTATTTGGTGGTTGGACTCTCACTACTCACCTGTGAGTAGTGGTTCTAGCTCCTTGGTTCGTTTGTTAAAAAGGCTGCTTCACTTGGCTCTCTCTTGCTTCTGACCTTGGTGTTCTACCACTAGGTTGTAGCAAACTAGAACAATAGAAAGATAGGGCTTGAAGGGACCTTGAGAAGTCATCCAATCCCATCCTTTCATGCTGAGACAGGGACAAGTATTTCTAGAGCTATACCTCATGTTAAGCAGAGTCATGGTTCTCAAAACATCCATCTCCGTAATTGTCTAATATCTGGTCCTGGAGGCAGGTTATGGTGATCATCCCATATTGTCTGGTAGGGCTCCCTTTTCATCTGATTTTTTTTTTTTTTTTTTTTTTGGCCATCAGTCACCTGGGTATCTTTACTTCAGACTCAGCATTCTTGTTTCTTGATGGCTACCTAAGGGAATAATAAGAAAGAAGTAAAGGAGGGCAATACACTTAATGTCAATTAATATGAAGTTTCTAGAAAATAGATCCTGTCGAACAACTTGATATTTTTTATGTGATTACAGGTTTGGTTGATAAAGGTCATAATGTTGTTACAATGTATTTAGACATCTGTACAGCATTTGACTTGGTACTTCATGACATTTTGATTAAAAATTAGGAAGGTATCAATTTAACTCGACACAAATTAAATGGATTAACAGCTGTCAAACTGATAGGTTTCAAGCTGTAATTGTAAACAGAGAATCATCACTGAGCAGGTGTGTTTTTAGAGGGGACTGGAGGGATCAATTCTTCATTGTATCCTGATGAGTATTTTTATTGATGACCTGCATGGAAATACAATCATGACTGATAAAATTTGCAAAACATACAAAAATTGGTGGAGTGATACATAAAGAAGAAGGTACAAAATAATCTAGATCACTTTCTAAGTTGGGCTTATGCAAACAATATGCATTTTAACAGAGCTAAGTGAAAATGTATCTAAAAACAAAGACTGTAGGCCCTACTTTTACAGGATGGGGGACTCTGTCCTGGGAAGTAGTGATTCTGGAAAAGATTTTGGAATCATGGTTGATAATGAGCTAAACAGATGCTCTCAATGTGCCACAATGGCTAGTGCAATCCCTGGATGCATAAACAGAGGAAACTTGAGGGGGATTAGAGATGTTATTTTGACTTTGTAGTTGACACTGGTATGACTGTTGACACTGGTGTGACTGCTATCACAATGTTATGTCTGGTTCTGGTGTCCACTAGTCAAGGGGAAGTTGAAAAATTGGAGAGAGATCAGATAATACCTGTGAGAATGATCAAAGTGTTAGACTCAGCCCTGGTCTACACTAGGATTTTATTTCAAAGTAATTCCCCCAAAATCGAATTTATAAGTGGAGCATCCACACTACCAAACCCGTTATTTTGAAATAACGGGCTCCGGAACTTGGAATCTGTATTCCTGCTTTTCAGCAGGAGTGACGCTAATTCTGAAATTGTTATTTCAAAATAATAGTCGTGTGGATGCGCCAATGCCGCTATTTTGAAATATGTACTCCTCCGATTAATCCGAACTAATTATTCCCCAGTGCTTCCTGGGGCTCTAAGTCTGAGGCAGTGCACCCACATTAATGGAGCCTTCCTTGGACTAATTTTGAGGCTTCCTCGTAATGTGCACACACTAGTTCAAATTTGTTAAATTGGGAGTTAAGTTGAATTTAGTAATTTCAAAATAGTTTCCTAGTGTAGACATGGCCTCAAAGAGCTCAAACTATTTAGCTTAGTAAAGAGAAAATTAAGCAGTGAGTTGATGACAGTTATGTACCTGCATAGGGAACAAATATTTAATAAATGGGCTCTCCAATCTACCAGAGAAAAGTATAACAGGAGCCAATGGCTGGAAGTTGAAACTGGAAATATTTAAAAAGTGAGAACAGTTAAACATTAGAACAACATACCAAGGGTCATGGTGGATTATCCATTACTGACTCTTTTAAAATGAAGATTAGGTTTTATCCTAAAAGATCTCCTTTAGGAATTATGCTTTGGGAAGTTCTATAGCCTTTGTTTTACAGGACTTCAGAATACATGATCACAATGGTCTTTTCTGGCCTTGAGATCTAGGAACCTATGTCTTTTTCTCATATTTCTGTTTGGTGCCGAATGCTTTGAATTCTACTTCCATGTATTGTGGCTTTATGTAGGGGTAAACTGAGGCAGTCCATGGTATTCTGCTAAGAATCCCTATTAAAATCCTAAATTTGAGTCAAGGCGTGGAAACACATAGAACAAGCAGCTAACATGACCCTGGTCGCCCTGGCAATCACATTCCAAGAGGGCCTCACTCCGATAAGACCCTGGCTGGTACCAAAACAAACTTCACAGAAGTCGTTCTCACTGTCTCCTTTAATCCTAAATAAGCCTGAGACCCAAGGACTACGCCAACGCGAGGTGGTATTATCTTGCAGTAGATGCACCGTAATTTCAACAGACAAAGTTGCCATTAAAATGCTTGTCTTGTTTATGTTGGCTTATTTAGCTTGTTAGGAATAACTACCTTTATTATTGATAATATGTTTAATTGGTAATGGGCGGAGATGCTGTGTAACCTTCGTAGTTTAATGGCTTATGTGCTCATTACATCTTGCAGCCAGACCCTATCAAATCGCTTCTACTCCGCCCATCTGCTGCCTATATAATCTATTGTAATGTTTTGATTAACTAGTGTTCACCACCTTAACCCCTGAGGGATATTCCACCAGCTGTGTGAAAAAAATCCTCTGATTTTTTTCACCTGTATTCAGAGTGTCCAGAATTATTCCCTACAGTTTATGTCTGAGCAGAGCATGTCAGGTGGATCATATCTTGCAAAATGCACATTTAGTATCCTGATTACAGGTCTTGCCTCCAGGATTGCCCAGGCCACAGACACTGGATTAGTAACCTTATGTGACAAAGTCATTCCACGTGTGAAAACTGCCTAGGACTGTTCAGACCTTTCCACAGTGCCAGGGAGAAATTTCAAGAGGCTGTATACTCTCCCTTTGTTGTCAATCACTAAGCTATTTTCCAGACTTCTGCTGTGCCATGTATGGTCTCCACTGAACATTCATGCCTCATGAGGAGGTACACATCTGGGTCATCTCTGGCATGTCTCTGTCCTCATGTGTGAAACGTGTAATTATCTCATGGGGGGAGATCTTAAATCTGCTGAGATGAGTCCTCAATCCCTTTTAAAATAAAACCCCATTTTGCCCACATTTTATCTTTCATCTGGTAGTAGGGGGTAACTTCCAGTGACATTTGCTTTTTGGTATCTGGTCAACACTGGAGTAGGGATTGTTTTACTACCTGTAGTATCCTATGCTGTTTAGCATTTTATACATTGCCTAGAGCCTCCAGTCAAATATTTGAAGATATTGGAGCATCTCCAGTTCCATGGAACCATCTTTCCAAGGCCTACCCTGCTAAATGTATCTACCCCACGTGTGGACTTTACTAGCTGTATCTTCCTCTCAGTCAAACATTAAAGTCCATTAACATGCCTTATAGTTGATTGAGGGCACATAGTAGTGGCTTCTATTGGATGGTTTCTAATGGGTTGTGAGCAGACAGCTTGTGCCCAAAGACATGGATGTTGTTGGTTATGGTTCTTCGGCACTGGTGAGGCCACATCTGGTTATTCGGCACTGGTGAAGCCACATCTCGAGTATTGTGTCCAATTCTGGGGCCCCTGTTACAGAAATTATGTCCACACATTGGAGAAAGCCCAGCGGAGAGGGCAACAAAAATGATTAGGAGCACATGATTTATGAGGATAGGCTGAGGGATTTGGGCTTGTTTAGTCTGTCGAAGAGAAGAGCGAGTGGAGATTTGATAGCAGCCTTTATCTACCTGAAGGGGTGTTCCAAAGAGTATGGAGAGAAGATGTTCTCAGGTGTGACAGATGACAGAACAAGGAGCAATGGTCTCTAGTTACAGTGGGGGAGGTCTAGGTTGGATATTAGGAAACGCTATTTTCCTAGGAGGGTGGTGAAGCACTGGGATGGGTTCCCTAGGGAGGGGGTGGAATCTTAATTCCTAGAGGTTTTTAAGTCCTGGCTTGACAAAGCCCTGGCTGGGTTGATTTAGTTGGTCCTACCTGGGGCAGGGAGTTGGATTTGATGGCCTCCTGAGGTCTCTTCCAGCTCTATGATTCTATAGTACGAGGTGGTGGAATCATTCCATTCCAAGTAGCACAGGCAGAGCCCTTTTCTCTCTGAGCCTATTACCCTTCTTTTCTATCAAGGCTCTCCTAAAAAATACCCTGGTATGCAGTTTGCATCAATAGTGCACTTAGAAATACTGTCTTTGCTGTTCCACTACCCAACAATGCTTAAGGACTGATGCCTCTGTTAGGATTCACATTAATTTTTTTTTCCCAAAAACATATTCTTGGGTCTTCGGCCATTTCCATGCTGCATAATTTTGTACTAATTGCTCAAGGCTTCCCAGGCTTCTGATAGGTGTGCACAAAGTCTAGAAAGACGGTTGGCCCTCCCTACACATCATTGGGCTCCCTTCATATCATTTGTCTTGGCATTTCTGCTATGTCTCTCAGTTTCTCAGAGTCTGACTATAGTCCCTCAGCAGTTGCGAGATGTCCAAAAAGTTCTTTTCAGCTTTAGCTAACTTACATTGAGTCTAGTATTCCACACAAAACACCTGCTTAGAATTTGTCACTGCTTAGTGGCATGGTCCTCGATTCCCTCTGTGCTGGGGTCTCCTTTTTCCTTTCATCAGCTATAATCTTGAAGCCCTGGGATGTCTGAAGCATCTGGCTCATTTTACATTAAATATATCTCTGGGACTTGACCAATGTCCATGGGCATTCTTATCCAATGGTACATGCCAAAAGGCATGGCAAAGGTTATCAGGTGCCTGGATGGGACATCTAACTCCATATGCCAGAACCTATTCATGAAATGTAATGATTCAAACTGGAATGTAGCCTGGATACCTATCCTATCTAACCTCTCCATCACAAAAAGTATCACGTGTTCTTTAAAGGCCACAAGTTGTCAGGAATTCTGTTGAAGGCATTTAAGCAAATGCATGAGCATTCACAGAGAAATACAGTGTAAAGAGAATATTTGTGGAAAGAATTTTCTAAATCTGCAGTCAGGAGACATTTCAGGGGGAATTTCTTAAGAATTATGATAATCCAATCTGAGAAGATATATATGTGACTTATGTGTTCCAGCAAGCCATTGGATTTTCTAGTTTTGGATACTCACAATGAGCTGCTCGATATACAGAATATATTTCAGTGGCAGAAATTACTAAGATCATTGTAAGGAAACAAACAGAACTGTGGTCTATTTGCAGACAGACAGAAAAGACATTGGATAAATAGTTACCTGCAAATTCTACCCTCAGGTGTAATGACCATTACATAGCCTTCATATCCCAGTATTTTGCCCTCCTTTCTGTCTGTTTACCCCTATGATGCATGCCTTTTTACCTGTTTGATATCGCCACCTCCCTTGACTAAGCTTTAGAACTATGTTTAAAAGGATTTCTTATTGTTCCATTGTGTGCTGCCTGTCTCCTGCCATCTCAGTATCTCCTTCTAGTGGGTCTATCCAAGAGATGACTTTCGTGACTAAGGCTACGTCTACACTATGAGTGCTCTCAGCCAAAAATATGCTAATGAGGGACTCATTTTCATGAGTCACAATCTCATTTGCATATTTTCTGCCAATCTGGTTTTGCGCTGGGGTTTTTGCACAAAAACAAGCAGTGTGGATGTTTTCTTTTTGCGCAAAACTCCCTTTTTCTGCAAGATCCTTATTCCCAAAAAAGGAGGTTTACCAATCTTGCTGAAAAAGGGATTTTTACATAAAAAGAAACGTCCACACTGCTTGTTTTTGTGCAAAAACCCCAGCACAAAACCGGATCGGCAGAGAATATGCAAATGAGATCATGATTCATGCAAATTAGTCCCTCATTAGCATCTTTTTTGCCAAGAAAACTCGTAGTGTAGACGAAGCCTAAATTTTGGGGTAAACTCCAGTATAAAGACCAACTGGTTTCTATTCAAAGAGACACTATTGGAAACCAAAACTGGTTTCTTGAAACACTTAGTGAAGTGTAGAAAACCAGTTCGTTTTCTTCCTCCTTTTAAACCGAGTTGTCTCAAAACTACAGCCAGGTTCTTGACAAGCAGAAGCTCTGCATGTCTTCTATTTTGAGTAGCACTAAATAATTGTTAATGAATCCTTTCTTTATCAGCAGGGCTCAGATCATGTAAGGCGGATTACACGCACTGAATTTGATAGGGAGGACACAAATGCACTGGCTTACCGCTACTGGCTAATTTGCAGGAGATGCTGGCATTGCTTTGTCATGGAAGCTTTTAGATAACTAGACACATTGCTTTAATTTAGTGGGGCTTTGGGCTGGATTTTCAGTGCACTTGCTGGGGAAGTATCCAAGGGCTGCCCTGATACTAATGGCATTTCCCTGGGAGGTAGGAAAAGGTTACTAGCTCCATTTTGTAGATGAAACCAGTGGTTTAGTGTCACGCCCAAGGCCAACCAGGAAGTCTCATGGCAGAGTTGAGAGAGGAACCCAGATCTTTCTGTCTAACTCAAGATCTCCCTTTTGTTCAATGGTACACAAAAGGTCTCAAAGGGTGACATCCAGTCCTGTGCGGTAGACACAGTAGAAGGCCTGTGTATCCCTTGAGTGACATGCAAATCCAATTTTGAGGGTTTAAATTGAACTGGGCTGGGACTTTGTGGCAGGTGGGGACATAGACCCTGATTATGCTTTTCTGTACAGGGATGAATTTCTATGATCAACCAGGGCATAGCCCCCAGTTTGCATGTACAACAAATGTGCCTCTCTCTCTTATTGATGTTCCACACATTTTGTAAGGCTTGAATCTGCTGGAAAGACTGCTCCAGGATGATGTGCAAAGGAGTAGTTAACAAGCAATCCAACAGCATAAAGACTGGCTTTTGTTGTTTTTTTTTTAAAGTTCTCTCATGATAATTAACCTCAGCTGACCTGCAATAAGGGCATTGCAGTGACTCTTGATTTTACATAAAGGTGAGGTCACTGCCCCTCTATGTTCGCTATGATTAAAGAAGAATTTTCTTTTTAAAAAAGGAAGTAGGTGAGGGGATGTCTGAACATCAGTCTCCTGGGGATTCCAACAGATGTATTGGTCAGGCTGTAGGGAATGACCATAGATATACTGTATTAATTGAGCAGGTTAGACATCTTAAGGGATCCTTTATTTTTCCCCCTTTCCTTTTCTGCCAGTCTATGGCTAAGCAGAGAAGAGGGGGAGAGCACCCATTTGGCTTTCTTGAGTTATAATTAAGCAGGATGGGACTTAAAGAGTCCTGCAGCAATTCAGAGGACTCCTAATGCTGACGAGGTCAATTATCCCTGATAAGTGTTGCTCTGGAAAGTATTAACAAGATGACTAATATTAACTGAATGTGAGCTCATCAAGTTTTATTCCTTACTCTGGAGTTCCAGTGTGTGTGGGCGCCCCATGGCATAGGCAGAATGATGGATGGAAGCAGGATGGATAGAAGTGACAACACTAGGCCTGTGGCACATTCTAGAATGGTGGTCACTACAAGCTGTGACCACCACTAAAATGTGGAGGGTAGAGAGAATGGTGGATTGGTGCTGGAATTCAGGAAGGGTAGCTTTGTTATCTGGTCTAAGGGAAGCAGATGTGTTAGTCTGTAAGGGCATATCTACATTAGGAAACTATTCTGAATTATTTCAAAATAACTCCTGCTTTCCCTGAGGAATAACGCTTATTTTGAAATAGTTATTTCACAATAGCGATAGTGTAGATGCTCTGGTGCTGCTATTTTGAAATAACTACTCCCCAGAGTAATTCAAACTAATTACTCCCCAATGCTTCCTGAGGCTTTAAGTCCAAGGTAGCATGTTCATATTAATGGAGCCTGCCCCGGACTAATTTTGAGGCTTCACCATAGCAAGGAAACACTATTTTGATGCTGTTATTTCGGGAGTTACTAAATCAATTTTAGTTATTTCAAAATAGTTTCCTAGTGTAGATATGCCCAAGGTGCCAGAGGACTATTTTTTGTTATCTGTGTTGAAGGATGTTTTCATTTTTAATCTAGATTTGGTGCTGAATGAGCATGCTGGCTTCCACCTCTAAAGGATGGGGCTAAACCTAAACACTAGATCTAGGCATCCACATCCACCTTTATAATGGGTGGAAGAATTATATGTCAATATCAACATCAGTATATCAATATATCTATATCTATATAAACTCTAGAAGGGACCACTGAGATCATCTCGTCTAAATTTCTGTTTAACGCAGTTCATAGATTTCACATGGAAGTTCCTGCAGCTAGCTCAGCCACCTGTGGTTGTGTTTTTAATTTAATTTAATTTAATTTTTTTGAAACAGACTCCCAATTTTGGTTTAAAGACTCCATGTGCTGGAGAAGTTACATCCCAGGATTTTAAGGTGTTTAAATTGTAGACCCAAGTTTAATAGCTGGAGCCCATTTCTGGTGATAGGTTCCCTCAAAAAGGGTGGGGCTAGATCAAAGATGTATCTAAGTGACCATCACCTCAATTTCCATCTCCGTTACCCACGTACAAACCAGGAGATGTTCCACTGCAACAGACTGAGTTGGGCAAGGATAAAGTTGTCTCTCTGATTCAGATTAGACAACAGATACTTACTGAGAATTATCTGACTCTCATAGGTTGTGGGGGAAGAGAATACCCCAAGAGCTCAGGCTCTCTTTTGATGTATGATAGGTCAGTGAAATCACAAGAACAGTGTTATGGTATTCCTGGTGCTAACTCAAACTATGATATTTTAGTGCCATACACAACAATTAAAAATACAGCCCTGATTCTTCACCGCTTTTTCAACTTATGTCACCATTTATATCTCTGCAAAATGAATAGATCTTACACCATTTTGCATAGAAGTAAATGAGGTATAAATTGCAAGGCACTTGAAAATCAGAACTTTTTTTTTAAATCTCTGCAAAAGCTTTGGCTTAAGTTTGCTCACTGCCTGGGTGAATGTTTTCACTTGTTCTTTTTGTGTGTGTCCTATATGCACTTGCCTTCACTAGGGCCATGTCTACACTAGAAAGTATTTCAAAATTACTAAATTTGACTTAGCACCTGATTTAACAAATTCGAACTACCATGTGCATAATTTGGGGAAGCCTCACAATTAGTCCAAGGCAGACTCCATTAATGTGAATGCGCTACCTCAGACTTAGAGCCCCAGAGTAATTAGCCTGAATTATTCTGGGGAGTAGTTATTTCCAAATAGCGGCACCAGAGCATTTACACTGTTATTTCAAAATAACTATTTCAGAATTAGTGTTACTCCTGATGAAAAGCAGGAGTACAGATTTCAAATTCTGTGGCGCATTATTTTGAAATAATGAGTTTGGTAGTGTGGATGCTCCACTTATAAATTCGACCAGGGGAGTTATTTCAAAATAAAGTCCTACTATAGACCAGGGCTTACTCTTTACTCCTGCAGGGTAAAATCCATCTGCATTCAAGTGATCAGTACATGTCTCCTCCCCATTAAAATCCCAGTAGAGCCCTGTAAGCACTGAAGGCACCTTTGCCACCTCTCCGCACAGGTGAGAATTTGGCTTATAGTCCATTTCCTACTGCCAACATCTTAGTTTCTTCTCTAAAGAGACTAACAACAGTTTAAAAAGCAATAATAAACAAAAAAAGATTATCCAGTGGCTTGAATATGCATTTGTGTCATAACCATGAGGGATGGGCAGCAGCCTGGGGCCTAAGGGGTTAACCTAGCCAGGTAGCAGTCAGCCAATAGTAATGCAGGTAGGGATTTCAAACTAAGACAAAGGATTTTTAACTTTTGCCTCTTTTGGTCTCTGGCCAGTTTGCTCTCTAGATACTGAGGGAGACAGAAGACATGTCTCTCTCCAAGAAAAACACTTCATAATGTGTACGTAGGGTAAAGTTGAGATAAATCCATCAGGTTTTATTGTTTTCTGTTCTGGGACTTTGGATCAGATGTCTGTGCTGTTAGAAATGGGTTTTCCTCTCTTTTGTAACTAAGTCCTGAGCCCATGGGGGTCCCCCATGAGTATATTAATTGGTGACTTTTTCCATCTCGTCATTGTGCTTGCAATGGTAGTATTGTTTTGGTAAGAAATGTTCTTTCTTTTGTATTAACCTGGTATTGGTTCATTTCTGTGTCCTGGAAGAACTGTCTGTGGATATCTGCATGCCTCTGACTAGGGGACAGCTACCAAAGACTGCAATTTGTATTTTCTCTTTTCTTCTTCAAGCTCTTTGGGGAAAAGAGCTTGGGGTGCCCTGGGGTTGGTTTCAAGTGTCCACCCCTGTTTGTGGGTTCAAAAGCACTTGATGGCGGCAGTGGATTTTATCCCCAAAATCTAGGTTTTTTAAAGATTTTGGGGGGAAGCTTTATAACAAAGCCAGGAAAAATAAGGTTTTGGGGTTGCTTTTGTGGGCCCCCACTTCTGCATTCATTGTGCCAGAGTGGGGATTAGCCATGACAATTTGTCACAGTAAATACAGGACTTCAGCACAGAAAATATTGTGGCTGTACAAATAAACCTAGCAAACTTGAGTTTCTGGTTGATGACAAAAACAATTTAGAGACATAACATGGGCTCCCTGGGAAGGGGCAACTTTCAATAGGAGATTGTGCTCACAATGCAGCACAAATATTGACTAGTAAAAACACAGTTTACTGCGAAAGAAATGGGAGACTCATTAGTGGCATTACAGTGCCATAAACTGCCCTCCTCCAGAGGCACAGAAGTTAGCAGCAATGAAAGTGACATCTGAGAAGGACGGTGCCATCTGTAAGTTTACATGTTTTGATGGCTGGTGGGGGAAGAGAGGCATGAAATTATTCCAAAATACGAATGAAAATGTTCCTAAGATGGAGCGGCAAGCACTTGGGAAGTGGATGGAATACACTCAGAGAATGGATGCCAACTTTGTGATAGCACAAAACTGAACACCCTAGCCCCACCCCTTCTCCAAGGGCATGATCCTAAGCCTCCACCTCTCCCCCCGCCCCCCACTCACTATATTCTCCTCCCTTGGTGTCTAGCTCTCCCTTCTCTCATTCATTTTCACTGAGATGAAATAGATATACTATTGGAAAAGGTTCAGAGAAGGGCAACTAAATTGATTAGGGGTTTGGAACGGGTCCCATATGACGAGACATTAAAGAGGCTAAGACTTTTCAGTTTGGAAAAGAGGAGACTAAGGGGGGATATGATAGAGGTCTATAAAATCATGAGTGGTGTGGAGAAAGGGAATAAGGAAAAGTTATTGACTTGTTCCCATAATATAAGAACTAGGGGCCACCAAATGAAATTAATGGGCAGCAGGTTTAAAACAAATAAAAGGAAGTTCTTCACACAGCACATAGTCAACTTGTGGAACTCCTTGCCTGAGGAGGTTGTGAAAGCTAGGACAACAACAGAGTTTAAAAGAGAACTAGATAAATTAATGGAGATTAAGTCCATTAATGGCTATTAGCCAGGATGGGTAAGGAATGGTGTCCCTAGCCTCTGTTTGTCAGAGGGTGGAGATGGGTGGCAGAAGAGAGATCGCTTGATCATTACCTGTTTGGTTCACTCCCTCTGGGGCACCTGGCATTGGCCACTTGTAGCCAGACAGGAACCCCCCTGTAACATCCATTTTTGCTTGCCTGGAGCATACAGGGCACACAGAGCAGTAACATCAACATAGTCTTTGAAAGCCTTGACAGCAGGCCTGGATATGCTGGCTGCTGTGACCATGGATGGCTGTAAACAGAGATACGCCGATTGCTGACCTCGAGGCTGCGAGAACTGCCTTGGCTGGCACCTGTGTTGATACGAACACACACTGTCCGTGGGGGGGAGGAATCTCCCGCCCAGTAAAGAATGTCCAATACTCACAATTTAGTTATCTCTCTTGCAAGTGTAAATTAAGTTGAAACTCCCTTGTAAGAACTGGCGTCACAAAGACAGACCAACACAATCTGGCATCTTAGATAAGAAAAAGGATACGAGCCCCTATGGGTATAAAGATGGGTCCAGCAGCACACTTCCTCTGAGTGTTAACCTGCCTGCTGGTCGGGTTAAGTAATTGCCTCCCGAGGTTCCATGGGGACGCCCACCTCGTATTCGTCTTTCCTAGGAATTGAGGGACCGGCCCTGGCTTGACCCGCTGGAGTCGAGAGGCACAGAAGGAGGTAAATATTGTACCTGGATGTGTCCTTTGTCTTAAGTGTACACGTGGACTTAGAGCTCTTTAAAGATTAAGCTGTCACTTGGTACCCTTATTTCTATTTTCTATCTTTATTTTCTTTGTAACCATTTTTAAGATCTATATTTGTCAATAATTAAGAAATAGAACAATAGCCATTGTAACCACATGCTTTATAAGTCTCCTTAATAAACCTGTAACTGTTTAAGCTTTAACCTGACTCCTTCAGTTGCTGTAACAGAACCAAGCACAATTTAAAAGAACTTCAGCCGGTCATAAGGGACAGGTATAGGGAGAAGCTTGAGCGTTTGGATCGTGTCGCTTCCAGAGGACAGATCCGTGGGGCATCTCTCAGTCTTCCCTAGACTGCCCACTGCGAAGGGATCCTGTATCCTAGCAGTTGAAATCTGAGATGTAATAAGCTCTCCCTGTAAAACTCCTCGGGGCGCCCTTCAGCCTTTCCTAGGCTGCCTGCTGCGATGGGACCTTGTGTCCCAGCAGAAAAGACTTGGGTGTATCATACACACAGACTGCCCTGACCGTCGGCTGACAGAATTGGCGTAGTTGGCAGGATTGTGTTATTAGTTGAAATACAGCAGCATGAAGCCAGTCATGCTGGACATGAATTTTAGCTGTATGGAGAAAGAGTTTGCCCAAGAGGGATGGGGCAAGCTTAAATGGGATAAAGAGATGTTAGGGAAAGGCGCTTGCATCTGGCTGTTAAAGGGTGTGTGCCAAGCAGCCTGCTCCAGCTACTGAAACTTAGAGACAGAGCTTATTAGAGTACAGAGAGAGAGATACGAACTCTGGGAGCAATGCCAGAACCTAGATACCCGGGTGCAAACCCTAAATAAGGACATGGAGCACCTACAGGAACGGCTCCTCCCGAGGCTAGAGAGGGGAAGGAGAAAGTAATTAAATGGAGAAAAATGAGCTTTTGGAGCTGGCTTTAAGAATTTGATGGCTCAAGCCCCCGCCTTCCATCGTAACCAAGATAAAACAGTACAGCATTTCAGCCGAAGCTATGGCTCCGGTCTCTGAACTAATTAAAGATCTGGAAAAACGGGGAATCTTAATTTGTACCTACTCCCTGTATAATTTGCTCAGGAAGCATGCTCACTGGGAATGGACCCCACCCACGAGGAAGCTCTGAGACAGCTGATAAACGAGATACACACTTATCAGTCTATGGGTCCAATTCACCCTAATACCCCATTTCATTGTACCTAGTAGTAAGGAGAATGTCTATAACAGTAAAGCCTCTCAGTTAACACCCGTGAATAGTTTGAAGCTTCACACATTAAACACCTGGTCTGCAGTACAAGAGGGAAACGGAGGCATGCCACTGTTGGGGAAGGCTAGCAACTCTGAGGTAATTCAAGGGAGTGGAAGGTCACGAGTACTGATGAAGCATCATTGTTCTCGGAAAGTTGCAGCTCACTCGCCCATGGAAGTGGTAAGGAACTCGCTGTAACCCGTTCCCCTAGCAGATCTTAGGCAGTATTTTAAGTTATAATGGGCCACCCCGACGGGGGTAGAAATGTTTTCTTGTCTTTCAGATAATCAGAAAGTGCTGGTGCCAGCTGAAGAAACAACAACAAAAACTATGGTTCTGTGTCATGACATCATAAGTTTGTGTTCTGTCCAAGTTTGTCTTGTGTGTCTTACTTGTAATATGTATTGCAAATATTGTTGTGTGTAGGATATTGTTTTAATGAAAGGTTATTTTAAGGAAAGCAGAAGCATGAATTTAAACCAACAAAATTAATAATTGGGCCCAATCAATTGGCAATCAGTTGGCAACTTTGACATTTAGTGAAAGGATAATAGCGTAGTAATTGATTAAGCTAGGAGAATGTTAACAATATCTCCACAGGTGAACAAAGGAAAGTAGACAGGGAAGGCTGCAGTGGTCTCAGCAGACACATCCGCTGCACCCCTGACTGCAAACATAGAAGGGTCAGCTCAGTTTGCAGAGCTGGCAGCAATCAAACTAGCTTGTGAGGCAGATGCCAGTACCATCTCCACTAACTCCTATGCTGTATGGGCTGGAGCCACCCAGTGGATAACTAACTGGAAGAATACTAACTGGGAAATAGGGGGAAAAGCCTGTTTAAAAAATTGGAATATTGGAAATGGATATACCAGCATGCAACCCAACATGCCTTAAGCATAGGTCATGTGTCAGCTCACTAAAAGAACAACACCCCGGCTGCACAGCTGAATAACTTAGCAGATGCAGCAGCACAGATTTTTCACTGCCCAGGTAGATTGGGAACGCCTGTACACTTGGCTACATGAAACCTTGGGACACACAGGAAGCGATGAGCTGGTGCGGCAGACACATGCCAGGGGGGTGGCCTATCACCCACCAACAAGCCAGAGATCTGGTACGAGCTTGCACCCTCTGTGCTGAACTCAGAAAACGTACAACAGAAGGGCAACGGTTTGCCTGACTAAAAAAAAAATGGGAAAGTACTATGGGCAACCTGGCAAGTAGATTATATTGGCCTACTACCCACCAGTAAGCAAGGGTGGAAGTATGTTTTGACTGGAGTGAAAATTGTTTCAGGGATTGATTTTGCTTACTCAACCCAAGTGGCAACAGGGTTGTCTACAATCATGGGACTAAACTGCTTAATAGCCCTTGTCCCAACACCCCAGTTTGGGAACGCAAACCCGCGTACTGCACTCCTACAAGGGAAAAGGAGTCTGGACCACTGCAGACGCTGGGCTGATACCAATAACCATTACTGAAGCTTGGATTGTATCCAAGACCGGCAAACCTTATGTTTTATTACAGGAAACTGAGGCAATGGCTCTGAACAGCGCTCCAGTGGGATGGATCCCTCCCAACGCTGGTGTGGATCTGGGAAACCACCATGAACTTTTTTGTATATATACCGCTTGTTGTTGTAGCACTTGCAATCGCTGTTGTTGGTTATAGACTGAACTATGGAAAAAAACCTAAGCTGAAGCAAGACACGGTACTCCCACTCGCCATTGTTTTCTTCCTCATCTCAACTGTTGCTGCTGTACCAGAACACCCTGCTCAACTCCTCTACCGGACTGGGAATCGAGTTTGTCCCTCTCAGCCCAAACGATTGGTGGAACAAGAGTGACATCTTCCGATGGGGACCGGTATGGTTCGATGACAGCGACTACAACAATCCTCAAAATTAACTCTGGGGGGAGGCAAGGGAAGTGGCAACGGATGGTATGGGGTAAGACATGCTGTAACTAAGAATGTAAACAACTCATGGCTAAATTGGTTAGCCCAACAGCTGGGACTTTCCTTAACTCCTTTCCTACATTCCATTATAAGCATTGTAATTGTTGTAATCATTTTCTGCATTACCCTATACATTGTGCAACGCCTAGTCAATGTAGCTATCTCTTCTGTGCACATTCGATATACAGCACTAGGAAAGGACCCTAGCCAATTCCTAGATCCTGAACCCTCTATTCTGGCCATTGGGTACTTTTAGAGTCCCCCAAGGTGGGCAAGAGGTGCTGGTATCACCGCCATCTTGTATCCTGGGACGTGGTGTGTCGTATCAGGGGGTGGAATGTAGCCAGACAGGAACCCCCCTGTAACATCCATTTTTGCTTGCCTGGACCATACAGGGCACACAGAGCAGTAACATCAGCATAGTCTTTGAAAGTCTTGACAGCAGGCCTGGATATGCTGACTGCTGTGACTATGGATGACTGTAAACAGAGATACGCCGATTGCTGACCTCGAGGCTGCGAGAACTGCCTTGGCTGGCACCTGTGTTGATACGAACACACACTGTCCGCGGGGGGGAGGAATTTCCCGCCCAGTAAAGAATGTCCAGTACTCACAATTTAGTTATCTCTCTTGCAAGTGTAAATTAAGTTGAAACTCCCTTGTAAGAACTGGCGTCACAAAGACAGATCAACACAATTTGGCATCTTAGATAAGAAAAAGGATACGAGCCCCTATGGGTATAAAGATGGATCCAGCAGCACACTCACTCTGAGTGTCAATCTACCATCTGCCTGCTGGTCGGGTTAGGTAATTGCCTCCCGAGGTTCCATGGGGACGCCCACCTTGTATTCGTCTTTCCTAGGAATTGAGGGACCGGCCCTGGCTTGACCCGCTGGAGTCAAGAGGCACAGAAGGGGGTAAATATTGTACCTGGATGTGTCCTTTGTCTTAAGTGTACACGTAGACTTAGAGCTCTTTAAAGATTAAGCTGTCACTTGGTACCCTTATTTCTATTTTCTATCTTTATTTTCTTTGTAACCATTTTTAAGATCTATATTTGTCAATAATTAAGAAATAGAACAATAGCCATTGTAACCACATGCTTTATAAGTCTCCTTAATAAACCTGTAACTGTTTAAGCTTTAACCTGACTCCTTCAGTTGCTGTAACAGAACCAAGCACAATTTAAAAGAACTTCAGCCGGTCATAAGGGACAGATATAGGGAGAAGCTTGAGCGTTTGGATCGTGTCGCTTCCAGAGGACAGATCTGTGGGGCATCTCTCAGTCTTCCCTAGACTGCCCACTGCGAAGGGATCCTGTATCTTAGCAGTTGAAATCTGAGATGTAATAAGCTCTCCCTGTAAAACTCCTCGGGGCACCCTTCAGCCTTTCCTAGGCTGCCTGCTGCGATGGGACCTTGTGTCCCAGCAGAAAAGACTTGGGTGTATCATACACACAGACTGCCCTGAGCGTCGGCTGACACCACTGTCGGCAGACAGGATATTGGGTTGGATGGACCTTTGGTCTGACCCAGTCTGGCCGTTCTTATGGGCTGGCATAGTGGGTTGGGGTGCAGGAGGAAGTGAGGACTCTGACTAGGGGTGTGGTCTCTGGGGTGGGGGGGGTGGGGTACAGGAGGGAGCTTGAGGCTGGGGAATGGGGCTGAGAGTTTCAGAATGCAGATTGAACTAGTGGTCTTTGGGGGGCCAGGGATAAAGGTTCAGGGTATGGGAGTGGCATCTGGGCTGTGGCAGGAGGCTGGGATGTGGGAGGGGGTCTGGGTGTGCAGGGCTAGGATGGGGGCAGGAGATTAGGGATCTGGGCTGGGGCTGCAGGCTGTGGTTGGGGCTAGAGATGACGGATTTGAGGTACAGAAGGGGGCTCCATGTTTGGAGGGGCAGGGGCTTGAGGCTCAGGCTTATCTCAAGGCAGCTTATCCTGCTCAGCTGTGCAGCAAGGCTTAGGCAGCCTAGTCCCCACCTGTCCTGGCACCGCTCTGCACCCTGCAAGCTGGCCGGCAGTTGGTTCCTAGCCAATGGCAGCATAGAGCCTATGCTCAAGGCAGGGGCAGCACATGGAGCTCCTACTCATCTAGGAGCTGGGCCTGCAGTCTGCTTCTTGGCCACAGTGGAGGACTTAGCCCTGTAGCTCTGACAACCAGACTTAACAGCCCGGTCAGTGGTGGTGACCAGAAATGCTAGCTCCCCTTTTCAAATGGGTATTCCAGTGAAAAACCAGACACCTGGTCACCCTATAGAGCTAAAGTGGGATACTTAATAGCAGGGCTGGCTTTGTCATGAGGAGAACTGAGGCGGCCACCTCAGGCTCCAGACTGTGGGGGGGTGGGCGCCACGAGGACCCAGAATGTAGAAAATTGTGTCTCCTGCTAGTGCATATGTAGGTAGCAGAGCAGTGCCATGAGAGGAGTAGAACAGGAAGAAGGGAGAATTGAGACCTTTCAAAGTTTTGGCCCAAGCGAGGGGGCATAGGGGTGTCATTTGTGCTCCCCTCCTCAGGTGCCAAAATGTTGTGGGCCGGCCCTGCTTAATAGCAGAGAGAAACTGGATTTTGGGGCATTTCAAAGAAAAGGTATAGACATCTTTCTATTTCCCACGAGAACTGTGAAATATAAATTCACATTCTGACAAGATAGCAAAGTCTCTAAATTACTTTACCTTGGCCATTCTGCCTCCCCCCCAAAAAAACCCACCCCCAATCCTGTGAATTTGGGAACAAGTGAGTGACAGTCTGAGAATGGAATATTCAAATTTGAAGCCTGTGACTCCCGTGCAGTCAAATAACAAACAAAAACATAAACATAATCAAGGGGGAAGAAGCTTGTACAACTCACCAACCCATTTGACTTTACAATTTTCTAAACCAAAAGTATCTGGGATCTCAATCAGAGCACGTCAAAATGTTTCCATCTGACATGTCTCTTGTAAATGTAGCCTGACAGTCCCGGTTTCCAATTTCCCATTTTCTCACTTAAATGGGTAACGTGTGTAAATGATGTTTATTTTATTGTAAATAAAGGGTTGGTTCTGCTCTTTACTATCCTGGTTCCTCACCAGGAGGGGAATGAACTAGGTGGCAGGCTAGAGTTCTCTCTGCCAGTACATAGGAGATGGTAGTTTTAGCAGTTATAGGAGACCAAAGCTAAAGCTGCCATCTCCTATGTATTTTCATTAAGACTGGCAGAGAGAACTCTAGCCTGCCACCTAGTTCATCCCCCTCCATGGCGGCAAGACAGATTTCATACACCATTTTCCCCTGCCTACTAATTGGATGTCACATCTTGCTTGAATATATTTTTCACTTTGCAGTTTAGTCCAATGCTTGAAGTGTTCCTAGGTGCATGGCTAAAGCTTTTCTTTATATTTTAACCTGTTTTTTTTCCCCTCCTCTGCTGAGGCTGAAGCCATCTATCTCTTGTTCTGTTCTTGAAGGAGAGAAATTGCTCAATTTCTATTTTATAACATCACTTAATGTATTTGTAGCTAGCGACGATATCTCCCTATGCTTCTGTTTGGAAACTGAAGCAGAGACTCAAGGCAGGTGAGGAAATATCTTGTGGGACCAGCTTCTGTTGGGGAGGGAGAAAAAAGCTTCTGAGCTGCACAGAGCATTCTTCAGGCCTGGGAAAAAGGAGCTCCTGCTACCACAGCAAACTGCAAGGTGGAACAGCTGCGTTACCCTCTATAGTTAGCTTTGAAGGGTCCCTTTGAATCTGTGCTGAGTGCATAGATTCATAAGGACCCATGATGCCACCTACACAGATCTAGGTTTGTCTTCCCCTGGCCATTCTGGGGATTAGCTCTTTCGGCCTGACTCTCTTCCTGCTGTTCCTCAGACCATTGCCTTCCTCTCTTGGTCTGCACCTTCCTCCCCCTTTCTCCTCATCTTCACGGTTTAGGCCCTCCCACCACATCACAAGCATCCTCCCTCTCAGGGGTAAAAATCACAGCCTTCTGCCCCTCTTAGGCAGTCCTCAATGCCCCTCCCTGGCTGAGCCTCCCCTTCAGTGGCCAGAAGAAAAAGAGAGACATGGACAGTCTTCAAGTTCACTGCCCAGATGGTGCCACTCATTTAGTAATCGGTAGGGGACCCAGCCCCACGCTCCACTTAGGGTTCCAGTCTTGGGACCCTAGTTCTAGCAGTTAAGATCTGTACTAGCACAAATTCCCCTGCACTACTTCCTCCCTTGCCTATACCAGGCTCACATTATCTACCCTCCTGGCTAACCCCCTCACTTCTAGATCTGCTAGACAAAGCCTTCTTCTTGGACCCAAATCCTTTCCCTTGCCTTGTCTCAGGAACAGTGACTGCAACACTTGTGCTGCTACCAGCTGCCTGTTTTAATGGAAGCCAGGCCTATTCCTCTCCAGGTGATTCTCCTTTAATTAGGCTTTTTTCTAAATAGCCCTCTGTTTGCAGCCTACTAGGATAATTGGCCCATCTCCCTCAAATTAATCTCTGCAGGGTGTGTGTAGGGAGCAAACCTCATCAGAAGTCAGAAGGGACAATTATGACCATCTAATAGTCTGATTTCCTGCATACTACTGGTCATAGCATTTCACTGAGTCATTTCTGCATTGAGTATAGCACCAAAAGCACAGCTATAGGGACTCAACTTGACATTTCATTTTTTTTTCCATGTAGGAGCCCATGATCCTCTGGTCTAGTATCCCATCCCTGAGAGTGACGATTAGCACCTAGAATCATAGAGCTGAAAGAGACCTCAGGAGGTCATCAAGTCCAGGCCCCTGATCTAGGCAGGACCAATCCCAACTAGATCAACCCAGTCAGGGCTTTGGAGCAAGCAGGGATTGTGTTTTTCCTAACCTCCCTTTGGTGAGAAAAGTGACCAGAGAGAGCTCAGATGAACCATAGAAAGCTCAGTCTTTGGTGATTAATTTAAATGCACCACTCTGGCAACCAAGCTGGGCCCTTTATCTTTATTCTGTCCCCCCCGCCCCCCCACCAAGCAGATTTCAGCAAAGTGAAAAGAGGCACAATGCCTTTGAAATGGAGGGTTTGTGCTGAGCTTCTGCAAATTGTCTTTTAGGGGAAGTAAAACTATTAATACCCACTAGTTCTGACAGTCTGAATATACATTGGCATGTCCAGTTTTCTAAACAGATCTTTACCCCCAAACTTTTATAATTTTTGTGGCTCTCCTTTGAACTGTGCAGTCTTTCCTTATAGCTCCCAGTCAATCTAAATATTCAGAATACAATACAAATTAAGAAGTTGCCAAGAATCTGCAAACTAGAATTCTTAGGGGTTTCTTTTTTTTTCAATTTTTAAAATCATGGAACTAGCAAGAGATAGAGCTGACATTATCTTGTTTTGCTTATTCACTCCACCGATTTAACTCCTCCCTTCTGTATTTAGATTCTGATCTTGCTAATATTGATGTGCTGGAGTAACTTTATATGGGAGCAGTCTCGTTAAACTCAGAGGTAAAGATGTGTAAAATTACTCATATTTGATTTTTATTGATTTTTATACACAGAAAACAAACAATGAAAACACAAAAAGATAAATGACTCACAGTCTGTGTCGGTCTCCAAATACCACATCCTTCACAGGCTCGCCAAAGGGATGATGTACTTTTGTATCTTGTCAAAGATGCAAAACTAGACAATATAAAACAACAAGACTCCATAGACTTAATGCATGAGGGTGGAGATTACTGTAGTAAAATAGGACAAAACATACATAAATAGGAAAAGGAGGGAAGGCAGGGAGTAGGAAAGAAAAGGTAAAAGAAGGAGGAATTAGGTAGAATTGGGGTCGGCATTCTAGAACAACAGCATTGGTCCACCAAATGAATCTGAAATCAGGGTCCAGACTTCTTTAACTTTTTCTGGTTAATCTATAGGACAATAAACTATTCTCTGACTGCAAACTTAAAAGGGTCTTAATACCATTGCACCATTCTAAGCAAATAAGCTGTTCTTCTACTTGGGCATAAGCATGTGCTGAGAGATCAAAGGCCCAGATGTTTAATGTATTGTTCCAGCCCTGTTGGTCCCAGGATACGAGAGATTTTTAAAGGTGCATAAGTGTTGTTCGGCTCTGTGTTGCAGGGCAGGTCCATCTTTACCCATATGCAGAATATGCAGCTATGTAGGGTACCTGAAAATCTGGGGCACCCCTGGGTCTTAATGTCCACTGACCCACCTCATCCCATCCCTATTCTGTGACTCTGCTCCCTTCAGAAGAGGCTCTAATTAACTTAAAAGTGAAAAAGCCTGCCAGACCTATTAGCAAAACACTGAACCTATTTTGACAGACATTTGCCAACCCCAGATATAGGGTATGTCTACACTTGCAGCCTAATTCGAACTAAGGCTGCAAATGTAGGCATTTGGAATTGCAAATCAAGCCCGGGATTTAAATATCCCACGCTTGATTTGCATGTTCCCGGCCGGTCGCCATTTTTGAAACTTACAAGCCCGAACTAACTGCCCGCGTCTACACGCGGCAGGGAAAAGGGCATTCGAAATAAAGCCTTATTCCGAACTACCTGTTATTCCTCCTGCGATGAGGTGTAACAGGTAGTTCAGAATAAGGCTTTATTTCAAACCCCCCTTTCCCTGCCGCGTGTAGAAGCGGGCAGTTAGTTCGGGCTTGTAAGTTTCAAAAATGGTGACCAGCCGGGAACATGCAAATCAAGCGTGGGATATTTAAATCCTGGGCTTGATTTGCAATTCCGAATGCCTACATTTGCAGCCTTAGTTCGAATTAGGCTGCAAGTGTAGACATACCTATAGACTGTCAGTTTCTGAATGTACTGTGTTCATCTATAGGACCTTTGTTTACAATTTGCTCGAAATATATTTCATTAGTGCATTGCTGAAGATTATAAAATCACACCTCTACAAATTATCCTCTCCTTTTCCCCAGCTGCCATCAGGTACGGGGACATCAGTTTAATAGTACTGTGCAGAACATCATAAAAATACAAAGAAAGACCCTGTTGCAAGGCCTAAGTGATTTAGATAACTAACACACATTGTCAAAAGTGACTTAGAAACCTAAGCCTCATCGAAAGTCAGTCAGACACAGATGCCTAAGTGCCTAAATCACATCTGAAAATGAGACTTCGCCATCTGATTTACTTAGGCCTGGATTTTTAAAGATATTTAGTCATTGTTGTGTTCATCGCTGTAATGCCTAATCGGCTCAGAAACTTAAGTCTCATTTTCAAAAGTTACTTTAACTATATGGGCTTGAGAACTTAAATGGTGAGTGGAGCAACTGTCACGTTCACACTTCTGGGTGGTACATTGTCCCACGTAGGGACACTTAGACCACTTACAGAAAGAATGAGTTTGCTCTAAAGCAGGGGTCGGCAACTTTTTCAAAGCAAAGAGCCAAATGACATCAACATTCAGAACAAGTGGTCAACAAAGAGCCGTATAAGAATGCCCATTTGCATGACTGAAAATATACAACTTAATATTATTGATAATTGACATGATTAATAATAGCATAAATGAAACGTACTCACCGACTTTATTTAATGGGACTTCTCTGCTGCATCTTTTCACACAGTTCCTTGAAGTTTACATCATAACTGGTCAAATCCGGCTTCATGCACGTATTCTGCCAGTCTTGTGGCAGGGGGCTTGTGATGTGGGGATGCAGGAGTCTGGGTTGGGGTGTATGAGGGGCTCAGGCCAGGGGGCTTGGGTGTATGAGGGGCTCAGGGCACAGGGCTGGGGTGTGTAGGAGTGTTATGGCTGGGGACTGGGAATGGGGGGGTGCAGGAATCTGGGGATGAGGGGATTCAGGAGTTTGGGGATGTGGAGTTATAAGGGGTTCAGAGCAGGGGGTTCAGGTGTATGATGGGCTCAGGGTTGGGGAGTGGAGGAATGTTATGATGCTGCGGCCAGATGGGGCTGGGCCCCCATTGGGGGCTTGTTAGACAAGCTTCATTTTTAAATAAAGTAAAATATTATGTCCAACACAAAAGGTTTCAACATTGTCTTTATTTAAGCCAGGGGCAGGGAACCTTTCTTGGGTCGGGGCCACCGACACACAGAAAAATTGTTCGGGGACCACACAAGTGAGAGGAAAAAAAAGAACCACAAAAAAACCCTCCAAGAACCTCCATCCCTCACTGAAGTGGCCCCCAACTAAGGCACCTCACTCCCCTGATGCTCGAGACCCATGAGGGGTGGGGGAAGAGACAGGGAAGACTGAGGTTCAAGGCCTCAGGCCAAATTAACTCTTCTCAGGTTCCAGCGTTCGTGGATTTTGTGGGCCCCCTTAGACTCTGAGGTGGGGCCAAAATGAGGGATCCAGTGTGTGAGACAGACCTGTCAGTGGGGAGGAATGGGGATGGGGGTGCAGGATCTGGGTGTCTGGGTGGGAGGGGGAGGGGGAGGGGACAGGAGCAGGCTGTGGGTGGGAATCTTGCCAGGGGCAGGAGGCAGGAGCAGGGTGCTGGTGGGTGTCTGGCCAGGGGGAGAAGGCAGTAGTAGGGTATGGGTGGGTGTCTTACCAGGGGCAGGAGGCAGGAGCAGGGTATGGGTGGGAGTCTGGCCAGAAGCAGAGGGTAGAGCAGGTTGGGGGTGCAGGGTCTCGGCATAGGGAGGGCAGGGGTTGCAGGGTCTGGTAAGCACTTTCTTGCTTTTTGCATGCATGCTGCTCTCAGGCTCCCTGTCCCACGCATGGCTTCCCGTTGCTCCAGTGGCTGGATTCTGGCCAATGGATCAGTGTGGGATCCCCAGCCTGGGAGCTGGCCATGAGCAGAACCTGACCTTGAGGCTCCTCAATGGGATGGGCTCTCAGCCTCGCACACACTGCCCAGCAGCAGCAGCAGCAGCAGCAGCAGCAGCAGCATCTTCCGACTCCTCTCGCCTCCCGAGCTTGGGACCTACCAGTCGTACCTCTCAGGCAGGATCTGCAGCACATGCCGCTCCTACAGGAAATTCAGCCGCGCCTCGTCCCCAAAGCCCGGCTCCTCCACCGCCATTTTAGCCGCCCTCTCCACCCAGCCCCGTGCTCAACATGCTTCACCCCCACATCCGGCGCCGCTGGATGCACTCGCTCATGTGATCTTGGTGTCTGTGTCCTCCAAGATGAGAGATGCTTCCTAGATTAAAAGATTATTTTAAGATCTAGGAAAGCTCAGGGCTTTCTCCACCACCAACACCCACCACTAGCTCCAATCTTGCGGGGGGCGTGAGGCTGGCTCACCAGCATGGGCTCCCTGTTGTGGCGGGGGAAGTGAGGTGGGGCTGAGCCGCGAGCCATATTTGGCTCTTAAGTGAGCCGTATATGGCTCGTGAGCCATAGAATGCCTACCCCTGATCTACAGCCTTAGCTGAGAACTAGCTGGTTTTTACCTCAAGCTGTCAAGGCTCATGAACTAAGGTTCAGGTGTCCTAGGTTCTGTTCCACCTGTCAGCGTTACACAACACCAAAATAACCTTAAAAATCTGGCCCTATGCCCTTTGGGGAAGTTGTACCTTAGGGAATGGGATAATTAACTAATCCTAGTTATAAATAACTGTGATAAGTAATAGTTGTGTAATAACCACAGTTAGTTTTTAAAAGAAAAATCGTGAATTAATCTGTTCACTGAAAGAGAACAAAAAAACTGGCACAAGTACAGCCCTCTGTTCAATGTGAATCACAACACCCTTTCCATGCCAGAACCCAGAGGGTATGTCTAGACTGCATTCCTCTGTCGGCAAGGAGGTTTACAGGATCTGTCGAAAAAGGCTTTCTTTCTCGACAGATCCCCCTCTAGACTGCCTCTTTTTTGCTGACAAAGTGCTGAGTCAGCAAAAATGGCAGCTTTTTTATGCAAATTAAGCATGGGATATTTAAATCCCCTCTTCATTTGCAATGTCAACCTGCCTAATCTGCATCCCTCTGCCGACAGAGGGATGCAGTCTAGACGTACCCTAGAGAGAATGTGGAGCAAGTGTAACCACCAGCAGGTGGATTTGAACCTGGAACTTCTAGAGCTTAGTGTAGGAACCTCTACAGCTTGTGCTATAAAGCTAGCTAGCGCTCAAGTTCTTATTTCTCACTGTAAGTGGTCTAAATGCCACTACATGGGACAGTGAACCACACTAGGAGTATGGCTAGACTGCGGGGTGGTTTCGGGAATCCAGAGGTATCCGGAAAAAACTTCGCCACATCCAGGGAACACATTTCCTCTTCTGTTTTTTTTTTTGCAGAAGAGCAAACACGTTCTTTCGGAAGCCCCTGTATTCCTCGTTCCATAAGGAAGAAGGGGGCTTTTGAAAGAGGGTTTTTTTCCAAAATTTGGCCAAATCTAGATGGGCCAAATTTCAGAAAAGCCTCTTCCGACAAAAGTATCGGAAGAAGATATGCAAAATGCAGTCTAGCCGTACCCTATGTGTGTAGGTTACATGAGGTGAGGCTGGAGCTTTAGCTCAGCTTGTAAAGATTCATGCTCTCAGCTCTAAAGGTGCCTGGCTTGACACCTGGTGTGGTCTTGATCATTTTGCCACATGTCCAGTGGTGATGATCATCTAAGCACAATTCAGGCAAATCTGCTCTGGGTCTGTCTGTTTGCATACAAGAGATTTACTACTTTAATTCCAATGGGAGAGTGGTAGCAGTATATCTCCTGGAGCATGGCTGCAATTACACTAGTGTGAAGGTGCTTTGGGATATAAGGGAGAGGCAATATGATTGATATATAAGTCTGCACTATGAACTGTACCAGCAAAATCAGGTACGTAAAATAAATCAGAACATTAAAAAAGAAGAATAACAATGATAATGAATACATTAATAAACAACCCACGCCCAACCTCAATAATACAAAACCAGCCATAGACAAGGCATAGATCCATCAAACACCTTTCAGCTTCATATCAACTTGAAAACCATGAATAATCCCCTTGACTTCACTTTCATGGCACTGGAAACGCTCACAAACTTGATGATCTGCTCAACCGCTTCGCTGAATTAGGACTTAAAACATTTGAATAAATATTTGTCAAATCTTTCGTAATGTTTGCCCAGCTATAGCATGTGCCACATTCATTTCTGCTTGAAGCAGGCACAATAAAGTTAGAGCCAGAGGAGTTGCCTGTCTCAATGCCAGTAGTGAATTCACTCTTAATTCCCTTTGGGTAAATTTCTTTTCTTTCAAAAATGAAATAACTGATAACTGGCATATTGCATCCAATTCTGGGTCTCTTGTTACAGAAAGGATGTGGACACATTGGGGAAAGTCCAGCGGAGGGCAACAAAAATGATTTGGGGGCTGGAGCACATGACTTACGAGGAGAGGCTGAGGGAATTAGGCTTGTTTAGTCTACAGAAGAGAAGAGTGAAGGGGAATTTGATAGCAGCCTTTAACTACCTAAAGGAGGGTCCAAAGAGGATGGAGAGAGGCTGTTCTCAGTAGTGGCAGAGGCAGAATGAGGAGCAATGGTCTCAAGTTGCAGTGGGGGAGGTTGAGGTTGGATATTAAGAAAAACTATTTCCCTAGGAGCATGGTGAAGCACTGGGTTGGGTTCCCTAGGGAGGTGGTGGAATCTCCATCCCTAGAGGTTTTAATGTCCCAGCTTAACAAAACAAAATACAGGACTGTGCAGCACTTTACAGACTAACAAGATGGTTTATTAGGTGAAAGCTCATCACCTAATAAACCATCTTGTTAGTCTTTAAAGTGCTGCATAGTCCTGTCTTTTGTTTCAGCAAGACCAGACTAACACAGCTACATCTCTATTACTATTCCAGCTTGACAAAGCACTGGCTGGGATGATTTAGGTGGGATTGGTGCTGCTTTGGGCAGGGGGTTGGACTTGGTGACCTCCTGAGGTCTCTTCCAACCCTAGGATTCCATGATTCTATGATTTATCTTCACATTATCCAGGGGAAGGATTTTTAAAGAAGATAGGAGCTCAGTTGTGTGCCTAGTGTATACCTCAATGACCTGCATTGCACTGGAAGAATGGCTAGTCATCATCACTGACATGTACAAATAATTACTTTATTTACACACACTACAGAATACTGAATAGGATACTTTTGTAAAGTAACACCCTGTGTGTAATTCAGTAAGAGCTGGATTTGGGACTTCTATGCTGCCATTCAAAATGCATGAGAGTCATTCACTACCTCCATGGCATGGAAGGGAATGGACATACAGATACATACTATTGTTGGCTGAAGCTTATGTCTCCCTCAGAGCTGGCTAACCCTGCCTGGTGGAGGGGAACAGAACTGCAAAGCCCCCTTACCTTCTGCCTACTGTGGAAGAACCTCAGGGACAATATCTTTAATCCTTCCCCATTCTAATGCACACCTACACGAGGAATGAACAAGGCCTAGGTGGAAAGTTGGCATCCAGCGCCCATTGTCTTTCTGGGAGAGTGTGGTTTCCTAATTATTTTCAAAAAGATCCCATCTCCCCCCATCTATTTAAAGAAGTCTCTGAACTTCTGAACATTGGAAAAAAATGAACATTGGAAAAAATAATCCCAACTATACATACAATATGATTGCGATTAATTTGGCTACAACTAACGAAGAGAGAGATCTTGGAGTCATTGTGGATAGTTCTCTGAAAACACCCACTCCGTGTGCAGCGGCAGTCAAAAAAGCAAATAGAATGTTAGGAATAATTTTAAAAGGGACAGAGAATAACACAGAAAATATCGTATTGCCTCTATATAAAACCATGGTATGCCCACATCTTGAATACTGCGTACAGATGTGGCCGCCTCATCTCAAAAAAGATATATTTGGCATTGGAAAAGGTTCAGAAAAGGAAAACAAAAATGATTAGGGATTTGGAATGGGTCCCATACAAAGAGAGATGAAAAATATTTGGACTTTTTAGCTAAGAAAAGAGGAGACTAAGGGGGGATATGATAAAGTTCTATAAAATCATGACAGGTGTGGAAAAAGTGAATAAGGAAAAGTTATTTACTTATTCCCACAAAATAAGAACTAGGGGTCACCAAGGGTATGTCTAGACTACGTGGCTCCGTTGACGGAGCCATGTAGATGAGTTTACTAGACATAGGAAAATGAAGCGGCGATTTAAATAATCGCCGCTTCATTTACATCAAAATGGCCGCTCTGCTGTGCCAATCAGCTGTTTGGCGGCACAGCGCGGTAGTCTGGACACTCCACAGCCGACAACAGAATCCTTTGTCGACCGCTCCATTATGCCTCGTGGAATGAGGTTTACCGGAGCGGTCGACAAAGGCTTCCGTTGTCGACCGTGGAGTGTCCAGACTATCGCGCTGTGCCGCCAAACAGCTGATCGGCACAGCGCGGTGGCCATTTTGATGTAAATGAAGCAGTGATTATTTAAATCGCCGCTTCATTTTCCTTTGTCTAGTAAACTCATCTACAACGGAGCCATGTAGTCTAGACATACCCCAAATGAAATTAATAGGCAGAAGGTTTAAAACAAATAAAAGGAAGTTTTTCTTCATTCAGCGCACAGTCAACCTGTGGAACTCCTTGCCAGAGGATGTGGTGAAGGCTAGGATTTTAACATGGTTCAAAAAAAGGCTAGATAGATTCATGGAGGTTAGGTCCATCAATGGTTATTAGCCAGGATGGGTAGGAACGGTATCCCTAGGCTCTGTTTTTTTGGAAATGGGTGACGGGGTGGGATCACATGAGGATTACCTGTTGTATTCCCTCCCTCTGGGGCATCTGGTATTGGCCACTGTTGCCAAACAGGATACCAGGCTAGATGGACCATTGCTCTGACCCAGTATGGCCGTTCTTTCTTATGTTCTTATGTTCTCAGATTCAGCAAAGATGAACCACCTGAATTTTTATATTTTGATGTTTTTCCAGTCTTCCGGGGTATGCTTCTGGTCTAATGTTATTTTCATGAGAAATTCATTATTCAGTAATTCTTTGCATTTCTGTGTTTTTCTTGTTGAACGTGGATCTTAAAAGAAAGATTTCTGTTTCTGAGACATATAATTGCTTTAGTACCTTATCCACTGGTATATTTATTCTTACTATTTGGCTAGCAGGATCTCATTGGGGGGCATGGATCAATGTTTGTGTTTCACTCCCCAGCATACCTGGCCTGGGCTGCTAATAATCCAACCAGTAGACCAAATTTGGTGATGAATCCTTGTCACATGCTACCCAAGGCTTGTTGTACATATACTAATAAGAGAAGTAATTCATTCTGCATTTTGTTTCCCTTATTATCTTCCTACAAGCCTTATCTGATTTTATCTCTCTTAAATGCATTGCTGTGTTATTAGAGGAGAACTTGATTTCTTTCACTAGTGGACAAGATATTAATGAGATTCACACAACTCTGCTGGACAAGGTTGAAGGTGGATAAAATGAGTATGGGAATCTGATTTCAACAAGGTAGGGAAAATGGCCAGTTGCTATACAGGTATACCTTTTTTGATTTCTGAAGAACCAGGTAATGGTGAGACACTGGAATAAACATATGATTGGTCTGATCCAGTATTTCCAATCCCAGTATTTTGAATCCAATATTTCAAACAGAAAAGATTTTTTAAAAAAGATGACTTGGTTGAACAAATGAATCATTTAGGGTTGAATTCAGAAGGCAAAATGTTCTGTCTTTCCTTATAAACAACGAGAAGTCCTATGGCACCTTATAGACTAACAGATTTATTGGAGCATAAGCTTTTGTGGGCTAAATTTATACCTGCCTCTGGAATTTCCACTACATACATCTGACGAAGTGGGTCTTTGCCCATGAAAGCTTATGCTCTAATAAATCTGTTCGTCTATAAGGTGCCACAGGACTTCTCGTTGTTTATACAGATTCAGACTAACATGGCGACCCCTCTGATACCTGTCTTTCTTTGTACTCATGCAAAGAGGAACAGCCCTGAATCGAGAACAGTTTGAGTTCTCCATCAGCTGTGACTAGCCTAATGCTCCATTCCTCCCTCTCCATTCCCATAAACTATTTTCTTGGACAGACACAGTTGTAGTCACAGCTCCCTTTAACATGGGTCCTTTCTCAGAAGGGCTCCCCATTGTTTTCAGTCGATCTTTATTCCCTGGGCCATGACAAGGAGACTGAGTTCTGGTGACAGAGAATATGCCCAGAGTTAATGTCAGAAAGTCTGGAACTGCTGACTATAGGTGCCAGAAATAAAATCAAATCTGCCCACGGAGCCAGAGCATGGCACATTTAATTTAGTAAACAGAAGAACTAGGGTCTATAGAAGTGCATAGCATTTGACTTCTGCTGTAGATGACTTTCATGACAGAGCAAGGTGATGGAGGCAAGTGGAGCGAGTCTAAACGGAAGGTTATTTCTCTTTGAAAAATGATATTATCAACTGAATTTAATGTTTGTGACAGGGACTGGATTGACAGCCCTGGAGACTGAAATCCTCTGATAACCTCAAGTCCAACTACTCGTCTAATGCTGAAATTTCAAGAAGAGCTGTTATAAGTTTTTCTGAACCCTTGTAACTGAGGGCTGGTCTACCTACTATAGGTAGGTCGGCCTACTGCAGGTAGACAATTGTAGATACACTTCTTCAACCTTCTTCAACCTTGTCCATCTGGTCTACGCTGCATGTAGGTCAGCCTAGCAATGTTGCTTAGGAGTGTGAACAATTTACACCTCTGATGCTATATCTAGACTACGGGAACACGTCTGCTCTTCCGACTTTTTTTTCAGAAGAGCAGATGTGTGCTTTCGGAAGCCCTGTCTTCCTCATTTCATGAGGAAAAAGGGCTCTTCCAAAAGAGGAGGTTTTTCTGAAATTTGGCCCAATGTAGATGGGCCAAATTTCAGAAAAGCCTCTTCCAAAAAAACAATTGGAAAAAGGTACGCAAATTGCGGAGCACAATTTGCGTACCTTTTTCCGAAAAAAAATGTAGTGTAGACATAGCCCAAGAGCCAACGTAACTCCCAGGGTTGACAGAGTCAGGTTGATGGGAGAATTCTCCCATCAACCTAGCTACTGCCTCCAGGGGAAGCTGATGAAGTACAGTGACAGGAGAACCCCTCCCATTGCTGTGGGGAGTGCCTATACGGAAGGGCTACAGTGAGAGATAGGGTTCTATCAAATGCTCCTATCAAACATTCCCACTGTGTGGAGTTTTGCTGTGGAACCACCATGCCTCCTCGTGAAGAGTTTGGACCGGAGTGCAGTTTAAAACAGCAAAGTTTTGCTACAAACGGATGTGCCTGTTTTCAAAAACTGAGATTTCACTTTTATCAGACAACGACTTATTTTGTACCATCAGAAAAAGGCACTAATGTGATTCCATTCTCCAGTCATTAATCAGAATGGCAAAGACAGGAACTTCCTTGAAGTCCATCTCTGAATCCTCTCCTCTTGAGTTCTTGTTCATTAGACGTACAGGAATTAAAAAAAAAAAGATAAGGGGTTGATTCTGATCTCAGGTACCTAATTGATGTCAAAGCAGAGTCAAGACCAACCTATTCTTTCACCAAAGGTAGCCTAAAATTCCAGCTGGAAGAACATTACCAGGTGGAGCCCACTGACTGCATCCTATTTCATCCCTTCACGGAAACAGATTTAAGTTTATGATAGCCATCCTCATAAGTTTTATGATAGCCATCCTCTACATGTTGGCACATGACCTGGCTCTTCCAAATATTAAATACAATGCAGTCGTGTCTTTAATGTCACTCTCTGAATCACAAGCTTGGGAAGCTGGCACATCTCTTCTTTTATTCATTCTAATTACAATTGCCCTGTCACTGAGATGCCAGCCTGACTAAGAGCAAAGCAGGTAGCATCTCCCCAGGGTCTTCTTCATAACAGGAAGGCTGTCTCCAGTGGCTTCAAAATGACAATTTCCTCTCTTCTGTTTTAAAGTGGCATGTTTCCCCTGGACAATTTCACATTTGATTATTTTCACTCGCCTCTCTGTCTTGAGTTGCTTGATTAGCATCGCAGTCACCTAAGAAATTAGACTAAAGTTTGTGCCTGGAAAAAAGAAAGACTGAGGGAAAAAAATAGTGAAAAATTATGCTTCCTGTGTGGGAACATAGGCGATGAGATGCAAGAACGAAGTTCTGGCAGATTCCCATCCCTAGGGCTCATCTAGACTATGCTAGAATTTGCATATCTTCTTCCAATTTCACTTTCGAATGCGGAGGTTTTTTTGGCAATCCCCTCTTTTTCAAAAAGCCGCGTAAACCTCATTTTTTGAGGAAGAGCGGCTTTTCGAAAAAGGGGAGGTTGCCGAAAAAAACACATCCAGACTACTTTCACTTTCGAAAGCTCGGCTTTCGAAAGTGAGATTGGAAGAAGATCCTCTTTTGACACTTTAGTGTAGTTGAGATGAGCCCTTAAAGTCCCATACCTACTACAGGAAGGCAGCGACCTTTTTTCAGGAAATTCATATTATTCAATGGTATTTTTCTCAATAGGGCAGGGATTCCCCTGTGGGAATTTTAAAGGGAGAGCACCATTTTAAAATTCTTCTCCTTGATCTTACTCTCTCTTCATCCCTAGACCCCAGTGAAATCATTGGGAGCTGTGAGTCTGGCAGAAGCCCACTTCTGAAGATGCATAAATATGGATGTAGGTACCTATCTTTAGTCCCCCCCAAATTGAAAACAAAATGGCCTTACCTTCCTGAAATGTAGGGAAAATAATATCTCCTTAACTGCTTCTAAATAAGTATGTCTACACAGCAAAGTTATTTTGAAATAACAGCTGTTATTTCGAAATAACTTTACCAGCGTCTACACAGCCAAAAGGTTATTTCAAAATTAATTTGAAATAGTGGAGCGCTTATTTTGAATTTGGTGAACCTCATTCCATGAGGAATAATGCCAAATTTGAAATAACTAAATCAAAATAAGCGCTGTGTAGACGCTTATTTCGAAATAGGGGGCCTCCAGCCCCTCCCAGGGTGCCCTGGTGGCCACTCTGGGCACAACCAGGAAATCTCCTCTCCCTCCCCCCCTCCCTGGAGCCCTTAAAGGGATAGAGTCTGACGACAGTGCCTGTGCCAGCTCCAGGCCTGCCAGCCCAGAGCCAGCAGTCACTGCCCCTAACCCAGTGGCCCCACAACATGGGCCAGCAAGCCACCGGCAGCCAGCCCTCCACCGCTCCCCAGGACCAGTCTGCCAGCTCCCAGGAGCCTGCCAGGGGCCGCAAAAGGCAGGCGCCTTCCTGGTCTAGTGCGTAGATCATGGACCTGATGGAGGTTTGGGGGAGGCTTCCAATGTCCATGATCTCCACACTAGATGCAGGAACATGGCTGTCTACAGGAGGATGGCTGACAGTCTGGCCACCCAGGAGCAGGTGCACATGAAAATCAAAGAGCTGCGGCAGGACTATGGCAGGGCCACAGGAGGCAGCTCCCAACCAAGGGCAGACACGCACACCTGCCCCTATTTCAATGCCTTCAACCGCATCCTGGGGGGCAGGACAGTCTGTGCCCCCCAGGTGGTCATCAACCCTGGGGCAGAGGGCCCTGACCAGGGCATTGAGGAGGAGGACAATGAGGGGGGAGTGCGGAAACCAGGGACTGCGTGTGTGGGCCTTGCTGTCCATGGATCACACAGCAACCTGGGCATGTGGCCCCAGCTGGCTGCCACAAAGGGGCCTTACCCTGTTAGCCACATGCGTGACATTCTCCTGACTCCGGGGTGGGACACAGCAGGATGCCCTCCCTCCACAAGGCCACTCTACACAGAGGCAGGGGACATCTCCCCCCACACACACTATATACACCACAGGGGCATGGGTGTGGTCTCGAGGCAGCTCCCATTCCCGGGGATAGCAGGACATTCCAAACATGGCCTGTGTGCAAGCACATCGGCTCTGATGGTGCAGGGAATGGTCATCTTCGCCTTGCAGAGGGGGGCTGGGCTTCACCCACTGTGTCCCCAGGGAGAAGTGACCACTTCTCTTGTTTCGCCACAGCCGCACCAGCTGTGCGTGCAGGGCGCATCACCCCACCCGGGACATGCTCCCGCACCCGAGGGCTCCGCAGGCCCACCCATGCAGTGGAGGGGTACCAGTAGCAGCACCTGGGGCACTGTGAGCCCTGAACCGCACCCTCCAGCACTGGGTGGAAGAAGACCATCAGCTCCGGTGGGAGCAGCTTGCCCAGGGCCATGCCATTTGCCAGCACCTGCAGACCCTGGTGCAGAGCTTGCTGCCTCCTGCCGCTCCAGAGCCTGCTGCCTCCCCAGCTACCGCTCCTCCTCCCACTCCTTCTCCTCCTCCCGCTTCTCCCTCCACCTCCTCCACACCCTCCATCCCCTCCCCATCCCCCCGGGGATGCCGAGGCCCCCGTACCCGCGGTGCTGGGAGACAGTTGACCCAGCGAGACCCCCAACCGTGAGCCCTGAGCTTCCCCTCCCCCTTCTTCCCCTCGCTTCCCCCTTCCAGCTCCCTCCTCCCAGATTTCCCCCTCCCCTTTCCCACCCTCTCTCTCCCTTCTTCTGCCTCCTTTCCCCAGAGTTTCATTCTCCCCTCTTCCCCCTGTTTTGTTAAATAAGGAGAGTTTGTATTTATGAAAATATGTGTATTTTATTTTACACCAGGAAGGGGGTTAGAGAGGGGTAAGTGGAAGGACATGAGGGAGGAATGAGGCACAAGCCCCCAGTGGGGCACACCAGGGAGACTGTTAGTGCCCGGATGGCAGCCTGCAGCAAGTGCAGCCAGGCTCACAGCAACACGTCCAAGAGAAGCACCAGAGCACCCAGGGACAGCTCTGGATCCATGTTGCAGAGTGCTGTGATGTCCCGAGTGAGGGCAACCAGAGCACTCCAAGACAAAAATGCTTTGCTGTCCCTCATCGAGGTAGACAAGCAGGGAAACCTGAGAACTGGCTGTCCCGGCGGGAGTGAGAGGAGGGGAGGCTTTAAGCACAGACCTCAGTTAGCCTCAGGCAGCAGCCCCACACAGTAAGTCCTGATCTGGTGTCCTGCCGGAACTGGTTCCGGCCGGCCTTAAATGCAATTCATAGTCCACTCAGTGTGGACACGCTATTTCAAAATAGCAAAATGCTATTTTGAAATGCATTTTGTGTGTAGATGCGTTATTTCGAAATAAGCTATTTCAAAATAACTATTTTGAAATAAGATATTTTGAAATAACGCTGTAGTGTAGACACACCCTATCTCTGTGGGTGAAATCGTACCTGTGCAGCGAAGCCAAAGCAACATGCCTGGGTTTGATCTAAAGCCAAGGGGAAGTCAAAAGGCTCTCATTTACTTTGATAGGTGTGGGATCAGACCCCAAATTTCTACAGAATGCCTAGAGCCTCAGTGTTTTAAGGTCTCATCTAAAAGAGCTATACTCCCTTTCGGAGAGAACTCATTGGGTTCAGTCTCTCTCTCTGTAACCTGGGTTGGTACAAGACCATAAATATCTCCTGGTCAGATGTGGCCAGTGGCAAAATATAACCCGTAGCCCATGATGCTCAGGTAAGCTACACAGAGCTCAGTCTATCAACCTCAGGCCATGTCAACCCTGCTGAGGTACAAATCGGTGGTTCTGCCTAATTGATGGTGTTTCTACTGGTGGTTCTGCCTTGTTGGTGTTTCTACTGTGCTTGTTACCTTGACTCCTTTGGGCCAAATACAAGAATTGTGGTAGCACTGCCATTGCTCAAAGATATAGAAAACAATTTACTCCTCAGAGATTCACTAGCATTGATGTGTTCTTTCGGTTTGCCTTTGTTGCATGTTTCTCTCACTTAGCACAGCCATGAAACAGCAAAATTCCTGGGTGTATGTGTCTGAAGCTGATCTTATTTTAATGACCATCTGGCTAGGGTTAAGGTTAGCATCCAATCCCAGACTTATTATAGTTAACAGGAGTTGGACCAGTTCTTTATATAATTTGTACAGTGTTTCAGGGTGTCTTGGTATTTCATCTCCCCACCCAAAAAACCTAAAGAACAAAAATGGAAGAAGTTATTATTTAATACCTCCCTAAATCCTGACATGAGAGCTGGGATAATTTAGTGTCCAGTTACACTTGATCAAATGATTAATGCCATTCCATCTGTTTTCTAAATATTCCCAGCTTTCACTAATTCCTCTGAAATGTACTATTTCAGTCAAACTGGAATTTATTACTGCCCACTTACCCTGATCTGCTTGTGAAATGATTTGCATGGGTTCCATCAATGCTATTTGCATGCTTTTTTTTATTTTAAATGCCGTTCATTTTGGGGCAGATTTGACGGATGAGTGTTTGGCACGGGGGCACCATTATTTAGTTTTCATTTCTGTTTTATGCAGGGAGAAAAGAATACACTGCTTGATCTTGCTCTCATAGTTCAGTTATATATCCAGGCTGGTAATGCTTAGATAAGAAACTTTTCAGTTTTTTTGCCTTTTAAGGCTGAATTCGTCTCGAACGCAAATAATTATAGGTTTGGTCAGGCATTTATAATAAATCAGAATCAATCTCTTTCACTTAGCTCAGATGAAAATACCAGCATAGAATTGTTAAAGGGAAAACATAATTGTTGAAACACATGTTGGGAAGAGAGGGGAAAATGACAAGAGGAAATAAATCACCATTTCTGCTGCTGTGGGATCTTGGTCCTAGCTGAAGAGATATACTATGTGGCTTCATGCACACACAGGGCAGCATGCTTCATGGTGCTCCCTTTGATTCAGGAAATCCAGAACTACTTCCATTTTAAAGCCCTGGTTCTCATTGACTTTGTAATGCAGGATAGCTGGACAATATTGCAGGAGGCAGGTTGACAGTGTTTTCCTAATTATGCAACTGCATGTTCATTCCTTCTCAAATGCCAATATCCTTTTCTTCGAATCTTTTGTTATGACCCATGTCGCATATCCGTACAATATGCTGCTAAATATATACATTTTCAACATGCGTTCGAGAGAAGTTGTTATAGAAAGATCCTGAGAATAGGATGGATGCAGAAGGTCGCCAACGAGGAATTATATAGGAAGATACAGCCGAACAAGAACTACTGCAGAAGGTTATACAACGGAAGTTACAGCTTTTCAGGCATATCTGCAGAATGAATGATGAGTGAAAAAGCTAAGACCCTGGTATTCGGCATAATGGATGGTCCGAATAGGAGAGCAGGCCCCACAGAGAATGGTATAGTAGATTGGTGTGGAGCTAGTCTCCAGAAACTAAAGCACTCAGCACTGGACAGGGAAAGATGGAAGGAAATAGTGAAGGAGACATCAGACACTAACGGGGTTGTTGTTGATGATGATGATGATGTTCATTTCTTCCCTCTCCAGAGAGCCCCAGTTATCCCCTCCCCCATTTGGACAAGTGGATGCATTTCGCAGGACAGCAGCCTATTTCTGCATGTCACTAAACAGAGATGGCCTCAAGACCCAACATTAGGGCTAAGAAGCTGATTTCAAGGACCACAAAGAAGAGGGAGGGCATATCTAGACTAGGAAATTATTTCAAAATAACTATATTTGAAATAACAACTCCCAAAATAACAAAATCGAAATAGCGTGTCCCCAGTATGAGGGAGCCTCGAAATTAGTCCGAGGCAGGCTCTGTTATTGTGGACATGCTACCTCGACTTAGAGCCCCAGGAAGCATTGGGGAATAATTACTTCAAATTACTCTGGGGAGTAACTATCTTAAAATAGCAGCCGAGGTGTGTCCACAATAATGCTATTTAGAAATAACTGTTTCGAAATAAGCATTATTCCCCGAGGAGTACAGATTTTAAAATAAACAGCCCGTTATTTCAAAATAATGGGTGTGGTAGTGTGGGGTTGGGGGTCTCCCTATATTTCTAAACCATTTGTCATTGCAAGAAACAGCACACTGCCCACAATATGTGCTGTATGTAGCCTGTCTATGAACACTCCTGTCTACAATATGCTGTCCTATTCACATGCAGGAAAATGTGTGGGCTGCTTTCCAAACTCATCCATATCCAGGTACAGTGTCATTCAAAAGCACGAGGATCTCATTTTTTTAAAAGGTAATTTTCTAGCCCTGATGGTTGCCTAGAAAAGCTTGCATATGTGAACCCTCCAGGCTGGAAACTCAGAAGGCAAATAAAAAGACACTCAAATGTATTTTTTTTCTTAAAGCTCATGGGTTTGGCTGCAGATTTGGTAATTGTCAGAGAATAATGCCAGCATCCGAGCCGAGATAGCTGCAGGTGCCAGGGAAGTCCAGAGGATTTATGGGGCCCTACATAGTAGTATTAAACTAGTGCTCCTATGCCTGAAAGCAGCCTGAGGTGAGAGGGGCATGATGATTTTTTTGGAGGTGTGATTTTATAATCGTCAGCAACACACAAATGAAATATTTGTAAAGTAGATTTTAAACTAAGGTCCTGTTGACTAACACGGTAAATTCAGGACCTGCCAGTATATACCTGAGGCTGGGAAATGCATGTTGAATGGTTCTTTCACAGGTTCCGTATACTAATAGGTATGGCTAGCTTTTTCACTTTTAAGCTAATTAGATCATCTCCTGAGGAAGCAGAGCCACAGAACAGGGAGAGGTGGGTTGGTGGACATTAGGACCCAGGGGTGCCCCAAATTTTCTGGTGCCCTACACAGCTGTGTATTCTGTGTCTGGGTAAGGATGACCCTGCCAGGAGTCTTCTGAAACACATCACTAAAACAACCGGACAAAAAGGAATTGCCCTACAGGATCAGACCCTGGTACTTTTAGTCCAATCTCCAGCAGTTGTCTGCATCAAATTATCAGAGGATGGTTCAAGAACCTGCAGTAGGCAGATGTGGGATAATCTACATGAATGTCTCAACCTAACCTCAGTTAGCTGAAGCCCTGAAACATGACTTTAAAAAAAAAATCCCTTCCAAGGCTCTTGGTTTGCATTTTTGTAACACTGGTTAATTTTGTTACCCAAGAGCATGGGGGGAAATGGTTTTATTCCTACAAAAAGGAAGATGTGACTGTGACATGTTGTGCCAATTTTGTGTGTGTTCTATGTATTGCAATACCTTCTGACTGAGGCCAAAAGTTATGACAATTGAAATGTGTTTCCATTTTGCTTTAATATAGTGGGACAAATACAGCAGCCCTTGATCTGACAAAACTTTTATCTTTCCCTTAAGACAGATGCTTGATCAAAGTATGTTGTTTGATCATCAAAGTATGTTGTTGCTTGATCAAAGTATGTAGCATTTTATAATCCACCCTATCACGATAGTATCTGAACCCATGAAAATCCGTCGTGGATTTTGTGCTCTCATCTGTCCTATGGGGTAGGAAAAAACATCATCATGGTCATCATCATGTGACTAGGGACTTGTAACAGAGATTTTTCCAAGGTCGCATTGTGGACCAGTGGCTGAACTGGAATTTTTCTGAGTTCAGTGGTCTCACCATGAAACAATCCCACTTACCATATAAAACTCAGCTCTGCCATACAACCTCCATAACACTACCATCTGGAAAAAGTGGGGCCAGTGTAAATTGAGATCAAAGCCCGTCTTGATAAGTCATGGCTGTTTCTCTACTGCCTCATCTTCTACTTTCCCACCACCATTGTGGTCCCTTTTGATAATCTGTGTCACCTAGATAGTGGCCTCACTGGGACAAGTTATGTCTTTTCACTATGTGTGTGTGCAACATCTAGAATTTGAGGGTTTACTGTAATAATCCTAATGAAAAGGCACAGATGGAAGCTACTGCTAACTTGCTGAAATCAATGGGCATTTTGCCTGCAGCAGGAGTGCAGGATTAAACCCACAATTAATCCCAAATCCATCTCCATTTAAAGATTAAATGGGGATTTTGCAATAAAGTTGCTTGTCACACTTTGGGCTTTTAGTCCATTCATTTTAGAATAACACTGTTGAAATTCTTCACTCTCATTAGCTGGTCCCTACATCGTTAACACACTATAGAACCCCCATAATGTCCCATTATACTGCACTTTCAAGCTTTTGGTTGTTAATTAAGCATGGAACATTCTCACTGATTACCAGGCTGAAATTAAGGGAAGGAAAACTTAAATTATGAATAATACTGTTAAAAATAATAATAGGATTAATGGATATGCAACAATGTACATAATTAAGCTAATTCTCGGAAAGGGTGATGGTGAATATTTTATCAAGACCCCAAAGCATAATTACAGACCTATTTGTTCAATGTTTAGTGTGTGCTATTCATTATATTACATGAACAATTGAGTGTCAGGATTTTTTTTGGAAATGCACGTTGCTAAAACCTGCTTTTAAAAATGGAATATATACATCTATTATACATATTCGATGTTTAAAACCTCAGAGAAACAATGAGTGATGTTGCTTTCTTTCCGTGGTGAAAGTAAAATGAATTTCTTCCTGGTACAGGCAGGAGCACGCCAGTTAATAGGAGCAAGGATCATGTGACCTTCTCATGTGACTCTCCACGTGACTCTGCCCTGCTTCCATGCTCTGCCCTGCCTCCATGCTCTTCCCCTTCATGTTACCTGGTGAAGTTGGTACAACAGCCAGAGGAGCTATGGGTGTTCTGCTCCATTCCCCACGTGCCACTGCCCCTCACAATGGGGAAAGGAGTTGCCCCCTACACTTCCACAGAGCGGTGTCTTTTCCAGCTCTATACAGCAGCCGCCCTGCCATAGGACAGGGCTATGAAGGGCAGCAGTGCATGGGGAAAGGAGAACACCAGCAGCTACTCCAGCTGCTGTACTGCTCCTAGCAACCCCTCCCCCCAGCCCTGTTCTCCTGAGATGCAGCTCCGTGGAGGGGTTGGGGTTCGTATGGTGTCTTTCCAGTATGACGTACTGGCTGTAAATAACTTTCTGATATAGCGTACCTGACTTTACTGGCCTCCTTGCACAGTTTTGGGCCACTTTCTTAGTGGCAGGCTGTTCCGACCCATACTGGCTTACTTCCACATCTGCTTTCTCCTTAAATGCACCAGAATAGTTTCCTGCACTACCCTTGTAGTCACGGGCCAATGTGACTAATGGCTCAATTCTGAAAGCTGCTGAAAGCACGCTGGCCCTGATCCAGAAAAAACATATCAGCACATGCTGAACTTCAAGCACTAGCAGCCCCGCTGAAGTCAAGGGAATTATACTTAAAGTTAATCACATGTTTCCACTCTTTGAGGGACTGAGATTAGAGTGCTTGGTGCTTTGCAGATCAAGCTCCATGTGCCCTGCTTTTACCAGTTTTCCCACAGTTTTCTGCTGTCCTGAGAACTTCTGTCACAGTCCGTAACAAGACCCAGTTACTCGTTCTGTCAACCAGGATGTTTGCTTTTTCTGAATAAAGGTTGAGCCTCTTTCGTCTGTCACTCTCTGTTCCAGCAACCTCCGTGGTCCGGCATGATTTTGCTTAGCCAGATGTCCACTTATCATGGACATGGCCAAGTTTCCTGCAGTCCCATAAAGTTTGTTTATAGCCACCAGTCTTGGCTCTCACTGATCAGTGCTGTTGTTTACCCCTAAATGTCTTCTCAGAGCCCAGTAAGCAGTGGAAGAATTGGTAATGCTGCTAGACAACATTGATCTTCTGTGGTTCTACAAATTCTCTGGTTTGGCACCAGCCAGGTCCCAAAGGTGCCGGACTAGAGAGGTTCAACCTGTAGCTGCAAAATGTTTGCTTGAGGGACATGTATCTACTTACCAGTTTTTACTTTGAGTGGACCAGGAACAGTCTTCTTGGAGCAAATATTCTGTGAAAAGTTCCCGCATGCAGCAGTGCCCACTGGAACACCTTTGGACACATTTTCCAGCCCTGATAACATAATGCTCTTCTCTTTGGAGCTGTCCCTGCTATGGAGCTAGCTGCATCACTCCCTCCCCTGTTGGGAGTCTCGGAGTTCAGCTCTTAGAAGTGTCACACTTTTTACCCCTATCTCTGTCTCAAGGTAGAATCTTCTGCTCTGAGGCTTTGTCTGGATTAGAAAAGCTTTGCCAGCAAACCCACCTTGTCAAGACACGACTTCTACTAGCCATAGAGTACTCTTGCCTCTACAGCAGTTCCCTGAATGAAACGAGCTCCATGGACCAACTCACATTCTGGCTGATATAACTGTATTTAATTGAGGTGTTTTGCCTCTCTAGAAATTGTATTTAAAAAAAAATTACACTCCTAACTCACATTACTTTAGTGACAGAAATGTCTGCTATAAACCTAACCTCAGCCTGGGACTCCAGGACATGACACCCTGTGCACCAGGTGCTTACCATGGTACAGGCCCCTCACAATCTGCACACCTGTGGTTTTCCCTCTGAGAGCCTGTGACTAATGACCATGACCTACTGACCTTTAACTGTGTCCTGGACAGGCTTGGCTTCTTCCATTGCCTCCATGGATTCCTGTGTCTGAGTGTGTCTTCCGGTCTCCTTTGGGCTTAATTTCCCTTGAGAGACTCTTTGTCTTTCCATCAAGGATCCTTCCCACTATGCTCCCCAGGGTTCTTTCGCAAACGCGGGCAGCTCCTGATATCACCCTGCTGAGACCAATTCAGGGGTTGCCTAGGAAAGCAGCCTAGATCAATCTAGTCTATTGCTCCAGCATTGTCTCTTCAGGACCTTTAAGTGGAAGCTGATAGATGACTATTAGAGAGGGTCTTCTCCTTCTTGCCTTGGGCTCTGTTATGTGCACAAGCCCTTCCATGTCCCTATATATGATACAGAAACACCATCCCAGTGAGAGAGCCACATTTAGTGATAGTTATTTATGAGCACCCACATATTTGTCACAATCGGAGCTGAGGTCTTTGGAAAATCTACTCCTTAATGCTTTTCCTCTCAAGGCGGTAGATATGGTGTGTCTGTATATGCTGCTCAAGAGTATTGTCTTTCTTTACTGCCATATCACATTGCAAGGTCACGTCCAATTTACTAACTGCTACCATCCCAAGATACTCCTCAATATTACTTCCAAGATACCCTTCCAAGATTCTCCCTCCTACTGAATATGTGTTTAGTATTTTTTTCCTTTTTGTGTTAGTAGTTGCAATTTCCAAACCACATTATATAGTATTATTTTCAGCCCATATTTGTAAACCTTGGAGGTACCTCTGCATTGTGTCTTGGGGTACGTCTACACTGCAATGATATTTCGGGATACCAGAGGTTCCCTGAAACAGCTACCCCACGTCTTTTGAACGTGTCCACTATTGCAAAATATAGCAGATGCACTATTTCAGCATCCCTGTAAACCTCATTGCACGAGGGATAAAAGCTGTCTCAAAATAGTGTGTTATTTCAAAATTTGGTGCTGTGTAGATGCGCCCAATTTCAAAATAGCCTATTTCAAAATAGAATTGAAATAAGATATGCAATTTGGGTGACGCAAATTGCATATCTTATTTTGAGCTAAGGGTGCAGTGTAGATGTACCCTCTTTTTTCACTTTTTTTTGCACTCCCCCACTCCCAGTTTAATCCCATCTAATTCAGGATCTCAAGGTCTCCACGCCCACCTCAGTATAACAGCCTTTTAAACAAGGATAATATTGTTTGATTAAGAAGAGATCCAAGTTCTAAGCTTTGCTCGTGTGTAGTAAAAACTATGTATAGTTAACACTAATGTTTTGGTATATTCATTATTATTAGCGCTGCTGTATTTCTGTGCCCTGAAAATAAATGAAGCTGCAAAATGCAGTTTATTTGCAGATTAAAATTCTGCACCCTTAATTCTTTGAAGAGAGCAGTAGGGGGAATATATATCAGCAACCAAAACATCCATTTAAATTCATTCAATCAGTCTAAATCTGCCAAAATTTATAGCGCCATTCAGACCCATACTTTATTTATCATGATAATAGCAGTAACTTTTTTTTATAGAATTGTATTCTATGAAACAATGTATATTAAATAGGACAATAATCCTTGTCCTAATTTTTGTAACAGTTCAAACCATTCTTTCAAGGAATATAAAGTGTCTTCTCTTTTTATTGCCTCTATTTTCACCTCCCTCCTTCAACCTTTCTCTATACACTTTCTCTAAAGACTTCTCTGTTCTTGGCATTCAGTGACAAGTGTCCCTGCTGTTCCAGTTTTTCAGTACCAATGGCTTTTTTAAACACCAAAGTGGGTTTCCCTCAGAAATCAGTGCCACTGAATTCTTCTTCTAGTTATGGGGTCACTGATCTTCATGAAGAGGAGCCCCCTCATGTGGAAGACCTGGACTAAAAAAATTTTTTTTCCCCAGCTGGAAATCTCCTGCACACAGTGGTGGCACTGATTGTATAGTACAGTACCTGAGAGCAGGAAGTTATATGCAATCAACAAGGGATGCCGGTCACTGATCTCGGAAATAAAGCATCTCTTGTTTCGTGGTGCTCGCTCCCAAAAGAAGCTGAAGGGTCCATGTATAACCTCGCCTTTCATATTCTATCACAAGACATGCTATCAAGTCACACAACATCCCCCCAAAAAGCGATGCCCTCACAGTCTACCATTGGTCAACTGATCTACCAGTAAAATCCATTGGGCAACTGATTTTGAACATTTCCAAATGTCTCCTGATAGGTGCTGAGTTCCATCCATTTCCATTTAAGTCAATGGAAACTGAGGACACTGCTGTGGTTTATTAAGCAATAATGTTCCTGAAAGCTTCCCATAGCTAGTGCTGCATAGGTCCCTTGGGCGACTTCAGGTTTAATTCCTTAATCATAACACAGAAGATCCCAAACATTCTGTCTTACTTGCCTTGATCATGCTGGGAGAATTGCCAGTCAGAGAACTGAATTTTTTTTCAAACTCACTTCATTCAATTCACTGGGTTATAACAAGAATCAGAAGCTCACTCAGGGTGTGTCTACACAGCAGAGCTTAGCTGGAAATAAGCTATGCAATCTGAGCTATGTCAATTGTGTATCTTATTTCAAAATAGCTTATTTCGAAACCAGGAGTGTCTACACAGCACTTATTTTGAAACAGAGAATGGTTTCTCTGACTCCCTTTATTCCTTGTACAATGAGGGTTACAGGAGTAGGAGTAAGAAGTCCTCCAGCTTGACAGTATTTTGATATCATGCCGAAATAAATGGTAGCTCTGTAGATGCAGGCTAAGTTATTTCGGAATAGTGCTAGTTATTTTGAAATAATGTTGCTATGTAGACATAGGTTATGTCTAGACTGCAGAGCTTTTCTGGGATACTGGAGGTATCCCAGAAAAGTTATGCCACGTCCAAGGAACATGTCCGCTTTTCTGGAAAAAAAAAATCGGAAAAGCGGATGTGTTTTTTTGCCATCCCTGTAAACCTCATTCTATGAGGCATAAGGGATTGCCAAAAGAGGAGGTTTTTCTGAAATTTGGCCCTGCATATATGGGCCAAATTTCAGAAAAGCCTCTTCCTAAATAAAAGCAGAAAAAGATACGCAAATTGTGGTTCACAATTTGCATATTTTTTTCCGACTTTTCTTTGCAGTCTAGACATAGCCATAACCTCACAAGACTCAAGTTAAGAGAGAGCAGTGGCATTAGGAATGACTGCCCCTTTCTTCTGGAGTTAGACAGTGGTTGGAGGGTGGCCGTCATGCTCTTCTATCAAGGAGATTCATCCCTGGACTGTAAACACATTCTCAAGCTCATCCCAAGCATGGATTCTGTTTTGCATCACATCTTTATATAAGGAGGTGGGGGACAGCAGCTTTCTCTCCTCAAAATATAATTCCATTCTGCACACTCAGCTAATTCTTTATTTGAAAATATGGTCCTGTTCCTGAGAGGAGTCTGGAGTTTCCTGGCAACCTTGTAGGCTTGCTCTCCTGACTGTCTGTCGTTGGACGCTCCTTTCCATAAAATTGTTGATTTCCATCAGTGGCTCTTTTGAAACTGATCTAAAGTGCAGCATGTTAATAGAGTTACAGTACTGATGGCCTTCCCTCACTTGCCTTGTAGAAGCTGGGTATCTACAAACTGCGTAGGGTTTTAAATAACTGTCGCACTTGTCATGGGTAGTAGCTGATCTCTACTGAGGAGAAGAGTCGACATCAACATCTACTACAATCTCCTTGGAGAACTAAGAAGCAGAGGCAGAAGGTTTCTCCAGTTTTAGGTGGTATTCAGAACAAGTACAAGTCCTGACCCCACACACATACCTTGTCAAGTTATGGTGAGGACTCTGGTTGTGGGATGAAGTCAGGGATAAGGGATTTGGGGTATGGGAGGTTATCAGGGCTGGGGCACAAGATTAGGGTGCAGGCTCTAGGGTGTGGATGAGGGGTTTGGAGTATGTGGTGGGCTCTAGGATCTAGCCAAGGGAACCTCCACCCTACAGTGCTGGGCTTTCTTCTCCTTCCCTGAACTGCTTTTGACAACACCTGGTTTCCATCTTTGCACTGAATGTGTTAGCTTCCATATCCTGCCCTCTCCTCCCAGGAATTGAGTGCCCTTTACTGAAAGAAAGAAAGAAAGAAAGAAAAAGAAAGAAAGAATTATTAAAGGAATCAAATACACACATTAATTGCAAAGTTCTTGTTCAGGCTTGTAGCAGAGGTGGAACAATGTGCTGTCTGAAATGAAGTCTGTGAAATGCACCTGCTGTTAGGATGGGTCATCATTCCTTTCCAACTACTGTTCATAGCAAAGTCATTCCTGAGGTGAGAAGCTGGATCAAAGGGAAAATGGAGAAAGCTTCAGGGCCCTTTTTGCATCCTAGGTCATGTGGAGGGAGTCCCATTGTTCTCTGTGGGAAACACACTGTTACAAAATGGAGTTTGTCACATGAACACATGAACTGTCCATGTATGATTTTACAGGCAAACACAATGGCCTCCATTCCAGATTGAAAGTTTGCAGGAAAGTCCATCCAGTGTAGTTGGATGCCTCCCATGCTTCATTTTCTCCCCCCAGACCTCCCGGCCCTCATGGGCCTTTAACAGCACAGTGGCCAAGGGCTGGGGAGGTTTTGGAATAGGGTGACAACTTACCCTACCTAGTGGCAGGCAAGATGGTAAGCCTCAGCCCTGCTGGCCACTCTCTTGGGGGTACAGCCACCCTCAGAGGTCACTCTGTGAATATCTCTCCTCTGCAGGTTCATAGCCCCCAGTGGCCACTCTGCAGTATAGCTCTTCCCTGTGCTCACTGCCACTCTCGGTATTGCATCCCTCCTCTTTCTCTGCCTCCTTCCTTTACATATTATGGAAAACAGTTCCATTCCCGGAACCTCCCATTTTCTTGGCACAACCAACCCCTGACCTTGCTTTAAGTTAGGATAAGAGGAAGCTGCCTACCTAATCATAGAATCATAGACTCATAGAATACTAGGACTGGAAGGGACCTCGAGAGGTCATCGAGTCCAGTCCCCTGCCCTCATGGCAGGACCAAATACTGTCTAGATCATGGGTTCCCAAACTGGAGGGTGTTCCCCCTGTGGGGGCATGAAGAAATTCCAGGGGGGGCGCGAGGTGACCCAGCCCCCTCCCATGAAGTTTTGCTGCCCCTCTCATTTCCTTTTATTTTTTTTGCTCAACAAGTTTTTGTGTGTGTGTGAGAGGGTTTTTCAAAAATCAGAAAGGGGGGTATGATGATGAAAAGTTTGGGAACCAGTGGTCTAGACCATCCCTGATAGACATTTATCTAACCTACTCTTAAATATCTCCATAGATGGAGATTCCACAACCTCCCTGGGCAATTTATTCCAGTGTTTGACTACCTTGACAGTTAGGAACTTTTTCCTAATGTCCAACCTAAACCTCCCTTGCTGCAGTTTAAGCCCATTGTTTCTTGTTTTATCCTCAGAGGCCAAGATGAACAAGTTTTCTCCCTCCTCCTTATGACACCCTTTTAGATACCTGAAAACTGGAAAACTAATATGGAGGTCCTAGCTCTTACTATTTAGGAGGAGTTCTTGAACAGATAGATAGATAGATAGATAGATAGATATATGATGAAGTCAAAATGATGCAATTTAACTTTCTGGAACAGAAACATTTCAATAATTTTTCATTTAAAATGTCAATAGGTGTGATACTGGCCTGCAAAATATTCTTGAATTCCCACAATCAGCCTCTTGCAACAGGAAAACTGTTCCCTGCGCAGATTTTCAACATTCTCTTGAATAGTTCTTGCTCTCATGATTACTGCTTCAGAACACAAAGGTGTTCCATGTGCGAGGTTCCCTCCTATCAATCGAGTTTGCTGTATTGGACCCAACTCCCCCCTCTCTGCACATACCCTTCTACTCTCTCCTGCTAGCGTTGTGCTGCATGATTTATAAAACCCCCAGATATGAATTGTCCATGAGGCGGTAAGATGCCACAATTGCCTGGCTGGATCTGTGCGTGTCCCTGAAGCTGCTTGAAACATCATTAAGTTTTTTCAAGCCTTGGTAAGAATCTTCAATGAACTTCCACATACAGAGTTTCCAGTCTTAACTGTCTGTTTTATGTTATTGGAAAGAGGCAGAAAAAGGACGGAATTTATGTAACCATACATTTCTTATATAGATGGTCACCCATGGACAAGAGAATGATTTTTACACAACATCCTTATCTTTTTCATTGAATACAATTCTCTCCCAGCTTTATTAAATAGCCTCCTCTGATAGGCAACCAGTTTTCCTTTTTCTTACATTTTTTACTTTTACTTGCAAAAGTGTACTTAAGGCAGGTTTCATTGTACAGTATAGGCCCTTGAGATGTTTTCTGTAGCTTTTACTGTTAGGTAAGGGATTACCAAAATGAGCAGATATTTCCTGAATTATTGATGGGGAAGACCATTGTTATCCCTTATTTAATTGGTGGAGGGGAATAAGAAAGGAATTTTTTAGGACTTGTCCACACTACAGAAAAGATTGAAGCTGCCTCAGTCAATCTTGTGGGGTTCAAATTAGCAGGTCTAGTGAAGACATGCTGATTTGAACTGAGAGGATGCTCCCGTTGGAGGCGGTAGTCCTGCTCCTCTGAGGAGTAAGGGAAGTTGAAGGGAGAGTGAGCTCCCGTCGACCTTCCGATGTGTGTACAGGGACAAGATGTGATTTAAGATACTTCAACTCCAGCTACATTATTAACATAGCTGGAGTTGTGTATCTTAATTCGAACTTATCCCCTAGTGTAGACCTAGTCTTAAAGGCATGCAGCTCCTACCAAAGAAGGATCACAAAATATATGAAACACTAATTAATACTCAGAATGCCACTATAAAGCAGGTAATTGCTTTTATTTTCATCTTATCGATTGTTCACCTGACACAAAAAATATCCTCTTACCTAAGATTGCACAAGACAGGAATGGAACATAGGTGTTTTGATGCACAGTTTCATTGTTTAATGAGAAGCGACCACTCCTCTAATCACAAATGACCAGATTCTTAAACCCTTCAACCCTCTTAGGCCATGTCTACACTAGGAAACTATTTCAAAATAACTAAAATTGATTTAATAACTCCCAAAATAACAAAATCAAAATAGCGTGTCCACACTATGGGGAAGCCTCGAACTTAGTCCAAGGCAGGCTCTATGAATATGGAAGTGCTACTTCCACTTAAAGCTCCAGGAAGCATTGGGGAGTAGTTATTTAAAAATAGCGGCCCCAGAGCATCCACACTACCATTATTTCAAAATAACTATTTTGGAATTAGCCTTATTCCTAATGAAAAGTGGGAATGTATATTTTTAATTCTGCAGCTGGTTATTTCAAAATAACGGGTTTGGTAGCGTGGACACTCCGCTTATAAATTTGACATTGGGTCGGGTGGGATGTTTCGAAATAAAGTCCTAGTGTAGACCAAGGCCATGCGACACACAATGCAATATATTATATATGTGACCATATATACATCTCAATGTGCTGGTTATTACTTAGTAACTTGTCCTTTTGGACAAGAGTTACGTCTTCATACAAAACTATAGTAACTGTGCTGAATAAATAATAATGACTATCCCACACTTCCCCATTCCTGATACTTTACACAGGAAGCTTTTTTTAAAAAAAAAAGAAAAAGAAATTGCATTTTTGACGAAGAACAGGTTCATACTAATAGGGGAAGAGTTAGCCCTGGAAATGCATACATACATAACTCCTTGTGTGGCTCAATGGAGTATCAATGAAGTTAGCTAGAATATGCTTCATTATTAAAGTCTTGCTTCAGAAACCACACAATGACAGCTAAAACTTTTTTATTATTATTATTTGAATGCTCGGAAGTGATAAGAAAAGCGCAAGAAGAACAGATTTGTTAGAAGTGTGAAATGGATTAACATCAAAGTCCCCTGGGAAAATCTGAAACATGAAATGAAGGCCCCTGAATGACAAAAGCTATTCAGAATGCATTAAGAGCTCCGCAGTGCATTTCTCTGCTGTCTGTGTGAGCCTTGCAAGGCCTGTGTGTTAAGGGAGAGATGCTGATAAGAAAAACTTTGTGAACTTCAGGGAAACGCGGTGCATGGCTGAGAACTCACCTTGTGCCATGATTCAAATGAGATGGAAAAGGAACCCAGACTGATGATTGCCATTGTTTGTCACCTTCAATGATACGAAAGGAAGACACAATTCAGAGATGGAACTAACGAGGCAACAGGTGAGCCAGTAACGATTCAAAAATAGAGCCCTTCTTAGTTATATATTCACAGAATGTTTAAGTCTCTATATTAATACTAATCAGCCGATAGTTTGGCATATTCTGAGAACCACATAAACCAAAGGCCAGATACTGAGACCACTCCACATCTTTTTTATTCTATCCCATTGGTCCTTGTTAAGCAGCTTTCTGCTGACCTAGTTGCATTTGCACTCACCAGGGGCCTCCTGGTGGCATGTACCACTGGCCATATTGTAATCAGTCCCAGGGACCTACTGGCAGTTGTAAAGTGAACCTCAAGGCCTGCGATATCATTCCAATTTTTGCCTCCATCAAATCTCACCGAAACAAAAGGAAGTTTGCATGCGTCCAAACAAAAAGACTTCAGCATTAAGCTCCAGGGCTTAGATTAACTTAATTAACTACTGTTTCTGAGTATAAATCTCTGATCATTTTTGGTACCAATGGCATAAGCTTCCCCACCCTCCAGTTTTCTATGAGGTGGTTGGGTCAGGGGCAACTGAAGGACTGAGAGTCAGCCACTGACAGAGTGGACCCAACTGAAGCCCCAATCTCATGGCGGCAGGAGAGCACATGGTCATTTAAGGCAGGCCACATCTTGTGGTAATTATCCCAGCAACCTGCAATAATTGAACCAAGGATTGCAGGGTCTACAAGTAGGAGATCCTTCTACTTAACCTAAAAAGAAGCCTTCAGGTCTTTGTGAAGAGTAAGCCAACCTCATTCAGCCCTTGCCATGTTGTCATGCATGCGAAGAAGGATTTGGATGAACCAGTGTATTATGATTAGTTAAGAGTCTCTGGGCTAGTACAGTTCGGGCCTGAGTCTGTGAACTACTGATCTCCTTCCAATTTCTATTGAATCCTATTCAATGGGAGGTGAAGGCATTAGGGATGTAAAATCCCAGTTAACTAGTTAACCAGTTAAATGTTAGGTTTAATTGATTAACTGTTTAAATGGCAGCTGGAGTGGGACCTGCCGTGGAGGGGGGCTGCTCCAGCAAGGCTGGAGCACCCCACCCCTCTAGCTAACAGTAATCAGTAACCATCACCTCGTAAGAGTTATGCTTCCCAGTTAACTGGTTAATCATTCACATCCCTAGAAGACACGTAGTTTTTTGCATAGTGCTAATCCATTCCTACAAGTTCAGGTGCCATTCTATTTATGAGCCACATGCCTTTTTTTATGAGAGGAGTCTCTTTGGCCATGTCTACACTATGCAAAAGATCGAGGCTGCCTCAGTCAATCTTCTGGGGTTTGATTTAGTAGGTCTAGTGAAGATCACTAATTCGAACTGAAAGGGTACCCCCATCGGCACCAGTAGTCTTGCTCCTCATGAGGAGTAAGGGAAGCCAACGGGAGAGTTTGCTCCTGTCGACCTCCCACTGTCTGTTGGAAGTAGTTGGAAAAAACATGATTTAAGATACGTTGACTCCAGCTATGTAATTAACATAGCTGGAGTTGCGTATCTTAAGTTGACCTTCCCCTTTAGAGTAGACATACCTTTTAGGCTCAGAAATAATTGGAAAACTCACTTCATACCCAGCTGGTATGCTTTATACAAATTACTGCAGCAAAATTCTGCCAACCAGGAATATATTGGTAGGCACACACTCAGTTTCTTATTTGGCAAAGTTTTTATCTATTTGTTTGAGTTGGAAAGTTTCTGCCCATATTGATTCCTGCCATTCTCAGGAGTATCAGCGTTTGACATAAGTGAATGTATGAAACAGACTATTTCAATTTTTTTGCACCTAGCTGGTAGTGAAGTTCATAAATTGTCCAAAATATGTCATGAGCTTTACAGACTTTCCAACTTAGTCTTATAGACTGTCAACAAAGCCCATGACTCATAGATTGGGACACATCCAGTGCTGTGTCCATAAAGGTAATTGACTGATTCTTCTTAGCTTTTTCTACCTCTTTAAACAGCCAGAGCTTATCTTGAAATTACATAACCTTCCTCTCTTCTATAATGGGAGGGCTTGTGAAAATCTAACTTTGAGTTCTGTTTCTTTTCATTCTCTTTAAAGGAAAATACAGAACATCTTCCAGGCTGAAAGTTTTGTAGTCGGAAGAATCTATTAGAACAGAATCTATTAGTTTGTAAATCAATATGCCCTCTTGATTAATTTCATGATGAAAAATGCATATGCCTCTAGGCTCTGTTCCACTTAGAGTCTGGCTTCATTATTGCACTAAATAGCATGGGCTTGACTCTGCCAGCCTTCCTTATGTTCTCTACTACTTACACACATAAATATTTCCATAGAAATTAATGTTTCTCCGGGAGGGGGGCAAGAGACTATTCAGTGTAAAAGTGATGGAGCTTGACGATGTGAGTAAACATTCCAGCATAGAAAACGTTTGGTAAGATTTGCAGAGGCCCACACATGATTTGGACAACTGGTATCCAGTAATGTTAAGGGGACGCGAGCTTGCCAGTCCCATAAGCAATGTTGTTAAGTCCAGGCTGGTTGCATATGTAATAAAAATGAGAACCACCCCCCACCCCAATCCCTTAAAATACTTTCAGCGACGTTCTAAGAACATTGTGGATCATTGGTGAGGCCTGGGATAAAGAGTGTGATCCTGCACAGTGGATGGCTGCATGATTTATCTGTGGATACAAAATGATAAGCCACACAGGAGAAAGTTATCCACCGCTACAGCTCTGCCATGTGGCTGACATGTGACGATTTCCTAATTGCAGGAAAGTGCCTCATTAGTATGCTAGGGGGCATATATTAGCCCTTGCCTCCATAGACACCCCCATACGCGTTTCACTTATGTGAGCAGGCGAGTGCACACAGGGAGGTGTTGAGACTCATGAGCACTGAGTGCGGAGGATTTTACCTGTGCTGAACTTTCTTTTCATCGTTAGTTTCTACTGGCTCTTGTGCTGGGGTAAGAAAAACATGTTTGGCCGGTTGTGTGGCATGTCAAAATTCATTGGTTAAAGGCGTGGGTGGTGGGTGACTGTAGGGCTAGGGGAGGCAAGCCCCCGCCCCCACCCAGTCTGCTGAGGTCCCACACCCAAGCTCCCTCCTCGCTTCTTCTCCCCCCACGCGGAGGTGGAGTAGCATGCTGTGATACTGCATCCCTCCAGCATGGGGCGGGCATGCATGTGTGCACAGGCCCAACCTCTCCGGCTCCAGAGCATGGCAAGGGTGAGCACTCAGATGCAGGAACACTCCACCCCCAGTGCACCTACAATAGGTGTTTTGGGGTCGGAGTCTTGGCAGGGCCAAGCTGACAGTTTGGGAAGACAGTGCCTTCCCGTGCCTAGCATACCAGCCATCCATGGATCAAGGACAAAGAATGGGTCAAATGTCAACCCCCATGAGCGCTACCTGTTATTGTCCAAGTTTAAATATTTTCAAAAGTGGCTAATAATTTTCAGTGCCTCTGTTTTTAGATGCCCAGGTAGAGCCACCTACAAGGGGTCTTTGACAAGGAAAAATGTTCAAAGTCTGGTGCTTCAACTTGTGGCTTACTTCTGAAAATCTTGGTCCAGCTGCATCAAACACATCAGCCAGTGGAGAGCTGAAGAAATTATAAGGAACCAAATGCAGTTTGGATAAATTATGGAATAAATAGTCATATTGCAGCTTAAATAATGTGTAAAAAACTTTAATTAAGACTTCTAATTGGTAGTTGAAAGATTAATTAATCAATAATTATAACTATGATTATAGGGTGTAATTGTGCTTAATTGAAGGGGCTGATTAATGATCAGAATAAACCTTTCAAAGTTTCCAACTTGAAATGGTAGGAAGTGATGGATTCCAGTCCACAGAGTTAACAAGGAATCCTAGAATCATCGAAGATGAGTATGCAGCTGCTTAGTCACAAAGGACAAAATGTGATTGAAGTGGAAGAAAAGATTCCATTGTTAGGCATATAAATGATTGTATTACTAATCCGTGAACGTTTTTGATTAGTACAGGAAAATATTCACCTGAAGAAGCTGGCAATCCTACTTCTGAAAAAGCAAGACTTTATATTAGGTATAATGGCTTAAGGAGACATTTTGGATCTGAACATTCCTCAAACTTTTGATGGTGAGGAGTAAAGGAGACAGGCCACTATTCTAAGCACAAGTCTGGAGCTGTATTTTGAAAAGGGTCCCTTATTTTGATAGTAGGCAGGATCAACCCCCTTGTTTTTCACCATCTCTTCCCCCCTCAGAATTTAAGATCAAAATGAAGATCCAGATCGCAAGTATCTAGTACTCAATTTGAAGGCCAGTCCATAGAAAAAGTTTCAAGACCCAGACAATGAAAAGTCAAATTTTCCAAATCAGAACCAAGTGTTAAATTGGCCTCCTTCCTGATTGGATGCATATGGAACATCTCCATTGAAGGATGAAATGACTGGGAGGAGCGGCAGAAGAGGCTTTCAAATGGCATATCTCTGAATCTGGACACATTCAGTAATAAATGCAGAACCTGTAGCGACAGCTACACTGCAACCGGAGGTGTTACTGAAGCCTGTGTGGAGATACTTGAACTAGCTTTGATGTAGTTAGATCACACCTCCAGGCTGCAATGCAGACATACTCTCATCTGCTTAAGCATAGCTCCCATTACCAACATCTGGGCACCTCCACACTTATAAAGTATTTATACTCACAACAGGGGGAAACGTGCTATCATCCTTCTTTTACATGCACACACAAAATGCTGTTCCCAAGATGGTAGTAAAACAGTGAAACTGTCCGAAGGTCGCCTTACTAAGTAAGTTCCTTAGCCATGGATCCAGCCACTTCAGAGTCTGTTTCTAGCCTCTGAAGGGCATTCGGTTTTCTATGGAAAATGAGATGGGTAGTTTCCATCCAGTCTCTATTGGACAGAAATCCATATCACAAACAGAAACCTCTTCAACAGTCACAACAGAGCGGGAAAGGACTGAATAAGGACGAACCCAGGACTCCCCAATTTGTCTCTAGAGGTTGTCAGCCTGGGTCATGCCAAAGACATGGCTTAGGCAAGGGAGGATCAGTGTCTTCTTACTTTTGAACCAGACATTTTTGTTTTACTTTTATCGTATCTTTTCCATCCAGTCCTACCCTGTTTGCTTCATTCGTCTATTGTATCCTGTCCTATGGATTGTGAGTCCACTGAGGTGGGACTGCCTTCTTTGTTACGGTGTCTCCCACAACTGCTCCCTGATTCAGAGCTCCTGGGCAATACCATAATATCAACAGCAACACTCCTCATTGTTGTCATCCAAGGGGCAACACTGAGAAAGCTCGCCTTGCCGCTGCTTATGTTCTGTCTTGCTTTAACAACAGATGAAACACTGTGGCCTTCAGAGCTGTCATTCACAAGCCATTTACATTTACATAAGTACCTTTCTACAAGCTTTCAATGTAATTGTCAATGCAACATGGATTTTACAATGATGAACCCAGAATCATAATACATGCTTACTCACTCTGTAGTACACAATCAATTTCAGCTCTCCCTTGGTAAAGATCATGGGCCTACTTCCTTCTAGCTCCATTTTGCAAGGAGAGGAGATGAGAACTCTGGTCTTGGCCCGGCAAAGTAATTAATCACTTGCTTAAATTTGACCATGTGAGTGGTACCATTAACTCCAATGCAGCTATGCCTGTTTACACCAGCAAATACCATGGCCCACTGTATTGAGACTTGGGCTGTTCAGGAAAAAAAAAAGGCCCCTGGTCCTTAATACAAAGCATGCCAATGTGAAGGTGGGAAATTTGTTTCTTAAAAGCACACTGGTGTAATATCACTATGCCAAAAGGACCCCACTCCCATCACATGAGCAGCATGCATGGGCACCAATGTCTACACTGAAGCTGGGTCAGGGGATGGATGTCACAGATGGCTACTGAAAAAAGTTAAATCATATCTGGAAATATTTCCAACTAGTCTCCATTGAGGTGAACTGTCCAGTTTCTGATAGAAGCTGTTTTAATAGTAATTCCCACAGGAAGCACATCCTGCTGGCCTTGTCAAAACAGGCAGGTCAGAGCTGCAGCAGGAGACCCGGTGAACCAAAGAACATTTCTGCAGCAAATGTTCCTCATTATTTTTAGCGATATTTTTCCAGAATGCAAGAGAAAAGCTGGGAGAAAGTACTATCCCTCAGGAACAATTCTGTCTGAAATACCTAGAATTCCCCCTCGGGAAAACTGGAAAGAACTGGTACTTCCTCTACTTCTGGAGAAGACTTAGCAAAAGGTTTGTTCTGTATTTAGCCAGCTGTGATTGTGATTACAAGAGGGTAAGATAATGGCTATACCTTCACCCAGCTGCTCCCTAACTGCTTTCAAATAGGTAACACACCCGGTCCACTAGCAGGAAGCAGTGCCAATGTTCAGCAATGGAATTCTATCTGTGCTATACATGGGGCTCAAAGAGAAACAAGTTATCATCTTGCAGCCCACTTCCTGTATCCACCCCTAAGCAGGGTCCAGTCAGAATTTAGCCCTTATCCTAAAATGAAGGGTGATCTTGTAATTAAGGGACAGGAAACCTTCATTCAGTTCTTGGCTCTGAAACACAATTCCTGTTTGAGTGGTGACCAATGATTGGGCCTCCCTTCCACATCTATAATACTAAGCCATATGGCACCCTGTCTCTTCATGATGGCTAGACTTAATTTGCTGTCTTTCATCCTTTATTCAGAGGCGAAAGTAAGCAAGTGTGCACTTGTGTACAGCTCCACCAAGAGCTAAGGCAAAAACCAACAGGAAGCTTATTTAAAGAGCAGGCAGGGTCCCAGGCTGCAATAGGACAGTAACTGTAAGGAATTTTAAGTTGCATTCACCACTGCCTTTATCTATTAAGATGCTAAGTCATTGAGGACAAGGCTATCTCTTACCAACTATATATGGAGCTCCTCATCCAGTGAAATTCTGAGCCCATTTGGGGCCCCTTCATGCGAGATGTGTAGCACTAGGGAAGTGATATCCTCCAAGCCTTTTGGAAATTTTCTCCACCATGTTTTAGCAGCTCGTCTACAAGCATCAACTTTTTTGTCTTTTTTACATAAATATCTTTATTGGTAAATTTCATGGCAGCGAAAGACAAGGGGGTTGACAGTCTGGACATTTTCCTTGTGTCCACAGAAGAGAAAACATGTATCTGGAGCATCTCATCCAGTGAAGTTCTGATCACAATCAGGGCCTAGGCAGAATAGATGCAGGTTTCTTCTACACCGAGGGATTGGTGCCTTTGTTTTGTCCAAGAAGGACATCTCCAAGGAAGGAAAGGGCTGTTCAGATGAATCATTTCCAGTTTACAATCATGGACTTAATGTTGGGATATCAACATGGAGGTTGACTTGTTGTGGTACTTTGGTTTATGTATGAAATGGCCATTTGTTCCTTAAACACTGTGCTGAGGCTACACAACTCATTTCACAAGGCCCAGTGCACAGCCCTCATCTTATTATCTCTTCCAGAGTGCAATTTCAGCTTGATTCCCAATTGATGCAGGAACCCATAGGCGATAGTAGCCTATGAACAACTCCTCCCCGCACCTTCCAGGAGACCCGCCATTCTATAGCATTGATGACTTACCATACCATGGCTGCTGTGCCATATTTTGGAAGGCGCACAGAAGAGGTGCTTCACAAGGGTCACTAGTCCTCTCTGCTGTCGCTGTAATACGGCTACTACATTCCCAAAGACAATAGTACCACACATCATCTCAGATGTGCTTCGGGCAGTAGAATGATCCCATAATCAAAGAGCGAGGTCTTTGAGGACGAGTTTAATTACTTTAATCTATACAGCCTGGAAAACATAATGGTTAATGGGGTAATCTACAGAAGCATTTGGAAATTTAAATGGTATAGACTGTGCCCTGTATGAGACAACTCTCAGCACAGCAGAGATGATAAAACCAGGAGCATAAATGGTGACAGAAGAAAGCCTTAGTTGTTCATAAATCAATAATTGATAAAATGTACTCTGGTGTAACTAAGTAGAATTTTATGTGGTAGGTAGAATAAACTGATTACATGATACTATGATGCTCAGTGGAATTATGGAATGAGCTTCATTTATTCACTCTAATTGCTGAATATTTGTATACAAAGAGCTTAATTGGGTCGATCAGTTTTGTAGGCTATATACCTGCAAGCAACGCCTGCCCTTTGTGTCCCAACAGTACCCAATGCCATGCTGCTGGGCAGGCTTCAGAACAACAAATACGTATAGAGACTGGTGTTCTCAATACTTCTGGTCATTACAGAGTCCGAAACAATTGTCTCTTTCCTAGTCAATTTCCAAAGTAGGTCTCGGGTCACCAGGGATATGTGGGCATTTAAGAATGACATGAGCAAGCTGCTAAAATGTGTAATCTATCATTAACATGGTGTACTGGAGGTGTTCTATCTGTCTTTGAAAAAGGAATCAGAAGTGAGCCACGCATAGTACTACAGACCACTGATGCTCATCTCAGCAAATGGATGAAAACAATATTAAAAATAGGATTATAAACCACCTGGATGATCACAAAATGTTAGCGACAAACCCATCAGATTTCGGTGAAGGAAAATTATGCCTCTTTAATTTACTACCTCTCTTTGAGAGTGGAGGTTCAATATGGATTAAAGAAGAACTAGTTGACATAATCTTTTGGGACTTTTGAAAAGCTTTTGGGAAATTCTCACAAGTGGTTGTTAAGGAAATGAAGTCATCTGGCACAGTGGAGTAGAAACTGCCTAAGAAACAGCAAGCAAAGATGGGAATAAAATCACACTTTTCAAAATGGCATGGGAAAGCTGGATAAACATTGTCTTTCAGGTGAAATGGAAATTTGTCTTTAAATGTCGGTTTTTATCAAAGTTGTAGGGTTTCTGTTAAAAGCTTAAAACCAGATTCTCCCTCCACCCCAGGTTTATGACCGTGGAAATGAAAATAAATTTAAAATAAAACACGTCTTGATTGTTGAAAACTGAAACATACTTTTCCCACAGAAAGCTTGACAAAATATATAAACACACACACATTGTATTTAAACAAAAATGAAAACAAATGTTGGGTTTTTTTCTTTTTAAATAAACAGGAAATAAAGATTTCCTGGACACCTCTTGTTACTAACAAAACCCTTAATATTGCCAAGTTGAGGCATCTTCTGTTAATCTCCTTAATAAATATATACGGTTATGGATGATAAAGGGTTTCAAAGAGTATGCCCCTTTGATAATATGGATTGGTCCCTTCTTGCTACTCAAGCTTATTGCATAGTACCAGGTTCTTGGTATGAAAGGATTAATGAATTGAATCCTACAGTTTTGTTTCATAGAAACATCCGCACAATGGAGAGGTGGAATAGGCTGCTAAATTGGCTATTGTCATACTAGGTCAGAAGATATAAGTTCCAGACACAGGTCAACCTCTGGGCCACATATACAAACTAAGTCAACGTGATTTACAAAACTAAGTCAACATGAGCCATGACTCCAAACAATTTTTTTTATTGTGATCAGTTCTACTATCAAGTATAGGGTATACTATCAAGTATAGGCCTTTTCTGAAAGGCATTGATTTGGCTTGGTAAATGATTCCACTGCTTTTGACATTCAGAATCACATGTATGCAGCTGTGTTGCTCAGATTCTCTCTGGTCTTGTGGGGCTCTTTTCCATACAATTTTTGCAGAATGGCTTGCGTTGTGCTGCCGATTTTGCTCTATGCTTTTGTTTTCCTGAGACAATTGTAGTCATTCCCATACTGAAAGTCTGCTGAGAACAGGACGAGGAGAATAACATGGTCTCTGTGGCTCTAGACAGAAAACATTCCGGTGAGCTTTTTCACACCTTGTAGAATTTCAATGTTCCCTTCAAAATGTGGATTAAACAACGTAGCCAAAAAACATATGCTTCTCTGTCAAACATTTCACTTACTTGGGCGTCTAGGGGCAGCTGGAGAGCTCTCACTGCCAGAGTAACTTCAGCAATTGACTTTCTTGTTTTTAATTGGAATCATGTTTGTTCCAGGAATAGGTGCGGCTAACTGGGACGTGGCAGTGCTAATTTCCCCAGCCAGTCAATGCACATACTTCCTAAGTGACCATTTTTAAAGAGCTGGAAGAAAATAACCAAAAGGAGCTGCCGAACTGGCCTTATTCATACTGATCCATAATAGCTGCCATTCTACAGATTTTTAAATGCTAAGGAGGGACATGATGGGTTGGGAGACCACCAAGAAATACAGTGATGCATCCCATGAAAGAGGGTCCCTTCTGGCCAGAAGGTCTGTGTACCTATGAAGTCAGCACTAAACCAGGATGTCCAGGGGGTTGATGTGCTCATGGATGAGATTTTTATGAAATTTGACACCAAGGCCCTTACCATGTGTACTCTAAAACATCTCGGCAAGTCTCCAACAACGTGTGGCATTAACCATGCTCAGCCCAAACTCCTAATCAAGCTTTTGCTAGAACATAATAAAATAATGATGAATTACTATTAGTTTGAACCTCCAGCCTCTCCCCAGAAATCTTCATTGATAACAGTCATGCCCCTTTTTATTGACTCGTGGTCCCATTCCCTCTAGAACATTATAGCCGATGTCCTGTATTGTGCTACTCATCACTCTGCTTTAAAACATCTTAAAAACATCAGAAATACTACGCCAGATCCAACTCATCTAGCATCTTCAACAGTGGCCAACCACCCTGCAACGATGAGGCATTCTGCTCTCAAGGAAAGGATCCACCTTATCTCCAATAGCTTGAGGGAAGAAGGACAATCCAGGGAACTACAGACCTGTCAGCCTTACCTCAGTCCCCAGAAAAATCATGGAGGGGATCTTCAAGGAATCCATTTTAAAGCACTTGGAAGAGGGGAAAGTGATCAGGAAGAGTCAACATGGATTCATGAAGGACAAGTCATGCCTGACCAATCTGATTAGCTTCTATGGTGAGGTAACTGGCTCTGTGGATTCAGGGAAATCAGTGGATGTGATATGGTCTTTTGATATGGTCTCCTGCAATATTCTTGCCAGCAAGTAAGAGAATATGGATTGGATAAATGGACTGTAAGAAGGATTGAAAGCTGGCTAGACTGTTGGGCCCAACGGGTAGTGATCAACGGCTCGATGTCAGGTTGGTGGTCGGTTTATAGTGGAGTGTCCCAAGGATCTATTCTAGGAATGGTTTTGTTCAATGTCTTTATTAATGACCTGGATGAGGGGATGGATTGCACCCTCAGCAAGTTCACAGATGACACTAAGCTAGGGGAAGAGGTAGATATGCTGGAGGGCAGGGATAGGGTCCAGAGTGACCTGGACAGATTAGAGGATTGGGCCACAATAAATCTGATGAGATTCAACAAGGACAAGTGTAGAGTCCTGCACTTGGGACGGAAGAATCCCAAGCATTGTTACAGGCTGGGGACCGAATGGCTAAGTAGCAGTTCTGCAGAAAAGGACCTGGGGGTTACAGTGGATGAGAAGCTGGATATGAGTCAACAGTGTGCCCTTGTAGCCAAGAACACTAATGGCATATTAGGGTACATTATGAGGAACATTGCCAGCAGATCCAGAGAAGTGATTATTCCCCTTTATTCAGCTCTGGTGAGGCCACATCTGGCATATTGTGTCCAGTTCTGGACCCCCCACTATAGAAAGGCTGTGGACACATTGGAGAGGGTCCAGCAGAGGGCAACCAAAATGATTAGGGGGCTGGAGCACATGACCTATGAGGAGAGACTGAGGGATTTGCATTTGTTTAGTCTGCAGAAGAGAAGAGTGAGGGGGGATTTGATAGCAGCCTTCAACTTCCTGAAGGGAGGTTCCAAAGAGGATGGAGAAGGACTGTTCACAGTAGTGATGGATGGCAGAACAAGGAGCAATGGTCTCAAGTTGCAGTGGGGGAGGTCTAGGTTGGATATTAGGAAAAACTATTTCACTAGGAGGGTGCTGAAGCACTGGGATGGGTTACCTAGGGAGGTGGTGGAATCTCCATCCCAAGAGGTTTTTAAGTCTCAGCTTGACAAATCCCTGGCTGGGTTGATTTAGTTGGGATTGGTCCTGCCTTGGGCAGGGGGCTGTACTTGATGACCTCCTGAGGTCTCTTCCAGATCTGTGATTCTATGACTAAGCCCTGAAGGATAAGGAACGGACTTCTCTTTGTGGCTCACATGAATTTTGGCAGACAGAACACCTATCCTTTTCCTATGGAGCTGTGTATGTTGGAACCCCTATACTAGAACTACTCAACACGTGGCCCATGGCCCGTTTGTTTGCAGCCCACGGTGTGTTTCAGGTTTACGTGGGGCTCAACACGTGGCCTACGAGTGGGATCCTTTGAACACGGCCTCCACTGGGAACACGCTCCACAATGGTGAATCAATATCATGGTCTTCTGTTGATATGCATTTTAGTAGTTAAACTCCTGGACTGTCATTGCTCATTAAAAGTGCTGTCATATGGGTGGAAATTGGGTAAATATTGCATTTTATTAATATCAGAAGAATTGACTTAAATGGGCTCTGCCTGTTGTGTAGCCATGCCTTAAACTTTGTATTCATGCCCGTCAGTGTGAAAGTAGCTATTTGCATATATTTGCATACAGATTTGTATGGCTACGCAACCATACTTAAATTGCCGCTCTCAGCATGTGCTTTGAGTATCATTGCAGCTCCTGGGGCTTCCAAGGTTAAGTAGCACTGCTCTACACTGAGGTCTGGGGGGCTGGAATCTAAGCGGGACTTGTTGCCATTGTGGGGGCAGATGGTCCTGCAGAACTGACCATGCAAGTGAGGTTTGGCATAAGGATGTGCATGGAATGCCATTACCCTGGCTTTCCTGCCAGACACAATAAGCAGAGCCCTAGTATACAGCTTATTACTCAGCTATGTCCTCTTGGGTGCTGGACCATAACAGAAGCATCCCACAGAAGTGCATGTTGATTGACTTTCTGTCACTGGGTTTCTATGCCACTCTTGCCTCCGTGCATAGCCTCCCATGCATCATCCTTTCTTTGTGCTGTGTCTGCTACACAATTTGGTTTTCCTGCCTTCTTTCGGATGCTTGCATGCTTGCTGGGCTTTGTGTCACAGGGGTTGATTGAGCCCTGAACTTTACTGGCCTGGATAGTTTATTGTAATTTGTTTATCCAATATCCAAAGCATGAGGAGCTGTTTACACATGGATAAAAGACACAGCCCACAACCCAATGAGTTTGTTGTCTAAACAGCTGCAAGACATATCCAAGGAAAAGAAAAAAAAAAAACCCAAGGGATTGATCAGGGAGAACTGGAGGGCAAAGAATGCAAACATAGGATCATATGTCGATTCTGCAAACTCTACAGGGCTTTAGTTCTGTTTTGAATTTTATGCTTCTGATACTACCAGTGAGCAGGTTTCCATGGCCCTCCACTGTTATTTGCTGATCTGAGCAAAACCAGGTTCAATTGCCTTTTAATAAGCCACAATGATTGAGCTGATGAATGCTCTGGTTCTTCTTTACCCTCCAAAAAAAAAAAAAGCATCTTGACTAATCTCACATCATTACAGCTGGGTAGGAAATGATTTTCCCATCTTGTGAAAAATAAATTGGGATTTCATTTTCTTTTCTCCGTCCTGAATCAGGATGACAAGTAACCAACCTCACAAATGTTCACAAACTGGAAATTGAGGAGAGAGGGGACAAGATTCAGGTCTGCCAGAACCTTTTCTTCTCCTTCTCTTTAAAGATAATTCATTTTGTTTTGAAATGAAAAGACATTTTGGACTGGAACTCAGAAGTGTTAGTTTAAAACCCCTGAGATGGGATATTTCAACAATTTTATCCCCAATGAAGAAATTCATCCGAGCTGATCCTTTCACTCTCTCTCTCTCTCTCTCTCTCTCTCATGCACACATGCACACATATATTTTGGTTTTGATGCATTCACATTTTTCTATTTTTCATTAAAAAAAATCCTCTCTCTCTCTCTCTCACACACACACACACACACACATGTTTTGTTGGTTATGATGTATTAACATTTTTCTATTTTACATTGAAATAAAACCCTCTCTCTTCCTCACTGACTCAGGGTACGTCTAAACGACATGGCTCTGTCAACTGAGCCATGTAGATTAGTTTACTCGAAAAAGGGCAATGAAGCGGCGATTTAAATAATCGCCGCTTCATTTAAATCAAAATGGCCGCCACACTGTGCCAATCAGCTGTTTGTCGGCACAGCGTGGCAGTCTAGATGGGGATCTGCCGACTCCAGAACCCTTTGTCGGCAGATCCTGTAAGCCTCGTTTCATAAAGGATCTGCCAATGAAAGATTCTGGCATCATCTGATCCCTGTCTAGACTGCCGTGCTGTGCCAACAAACAGCTGATCGGCACAGTGCAGTGACCATTTTTATTTAAATGAAGCAGCAATTATTTAAATCGCCGCTTCATTTCCCTTTGTCGTCCTGCCTCATCTACATGGCTCCATCGATGGAGCTATGTAGCCTAGACACACCCTCACTCACTCACACACTCACACATACTGACCTCTTTGTAAAATAGCATCTTCGTATGGTAGGGTAAGGAGTATGTACTTTGAGCTATGGGTGTGATTCAAGGAGACATGCCCTATTGGCTCTGCTTGAGCTAGCACACTAAAAATAGAGCACAGCCATAGCCACAGAAAGGGCAGTGGGAAAGACCACCTCCCTGAGTACATCCTTAGCATCTCAGACAGGTACATACCTGGAGTCAGTAGCTCCTGCAATGGCTGCACTTTATTTTTACAATACTAGCTCGATCAGAGCCAACGTGGGTATATCTCCTGAAGCCGGGATGTACACCTTTTCAGCTTGAAGACATACCCTAGGTATACACTGCAATAGTCCAGGGTTTGAATTCAGGCTCCTGCTTAATCCCCCTTCCATCTACACACAAATTGCACTACTGCAGAATCCCAGGATCCCATGGGGATGGCGGGTCCAAGCCTGAGTCAAGCTGGGACCCCAGGTTCAAACCTTTTGCCTTTCTGTGCAGATGCAGCCACACTAGAATTGTGCTCTGGGACTCTGTCAAACGTATTTCACAATCCCATACGCCAACTGTCTTTGTCCTCTGGACAGTCGAGTTTGGTGGACCGCTGAGTTTTCACAAATTACTCCATGAACAAATAGCTAGAGCGCCCCCATTCCGGAAGGGCACTTGGAAGTCTGGGCTATGAGTAGTAAGGCTTGGCTTACCAAATGAATGCAAATGCTCAAGCCCTGGTAATTTGACTCCTACTAACTCTGAGGTTACACAGCAGTGTACATATACTCATAAGAGTGAGTGAGTGAGTGATGCAGAACTCAGTGGACCCAGGAAAATAAACGTTACACGTATAGCAGCTACCAGAGTTCTCCTTTATGGGGGGGCAATATATGACTCCCCTTTCTCAGTTGTTTTGCCTATCCAATGCTCATCAACAGGGGAACATGTTCTACTTCATGGCGGTCACGATCTGCGTAGCTTTCATTGGCGGGGATGCATTGTGAATGGCAAATGATGGCTATCCAGATCAGGACCGACGTGACCCAGAACTGTCTCCCCATTGATGAGCGGCAGATATGCTCTGGGCTGCAGCCCACCCACTTAATATCCTGGCCCAACCCCCACCCCAGTCCCAGCTCTGCTCCTGCCCCAATGCTTGCCACCCACCACCCACCCAGGTCTCCAGCTGGGGACTTGGGTCCAGGTACAAGGCAGGAGAATTTACAAGCCCCTGACTCCCTCCTTCCCCATAGCCGGAGCAGGACAAGCCCACATGTCAGGAGCACTGGGCAGGCAGAGTGGGGCAAGCATCTGGGCCCCAATCCCATTCCCAGGAAGGATCCCTGGGCAGAGCAAGGTAACCTCTCATGCTTAGATTGCGTTCCCAAGCAGGACTGAGGAGGGTGACCCCACATCTCCATCCCACTCCTTGGGGGGAGCACTGGGTGGGCAGAGTGAGTCAAGCCCCAAGCATGGAACAGGAGAACAGAGCAGGTTGGGGTGCAGGGGTGCACATATTTACAGGGCCCCCCATTTTTCTGGGAATGCCTGGCCCGAGCATCTATTGCTCCTACTTAGAATCATAGAATCCTAGAGCTTGAAGAAACCTTAGGTCATCGAGTCCAACCCCCTGCCCAAAGCAGGACCAAGCCCAACTAAATCATCCCAGGCAGGGCTTTGTCAAGCCGGGACATAAAAACATCTAGGGATGGAGATTCCACCACCTCCCTAGGAAACCCATCCCAGTGCTCCACATCCTCCTCAGGAAATATTTTTCCCTAATATCCAACCTAGATCTCTCCCACTGCAGCTGGAGACCACTGCTCCTCATTCTGTTCCTCGCTCTGTCGTCTGTCATACTTCTCTGCCCCTGCCCCGCCATTGCCCACCCATGCAGTGTTCACCCAAGGGTCCCCTCTTGCTTATGCCACTGCTGTACCAGCAGTTCCCCAGTATGGGCACATCTAGACTACATGGCTCCGTTGACAGAGCCATGTAGATTAGGGTTGTAGGCAAAGGGAAATGAAGCGACGATTTAAATAATCGCCGCTTCGTTTAAATTAAAATGGCTGCCGCACTGTGCCAATCAGCTGTTTGTCGGCACCGCCCTGTAGTCTGGACGCTCCGCGGTCGACATCAAAGGCATTTGTCGACCTCCCCGGTATGCCTCGTGGGATGAGGTTTACCAGGGAGGTCGACAGATGCCTTTGATGTCGACCGTGGCGTGTCCAGACGACAGCGCTGTGCTGACAAACAGCTGATTGGCACAGCGCGACAGCCATTTTAATTTAAATGAAGTGGCAATTATTTAAATCGTCGCTTCATTTCCCTTTGCCAAGTAAGCAAATCTACATGGCTCCATCAACGGAGCGATGTAGTCTAGACGTGCCCTTATATGTCCTTTCGGTGTCAGTCGCCCTTTTCAGGAACACAACCCCTATGTAAGCCAGGATCTCTCTACTTGATGTCACGTAGGGGCACACATCTGGAGAGGAGAAGGACCATCTGGACTTTAGGCCCAGCTTTCCAGGCTTGTGTGTGTGAGATTTACCTCAGTTTGCATCAGTGCTGCTGCCGGCTACTCTTGAACTAGTCACCAGATTCCTCCCTCCAATGGCTGCCTGCTTCCCGCTGTGACAAGCCTTCCCTTTCTTCCTTTAAAAGCCTCCGTGGGCGGCCATTCAGCTGCATGTCACACAGCCGAGATGGGCTTGCTTGGTAACAGACCTTCGAGCAATTGTCAGGGCCACATCCCAGAACGTCAATCCCCCTCGTTTTAGCTAGTCTGGGATGTGACGCCCACCGGGCAGTGAGAATTCGCCAAAAGTTTATTCTTAGCTCTTCCTCTCAGCAACATGTTGAACAGCTTTTGCTTTTCGTAAGGCTTCCTTCCATCACCATGACAACCATTAAAACCTAAGGGGTGTGTATGACTTGCACGCACGTAATGCTGCTAGCAAAAAGAAACCTAGCCTGAGCTGCTGCCAGTTCCTATTGATTTTAAGGCCCTAAGTATGCTGAGAAGGCAACCAGAAACCAGCCTTTGCCAAGTACATGGGCCGCAAGATTTGACTGGTGTGATTCACTGTTCTAGACAGGTTGAAACTCTAATCTGTCTAGCTAGCTAGTCATTCAAACTAGGGTACAGGAATTATTGCTTCTGATTGAGTTACTTCTCTCTGCGATACACTAAACCATATTTGTCAGAAATGGTATGTATCCCTAGCCTGTTAAACTCGATCTGAAGCAGTCACTCAAATACTATAATAATGCGGGCTATATAAATACTGCCGATAAACAGCTTCCCCGTGATTTTGTCCAGAGAATTGCACAAGATTGCACCAAATGGCATATCCAGGTACCATTTCTCCTCTGAGAGTTTTGTCTCCCGCCCATGAAAATCATTCACATTTAGCACAGGGGACTGGCTTTCCATTCAGTTATGGCAGTTTAGTGCTGGAATGACCCTGTGGTGTTGCATCCATGTAAAACTGTTGTAACAGAGGGGGAAAACAGATGCTGCACTCCAACTGAATCTCTTATTGTGAAGTCAGGTCTCTTCCAAATGCCCCAGACAACCTCACTGTGAATCCAATCCTGCAGAAGCTAATACTGCCCTTATGGAAAAATCCTATAGAATGTAATAGTGTTGAAACCTATAGGGTACTACAGAAATTATATTGGGGTATGTCTAGACTACATTGTTTTTTCAAAAAAACTGCCCTTTTTTTTTTCGAAAAAACTTTACCTGCGTCCACACTTCAACCGTGTTCTTTTGAAATTAAATTGAAAGAATGCAGGGGGTTTTTTGACATTGGTAAACCTCAAATTATGAGGAAGAATGCCTTTTTCAAAAGAGCTCTTTCAAAAAAAGGTGTGTGTGGATGCAGAACAGGGACATTTTTTGAAAGACGAGGCAATCAAAAAAAGCACAGGTTCCCTGGTGGCCATTATGTGAATAGCAATCAGGGCTTGCTTTCAAGACAGTCTCCATGCAGTCTGGATGCTCTCTTTCGAAAAAGCAGATTGCTTTTTCGATCTGGTTTTGAGGTGTGGATGCGCTCTTTCAAAAGAAGCTTGAAGTCTAGACGTACCCTTGGAGTCTATAGTGATGCCTCTAAGGGCGTATCTAGACTATGCTAGACTTTCGAAAGAGGCTATGCAAATTCCACGGGAATTTGCATATCTTCTTTTGAGCTCACTTTCAAAAGCGGCACTTCAAAAGTGAAAGTAATTAAGATGCAGTTTTGTCGGTGAACCCTCCCGTTTGTTGACAAGCTGCGTAAACCTCATTTTTTAAGGAAAAGCGGCTTGTCAACAAATGGGAGGGTTCGCCGACAAAACCGTATCTTAATTGCTTTCACTTTCGAAAGTGCCTCTTTCGAAAGTCTAGTGTAGTCTAGATATGCCTTAAATCTCCACATAATTGACTACGGAATGCAATCATTTCACACCATCCTACAGCTGTTGATGGATAATCATATCCCTGCCGTTAGAGTTATCTAGATCAGTTTAAAAATTCTTTTGCTAATTTACCACTCTTGGAAACACTAGGAATTTTCACAGATCTCAAAGCACTCCACAAAATGACACAGGATTATGATCTCCATTTTACAGGAGGGTAAAGAGGGCACAAACAGGCCAGGAACATCCAGTAATCTTGCAGCACTATGTGCCTTGGAAAATAAATCCAGATTGCCCTGCTTTGTGAGGTCACCCTTTCATATAGGCTTTGCCAAAGCCGTTCCTTGCCATTTGGAAAGGACTCATCCTTCTCATGACAGGGGACTTGTAGGCATTTCCTGTTTCTTTTTTGACCACGACTTCAGTCTGACACTATATCCTAGAACCAACAGAGATTAGATCCAAATTATGCTCCCGTATAAAATCAGCCTCAGTCCTTGTATGTACTTGTCAGAATCTTGTTTAGTGTACTACTATTACAAAAACATATGGAAGTTCAGAACCAGTCTCGAACAAATGTGTTGCCGCCTGTACTTCAGTTTATTTGTGTTTTCAGGAGCCGACTAGAGCTGGTTGTGTTATTTTCAGATAGGCATATTCAGCTGCTTTATAGTTGGCAGATAATAATGGGTCCCATTAGCTTTCAAATTGTGCAGATTTTTGCCTGCTTGCAATGATCTGCCAGTTATAGAGAAGCAATGGTTAGGCAGTGTTTGGCTTTTTATTTTCTGTTGCAAATGTAATGTATGCAAGATTGAGGAAGATGCAGGTAAAAATTCAGAGATAATGTGGGTGAGTAATAACTTTATTGGACCGCCTTCTGTGGGTGTGAGAGAGAAGCTTTTCAGCTGCACAGACCTGAAGAAGTGCTTTGTGGCTTTCTCACCACCAGAAATTAGTGCAGTAAAAGATATTTCTCCTCCCCTCCCCCCCCATCTCTTTAATATTCTGTGGCCTACAGAGTTACAACTACAGCACAGCACTCATTGCTTCTAGCTTTAGATATTCTAAGGCTGAGCTTTGCCTGCTTCATGTCAGCATAGCCTGGGCTTTGATAGAGTTACTTCCATGTGCATCGGCTCAGGGGTCCGGCCCTTTCTTTTTCAGTTCTGATCATCCTTGTGGAACACAAAGGAGTGCCAGGACAGAAGTTGTGCAGAACACACAGAGGTGTGAAGAGAGTACAATATGTACCCTACTGTCCCATAGCCAAGTGCTCTGATCATCACGTTTGGAGGGTTTCCTCAGCACTTGAAAGCTATGGGAATTAATCCGGGCTGGGATTCAGCCTTGGAACTGTTGACAGCAACAATATAAAGCCACAGAGGCATCTGCAGTAAGGACAAATGCCAACCATTTCTGCCTGGGAGGCAGGACTGAGAGAATAGGCTGCCAGCAAACAAGACACCTGTAACAATCCTATTTTAATGAAATCTTCCAAGAATTGCACCCCCCTCTCCTTGAAAACACCCCCGCCACCTCCTCCCAGGAACAGAGGTCAGGTTTTGAGAAAGAATTACACTGAACATCCCGTGTAAAATGGATAGGTCCGTGTTCTCCCACCTTGCACCCCTGTAGAAATGAAAAACAAAAACTTGCTGTACTAGAGTGTGAGCATAAAATCCTGTTGATATGGGCAGGTTATTCTGTAGGGGTGCATCTAGACTACATTCCTCTTTCGGAAGAGGAATGTAAATGAGGGAAATCGAAAATGCAAATGAAGTGCAGATTTACAAATCTTGCACTTCATTTGCATAATTGCATCCGATTGTTTTTTCGAAAAAGGTTTTTTTGAAAAAAAAGCAGTGTAGGTGCGGTTCTTTCAGGAAAAGAAACCTTATTCCTGAAAAAATGAAGTTTACAGGGTTCTTTCAAAAAAGGCATTTTTTTTAAAGAACCATGTCTAGACTGCTTTTTTTCAAAAAAACCTTTTTCAAAAAAGCAATTGGATGCAATTATGCAAATGAAGCACGAGATTTGTAAATCTGCACTTCATCTGCATTTTTGATTTCCCTCATTTCCATTCCTCTTTCGAAAGAGGAATGTAGTCTAGACGCAGCCTAATGATCCATTATATGATTTCATAAATGTACCTCTGAAGCATCTGTTACTGGCCACCATCAGGGACTGGATGTTTTCTTACGGTTTTCTACTGCTTCTTATCACCATAGTATCCAAGTTCTTGGATTGGATGGACTGGGCCCTGATTCAGTAAGGCAATGCTGATCATCATATCTCCCTAGAGAGATGCAGGGAGAGAACAAGACATGACATGTTGGGGGACAAATATTTACTCCCAGTATCTCAGGTTGCTGCAATGTCATTGCCTTACTGGTCCATCCGGGCCTCTCTGTCTGAAAGGCCTGAAGTCACAGGATCCAGGATGGTTGGGCTAGGTCTACATTAGACCTGGAAGGGCAGCTTAACGTACGCAATTCCAGCTACATGGAGTACCTAGCAGGAGTCATCTTAACTTAAGCCGAGCAAATGCTCCCATTGGCTTCCCTTACTCCTCACGACTGCGAGGAGTGCAGGCACTGGCTAGAGCTACCCTCAGTGTTCAATTTACGTGTCTATAGCAGACCCGCTAAATCGAACACCAGAACGTCACTCTCTGGTGCGGCGAGTGTAGACTATAATCCACCTCAGATTATGCTCTGCACCGCTGGAGACCATTTCTACCTAATCTCATGCAGAGGAAACCTGAGGATTGGGTGCTCTTCTATTGAGTAGCCTAGCTAGCAGAACGGCACAGTGTTCCTGCTGCTATTCTAAGACATCCTGACATTTAGGGGTAATGTAACCAACCAGACTCCTTTATGGATGGTGCACAATAGCTCTGCATTTATTTTTCTTGGTTTGTCTTGACTTCTGCTCCTGGGAGCTGCTATTTTGAGACCAATTCAATAGTAGTAACTGGAGAACTCCTAACTTTGAGGCTTGATCTTGAAAGTCAGTGGGCATTAGAGTTGGTGAAAGCCTGTCAGTTCCAGTTCCTTACAGTGCAAGCTTTACAAAGGCAAAAGTATTTTTGGAGTTGGTGCCTGAGTAAGATGAGGGTAGTTGTTCTTGTTTTGTTTTGTTTTGTTTTGTTTTGTTTTGTTTTAAATCCAAGAGTATCACAACCCGGACATCAGTCATCAGAGATAAGAGAAGAGGAGCTACCTTAAAACCTTGACAATCCCAAGAATCGTAAGGTTAGCTCCTCAGCTGCTGTAAATCTAGTGACAAAGGTAGCTAGCATTTATAGAACACCATGAGGATATACATGTCTTTTTCATGTTTTCAAATGCATGCTGCCAATCAAGAGAATATGGATGGAAGCAACATGGGTTAGAAAGCAAGCTATCTAGCCTACACTGAAGTCAATGAGACTATGCCCAAGAACAAGTTCTGGCCAATGGGATAAAAAGGTAGCAGGAGCTTTTTTTGGACAAGAAGGCAGTGTAAGTATAAGAAGATGGTCAGAAGTCAGGAAATTCTGCAGTCTAACTATGGTTCTGCTACCACCTGCCTACGTGGTCTTTAAGCAAGTTGCACCCAACTGCAAATTCTATGCTAAAGCGACACTTGGCAGGGTAGGGGGGAAAGATGAGGGCTACTCAGGGGACTAGTTCTGAGTCTATGATTCTGAGGGTGGGGCCTGTTGCTACTTATTGCTTCTCCTGGGCAGTTCTCTTATGGACCATTTGCCAGTAAAGCAAAACCACATGTGCTATGCCTCCTGCACTAGATAAAAGTAAGGTAAGAGATTCCGGCAGGAAGTTCCCCTACACCAGGGAATTCTCCGCTGGCAATTTGCATCAGGATTATGTCCCATTTACATTCCCCAGATGGTCCAAAGGGTCTTAAAACCAGACTTGGGAATCAAACTCATTTGCAAAGTGTTAATTATTGTCTGTCCACTGCATTGGGCATGCAAAATGCATCTCAAAATGCTAATTGCAGTTATTGAACCCCCTATGTTTTCCAGAGCTGCAATAACTCGTACAAAGCTTCCGACTTACAAGTATGCATGCTGCAATTGTGTATCTTCCTCAAGGGATATTTATCTTCACAGCATGATTGCCAAGATAAATGCTAAAGTTTGAAATTCAGAAGTGCTTACTGCAGGGCATTACGACAAGACAAAAAAAAATAAACTTGACAGACAAAAAGCTTACACACATAAATTATTTAGCCTTTTAATTGAAATATATTTCATAATAGATTTCATAGCCAGCAGATTATTTTTTTTTCAAGGCAGGATTTTTTTTTTCTGAAATAATAATTTTTAAAAGGCACTTTGGGGCTCCCTGTAGCTTTACAGAAATATAGACAAAATTCTTGAACAGCAGAGTGATGCAATTTGAACAATAACAGTCAACATAACAATTAGAACAGTTTGTTACAGGGACGGGGAATAGAACGATCTTCAAGGAATATGCTACAGACAGAGCCATTGAGTCACTAGCATTCCCAGCTGCTTCTCTTCATCTGAAGGAGAGCAATGCCACACAGCAGCTATTGCAGGAATAGCAGCCAAAAGAGACATTGTATTGAGCAGCAAGAAGTGAGGCTGAAATGATTTTGTTTTGTCCTTTTTTTTTTTTCTTTTAGATTTTCAGAAGCCCCACAGATGAGCTTTAAATTCTCACTGGCTCCCTCCTCTTGAAAGAAAAGTCTTGGAAGCATTTGATGATAATGCAGTCCCAATTGCCCCATAATCACACCCTTCTCTGTTGTCACAGATCACTCAAAAGAATAGACTCACCTGTAGTCTCAGGGGGAGCAGAAAAGCTGCAGCCACTAAGATTTCTTTGAGAAACTTAATTGATGAGCATTTTGCATTGGAGTTGCCTGCTCACAGTTTTTCCAGAGGTGTTATTTAATCTAACTCCCTCGGGTGCATCTACACAGCCCCCTAACCTGGAAATAAGATACGCAATTTGCGCTACACAAATTGCATATCTTATTTGGGATCTATTTTCCACAAGTGATGTAGCAAATCGACACTGTGCCAAATTTCGAAATAACATGCTATTTCGAGCCATCCCTTATCCCTCGTGCAACGAGGTTTACCAGGATGGTGAAATAGCACGCCTGTTATTTTGAAAAATACTTTGAAATACTGAGTGGCTTGTGTAGACGCAGGATAGGTTTTTCAGCATACTTTCAGTATCCCGAAATAGATGTGCAGTGTAGATATACCCCGAGTTGCATTTGCTGTTCTAATGAATGTGGGTATGTCTTTTTGTTGTTTTTGTTTAATTTTTTTTTTTAGTACCTTTGCACAGGAGACTCTTTAGAAAGTATTCTTATTCTTATTCTTATACTTAAGCACCATAGGCCAAATCCTGATTTGGGTTAGATCACCATAGGTTTCTAATGACTGCAGCAGGGAAGTTTCATCTTTGCAATGATGTCACTGAGGGCCGAGTTCAGCTTAGTGTGTTTGTAGACACTTGATGTTTGGGAAGCATTCTCTAAGATTTAGTCGTACTCTTATTTCTATCAAGCAGCCAGTTTGTTAATTGCAAAAGATTCTTTTATATTATTTTTTCATAGCAAAATAGTGCTACTTGAGCTTATTGTGTAGTGTCGCAGTGTTACACACTCAGACTTGGTGTCTTCCATGGACATTTATAACATCTTAACATGTGCTACATCCTAAAATATAATTGCTATCCTCTGAATGGTCTTGGCATAAGGAAGTAGGATAGTGCAATGTGTGTACTAAATATAACCAAGGGCCCAATGACTTTTGAAAGTATTTTATTCATCCTTTGTGAAGAATAAATTCTTAGATCCAGTCCTCAGCTCGTATATATTGGGAGAGCCATCTACAAATCTATGCCAGCTGAAGATCTGACCTTGCCTATACTGACATCCTCAGAACAGAAAACATGAGACAAAACTTCATCTTTGTTGCATCAGGATAAATCCAGATTGGATCAAATCCTCAATTTTTGTAAATTGGTCTAATTCCACCATGGAACTATACAGGCTGAACCTCTCTAGTCCAGCACTCTGTGGTCCGGCATGATTTTAGTGAACTGGATGTCCACTTATCATGGCAGTGGCCAAGTTTCCCAAGATCCCATAAAGTTTGCTTACAGCCACCTGGCTTTCAGTGCTCTTATTTAGATCTAATTGACCCTTAAAAGTCTTCTCAAGAGCCCAGTAAGCAGCAGAAGTGTTGGTAATGCTGCTAGACAATATTGACCTCCTGTGGTCTGGCAAATTCTCTGGCTCACATCAGTGAAGTCCCGAGGGTGCCAGACAAGAGAGGATCAACCTGTACCAATTTGTTTTAGCTGAAGATTTGGTGCATCAGCTTCACTAGGCTTGCTCCAGATTTATACCAAGGAAACTCCCATCACAATTTTGCTCATGCTTCTTTCAATTGTAGAACAAATTGCACTTTTTCAGTAGTTCTGCCCATTGCTATTCCGATTTACACTCCTGTCTGAAAGCATAATGAAAAAAATGCTGATGAGAGTCTTCCACCTTTCCCAATGGCAGCACTATTCCTGAGATTCATAGAAGAAGATGGGGGTGATGGTGGCATTGGTAAAACTACAGAAGAAACAATCTATTCTATCAAGAGGCCATATCTTCAAGTCTCAACTGAAGAATTCACTCTTCCCAAAATCCCACAAACCTTGTTATACAGGGATTTGGTGTAACCTTTTTTTTCTTCCTCCTGAGTCACAAAGGACAAATTCAGCAACAAAGCTCTTAATATCAGCAAGCAGTGCATAAAGATGCATGTGGCAAAGGTCTATTTAGTTATTAAAGTCTATAGATAGGCAGAGATTTTCCAACAGAGACTGGATGATCTGAAAGATCTGAAAGAGGCTGAGATGTTTGTTCAGGGAAATGGTTGTAGCAGAAATGAAAAACAAAACAAAACCAAAGGTTGCATTTGGAAAGACTTCATTAATAATTCTCAATCTGAATCTCACGACCTATATTGAGGAGGCTTTACTCCGACAGAAATGCATATTTTGATTTTGAGAAGTATATGCATCCCCTGTTGTTTTATAATAATAAGGATGTATAACGTCTATGTTAGGTTTTCAAATGTAATTTATGGTGATAAGACTTTTAGTCCGTGGCTGGGTGTTCTGATGGATGAAATTTGTACTTGTAGCTCATGTAATGACTCTGCCATGTTGTGCATTAGGTGGTAATATTAGTATGAAAAATAATAAAAACTACAGAATGCAGGGAGGGAAATTTCCCAAATGGAAGATTGAGTTGCAATTGCCAGCTGTATTCTGACTGCAGGATTACACAACTGTAGAACTCAAGCTTTGGGTGCAGTACTTACACTTATGCTCAAGCACAATGCTTTAAACAACATTAACCGTCTTTTTTAGATCCTTGCACAATCCTCCTTCAGGACGTTACCCAGCTTGGTGGGAGAAGAGACCACTAATGCACAATGTTCCCTCTACATTTTATTTCATCTATGTACGGAATAAATGTTCTTCTGTGCACCATGGCATGTGTAGATATGCTGTTGACAGTGGGTGCTGTGGTTGTTCTGCTAATCAGCTGGGCGGTATTAAATCTCTCCTGGGTAGCCACCCAAGTGCACAGATTACGGGGAACTCTGCTAGGGTAGATGCTTGGGACAGACGAAACAAAGCTGGCTCTGAAAGAGGTGAAAGTTTCACATCCCTTGCACCAGTAAATGCCTCTGAGCTGGAGGAGGAATTCATCCTACAGGGTAAAGAGCACTACTGATACCATTGCCACGGGGGGTTGGCCAGAGAGGCATGGAGCTCTATAAGAGCTAAATCAATGGAGTCTCTTGATTCACCCTCTTTTCAGCCATGCGACCCACTTCTCTGCACTGCCCCGTTGTGCCCACTGTATCAGAAGAGCACTTGTGGCTGCAGTTCAGTTCTTGAAGGTTACAGCTATCTGAGGAGTCACCACAACATAAACGTGCTAGTCGCGAATCGGGCCTATTCCTTTTTGCTCTTGTAGCTCATCGATCATAATCTGAGGGCTGTGCTTTTGAACCTCTGGTCTGCAGACCCCTGGGGGTCCTCAGACTGTGTCTAAGATTTCCAAAAATGCCCACACGGCATTCAAAATTGTTTAGGTGTCCTCAAATGAAAAAAAAAAAGAAGAGTTGACAATTGCAGTTCTACAACGTAAGCCAGGGATGTAGACGTAGTAAAGGTTGAACTTCTCTAATCTAGCACTCGCTAGTCTGGCATGATTTTAGTTAGCCCGATGTCCACTTATCATGGGTGTGGCCAACTTTCCCCTGGTCCCATAAAGTTGGTTTATAGCCACCAGTCCTGGCTCTCAGGGTTCTATACTGTTATTTAGCTCTAATTAACCCCTAAATGTCTTCTAAGCGCCCAGTAAGCAGTTGGAAATGCTGCTAGACAATTTTGACTTCCCGTGGTGTGGCAAATTCTCTGGTTTGGCACTGGTCATGTCCCAAGGGTGCCGGACTAGAGGGGTTCAACCTGTATTGGGACCTTTATGAAATGTTAGAAAAGGGCTTTGTGGAGGACGGAGCCATATCCATGTTAAGGATTAGTGTGAGTGACATTTATTTAAGAACATGTTCTGAGCAGCGGAATCACATCAGTTAAGATTAAATTAGCATTATGAATCCTGCACATGTAACCCACACACCTAGCATGGTTACTGAGCAATGCAAGTGGTACCTAGACCACAGATCAAGAAACCTCTGCAGCATGGGCTGGGAGCCAGCTGGCTTTTAGCTCAGAGGGTAGAGACTCCTATACTCCTCTTCCGAGGTCCCAGGTTCAAATGTGCCCTGTGGTGGTTACACTTGTATTGCCACATGTCCCTTTGCTCTATTTCTGCAACACACAGAATCACATGGTTTCTCTCTCTCCCTCCATGACCAGAAGAGCCCAGTGTTTGAACTAGTGCAACAGGGACTGGATTATCCCTACAGAAAGTTTGATTTGTTTGGGTTGGGTATTGTAAGCTTGGCCAGAGCACATGCTGTAGACCAGGGCTGGGCAGGTTGCGGCCCAGGGGCCAGATCCAGCCCTCATAACACTTTGATCCAGTCTGTGGACTGCATCTGGCCGCTCTCTATTTATATCCTACTTCCCATGCCATTGAATTTCCAGGAAGTGGCTCGGGTAGCAGGATCCTATTTAAATTGCTCAACCTCTTCAGTGTCAGCTCCTAGTTGTGGTGCTACCCTGGCAGGGGCTGGAACCACAAGGCCTTTAAATAGCTGCAGCACCCCCGGGAAGAGGCCAGGCAATGTGGTAGCAACAGGGCTGGGAGCCGCGAGCCCTTTGCTGTGTCTTTAATTCAGTCTCCAGTCCCAGACAACTCTTGGGAACCCCAGCCTTGCCCCTTCTGGGAGGTGGGGCTGGCCCGTGACTACGTACCAAAATTCATGAAGTGGCCCCCTGCAAAAATCATTGCCCACCCCTGCTATAGACTCATCTTCCATCCCCTGCCAACTTGCAAGCACAGATTGTCAGTATGCTTACTGTGATCTGTGCTTAGGCAAAACTGCCCCTGGACTCAGTGGGTAAGGGGCTGCTGAATTTTGTTTCAAAAGATTTGGGTTCACTTTACCCTCTTCATTGGAATTGAAATTCCAGCAGGAGCGAATACAGCTGGGAATGCTCACCTCTCTGCAGCTTCCGCGGAGCTGTCACAGTGAGCGACCCCAGCCAACGGCAGTCTGCTGTCACACACACATACACAGCCACACAAAGGATGTGTGCACTATCATCATGAATAAGAAAGAGGATTTCAGCTGTTCTTTCCTCTACACTCATTACAATTTTGCTTTTGGTTGCATTATTTTTAAGGAGGGAGTATGTTGTAGGATCAAATGGCTTTTCAGAGCCTTTTTATCTTTCCAGTTCTGATTTGCTTTCTTTTGCATGCATAGACCATACTTACAGTTCACTGGATCTCTTCTTTACCTTGTTTTTTTTTTCACTTGGTGGCATATGGTTATTAGTTGCTCTTAAATAAAAAAGCAAACTTCAGACTAATACTAGCTTATTGCCACTCCTCATCACTGTTTCAAGCAAAGTTATAGAAATAAATAGATTGTGTCCATGCTTATAATAGCATCAGGCATGTTGTTTAGGGGTATAGCTCAGTGGCAGAGTGCTTGACTGTAGCTGAAGCAGTCTGTGGCTTGAATTCAGTACTCCCATAAAAAGCTGTCCTTTTAATGGAAACATGCCAATCTGGCTTTGGTCACTGTTGGAAAATAGGATACTGGGCTAGATGGACATTTTGTCTGACCGAGCATAGATGTTCTTATGTTATGTTAATGTTCCCTATCCCGTACAGGAATTATTGCACAGGAAGCAGACCTTATTTCCATGCATTTGGAGATAAACATAGCATTTTAATTTATTGCATCACATAGTAGTGTAGGATGGACTTGCTTTTTCCCCTTTTTCAATGCATTTTCTTTTAAAAACTCATGTTTGGTTTGCTGGCCCAGAAGCTGCAGTACTCCGTGTCTCTGTTTCTTCAAGCGTTGACAGTACTGTTACTTTAGTCTCCATTACGGACTTAACTCCAGTAAGGCAAATGAAGCAATTTTGAGCTGTGCCTGGAGATGGCACCCCAAAGAGTTTTCTGCAGACTTCCCTATACATTGTCATGCAGTTTCACCTGGTCTGTTTGCACTCCCTTTCCACAAGTGATCTAGCAAATGGGCTTTACTTAGAGCTAAGACTTTTGCATTTGTTGCATCAAACATAAACTTACTGACCTAGAGATGAAAAACTTTACAATTTACTTTGCTTACACATATTATTTTATCCCACATTTGTTTTGCAGTGAGAGCCAGTATTAATCACTTATTTTCTTCCCATTCAGGCACCTTTGCATTTTGTCTCATGTCTTCCCATGGGGGAAAAAAATCCCCATCAAATCTGTAAAGCTACAATTTTGTGCTGCTACAAGTCCCTCCTTAAAACTCACCTCTGCTGCAATGCATACCGAAAATGAGCAGACTGCAAGGAGACAAATGGCAAGTCGGGTTGGCACTATAGATTGCAAATTTTGCACACAGCTAATGCATGGTAAAACTTTGTACTATTGTTGTTACCCTGAAGAGTTACTGTGCAGTGCATACCGGTAGGGAGCTACATTTCAGTGGTGCATGTGACTCGTGTGTAGTTTGCAGAGCAATTTCAGTTTTTTGGGATAAAAGAAGCTGTATGCTGATACTATCACAATGACAATGATTCTCAATTCAATTTCATTGGAAATTTTGTTTTCCACTTGCACAGAGAATTTAAACTTTTCATTAAAAAACTGAATTAAAAAATGCGTAATGCTAATACTGTGTTTTATTCTCCTGGTCTGCACAATAGGCTGATCAGACTACATCTGTCATGATGCAGCTTGTCATTCCTTATCGTGAGGGGAAGTATTGCATCATGGGAACCCCTGGCCATGGTGCATCATGGGCGATATAGTCCAACCAGGGAGTCTAGCCTATACAGGAGAAATGAAATAGGATACATGTGAACTACAAATCCCATGAGGTACCATAGCAGCAACTTTTTAAAAAAAAATCAGTTTTCAAGTGTTCATGTTTAAATGAAAAATCTAAATGTCTTTCTGAAAGCCAACATTGTTTCTGAAAAATCTTCATATAGTGAAAAAAACCCCACAATTTTCAGGTTGAAAAACAATCTCAACTGCCTGAAGAGCTCTCTTCTCTCATAGCTTCAGCACAAAGAGGATGCCTTCTGAAGCCTTTATGCGTATAATGCAAAGTTAAGGATTTTGTGGTGAGACCTGGCTGTGAAATTTGACCCTTTCTCCAACTAGTGTCTGTGGAGTACCAAATCCTGCATTATTGTTCTCAGCTTGTCCTGCCTCCCTTCTGCTAAAAGTACACATGGCTTCAGTTTGCACAGAGCAGGATTACACGGGATCTTACATTGGGGCTCCCTGGACAATATGTAAGGTTGGACATTAAGAAAAACTTCCTACTTGTCAGGGTGATTAAATGCTGGAATAAATTGCCTAGGGAGCTAGTGGAATCTCCATCACTGGAGATATTTAAGAGCTGGCTGGATAGACATCTACCAGGGATGAGCTAGATGGTGCTTGGGGAACTGGACCTGATGACCTCCTGAGGTCCCTTCCAGTTCTAGGAGTCTGTGATTCTATGACTTATTGTTGGTGCAGTTGATCAAGGAAGGAGGAAATTTGCATCAGCCTGGAGACTCATTTTCAGTGAAATACTCTTCTGGAACTGGAGTTAAATCCTAGCCCCTTTGAAATGGGTGATGGAAAAATATTAATCCATCTGTTATACATGTATTCAACTTTTACAAACTTTTTAGGTATGTATCCTTAATAGAGAGTGTGAGTAACACATTTTAAAATTTAATATTAAATTTATTTATAGATAATAATTATTATCCAGTACCAATAACTATTTGGTTCCAGTGGTACAAAGACCATCTAGAGTAAAACTGGGGGGGGGACACAAATTAATTACATAGCTTTTCTCTCCCAGTTTTTTATGCAAATAACTGTCCACCTGTCTAGATTTTTATACCTTGTCCCTTACCTTTATATGTGAGCACTTTCATGCTAAATGGATGGATACTGGCTAAAAGATAATGGTACCTGTCGTCAAGTGTCCTCTTTGAAATGAAATGGGAAATCTCAGTCCACTTCATAATAGTTAAATATCCATATTAAAAAATATTCTTCACTACAACTGGTGCCTATATTGGCCAGGTGACCCAGGAAAGAAGGCACCGGAAAGAAGGCCATCGAGACAGAACTAATGTGTTCCTACATTAGTGATCCTGCCAGATTAGAAGTGAAGCCTATTTACATGGGAGAAGTTTTCTGGCTTGGTGGTAGGACCTGGATTCAGACCCATCTCTGCCATGAACTTGTGTGACCTTGGGCAAATCCCTTAGCCTCTCTGTGCCTCGCTTTCCTTCTATAAAAGGGCATTAATGCCACTTCCTTACTGTTCAGGGATATATTGAAGGATGAACACATAAAAGATTGTGAGGTGCTCAGATACCTCAGCCAAGGAGCGTGATATAAATGCCTAATGTCTGGTCTATACTAGACCAAGATGGTCAGCTAAGGTATGCAACTCCAGCTACACAAAATGTGTAGCCAGAGTCAGCTTACCTTAAGTCAAACAGTGGCAGTGTCCACACAGCGAGAGACTGATGGGAGTAAATGCTCCCATCCGCTTTCCTTATTTCTCACAGAACTAGGAGAACTGGATGCTGGCAGGAGCTGTCCAGAGGATTTGATTTAGAGGGTCTATACTAGACCTGCTAAATCAAACGCTAGTAGATCAACCTCTAGAGCATCAATCTTCTCGTAAGTATAGACGTGCCCTTAGATAGGTTGATACCTTCCAATCTTATAGCTCTTCTGCAGACAGACTTCTCTCTCTGAACCTGGTAATCTGGAGTATTGCGTCCAGATCTGCTCCCCCCCCCCCCGAAAGTATGTGGACGCATTGGAGAGGGTTCAGCGGAGGGCAACCAAAATGATTAGGGGACTGAAGCACATGACTTATGAGGAGAGGCTGAGAAATTTGGGCTTATTTAGTCTGCAAAAGAGAAGAGTGAGGGGGGATTTGAATGCAGCCTTCAACTTCCTGAAGGGAGGTTCCAAAGAGGAAGGAGAGAGGCTGTTCTCAGTAGTGACGGATGACAGAATGAGAAGCAATGGTCTCAGGTTACAGTAGGGGAGGTCTAGGTTGGATATTAGGAAAAAACTATTTCACTAGGAGGGGGGGGTTAAGTACTGGAATGGGTAACCTAGGGAAGTGGTGGAATCTCCATCCCGAGAGGTTTTTAAGTCTCAGCTTGACAAATCCCTGGCTGGTTTGATTTAGTTGGGGTTGTTCCTTCTTTGGGCAGGGGGCTGGACTTGATGACCTCCTGAGGTCTCTTTCAGCCCTAGGATTCTATGATTCTATGAAACTGTCCTTTCACTAGCACTACATTAATTGAATATGTTTGCAAAGATATTAATGATGAACAGTATATATTTCTTTAAACGAAATCTCAGTTGGCCTAGGATGGAAGAAATAAAATTGCCTCAAAGAAAAGGTATATGACAAGGCAGGTGAAACACTCCTGATCTTCTTCCCAACCTTAGGGCCAAATACTCTGTTAGTGTAACTCCACTGGCTTCCAGGGAGTTCTGTCAGTAGAGCGTTTCACCCTTACATTCAAAAGCCTTGAATTATTCACTTATTATTTTCATATACAATACTCTATACTTATAAAAAAATGTTGCATTTTTGCCACAACTGGAATGAACAAAATTCCTTTTCCTGCCTTTTATACATAAACGCTCAATTGTGAGAATGTCCTTGGGGAAAGTTTGTTTGTTTTTTAAAAAGAAGAGGCAGAGAAATAAATGGTTATTGTGATTGTACTTGTTTTGATCTAATATGCAAAATTTAATTTGACTGGGTACGCACGGCAAGAAAGAAGGCTTGAAAAGAGGTTCTATCTGGAATAGTATTTTGTTGCTAGCGCAAGAGGTAGTCCTTTATATCATGTGTTCTTTTGGTGCACGTATGTGGGATTGTTTTGTTTGTTTGCTGAGAAAAAAATAAAGCTATTGTCATTTATATGATTTCATTTGCTCAGAGCACTGGTCCTTGTACTAAATACTGTACAAACATGTAGTGAGACACGGTGGCTGCCCTGAAGAGCTCTTAGCCTAACAAGGCAAAGGCTGGGAGGGGAAAGAGAGAGGAAAATGACTAAGTCAAGATCACACAGTAGGTCAGAGGCAGCACTGAAAATAGATCCCAAATCTCTTGAGTCCTCATCTAGGGCCCTATCCACTGGACTCTGTTGCCTTTCAGAATGGGGAGATGTAGCATACAGACTATTAACTGGATCACAGATCTGATCATGGCTACTTCTGATATTACCTGGCAAACACTCAGCTTTTGTTCTAGCTGAGAGTTCTCATTGCAAATAAATATAAGGTGAGCCTGACTGGCACTCATGGGCGGCTCGTATGCAAGGCGGGGGGAGGCATTGCCTTCCCAAACCACCAGCCTGGCCCCGCCCACACTCCACCCCCAGAATGCCCACTGTAGTTGTACGGGGGTGGAGTGTTGCTGCCCCCGAGCGCCTGCCCTCCCCTGTTTCTGGGAAGGCTAGGGCCACATGCTCTCCCCATGCTCTAGGATTGGTGAGGCTGGGGCCATGCACTGCTCACCCTTCTTGTGCTCCAGCCCAGCTGTGGTGTGGGGATGGGGGAGGAGGAGGCAGTTTGGCTCCTGTGGGCTGCGAGGCCTTGGCAGAAGAGACAGGGCTGGGGGTGGGGCTGGAGGCTTGCCTCCGCCAGCCCTACCTTCACCCACTGCCCATGCTGGCACTCATGAGAACGGAGGAGGGGAAGGAGCCAGGAACCTTTTCCCTCCACCCCTGAACAACTGGGTGAGGCAGTATTGTAACCCCTGCATCTGGCAGCACAGGACGTGTTCCATCTTCGACAGTGCAAAAAAGTGGCAGAGAAGAATAAGCAATGGGGTGAAACTGGTATAGCATGGCAAGTCGGAAACACCACACGAGGAAGGGTAGACGCAAGTGTGGTCTCATTCATCAGGGATGTGGAGAGGCAGAATTCTGCCCCCCCCCCCGTCTTCTCTTGAGTTTGTGCATTTCTAACAGGCATGATTCTGCACTTCACAACAGAGTATCAAGTAAAACTATTCAGAGTGGTTTTATAGCCTACATGGATTTCTTCCAGACCTGCACATGCAGTCATCTCCAGCACGTAACTTGCTACCAGAGAATAATCAGGAACGCGGAGGAAGAAACGATCCAGGACCAAAAAGAATCAGATAAACAAGCAGAGATAAGTCAAGAAAAGGCTAGCTATTTGGGGAAGGGGAATCAGAAAAAAGAGACAGGAGAGGGGATTGGACAGAGAAGGAAGAGAGCACACTGCAGCATATCCACATGGGAAATCACTTTGCCACCCTTCAAATGCAGCTGCTTGAAGGTGGAATGCAGCAGCTGTAGAACAGCACACAACAGCTAAATGCAAAAGTCTAAGAGGGCTTTCACAAAGGTGGGCCAAAGCTTCAAACATGAGCACCTGAAATCAGACCCCTATGTTCACATTTAGGCATGTAAGGGTACGTCTACATAGCAGTGTTATTTTGGAATGACTGCAAAAGCAAGGAGGAGTCCTGTGGCACCTTATAGACTAACAGGTATATTGGAGCATAAGCTTTCATGGGCAAAGACCCATTTCGTCTTTGTATGGGGAGTGCTTATGCTTCAATAAACCTGTTAGTCTATAAGGACTCGTTGCTTTTGCAGATTCAGACTAACACGACTACCCCTCTGATATTTGGAATGACTGCCGTTATTCTGACATAACATAGTATGCATCTACACTACCAGCCTTTATTTTGAAAAAATGTCGAGCTGGAGGACTTCTTATTCTAACTCCTGTAACCCTCATTGTATGAGGAGTAAGGGAAGTCGAAGGAAGAGAGTTCTTCTTTCGACTTCCTGATGTGTAGACAGCATCAAAAGCCGAATTAAGCTATTTCAACTTCAGCTACGCAATTGACCTAGCTCGAGTTGTGTAGCTTAATTCGACTTTTGCCCTGCTGTGTAGATGTACCCTAAGTGAAAATGGCCTGATATTCACAGAAGCCGAGCAACTCACACATCCATTGATTTCATAATCAGGCCACTTAGTACTTTCTGTACTGTATGGATTTCATACCTTACTTGAGGCCACTGGCTTTGAAAATTAGGGTGTTCTTATTTTAGACTAATTTTATACAGGAGCTAAAAAGAAGGAAAGAATTGGCAACCTCTTCCATTTCATTATTGTTCCAGCACATGTAATATTTAAGCCTCTTTAAATATACAGTAAAAAGCAAAGTATTGGCAATCAAATTAAAAATTAATCATCATAAAATAAAAGGGGGTAATGACAAACATTTATTCTAATAAGCACATTGTTTAAGCCAGTAAAATAAAAAGAATTAATTGCCGTTCTTCAAGTTGATTACAAGTGGGGTGGCTTCACTACTCAAAAAAATAAAAAGAAGGAAATTGTAATACTAGAAAAATCGAATGTCAATGCTTTAAAGAAGGAGTGGGAAACCTCAGGTCTGGGAGCTGGATGTGGCCCCTCTCTTCCCCGGATCCAGCCCCAAAACTTAGGGCTTTGGGGAATCCTCCCCCGTAACCCCGCCACTGGGCTGGAACACAGAAAATCTACTAGCCTGGACTCCCCTAGACTCTGGTGTGTGAGGGGAATGTGGGGAGTGTCTTTCTCCTTCTCATTCAGGGATCACATCAGTGAGGATTTGTTTTGTTTTTCTTTTTGTTTTTTGTTTTACTTCTCACATGTGTGCGGCCCCAAGCTGATTTTTCTGTGGGGCAGCAGCCCCCGACCCAAAAAAGGTTCCCCACCTTTGTGTAAATCAAATGCACACACATTATAGCTGGAGCATGCTTTGCCTTTAATACAGTGTAAGAACAAAAAATAACCATCCCCCAAATATGTTTTTCTGATGCTTGTCTGAATTTCTGATACATTGTTTAAATGGGTTTCGGCTGCCTTAATAAGGCACATCATTTGAACAGAAACCTCTCAGTGTGGTAACAGACAACACAGAGGGAAAAAAAGTGCCTCAAGGTTTTTTTCCTTGCTATATTTGGCTGTCTGGCCTAAGTCGATTTGAGTTGGGGCTGATTATAATAAGCCAGAAAGTCACTATGAACTAATTATTTTCTGTTCATTTGTGTGATTAATGGTGAAAACTTGGATAACTTTTACATATCTTGAGTCCCATATAATTAATCATGTTGAACTTTCAAAAAAAATAAAAAATCTCAAGGTGCCCCTGGACTTTCTTCACAGCACTGGATTATCACCAGCACTAGTTCATGCTACCGACCAAATCCAGGGAGGCTTTACCGAGAACTGACATGTTTCTATAAGTTCTCAAAAGCCTCGTTGAATCCATTTGGCCACCAAACGCCAAAGGGAATAATTATATGAAGTAGTACATTAAGCCGCTGGGGTAGCCACTAGCCACATTCAAAATAAACCACCTCTCCTCCAGAAAGATGACACATCTCAGAGGATTTGTTAAAGACAGGACACAGAGTCTTTCACCTCTGGATCAACACTTGGCATCCACCTCAAGATGGTAATAGACAAAAGTTGGTAAGAGACCCGAATCCTGTGGCCGGTGAGTGGTCTGTGGAGACGCGCCGAGAAGACTGAAATAGCCTACTTGAGCATTCAGGATGTGTATTCCCTTACCTCTCATAGCCTGCATGCAGGCCCATGAACGTCACTTGAGTGGCACGCCTCCAGTGAGAATGCCCCCAGATTCAAGTGACTTCCTTGTTCAACTACCCAGATCAATTCTACAGTCTGGAGAGGTCCTGCTTCTATATGGGGGGGGGGGGATTGGATTTGGCACCTTAGAAATTTGCATCAATTGCCCAAGCACCCATTTACCGCACAATAAACAAAATGCAGGCTTTCCAGGTTACCAAAGGGAGGTGTTATAATCTCCATCCCTAGAGGTTTTTATGTCTGGGATGATTTAGTTGGGGTTGGTCCTGCTTTGGGAAGGGGATTGGACTCAGTGACCTCCTGAGGTCTCTTCCAGCCCTAGGAGTCTATGATTCAAAGCCCTGCTCCATAACAGGACAGCTCAATGTTAGGCTTTGCATTTGCTCTGAAACTTGCTACATCCCAACATGGAGGAGACCAAGTTCCAAAGTTATGCATGTGCTCTCCTGCCTTCCACAGAGAGCTCAGAGCCCACAGCCAACAAAACAATCCAGCAGAGACCTCATGAGAAGATGTAGGACTTCTGGGTCTGCCTGGGTTTCAGACCGTTAAGGGCTTTGAGGAGCTTACTGTCTGGGAGCGGAGAGGGCTTGTTTTCTGTGAGGTGGGCTTAGTAAATGTGTGTCCAGTGGGTAGTCTTCTGAAAGACTCAGCTGCTGGAGTCATAGGACTCTATGAGACTCTCAGCATTCTTAAAAAAAAATAAATCCTACATGACTAGCCTCCAAGGTTGCATAGAAAAAGGGTCCAAATATTAAGCCCTAAAGCCCCTCAAAACAGGAGGCAAATGGTCCTGCCTTGAGGGCAGGGGGCTGGACTCGATGACCTCTTAAGGTCCCTTCCAGCTCTATGAGATGTGTATATCTCCATATTTAACCCCACATATTTTATTTTATGAAAACCCTTTGTTCTTAAGCCAATCTTATGAATTTAGGGGGCCTGACTATAAGGACTAGCATGGTTTGCCACTGTCCCAGCAAATAGGCAATGGAGATTCCACTCACCTCACCTTCACCAAGCAACTCACTGGTCAGCATGTGTTACAGGGCTCCCTTTGTGCCAACATATACATGACAAGTTTGTTAGGAAACCTTAGCTAAGCTGTAGTCGCTTGTACTTTGAGCACTGGAAGTCCCTGGTTCAGTGGCTAGTAGATCACCCGACATGGCCACCATTACAATTGCTCCAGACCAGGTCAAGATGAGAGGCACTGACATTGCCGTGGAATTTTGAGGAAATGTATGTTACAGTCCCTGTTCTCTGAATAGAGTAAATGTTTCTCTGGATTTATCCACAGGGCACCATTCACCTCCTCTACTGCACTGCCGTGGGCTTTGTAAGTGGGCAGGCGGACCTGGGGATCTGTGTAAAAGTTGACTGTGATTTCATATGTTTGAAATAGAGATGTCCAAACTGGCTGTGTCAAGCGGCACCGTGCTCAATGACATGGCTGTATCTGCCCCTGCTAATGGCCATTCGGCATAGATTATTATGTGCTCTATTATTTAGATGATAAGGTACATATTGTCCCACGCCGGACTGTAATCTCTCACATAATTTCAGCAAAGAAAGAGGAAAGAAAAGGTGGCACGCCGGCTCCTTGACAAATTGCTCCTTTTGTCAGAGTCCATATCTTCTCTAAGGAAGGGAAGAAAAAGGAAAACCGAGTGAGAGCGCTGGGAGATAAGCATGAAGTGACAGTAATTACTTGAAGGGGGCCTCACAGAAATTCTCTGAGATCATACTCTGGTAGGGAATACACTGGAGGATTTCTGTATTGTGCTGTAATTATTACACCCTTCCTAGTCATTCCCTTTGCTTCACAGCTGCATGAGTGAAAAGTGACATCCTTTTGTTTAAAAAGCACAGGGAGGCAGTGTGGCTAAGGGTTAGGGCAGGGGAGTTTCAAAATGAGGTCATTTTACCCTGGGCAATTAATACTGAATCAAACGTCTGATCCAAAGCCTGTGGAAACTAATAGACAGTTCCTACTGACTTCAGCTAGCATTGGCTCAGACATTATGGCCTGGTCTACACTAGACCAGGTAGGTCAGCTTAAGGTACACCATCCAGCTACACAAAATGCATAGCTGGATTCAGCTTACCTTAAACTGAGCTACCACACTGTGTCTACACTGTGGGAGGGTGGTGTATCTACACTGTAGAAGGGTGATGGAAGTACATGCTACCATCAACTTCCCTTACTCCTCACAGATGGAGGAGTACAGGACTCCAATGGAGGCTGCCCCCAGCATTCGATTTGGGGGTGGTCTTCACTAGACCTGCTAAAACGAACACTAGAAGATCGACCTCTGGAGGGGTGATCTTCTCCGTTGTGTAGACATGCCCTAAGTGACCTGAAGCAAGTTAAGCATTGAAATATGAAGACTAGCACAGTTTGGGAAAGCATCTCCATATGTGGCAAATTTGATTCCCATTTGACTTCAACGGGTTTTAGACACATGCTTTAAACCCCTTCCGGAATGGGGTTTTCAAAGCTGCCCAATTGTCGTTAATTTTAAAACCTGTGTCTCAGGGATGTTGTGAGGCTTAACTAATTCAGGCCTTTATTCTGCAGAGCATTCATGTGCTTCAAGTTAACCATGCCTTTAAGTTCTCTGCTGAATTGGCACCCAAGTGCTTCCAAAGCTTTGTGAGTTCCTTGTATGAGAAGAGCTATATAACTACACAGTGCTTTCAGCTTCAGAAGATCATCTCTGTGTTTTATTTATATTCTGTAACAAATGACCACAGAGAAAGACACACCTTTCGAACACTTTACAGAAGTTGGCCCAGAGTCTCCGTGCACACCAGTGTAAAAAGGGAATAAATCAATGGAGTTACACTGCTGAATATGTGGTTCAAAAGCTCCTGTCAATTTCCCGCTGTGTGGATGGGGATTTAAGACATGTGGACTCCAGCTACCTAATTTACATAGCTTAAATTGTATATCTTACTTTGACCTTTGATCTTTTACCAGGCCACAGATACTACAGAGATGGACAGCAGTACAAACCCCTAATCTAGCTGGGTACATTACCAATATTCCCTCTTTTCCATCCATGTGCAGATTTTTTTCAGTCATGTGTGGAATATTTTAATGTACACTGAGTGAAAGTGCACCACTAGTAGAAACACAAAACCTAGTTGTGGGCACTCTGCTAATCAGCTGGGTAGCATTTGAATCTCTCCTGAGCAGTCACACAAGTGCACAGCTTACAGGGAACACTTCATCAGCCATTTCATGGTGTTGTTAACAGCAAAAAGGGTTCACTTTTCTACGAGTTCCTTCTGAAAGCTTCAGTAGCACCAGCTTCAATAACCCTCTTCCCAGAACATAGAGAAACACCCCCTGAGGTGCCCCGGTAGCCAACACAGCCCCGCTCGCAAGCACCAAGTCCAAAGCTTTAATACAAAAATAATTTTGCTGAAGGGAGGAAGGCCACCAAACAGAGTGACCTTGAACAAGTCAGCAATCAGCAAATTAGCAGTATATTTTAGGTAAGACTCCACACCCCAGGGTGCCTTATGGGAAGTCCCTACCTCAGTTCCTCCTCTTGCATTCGTGGGTGGTTAATGCAGTCTACTCACTTTCCTCTTCCCAAGCTCCCACACTGAGGCTACAGCTACACTGCCATGCTTTTCGGGAAGAGGATATACAAATGGCACGCTCATTTGCATACCTGCTTCTGATTCTTTTTGCGGTAGAGGTTTTTGCACAAAAATGCCCTGTGTAGACGGCGCCTTTTTGCGCAAAAATCCTTTCTGCACAAGATCGCTTCTTCCTCAAAAACTGAGGTGTACAGGATCTTGCACAAAAGGGTTTTTTTGAGCAAAAAGGCGTCATCTACATGGGGTTTTTTTGCGCAAAAACCTCTTCCGCAAAAAAAATCAGAAGAAGATATGCAAATGAGTGCACCGTTTGCATATCCTCTTCCGGAAAAGGACGGCAGTGTAGCTGTAGCCTGAGTTTGTTGTCCTGTGTTGGGGGAATACAAGGAGTCTGCCAGCTCAGTGCTATCTGGGCTACATTGAAAAAGCCAGTGTAACCCATACACCTACTACGTCTACACTGCAGGCTTCTTGCGCAAGAACTTTTTGTGGAAGAGATGTTCCGCAAAAAGTTCTTGCACAAGAGCGCATCCACACTGCCATGTGCTTTTGCATAAGAGATGTGCTTTGCACACTGCCATGGACACTCTTGTGCAAGAAAGCTCTGATGGGCATTCACAGAATGGCTATCAGAGCACCTGTGCTTTTTTCCGATAGGTGTTTCTTGTTCAAGAGGAATAACTCTTGGGCAAAAAGCCCTGTCTTCTGATAATCTACTGTACTTTTTCTTGCACAAAAACTCTGCAGTGTGGACAAAGCCCTAGTGTGGGTCACTGACCATAGCAACAGCTAAGAACAAGAGACCTCTACAGGATGGGCTGAGAAGCAGCTGGCTTTTAGCTCAAAGGGTAGAGGCTCCTTTATTAAGCTCCAGATATCCCAGGTTCAAATCCTGGTGGTGGTTACACCAGCATCTAACCTAGGTAAGAGGATGTCAGCTTTGATTTCAGATAAGGGGGGCTATACTAAAGCAGCATGCTGCCCTCTGCAGCTCTGGCCCAAACTTCCTCAGCATTACTGATGCCCCTGAACCTGAACAATCTGTCTCCCCTAACTCTATATTCATTTGTAAGGGCCTGTGACGGGGCAAAGCAGCCCCGCACTGAACTCTCAGGGCTCAGTCAGGGATACCTGGCTGCAGAGGCACTGCCCTACTGAGCATGACCAGGCTGCAGCTCAGCTATCAAGGCCTGGGAAGAGGCTCAGTCTGGGCTGGCAGCCAGAGAAGGACCTAGAAAGGGAGCTCCTGACCAGCATCCACCCGTGACACCAGGAGAAGCCAGTGGAAGTACGGGGGCCAGTTGGGACATTGCTGGGGCTGTCTGCAGAGGAGGAGTCACCCCAGTAAATGCAGGGGACCCTGCAAGTACGTGGGAAGAGGCCCCATCAGACCAGGTAGGAAGTGGTCCGGGGCAGGGGTGGGAGCCACCTCTCCCATCCTGGGAACCTTGGCATGTTTCAGTGAAATTTTCCCATCGAGGGAGTGGTGGGCCATCCTGCCACTCACAGGGCCCTGGGCCGGGACCTCATGAAGTAGGGTGGGCCTGGGTCGGGGGGTTGTGGCCCCATTGCCAGTAGGTCTTGCCTTGACGGTCCAGACAGTGACTTTACTTATTGACTCGGGGAGGGCAGGAGAAACTGCCCCATGACAGTGCCTCAGCTCAGCCGTACACCAGACCCTAAACTCAATCCCCACCAAGACGCGCAGGCTCTCCCACCAAAAGATTAGAATCCTTAAACATAACTAGATAGATTCATGGAGGTTAGGTCCATCAGTGGCTATTCGCCAGGAAGGGTCGGAATGGTGTCCTTAGCCTCTGTTTGTCAGAGGCTGGAAATGGGTGACAGGGGAGGGATCACATGATGATTCCCTGTTCTGTTCCCTCCCTCTGGGGCATCTGGCATTGGCCCTTGTTGGGAGACAGGGCACTGGGCTAGATGGACCTTTGATCTGACTCATTGTGGCTGTTTTTATGTTCCCATGCTCTCTCCAGTGCTGGGAGGAAGGGAGCAGGAACAGGGAGCAAATCAGCGGGTTTGTGGTGCTCCAAAAGTGCTGGGAGGGAGGGAGAGAAGGGTAAGAGGAGGAAGTGTGGTGCTCCCATGTCCCAGTGTGTGAGAGTTTTAGAGAAAGGGGGAAAAATGAAGTGTGAAGGCCACAGGGGGAACGCCAGTGGGCCGCAGGTGGCAAGCTGCCCACCACTGGACCATGGGGCCAACTGAGATGAAAGAGGGCTGCATTCATGCAGCCACTCACTAGTCTTGGTTGCCTGTCACTTGCTTTGTCTTTTCTCTCCCCTCTCTGGTTCCAGGCTCCCTTGTCCAGTGGGGCCTCCCTGTGTGGTCCGGTCAGGATGGGCCCTCAGCCTTTGCATGTTTGGTGCTGTTCTTCTGCTGCTTGTGAGAGGGCATCTGCCCCGCACTGGCCCTTTAAGGGGTTAAACCCAGCCTTGAGTGAGGGCTGGAGCCCTGGAGCAAGCAGCTGCAGCAGATAGCAGCCGATTAGGGCCCAGCTGAGGGGAGTATAAATAAATGCTCATGGAGCAGAGTAGAGACACTCTTGCTCTGGCTGTGGAGAGGAGGGATCTAGCTGTTAGGGAAGCTAGAGGCTTTCTGATTTAGAGCAGGGCTGGGGAAGCTCTGGTCAAGCAAGCTCCCAGGCTGCAGGGCCTGAAGCAAGGCCTCAGGTACTAGGGCTGTGGTAGGCAGCCAGGATAGCCAAAAGCAGCAGGTCCACACCCTCTTGCCAATGATGAGTGTCTATTTCAGACTGCAGTTTGCCCCTGTGGCAGGGGCTAAATGAAAAGTGGCAGTGGGTCACTGAGGCAAGGTGGGCAGAGGGGGAGGACTCCAGAGTATGGGGGCACTGTGGTAGGAAAGTACCCAGGTAGCAGGGTGCCACGGGCTAGGAGATGTTATTCTCCACCACACTATGTCAGGGTCCACAAGTAACAGCGGGGAGACACGAGCCAGAAGGGGATGTTCCAGCACCACTATGCTAATACCCTTAATGACCAGCAGGCGGCGCTCTTGCTGGTGAGGCCTGCCATGTTACACTGCTGCTGGGAAATGAAGGGACTTCAGCCATTTATTGCCCCAAACTCAAAACCTCAGTAGGTTTTTAACCAAAATGCCCCAAACAGTCACATAACTGAAATGCAAATGAGGTCCACCCAACCTGTTGTGATGTTTCTCCTTGCCACCAACAGAGGCGAAGAGAGACCTTCTCCCTCCCCAATGCACCTCTGTCTCTGCTGTGTTCCCAAGCAGCTCTGGGCCTGTCTTTTCCTATTGCATCAAAGGTGTCAACAGTGAGCTCCTTCCTGCTGAGGACTTCAGACCTGAGGGCTATTGAAGATAGAGAGAAAATTGGAGGCAGAAAGGGCAAGCAGCTATGCTAGAGAAGTGGGAGATTAAATGACTCCTCTAATACTAATTTGCTGGTCTCTCCTGGGTATCAGTCCCGTGCTCACACTACTAAATCCTGAAAAAAATGATGCTCTCAAACACAGCAAAAGCAGTAGAGTTTTCTAGGAAATATTCAGTTTGATTCCTGAAGAAGTAGGGGAGAGCAGAACTCTCGGAAGCTTCATTTGTTTCTCCTGAGAAGGAAATGAGGGAAAGAGGAGTCTCAGATCCCCGCCCCCTCGCGGTGATTAAGCCAGTTTCATCAGAAAGGCCACACCACGTACAGGAGAATCAGGAAATAAAGAAAAAGCCAGTTTGAAGAGTCACTGTGATTGCTACTATGGATAGATCCTGTGTGTTATCCCTGCCAGAAATCTAATGAGGAGGCTCTTTCAGGGCACGTCTACACAGCAATTGCATCGCTTCAATTGAAATAGCTTATTTCGGCTTTTGGCGCTGTCCACACAGCCGTTAGAGCCCTCTTCCTCCGACTTCCCTTACTCCTCGTACAATGAGGGTTATAGGAGTTGGAGTAAGAAATCTGCCAGCTCGACCTTATTTCGACATTATGTCAAAATAACTGCTTGCTGTGTAGACACCGAGTCTGTTTCAGAATAACGCTGCTGTGTAGACATAGCCTTAGATAGCACCTTCAAGCCAAGTCAGCAGGAGTTTGCGTAGCCCACTTCAGTTACCATGCTGTAGCTGAAAAAACTTGAAAACCAACAAGTAGTCCTTAGAGACTAAGAAAAAAATGTAGATGATATCATGAGTTTTCGTGGCCACAACCTACTATAGCTGTTACACAAGGCAGGAGTCTTGGGATGATGAGACTTGTTGATGTTCAACTGAATTCAAGTTTCTCTTTAAGGAGTTCAGTTTTTAACAAGTCAGCCCTCTTCTCTTTGGCTATGTCTACACTACAAGGTTTTTGCGCAAAAACAGCCGTTTTTTCACAAAAACTGGCGGAGCGTCCACACCTCAAGTGCATTTTTGCACCAAAAAAAAAAATACAGTATATCAACAGGACAGAAGGCTTTTGCCAGTAGAGTTATTCCTGTGGATACTATGCAGGGGTTTCTTGCACAAAAAGAGCCTATCAGAAAAAACACAGGTGCTCTGATGGCCATTCTGTTATTGGCAATTAGAGCTTTTGTGCGCAAGAGTGTCCATGCGGTGTGGACGCTCTCTTGCACAAAAGCACATCACTTTTGCAATGCACTTTTGAGGTGTGGACATGCTTTTGAGCAAGAAGTTTTTGCACAAGATCTTTTCTGCAAAAAGCTTCTTGCACAAAAACCCTGCAGTGTAGACAAAGCCTTTCAGATTTGTTTGCAGCACTGACAAATGAAATGATCTACACACATACAGGCCTTTTTCTCTAATTGGTTATACCAATCATACACTGGCATAACTCCAGCAACATCAAAGGAAATAAGCTGGCATTAAAATAAAATCCACCTCCATGAAAAGAATCAGGACTATTGCTTATATATCAAATTTGTAAGGTGCCAGTATAATCCATATACTTTCATTGAAGTCAAAGGCAATATTGATTTACACTTGCTGAAGATCTGGCCTTATATTTATTGGCTTATTGCCTCTTCACCCCCTGCAAGGAAAACAGCAGGAAATGCCAATGTATCATGCATACACTCCATTTGGTATTTATTGGGACTGTGATTTTATTGGTTTTGTAAATTTCAAAATACCAATAAAAACAAAATGTGAAGAAAGTTGGGTTGCCATCAAATTGTTCTTTGGCAGCACTGATTTTGCAATAAGATTGGATTGTACATTAATGTTTAATTTGGCTTTTATTGTATTTTTAATTGCCTTTTTATTGTATGTATATTTATTATTGTGAAGTGCCTTGGGATGGCTTTTCATGAAAGGTGCTATATAAACAAAATGGTATTGATCTGATGATAAGTGGAACAACAATCAAAGAAGTGAGATATTTCCTAATAAACTTTCATGTTGCTATAAGTCCTTAATGTACACTTTTTTCCTTCGTATTTTTATTGGCTGAAAGTTATGTTGGCTACCAATTACTACTCGCTGTTGGATCTTTGATTGACAACTTTACTTCCATTGGCCTTCTGCAAAGTACTGTAGGTTTAATTATGTTTGCAATTAATTGGATTTTAATCAGACTATATAAAAGAAATTGCAGAAGGTTAAAAAAACCCCTGTTGTACCATATTGCTAGGGAGGCAAAATATTAAATGCTACAACATTTTGAATGGTGTATTAAAATGCATTCATGACTCAATAGAAAACTGGGTAGATTAGTTAGCATTTGAAGAACAATTTCAGATTTTCCATAGGAAAAAATATAAAAGGAAGCTTGGTTTATTTTAAACTGAACGTCTGTCTTCCTGAATTGAACTCTCAAGAAAGGTATCTCCCCAGCCCTTTAAATTGCTAGCACTGAAACTTGTAAACATTTGTTAATAACATTCTATAGGAAACAAATTTCTTCCCCTTTTGCACAACACTGAAGCATCTATTGAAATAATATTTGCCATTATCAGAAAGATAAATCCTAATAAGGAATGCAATTAAAGCCAAGGGGAGAAACAAAAAGTTCCTTAATGTTATCTCTAAGTACCAACTGGTAATGAATTGAATGCAGAAATCTATGTGGGAGTTCAGTCTTTTTCAGCATCTTTGGAATGAGGATGAGCAGACTGGTCCTCATTCCCCAATTCACTACTTGCCTGCTTTTTTCATCTCCCAAGTCCGCCCTAAATATGGGTCGGAAGTGTTTTATGAATTCAAAAAGGCTGACCTAAGACTTTAACACAGCTGGGAAGAGAGAAACTTTGCCTGCTCCAGTAATGACTATTTCAAGCCATTAAAAAGGAGAAGAAAAAGTGAGACACAGCTGAGCATATGAAGTTGCTTCAATGGACACAAGGGGATGGGGGGAGAATGCTAAAGCAGCTGCTCAGATGTTCCCCCTTTTACAGTTCCAGTTTGTCTAGACAAGTTTTAAATTAGCCACACTGATTACATGAAGCTCTAAAAGAGAAGGCTAAGAGGGGGACTGCTTTGTGGGTTTCCCTATGAATTCACCTGATGCTGATTTCATGCTGGGGACGGTCAGGGCTTGTTTACATGTCACAGCTGCATTAGTTTAACTGAATTTAAACCAGTTTATTTCAATCCTGTGTGAACACACTGACTTCTCTTTTACAGTGGAGATTGTTGCTTGTTTGTTAATTTAATTGGGAAGCGTTTTCAGCTAAACCCAAAGAAGGCACTAATCCATGAAGCAACGGGGTGGGCAGTGAAAAAACTAAATCAGTGTAATCACCAGTGCAGCTACAATGTGATATTGTCTGTGACATTTACACTCTTAACATAAAACAACAGCCTACAGTCTCCTCCCCACTTAAAAATATATATCCCCTGATTAAAGTTGTGGTGCTCTCTGTTGCCTACATAATGGGCCAAACTGAGAACCCAGCAACCAGGCCAAAGAGCTGGGCCAAGCACTGAGCAGCTATATAAGAGGGTGAAAGGAGGCGTTGTCTGTATCATTGTCTTCTACAACGATGTGATTCATAGCAACTGAGGATCCAGCCCAAGACTCTGATTTCACAGATTTTAGAAGGTAGAACTTCTAGGAAGTAAGGAACATGATTCCAGGTCAGACAGTGAGCAGTGCAAGAATAAACAGTTTGCCAGGGTGTGATGAATTCTCTTTTAGCCAAATGGCGTCTTCCAGCAAGTTTGCCCAAGTACAAAAGTTCTCCTTGAAGTTTTGTGCTCTTGCTTCCATGCCATTACCTGTCACCTCCATTGCAAAGAAAGAACGACTCTTCTCAGACACATCCCTGGTCATGTGTACTGTAAGGTCACCCAGGAAAGAGTTCGTTGTACATTAAGTTATACCTTGCTGATAACAAGATGGATGTAGAAAGTGATGAGAAATGGCAGGGTACACATGTACATTAAAGCAGATGACAGGAAGTTGAAAACATTACTGTAACTTATTAAACATTGATTTTCCAGGCATTCCTTGATATTGTTTGACAAAAACAAATGTAAACTGTAACAAAAGCTGAAACCCTCGGAAGGGAGAGTGGTCTAGGGGAGTGAGAGGAGAGATTAGAGGGGATGAGAGAAGATCACGTCACAGATGCTAGGCCCGTTGCGTGACACACAAGCAGAAGGTGCACAGTTACTGCAGGAGGGCTGATGACAGATGTCATGGGCCCTGGGCAATGTGGGAGGCTTGGCTCCAGCCCCCCAGAAGAGGCAGGGTCTCAGGCAGAAGGGACAAGGCTAGAGGCAGTCAGCCCTCTGCACTGCCTGGACTGTGCCTTGCTTCTCCCATACCACATAAGGCTCTGACAACAATTTAAAGGGCCCAGGGCCACCGCTACCAGGGCAACTGCCCATATTCCCCTTCTTTCCCACCCTTCGGCATCCCTGTTGATGAGCATGGTATAAGAACCTATATGGAATAAAAGGGGGTCCTGGATCTGTTCTCAGAGCAGCCGCTGTCTGGCTGAATGACCTTAAGCAAAATTGTAGTGCCTCCTATTCTCTGCCTGTACCATCATGGCTTAGTCTCCTGAAGGCTGCAATTCTTTCATCTAGCCCTGGTGGTTGGGCTCCAAAATAGAGGTAGCCAGGCTGTGTAGCCTTTTCAGGCTCTCATCTCTGTGACTAAAAGTGAACAAATGCTTCAGATGCCTCTGTTTTAAATAGGTGCCCCCAAATCACCAGGTAGTGTTGATTGCAAGTGAATCTACCTTTGTTTGAAAATGTGTTCCAATATTTGCTGTGAAAACGCCAGCCAATGTAGCCAGCAGCAGGAGAGCAAAACAGCCCAAAATACCACAACTCGCAACTGCTAAAAAAAAAAGGCACCCCAGCAACTGACAGCTAAAAATAGCCCAATTGGCATATTTGGCAACCTTTGCCCCTGAGAACACCAGTACCCCAGCCATGTGCCTAATTGGAAATCCAGCCCTGATGGATACAGTATTTCTCTGAGGTAGCAGTTCCTGCCAAGGATCACTCCAGTGCTGTGGCAATTTCAGTCAGTGACTCAGTCCTCTCATTGAGTAAATCTCTTATGTCCACATTTCTGGAGCCATAATTGTCCAAATGAAGAGTTCCAAGAGTGTCTAACATTAACAAAACCCTCCCCTCTTTCTGGGGCTGCCTCTTAGCCTGTTTTCAACTCAATCTGTAGCCTTCTTGCTGGCCTCAGTAACCCTTTTGGGGAGCTTGAAGGCCCCCAATCCTTGGGATCAATAGGGGAACTCCTCTTCTGAAAAAAGGATCAGAAGAGGATATGCAAATGAGTGCTCCATTTGCATATCTTCTGCTGAAAAAAACACGCGGTGTAGACATAGCCTCACGTTACTGCAACCACCATTTGCTCTTCATGGGGCATTGGCCTAACTCCCCTCAGCCAGGGTTCATTCTGTCATCACATGGGATTAGCCCCAAGCTCTCCAGCCCATGGACCTACTATTCAAGATTCTGTCCATGGCAGTGGTTCCCAGTCATGGGTCTGGAGCCTGCTGGGGAGGGGCATGAGCAGGTTGCAGGGGGTCTGCCCAAATAAACCAGAGAGGAGTCAAATTCACTGGGGCCCAGGGAAGAAAAATGGAGCCCAAGCCCACCACCAATGGCTGAAGCTAAAGCCCAGTCAGCTTTGGCAGCCATAAGGCTTTTAATCTACCAGATATGCAGAAAAATCAGTTGCTGTGGCATGGGCAGGCCATATGTTGGGGGGAGGAAAGGCACCGCATGAAAAAAAATGGAGACTACCTGATTCAAGGAACCATGCATCATTTCCAATTCACCTCAAAGCCCCTTTCGTACATTAATGAATTAAGCCTTACCCACCAATTAAATATAGTGAATTATATATTGTTTTGTTGTAGAGGCAGCTGGTATCCAAAGAAGTCTAATGACCAGATCACAGTGCCATGGCAAGCTGGTCATGAAACGAGTTCTAAACTCCAATTCTCCTGATTCGCTGAGGCCCATCATGCTTTCCGTTCAGTCCTCCTGCTTCCACATTGCTAGGGAATAAATATTGTCATAGCTACTCCACCAAAGCCATCAACCACATCCTGCTATTTCTAAGTTTTTCTCAAGCCCTAGCCTAGAGCTTATTTAGACACACTGACCATCATCTCTTCATGGCAAGGTGTTTGCACAAAGCTAGCACAAGGGGTAAACTTGCAGCAATAATAATTCATGCAGGTTGAACCAAGTGGTATAGGGATGGGACTTTCCATATAGAATAGTTCTTCCTAGGAAAGGCCAACTAGCATTTTAAAAGTGTCAGAGGGGTAGCTGAGTTAGTCTGTAACAGGAAAAACTTTAAAAACAACAAATAGTCTAGTAGCACCTTAAAGACTAACACAGCGTTTATCAAACTGTGGGTCCCGACCCCGCAGGGGGTCGCGAGCAATTTAGAGGGGGATCACAAACAAATTAGAGGGGGGTCACGAGCAACTGAGAGGCTGGTTGCAGCAATGGGGAGAGGGGTCGTGAGCAACTGAGAGGGGGGTCGCGGTATCACAAGTTTGAGAACCCCTGGACTAACAAAACATATAGCTGGTATCATGAGCTTTTGTGGGCAAAATCGAAGAAGTGGGTTTTGCAAATGAAAGCTGATGATACCATTTTAAAAGTTGTCAGTTTTGGTTCTACCAACTCCTTCTCAGTTGCCTACTGTTGTGAGTTGTTGATTAATCTGCATAACTAATGAAGGCATGCAGCTATACTGTTTATGCTAATTATATATATATGGAGATATACCATCTCATAGAGCTGGAAAGGACCTTGAGAGGTCATCAAGTCCAGTCCCTTGCTCTCACAGCAGGACCAAGTACCATCCCTGGCAGATTTGCCCTGGATCCCTAAATGCCCCCCCCCTTCAAGGACTGAATTCACAACCCCGGGTTTGGAAGGTTAATGCTCAAACCACTGAGATATCCCTGCCCCCCAAATGCACATGTATTAGGCTGGGTGACATGCTCAGTGTGAAGGAAGGCGGCTTAGGGCATGTCTACACTAGGAAATTATTTTGAAATAACTAAATTCAAAATAATAACTCCTAAAATACCAAATCGAAATAGTGTGTTCCCACTATGGGGGAGCCTCAAATTGGACGTGCTACCTCAAGTTAGGGCCCCAGGAAGCACTGGGGAGTAATTACTTCAAATGACTCTGAAGAGTAGTTATTTTGAAATAGCAATAGTGGAGCATCCACACTACTGCTATTTCAAAATAACGGGCTTGATAGTGTGGACGCTCTGCTTCTTATTTTGAAATAAGGGGGTTATTTCAAAATAACTTCCTAGTGTAGACCAGGGCTTACAGTTGCAACCCAGCATGGCTCAGTACAGATCACTTTTAACACTGTGGAGTAATGTCTTGGGCTCATGAATGCAAGTGGGAGATGGACCCATACAATTAACAGGCACATTTCAGTGGAGGAAAAGGGAGAGGGTGCTGCATGGTTAATAGAGCTGCTTTTGGGGTCCTGATTTAGCAAAATATTTAAACCCAAGCTTAAATCCATGTTTATATGGCAACACACATAGGCACATGCTTGGGGATGGGTTATCAATTCTAGGTCTGGGAAAGTATCTTTAGCTGTTATGAAGTAGAAGAAGTTAGTTTAAGTGCTGTGACAGCATTAACAAAATAGAACCCCTGGTCACCATTGAGCCAGACAGAGTCTTACATCCAAAGCAGTGTATGAATTGGTTCTGAATACTTAATAGTTATTCCAACAGCCTCCTGTACACATTGGCATTGTGCTATTAGAATCACTGCTTTTGAGAACTCTTTGAGCAACTTTCCAACTGAAAGTCTATTGTCTATTTTAGCCTATAAAATCTTGAGGTAATTAACACTAGCCCTGTTTGGAGAACAACAAGTAGCCCTGTGGCATCTTAGAGACTAATATAGGCTCATGAGCTTTCATGAGTAAAACCCACTCATCAGATGAGTTGGAGCGGAAATAACAGATATAGATATAGATATACTGTGAAAGCTTTGTTATCCGGCACTCTGTTAACCAGAAAACTTTGTTAACCAGCATTGCCCCCAGCCACAATATTGTCACATCTTCAGGCGCATAGGCCTGGCTTGGTTTACTGTGATTGGCTTAATAATTTTTTATTTAAGAACTACTAATAAACTTTAACTCAAAATAGAAATGTGAGACCAACTGCCTCACACTACAAAACTTGAGTTTTATTATTATTGTCCATTGGTTTTTCGTAGGTTGATGGGACCCTCAGATAACTGGAATTTTTAGATAACCGGAACGCCTTAATCCCCGAGCGTGCCGGATAACACAGGTTTTACTGAAGATATAGATATAAATATAAATATAGATATAGATGTAACAGAAGAAGAGGTACCTATTAATTGTCAGACCCTTGTTAATGAAGCTAATTAAGTGGGCTGGATATGTGCCATTCATAGTTTTTTATCTGAAAATATGAATGTCAAAAGCAGGCTTTGTAATGGATTAACCTGTGAATATCTTTATTCGAGCCCAGGCAAACAGAATCAAGTTTGTAAATGAATTCCAGCTCTGCATGTTCTCCCTGTAATTGGGTAGAAAAATTCCTTTGTGAAAGAATGGCGACTTTTAAATCCGTGACTGAGTGTCCAAGTAGGTTGTTGTCAGTTTGAGTGGCTAACCTGCAATAGCACTGCAAAATGGTATTCGATCAGAAGTTCAGATTGACAACAATTCAGAGATCCATAAATGCCTTCTCCTAACAACACCCCAAGCCACTAGAGTTACAGGAAACAGAGATAACCCAGCTGTTGCTACTTGTTTCCAGGGCTATAACCCTAATACAATCCAAGGAGAGAAAGCAAAACAGATTTTTTACTTGTATTGGACTCATCTTCAACCACAGGCAAAATTCTATGAAGCTGATGCCAAGGAGACACAGGCTGTCCAAACAAACAAACAAACCACAGCCTGCAATATGCAAGGGAATTCCTGAAAATTGTTTCTTTTTTTGTTAGTAAAGTGTCCCTCATGGCTGCTAGTCCTGCTGCAAGACCATCTGCTAACTGCATTTCTGCCCTCACAAAGCAAGTGACAGTCATGTAAAACAAGTATTAGAAGAATTAGAAAAGCTAGCCATCTCCAAGGTAATTTTATAAAGCAAGTTTACCAACAACCCAATTCTCCTCTTTCCCAAACCATTGAATGTTTCTATAGACACCTCACTAGGCATACTTTGTACAAGGTTTGGTAGAAACCCCCTGCAGAGGTGGCTGAGCCTGGGATGTCCCCCCGAGTCAAACCGCCTGCCAAGCAGAGGCAGGTGCCTCCATCCTGAAGGTGAAAGTGCAGTACCCAGCTCAGGCACAAAACTGCAGCTGGAGATTGGCCGTGCCCACACTGGATCTCTCCAGCTGTCAGGGGCAGCCCCCCAAGTAGAGGAAGGAGAACCCAGCTCAGCCCAAAAGGAGAACACTTGTAGCCTTCACCTGGGTTGCTTCGACACAGTCTTTCCCTTGCTTGTGGCAGGCTCAAAGTGTCCCTCCCTGGGAGATAAAGATGCAGGCCCTGGATTCGACCTACTAGTATCCAATGGCTGTAAAAAAGGAGGGATTTCTGGGGGCACTTATGGAAGGGTCAATTTATGGCAAGTTGCTTAATGACAGGTCTACTTACAAACTGGAGGTCCTACACTATCAGGAACACCGAACAATCACAAAGAGCACTTCTGCATAGCAAACATGGCTAGCTATTGTGTTGCAATAAAGATTTGTGTGTTCATACCACAACGCAATAGCATCACAATGGCACGCAGAGAGACTGTTACCTAGGGTATTGTGGCAAGACAGGAGTGTCATTTAGAGGTGGTGAAGTGTTACAGGTCAGTCGGTCTTGGGCCAAAGTTTCTGAGGCATGATGAGAAGCAGGAACGCTAAAGGTAGCAGCAGGATTCCTGCTCATCTGGGAATTCTAACAGAGACACCTCTTCCGCCCATAGCAAGGCCCATCTAAGGTTGGCTATTGGTCAAAGGCTTCCTTTGTCGACCGCGCCGCGTCTAGACTGCCGTGCTGTGCCGGATCAGCTGATTGTCGGCACAGCGTGGCGGCCATTTTTATTTTAATGAAGCGGGGATTATTTAAATCCCCGCTTCTTTGACTATGCCGAATAAACTATTTTACATGGCTCCGTCGACGGAGCCATATAGTCTTGACGTAGCCTAAATGAGGCAGAACACATTAGCAGATCAAAGACTCAAAGCTTCAGTGTAGTATGTGTTGTTTACTATATAGATATATTAAGGACAGCCAGTATGTTTTATCTTCACAGTATGTAGATAAATGTTATGGACATATTCAGAACATAGTTTTCCATTTCACAGTTGTATACATTTTGAAAAAAAAAATAAATAGAGAAATTATATAAAGTGGCCTAGAGAGATGAGAAATATGGGAAAAAAAACAACACCATGAGCTTCTACTTGGAATATGCAAGCTAGTATATCTGGGGACAAAATAAACCTGAAACATAGATCCTTAGTGGGAGAAAAATACCCGATAAGCATTCATGCTGAAAAAGACTTACAGGTAAAAGTGGAAAGCAAATGAACCATGAGTTTGCAATAAAACATGTCAGGCAGTCAATAAATAAAATAGTCAATGCAGCTAAGGCATGTAAGTACAGGCATAATTTCATAAAGGTAGGTAGGAAGTTTCCTACCTCTTCAGTCTAGTGAAATTTCATCTGCCCATCACTCCGTGCAGAGCTGGTTGAAAAAAATGCACCCAACAAAAAACTTTTTGTTGGAATCCTCCCCTCTCCCCCACAGGAAAATTTAAAAATGAAAATATTATTTATTTTCAAATGCAATGTGATTTCTAAGGGTGCGTCTACACAGCACCCTAAACTCAAAATAAGATGCACAATTTGCACTACATCAGTTGCGTATCTAATTTTGAATCTTTCAAAATAGCTTATTTTGAAATTTGGCATGTCTACATAGCACCAAATTTCAAAATAATATGCTATTTCAAGAAATCTCTTAATTACCGGGATGCCAAAATAGCATGCCCATTATTTCAAAAAATTTTTTGAAATAGTGGGTGGCTTGTGTAGATGCGGGGTTGCTATTTCGGAATACCTCCAGTATCTTGGAATAGCTGTGCAGTGTAGATGTACCCTAATTGAGTTTTTGGCAACTGAAAAAAAGGGATTTTTATTTTCACACCTTTCTCTCACTCTTTTCCTTCTTTACTACAGAAGCCAATAGAATGGAATGCAAGACTTGTTTGTTTTTCCCTTTACTTCTCTTTCCACCCCACCCTGCTCCATCCACTCCATGACTTTTATAAATCCCCCTGCTTTGGAAAAGTCACAGTGGCAAATGGAAAAATGAAACAGGGAACATTTGTTAATCATTGATCAAAATGTCTATAATTATCGAGTGGAAAATTTGTATTTCTTTTTCCCACTCTATTTTTTGACAAAGGCGGAAAAGTTATGAAAAGCTATAGAGTGGAAAAAAGGTAAAAGGAATAAGTGAAGGGAAGGGCAGAAAGGATGGAATTAAATCTTAGAAAACTAGAATTTCAAAATTGTTTTGCTTTCAAAAACCAAACCAAAAATTTTAAGTCAAAAGAAGGCAAACTGAAGGAGCTTCATTTAACTTTTTAATTTTTCATCAAAACTGAAATGTGTCTTTCATCAAAACTGAAAAGAGTTAAACATTGTCCAACTGATTTCTATAGAAGGAGAAGAACTTATTATAAAAGTGGGTGGTGGCACATCCTAGTGATGAGACAGAAAAGGGAAAATTAAGTTTCAACATGATTTTTTTAGGTCAGTTCTCCCCATTTTAAGTCAGTTTTCTCTTGACCACATTTCTGTCATTTAGCACCTGATCCATCTCCTACTGAGGTTAACAGAAAGACTCGGTTGAATTTAATGGGAGTTGGAGCAAGCCATTTGATTATTACATCTCTTGACTGTGTCTTTTTCTTTTCTGTCTCTCTCTTACTAGCAGATGTACCCGGCATTACTCAGGCATTTAAGTGAAGTAAGGCGTTTTGGAGGAATTTTTGGAAAATAAAAGGAAAACGTACATGCTTTATTTAAATGGTTGTACCTTTTCAAAAAATGAAGGGAAAAAGAAGTTTCTATTAGTAAAAGACGAAAAGTGATTCAAACATTAGAGATTGTTGATAGTATTCAGGTTTTTTTTCCCCTGTCTTTTGTTAGAATAAAGAGGGGAGGAGTGCAGGAGTGAGGACAGGGGGCTGAGAGAGTTTGGAGGGTCTCAGGGCAGCAGATAGAGGGTGCTGAAGAGTGGGGATGAGGGACTGAGGGCACAGGATTCAGTGAAGAGGGCTCAGGGCAAGGGGTGGGGGAGTGAAGAAGCCAGATCAGGGGTTGGATGTGGGGCGCTTAGGCAGGGGGTTGAAGCTCAAGGTAGGGGTGGGATGCAGGAGTGAGGGCAGGGAGCTGGTTGGGTTGGGGGGCTCAGGGTAGAGGGTGGAATGGGCTGGAGTGAGATCCAAGGGTGGGGGCTTCAGGGCACAAGGTTCAGTTGGGGGAGGGGCTTAGGGCAAGGAGTAGGGGTGCAGGAGTGAGTGCAGGGGGCTGGGAAGGTTGGGGGGCTCAGAGCAGAGGATGGATGGTGCTGGAGTGAGGACAGGAGGTTAGGGGGTCACAGCACAGTGTTTTGTGGGGGGGTCAGGTCAGGAGCTCAGGGCAGGAGGAAGAAGAAGGTATGCAAATTCAGCAGTAATTTGCATAACTTCTGATCACTTTTTCGAAAGCGTACTTTTCAAAAAAGCAAGCAGTTTAGACACAGTTCTTTTGAAAAAAAACCCTTTTTCTGAAAGAACCTGTAAACCTCAATTTTTGAGGAAGAAGTTTCTTTCAAAAAAGGTTTTTTTTTTAAAAGAACCACATCTAAACTGCTTGCTTTTTCAAAAAAAACCCAAACCCCTCTTTCGAAAAAGCGAGCGGAAGAAAATATGCAAATTACCACCAAATTTGCATATCTTCTTTCAAAAGTGAAAGTAAGTCTAGACATACCCATAGTGTAGACATAAGAGGGTCAAATTAAAGTGCACAGACCATCTTAATTCTATTATTCCCTGCCTTTTTAAGTACCTGACTTGCAACATTAACCGTTTTAATCTAGATTTTTATGTATTTTATATAATGAGAATTTCAAAGCTGAATTTGGGACTTAGGATATGCCTACATTTTGAACTCGGGATATGCTACACTCAGTTTTTAGCATGCTGGCTTTATCAGGCCTAAAACAAGTAGCTCTGTGTGAGCTGGGAATTATAGCCCAGGTCCAAATGTAGACATAACTTCCACTACAATTAATAGGAGTACTGTATATTAACCCTAGTTACCATTGAAAAATCTCTCAGGGATGTAGGCAGATACAGATGTCATTGCTGTTAGCAGTTCCGCTGCAATGGATAAAGGGTTGTACTCCACCAAGATGTAACTTGGTTCCACATCAAATAGCCCCAAAGTGGTAGGTTCTAGACACAGATTTAGTTCTGAGACTTGATGTTAAGATCTCCCTTTAGATGTCACAGTCAAAAATCTAGTGTCAGCCATAAGGGCAAGAGGGAAGTAACATTTCATGGCTTCATAGTCATGAGTGGGAAATAAATCATCATAATACACTAAAACCCCCACATTCTCTGTAACTGTATTAAAGTATCTCTGTCTTCACTTGGGAGATTATAAAGTGTTCTTATGAGCCGTGGCGGAACAATATTTAAACTGCATGAATAGCTCACTGATGTGGGGGTAACGCCTGAACTGGGGTGACGTTTTGCTCAGGATCCAAACTTTGCACCTGACGCTTTGTATGGGTTAGGCCAAACCAAAAGCCTGGATCCAAACATTTTAGAAGATGTGCACTTCCTTCTTTCTCTTTTAGTTGACTTATACTGTATTCTTCTTCAAGTCATTGGAAGGGGAAATTTTAAAGGGCCAGGACTATAATCTATGGGTTTGGGATCATTACAGTTAAATGGCTGTTTAGCCAGTCGGATCACAATGTGCAAATGAACTTGCGTAACATATTGTTCAACGTTCTCTCGCTTCATAATACAATCTTTCAACAATGGGCTGTTCTATGAATGCCTTAACCAACCTGTGGTCTTGATTCTTCTTTCAGTTATGCCAGTGCAGACCTACCCATGCTGAGCAGGTTTATGCTCAGCAAAATAAGCATCATGGAAAGTTTTACCCTTTTACTCTGTGATGTTATTAAACTCTGATGTGAACATGCAAAATACTGTTGCAACCAATGCGTATGATTATGTTTCTACTATTCATATGCATGTACTGCTTTTGTATGTGAGGTTATGAGTGTTGGCTACGTACTTACATTTCAAATGTTTGCTTCTGGGAAATAACAAATAGGCTTGACAATCTTATTGTGAAAGGGTTATGAGTCAAGCGAACAGAAGTACTTGACTGGCAATGCTCCTTAGGTGGTGCCGATCCATGTCTGATGAGCTATGCGGTGACTGTTCAGACCAGCATGTAAGCAATGGCTTCTTGCTTAAAAAAAGACTGAGCCATGTATGGACAGGTGATTTGCTCATGTGATAAACTACATTTGGGAGTTACTTTCACACAGTGAGAACAATGGAATTCCCTCCACATGGGCAAGAGTATAAAGAGGGCTCTGGGGATTCCTCCATCTTGGTCTTCATTCCTGTCTTCATTCCAACTCATCACTTAGGAGCTTTTTCCCAATGAACTTAGTCAAGAAGGACTCATAACCCATACTAACAAAAAGACTTTTAAGATAGCAGTTTATGTAATCAGTTTATTTCAACTGCAGCAAGGGAGGTTTAGGTTGGACATTAGGAAAAAATTCCTAACTGTCAGGGTGGTTAAACACTGGAATAAATTGCCTAGGGAGGTGGTAGAATCTCCATCTCTGGAGATATTTAAGAGCAGGTTAGATAAATGTCTATCAGAGATGGTCTAGACAGTACTGGGTCCTGCCATGACGGCAGGGGATTGGACTCGATGACCTCTCGAGGTCCTTCCAGTCCTAGTATTCTATGATTCTATGATTCATCTCTGCTACAAGTCTGTACCAGGAAGTTTGCATTGGTGTATGTAATTTGATTTCTTTCTTTCTTTCTTTCTTCATCTTGATTTCACCCTCTCAGTGATACCCCAGTAATCCTGCTGTATTACATACCCCAAGAGAAAATATTTCACTGAATAGAATATTGCGCAATATTCTATAAACACCTGTAAACAGGCTGGAGGCCAGAAGAACATGTTTTTATTTATATGATTTTAATAAAAGATATGTTTTGAGTTAAATCCCTGGGTGAGCTATCTAACTGAAAATGCAGTGCAAGAAAGTGATGAATGAGTCTATACACAAGAGCTTTGCCAAACTTGGTGCTTTCAAAAGTCTCAGGAGATAGCTGTGTTAGTCTGTAACTTTAAAATACAAGGAGAAGTCCTGTGGCACCTCAAAGGCTAACAAATATATTATATCATGAGCTTTTGTGGGTAAAACCTACTTCATCAGTTGAGTTGGAGTGGAAGTTAGGGTATGTCTACACTGCAAAGTGAATTTGAAATAACAGCCGTTATTCTGAATTTACTTTAATAGCGTCTATACATGCAAACTGCTATTTTGAAATTAATTCAAAATAGCGGAGCACTTAATTCGAATTTGGTAAACGAGGAGTAACGCCAAATTCAAAATAGCTATTTTGAATTAAGTGCTGTGTAGACACTTAATTCGAAATAGGGGGCCTCCAGCCCTTCCTCGGGAGCCCTGGTGGCCACTCTGGGCACAACCAGGAAAACTTACTCTCCTCTCCCCCAGCCCCAGAGCCATTGAAGGGGTAGACTCTGGCCACAGTGCCTGTGCCACCTCCAAGCCTGCCAGCCCAGAGCCAGCAGTGGCCACCGGGGCCCCTGACCCAGTGGCTCCAAAACATGAGCCAGCAAGCCACTGGCAGCCAGCCCTCCACCGCTCCCCAGGAGCAGTCTGCCAGCTCCCAGGAGACTGACAGGGCCCGGAGAAGGCAAGCGCCTTCTTCGTCCAGGGTGGAGATCATGGACCTTATTCAGGTTTGGGGGTGATGCCCCCAACGTCCATGATCTCTGCACTAGACAGAGGAATGCTGCCGTCTATGGCAGGATCGCTGCCAACCTGGCCACCAAAGGCCACATGCGAACCCAGGAGCAGGTTTGAATGAAAATCAAGCTGGTCCGGCGAGACCCCCAACCCTGGGCCCTGAGCTTCCCCTCCCCCTTCTTCCCCTTGCTTCCCCCTTCCAGCTCCCTCCTCCCAGGTTTCCCCCTCCCCTCTCCCACCCTCTCTCTTCCCCGCTCCCACCTCCTTTTCCCAGTCTCCCCAGAGGTTCTCCCCCCCGCCCCATTTTGTTCAATAAACCCAGTTTCTATTTTTGAACATACGTGTCTTTTGTTTGACATCAGGAAGGGGGGCTAGGGAGGGGTAAGTGGAAGGACATGAGGGAGGAATGGGGCACGAGCCCCCGGTGGGGAGGACTCCTTGGGGTGGACGCTTTCCCTCAGGGCCTCCTGGATCCTGACAGCCCCCCAATGGACAGCCCTGTATGGCAGCCTGCAGCAAGTGCAGCTGGGCCGATGGCAACGACCCCACGAGATGCACCGGCATGCCCAGGGGCAGCTCTGGCTCCATGTGGCCGAGTGCTGTGGTGTTCCGAGTGTGGGCACTCAGGGCACTCCAAGACAGGACTGCTTTGCTGTCCCTCCTCGAGGTAGACAAGTAAGTGGGGAACCCTGAGAACTGTCTGTCCGGGGTGGGGGTAGGGTTCCTATAAGCATGGAGCTCAGTTAGCCTCAGGCAGCAGCCCCACACACTAAGTCCTAACCTGATGCCCTGCCGGCACTGGTTCCGGCCAGCCTTAACTTCGGTTCAGGGTCCACTCAGTGTGGACGTGCTATTTCGAAATAACAAAATGCTATTTCAAAATAGTTTTTGTGCATAGATGCGTTATTTCGAATTAGCTTAATTCAAATTAACTATTTCGAATTAAGTTAACTCGAATTAACGCTGTAGTGTAGATGTACCCTCTCAGAATCCAGATTATATGTAACAGCAAAAGCAGTTACCTGCCAATTGTAAGAGCAGTGTTAACGATGGTAATTGAATCAGACTGAATTGTCCCATTCATAGCTTTTGATGTGTAAATACAAATTACAAAGGCATGGGAAACTGCCTGTGTAGTGCATTAACCAGTTAATATCTTTATTCAAGCCCAAGCTGATGGTGTCAAACTTGTAAATGAATTCAAGTTGATGGTGTCAAACTTGTAAATGAATTCAAGTTGATGGTGTCAAACTTGTAAATGAATTAATCAGTTTAGGCTTGAGTATGGATGGAACCTGCGGGATTACCTTGGGCTCGGAGCCTGGAATGGCTGCAGCAGGGCTCACATCACTGCACTCCACATGATGGCAGGAACTGGAGCAGCTCAGCAACCTGCTCTACTCCACCCTGCCCTGCTGTCCCAGCCCACTGCAGAGGGCTTCTCAACAGCTGCAGAAATCAGAGCACCCCAGCTCTAGGGAGCTTCACTTCCTGCTGTCACGGAGAAGGGGGGGTTCAGCAGGCCAGTAGCGCGAGGTGGAGCAGAGCCGGATGCTGGACTGCTCTGACTCCTGCCACTGTGGTGGGAGAGGTGATCCCTGCTGCTGCTGTGTCAAGCCCCCATAATGTCCCAGGATGTGTTGCTTGGGGGCAGGGGTGCTTGGGGAAAGGCTGGGGTAGACCATCGCCCCATGCCTGGACCTCTGCAGGATGTTGCCGTATGTCCTGTGCCCCTCTTAGGACAGCCCTGACACTCATCTATCTAGTACAGTGTCCTGTTTCTTACATTGGACAGCATTAAATCCTTCTGAAAAGGGTATCATAACCCTCCGGCTGCATCTAGACTGGCATGATTTTGCGCAAATACTTTTAACGGAAAAGTTTTTCCGTTAAAAGTATTTGCGCAAGAGAGCGTCTACACTGGCATGTGCCTTTGCGCAAAAGCATCCGTGCCCAGTATAGACGCTGTCTTGCGCAAGAAAGCTCCGATGGCCATTTTAGCCATCTGGCTTTCTTGTGCAAGAAATTAACGTTCCTGTCTACACTGGCCCTCTTGCGCAAGTATTCTTGCACAAGAGGGCTTGTGCCTGAGCGGGAGCATCAAAGTATTTGCGCAAGAAGCACTGATTTTGTACATTACAAAGTCAGTGTTCTTGCGCAAATTCTCACAGCCAGTATAGACAGGCAGCAAGTTTTTGCGCAAAATCTTGCCAGTCTAGACGCACCCTCCGAGTTGTAAGATGAAGGATCATCTGTCTCCCCTGCAAAATTCTCAAGCCTTACTAGTTACACTGTTTGAATATCCTGAATCGTGATTTATTTCTCTCTTCCAATTTTTGTTTTAGGTATTACAATACTGGGCATTTTTATTTTCTTTATTTCCAATCCCTCTTAGAACCTTGCTAAGTCCTTGCCCTCAATATCCCATAGCAATGAGTTCCACTGTCTAATTATATGGTGTGTGTGTATATATTTTCTTGATAGGTTTTTAATTTGTCACCTTGTAATTTCATTGAATGTCCTGTTCTTATGAGATAGGGAGAACAGGCTTCCTGGCCTAACTTGTCTAGACCATAATTATTTGATATACCTGTGACAGGGTGTGGTCACAGATGACCCCTGGGGGTGCCTCCCGGGGTGCTGACATGGCCACTGGCACTCGCCTTCCCGCTCTCTGGGGCTCCTCATCGCCCGGTCCTGCTGGGCCAGCTCCTCTGGTCTCCCCCAGCCAAGGCCCCGAGCTGAGGTCCCTGCCCCCATTGAGAAGCAGTACCGACACTGAACCACTTCAGGTCCAAGGAGAGTGCAGTTTAGAGCCCAGCCTCCTGAAAGAGCACTCCCCATATGGGATCAAACCCCAAAGAATTAGGTAAGCCCCCTTTAACAATGAAAGGGGGAATGTGCACACTGGCTGCCCGCCCCCCCCCCCCCCGGTAACAATCGCTTACACTGGGTTTGATAGAAAATAAAAATGGTTTTATTAAGTTGAAGCAGTAGGATTGAATTAGTAATAAGTGAAAACAGGCAGAGCAAAGTAGGTTACAAATCAAAAGAAACAAAACCACTTGGCTAATTCTCCACTGAAAACCTCAGTGCAAACTTAAACTCACCCTAAAACCTCTTTTCCAACTGCCACTCTAAACCAGGGCTGTCTCCCCACCCTGGGGTCCCTGGCCCCTTACTTCAGGTGCAGTCCAGCCAAAGAGACCCAGGCCTCTCCTTTCTATTCCTTTTGTTAAGGAGTTGAGGCCACTCCCTACCAACCACTGCTCAGACTTAAGGACAAAAGATTGTTTAACAGTGGCTCATCTAGAAGTTGCAGGAAACACCCTCCATGTCTCCCATTCACACATTTGAAACTCACAAAGTATTCCCTACTACATGTGTCTAATTTTACACACACAAAAGATACATACAACAGAGTAAGATAAGCAGAACCAGCAGATTATGATATGAAGATCGATGGGTTACATGAAATAATTCGCTCAAACCACCTTTGAGTTATGTATATTCGTGTCCATGAGTCCGTTTCATAAAGCATGGGAGGGGGTGTCCATCACAATACTTTTATCATATCCCTTCTTATTCATCTCTTTTCTGAGATCCCTTTCTAATCTCTCTTTGTATAAGAGTTTAGCTAAAATCCGCGATCATTCCTGTCATCTTTCTCTGAACCCTTTGCAACATCCTTTTTTTGGCATGGGGTGTGTGAGTGTGTGACTGATGCAGTCTTCAACGTTTCAGGGGAAGACCAACTTTCATTTTTCTCCAGTTTTTCTTTGTTTTTTCCCCATTTTTCTAACAAATATAAGTACTTGAATAATTGAAAATGGAAAATTCCATTTAACCCAATCCCTAAATTTCACAGGAAGAATTTGTTTTTCTTCCCAAATAAAAATAAGGCGGTATGATATTTTGCAACTTGAAATATAGCAAGAGCCAGTATCTTCCCACCAATTCCAGGCAGACATTTTCTTGGGATCACCTGCTATGTAAAGTGTTTCATTTTCTCTGTGATACAAACAGAAGCCTCATCAAAACTGTGAATTTCAGATAAGCTTTTATCAGACTTTTGCTGTATCCATCTCGGAAATGAACTGTCATCAGCAAGTTTAATCTTTCTGGCTGCTTTAATTGTTAGCACCTTCCCTGCCAAATCCTTGATGGGGAAAGTTTTGTTAAGACTTTTAATTTAGTCAAAAGAGATTGCACTTTTTTCCCCCTTTCATATTTACAATCGACACGATTAAACCTGCAGAGAACCTTGATTGAAGACCTGAATTATGGAAACACAGCTGTGTGCATGCTATTTTAATAGTCGGGCCGCAGTTTGCAGCTGTGACAGCTTTGGGAAAGCCCCACAAAATTAAGCTCTTGGGACATTTTATTTTTATTTGGCATGGGAAAGGCATCTGAACAGAAAGGGGTTGATTATCTCTGATCTTGGGTGTCCTAGAATGTTATTGGTTTTCTTCCCAAAATTGCAATAGATCAGATCCTAGCTCCAACCTTCAGCACCTACAGCGGCAGGGAAGATGGGCGTGGGATCAGGACTGCTGCACAAGGGGTGTGGAGTGCAGGATTCAATTTTTACCTCTGCTATACACATCCCATCTGATCTTGGACAAGTGACTTATGGCAAGATCCACAAAGATATTTAGGCATTGTAATGCTGATGTTTCAGTTCCTGGGTACCTGTCCAACTCGCGGAATCCACAGTGCTGAATCAGAAGTTCTGCCTCTCCATGCAATGCATGAGAAAAGTTCAGCACCTGACTAGCTTTGTGGATCTTGTCTTTAGGTGCCTGATTTTACTTCATGGAAGCAAATGGGAAATTTACAATTTACTTTGATCAATGCAGCAGGTTCCAGCCCTTTATCTCTCTACAACTTATTAGTCTCTGAACTGAGGCCAAGAGAGATTCCTTTCTTCTCAGGGATGTTGTGAGGGTAAATTCATATGTTTTTGTATTACACTCAGTTCTGCTTTTATAGTTGAGTGCATAAACAATGGTAAGTTTTCTCATATCTGTTTCTTAGAGCCCATAGACAACCTGTATCTCAGCAGGGTGTGGATGTGTATTAACTCGAGGAAAAAGAAGAAATGAATGAATGAATGAATGAATACAAGTTGTTTTCTGTATTGTGCTTCTTTGCATTCAATATTCAAAACTGTGGGGAAACTTCATTGCTATGCCTATTTTCCTACACTAAGGCTACGTCTAGACTGCACTGCTTTTCTGGGATACCTCCAGTATCCCAGAAAAGCAATGCCGCGTCCAAGGAACATGTCCTCTTATCGGAAAAAAATTTGAAAAAGCAGACGTGCTCTTTCGCCATCCTTGTGGACCTTGTTTTACAAGGAATAAGGGATGTGTCGAAAGAGCACTTTTTTCTGAAATATGGTGCCGTGTAGATGCACCAAATTTTGGAAAAGCCTCTTTTGACAATAAAGCGGAAAAAGATATACGATTTGCATACCACAAATTGTGTTTCTTTTTCCGAATTACCATTGCAGTGTAGACCTATCCTTTGATCTTTCAAATAGTTTCGTGCAAGTGTGAATATCACAAGTTGTGTTGATTTGGTTTATTATGCCAATCAAGTGATATTATCTCTCTCCCTTGAATGTATGGATTATAGTAGTGGCTAATACAGCACAAATGGCTAATTTAGAATGAACATAAAATTTGAAGTTATTTGGGAAAATATTTGGGAATCCAAGGTTAAAATGTGCCTTTTCACTGATAGTAGTAAAGTTGTAATGCTTGAACACTTAAGGAAAATGGGCACAAAAAGGAAGTGGACACAGTCTAACCACAATTATTTTTTTGTTCTGAATGATTATGAAGACTCTATTCCACATTTACTTACCTTTTTTTTTCGAAAGGGGTTATGCGTAGGCTGGTCTTAAAATAATGAAAAATAGCTTTTCAAATAAACGAGGTTATCAAGAAAAAATTGCATTCCAATATTTTGATTTATTTTATTTTATTTTTTAATTACATCCAAATATTTTTCTTCTTCCTGAATGAAAATATTTCCCCTTTGTTTTATTTTTTAAAAGGGTTTAGTTTAGAAAATGAAATTAAAAAAATAATTTTACATTTGAACTGATGTGAAGTGGAAGGTTTATTCCAAATAATATTAGGTTTGATTCTTTGTTTTAACAATTCCAAGATTTTTTTCCAAGTGAACTAAAGCTTATTGTTATTGGAATTTTTTCACAGAAAATATTTTCAAAGGCCTATTTTGTACCACTAAATCAATAGGAATTTTGCTGTTGGGTCCAGAGGGGGCTAACAAACTAACTAGTTTTAAGATGGATCTTCATACTTTTATGAACAGGATTACATCATAAGTCCAGTTGCCTGCTATCACACGGAGTTCCAATTACCCTTGGGAACACTTCCAGTTCTGTAACCTATTGGCTCAAGGGTTTATCCTTGATGATACAAATTGGAAAGTGTGGAATTTGGTGTCCAACGGAAATATTGTGTTACCTATAACTAGGACATACTGTCCTTCTTTAGTGATTGGAAACACGTGTCACCAAATGTTTGGATGCCTAGCGCGATGGATGGGAGGAGTGCTGTCCTTTTCTAAACATTCCAGTATTCAGTAACTCAAGGGTTAAACTGAGAGAATCAGAGAATCCCTGAAAAAATCCAGGAAGCGTTGACAGGGAGCCAGGAGAACCAATGGGAAGAAAGTGTTGAGATTTGAATCGAAAGGGAATCTGCTTGTTTTCTTTTTCTTTTTTTGGAGGGGGTGGGGGTGGAGTTATAACCAGAAGTTGAGTGTGAAAGATGAACCACAGGGATATCCATGCTGAGAAGAGAAATACTCATGCCTAGAAATAGATTGGAGCTTCAAGATATAAACATAGAAGTGGTAGGGAATGTTTATTTAGATGCAATTAGGTTATGTTATTTCTTTTGTTTTGTTGTTTGGTTAAATTCCTCTGTGCTGAGTGCCCGTGCCCACCCTCCCTCCCCAACACTGTAACTAAGCTGAATCCCAGACTATGTCTACACAGCAGCGGCATTTCGCAATAACTGATGTTAATCTGAAATAACATAGTCCGCATCTACACAGCAAGCAGTTATTTCGACATAATGTTAAGGTGGAGGACTTCTTACTTCGACTCCTGTAACCCTCATTGTACAAGGAGTAAGGGAAGTCAGAGGAAGAGTGCTCTAACTCAGACTTCCTGCTGTGTAGGCAGTGCCAAAAGCCGAAATAAGCTATTTTGACTTAAGCTACGCAATTGACGTAGCACAAGTTGCGTAGCCTATTTTGGCTTTAGCCCTGCTGTGTAGACATGTCCCCAGGGAAGCAATTCTTTGTGCTTTTATCTGTTTTTTTCTAAGTTGCTTTATAGGACCTAGCAACCAAGTATGCTTTACCAAATATACCTTTTTGTTTTGTTAATAAAATCGCCCTTTTTAAGGCTACGATTTGATACTTATGTCCTTCAAGGTAATAGGAGATCTGTGTATGCATGACTAAGACTGGGAAGTCAGCTATCAGAGATTACAATTTGTTTTCTTCTGTTTTTCAAGCTCTCTTATGGTAAAAAAGCTTGGGGTACCTCCCTGGAAGAAGTTCACAAGAGATTTCTTCCTAAGTTCAAGAAGAAAGTTTTGGGTTTTTTTTCACTTGGGTGATGGCAAGATTCCGAAGGTCCATGCCTATGACAGGAAGTGACTTTGGGGAGTTTTTAAGCAGAAAACTCTAGAGGTAAGGTATTTTTAAGGTCTCTTGTGAGCCCCCTCCTTCTGCTCTTGAAATGTCAAAGTGGGGAATAGCCTTGACCCCTGAACTATAATAGGATCCTTCAGTGAATACAAATTCTTCAGGAATACAAAAACCAACAAACTGTATAAAAGATATGACTCCATGAATAAGTCACTGTTTTATAAATATGGTGACATGCTACTTTGTGTCTGGGTGTGTACCAACATTGAGAGAAACAATTTGGGCAAACCAAGGCATTGTAGGCTCAGCTGAGAGATTGGAATAAAGTCCAGTACAAAATTTCATGGAATCTTGGAAGTATCGATGACTAATAAAGTCCCAAAGGCAGTAAAGTCAAACTAGCATTTTTAGCGAACTCTGAAAATTCCCAGAGTTTCTATGGACTGAGCTGTCAACCAATGGATCTCATGTTCTATGAAGCTGTTTCTGAGCAACAAAGCCAGTCCTTGATCAGCAAATCCAATTACAGATGCCACATAAAAATCCTCCATCTGTGGGTATTATACACGCTTTTTGGATCCTTCGCTTTTCTTGCAATGTCTCGATGTGTTAACGCTCAGGGTATGTCTAGACTGCATCCCACTGTCAGCAGAGGGATGCAGAGTAGGCAGGTCAACATTGCAAATGAAGCAGGGATTTAAATATCCCGCACCTAATTTGCACAAAAATGACCACCGCGTTTTGCCAACTCAGCACTTTGTCTGCAAAAGTGGCAGTCTAGAGGGGGATCTCTTGAGAAAGAAAGCATTTTTCGACAGATCCCTTATGCCTCCTGTAAGGAGGTTTACAGGATCTGTCGAAAAAAGCTTTCTTTCTCAACAGATCCCCCTCTAGACTGCCACTTTTTGCCGACAAAGTGCTGAGTTGGCAAAACGTGGTGGCCATTTTTATGCAAATTAGGTGCGGGATATTTCAATCCCTGCCTCATTTGCTATGTTAACTTACCTAATTTGCATCCCTCTGCCAACAGAAGGATGCAGTCTAGACATACCCTCTAAGTGTTTGAGACCCTGTGCATTAGTTTGCTGCCAGAACAATCTGTCGTGAGCGATAATTTCCAGGTCAACAGGAGTTATGCCGCATGACTTCGTGTTTGCTTTTAAGATATCTTTAAAATGTTTATACTGACCACTATTAGAGAGCTTTCCATGAACAAGCTGTCAGTAGAAGACTATCTTTGGTATCCATGTACCATCCATCCTCATAATATGACTAATCCAGTGAAACTGTTTTTTCATCAGCATTATTTCCATGCCTATGACATCACACAGTGAAAGGACCTCCATGTTAGAAATTCCCAGAGTAGATAATGGAGAATAAACAGAAGGATGTTGGATCTTTATCTTGCATGAGAAGGTTGCAGTATGAATTGGTGAATCATTACATCTGTTATTTGTATCTGTAGATCTAGATTTGGAAGGATTAATTTTTTTTGGAAGTGTCGGTAAATGTCAATGTTCACACACAAAATGAAGACAAAAACTTCCATCAATAATTATCAATAATTACACATAGACAAAGTAAGAAAAATGCTGCTTGAGAACTTTAACCTTTTGAATCTCAGTATCTCATGTTATTAAATGTTTAAAATTGTAGGAAATAATAATTTAGATCAAAAGTCTAAAATTGCTTTAAAATAGAGATCTATATTAGCCATCAAAATTATAAAAAGGAATAAAATTCTGCCAAGCCTATGTACATTAAAACAAATATTGATTGGAGACATGGAGACTGTACATACAGAACCTTATTCAAAGCTCATAGTAGCCATTGACTTCAGAGGGCTATGAAGAAGGCCCATAACGCTTGTCTTTATTTCCTCCCTCCTCCATTCCTTCCATCATGTATGTCACAGTATTTGTCTTCATTTAGTCTGTAAACTCCTTGGCTGTGACTCTGTATAAGGCAATCTCTTACCAGGTCTACAGATCCCAGTGTGACCAACATGCCTTCTGGGTATGGTGTTCTGTCTCATCTAGTAGCACTGAGCACACCTAGAGTGAGATGAATGAGTCTGTTTTACAGCCTTAGCTAAGGGCCAGGTAACTGTTACCTCATGCAGTAGAGGCTCATGCATTTCAGTACAGCGCTCCCAGGTTGGATCTTGCCTGCACATGATGGTGTCCGTCATTGTTACACAAGTACTATAGAGGCTGGGCCATTTGAAACTTTCCCTTTATTGTTGCCTCCTGCTGGAGGGGTTGACACTCCACCACCCTGTCTCAATGGAACGCCACTCAGGCTAGGCTACCAACAAGGCCCAGTCTTGCAAAGGCCTAGAAGGGCCTGGAGTAGTCATTGACTGATCAGGAGTCATTAAACTAGTTAAGAAGGCTTCCCGCCTCCTCTTAGGGTCAGTGGGGGGTGAGACTAGGAGAGAAGGGGAGCTCCTCAGGACTATGCCAGGGGGTGGCTTCAAGAACTGCCACTAACGCCCCAGAGATCCACTGCAGGGGCTGCCATGGAATAGCTCGAAGTGTGACATGCCGTAGACACTTGCATGGCTGACATAGGAAGGTGAAACAGCAGTGGACTCAAGAGCCTGGCATGTTTAAATCTCCAGGGAGAGAATGGGTGAAGGATGGCAATGGGGAACCAGTTCTGGCCTATACTAAGGCTCCTTTGCTTACAATGGCTGTAGCAGCCTTATCGTCCTGGATAGTCCCTTTTCTGGCTGCTTTCTGGGACTCTCCTATGGTTGAAACCAGTCCTGCCAGCCGCATTTCTTTAAAGATCTGCCTCTTCTGGAGCAATAATGTCTTTCCAATTCCAGATAATCCCTTCACCATCATGGAAGCCAGTACAGAAAACCCCAAACGGCCATTTGTCGCTTTCAGTCCATCTCTCCAACAAAAATAGTGTCTAAACCATAAATACGTCTGGACCCCAACCCCTGCAGGGTTTGAGGTTTCAGCCTCTTTTCCTCTTCACGCCAACTCCAAATACTTTCCTCATAACATTCATGTGTGGCATCACACGCCCAAAACCCTGTGCTTTCACAGAGATTCACCACAGAGAGCTTATCTGGGTTCTTGCCATTCTTCTTTTCCTTTACCTGGATCTTCACACAACCTCTCCTCCAGCAAGAGGTCTTCCACCCATTCTTACCACCTGGCTGATCTCCTGGTAAGTGGAGATCCTTTTACTTCCCTGAATTTCTTCTTTTAAATTCCTCCCTCAACTCGACCATAATGTCCCCATGAGTATCAGATGAGGTGAAGAGAGTTCTAAGGCCCTCTTTAACCCTTTTCTAAGATACTCCATTACAGGGGCCTTCATAGATTTTAAGGCCATAGGAGATTGTGTGATATTCTGGTATGATCTCCCATGTCACACAGGCCATAGAGCTTCTATGAATTAAATTCTGCTTCAAATCCAACAACTATGATTCAATTAGGGTATGTCTACACTACAGCACTAATTCAAACTAACTTAGTTCGAATTAGTTAATTCGAACTAAGCTCATTCGAATTAGTGCATCTAGACCTAAAAACTAGTTCGAATTAGCGTTTTGCTAATTCAAACTAGCATGTCCACATTGAGTGGACCCTGAACCGAAGTTAAGGCTGGCCGGAACCAGGACTTAGAGTGTGGAGCTGCTGCCTCGGGCTAGCCGAGGGCTGTGCTTAAAGGGACGCAACCCCCACCCCGGACAGACAGTTCTCAGGGTTCCCCGCTTGCTTGTCTACCTCGATGAGGGACAGCAAAGCAGTCCTGTCTTGAAGTGCTCTGAGTGCCCGCACTCGGCACATCACAGCACTTGGCCATCAGCCCAGCTGCACTTGCCACAGGCTGCCATCTGGGGGGGTCATTCGGGGGGCTGTCAGGATCCAGGAGGCCCTGCAGGAGAGCTTCCACCCCGAGGAGCTCGCAGAGCCACCCCAGTCCTCCCCATTGGGGGCTAGTGCCCCATTCCTCCCTCACCTCCTTCCACTTACCCTTCCCTAGCCCCCCTTCCTGATATAAAAAATAAAGGACACGTGTTCAAAAATAGAAACTCTCTTTATTTAACAAAACTGAGGGGGGGGGGATTAACCTCTGGGGAGACTGGGAAAAGGAGGTGGGAGAGGGGAAGAGAGAGGGTGGGAGAGGGGAGGTGGAAACCTGGGAGGAGGGAGCTGGAAGGGGGAAGCCAGGGGAAGAAGGAGGAGGGGAAGTCTAAAACTATGGTATGCCATATCTTCAATATTGTGTAGAGATGGGGTCTCCTCACCTCAAAAAAGATATTTTGGCCTTGGAAAGGGTTCAGAAAAGGGCAACTAAAATGATTAGGGGTTTGGAACTGGTCCCATATGAAGAGAGGCTAAAGAGACTGGGACTTTTCAGCTTAGAAAAAAGGAGACTGAGGGGGGATATGATAGAGGTCTATAAAATCATGAGTGGTGTGGAGAGGGCGAATAAAGAAAAGTTCTTCATTAGTTCCCATAATAGAAGGACTAGAGGACACCAAATGAAATGAATGGGTAGCAGGCTTTAAACTAATAAAAGAAAGTTCTTCTTCACAAAGCAAAAAGTCAACCTGTGGAACTCCTTGCTGCAGGAGGCTGTGAAGGCTAGAACTATAACAGAGTTTAAAGAGAAGTTAGATAAAGTCATGGAGGTTGGGTCCATGGAGTGCTATTAGCCAGGGGGTAGGAATGGTGTCCCTGGCCTCTGTTTGTGGAAGGCTGGAGATGGATGGCACGAGACAAATGGCTTGGCCATTGTCTTCGGTCCATCCCCTCCGGGGTAACTGGTGTTGGCCGCTGTTGGCAGACAGGCTACTGGGCGAGATGGACCTTTGGTCTGATCCAGTACGGCCGTTCTTATGTTCTTATGTTCTAAGCTCAGGGTTGGGGGTCTCACTGGACCAACTTGATTTTCATGCAAACCTGCTCCTGGGTTTGCATGTGGCCTTTGGTGGCCAGGCTGGCAGCTATCCTGCCCTAGACGGCCGCTTTCCTGTGCCTAGTGCAGAGATTGTGGACGTTGGAGGTCTTCCCCCAAACGTCGATGAGGTCCACGATCTCTGCACTCGACCAGGCGGGCGTCCACCTCTTGCAGCCCCGGGCAGGCTCCTGGGAGCCGCCAGCCTGGTCCTGGGAAGAGGCGGAGGGCTGGGTGGCAGCGGGTGGCTGGCTCATCCCGTGCCAGGTGCAGGGTCTGCTGGCTGGGTGCTGGCAGGCTTGCACCTGGCATGGGCACCGTTGCCAGACCGTGCCCCTTTAAGGGCTCCGGGGCCGGCACGGGGGCAGACAAGTTTCCCTGGCTTGGCCCAGAGTGGCCACCAGGGCAACCTGGGAAGGGCTAGCCTCCAGCTAGTTCGAATTAAGTGGCTACACAGCCCTTAATTTGAACTACTTAATTCGAACTAGGCGTTAGTCCTCGTAGAATGAGGTTTACCTAGTTCGAATTAAGCGCTCCGCTAGTTCGAATTAAGTTCGAACTAGCGGTTTGCGTGTGTAGCGCCTATGAAAGTTAATTCGAACTAACAGCTGTTAGTTCGAATTAACTTTGTAGTGTAGACATACCCTTAGAGCATATGGGTTTTTTTCCTAAAACAATAGATCAGGGGTGGACAATAACACAGCGGTGGTTCACCAGTGTTAGTCTCTGGTGGGGCGCTACCGTTATATTTACCTGCACAGTTGCAGGTACAGCCAATCACAGCTCCTATTGGACTCATATCACCGTTCCCAAGCAAGGAGAGTTGCAGGAAGTGGTGCTCCCATTGGCCGAGAACAGTGATTCGTGGCCAATGGGAGCTGTGATCACTGGTAACTGCATCTGTACAAGTAAATATAGAGGTGGGTGCCCGCTAGTGGCTAACCCTGATGGATTGGATTCAGCCTGTGAGCCGATATTTGCCCACCCCCGCAACAGATCTTAATACAAAGATTTCCAGTGATGGAGAATCCACCACAACCCTCTGTAGCATGTTTCAATGGTCAATTATCACACTGTTAAAAATGCATACTTTATTTCTAGTCTAAATTTGTCTTTGGGCCTTAAAGGTCCCCAAACTAGGCGATTAAAGATTGCTGCAGTGTGAAATAGCATCCATTCCCTCTACATCTCAACTGCATCCCCCTAAGTGATGATCTCTGGTCCTTCAGAGGGGAAAAGTCAGAAATCAAGCTCAGAACCCAGATACAAATTCTGATGAACATTCATGGAGAACCAGGTCCCTGGCAGATGTAAACTGGTGTGGACCCATTCAAGTAATTGATTTACATCATCTGGGCCTCATCTGATTATAATACCATTTAGCCATTGGACCATTACCCTAAAGCAGGGTCTCCAACCTTTTTAAGCACAAGATCACTTTTTGAATTTAAATGCAATCCAGGATCTACCTCAGAACCGAACACCCTTGCCCTGCCTCTTTCATGTCTCTTCTCCGAGGCCCTGCCCTGCTCACTCCATCTTCCCTCCCTCCCCCGTCCTCCCTCCTTTTCACCAGGCACGGGCAGAGGGTTGGGGCACAGGATCTGGCCTTGGGCTAAAGGATTTGGAGTGGTAGCGTGGCTCTGAGCTAAGCCTGGGGCAGGGAATTGGAGTGCAGGAGGGAGTTTGGGTCCAGTGGTATAGGGGGGTACATGACTGGAGCATGGGTTCGGAGCTGGCTTCAGCTAGGCACTGCTTACCTCAAGTGGCACCTGGGTGGTGGTGCAGTGAGGCTAAGGAAGGATCGCCCCTACCCTGACCCTGCCCCACTCTCCAAAGCAGCCAGAAAACTCCCTACATCCCAAGCCCTGTTGTCCCCCCATCTGTTCTGTGGAGAAAGAATACAGGGTGGGATGAGGGCACCCTGATATCAGCACCCCCTCCTCTTCCTTCCCTGCTCTGCAGAGAAAGCAGGTGGCTCGGGGTTGGGGGTGAGCTCCAAGGCAAAGGGTGGGAGATGCACAGCAGTGGGGAGAAGGGCTTGATAGCCTCTTGGCCAAAACAGTCAAGATCACCTGTCAGAGGCTCAAAGATCTACCAGTAGATCCCGATTGACTGGTGAGTGACCACTGCCCTAAAGACTCATTCTCTTGCTTCTTAGATGGTATTGAAAACAAGGGAGAGTGAAAAGAAATAAACCCAAATAGAAGCAATTATTTGACAGTAATTTTTATATAAAATATTAATATAAGAATTTCACTTCTCCATGTTATAGACCTCCTGGATGTGTCTGATTTATTCACCATAATAAACAGCTCTTAGTGTCTTACTTCTATTCTTTTCTGTCTTAAATCCCATCTTTCAGGAAATTTTTTGCTCGAGACAATTCAACTCAAAAGTTTTTGTGTGTCTCCTTGACAGATGCAAACATTATTCCCATTGTGTCCTCTTTGAATGAAAAATTTTAAAGTGCAGGGCTGGTGCAAGGATGATAGACTGGATTCCAAATGAATGTTCAGATACTAATGTAAATCTGGAGGGAACAGAGACCAGTAATGAAGTGAAATGCAAGGTTAAGTATTGGAAACCAATTAGCTAGTTCATCAGTGACAGCCCTTTGATGGCCTGAACTGCTTCCAGAAAGATAAGGGTATATTGTTTAAAAGAACAATTAAAGCTCCACTCAGACTTGCATAAAATTATTTCACATTCACATGCAAATCCAAAGGGACAGATACATTCAAAATGCCAGATTATATATGTGCACTGCTACGTAGAGTGTGAGTCTCTTCTTGCATGCCTACTGAAAATCGGGAGTAAGTTCACTGGTGTCCACACGGAAGTGCGAATGAAAGGAAAACCAGGCCCTCCCTCACTCTCCTCATGACTATCTCACACTGGTTTTACACCAGCGTGTCTTCTGATTTACACTGATGTAGATGAGACACCAATCAGGGCCAGAAGCCATGTGAACAAAAGAGCATAAGACGGCCATACTGGGTCAGACCAAAGGTCCATCTAGCCCAATGTCCTGTCTGCCGACAGTGGCCAATTCCAGATGGCCCAGAGGGAGTGAAGAGAACAGGGAATCATCACGTGATCTCTCCCTTGTCACCCATTCCCATCTTCTCTCAAACAGAGGCTAGGGACACCATCCCTGTCCACACTGGCTAATAGCCATTGATGGACTGAATTTATCTAGGAAAGCAGGGAAGGGTCCATTTTAATAGCTGGTCTTCTGGCTCTTTAGGCCATGGCAGATGGACTCTTAAGTGTTCAGCCATCATGGTCAGTACCACTTGAGTTTCTTGGGTGACTAATCAATTCTTTAGTCTGCTTATGCCTATCACTGTGGCTGGTTGTGGTGCTGCTTTGGCTTCCCTTCTGCAATGTGATCATAGAAGTCCACATTTCTTCAGCTGGTCTATTGCTGTACTTGCCTAACCTCTTCTCCATCCTCCTGCCCCGTGCGTAGGAGAGACAATACGTCCAGATGGCTCCACGTGGGAGTATGTCTAGAGTGTGTTATCAGCGCAGTTAGCTGGGCAGTTGAGCTCTGAAGTGGAGAGCTGCTATGTACGCCCACCATGCTGGACAATCAGGAAAATGCATTTCAAAAATTTGCAGGGTTGAAAGGGCTGTGTGTGGAGTTGGTAGCCTCCATGTCCCCTGTCAATGAAGTTTAAAATTGTGGGTACAATGAGTACCAGGCATTATGGGACAGCTGATGGATTACTGTCTTGTCAATATAGGTAGTGCATGTTTATATTTGCTCTACATTGAACTTAATACATTGACCATGGTTCAATGTCACTCAGTGAAGTTGTGTCACTGTGGTGGTGTAATGGAGAGCTTATGTTGTTTGGAAAGAAATTTGAGTGTAGCTACAAGAACAATGAGGTTGATTCAAGGTGGCGTACATCAATACAACTTTGTAATATAAACCAGGCACAAGTCTCAGCAACTCAAAGAGCAAACCCCTGAGCTTGTTCAATATTTACCCCACTCCTTGTTCAGAGCTGGTTCTAATGTCACACTGTGAAGTTCTAAGTGGGTTGCAGGGGATGATAAAGAATCTAATTCTAGCCCATTTTTCTCCTGTTGTGTCGTACTTACTTCATAAGAAGCCTCACAAGAAAAGATGGTGAAATCAGGCCCCAACTTTTTGAATTTTCGCTGTAGGATGTCATCTCAGGCAACCACAGTAGGCTTCGAGGCCCTTTCAGTTGTCTAACCTTTCTAGAATATTTCAGTACACTGATCAATAGATTTTTTTTTTACCTCCCCTTCCTAACCACAGAAGCTGTACAAGGTGAAAAAATGTCACTGAATTAATATTTATTTTGCAACATAAAAGAGCCCAGCACTACCCACATATAGCCTAATTAATTGGGATTAATTTCATGTGTAAAGTTTGGCTCTGCAGGTGTTGATGGAGTAATACATCAAAGAGGCTTCACCTCTGTGCAAAATCAATGCTAAAATAACCTTGATTACTGTCGCTGTTGATGTCCCATATACCACTAATCAGTCATGGTTTGGACTGAACATTATTATGAACAAATATTATTTGTTCTCTTATTGGCATTTTTCAAGAGCCTGGGGTAATATTCACTGCAGTTCTCTAAGAGAAGGTTTTCACCCTTGGGAGATTGTACAGGCTGCCTGAGAGCACACAGGAATGGTCAAACAGGAAAGTTTCTTGAGCCTGAGAATAAAAAGTAAAGGGAATTACATTAAAATGGAAGTAGCAGGTTTTTTCTCCACTGGATTTAGAACTGGAAAATACATTTTAAACAATGTCAGATTTCTAGAGGGAGTGCTTTACAATAGAGGAGTGTAATCTCTTGAGATGGTTGGGTCTGAAATACCTGACCTGTGAGGTACCCAAAATACCTGACCTATGAGGTACATTGCCAAACAAAACCTCAAGTGAAAGCACCCTACTCACCTTTAATAAAGCTCTCTATCGATTTCTGTGATTGCTGCTTTTATTCAGAGTGAATAAACACCGGCCACACTGGTCAGGTTGTCTCATGGTCTTTCTACTTTGTTTTAATGTTGTTACCAGAGCAGTTGACAGAATTGCCAGGCCCCCTGGGCAAGATGGGGGGCGGGCGGCTCTATGCTCCCGGAAGGGTGGGGCTTTGGGCAGAATGAGTGGGTGGTGGGGCAGCCAGCCCTGAACACTGCCCAGACTGTGTTGCACCTCCCACAGCCAGCTCTTAGCACCATCCTGAACGTCCTGCCTTGTACTCCTGAGGTAATTAAAGGGGCCTGGGGCAACCTGCCACCGTTACTGCAGCAGCAATGGCAGAGGCTGGGAGCCCCAAGCCCTTTTGAATCACCAGTTCCTGGTCCACTTTGTTCCCCCCTTCCTGCATCAGTGGGCCTGGTTGATACTTGAGGATCTTAGAACCCAATCCTGCTGTTATCAATGTAAATAACTCTCATTAATTCCAGCAAGAGCTTTGGCCCTGACCTTAACACCTGCTGAAATTAATGGGAATGATTCCATTGGTATCAAAGGCCTTTGGAACAAGCCCTCAGATACTATGATGTCGAAATACTGTCAAGCTGGAGGACTTTTTACTGTGACTTCTGTAACCTCATTGTATGAGGAGTAAGGGAAGTCAGAGGAAGGGTGCTCTGTTTCGAAATAAGTGTAGACAGCACCAAACTCGAAATAAGCTATTTTGAAATAAGCCACGCAATTGACATAGCTCAATTTGCATAGCTTATTTCGAGTTAAGCCCTGCTATGTAGACGCATGCAGAGGGAGTAAGCAGATAAGAAACACAATATATTCCTATACAAAGCACAGGCTAGTTTTTTGTTGACTACAGATAAATTCAAAACCATTCTTTTTCAGAGAATCCTTCCCCTTGGGGAAGCAAAAACAGGAAAAACTGGAGTCAGCTCCAAAACATAACACTGATCTGGAAGGATGTAGTCTTTAAAATACAACACTATTCTTATCCTAACTATATGTGCATGCCTACACTAGGAAATTATTTTGAAATAATGAAACTCGACATAATAACTCCCTAAATAGAAAAACGAAATAGTGTGTCCCCACAATGGGGAAGTATCGAAATTAGTCAGAATTATTTCAAAACAGCGTATCCACACTGACTGGCGCCTGCCTCAGACTTAGTTCCCCTGGAAGCACCAGGAGGGCAGATCCTTCCTGTGGCTGCTTGGTCAGGCAAGCTGTGATGTGTGCTTTCAGCGGCTCCTTTCAACAGCCGCATCTCACTCACTACTCCACTGCCTCCCCCTTCGCAGGACACAAAAGGGGTGCCTTGTGCTCTGGTTGCCCCGGTGGATGCCTGAGCCTTTACAGCATGGAGCCAGAGCTGCTGCAAAGCAGTGCTTGGCTCACAGCCTCATGATGCTCCTCACGGCGCAGTTCATCCAGACTGCCCACATGCTGCTCTAGCAAGAGGAGGACCGGCCTGGACCACAGGCCCCGATCACTCAGGTCCTTAGCACATCTTCACGAGACCCACTAAATCAAATACCGGATGATTGATCACAGCAGCGTCAATCATCTTCGTAGTGTAGACATGGCTATAGTGCTTAACTATAGGCTTCAAGAACGAACTCAGCGTCAAGGAGTTTCTTCATATTAAATTTAAAGGAACTTTGTATCACACCCCAGGTTAATAAAGTCGCCCTAAAGGGCTAAGTCTTTATTCAGGCTGTCATGAACCTAGATATCTTACAGTGTTAGTGATTATACCTGTTGTGCAGTTGATTATAAAACAAATGACATAAGCTGGACGTTTTCTGCCATTAGAGAAACATCTTTGTTTTCAATGAGTTTCTGTTTAAACAACTGAATGGAGCTACCTGTTCTTAGATTTTGCTGTATTTGGAGAGATTTTTTTTGGTTGCACATGGGAGTAAGTGCGGTCTGAGATCCATCTTCTCCTTGCATATAAAACCTCTTTTATCCCATCACTACCTAACCTGAATTACAGCCACATTCCTTTGAGCCAAAAAAGGTCTCAGCTGAACTTCCACGGAAGCTCAATGATCAGATGGAGAAGTCATTGTTAGACAAATGAAATGTTCCCTTCCCTGCATCTCTAAGCCTATGACCCTGCAATGTGATGTCGGGGGGCCTCTAGAAATGAAAGTATGAGTTGCCACAACTTGAGATAAAACTGGTTAAGTGGAGACTGCAATGGATTTGTACCCTCTGCAGATCAGCAGAGAAGGGGACATGTAACATACAACTCATCAGTGGGTTACAGGCAAATATCACACACTAGAAGCAGTGGGCTCCTTAAGGACTAAAAGATCATGCCTGTAGCTTGATATAACCCTTCTCTCCAGTATAATTCATAGCTAGAGATTCTTCTGAAGCTTCATTTGCTGGTATTTTTCCATTGCACTTGGTTGGCAGGAGTGGAAAGTCAGTGAAATTTCTTCCTTTCCAGATAGAGTACCATATGGGATTAGCGGGTCTCCTGCTTGGATATCTTTTGAAATAGTGTAAACAAGGACCTTTACCATTGTAAAGAGTATGTAGAACCAAAAAGAGATCTTTCAAATTCCAGTTTCATAAAGTAAAAGGATCATATTGTTCTAAATAGTAGATTTATTGTTGTAAGTGTTTATATATATCAAAGATTAGTACTAAAAGGACATTAAAAGATATTATGAAAGATTTACACATTCATCATCCCTCCAGCAAACATAATTTATATCCTTGAGTAAAGACAATGAGAAATTCTTACCTGCAGAGTAAGGGTTCTTAATGAGACCACCTCCTGCTTTCTCCCCTGCTGCAGCCATTTAGATGTATCAATTGTTTGTTTTCCAGAGAGTGCTGTGCAAGAATCAAGAAAGACATGTCATCCCAGTGTTGAGATTTACAGATGTACTGAGATTTTCAGATGGAGATTTACTGAAAAGTATCTGGGTGCTCATACTAATAGAGAATCGGAGAGAGTGCCAAATTCTCAGCTATCATGAATTGGCATCTCTGCGTTGACTTTAATAGAGCTACATTGATATACACTAGATGAGACCATATGCTAATTTTTTTCCCAAAGACATTTAGGCACCTGAAGATGCAGATGGATGCTTAATGAGATTTAGGAAATACCTAGGCACCTAACAACAACAACACACTTAGATGGTGGAAGTCTGTAGTGCTAAGTATTCATGATCACACCCTACAGATTTATTCCAGGTGTTTAAACATCACCTAGATTATTATGGCTCTGGTGCCACCAAGTTATTCATGGATGACTGCGTGATCACTGTCAGTCCATGATCATAATCCTGATCTTGAATCCAATCTTCAATGAGATACATGCTAGGACTTTGTTTCTGAGATGGAGAACATTACCAAGCTACACTAATCAGTGGTGGCCATTGATGACGTCAAGCCCCTTGACACCACTTCTTAGAATCATAGGACTGGAAGGGACTTCAAGATGTCATCTAGTTTAGTGACCTGCACTCATCTCAGGACTAAGTATTATTTAGACCATCCCTGACAGGTGTCTTTCTTAAGTGACATCCATGTTTTCAGATCCCTATGAAAGGATCAGACGTATGCAGGTTTGATAATCCATGCTTTCATATATAGTTTCACTTTCTTTTGGCTCCAGACTCTATACAGGCCCATCATGGCTGCAATTGCTTTAACCACTTCTCCTTAAGATGTCTGTCTGGTGGCAATCATTTGATGACAGTTTACTGCCTACATAGACAAACTCATCTACCACTTTCATGATTTATTTGGAAGCACAGATGTCGTAGAGCAACAAAGTCCGCACCCTGGTTTTTGGTTTTGCCCAAGAATCCCTTATCCCAATAGCAGCTGCCTTGTATTAGAAACTCTCTAGTGCAATGTTTCTGAAAGTGTTCCATGGAATTGGCTGCAAAGGATGAAACGGAGCCACTCAGAGCCGTGAGGCTCCATGGCTGTGGCGCCAGTAAATAAACAAATTGGGGCGGCCAGTTAATGTGTTTCTGAGAGTGATTCCGTGGAACTCTTTCAGAAACACTGCTCTAGTGTACCTTTGAGATTGTTTGTCTCCTGATATTGTCCAGGTCAATAACAGAAGTTGAACCAACAGTTATATTAATATGTATCAATTGCCCAGGGAGGTTGTGGAATCTCCATCTCTGGAGATATTTAAGAGTAGGTTAGATAAATGTCTATCAGGGTGGTCTAGACAGTATTTGGTCCTACCATGAAGGCAGGGGACTGGACTCGATGACCTCTCGAGGTCCCTTCCAGTCCTAGTATTCTATAATTCTATGATTCTATGTGTGGAGATATTCTGTAAGAGTCAATCCATTGCACAGCAGAACAGTGCTGGGACTTGGAGATATTCCTGCTTCAACTAACTCCCACTGAATTGTATCTAACTAGCTTTAATGCTTTTGAAAATTTCAGCAGGAGCCCGTCTGTATCTTTAAATGTCTAAATATCTTTGAAAATTGGGCTCTAGGTGATTTGGCCAAAGTCACACAAGAATGTTCAGGAAATTCCAAGATGACCCATGTGTCCCAAATCCCAGTCGAGTGCTTTAACCACAACATTGTCCTTCCTCCCAGCTTGAGAGTTAAAAACTGGTTCTAAAATAATAAGAACAGAAGAACATAAGAATGGCAGTACTGGATCAGACAATGGTCCATTTAGTCCGCCATCCGATTTTCTGATGCTATTCAGGGTGAGATACTTCAGGGGGGATGAACAGAACAGGTCTATATAAAAAATGGTTGATCCCCTATCATACAGAGGTTAGAAGTTTAGGGACACCCAGATCATGGAGTTGCATCTCTGACCACCTTGAAAAATATTCTTCATGAACTTTGAGAATCGTAGAACACTAGAATTGGAAGGGACCTTGAGAGGTCATCAGGTCCAGTCCCCTACCTATGATTTTATCTAATTCATTTTTGACCTTCATAATAACCCCATTCAAAAAGTTTCCCAGGTTGACTGCACTGTATGAAAAAGTACTTCCTTTTGCCTTTTTAAAAATCCTGCTGCCTGTTGATTTCATTTGGTGACTTGTGATTCGTGTGTGACGTGAAGGAGTAAATAGCACTTCTTTATTCACTTTCTCCACACCATTCATGGTTTTATAGACCTCTGTCAGATTCCTGCTTAGTCATCTGTTTTCTAAAATGAACAGTCTTTAATACTTTAACAGTATTTAATCTCTCCTGTTAGGGAAGCTGTTCCATATCCCTAATCATTTTTGTTGCCCTTCTCTGTATTTTTTCCAACTCTAATAATATATCTTTTTTGAGATTGGATGACCAGCACATCACCCTGGCAACTTCTACACTGCTGCGCTATTTCAGGATACCTGTGGTATCCTGAAATAGCTATTCCGCATCTTTTGAGCATGCCCGTTATTTTGACATATAATGGGCTCACTATTCCAACGTCCCTGTAAACATCATTCCACAAGGAGTAAGGGATGTTTTGGAATAGTGATTTATTTTGAAATAAGTGCTGTCTAGACAGTGACAAATTTCAAAATAAGCTATTTTGAAGTTAACTCAAAATAAGCCATGCAATTTGCATAGCTCAAATTGTGTAGCTTATTTCAAGCTAAGGGTGCAGTGTAGACGCACAGCCAGTGTTTAAGATGTGCATGTACCTTGACTTTATATTATGGCATTATGGTATTTTCTGCCTTTTCTCTCCCTTTCCTCATGGTTTCTAACATTTTGTGAACTTTTTTGACTGTTGATGAACAATGAGCATATGTTTTCAGAGAATTATCCACAGTGATACCCACATCTCTCTCTTGAATGGTAATAGCTAATTTAAACTACATAATTTTGTATATATTTTGCAATACTTTGAACTTATCAAGATGAGGCATCACCCTTTATTTTGCTGCCCAGTCACCCAGTTTTGCAATAACTCCTTCCTATGTTGTTTTAATCTTGCTTCTGTATAGCCATCCGCAAAAAGAAGATAGCATACTCCTGTCATTCAGGGGCATTTTAAGGACTAGATAATGGGCCCGATCTTAGGCACATTGCAAAGCTCCCATTGATTCCTATGGGATCAGAATTGGGCATAATATTTTAAAAATATTTTAAAAATATGAAATAATAAATTCCGGGCTACCAAAGATTTATCCGTTTTCACTATGTTGTGCACCTGTCCCTCTGAACTTCCTGGCTACAATGGGTCTCGAAGACAGATTCTCATCCTTCAAAGGACACGTCCCTACCACTTGAGCTAAAGAAGAAAGCTTTCATACATAGAGTCCATATCATATAATTCAGTTCTGCTCCGGTCCACACGTGCATACTAGGTGGTTTGTTGGAATCTACCATGGAAGATACCATGTCATCTATAAATATCAGCCTTTGCTATAATTAGATCTCGTTAAAACTTTATGTATTTTTAATTTGATTATTTTTATATAGAATCTGTGATTTTAAGAGAAAAGTATTCTGATACAATTTTCATTATATATTCTATTTTGTTTTGGTTTTCAACAAGCCTGGATCTGGTTGAAGGTTTTTTTTCTCCCAGTATTTAAAAAAATGTGTTGAAATGTCAAGCTTTTTCAGTTAAATGAATTTCAATTAAATGAATTTCAATTAAATAAATAAGCTGTTGAAAAAATACTCACCAAATTTTGTTTTGTATTTCAAACAGCTTTAGCCATTATTCTGCATTCAACTGTAAACAATCCATTGACTAAAAGTCAGATTACCCCCAAATGAACATGGAACTGAGATAAAGTTTTCTTTAAAGCCCAACAGAGTTGAGAGATATTGTTTCAGGATTTGTACACTGGAAAAATGCAATTGTACTGTAACAGAACTGATATTAGTTCAAAGTTCCTCATTACCAGAAACCTGTTTTGACAGAGTGGATGGAGTTCAGAGAAGAACAACAAAAACAGTAAATGAAATGGTTTATCGGGATTGAATAACTAAATGTGTATACCTCAGATAAGCAACAACTAAGGGGGAAGGTGGGGAAAAATTTACAGTCTATAAACATGGGCAGAATGTAAATACCAGAGGAATTATTGAGGCTGGAATGGGTGATTGTGTCTAGGCTAGAGGGAAAACTGAAGCTGGATTTTAGGAAGAAATGCATTGTCAGTGAAATATATGCAGAATGGTGTCTCATAAGGACTGGTGGAAGCTGCATTTTCTAGGGCTTCCAAAATTAAGTCAGGAAGAACAGTAGAAAACAAAATATCGGGAAAAATCCTGCAATGGAAGGGTGATGGCAAAATAAAATAAATAATATAAAATATAGTTCTTATCAAGAGCTTTTTTTATCAGTATATACCCAAGCTCTTTAGAAAGGACACGAGTATCATTATCTTTGAAATGTATCTTGTAAGACAGGATTCTAGAAGCCATGGTTCCTACATTCCAGTGCCACCTTATTTCTCCTCGCAGTTTACAGATCACTCTGTGTTGTGTTCTCCTGACCGATGACCTCTTCTGTGCCCTTCTTTCTCTGACAAATATACACCAGAGAGAAAATAGAGCAGGAAAATAGCCTTCAGTCTTTTATCTTGCTCTCAAGAAAAATATCCACCTGCCACAAAATAGCCCTGGCAGTAAAGAGACGCTAGACTCAGACAGCACTGATTGTATTCTGCAGTGCATATTGTCATCTGTAATATTAATAATAAGAAACTTAATTGCTTAAGAACTTACATTCTTTCCTCTTCCAATTTAAGTGAATGGGAAGTTTAGCAACATAATTTTTATGCCCACCTTTGAACCATTGGTGACTTATCTAGCAGATTGTATGCTGCTCTTACAGAATATGGGAAAATAATTATTTAAGTTGCAAAGTCCAGCACTCAAAAGTTAGAAAATGCCACAATTAATTTTACCTATTAAACCATATTTTTCCTTGCACATGTACATCATAATTCAAATTTTAATTACATAATCACTTAGGATATTTCCACACAACCCACAGCTTTCTCAATAGACACAAAAAAGCACTGCTCACTGTAGGAACAGCTATTCAATATTTCTTTTCATTACCACTAATCAATGCAAGGGCCCAGGTTTTATATGATCCACACAATCAAAACCCGGCTCTAAACACAGAATTACTAATTTGTTCATAGGTTTTTCTCTGGTGCTTATCACTACAATATCAAAGTCACAACCTCAGCAAGCAGGAAGGGAAAGGGTAGCAAACTTTATCAAGCAGAAGAAATAGTGCTGCCTTTGCCATTCTTTGCTATTCTATGGTAACCCTTACCCAGGTCATTATTTAACCCTTACATACCCCAACGACAAACATTACCAAATTTATCTTTGCAACACCGCTTTGAGGTAGTTCATTATCTGAAACCACCATCGCTTAAGTGACAGGACGATGAAGACCAAAATCTACAAGTCTCCACTAATGTTGCAGTCACTGGACTCTCAGGGTATGTCTACACTACAGCGCTATTTCGAATGAACTTATTTTGAATTAGTTAATTCGAAATAAGCTAAATCGAAATAACGCATCTAGACACAAATCTATTTTGAAATAGCGTTTTGCTGTTTCAGAATAGCGCGTCCACACTGATTGGATGCTGGATCGCATTTAAGGGCAGCTGAAACCAGTTCCAGCAGGGCATCAGGTCAGTAGTTGCTTTGTGTGGCTGCTGTCTGAGGCTATCTGAGGCTAATGCTTAAAGGAACCCCCCCCAGACAGCCGGTTCTCAGCTTTCCCACTTGCTTGCCTACCTCGCCGAGGGACAGCAAAGCGTTTTCCTCTCCGCCTGCTTTGGTCGCTCTTGTTTGGGACACTGCAGCACTTGGCACCATGGAGGCAGAGCCACCCCTGGGCACTCTGGCGCTCATGTTGAACGTCTTGCTGCAAGCCTGGCAGCAATTGCTGGATGCTGCCTGTCACCTTCTGCTGCAGGCCAGCCCTCTGGCCCTCCCCTTGCCCCTCCTGGGGACCCAGGAGGAGCGGTGCCTGGACGCCAGCGTGCCCTGCCACATCTGGCATCTGGACACCAGCAGCGACTGGTGGGACCACATCATCCTGGAGCACTGGGGAGACCAACAGTGGACCCAGAACTTCAGGATGAAGAAGGACTCCTTCCTGGAGCTCTGCGAGTGGCTCACCCCTGCTCTGCGGTGATGGGACACATGCATGAGGCCCGCCATCGCCCTCTGGAAGCTCTCCATGCCGGATAGCTACCGATCTGTCAGCAACCAGTTCGGCGTGGGGAGATCCACCGTCAGAGCAGTGCTCATGCAGGTACGGCACTCACTGGCCACTGGGCCAAGAGTGGGGGTTGCAAGGAGGACATGGGCTACCCCAGGGAAAACGGGGGGGAGGTGGTGTAAGTGTAAATGAACACTCCTAGCCACCCGGGCACCCCAGTGACCCTCAGTTTTGTGTGTCTCTCTGCAGGTGGTGAAGGCCATCAACAGGGTGCTGCTCCGCAGAGTCGTCCACCTCACCGACCTGGATGCAGTCATCCAGGGGTTCGGCGCCCTGGGCTTCCCCAACTGCGGTGGGGCAATCGACGGAACGCACATCCCCATCCGTGCCCTGGACCACCAGGCCTCCCTCTTCATCAACAGGAAGGGGTACTCCTCTGTGATCCTGCAGGCTGTGTCTGACCACCAGGGCCAGTTCACGGACATCAATGTGGGCTGGTCCAGCAAGGCACATGATGCGCGGGTGTACCGCAACTCCTCCGTGTGCCAGAGGCTGCATGCTGGGACTTTCTTCCCCGATTGCCACATCAGGGTCGGGGATGTGGACATGCCAGTGTGCCTGCTGGGAGATGCGGCCTACCCCCTGCAGCCCTGGCTGATGAAGCCCTACATGGGACACCTCAGCCCCTCCCGGCAAGCCTTCAATGCCAGGCTCAGCAGGGCCTGCACTGTGGTCGAGGGGGCCTTCGGCCGACTGAAAGCACGATTTAGGTGCCTCCTCGCCCACCTCGACCTCTCCCAGAACAATATTCCGCACATGGTGGCAGCGTGCTTTGTGCTGCACAATTTATGTGAGAGGAAGGGGGAGGCTTTCCTGCCAGCCTGGATGGCAGAGGCTGACCACCTGGCTGGCCAGTACGCACAGCCCTATACAGCTGCCAGCCGGGAGGCCCTTTGGGGGGCTGTCCGCATCTGGGAAACCCTGCGGGAGAGCTTCCAGGCAGATGAGGACTGAAGTCCCCCTGGCGTGCCCCGCTGGGGCCTTGTGCCTTACATTCCACCCCCACCTCCTTCCCCTTTCCCCTCCCTAACCCCCCCTTCCTGATATACAATAAAAACACCTGTGTTGCCACAAAAAACTCTCTTTATTTAACATAACTGGGGTGGGGGGAGGGTAGGAATGCAGGCGGGAGAGGGGAGGGGGGAAACCTGGGAGGAGGGAGCTGGAAGCAGGAGGCAAGGGGAAGCTCAGGGTTGGGGGTCTTGCTGGCCCTCCTGTCTTGCAGCACTGTGGGTGCAGGGGCCTCGGTGTTCCTGGGGGGGAGTGGGTGTGGAGGGTGGGGCAGGAGGGATGGGGGGGGTGGAAGCAGTGGGTGGGGGAGCAGGGGCGTAAGGAGAAGCGATAGCTGGGGCGGCCGCAGGGGCTGGAGCAGCAGGAGGCAGCAATAGGTCTTCCAGGGCCTGCAGGTGTTTGTGGAGGGCACGGCCCTGCTCCCACAGCTCCCACAAGCTCTCCCGCTGCAGCTGCAGGTCTTCTTGCACCCGCTGCTCCTGGCTGTGGATCTGCCACCCCTGTAACTGCAGCTGCTGCCTCTGGAACCCCTCCTGGTTGTGGGTGCACCTGCTGGCCTGGGTGCGGGTGGATGGTCCAGGCAGGGTGGCGCATCCTGCACTCGCAGGTGCTATGGCTGTGGTGAAACAAGAGAAGTGGTCAGTTCTCCCTGGGGACACAGTGGGTGAAACCCAGCCCCCCCTGCAAGGCGAGGACAGCGGGTCTCCGCACCATCACGTCCTGCTATCCCCGGGAGTGTGAGCTGGCCCAGGACTGCACCCCAGTCCCTGGGCTTCCTATAGTGTGGTGTGCGTTGGTGGGGGGAGGGGAGATGTGCCCTGCCTCTGTGTAGAGGGGGTGTCTGGAGGCAGGGCAGTGTGCAGTGTCTCTCCCCGGGGTCAGGAGCCTGTCATGTGCCTTCACGCGTAGATGCGTGTGGGGAACAGGCCGGGCCCCTGCATGGCACCCTGCTGGGGCACATGTCCTGGATGGCACGGCAGATGCCCAGGTTGCCGCCTGCTTCGTGGTCGTCAAGGCTGACACGCACGGTCCCTGGGTTCCCTCTCCCTCCACCTCCCCCCCCCCGCATAAGGGAACCGTGATGTCACTCACATGTGGAGGCCTCCCCGGCCTCAGATGAGGCTGCTGACGGGCTCTCCGGTTCTGCTTGGAGGTCCTGGGTGCAGGGCATGCTCCCTGCAGTCTCCTGGCTGCCGTCGTCCTCCTCTTCCTCCTCTTCCCCTGTGTCGGGGCAGAGCCCTCTGCCCTGGGGTCGATGACGACCAGGGGGGCACAGACCATCTGACCCCCCCCAGGATGTGGTCCAGGTCCTCGTAGTGCGGGCAGGCCTCCGGGTCAGCCCCTGATTGGGAGGCCCTGGCACAGGCCTGCCGCATTTCTTTTATTTTGCTGCGCACCTGCTCCTGGCTGCGCATGTGGCCTCTGGTGGCCAGGCTGGCAGCCATGCAGATGTAGACGGCCACATTCCTGCACCTAGTGCAGAGATCGTGGGCATTGGAGGCCTCCCCCCAAACCTCAGTGAGGTCCACGATCTCCACACTAGACCAGGAAGCCACCCACCTTTTGTGGCCCCTGGTAGGCTCCTGGAAGCCGCCAGCCTGGTCCTGGGGAGTGGTGGAGGGCTGGATGGCTGGCTCATGCTGTGCCAGGTGCACGGTCTGCTGGCTGTGTGCTGGCAGGCTAGCAACTGGCACAGGCACTGTGGCCAGAGTCTGCCCCTTTAAGGGCTCCGGGGCTGGGGGGGGGAGCAGACAAGTTTTCCTGGTTGTGCCCAGAGTGGCTACCAGGGCTCCCTGGAAGGGCTGGAGGCCCCCCTAATTCGAAATAAGTGTCTACACAGCACTTATTTCGAATTAGCTATTTCGAATTTGGTGTTATTCCTCGTAGAATGAGGTTTACCAAATTCAAAATAAGGGCTCCACTATTTCGGATTTATTTCGAAATAGTGGTTTGTATGTGTAGATGCTATTAAAGTTAATTTGAAATAACAGCTGTTATTTCAAATTAACTTTGTAGTGTAGACATACCCTCAATGCCAGAGCCCTTGGTCCTGTTACTGAAGAAAGCAGATGGGCAACAGATGCAGATTAAAACAGTTCATTTATTTTACTAGCCAGCCTTTTACTAGCTCTACAGTGCAAAACACAGAGGGGTAAATAGTGAATTTTAACAGCTGATGACTCAGCCAAATCTGAATGGATTTTCAATGGGACAGCAAAATGCACTTCCCAGACCCCAGGGCTGCCTGACAATTTTCAGGGTTCTGCAACAAATCACAGAGCCGAAATAACAAAGAGAGCGTTTACATGACAAGCCATTATTTTGAAATAATGTTGAGCTGGAGGACTTCTTACTCTGACTCCTGTGACCCTCGTTTTATGAGGAGTAAGGGAAGTCAAAGGAAGAGCGTTCTTCCTTTGATTTCCTGCTGTGTAGACAGCACCTAAAGATGAGTTAAGCTAATTCAAACTAAGCTATGCCATTGACATAGCTGACGTTGCGTAGCTTAATTTAATTTTAGCCCTGTTGTATAGACGTGCCCTAACTGATCTCAGCCTGGAAACCTGAAAGCTCCTATTTGTCCTATCTGTATCCTCGGGAGTCCAGGATCTGTTGAAAAATCACCCTGCTGTCAGCAGAACCGCATCTAAGCCGCGGTTTCAGTTTTGAAATGGAGATTGTTCGAAACAGCGCCCGAACGTGATTATGCAAATGAAGCACAGGATATTTAAATCCCCACTTCATTTGCACTTTCGATGTGCTTTATTTACATCCCTCTGCTGACAGAGTGGTGTAATGTAGACACGGTGGTAGGGCACAGAGCGGTCTAACCATTTCTGCCGGCCTTCCATGTAACCACCTCCTTGAAGGGTATGTCTATATCTACACTTGCACCCTCTTTCAAGAGAGGGATGCAAATGAAGACATTAAAAATTGCAAATGAAACCGGGATTTAAATATCCCACGCTTCATTTGCATATTCGCATTATGGCTCTATTTCGAAATAACAGACGCTGTTAAGATGCAGTTATTTCGAGAGAAAACCCTTCTCTCAAAATAACTGGTAAACCTCATTGTATGAGGAATAGGGGTTATTTCGAGAGAAGGGTTTTCTTTCAAAATAACCGCGTCTTAACAGCATCTGTTATTTTGAAATAGCACCATAATGCAAATATGCAAATGAGGCATGGGATATTTAAATCCGGGCTTCATTTGCAATTTTGAATGTCTTCATATGCATCCCTCTCTCGAAAGAGGGTGCAAGTGTAGACCTACCAAAGTCATTATTGGACCTCTCCAGGGCTACTAGCCATAGGGCGTTGAATGTGAAGCACCTTCAGTGCTCCAAGAGTACCGTTGATATTGATATCTGTGGCACAGCCCGCCACCTCACAAGAGCTCCTGCATGGCTACCCTGCAATGCCCTGCCACTGTTTCTTCTTTTCAGGGCTCCTGAATGACCAGGCCAAAGATAACGTAAAGAAGTCCTCTCCTGGGGTGTAGTCCATGTAGTGCTTACATACTGGCCTCCAGTGCCTGGCCCCAGGTGAGTGTCTCCCCTTAAACAGAGAGTCCCCAGCCTTCCTTCCTAAAGCTGAGCTATGGTTCTGTCTCTCTGCAGGAGCCAGTCTTGCTCCCTGCAGCATTCACCTGGAGCTGGAGCTGGAGCTGGAGCTGGAGCTGCTTCCTCATGTCGACTATTGTGTCTCAGACTTCTGTGTCCTGGCCATGTCTCTCCTGCTGCTCTCCTAGGCTATGTCTACACTGCAGGCTTTTGCTGGCAGAGAGTATGCTAATGAAGTGCTCATTAGCAACTTCTCATGCTTCATTTGCATAATCTCTGCCCGATGCTTTTTGCGCAAGAGGTTTTTGCACAAAAACTAGCAGTGTAGACAGATCTGTTTTGCGCAACCCTCCCCTTTTTGCACAAGATCTGTTTATCTCCTTTTTTGAGGCATAAGGAGCTTGCACAAAAGGGGGTTTTTTGAGCAAAACGGATCTGTCTACACTGCTAGTTTTTGCGCAAAAACCTCTTGCACAAAAAGCCTCAGGCAGAGATTATGCAAATGAAGCGCTAGAAGTTGCTAATGAATGCTTCATTAGCATACTATCTGCCAGCAGTGTAGACATAGCCCTAGTGGATTCACCTGATCTTGCTCAAGAGTGCCCCCTCAGGGTATGTCTAGCCTACAAGCCTCTTTCAAAAGAGATTGTCTAGACAGCCACAAGACTTTTGAAAAAGCGATTGGCTTTTTTGAAAGAGAGCACCCAGGCAATCTAGATGTTCTCTTTCGAAAAAGCTCTGTTTGTGGTCAAGAATGCCTTTTTTTGAAAGAGCTCTTTTGAAAAAAGGCGCTCTTCCTCGAAAAATGAGGTTTACTGCTGTTGAAAAAAACGCCGTGTTCTTTCGATTTAATTTCAAAAGAACGCGATGGCAGTCTAAACGCAGGTGAAGTTTTTTTGAAAAAGGCCACTTTTTTCAAAAACAAATCTGTAGTCTAGACATAGCCCCAGTGACCAGGATAGACTGGCCCCAGGTACCTTGCCCATAAGGGATGAGCCACCCAGTAACAACATACTAGATGAGTGACAAATGAAGCACCTATTCAGGGAAGCATCTTACTTCAGGAGAGAACTAAGAGTATGTCTGCACCAGAGAGATGACCAAAGCTGCCACTGTTGATCTTCCAGGGTTTGAATTAGCAGGTCTAGTGAAGACACGCTAATTCGAACTGAGATGGGCACTCCGGTTGATGCTGGTAGTCCTGCTTCCACAAGGAGTAAGGGAAGTCGAAGAGAGAGTGTTCTCCCTTTGACTTCCTGCAGTGTGGACAGCGCCAAAAGTCGAGTTAAAGTACTTCAACTTCAGCTACGCAATTAACGTAGCTGAAGTTGCGTAGCTTAATTCGACCTTATCCTGTAGTGTAGACATATCCTTAATGAGCTGAACTTAAAATGTGTGCTTAAGTCCCATTGACTTCATTGCTACTTAACATAAGAGCAGCCGTACTGGGTTAGACCAAAGGTCCATCTAGCCCAGTATCCTGTCTGCTGACAGTGGCCAATGCCCCAGAGGGAGTGATCAGAACAGGGAATCATCAAGTCATCCCGCTCCTGTCACCCATTTCCAGGCTCTGACAGACCTAGGCTAGGGACTCCATTCCTACCTATCCTGGCTTATAACCATTGATGGACCCAACCTCCATGAATTTAGCTAGTTTCTTATAACCCTGTTCAAGTCCTGGTCTTCACAAGTGTAAACCCATAGTTGCAGTTGAGCATGTTTCTAAGTGTTTTCATGGGTAAGAATGGACTTACGCATGTGATGGAGAGGTTTTTGGGACCAAAGTCTTTATCTTGCTTGTGTCTGAGGCTGGGGTGCATGTGAATGAATGTCTGGGGGTTTGTTGACAAAAGATACAACTAGCCCCAAGACCCTAACTCGGTGCTTAAATGCCAAGATGAGAAGCACCTCAGAATGCCTAAGTTAGAGACTGAGGTGGGTGATGGATGGCTCTGTTCTAGTGTGTGAAAAATAAACACATTAGAAACACCTCCTTGTCCCAGGCCACAGTGACATTTCAAGCAGTAACAGCATGCTTCCCTGGCTACAGGCAAATCAGACTCCCACCCCATTCCTCAGCACATCGGTCAGACACGTAACCCCTGACTTCCTTTAAAGCTACAGAGACATGACATTCTAACACCAGCAAGCAAGCCATCCATACACAATGAGCACCGTGACAACTGTCTGCCAAAGCAGGCGCCGGGGAATATGCGACGCGCATCACCTCGATAGACATCATTGCTTAGCAAAGCAACTATTCTTCTGAGACTGTCAGGGCTTCCGTGTAACTTTAAAAGCACTGCCTTGGCAAGGAACAACGTGATTTGCCCAACTTGGTGGATGCCAACAGAATGCTGGCAAGAGCAGGAGCATAAGGATGTGATGAAAGAAAAATGTTGATCCTTATTAGTATTGAAATCACAGATGGAGGCTGAAAAGAAGTTAAAAATCCAATTCCGTTCTCATTATTTATACTGTTTTGGTTCTTTTTTTTTTTTTCCACTAAAACTTGGACAGTGAAAACAGACCTGGAAGTTTGGCTTTTTGTTTTCTAGTCGGAGTCTTGACACTAGCAGGATGCCTGTTTGGCTTTGAAAAATACAGGTCCTGACCTTGGAAATTTACACACCTATTTATAAAAGTATAACTGGGTTCAAAAAATAATTTGATAAGTTCATGGTGGATAGGTGCATCATTGGCTATTAGCAGGAGTGGCCCAAGGTCAGCTGCGGCAGCTGGCACCCCAGGCAGAAGGCACGATTGGCGCCCCCGCCTGCACGGCCGTCAATGGCCGTGACGTAATCACGGGGCATGACGTCATCATCGGGCACCTGGGCCGGCGGCGCCCTAGGCAACTGACTAGTTTGCCTAGGCTCACGGGCCGCCCCTGGCTATTAGCCAAGATGGTCAGGGATGCAACTTCATGCTCTATGTATCCCTAACCCTCTGACTGCTAGAAGCTGTGATTGGGTAACAGGGTTGTCTCACATAATATATTGCTTTGTTTTGTTCATTCCATCTGATACATTTGGCACTGACCAGGGTCGCAAGAAAGGATTCAGGGCTAGATGGATGATTGGTCTAAGTATGGCTATTCCTATGCTCACCCTTAATATGCAGACAAATAGGACTATTGAAATCAATATAGAGGAGGTATTGCCCAGCCAGTGAATTCTATTGAATAACATTGGGTTCCTGTAAAACTGACAGAGCCTTCCCTGAACTATGCAACTTGCACATAAATCAACGAGATTACTCAGGGCACGCCTACACTTGGAAATGATTTTTCAATAACTTATTTTGAAATAATAACTCCTGAAATAACAACATTGAAATAGCGTGTCCACACTCCAGGGAAGCCTTGAAATTAGTCCAAGGCAGGCTCCCTTAATGTGGACACGCAACCTCGACTTAGAGCCCCAAGAAGCACTGGCAGAAATTACTTTGAATGACTCTGGGGAGTAGTTATGTCAAAATAGCAGCAGCGGAACATCCATGCTATCGTTATTTCGAAATAATTTCAGAATTAGTGTTATTCCTCATGGAAATCAGGGGTTATTATTTCGAAATCAGCAGCCCCTTATTTTGAAATAACGGGCTTGGTAGTGTGGATGCTCCACTTGTTGCTTTGAAATAAGAGGAGTTCTTTTGAAGTAACTCACTGCTGTAGTGTAGACCTGGGCTCAGGGGCCACCTCTGATAGAGATAAGTATGTTGTCCCTTCTTATGCTGGGATAAATCTGGTAAAGATCTCACATAAGTAAAGATAAGCCCACCCGTAAGTGTTTGTAGTAGCTAGGCCTTAAAAACTATTTTTTAAATTAAAATAAAGGATTTCACTATATTAAAGCATAGGGGCTATGTCTAGACTGCACACCTTTTTCGACAGAGGCTTTTTCGACAGTATCTTTTGAAAAAGCCTCTGTTGAAAAAGGGCATCTAGACAACAAGATGATTTTTCAAAAAAGCATCTCGCTTTTTTGAAAGAGAGTCTAGATGCTTTCTTTCAAAAAAGCCCTGTTTTCATGCAATAGCGCCTTTTTTCGAAAGATGAGTTTTGAAAAAAGGTGTTATTCCTCGTAGAATGAGGTTTACCGCCGTCGACAAAACTGCCGCATTCTGTCGATTTACTGTTGACAGAACGCAGCAGTAGTCTAGACGCAGGTATAGTTTTTTTCAAAAAAAGGCCACTTTTTTCAAAAAAACTCTGTAGTCTAGACACACCCAGAGAGAGAGAGAAAGAGAGAGATACATACCCTACCTTCAGGACCTAAAATTTCCTGAGGATGGCCCTTTAAGGATTTCTCTTTGTTTTCGTGCTGACAGTAGATACATTGCATGGTTTTCATTGCTAAATTTAAATTCAGCATTTTTTGTGTAATATGATTATTCCTTTGCCACCAAGTAATTATCTAAAAAACAAAAAAGAACAATAAAATCTATGAATTATAGTGGAGAACTCATGGCAGCTGCTTTCACTTCTGCAAGTTTCTTTTTATTTAGTCATTTTCATTTCTCAGCAGGTTTTTTTAAGTAATTTTTTTTTATTTTGTTGGCTTGAGCTGCTAGTTGCACATATTTTAGGGACGTAGCTGGTAACTGTTTTATGGGAACTCAGTATTATGGGAATTCACCTTATAGAACTATAAATCCTGTATAGGAGAGGCAGAATTTTAAGTTTTCTGAGGTGTAACTTCTATTGTAGGAATTACAGAGCACCTGAAAATATTGATATACTATGGCTAGCTAGTTCTCTCTTAATTATCACCAGATTTATAGGTTCAAGAAATTTTACCAGTATATCTAGTGTCTGTGTTGGTGAAAGTGCAGTCAGTAACAATAAAAGAAAAGTAACCTTTATTCAGCCTAATAAAAAGCCTGATTCATTTCAACCTATGTCAATGGAAAAACTACAATTGAATTCAATGTCCTGTTGATCAGGCCCACAGTGAAGCTATGTCTAGACTGCAGGCTTCTTTCGGAAGAAGCTTGTCCAGAAAGGATCTTCTGGAAACATTTCTTCTGAAAGAAAGCGTCCACACTGCAAAAGTGAATTGAAAAAGCGATCTGCTTTTTTGAAAGATAGTGTTCACACTGAATACACGCTACCTCACATTAAAGTTGTGATTACTATGGACAGAGTGGGCACTAGGGCACCTGTGTTTTTTTTCTCTTTCCTCTTCTTTCGAAAGACCTCCCTCTTCCCGGTCCACACACGCCTTTTTCTGAAAGAGCTCTTTCATATAAAGGCTTCTTCCTCATAGAATGAGGTTTACCAATGTTGGAAAAAAAACTCTGTTCTTTTGATTTTCTTTCGGAAGAATTCAATTGCAGTGTGGATGCAATTGAAGATTTTTTGGAAAAAACAATTGTTTTTCCAAAAAAAACCCCTGTGTAGTGTAGACATACCCTGAGAGCCTGACCCAAAAAAGCTCTTTACTACATACATAATATTAAGCATACAATAGACACAATGAAGTTCAAGGGACTTCTCATGTTTAAAGTTACACATGTGCTCAAATGCTAGGCTGGATGGCAGCCATTCAAACTGTATTGACACAGGAGAAATGCATATTGAATGCAAATGTTTCCCACTTACAGGAACTAAGTGTGATAATTTTTTGTCACTTTATGTTTCCTTGGGCAGAGATGTGTTTTGCTTGTGTGCTGAACAATCCAGTGATCTAATTTTGAATTTCTTTAACAACATGCTTAATATTTGTTAAAGATAGTGAATGTATTGCAAAGAGGGAGAAGAACAAACCAGCTGTCTAACTAGTTTTCAAATACCTTGTTAGCACCCGTCATTGATTTTATTAACCTCTTAAACAGACTGACATCATGGATCTGGATCTCTACTGAATATTACTGTCACTTGTGCAAGGAGTGCAAAGTGGGGGTGATATACTGCTTAATCGTCATGTCATATTTCACACCCCTTTTGCACAAGTGCAAATGACATCATATAGTGCAAAGCAGTGGATTAGACCCAATGGTGATTTCACAGATGTAACTAAAGGCATCCCACTCTCTTAACAACCTCCATTACGCACTATTGCCATTTTCTGTCTGCGCCGCACAGCAGAATAGGTTACAAATGGATTTTGCCATTTGATTTCAACATGCTGTTTGCAAAAGTAGAATGGCCGGTACAAATCCGAAGGAAGCATTTACAAATATGATATCCTCATTTAACACATTGCCAGCAGCTTCTCCATTATTTACTTTTGCAAGGTGCTCCCAAAATAGTGAAGTCCGTTCTTTCTACCCCATGCTAGAATAATCTGCAGAGCAGTCACTATTCACAACATCCTCAATTTTCTTCTCTCTCTCCTTTCTTTATACAAAGCCACACTTGGTGGATTTCAGCTGCTATCCAGCTATTTGGCAAAAGGAGGTGAGAAACCAGCTTCTTATGGGCTTTCAATATGTATGGGATAGAGGGAGCACAACAGTTCTTCGTTTTTTCCAAGAGAGCTGTGACTGCAGCAGCTCCAACAACAAAAATGCACAGTCGGTGGTTTCTTTATTTTCATCTTTGCAGCAGTCTTGGCACCGAACTCTGGAATAGATAAATTAAAATGGTATCTGCCTAATCCCTCTGAGAGATTTGATTGCAACTTAGACATTAGTATTTTCCTTGAACAAGCTTTAAAACATGGTGTCTTTTAAAGCCTGATCGTCGTTTTGGCATAATCAATTTTAATCTGTAACATTTGGGATGTGTTCTTTTATCTCTCAGGCACGGTTTGTGCAGCAAAGAAGGAAAGCCATTGCTGGTCCATACAGGAATGTGCATCAAAGGATTTTTCTTCTCTTGTGAGTCCTTTTAATAGGATCACTGAAACGCGCATAGGAAATACACTGTATTATATAGGTCTACAAAAATGAGCTTTTATTTTTAAGTGAAAGGTGTTCCATTGTGCCGCAGCTTGAAATATATTTCATAATAAAATGTATCAAATAGTCAGGCCTGGGGAATAATGTTCTCTTATATGCAGAAGAGATACAATGGTAGTTAATGGTTGTACAAGCTTTTCATCTGAAACCCTGCCATTTTGCGCTTAGCCCCATCCAGGACTGATCACCTCCAAAATTTGAAAGGCAAATTCCATGTTTCCAGGTACACAAAGCTCTTGAGACTTCAGTGAAAGAGCCAATTTTGTACCTTTAAAAAAAATTGGCATGGAACCTCTCTAGTACAAACTGAACTGAGACTACCAAACTATCTAAACAATAAAAAGGCTCTCGGTGGAAGAAGTTTCAGACACTACATCCAGAAATTTCAAAAGTAGGGGAATGATTATGCCCATGAGACATTTAAGTGTCTCCAGTCGGGCACTCCAAATAGTGAGACATGAAAATTCAGTGGCTGCTTTGGAAAACTGGATCTGTTTCGGATCAATGATAATGATGCTTTGCATCTCACTGGTCCAACATGTCTGAGCATGCCTCGACTTTTTGTCGGAAAACATCTTGGCACTCTAGAAGACTGGTCTTCTTCAGATGATCATAAGGACACACCTATCACAGAAAAGGATAAGGAGAAAATGCTCGTTGCATACAGCCAACTTCCAACAGATTGGTAGCCCTAGCTCAGGAATTACAAAATAGTAAGACATATTGCTCATCTCTTAATCTAACCAACTCTTGCCATCCCATTAAAGAAAGCAAGGAAGAAGTCTAGAAAATGGTCTTATTGGGATGTTTATGACTTCCAGAGCTCCCCTAGCTCTGCAACAAGCCTTCATTTTCTATTCCCACATACTGCCCTGCCAACATGCTTCTGACTTGTATAATGAACATTCTTCCAAAATTAGTCAATCCTTCATCTTTGCTTATGAGAGCACGCCCACACTTGGAAATTCTCTCAAAATAACTTATTTCAAAATAGTAACTCCCAGAATAGCTGTTTTGAAATAAGCTTTTTCCCCAAGGAAAGCAGAAGTTATTATTTCGAAGTAACCAGCCCCTTATTTTGAAATAACGGGCTTGGTCTCATGGACGCACTGCTTGTTATTTCAAAACTAGGGTGTAGGCCAGGCCTGAGATTGCTCACATGGTTCCAGTCAGTACTACTGTGTAATGCATGTGCTGACCAGTCCATTTTCAATGCCGTAAGTAATGGGACACAGAGCCAGTCTTCGGGGAGGGGTGAGCCAGGTGGTCGCCCGGGGATGCCATTTTCAAGGGGCCGCTAACAGAGCCCAATGGAAGCCTGCTCGGGACACGTGGCAATTAAAGGGGCCGAGACTGCATTTTGGTCCTTTTTTTTACTCGACAAATTATTTTGCCTGGCGTTTTTGGGTTTTTTTTGGCTCGACAAATTTTCCCTGGGCCGCCAATTGGTTAGGACCAGCCCTGATGGGACATGTATAAGTTCCTTATAACAGAGGAGGGATCACTTGAGAATTACCTGTTGTGTTCCCTCCCTCTGGGGCATCTGGTATTGGCCACTGTCGGCAGACAGAATACTGGGCTGGATGGACTGTTGGTCTGACCCAGTATGGCCGTTCTTATGTTCTTATGGAAACATACTGCAGTATTTAATTGACCTCAGTATCATACAACCTACATATTTATTTGTTTAATTGCATCCCATAGTTGAATCCCTTTAAAATGGCAAAGGTTCCATGAATGTATTTGGATGAGTCTGGAAGAACAACAGAACTGACCTAAGGTTTTTCAGAGAGAAAATCTTGTACAATGTGAGGCTTTATAAAGGTTCCATTGACAATATCCTCACACACAAAAAGCTGCAGACCTCGTAAGATGTTTGTGACGGACCACTCTAATACAATGGTTAGAGAAGAAGACAATGACTCTCATATCAGGCCCTCTGATCTTGACTTTCCTCCTGAGTTGTTGTATGAAACTCTGGAAAAGTCTTTTAATAGATATAGTCCAAACAAAAGGGGTATGTAGATTTGGCGATTAAAAAAAATCATCCCTCTCTTTAAATTACTTCTTAATTTGCTGTTTCAGAAATTACACCATTTCAACCAGCTCTGTAACATAATAGTCAAGAAGTGGGGGTGGAGAGGAATTTTCACTAAAATGTCATCCACATTTCCTTCCCCCCCCCTCCCCCCCCCAGTTTTGAAACAGACTGAAAATTGTAAAGTTTGAAAATCTTTGGCCAGCTCAGGCACTAATGTTCTTCTCTTGCACTCAGTGAAGTCAATAAAAAAAAGTCCCAATGACATCAGCAGGAGCATATATGAGATGCCTAATCTTCCCGCCCCTCAGTTCACACATCTGTAAAGTGGATAGAAAAAAAGACAACACTTCCCTTGTGGCCGTCTTGAGGTCTGACAAGTGCATGTGAAAAGTGTGACCTGTTTGGAAACTACTGATATACCACCACAGGCATTCCATACACTTACCCTGAGGTCAAAATAGTTGATTTTTTTTAACCCTCAGGTTTAACTCTCAGGTTCCCTGTGAGAGTAGAAATCTCTGTAGATTATTCTTGGCTAACCCATCTATGCACAGATAATCTTTCCAATATGCTGCTGACATATATATTCACAGGATATCTATAATGCGTTTATTAAAGAGACTTAAACCAACAATGGATGGGATTACCTGCCAGAATGACCAAGGAGTCTCTATTAATATTACTGAGTGCTGATGAGTTCAGCTGATATGCATTTTATTTTACTTTTTATCCTAGCGGGTAGAACGGCCTGCACTGCTTTGGACTGGGTTAACTCCTTGAGTGCTGTTGCTCCAGAAGATGGCTACGTCTAGACTGCAGGCTTCTTTGGGAAGAAACTTTTTCAGAAGAGATCTTCCGAAAAAACTTCTTCCGAAATAGAGCATCCACACTGAGAAAGTGCATCGAAAAAGTGATCTGCTTTTTCAAAAGATAGCGTCCACACTATCTCGGATTTAAGGTGTGATTACTATGGATGGAATGGCCACCAGGGTACCTGTGCTTTTTCCTCTTTCCTTTTCTTCTGAAAAAACACCCTCTTCCCCATCCACACATGCCTTTTTTCAAAAGAGCTCTTTCAGAAAAAGGCTTCTTCCTCACAGAAAGTGGTTTACCAATGTCGGAAGAAAACCTCTGTTCTTTCGATTTTTTTTCGAAAGAACGCAATTGCAGTGTGAACATAATTCAAGTTTTTTTCAGAAAAACTCTGTATTGTAGACATACTTCGTGATACTGCTGGGCACAGAATTCCCACCATTGGCTGCTTCACACACAAAAAGTAACTTTAGGGCTACGTCTACACTGCAAAGTTTTTGCACAAAAATGGTCATTTTTGTGCAAAAACCTGCGGAGCGTCCACACCTCAAATGCACTTTTGCAGAAGTAAATCAGCAGTAAAACGGCAGACTAGAGGGCTTTTGCTGGAGTAGGGAAACCTCCTTCTATGAGACATAACTCCCTTTTGTGCTACCGCTATTGCACAAAAAGGCAAGTGTGGACACTTGCACAAGAAACCCCTATCAGCAAAAGCACAGGTGCTCTGATGGCCATTCTGTCGCTCTCTTGCACAAAATCACATCACTTTTGTGATGCACTTCGAGATGTGGATGTGCTCTTGCGCAAAATGTTTTTGTGCAAAAACTCTTGCACAAGAAGCCTGCAGTGTAGATGTAGCCAATAGGACCTGATCCAAACCTGTTGAGAGACTTTCCATTGTTTTGGATTAAATCCGTACTTCTGTGTGACCGATAAACATTTACTTCAGATTAAGGAAGAACAAGTGTAGAGGTAAACTGAGGCAGTCCATTATTCCCTACAGCAAGTAAAGAGATAAATTACAATGGGCATGAGAGAAGGGAGAGAAAGAGAGATTCTGGTCCTAAGCTTCATTGAGGTCTTTTTGTGGCATTACAGTGTCACAAAGCAGCCCAGAAGTAGGTGTAGCCACAGAAACACCACAGTATGTACAACACTATCCAGCGGTGTGTAGCAATTCCTATACTGCTATCATTCTTGGCTGAAAAAATAGAGAGCCTGATGGAATGAATAGATGGGGTTCCCCCTATCTTGAGGGTTCTCTGGCTGCCAAAACCTTCCCATTGGGCCATTAGTAGACAGCATGAGTTATGAAGGTGGACTAAAATGGCACACAGGCAGCGTGGCATTGGCAAGATAGAAAGGCAGCTTTCTGCATATATCCAGGCCTCCACCTGCCTTATGTGCAGGGTATGGTCTTTAACTTCAGAGCCAGAGAGAACAATATATGACTCTCTGTGTAATATCTCCCCTTAGAACTCTCTTCTGCAGCATTTAAAACTGCCTTTCTAACACCAGCCCAGTAAAGAGACATAGAACTTTGAGCCCAACTTCTAATATGTGTGTATTTTTTTTCTGTTCCTGCTTAGTTGTGCTCATGTTTACATGATTTCTGTCTGTTTACAAATTGCTTTATAAGAAAATACAGGAGTTAGCCTTGTTACATTATTTCTGGTTTTGGGAGGTGGGAAAGAGAATTACAGGAGACCCAAATTTCATGTCATTTGTGGGTCCCTGGTACTTAAAAATAAGTTTGGATATGTCTACACTTACTTGCTCCCTAGTTCGAGCTAGGGATGCAACTGTAGGTGACCGAAATTGCTAATGAAGTGGGTATTTAAATATCCTGTGCTTCATTAGCATGATCTCGCCAACGCGTTACTCCGCTCAACAGCTGATTCGAACCAGGAAGTGCGCGCGGGGACACGTTCGAACTAACGCTCATTTTTTAAGGAATAGTGTTAGTTCGAACCAACGGGTTTGGTTCGAACTAACGCGTTCTGACGTGCACTTCCTGGTTAGAATCAGCTGTTGAGCGGAGTACCACGCCGGCGAGATCATGCTAGTGAAGCATGGGATATTTAAATCCCTGCTTCGTTAGCAATTTCTGTCACTTACATCTGTATCCCTGGCTTGAACTAGGGAGCAAGTGTAGACGTACCCTTAGTGAATAAAAAAGCAAAATACAAATACCAGAATGTAGTTATGTATTCCTGGTCAAGCAGTGTACTCATCGCTCTACAGAGCAAGAGAGAGGTTGAAGTTATACTCTAAGGCCATGTCTATACTACAGAGAAGATCAATACTATATCAGTTGACCTTCTAGGGTCAATTTAGCGGGTCTAGTGAAGACCCACTAAATCAAACTCAGAGGACATCTCCATCGGTGCCGGTACTCCTGCTCCTCGTGAAAAATAAGGAAAGCTGATGGGAGTGTTTGCTCTCATTGACCTCCCGCTAAATATAAGCACCAGTTGTTTATATCACAGCATACTCGGTCACCTCTTACCATGCCCTAGCTAAATACACTGCCCATTTTTTTCAGGGACTATTTATTGGTCTTGTTGACAGAATTTGGTTTGGCCCCATTGAAACTGCACTGAGCCCATAAAATACATGATAGGAATTCAGCCTTGGTGTGCAACCATTACATGGTATCCCCGCGGAGCACTGAAAGAAGTTAGGCTTAGTGACTGTTGCATTCTGCAAATACACAGACTGACCATAAAAAGGTGAGGTTGGCAATAACGCGCCGATCCTTTGCACCGTCAACCACCGACACAAAATCACAGTGGATTCTGTGCTGAACACTTCCTTTCTTTCAATGCTAATTTTTCCTTACACACACACACACACACACACACACACACACACATCGTAACTTAGCAGATGCTGCAGTGTTAGTGTCGCCTGATATGCAAAAACCATATGTTCCCTAAAAGCTGTTTGCTCAGCTTCAGAGATTTTGCTGGTGAGATAAGCGGCTAGGCATATTTGTTTTTGTTTACTTCCTGCCCCCTCTTTTTCCTTCCTCAGATGCAAGTGGTCAGCAATGCCAATGGAAGCCGAAAGAGCTTCAGCCCTGTGTGGAGAGGGGAAGGCAAGGGAAGAAGAAGGATTATCATAGATTCCCACTGGAAGACAGACTCTGCTGTGGCTCTGAAGTACAACCCACGTGGCCCAGCATGGGATGTAAATAATGCATGCTAGTAAGAGACATCAGATGGAATTTTTCTCTCTGAATGAATAACTTCTAAAACAAAAACCTCCTTTGCATCCATTATATAGATTTCAATAAAGAAAAGAAAATTCAGCGCTAACACATGGTTCACGCCCTGCACAAATTCCCCTCCCTCGCCTAAAGACGCTTCGCCAAAAGAATCAAATCAACCCAGCAACTAATTAAGAGCAGGGCTGGATCGAACAAATAACCCTTAAACCTGGATTTGAATGAGACCTGTGTATGTCAGTAAATAAAGCTGGTGAGTAACTAACTTTTAGCAAGCCAATTTATAGATTCCAGGACTCCCTATTCCATTTAGGGAAAAACACAGAACAAAACAGGAGAAACACACACAGGCTATGTCTACACTGCACAGTTATTTTGGATGTAGGTGCCAAATTGTAGGCAATTATTTTGGAATAACAGCTAAGCATCTACACATCAATTCTGTTATCTCAAAATAATTTCAAAATAATGGACAGCTTATTCTGACTTCTGTAAACCTCATTCTATGAAGAATAACTCCTATGCCCAAATAGCTATTTTGAAATAAAGCATGTGTAGACGCTCCACTACTGTTATTTCAAAATAGCCCCTCACCAGGCCCATTATAAGTTATTCTTCCTGGGGCTCTAAATCGAGATAACACATCTACATTAGGGAAGCCTGTGTCGGACTAATTTTAAGATTTCCCTGCACTGGTAGACGTGCTATTTTGAAATAAACTATTCCAGAATAACTATTCCGGAATAGCTTATTCTGAAATAACTGTGCAGTGTAGACATAGCCAAAGGGAAAATTTCTTAGAGTGTCTATGTCTATATATGGCTAGCTCACTTTTGAGCCTTTGAAAATCTCCCTCATAAAAAGACAATAATCACAATGCAGTTTCCCAATGTCAGTGAATTCAGACAACTGCATAGGTATCTGGGTACCTAAGTATCTAATTAGATAATTTTGTTTTAAGTGGGGTGTCTACAGTTTGGCACCTAAATCCATATTCCGGAATCTAAACCAGTTTGCATGATACCACATGACACCTTTTAGATACAGTTTATGACAATAATGTGATGCGACCGTGAAAGTGTTCCTGATGTCCTTTGTGATATGGTGTGCCATCTGGCAGTTGGCACTGATGAACTGCCAGAGTCACAGCCAGCTCCATTTTGACTGAATAACATGTTTATATGATAGTTCTGCTGCCACCATATGCAATCTTTATTTTGGTGATCTAAATTAAATGAATTTTTAGTTTCATTCCAGCTGTTAGTGGTCACTGCCTATATCACAACATGACCATTGAAATGTCATGTTGGTTTTCCTAGGGAAGTGGTGGAAACTCTAATCTTAGACAGTTTAAGGCCTGACTTGACAAAGCCCTGGCTGGGATGAGTTAGTTGAAATTGGTCCAGCTTCAAACAGGGGTTTGGAGTAGATGACCTCCTGAGGTCTCTTCCAACCCTAATCACCTATGATTCTATGGTCTTTTAGGCATCTTCAGGAGAGAGGCCCAAGACTGAACTGAGTTGGAAAACCAAGTATCCCATCCCTCCAAGTCAGTTCAAAGCACTGGTTGGATCAATAGGAAGGTCAGTACCTGTGCTGAATGGAGAACTTCAGTTTCTAGAACTGTGTGAATCCAGCGCTAAGCACTGTAAAATGCTACAGATTTGAAATACCAGAACTTCAAAAAGGGCTCTGAATGTCCCCCCACATCAGACCTGTCCATTTCTGTCTTTTCTTTTCTCTCCCTAAAACTCTGTGATAATATTGCTGTCTTTTACCTCTTCCCTCTTGATTTTAAATTAATAAAATCAAATGTATACAGAGCTTTGGTATATATATAATTTTGCTGGCTCATGCCAGCCAAGTACCACAATATATTATCCAAAGCACTTGTGCTGTGATGCTACCAAGTAGTGATGATTTTCCCTTACTGCATTTAGCGGTTCTTCAACATTACCGCTGCAGACTTCCTCAGGGGAACTACAGTTGTTGTTTTTTTGTCGTTTTTTAAAGAGAGAGAGAGAGAGAGAGAGAGAAAATAAAGACAGAAAGAAATAATCATTTAAGAATGTCCAGGGAGAACAGAGAAGTGAAAAAGTCAAAGAAAGAAGAAGTTTAGACTTGACTGTTGGAACACCTCATATGAAAATAAAATAATCACTTTTTAGGGTAACGGGATTTAAATCATTTGAAATTGTTCATACAGAATTAGCATTTTGTCTGCTTTTAGGACAAAGGAAGTTTACTCTGTCCTAGCAAGCTATTCTTCTGCTAGAGGAAAATAGTCAGCAGGTAGAAAATATAGAATTGGTGTACAATCTGGAGTTAAGACATCACTATTAAAAATAAAACAGAACATAAAGAGGAAGGCTCCTGAAATATATGTATGTACACATCCAGGCCACTTAATTAGCTTCATTAACACAGGTGCTTCAGTTGACAGGTATTTCTTCTGCTGTTTTAGATAGATAGATCGATAGATATTCTGTTATTTCCACTCCAATTCATCTGATGAAGACGGTTTTACTCATGAAAGCTCATAATTCTATATATTTTGATTAGTCACTAAGATGCCACGGGACCATTCGTTTTTAAAGTAACAGACTAAGGGCACATCTACACTGTGGGGCAAAAGTCAAATTAAGCTATGCAACTTCAGCTACATCAGTTGTGTAGCTGACGCTGAAATAGCTTAATTTGGCTTTTGGCTCTATCTACATAGCAGGAAGTTGAAGGAAGGACACTCTTCATTCAACTTCCCTTACTTCTCATGAAATGAGGGTTACAGAAGTCGGAGTAAGAAGTCCATCATCTTGAGATGATTTTGAAATAATGGGCTTGCTGTGTAGACGCCCACCTGGTTATTTCAGAATAACATCCGTTGTTTCAAAATAACGCTGCAGTGTAGACGTGACTTAATATGGCTACCTTGCTGAGATTCTTAAATGGGGGCATTAATAGTTCTTCTCTCCCACTGTTTGTCTGACTTACCTACTGAGATTATAAAGCATTTTGTGGCAGGGACTTCCTCTCATGGGCCTAGACAATGCTTTGGACAATTGGGCTCAATTTCAAGGGAGCCGTTAAGCACTATTGTTACGAGAACAAGATGAAAGACTAGTAATCCGCCCTGAAAATCTTATTGGTTGCATAAACAGACAACAAAACTTAAAAAGAAATAAACATTCAGATACATTGTCAATATAGTTTAGAAAAGTGCCAAAGTGCCCAGGCCACCTTTGATTATGGGATTTAAACTCCTAAGTCACATTGGGCATTTTGGAAAGATGTCACTCTGTTGCTAAGCGCAGTGGTACTAAGCATACCTTGCTTAGTAAGCATGCTAAGTGTTCTTGCGGTGGTGTGTAAGGTACTGAAACTGTCAACTCAGCTAGCATGGATATAAATGGCATTGTAGAGGGTGAGGCACTGTTAAGGTGAGTAGAGTAAAGACACATCAGAACCTGGGTTGTAGACTCTACATGGGTCTTTGCATACCCACCCCACACTTCTGCACTTCTATTAATAGTAGTGTAGCAGCCCACTGCTCTGCTGCTGGAACCCTTTCCCTAATGCAGTGAATGAGGAAAAGGTCTGACAACGGAGACCCTGCTGCCTTTCCTCTGCCAGAGTTTTTCACTGCCCTGTTCAGTTACAAACCACAGCGAGCAAGAACACAGCTTGCCTTTGAATGCGGCATGTAGAGACATGGTACCCTCACGCCACCTCAAGAGTAGACAGGGCCTACGCAAGACAGAACGTTAAGCCAAATGTGTCTTTCACTCCAAGTGAGCTTGCCACATTGTATAACTGCAGCTGGGGAGAGAGAATAGCAGCTTGCGAGCTGGGCTTTTAAGCTGAAGAAAAGTTACTGGTGTCAGGGCCATCACAGGGATCTATGTTGGTTGGAGCCACAGCTTTTCAGTACCTGGAATGACTCAGAGGCACATGATTTAAACTAAAAAATGTCTGGTGTGCCGATGATGCTAAATTGGGAGGAAAGGTCACCCATGAGAAACAATACAGTCAGGTAGGGAAGGATTTAGATCATTTAAGTACTTGAGCTAATAGATAGCGAATTCAATGCAGAATAATGAGTCTCAGAGAATGTAATAAAAGGACATAATATCTGCTTAATGGGAAGGTACTACAGCATATTGACCTGAAGAGAGATATGAGAGTTATTTTAATAATAAAAAAGCCCTATATTAAAGCTTTCAGCTCAATTATTGTTAAGGAAATACAGTGTATTTTGTTAGGACCTCACCCAAAGTACAGCATTCGGCACTAATCACTAGACAGTTCAGGAAGCATATTTAGAATGGGTCTTCCAGGGGTGATTTGTAGAGCAATCTAACGAAAGCACATTTTGGAGATACAAGTTTTGAGGACATTACAGAGAAGATTGACTGTATCCTCGCCAGAAAGTCAGAGCCTTTAGAGGTGACTGTCTAAGACATTCACTGCTAACATAATGAGTATTTGGCAGTGAAAGGGGCAGGGTTGAGGCGCTCATTACTTTAACCCCTCAATCTTTAAAATTGCATTAGGCTAAGGGCATCAGGACGTTGTGGAGCAGATTCGGATCCAGATTTGGCCAGTGCAAGTCCACTGAAATCAAAGCCAGATTTACACCAGCGTAACTCAGCAAAAAAAAATCTGTCCTCAAATCTCTCATGGAACACAGGCACAGTGCAGGTCTCCCTCTTTGTATCTGATGTTATTTCATTTGGCATAGCAAGATCACAGGCAGGCTTTGTACATCAAGACTTACAGAGTCTAATGGGGAGCAGGTTCTGCTTAAAAGGCTGTGAACCAGCGATGCCTAAAAAAGAAAGAAATGAAAGGATGTCACATGGAGACAGGAAGCTGCTTTCTGTCTGAGTGGCAGAAAAATGACTGACTACAGCGAGGATTTGGTGGGCCAAATCCCGTTTGCTTTCTTCTGACGACAAGGCTGTTCTCTGTAAAGGTGAGGTCATCACACTGCCTGGTTTACATGAGGACTTTATTTCAAAATTAACCCCGTTCGGTCAAATTTGTAAGAAGAGCATCCACACTACCAAGCACCGGCTGCTTATTTTGAAATCTATACTCCTGCTTTCCTTGAGAAATAACACTCATTTCGAAATAGCCGTAGTGTGGACGCTCCGGTGATGCTATTTTGAAATATGACTCCCGAGAATCATTCAGACTAATTACTCCCCAGTCCTTCCTGGGGCTCTAAGTGGAGGTAGCATGTCCATATTAATAGAGCCTGTCTCAGACTAAATTCAAGGCTTCCACATGCTATTTCAATTTTGTTAATTCAGGAGTTATTAAATCAATTTTAGTTATTTTGGAATAGTTTCCTAGTGTAAACATGCCCCTAGAGCTCTAATTTAGGTTATGTCTACACTATGAGGTAGGAGAGTGATTCCCCAGGCTGAATACACATACTTGCACTATCTCTCATTGAGCTACCCTGAGTACAAATAGTCATGTATATACAGCAGCACTAGTAGACACAACAGAGGCATAGCTGAGAGATGCCAAGTTTGAATCTCAGGGAATGTCTACACTGCAAGGTACTGCTACCCTGTGTCTACCCTGTGTTATTTTTCAAAATAACGGGGGCGTTATTTCTCCATCCTGGTAAACCTCGTTGCACGAGGGATAAGGGATGGCTTGAAATAGTGCTTTATTTTGAAATTTAGATGCACCAAATTTCAAAATAAGCTATTTTGAAATAAAATCGAAATAAGATAGGCAATTTGCATAGCGCAAATTGTGAATCTTATTTTGAGTTTAAGGTGCAGTGTAGATGCACCCCAGACTGGTGGGTATATAATTGGCATGTCTACGTCCTGCCTCTCCTTCTCCCCCCTTGCAATGTACATTCAGAAGAACTCAATGAGAGCTAACATGAGTCATATATACACAATCATGGAAATCACACCCCTCACTCATACTATAGACCTAGCCATAAGGAATATAGGTGAGGTTCTCATGAAGTAGACCTCTAGTGCTTTGTGTTTTCCTTTTCAAGAGCATGACAAAAGTCATTGCTTTCTCCAAGACCTTGGTTGGAGGAATCTGGCATAGCTCCACTGACATCAACAGAGCTACTACTGTAACTGAGGCTGTGGCCTGAGATATCTAGCAACACCAAGAGTCAAGCCCCTTTTGACTGTAGATTTCCATTTTATTTGACCATTACTAGGTGGCTCTGTTCACCATCTGTGCCTCCTCTCAAGTGGGCTTTCTCCAGCTGCTCTCAGGATCAGAGCACAAATGTGAGCTTGGAAATGCTGGAAAATGGGAGCCTCTCTCTCCCTGAGGGCTTATCTAGACTATGCGGAACAGTTGAAAGAGGATATGCAAATTCCATGGGAATTTGAATATTTTCTTCCGATCGTACTTTCAAAAGCAGATCAAAAGTAGTTTAGATCGGCTTTTTCAGCGACCCCCCCCTCCTTGTTGAAAACCCGCTCTTCCTCAAATATTGAGATTTACGCGGCTTTTCGACAAAGGGGGGGTGTGCCGAAAAAGCCACGTCTAAACTACTTTCACTTTCAAAAGCTCTGCTTTTGAAAGTGCGATCAGAAGAAGATATGCAAATTCCCGCAGAATTTGCATATCCTCTTTCGACTGTTCTGCATAGTCTAGATAAGCCCTGAATCTGAGTGGCCAACTCAGGTGGCATGATTCACAAATTCCAGGCTTTCTCAAAGGCTTGTGTTTGCACCGAGGGAAATTAATGTCTGCCACTTGCAAGTCTATTCACTCAGGTCACTTTTTCCCCCTCCCTTTTTGAATGACACAAAATGCTTCTATGTATTCAGTGCTGTTGTGTTGTAGCTAGGCAGTAAAATGCTGCAGCAACAATGTGGATTAAACCAGACAATCACTAGCTCTTAAATGAATTCATACAAGAAAAAACAAACACCTCCTATCGCCTTTGGGTGAACACTTTTCACAAGGTTATCACTCTGTCTGACCTATCAGTCCTCACCCTCAAAGGAAACCTGCACAACATTTTCAAAAGACAAGGCTGAGAGTTCAAATTCATAACCTTGCTAGATGCTAAAAATCATACACTCAAAGACACTAGATTTATGGCTTATTATTACCACAATCTATAACCTACTAACAATCTTCTCAGCTGCCTTTCTGCTCCCCTTTCTTTCTCCCCTGTGAGTGGAGGGGTGTTAACAGGTCTATTCACCTTAAATGGTCCCTTGAAATATAGCTACTTATGCAAAACAATCTGTTCCACCTTGTACTTAGCTGGGATGTTCCAAGAACGTTTCCTGGACCTGAAGAAGAGCTCTGTATAAATTTGAAAGCTTTTCTCTTTCACTAACAGAAGTTCATCCAATAGCAGATATTACCTCACACACCTTGCCTCATATAATGCTACTAATTCAGATTGGGGGAGGGAGTCCTTTGGAAGCATAACTGAGTGGGTGTTCTTTGTGATGGGGTACTGACACAGAAATCTCCTTGGGATTGTTTCCCAGTGTGCAGATTACGCCGCTTACATCCACCTTCTTGCCTTCTGGGGCTCCCCACCATCGTGTCCTGCTATGCCTGATGCTCTGATCGGCACCAGACAAGGCATGGAATTGGTGTTCCTCCAAAGAACAATGCAGACACTCAACCACTTCTGCTCTGGAGGCTGCATTTCAAGGGCACAACATCCAGAAAACTAACCTCCAAAAGGTATCAAATCCCAAATAAATCCATATTTATCTGCAAAAATTTCACATAAGGAAAGCTTATGAGGATATTCGCACTCTATATCAATGAAGGAGAGATATGCACACTGGTTGTTTCCCCCCGGTAACAATTATTTACATTGGGCCTGATAGTAAACTAAAGGTTGCTTTCTTTTTGTTAAGTACAAACAGTAGAATTTAAGTTGTTGCAAATGAAAACAGTCAGAATAAAGTTACTAAGTTAAAGTGAAAAGAAAATGCATAGCTAGTTCTAAGTCACTAAAAAAACACTTATTGCAAGCAGATTCTCACCTGAAAGATCTATTCTTATTTCAGGCATAATTTTCAGGTCAGAAACTATTTTACCCTGACTTGGGTCTTGAACCCTTTGTATTCTTTCAGGAATTTGCAGGGCAGCTGAAAACAAAAGCCTGATAGCTTCCCATTGCTTAAATAGTCTTTCCTCCAGAGCAGGAAGCTTTTATATTATCTAGATTATCCTTGAAAGGTGTTTGTCTAATTTTCTCTTAAAAATCTCCAATGATGGAGATTCCATAATCTTCCTAGGCAATTTATTTCAGTGCTTAACCACCCTGACAGTTAGGAAGTTTTTCCTAACGTCCAACCTAAACCTTCCTTGCTGCTATTTAAGCCCATTGCTCCTTGTCCTATCCTGAGAGGTGAAGGTAAACAATTCTTCTCCATCTTCCTTGTAAGACCCTTTTTATGTGCTTGAAAGCTGTTATCATGTCCCTTCTCGGGCTATGTCTGCACTACATATTTCTTGGATAAGAAGCTTTTTGCAGAAGAGCTCTTCAGCAAAAACTTCTTGCGCAAGAGCGCGTCCACACTGCAAAAACACATTGAAAAAGTGATGCACTTTTGCACACGAGAGCGTCCAGACTGCCTGGATGCTCTCTCAGAAGAAAGTGCTGATAGCTATTCACAGAATGGCCACTAGGGCACCTGTGCTTTTTTCGGTAGGGGTTTTTTGAGCAAAAAGAGGTAGTTTCCGTCCCCACACACCTTTTTGTGCAAGAGCTCTTGTGCAAAAAAGGAGTTATTCCTCGTAGAAAGAGGAATAATTATTGTGCAAACCCCCTCTCTTCTTTTGATTTTTTTTTTTTTTTTTTTTTTGCGGAATCGCACTTGAGGTGTGGACGCTCAGAGCTGTTTTTCCGCAAAAACTCTGTAGTGTAGACATAGCCTCAGTCTTCTTTTTTCAGGCTAATGAAACCTTTTTTTTTTAATATTCCCTCATAGAGCCATGTTTTCTAGACCTTTAATCGTTGTTGTTCTTCTTCTTTGGACTCTTCTTCTTCCATTTGTTCACAACTTTCCTGAAATGTGGGGCCCAGAACTGAACACATTACTCCACTTGAGGCCTAATCAGTGCAGAGCAGAAGGGAAGATTTATGTCTTGTGTTCCGCTCACTACCTTCTTGCTAATAACATCCCAGAATTATGTTTACATTTTTTGCAACAGGATTACACTGGCAACTCATATTTAGCTTGTGGTCCACTGCGGCTCCCACACCCCTTTCCACAGTGGTCCTTCATTTCCCATTCTGTATGTGTGCAGTCAGTTCAAAAGCATTTCAAAAAGAACCCACAAGGGGGCTACTGATCTAATTAGAGCCCGTCCATCATAGCTCCTTTTACACTACAGAGAGCCTAACAAACAACTATACACGCATGTGTGCACAAGAAATGCTAATAAACTTTCCCTGTATTGATTTCGTGCATTTCATACGAAGATCCCAAAATGTTTTCCAAAGCTGGCAGAGCATTTTTCCCAATGCCCTCCTTGCTCACATAGGCTTGAACTCACATGAGCAGTAGTGCACAGAAACTGGTTGTTATCATAACTATAAGAAACATACTCCTGCTGGCAAGTACTTTGGGCACTTCAACTCAACCCTGGTCTACACTAGGATATTAGTCCAAAATAACGCCCCCAAATTGGAATTAGGATGTGATGCGTCCATACTACCAAGCTTGTTATTCTAGAACAAGGGGCCATAGAATTCAAACTCTGTAATCCTGCTTTTCACAAGGAATAACGCTATTCCCAAACTTGTAAGTTCAAAAAAAGTTAGTGTGGATGCTCCGGTGCTAATTGGAATTAATTAGCCTCTGGGAGGCCTCTCTCAGCTCCCCAGAGTGTTTCCTGGGGCTCTGAGTCTGAGGTAAAGGTGTCCACATTAACAGAGCCTGCCTCAGACTAATTTTGATGCTTCCCCATAGTAAGAACACACAAGTATGAATTTGTTACATCGGGAGTTCTAAAGTTGAATTCAGTAATTTTGAAATAATTTTAGACATGCCCCTAGAGCCACATAAGGATCTAACTTTTGGTGGGCTCTCCCCCGAGTAATGTACATACTCAGGAGTCACAAAATAAATAGGGGCCTTTACTTCCATTCTGACAGCAATAAGGGTAAACAGGGAATAGAGAGGATGCAAGATAGTTCTGTTCAAGTTGTTAATGTAACAGTCAATAGTATTGGGAGGGCAAAATATGTTTAACAATTTTAATAACTTCCAGTCACCATTTACCAATTTCTTTATCTGTGATCCAGTCCCCATGGGCACAGAGAATACAGAGAATTTGCCCCTTTTGGGTAGGACAGTCTATTCTACATAGGGATTATCAAATCATTAGGGTTCATCGGTGCTGGACAGCCATTGTGATTTGAGATGCAGACACTTGTACTGGTGAATGCTTGGCGGGAACTCATGGCATCTCCCCAGTCATGCCACAATGTGCTTGTACTCCCATGTCGCAAACACCCCATGGCCAAATGCATGAGACTGCATTTGCTCTCTGTTTGTGGTGGCTCTTCAGGGACATGGCCTCCAGTCTTTATGCAAAATAAAAGTAAGCAAACCACTTCCGGAATACAAGTCCAACAGGGGTATCTTTCAATACCCTTTTTAATGTGTCTCTGTTTTTCCCTACTCTGGGGTAGAGTGGTCCCCCAAGGTCCTTCCCTGAGGGCCACATCTTTGCTCTGACAGGGTCTTTCTGGCCCCAGCTCTTCATTTGGGTAACTATAGTTTAGTTCCACCCTCTGAAGTACTTCACTGTCCAGGCCACTTCCTCCCAGGGGTTAAAGAAAGCTGGAGGAACCCTGGCCTGCTCTCCTCTCTGGGTCCAATCCCAGGGACCCTGTAGACATCAGTTGTCTGCAATGTCCCTTTAAATAACTGAATCACTGCTATAATTCTCTGGACTGCTTCCCAATAGCTCCAGTGCATGCTTCACCCTTACCTCAGGGCCTTGTCTCAGTGGAGTCTCAGCAACTAGCCCAGTGCACCATCTGCTCTTTTCTAGTTCTAGCAAGGAGCTGTCCTTGTTCAGGTCCTGAAGCTCTTCTTATACTAACCTACTGGGCTCTGATTGGCTGTGTCCCACACAGCCACTCTAGGCAGCTCAGTGGAACTCCCCTGCACTTTTCTGGGGCAGGGTGGGGCAGGATCACAAGGCCTCCAGTAGGGGGCCTCAAGGTCTCATCCACCCTGTCACACAGTTCACCCCTCAGGCTATGTCTACACAACACTATTCTTCCAGAAAAAGCTACACAAATTGTGAACCACAATTTGCATAGCATTTTCCGCTTCTTTTTTTCGGAGGAGGCTTTTCTGACATTTGGCCCATCTAAACTGGGCCAAACATTGGGGGAAAAAACCCCTTTTTTGGAACATCCTTTCTTCCCCGTAAAATGAGGTTTATAGTAATGCCAAAAAAGTGTGTCTACTCTTCCAAAAAAAATTCGGAAGAGCAGATGCGTTCCCTGGATGTGGCAGAGTTTTTTCCGGGATAAAACTATAGTGTAGACATAGGCTCAGATGACAGAGAGATGGTGCTCTTGCAGGTAATGTGTTTGCTTGCCCAATCTTTTCCCCTAATTTAGCAGGGTATTTACTCTCTCCAACCACTCTGTCTGGAGAGTTCCCTTGCACATGCTCCCATTGTAAGTGTTCTTCCCGAGCCTGTCTTACCCAGGGAGATTTGGTGGTCCTTGCTCCGCTTTCTCAGAGTTCCCCTGCCAGGCCTCTCTGTCTGGAGAGATTTGTCAGTCTGTCACCACAGTGGATGAGAGTCTTCTCCCTCTGGACTTTCCACCTGGAGAGCTATTGACAGTACTCTCTGCCCTTCTTGTGGTGCAAAGCTGACCTTACTTAGACGATTGAAGCAATCATTAACCAAAGTGTACTCTTGGAAACTGAAACCTTTTGAAATTTAAAGCTGCCATCCCATCATATGATTTGCAGCTGTGTGACTCATTTGTGTGTGTTCAAGAATCCAAAGTAAAGCATTATTGGCATTAAAATTCCACTCAGCCACTGGCGCTGATGTATGATGATCTGTCTGGTTCTTGGGTGCTAGAATTGAAGATGCAGCCCTCCCCCTGGGAGCAGCAAAACGATTTGTTCAAATAAACAACATTAATTTGCCCTCAATGAGTCTATGATCCTAGCAACACAGGCAGACTGAAGGCAAAGCACTTGGAGAGCCAATCCCTGGAGTTACAATACTTGGAGACTGTTAATTTTTCAGTTACATCATCTCCGATTCATAGATAGCAAGATCACTTGGGTTGATCCATCTGTCGCTGGCAGGACATCTAAAAATTACATTATTCCCATTCCCTTCTTAACTAATTTGTCCCATCTTCTCCCATGTTTCTTCACTCCTAAGCTCACCCGGGTGTTGTTTTATTGACCTCACAGCTGTTACATCTGGGATATTTTTGTGTCTTCATGCTGGGAAGCATTCAAAACAAAATCAAAGGAAGATCAAATATCTACATATTCATAATGCACTTGGACCTAGGTTACCAAGGCATTCATATGTGATCAATGAATTAAACATATTGTAAATAGTAAAGGTGCAGAAAAAGTTTCCTAAAATATTTATTCCAAGGATTGTGCCCTTTTCTTACTGGGATGAGTAGGGGAGTCAAAAGGAGTAGGCCCCTTCCCAACTCCATAAGTAACATCAAAGAGGAATGTGGAGATCTGCTACCCCTCTTCAGAGAATCCCCACTATGGGCAAATATGTGGGGTTGGGGGAACTGACGAGATATCCTGGCCTGATCTCTACTTCCTGGTCATAGTCATTGTAAACACAAAATACTTTCACTCAGCCACAGAACACAGTACCTCCTGCTGCATGATATGTTCATCTTATTTCAGAGAGGACTGCCCACCTAATAAGCTACCAACAACAACTATCTTAGATGGAGGTGAGAAACACAACAGCATCCTTCCAAGATTCCAGTCTATTTACATAAATAGCAATAGGATGTATTGGCTGCAATCAGTTCAATCACGTGTAAATCCATACCTGACACTTTCTGGATGAGGAGAGATCAGATACCTTCATTTTTTGAGGAATAAGTGTTCTTGAGCAAAAGGGTTTTTTTGTGCTAAATGGACCCATCTACGCTGCATTTTTTTTGTGCAAAAACCTCTTCCACAAAAAGCATCAGAAGAGAATATGCAAATGCAGTGCAAGACATTGCTAATGAGCACTTCATTTACATTTCCTCTTCTGCAAGAGGGATGCAGTGTAGACGTAGCCTAGGTGTGTGGGTTACATAATCAGAAGAAGCAATGAGGAGTCCTGTGGCACCTTACAGACTAACAGATTTATTGGAGCATAAGCTTTAGTGGGCAAAGACCCACTTCATCAGATGCATATAGTGGAAATTCCAGGGGCAGGTATAAATATACAGGCATAAGAAAAGAGTACCAATCATGAGTAAGGCTGGAGATAACAAGGTCAATTCAGTCAGGCCCACTTCTAGTAGCTGATGTGGAGGTGTGAACACCAAGAGAGGAGAAACTGCTTTTGTATTTGTCTAGCCATTCACAGTCTTTGTTTAATCCTAAACTGATGGTGTCAAATTTGCAGATGAACTGTAATCAGAAGAGTGTTTCCTGAATCCTTCTCAGTCAGGCTTCAATACAGCACGTGGACTAAAGATGGCACTTGTTGCTCTAACGGATGTCCTTCTTCCAGCCAGCAATTAAGAAAGTACAGTCATACACTTCTTACTGGAGCACTCTAGGGCATCTGATTGCAGCTGATCACCAGATATTCCTACACCACTTACAAGAAGTTGCCGAGTTTCATGGAAACATCATGAAGTCTCAGGCCTGAATGCATGCTGTCATCCTGAGCAACTCTTCCTCCACCTCCTAAGTCCTCATTGGATTCCCATAAGGTTCTATCCTCACCCTAATATTACTAAGTATGTATATGGCTCCATCAGGAGAGATGGTGGGTTAACATGGGTTGGAGTGCCGGCCATACAAAAGACAAACCCACCTTGCACCTATTGTGTAGATGAACTGAGAAGTTCAGTTTTGGGTGCTATCAGTTTTGCAGCACTAACTTCACTTTAAAAAGCTGAAGTAAATACTACTACTACTATCGGTTTTCAAGCCAATTAAATATATAAATGACTTCCCATGCTTTTCCACTGGGAGAGCAAAACCAAGCCCACACTGCAATACAAATTGCATGGTGCACTTAGATATAACTCCTGCCCGTTGCATCCATCTGAAGATCAGCAACATTAACAAACATGTTAATGGTGCAGTAGCGCTCCCCTAACCATTTCTGGAGGGAAAGCGGGGGATGATTTGATTCCTATTTTATCACAATTTATGTCAGCATAAAAGTTATCGAGATTGCCAGAAACTAAAAGAACATGATGTAGAATCACAGGAAAAAGTGTAAAATCAATATCCCCGGGTTTTTCAATGCTGCGCTATAATCCCCAGTCAGTGCTATATTTTATGTATATAACTGAGACATTGAAGTTGGCTGGTCTTTAACCCATGGAGTCCCCACTAGAACAATTGCTACAGAGATGCAGCAGGCCCAGTTAATAACTGCATTGTGGCCCTGTTGCAGGTATGAGGGCCCCTTGGAAATTCCCCAGTGCACGAGACCATCTGCAGGAGATACAGAGCCTACTTATCTGTGTACTATCCTCTCCCCCGGAGAGATCTGGGTGCAAGTGATGGACTAGGGCAGGGAGAGAGCATGCAGGCATGAGTTAGTGTGGCCAGAGGTGGGCTTGGGTAGTAATGTCTTTCCACATTGCGGAGTGCAATTTGCGTAGCTTTTTCTGATAAAGCTCCGTAGTCTAGACCTAGCCCACGAAACATCCCTCTGGAGCTGATTTGCAATACTACTCCCTTGAATGCATTCCAGGGCTTCCTCCACACTGACTTCTACTATCACATCAGTGCTAAAATGGAAGCCCCTTAAAAATGTCATCTGGTTCTACTGATCCTCCCACCGGGAGCCAGGCTTCCCATTTGAAGAATATGGTGTGTTTCTGGAACCAGTAATCTCTCTACAACTGGAATGAAACTTTCCCTGAGTGCGCTCACTGTGGCTGACAGACGGTACAATTTTTAGGAATACTAGGACTTAGTTAGTTAGTAGTTAATACGTTTTCAAGAAACATATGTTGGCACTACATTGCATTGACAATATGCAGTCAGCCACCATCTGGATCACTTATATGCTATGGCCATTTCTCTACCTTATGTCGGCTGATTGCATGCTCCTTTGGGTAGAAACTGTATCTTTTTTGTGTCCAGGAAGTCCTGGGACTTTATGAGCACTACCTTAGATTCCTTCTGTCCGTATTGCTAGGCCTCTTGAACAGAACATGATCCAGGGTGAAAGTAATTCAAATTTCTTACAGGTAATGTAGTATTGCAATACCCCACTCTGGGGCAGGGGGGACTTCAGCACAGGAGGGTGTGGAGGGGAGGTTGCAATACAACTGTACCTGTAAGAAATGTAAGTATGGTGTGGAGTGTGATGGGTTCAAGGCAGGGGGCTGGGGACTGTCAAGGTGTAAAAGGGCTCAGGGAATGTGGGGGGTGCAGGAGTCAGGGTTAGGGGTGTAAGGAGGGCCTTGAGACAAGGGGTTGGTGTGTGTGTGTGTGTGTGTGTGTAGGAGGGTGCAGGGAGGCCGATGGGGGGGGAATTGAAGCTGTTCCCCTTCTCATCACTGTCAGGGAGAAAGAGGAAAGTGCACAGCTTGCCTGAGCCCTGCCCTGCCTTTCCCAGCCAGAGGGAGAGGAATGCAGCAAACTGCATTTTCTCCTGGCTCCATGACGGTGACAGAGGAACACAAGCAGCATCCTGGTATGGATCTGAGGGATTTCAGCCTCCACATGCCCTCCATAAATGGCACCCTGGGGGGAGGCCTGGGGCTGACGCAGTCCCAAACTGGTGGGGGGGTCTCATCCCCAGCCAGCTCCTTTCACCTGCCCTGCTGCTTAGGGCAGCAGCCTGCAGGACAGCTCCGGGAGGCAAGATGGGAGCGCACCACATCTCCTCCTGCAGCCGAGCGCCCCATCCCACCATCTCCTTTTTGCGAAGCAGTACATGGGGGTGCAGCGCCTTCCTTTCACCTGTGCATGGTAGACAAATGCCAGTCCATATCAGCAGCATGTAAGGGCAAGGTAGGGTTGAGGAAAGAAGGTTTGCCTGCCTCTCACAATTGGCCAAGAGAAATGCTTTTCAGGAGCTCCTCCTTACATTAAGGAGGCATGCTCTCTCTTGGGAACAAGTGATGTCAACAGCATCCAGCTGCAAGAGGAACACCAGGCCAAAATCTTGGAGCTAGGTTGTATCAGGAGATCTGAGCCAATACTAATATTTAGCATCTTGGAATTAGAGAAGGCCCTTGCTTTTCAGCTCGGTGTTAGGACCAGCCTTGCTTCTTTGTACTGATGCTCACAGAAGCTGCCCTGCCAACCTACTCAGTGAAACCAATAAAGCATCTTTACAGCACTGCCTCACCACAGCCACTATTGATTCACTTGCATGTGCTACCTCCACAGTAAAAGGTTGCTAGGATTTACTCCCTCTGCTCTGCCTTTCTCCAGGCTGTCATTACTCAGTGTAAAATCCCCTTAACCCGGTAGAATTGTTGCTCTTGCTAATACTGCTTTAGCAAATTATCGATCCAAATGATGAGAACAGGAATCTTTTGCTCCTATTGCACAATGTGCAATTGGATCACATTCTGCCCCAGTAATTTTGTCTATACATCTCTCACTAGGACTAGACAAATGGATGATAAAACACATACACACAGACATTCACAGACACACACACAACTGGAAGGGTGCTGCTGAGGTTGAAGATGCACTTGAACTGAATTCAACTTTTATTAGTATTTCTCAGTTTCTGCTTGTCTTTGGAGCTCTATGTCTTTTTTTTTTTTTTTTAAACCTTTGTCTGGCAAAGGCATCAAGTTAGCTTTCTAGTACAAATGAAACCTTTGTACAACCCATCAGCAGCCTGGACATCTACATAAGGACAATTTAATGTCAGCAAACTGAAAATAAGAATAGACAGACAATGCAACGATATATTGGAGAACCTATAGAGAAGTTTGAGTCTCAGGTTGCCTCAGCTAAGCTATTCCTTCTAGCTACCCAATGGAATTAGCAAATCCCAGTGCCCCTATGGAATTTGACTGAGTGATGATGCATTTTCATCCATCCTATGTCCCAATCAACACCTCAGTCCAGAGCCCAAAGGCCAATATTTTCAAGTTGAGGGTGAAGCTGAGGTAACTAAGTCCACTATTAGACACATCAGTGTAAGCATTTTTTTCAGAGAGACAGTGTAACCACAGCTCTTTCAAAAGCTAAACTTAGCACCTCTAAAAATCAGTTCACTCATCTAGCGAGCTCAGAGTTCACAGGAACTACAGGCCTGACAGACTTTTTTTGTTTCTGCATTGTAGTGGGGGTATCTTCCATTTCAGGACAAATGGAGGAGGGGTCATCTAAGGTTGGCCCCCATATTTCATGGTCAAAGGCAAAGCTGCGAAATCTTGGACCAGGTTCTCCAATCACTTTGAATAATAAAACTGTCAAAACAGACTCCAGCTTTTGCTCTTTGGGTTTATACTCACTAGTTCCTCCAACTCTGACATGGAGATTCTCCACTGGATTGGCTTCACTACATCAGCCATGGAGCGTTTAGAATGAATATGGAACCAACATCACCTCAGCACAGCAACCAAGTTCAGGATCTAGTCAAGCTTATCATCCCTGTACTGATGGATGGCTGTGAAACATGGACACTACGCCGCTTAGATTGGGAAGTTGGAGGCTTTCCATACAAAAATGCCACTGTCATATACTGGGCATAAAATGGAATGACATAATCTGTAATACGGATGTTTATGATCGCTCCAGTCTACAGACTACTGAGCCATTTTCCATAGATGGTGCCATGTGCCTTTTGGACATGTTACGAGAATGCCACAAGACATTCCAGCAACCGCTGTTCTCCAGGTGCCTTGTAACATCTGGAACAAAATTCCAGACACCAAGGAGTGGACCCATCAACTGTATTCTGGCGTTGGACTCTTGGGCCATCAAGCCCTTGCAGCTACACAGAAACAGACCAAATAGAGAATGATCGTTATGGCTAACTATGTGGCTAAGCATTGAAGACTTCAAGGCAAATTTTGCCATTCCTGGTGAGGCCGTGTGAAACCTTCGGAGTGAAAAAAAACTTTCCCCGAACAACAAATTTTTAGCAATGAAAAGCGCAAGTGTAGACAGAGCTCTTACAGACAAAGCTGCACTCCTCATTGAAGGTGGTTTTAAAGAGGGGCTACACCATGCACCTTATAATGACATGGTTGCACTGGTACAGCCATGCCATAATAAGTATCCTGGTGTAGACAAAGTCCTATTCAGCAAGTATCTCCATTCATTTCCATGGCTTTCACATTGTAAGTTCTCCCAATGTTATCTTCCCAGCTGGAGCATTAGCACATGCTGAAAGTCACTTTTAGACAGGATGGGTGAGAGATTTAACCCTTGAATTGACGACCCATTCGTTAAATAGTCAAACATATGCAATGGAGGAGGACTATTTAAGATTTCTCTTCCCCGCAGCTTCAATTAAAAGTTCCTCATTTTCATCCCCATATTCTTTATGATTCACGTATACCAACATAACATAACTTTTCTTAAGTACTATGATCAGTATAATGACAATTGTAGTGCAGTTGCTATTAGCAAAAACAAAGTTTAGATCATGTTTATTTAGTGCCGTTGCTAGAACAAAGTGAACTTCTATCATAATCTCTCCTAGATGCAAGTTAAATATATTTAAGTGTCAGAATGAAAGCCTAATGTATTTTCCATAAAGAACTGTATGCATTAGTCTCCATTGACCAATAACAAATACATATTTAATCATGTGATGAAGACTATCTGTCTTAAAAATAAACTAGATAGAAATAAGTGTCATGTTATGTGTTATTTTTGTAGTTAATGGGAAGGAACATCTATGCATTTTTTCTGTCCTGTGCTTACAAGTCCTTTGAAGTAAGGACAACATATATCTCAATTGTAAAGCTTAATGGCTTTGGCTTAGCAAAACATGCTTGATTACTTTTAATGGAGAGTTCTGAAATGAAATAAGAAAGACATTTCCTTAATTACACCATGAATGGGGAGAAAATCTTAATCACATTTGACTGCAGATAACTAGACTCGTGACTCTCACGACAAGATGTAAACCTGCAAATGGAGGTTGCAACCAGGCTAAAGGGATTTATGCAGGCATGGTGAAGCTGCAGAAGTCCAGGATGTTCAAAGCACAGGGAGGAAACAGGCTGCATCTCTTGCAGCGATTGCAAGGAGGGGAGCCTTCTTCTAATAAGCAAAATTCCACAGAAGTGATATCAACACCCTTATGACTTTTACATCTTGGTGTCTCAAAACTTAGACTTCCCTATCTTGGCTTGCATCTCATTCTCAAGTTTAGTATCAGGGGAGTAGCCATGTTAGTCTACAGCCACAAAAACAACAAGGAGACCCACAGCACTTTAAAGACTAACAGATTTATTTGGGCGTACGCTTTCATGGGCAAAAGCCCACTTTGTCAGATGCATGACAAAGCTTATGCCCAAATAAATCTGGTAGGGCGCAGCTTCACAGCATCCGTAGCTCAAAATAAACTATGCAATTTGGCACTGTCTACACAGCACTTATTTATAAATAAATTGCTATTCAAAAACTTCCCTTACTCCTTGTGGAATGAGATTTACAAGGATGTCAGAATAGCGAGCCTGTTACCAGAGGTATCCCAAAATAGCATTGCAGTGTAGACATGGCCTTAGTCTTTAAAGTGCCACAGGACTCCTCATTGTGTTCTCAAGTTTAAGTCCTAGTTTGGGCTAAATTGCCAACCCAAAATAAAGTTTCTAAAAGTCAGACAGGCTCTTAGAAGAAGAATAAGCAGGTTATACCAAAACTAGCACCTGAACTAACCTACACTCCCCATGTTACACTTTGGGTTTGAGAAATGCCAAACTCCCAGGCTACATCTACACTGCAGAACTATTTTGAGATACCGGACGTATCCCAAAATAGCTATCCTGCATCTTAACAGCAAGCCCATTGTTTTGAAATATAATGGGCTTGCTATTCTGACGTCCCTGTAAACCTCATTCCACGAGGAGTAAGGGACATTTCAGAATAGCGGGTTATTTTGAAATTTGGCACTGTGTAAAATGCACCAAATTACAAAATAAGCTATTTCAAAATTGTCTCAAAATAAGCTACGTAATTTGTGTAGCTCAAATTGCGTAGCTTATTTTGAGCGACAGGTGCAGTGTAGACGCACCCCCAGGGTGAAATAAACAGTTAAACCATTGATGACAGATCTTGTGAATGTCTCATGATGCAGGGTGTTTTTCATAAAGCCTGAACTCCTACAGTCGTGGACTTGAATGTCAATTTCAGCTTTCATTTAATATTAGCCTTTCCACTTCCACAGGAAAGCCTGGGTCCTTGAAGTAAGCGCATGCAAAGGCTCAAAAAAAAAAAAAAAAGTAAATCAAAACAGTTCCAAACTGATTCTTTTAAATCTCATGATTTTGAAGTCAATTCCCAGCTTTGGCTTATTATTTTTGACCATTGAGTGCTGGCAACCCTGAGTGACTTTTTAAGTCTAAGCTAATTCATTTGCAATATATGGTGAGGGCGCTGAAAGTGAAGAGGTCTGTGTTTGTCTAGTAGCAACCCAGCCCAGTTTGATTTCCTGAAAGGTTGGTGTCTCTCCAAACTAGATGTTTCCTGAATCCTGTCCCTGTTCTTCCAGTTTATTTCCCCATGATACATGAGATACTTCCTGCACTTGCCACCCTTAAAGTGGATTGAGTGACTCAAGAATCCAGTTGACTTCTTACTGAAGTTTGTTTCCAAACTTGATCTTCTCAGGGCTGAACATAGGGTTATCTCTGTCCTTAATAGGTTCTGGCCAAAACCCACTAAAGGCATGTCTACACCAGGAAATTATTTCAAAATAACGTATTTTGAAATCATAACTCCCGAAATAACTATTTTGAAATAGTGTGTTCACACTAGAGGCAAGCCTTGAAATTAGTCTGAGACACGGTCTCTTAGGCCACATCTACACTGAACTTTTTTTTAAAAAATAAGCTGTTCCGGAATAGTTATTCCGAAATAGCTTATTTTGAAATAGGACTTCTATACTGCAGAGAAGCCTCAAAATTAGTCAAAGGCAGGCTTCCCTAATGTAGACGTAGTATCTCGATTTAGCGCCCCAGGAGGAATAACTTAGAATGGCCCTGGTGAGGGGCTATTTCAAAATAGCAGCATGGAGAGTCTACACATGCCTTATTTCAAAATAGCTATTTCGGAATAAGCATTATTCCTTGTAGAATGAGGTTTACAGATTTTGGAATAAGCCGTCCGTTAGTTCAAAATTATTTCAAAATAGCAGAATGGCTGTGTAAATGCTCGCATTGTCATTTAGAAATAATGCTAGTTATCTCAAAATAATGGTGCAGTGTAGACGCTCCCTTAAACTGGAGGTGCTACCTTAACATAGAGCTCAGGAAGCACTCAGGAGCAATTTCTTTGACTGACTGTGGGGAGTAGTTATTTCAAAATAGCAGCAGTGGAGCATCCACACTACCGCTATTTCAAAGTAACTATTTTGAAATACGTATTATTCTTCATGGAAAGCAGGAGTTACTATTTTGAAATAACTAAAATGACGGGCTTGGTAGCGTGGGCACTTTGCTTGTTATTTTGAAATAACACCCTAGTGCAGACCAGAGCTAGCTGAAGCTAATGGTAGATTCAAAGAAAACTCCACCAACACATGACCCAAAGTAGAAAATAAGCAACAAACTAGCCTGTATTCATTCAAGATCAGGGAAAGAGGAAAGGAAATCACCCTGTGGTGTATGCTGTCATCAAGACTCAATAATGCATTTTAATAAAACCAGCATAAACTACCAATTTAACCCTTTCATACACATGCATCTTAGGCCCCCGAGTCTCTATAAAAAGCTGCTGGAGGGAAATCAAAGGCATTAAAATTCAGAGTCCATTTAAATAGCTGGGAAAAAAAGCATAGAGATATGGAGGAGAAAATAAAATTCACTATTAGTGCAAGTGTCTCTTCCTCCCCACTCCCTCCAAGAATCCTTCCACCCTGCCCCTCGTCCCATGTACACACACACAATAGAGTTCATATGCTGCCACTTTAAGGCAAAAATGCCACTGGTCCATTATGTATTCTCTCAGAGTTTTACGGGCAAAAACCAAACAAACAAATCAACAAAAAATAAAACAAAACAACCTAAAATCTTCAGCACTGTCCTATTTGGCTGATCTACTCTGATTTACTGTTGTGATTGTTGACTAGCTGACCACTGATTTTAGCACAGAGGTATAGTAGTGAGAGATTGACATGGATTTCATTAAAATTCAAGAAACTCAACTCCACAGAGAGCATGACTAACTTCCTTATACATGACAAGAATCCCCACAGATGGTTCTTCACCCTTGCTAAAGGAATTAAGTCTACCAAAAGAAACCCTGTCTATAAGCAGCCAATTCCCCAAATCTACAGGCTCATCTGCACAGAAATTCTTTATACTGTCATTCTTAAGTACCTTAGGGTAGCAGTGAAAGACAGGGAGTCAACAGGGAGCGTCGTCTGCTGCCTTCACTACCCCTCAAGCATGCTGGTGGCACAGGGATGATGGGATTATAAAGTAAACACAATAAAACACAGTACTAGGGCATTCAGTGGCCACAGTATGTTTGCTTGCTTATCTTTTCTCTGTAAGAGCAGCAGATGAAATTCTTATTACAACTACACAGAGCCTGCGTACCAAATTGGCAGTTATTAAACCATTAAGCCAGTCCACAAGTGAATACTGAATTTAGTTTTGCAGACCAATTAAATTCCCCCTTTCATACACTCTTCCTCCCCCCCTCCATTATTCTCTCAAGCGCCACATTTTATCATCAAATGTTTAAATTAGCTCTCTCTCACACACGCATACACACAAAGACGTGTTAATAGCGGGCTACATTGTGTCACTGCAGATGAGGTAGAAGAAGCTTCGTTTACCAAAATAATCCTTCTGCCCTGTTTTTCTGTCAATCAAACCTGCAGTAATTAAAATTAAAAGGAGGAGGGGTAGGGAGCCTCTTGCATGGAGAACAAAAGAGCAGGCATTTTATGGAGACAAGAGAATAGTAATTAAAATAAATTATTAATATAAAAATGTTGTTGCATGTTAAACGAGGACGCTGTCCAGAGAAACCAGGAAGGTTTAAACATTTGCTATATTTTTGCTTAGAAAACCCAACCACCCTAGAAGATATGAAACCTTCCCCTTTTAGGTCACTGGTTTGAATCTATTGGTTCCATAGCAACCAAATTCCATCACCAACTGACAATTGTTGGGAAGTATAAAGGGGAACACGCCGCCCCCCCCTGCCCTCAGCAGTGTTGCCCTTGGGTCGGGCTGGGTTTGACAGACTGTCTTCCTCTTAGGTGTTCCTCTTTTTTGCTCTATATCCACCGTATGGAGTCTGTTCTTCATCCAGCTCATAACTTCAATGCCACCCCTTTTGGAGTACACCTAAAGAGTCCAGAAACATGGACATCTTCAACAGTTGACAAGGGATTTAGGGCTCCCTGCTTTGGGATTTCAGAATCTGAACCCTTGCACCTTCCAAATCTTACCCAATTAGCTTTCCCACTGAGGAATAGTCTTCTGCCTTTCTGTGTCCTTCACATTCAGTTATCCTTCCTCTCAGGAAAAAAAAATAAAGCTGCATTTCTCTGTGGAGTACTTGAAAAAAATATGGTTGTAAGGGGAGGTCACATAATTCTTGGTTTGGAAACCTTCATAGTGTTCAACCAGTAAGAGGGGCACAGTACGTAACTAGTGAAAAGGGATTTTGGAACAAATAGTACTTTAGGGTATCCACAACCCCAGGGCCGACCCACAACATTTTGGCACCTGAAGCTGGGAGCTCAAATGACGCCCCCATGCTCCCTTGCTTGGGCCAAAACTTTGAAAGGTCTCAGTTCTGCCTTCTTCCTGTTCTACTCCTCTCATGGTACTGCTCTGCTATCTACATATGCACCAGCAGCAGACACAATTTTCTACACTCTGGGTCCTAGTGGCGTCCCCCTCCACCTCCCCCCCACCAACAGTCTGGCACCTGAGGCGGCCGCCTCCGTTCGCCTTATGGTAGGGCCAGCCCTGCACAACCCATTTCACAGTCAAGGCTTATTTTTCTGTAAGGGGGGAGGGTGTTTTTTGCTTATATGGAAGATTGAGTTTTCCTCTCCCTCAAATTCCTGGAAAAGGAGTGTTCTATGGATGTCACTGTGACAGACCCCCCCCTCCCCATGGTTTCTGAAATGGACTTATGGAAATGAATATACATATCTCAAAAGTGTTTTGAGCGAATCATTTTGTGTAACCCATCAATCTTCATGTCACGATCCACTGGTTCTCTTTATCTTACTCTGTTGTATGTATCATTTGAGTGTGTAAAATTAGACACAGGGAGTGGGGAATAATTTGTGAGTTTCAAATGTATGAATGAGAGACATGGAGGGTGTTACCCTCAACTGTTAAATTATCTCTTTCATCCTTCAACTGAGCAGTGATTGGTAGGGAGTGGCCTCAATCCTTAACAAAAAGAATAGGAGAGGAGAGGTCTAGGTCTTTTGGCTGGGCTGAACCTGGAGGAAGAAGCCTGAAGCCCCAGGGTGGGGAGACAGACCTGGTTTAGAGTGGCAGCTGGAAAAGAGGTTTTAGGGTGAGTTTGATTAAGTTTGCACTGAGGTTTCAGTGGAGAATTAGCCAAGCGGTTTTGTTTCTTTTGATTTGTAACCTAGGGTATGTCTACACTACAGCACTAATTCGAACTAACTTAGTTAATTCGAACTAAGCTAATTCGAATTAGCGCATCTAGACTTAAAAACTAGTTCGAATTAGCGTTTTGCTAATTCGAACTAGCATGTCCACATTGAGTGGACCCTGAACCGAAGTTAAGGCTGGCCGGAACTAGTGCCAGCAGGGCATCAGGCTAGGACTTAGAGCGTGGAGCTGCTGCCTCAGGCTAGCCGAGGGCTGTGCTTAAAGGGACCCGACCCCCCACCCCGGACAGACAGTTCTCAGGGTTCCCCGCTTGCTTGTCTACCTCAATGAGGGACAGCAAAGCAGTCCTGTCTTGGAGTGCCCTGAGTGCCCACACTCGGCACATCACAGCACTCGGCCATCAGCCCGGCTGCACTTGCCGCAGGCTGCCATCCGGGGGGGGGGTGTCATTCGGGGGGCTGTCAGGATCCAGGATGCCCTGCAGGAGAGCTTCCACCCGGAGGAGCTCGCAGAGCCACCCGAGTCCTCCCCATCGGGGGCTCGTGCCCCATTCCTCCCTCACCTCCTTCCACTTACCCTTCGCTAGCCCCCTTTCCTGATGTAAAAAATAAAGGACACGTGTGTTCAAAAATAGAAACTCTCTTTATTTAACAAAAGTGAGGGTGGGGGGGTGGATTAACCTCTGGGGAGACTGGGAAAAGGAGGTGGGAGAGGGGAAGAGAGAGGGTGGGTGGAAACCTGGGAGGAGGGAGCTGGAAGGGGGAAGCCAGGGGAAGAAGGAGGAGGGGAAGTCTAAAACTATGGTACGCCATATCTTCAGTATTGTGTAGAGATGGGGTCTCCTCACCTCAAAAAAGATATTTTGGCCTTGGAAAGGGTTCAGAAAAGGGCAACTAAAATGATTAGGGGTTTGGAACTGGTCCCATATGAAGAGAGGCTAAAGAGACTGGGACTTTTCAGCTTAGAAAAGAGGAGACTGAGGGGGGATATGATAGAGGTCTATAAAATCATGAGTGGTGTGGAGAGGGCGCATAAAGAAAAGTTCTTCATTAGTTCCCATAATAGAAGGACTAGAGGACACCAAATGAAATGAATGGGTAGCAGGCTTCAAACTAATAAAAGAAAGTTCTTCTTCACAAAGCAAATAGTCAACCTGTGGAACTCCTTGCCACAGGAGTCTGTGAAGGTGAGAACTAGAACAAAGTTTAAAGAGAAGTTAGATAAAGTCATGGAGGTTGGGTCCTTGGAGTGCTATTAGCCAGGGGGTAGGAATGGTGTCCCTGGCCTCTGTTTGTGGAAGGCTGGAGATGGATGGCACGAGACAAATGGCTTGGCCATTGTCTTCGGTCCATTCCCTCCGGGGTACCTGGTGTTGGCCGCTGTTGGCAGACAGCTACTGGGCGAGATGGACCTTTGGTCTGACCCAGTATGGCCATTCTTATGTTCTTATGTTCTAAGCTCAGGGTTGGGGGTCTCACTGGACCAACTTGATTTTCATGCAAACCTGCTCCTGGGTTCGCATGTGGCCTTTGGTGGCCAGGCTGGCAGCTATCCTGCCCTAGACGGCCGCTTTCCTGTGCCTAGTGCGGAGATTGTGGACGTTGGAGGTCTCCCCCCAAACGTCGATGAGGTCCACGATCTCCACACTAGACCAGGTGGGCGTCCACCTCTTGCGGCCCCGGGCAGGCTCCTGGGAGCTGCCAGACTGGTCCCGGGAAGAGGGGGAGGGCTGGGTGTCAGCGGGTGGCTGGCTCGTGCCGCGCCAGGTGCAGGGTCTGCTGGCTGGGTGCTGGCAGGCTTGCACCTGGAACGGGCACCGTAGCCAGACTGTGGCCCTTTAAGGGCTCCGGGGCCGGGAGGGGGGCAGATGAGTTTCCCTGGCTTGGCCCAGAGTGGCCACCAGGGCAACCTGGGAAGGGCTAGCCTCCCACTAGTTCGAATTAAGTGGCTAGACAGCCCTTAATTCGAACTACTTAATTCGAACTAGGCGTTAGTCCCCATAGAATGAGGTTTACCTAGTTCGAATTAAGCGCTCCGCTAGTTCGAATTAAGTTCGAACTAGCGGTTTGCGTGTGTAGCACCTATGAAAGTTAATTCGAACTAACGGCTGTTAGTTCGAATTAACTTTGTAGTGTAGACATACTCCTACTTTGCTCTGCCTACTGTAGTAAGTTGAGGGTCAGTAACCTGGAATAAGTAGGCCTAAATAGAGGCCTGAAACATGAAAGCAGCAACAGGCCTGCAATCTAGTGAGCAAGACTTTGGTTCAGTAACACAGGAGCCAAGAAAGAGGCCCTACTGATAACTGTGTAATTGTGTAAGCTAGGTCGAGCATGGAAGGACACAGAGAGGCACTGGGACTGTAAGCCAAAGGGGAGTAATGGAACATCTTAATAAGAAATGTCTTGGTACAAAGACTCCCCAAAAACTAATGCACATACCGACCTAGGTTCAGAACCAGTTCAGAATTGACAGCATGAAGGATAGTAAGTAAGCCCCCCTTCCGTAAAGTAAGGGGTGGTATCTAGGCAACAGAGGGTGGCAATCTGGTATGTAAAGAAATTATGTAAATTGTTTGTACCTGTCTATAAAAGGACACTGCAAAGGGTGCTCTCCAGCCGACCTTGGGGGGGGGGGCTCACTAGGCTCCTGAACGGCAGATGTCATTGCCTAAACTTACAGAATGCACAGTTGCTTAACTTTGACTAACTGCTGTTAATATCTGTTATATGGCAATAGGCCTGACCGGTGTTGGTACCTTGTCAACACTGGCCATAGTGCCCAGTGGTGTAACATTGTACTGATCTCTGTTACCAACTGGTAGAGCTTCGCATTTGACAATAAACCTGCTCGATTGATTTCAAACCTTGCCTGCATCTGTCGTTTCGGGGGGCCTCTCAGAGATCTCCTGTGTTGACCCAAGTTCACGGGGTCTAACACTCTAGATAAGGGAGTACTGATTGTTACGCACGCAGCTGAAAGTTTATCATCACCGACGGAGTAGAGATCCTGTCTGGAGCGCGCCAGGACGACCCTGACCAGACGATGCTGACGCTGACAGTTCAGACCACCGAAGGTACCGAGGTACAGAACACTGAGGTACGACACCTACTTTCACTTATTACTACTTAAATCCTACTGCTTCAACTTAATAAAACCATTTATATTTTCTATCAAACCCAGTGTAAGCGATTGTTACCTGGGGGGAAAGCCAGTGTGCACATTCCCCCTTTCATTGCTAAAGGGGGCTTACCTAATTCTTTGGGGTTTGATCCCATCTGGGGAGTGCTCTCTCAGGAGGCTGGGCCCTAAACTGCACTCTTCTTGGACCTGAAGTGGTTCAGTGTCTGTACTGCCTCTCGGTGGGGGCAGGGACCTCAGCTCGGGGCCTTGGCTGGGGGAGACCAGAGGAGCTGGCCCAGCAGGACTGGGTGGTGAGGAGCCCCAGAGAGCAGGAAGGAGAGTGGCAGTGGCCGTGTCAGCACCCCAGGAGGCACCCCTGAGGGGTCGTCTGTGACCGCACCCCATCACAGTCACGTCTTTGTAGTTTGAACCTCTGGAAAAATCTGTCTGGAAAAAGTAGCCACTCCTGACACAGAGAATCTTTTAGAGTACTAAATGCCCTGTTGCAGACTTCAGGCAACGTGATTCCTTTTAGGACTGATATCCTGTAGGGAGATATGTCCTTCAGTGAGGAGTAAGCAAAAGTTATGTCAAAGTGCCACAAAATGCCTAAGATAGCCAGCTAGGCCCAGAAAGTTGGGATGAGACAGATTTTTTGTTGTTGCTGTTTTTGGTATAAGGCAGTTTTCTAGGGCTTGTCATTTGTCAATTAGCAGTCATGACTTTTCCATCTCTGTGGTATTAGTGAGATATGTAACTTCCCAGTTAGCCATCATATAATTGTACAGATTTGCAGTGAATCCTGAAAAGCCAGTAGGGTGGAGGTAACAGAACATTTGTGGTCATTCCAATTACAGCTGTAAATCATGTCATCTATACATACTGTGGCAAACTGACCCTTAGGTAGCATTTGGTCCATGAGCCTTTAGAAAGTGGCTGCTGCCTCCTGGAGACCAAATCATACAGTTCAGAAATGGTTGAGATTGGATGGGGTAGATAAAATTGTCTTCTCCTGGATTCAGAGGTTAGAGGGATCTGCCAGTATCTGTCTATATGTGATAAAATGGAGATGTATCTGGCAGCTTTCAACCTAGGCATAAGGCATAAAACCTTGACACTGAATTTATCTTTCTGAAATCAATACAGAAACAGGCTCTCCCATCAGATTTGGTACCATGGAATTGGAACTTTTCCAGCCACTGAGAGACTCCTCCACTACCTCCAGGTTTAACATGGCTCATAGCTCTTCTTGCATGGTGTCCCACATTGTTTGAAGGACTGGTCATGGATTCTCACCCATTTTCTGATTAAGTGAACATGTGATGATACACCAGGTGAGTCTGTTATAGCAAAGTTGAAAATATGGTAGGGAAGGAGTCGATCAGCTTTTGCATTTGGGCTTTCATCTCTGGTTGAAGCTCTTTTCCAATAGGTATGTGTTGTATGGTTACTGGTGCTTGAAGGCCTAGTCCAGGTTCAGGTGCACAGGATATTATGAAGAGTCCTTCTTACTCTTTCCAGGTTTTTGAAAGGTTGATGGGGTGCTCTGGTTTTCTTCTTCTTCCCTGTTTGTCTCTCTCCCTACTCAACCAGTTCCCTTTGGGTATGTCTACACTACAGAGTTTTTACGTCCACACTGCAATTGCAATCTTTCAAAAGAAAATCAAAAAGAACAGAGGTGTTTTCCCAGCATTGGTACTCTTCTTTCTACAAGGAAGAAACCTTTTTCTGAAAGAGCTCTAACCTAATAGCTTTCTTTGACAGTGTGAATGGGGTGGGGGGAGTGCAGTAGATGTGATATATCTTGATTTTAGTAAGGCTTTTGATACAATCTCCCATGATTTTCTCATAAACAAACCAGGGAAATATAACCTAAATGGAGCTAATATAAAGAGGGTGCATAATTGGTTGGAAAACCAATACCTGAGTGTAGTTATTAATGATTCACAGTCAAGATGGAAGGGCACCAGTTCTGGGCCTGGCTCTGTTCTTCCTCTTGTCATAAAAGCCAAGGCTGGAATAAGGCAGATTAAGCTAGCTTTCATCCTTAAAAGAAGGCTTCATAGATCATAGTTAAACTATGTTGGTGGAATAGGATTGGAAAACAGACATATCTACTGCGGCTTAATTAATATCTGTGCTGTGGGTGCATAAGGATGGTTTGTTTCCATTTTTGCCGATCTGGCATGGTTTCTTAACTTAAATCTGATGTATCAGTTATTACTTAAGGCATGAATAATATTTTACCAGCCTGCACATCTTAGTCTGCTTCTTGCATGTCCTCTATATTGTTAAATCTTATGAGTTTTCCCTCTCTGAGAAATTATCAAAGGAACAACCCTTTCACTTGGCCCCTTTGGCAGGTTTCTCCAGCTATCCAATAGTACACCTGGCATGGTAGATGCTCTGGCTTCCTTCTTAACACATGTTCCTGACATTTCTTCTTCTTTTCTAGATGACACTAGAGATAATGAATTGTTGATCTCTGATAACTCTCACCATTTGTGCTAAATACATTCAATTTCACAAGTAGTATTTTCCAAAAGCACCTGAACATTTGTCTGCACCTTTGGTTGATTTTCAGTTTTCCACATCCACAGGTGAAGGGTGCATCGTTTGTGAGCAAAAAAATCAAGGAAGGGGAAAGGAAAGAGAAATAAATTACGGGCAGTTTACAGTAAAACTCCGATAGTCCGGCATCTAACTGTTCGGCACTCCCGATACTCCGGCATCCAACTGTTCGGCACTCCTGATACTCTGGCATCAAAATGCCAAGCGCTCTACACCAGCTGATTAAAAAGCCTGCCGCTCAGCACACGTGCTGGCTGTAACCAGACAGAGCATAAGGTTGGGGGGGGAGGAGGGAGATCGTGTTACAGTATGGAGAAGAGCATTTTGCTTCAGCGAAGGGGAAAGGGGAGGGGAGGAGGAGGAGGATCAGGTTACAGCACAGAGGAGCCGTGAAGAGGAAAGGGGAAGGGAGAGGGAAGGAGATTATGTCCTGGCCAGCTGTTAAGCCATGCAGCTGTACCGGACCTCCCGATTCTCCGGCAAATCTGATAATCCGGCACCACCTAGGTCCAAAACGTGCCGGATCGGAAGTCTACTGTAATACCATTTCCCTAAAACAGGCACTTCCTGCACAGTGTCAAATGAGGAAGTGTGATGGAATATGCATGCAATCATGTGGTAATTTCTACACAAATAAACCATCACTGTTGAAAAGTTAGGTTTTGACTTTAAGAGCCTTTGAACCTTGAGTGGCACTGTCCCCCCCTATAGGATTCTGATGGAAATATGCTCTCCGGAGGTGACTGAGCTGAAGGTGCTATCAGTGCAAAGGACAAGGACCTGCAGACAGTGGTAAGAATGTGTTTGCTGCCCACTCTTGATTTAAAAAAAAAAAAGCCCCATCAGAATCTGTGGCACTTAAAGCATACCGCAAAACCCCTGTTTGCTTGGGATATTAGAGAACCTGCTTGTCGGGGTTGGAGATGTTCTGTTGGCTGCGGGTCTGGGGGGTTGAGACTGCCTGTCCATAGGTTGCTGGGAAAAGGATTGTGTTTTCATAGCTCCAAACCCTGTGGCAGGGGTTTTCTACATGCAAATAAGAAGCTGAGGTCATGGGAGCTATCAAACATATAGTGCCAGACTCTGATCTCAGATGCATGAGAAGGCAGGAGCTTCCATGGAGCTTAGCAGATTTACTCTTGACAGATACTGGTGTAAATGAGATCAGAATCTGGCTGGTAGCAATTTGTGTGGCACAGGGCAAGGTTTCATAGCATCCTTATCTCTGGATGTGTCACGAGATAAAGTCTAGTTCAGTTTGGAGAAGGGGAATGAGGTGCAATGCTGCCAGGAAATGCTTTTAGACTCAGAACTTCAATTACCCCGGTGACTGGAATTGTCCATGAAAATATAGGCTGAGACGAGGAGCTCTCTTAGGTGTCTTGCTTAATATGCATTCTTCGAAATATAAGCACCACATAATTTCCACCGTAGTACAAATGTTCAGGCTTGTACTAGAGATGTTCCTGAGTGCATAATGACAGAAGCTTTTGTCATCTGTGCATTACCACTTCAGTCCAGGTAGGAATTAATGGCTCTGGAAAATACTATTATAATAGAACATGATACAGCACAGTCTCTCAGCAATTGTGGGAAGATGACAACCCATCACAGCACTGTGACAGCTAAGGGTAGGGAGGAGTACAGGATTAAATATGAAATGATTGTTAACACAACACCTTTTTCCTACAGTATTATAATAAGTATAATTAGAGTTTTAAGATGGAGACCTAACCTTGAATCTGTTTGTTATGCTTCACTTGCTGTACTGTCATTCCACATCACACCTGGTGTAAATTCATTTTTTAAGGGTTGTTGGTTTTGTTGGTGGTGGTTTTTTCGTTTGTTTGTTTTGTTTTGAGAATCATATTGTAACGATGATTTACTAACCATAGAATTTATTTGAACTGTAATCTAGCTATATCAAAATGTAGTATAACATGCTGAGGGCTGGCTTTTGCAGCAGTTTAGGTAGACAGGGTCCTGAAGGTAAACCTCAGAGTTCAACAAGAATAATATTTTTGGTCACAACCCAGGACACAGCTGATCCATATTCCAAACCTGGTATATGTATAGAATATACTCAAAAGCCCTAACCCAAACCTCCTGAAATCAATGGAGAGGCTCCTGTTGATGTTAATGGGCCAAAACCCATGGTATAGAAGAGCTGAGTTTACTGACCAGTAATCAGTGGGATTTGCCATTTGACCATGGGCTTATCAAGATAATATTAGGATTCCTATGGACCTTAGAGCAGGTCTAGAGTTACTGAGAGATCGGTGGTGTGACAATCGATCCCCCAGGAGTTGATTTAGTGGATCTAGGACTAGACCCTCTAAATTGACTGTTAATTGTTCTCTCATCAATTCCGGTACTCCATCAGAATGAGAAGCGTAAGGGGAGTCGACAGAAGAGTTTCTCCAATTGACTCTTGCAGCGGCAACCTCACGGCAACTCAGTTTAAGGTACACTGTTGCTAGCTACTCTATTCACATAGCTGGAGTTGCATACCTTAGGTCCACATTGTCCCCTTATTGTAGACCTGCCTTTAGTCTTTCTAGGATAAGAATTGTCTAATCAGGGGAGTATACATCAAGGATAAAAGTTTGCAGCCTACTCAGAGCAAACACAGTAATGCCAACATTTTCATAGTTGGCTGTTGATTCTGAATGCCTCAGCATTGTGCATGACCTGCTTATGGGAAACTTGGGCCTGATTTCAGGGCTGCTGAATACTCAGTACCTCTGTTAGTGGGAGCTGTTGGGCCTCAGAACCTCTAAAAGTCAGGTCCCAGTTAAGTACCGAGACATCAGTGAGCACTTTGGGCCTTACTCCTTTAGCAGCTGTGGATACTTGTGCTGGAGCTGACATTGCTGTCTCCTCTGATGACCATGATGTCTGCACACATGCAGCAACACAGATGCAGGACCATAATTATAACCCAGATTTCTGAAAAGTTTGGATCCAGCTATAAACTTTGCAGTTCACATCCCCCCCAACCCCAGAGAAATAAACACATGCTTCTAATTAGGAGACTGTATGTGGCAAGATGAAATATAAATTGAACTCATTATTAGAACTAGTCAGAAATTGATTCCCTCCCTCCTTTCCCTTGCAGGAAATTGAATTTTTTGCTGAAAAAAATAATAAAAAACAAATATATTTTGGTTGAACAGAAATATCTCGTTTCTGAAAAGCCACTGCAGTGCATTGTGAAAGTTATACTTCAGGAATCTAATGCTCCAATTCTTCTTGATAGGCTAGACTCCCTGATTGGACCATATCTTCCATGACACAAAAAGGTCTCCCCTCTTGGTAAAGGAAGGCAATGCTTCAAGGGAGATTAAGTCCATCTTGGGAACACAGCCCACAAAAGCAAATGGGAGAATGAGAGATCCAAATTATATCTCCATGGAGACACTGAGGCAGAATTTCAGAAGAGAAATATTTCTGGTTCCAAGAACTTATGCTTTTGGACCAAAAAAACCCTAAATTTTCTGCAGAAAGAGCAAATTTTTCACAAAATATTTCATTTAGTTGAAAACCCAGTTTTCCATTGATTAAATAGTTCTGGCAAGAATCAGTCAGCACTATTCTTCTTTTCCTGGATACAGAATGTTTCTGAGATTTCATAAAATTCATTTATTTCCCCTCCCCTTCCCCCCACACACACATTGGTCTTGTCTACACAGTCCCATTCTGGTTGAAGAGTGGAAGCAGAGATGAATGTCATAAGTTCATTCTCATGGGATTCTTTGGTTGACAAAAGGTAAGAAGGGCTTACATTTGCAAATGTGCATTACAAAGAGGTTCAAAGATTGTTTGGGTGAGAATGGGAACACATTTAAATTTCTGTGGAAAAGAAGGGGGGAAGAGATGTTGTCTAAACTGAACCTCTGAACTCTTGTAAGATTCATTCATCACTAAGTATTAGAATAAAAGTTGGTTCCTTACAAGACGAGTCAAATCACTGTGTGTGTGTGTGTGTGTAATATAAGTAAATATGATTATTATTATTTACCCTGCACCATTTATGACATTCTCATTAGGGACAGGGCAGGAGGGATCGTATTTGGATGGAGAAAGCGGGCAACTGCACGTTTGCTTTGTAACCAACTTGGTTTGAGATCATGGGCAAATCACTTAGGCCCATATTTTCAAACCTGGGTGAACAAATGTAAACCACCCTGAGACACCTTATTAACATCAGACTAATGCTCAGGGTTGTTGGGAGTCTGAGTTCACATGTCCATGCAGCTCTATTCGTAATCAGGACGACAGAAGAATTGTAGCAGATTAGGTTGGAAGATACCTTAGGAAGTCATCTAATCCAACCCCCTGCTCTGAGAAGGAACTGAGGGGTACATCTACACAGCAGCGTTACTTCGGAATAATGGCCGTTATTCCGAAATAACACAGTGTGTGTCTACACTGCAAGCCTTTATTTAGAAATAATGTTGAGCTGGAGGACTTCTTACTCCATCTCATGGTAACCCTCATTTCATGAGGAGTAAGGGAAGTCGAAGGAAGAGTGTTCTTCCTAATGTGTAGACAGCACCAAAAGCCGACTTAAGCTATTTCGACTTTCATCTACGCAATTGACATAACTGAAGCTGCGTAGCTTAATTTGACTGTATCTCTGCTGTGTAGATGTATCCTGAGAGGGATATTAAATCTCATGCATCAGCATTCAAGCCAACTGCCATCAGTGATCAGGATGAGACCTCATGTAGGAGCAGATTACCCCATACCACCTTCTGCACGGTTTCTTTCATTTTCCTGTGAAGCATCTGTTGCTGGTGATTTTCAGGGCACAGATATACATGGACCATTCCAGTCTGGCAATTCTTTTGTTTCCATAAATCTAATATACTCCTTAGATTCTGGAAGACAGGAAACAAGTAATAGCAGATCATGACATTCATAGTGAGACTTTTGTTAAAACCATTATTAGTCACAATCACTGAAACAGAGAGTGATTTTTGGACCACAGGAATTCAACAGTGTGTAGAATTGTTATTACTGTTTGCTTTCTTGTTATTTTGTTTGGGAGAGGATGAAACAAAGGGGGTGAGTGTTATGGTAGTTTGGATGACTGAGCACCACAAAAGATCAAGAAATAAAACATCTGTTACAGAACATGTGTTGTAACTCCAGGGTATAGACTGAAACCAGTCAATAATATCTGAGAGTTAATGGAAGAATGAATAAATAAATGTATACAATTATAATTCCCTCTACTGTCCCAACCCTAAGGAATCTGTAGACACAATTGCTCTAGTTCTGTAAAATGTGAATGATGGTTAGAATCCATGCAGCAGAGTGTTCTCAGATTGCCAATTTTTGAAATTTAGAGGTTAGAATAAAAGTCTGGAAGTCTAAATTGGTGTAACATATACATTCTTCTGGCCCACCAAGTATTATGTTACACTTGTGTAGGCGTCTTCCAGTTTCAGACAAATCTGTGGATTTATTATATGTGGACTACAAATAGGAGAGGAAATACTGACTCGTGGATAGGGCATGGAACTAGGATTTTTGACCTCCGGAACATTGATCCTTTTGTAAGTGTAGACATGCCCAAAGAGTGGAAGAGGGAAACAGGCACAGGTGAGTAAAGTGACTCACCCAGAGTCACACAGACATTCAGTGTCAGAGCCTAGAATAGAACCAATTTCCAGCCTAACATCCTACCTATTAAACAACGCTGCTTCTCAGTACAAAAGTATGAAACCTATGAACACACATTTGGATTTAATGCCACAAAGCCGCTCAGAAACCACTCCAACCTTGTAAGTATGGCTTGAATGTATGGAATCACAGGATCTGAAACGGACCAAAGGTTCACATGAACGAGATTGCTGGGTCTTCCACTGATGGATGTGCTAACCTCAGAAGTTGCATAGGGTAAGCTAACAAGCACATACTTATGCTTAGCTGAAGTCTATTGGAATCTCACTGCTCTAGAAACTAGGCTGGAATGAAATCAAGCTTCCTTCTAATGTTTCCTGTGCTCGGTGGCTCCATTGAGCAATGAAATGCTAGAGGAACAGCCTTTCTTGTGGGTTACAAGGAGTTTCTGCAGATTTAGTGGTAAATAAATGAAAAAAGCCAACCAGGAGCATCACCAGACACTTAATGGAACTCAGACCATTCCATCACTCCTCTCTAATCCAGGCAGCACTTTTGCACATGAAGTGTATTTACATTTTGGGTTGTAGTTGTCATTTCCAGCATGGGTGGACATAGCCATGTAGGCTAAAAATAGAAGTCTAGCCTCCATAGCACAGAGAGGAACACCCTGACTATCCACCTTGCATCTTGGACTGGTACATACTCCTCCGGCTGCTGCAGCTGTCATGGCAACCCTTCTGTTCCTGGCACACTAGCTCAGTGGCAGCTAGAATGGGCATGTCTCCTCAAGCTGAAAATTTAGTGTCCTGCGTGACAGAGACACTGATGGGAACCCCAATAGTGTGATTCAGTAGAATAAGTCCATGAGCGGACTGGCTCACAAGCCAGACCAGAACGTTAGAGTGTTTATTGAACTGTGAAAATATAACAGAGCCATCATTTAAAATGTCATATCTCATTGGCTTAAAGGATTCTTCCAAGATCTGACACCTCTCTCATGTTAATGAAGGCCATCGCTTTGCCTGTTTATATCTTACATCAGAAGGTTTCAGCTTCTGAGTTTAGGAAATTTTATTATCCATATTTTACATCTGGAGAAACTGAGTCTCAGGGCATCTAAGTGAGTTGCCTAAGGTTGCACTGGCTGCCTCCAGCAAACCTAGGAACAGATGCCAGCTTTCTAGTTATCTAGTTCCGTGCTTTAACTACAAGCCCATCCATTCTCCCTTGGAAACAGGTAGCTGTAGTTAAAACCAATGCAACCCCAATCACTTACATTCTAGTTATCCTGCAGCTTTTCCCTGAAAGCAGACGACCAACAGAACCTCTCCATGTATCTTTGTCTCTTTGAGTCTCTCTCCTGCCCTTTTGAGTCCCTACTTACAGGAGTGCTGCAATAGCCGCTGGCTTCAAAACTAGCCCAGGGAACACACACGTTCTCACTCCTCATTAGGATAGTGGGGAAAAAATGTGATTGTCTCTCATTGTATTTATATGCTAGCGGGATATTGGAGAGGCTAATTGTAAGAAAACCTGACTCCTACATACTCCTTGTCGTTCTCCCCACCCCCCGTGCCTGGCTATCACGGTAGCAAGTGTGATGAAGTGAGAATATGTTTGTAATATTTTGTATGATATCTGTGTGCTGTGTTGTTATTTAGGGGATAGGAAAGTGCTGTTTACTTGCAGGGCAGTTGAAACAATATAGATACGGGTATCCACTAGCTGATAGGGCCTAAGGTTCCATATCAATGGAGCTCTTGAGAAAACAATGGTGGATCCAACTGCCCAGACATTAACACCTAGCAAGCAATGACCCAGAGGGATACAAACTTCCATGCCTCTAAACATGTTCCACAATGGTGAGGTGTCCACAAAATGGGCAAATAAAAACATGGAGCTCTGAAGTGGAAGGAGAGAAATTTTTAGCAAAACATCTTGGGGGGTAATTCTGCTGCTGTTAGGGAATTTTAATGTTCCCAAAGAGCAGACCAGATGTTGGTTGTGCATATATCTATGTGTTTCCCATGAAAAGCTCTCACAGGGGGACTGGAGAGGAATTCAATTTCTTTCCTCTGAGAAGAAAGATAGTTGAGTCAATCTTGCCAGAATTTGAACCTGTGGCTCCAGGGAGACTAAACGTTTTCAACCCTGAGGCTCAGACTTTTAAGCCATCCTCCTCCAGCATATGATAAAAGGTATTACATAAAGAAGGGAAGTAGGTTTGTAATGACAGGATAAGTAAGTCTTTGTGGGTGAGTTACATAGTGAATAAAGTTTAAGAGTTTGGGGAAGCCATTTTTTATTCCGGTTGATGGTAGGTCAGAATAGGAGAAATATCTTGGATAACATAAGATCTAACTTGGGTTTTCACACAAAACTTGAACAAACATTTTCTGAAATTTAGATATATTTCAGGAAAGGTTTGTTGTTGTTTTTTTGTTTGTTTGCCAGTTGCATACTCCTGATTTTCTTGGGGCCATCTCTTCCTACAGAGGAACTGGCAGGAAAAATGGCTGTTTTTAAAAATATTTGTAACATGCCTCAATCTGAGAGGTAATAGAAACTTCTTGAGAAAACCCATTCTCATGTTTAGCTGCTGTGAAACTGAGCAGCTCCAGTTCAGCAGGGTCCATGGGAAAATCTTAGTTACCACTTATGTATTTGCACTTCCAAAATACTGCTTTTGAGTTTGAGGTTTGAGGGGTCTAAAAACAAACAGAAAAGACCTTATTTTCCCTGGTTTTGCACTGAAAACAGGTGAGACTGCAGAGTTTTGCATTATTCAGAATTTAGGGTAATATTTTCAAAACCACTACATGACTTAGACACATAAGCATATTTTTCAAAAGAGACTTAGGCACTTAGAAATCTAAATGAATAGGACTTAACTGCCTTGGTGAAATTTTGAAAATGTTGCTACTCAGACTCACTTCTACTCACAGCTACCATTTCATAGTAGCGGTACCCATGTAGGTGAAAGTAGAATTGGGACCATGAGTACAGATTAGTCATATATTTACTCCAATGTCCTGAGGGCAGTTACCAGTTCCAGTTTTATCAGAGAAAGATTAAAAAAAAAATCCACAAACAAGAAAACCTGTAATAAACAATAATGGCCCAATGGCAAAACTTTCTTCCTTTACTCTAGGCAGTAGATTCCTTTTGTTCTTAAACATGTTGCCTTTTTTCCATTGCACATTTTTATCCTCTTTAATGTGGGTAAGTATTCATATTTTCACGTAAATGTCTGACACTAATTAGTATCTTGTGGCAATTAGTTCTATAGATTAATTATGTGGTAGATTAAAGCAAAAAAATGTTGAGTTTTTGTAAAGGTGTTGCCTATGAATTTCATGAAATATCCTCACTTGCTTTTTGCTATGGGACAAGAGCACTTGATTCATTATCTCTAAACCATTCTTTTTTTATACACAATGTTGTCATGTCCCCTCTTATTCATTTGTTCTCTAAAGAGTCATGATCTTTCTGTATGCAGCGTTGTTTTGGCCGTGTTTGTCCAAGGATATTAGAGAGACAAGGTGAGTGAGGTAATATCTTTTATTAGACTAACGTCTGTTGGTGAAAGAGACAAGCTTTGGAGTTTACTCAGAGCTCTTTTTCAGGTCTAGGAAATGTATTTAGAGCATCACCACCATCCCTTTTCTAGTGCACAACTAAATGTTCAGAACTGGTTTGAAGCTTCCAAAATTTTTCAGTTGAAAATTTTATGTGTAATTTTTCTTGGGGAAAACAAAATTAGTTATCCAACTAATGCATTTCTGTTAAAGGGCATCCCTGCTATAAATTGCCCCAGTATACGTCCATTCTGCACTAAAGTCATTGACGCTTGTAGGAACTGACGTGTTATAAGTCCTTCCATTCCCCGCTCTTAAGTCGTGCAAAAAAAATTGCGCAAATGGAAGTCAGCCACGGGAAAAAAATTATCTGCTTTAAGTTGTTTCACTATAAGTCCAAGATTTTTGGAACATATCTTGGACTTATAAAGAGGACAGCTTGTATCTGCAAATTTTACCACCTCCTTTTCCAGGAGTTCTAAAAAGCTGAAGAGCTTCTGGGGGTAGCCGAGTTAGTCTGTTACAGAAAAAAACAACAAATGGTCTGGTAGCACTTTATAGACTAACGAAACATGTAGATGGTATCATGAGCTTTCGTGGGCACAGCTCATTTCTTGAGCTATGGGAAAGAAACGCAGTGTGTATATGGGGTAACTGTAGAGTAGCAAATAGGGTAGTTACCTTTTAGAATGGTATAAAGATTGTTCCTGGGAGTTCCATATCGTGAATCACTTTCGTTGTACCTGAAACTATCAATTGGCTCAGATTTGTCCCCAAATCAGGTCTCATTTACCCTTAAGTTACTAGGGATTGACTGAAGCATTTATCAAGGGCCAATTGTAAATCTCTCTTTATTAAACTGCTATCTGTCACATGAATAAAATAAACAGAAAATGACAGCACTACATAATACCCCAAAAAGGGGACCAATATCTGCCTCCCAGGAACCTTCACCCAACATTTAAATGATGGTCTGTGTGGGCATCCTGTACTATCTGACTACTCTAATGTTTCATTAATTTGAAAACACTGGGTACTGACAGAAGCGATGCTATGCAGTGAGACAGATTGTGTTTGTGGTGTCTCCTCTCCTATCAGAGCTAGGAATCTATTTCCAAAGATTTCAAACCCTTGTCCTGCAGGTTGGGAACCTCTTTTCAACCCAGTGCTGGTGAACATCAGATGTGACTCCATCCTCATCAATGGAATTACACCACTTCAACAGGGGAACGTGTAATGCTGGCTCTCTTTGAAGTCATCGTGATGTCATAGTCTGAAAAACTTCATGTTCCTCTTTGTGGAAGTTTAGTGAAAGTGGCTAGTAAAACAGCATTAAAGCTCTATATGTCTAATATGAGGCTGTGTTTCTTTAATGGGACTGATTTTTCTTCTACATGACAGAACTCAGTGTGAGGACAATGTAAGAAGTTTGGAGGAAGACCTAACTTTTAAATGCCTGTCTAATTATATCCTGAATCTGATGTCAGAACTTTTGAAATTCACCTAACACTAACTACCTTCAGTTTTACGATTTTTTTTTTATTATTTAGTTGGGGTTAGTCCTGCTCTGAGCATGGGGTTAGACTAGATGACCTCCTAAAATCTCTTCCAACCCTAATCTTTTATGATTCTATGATTCTATGATTGTAACAGCATAGATACATCATTTGCTTGTAAACCAGGCCCTGCTGGCTTCAAGTAACCAAAAGTTACTGCTTCCATGTGAAGCAATAGCACCCTCAAGATCTGACTCCTGAATTTTTAAAACTCATCCGAGAAGGCAGATGGTATTCTCCAGTTCGCACACTGCTCTGCTGCACAAAACTAAAGCGTAAACTCTCAGCTACCTGCCATTTTTTAAATTGCTGCAGATAAAAACTCTTTGATTTCAGATTTCTGTTGCTCGCTTGCAGGCTCACAGAGAATAATTGCTACCATAAGAAAACAACTGAAATAGACAATAATCGGAATTTGGCTGAAGTACATTGTAATTCTGTTCTATATTGGTATGTGCTGTACCACAGAGACAAGTGTTTATTTTAAACAACAATAACAGAAACATAGCTAAACTGGGATGGAAAAAAAAACTCTGATGGTTCTGATATAATAATCTTTGAACCTGCTAAGATGGAAACTTAATTGTTACTGACAAGATGAAATAGATTATGTCTGATATAAAATTTGGGGGGCCATATGCTACCCTACTAGGCATCCAATAACCCAGAATAAAGAGGGAGAACCCCTTTCATACAGTGACAGCCTCTTTATGTGTCTACAAATGCCTTGCTCTTTACCCCAAGCAAACAAGTATGAATTATGCCATGGATCAGCAGAAGTTTGAAAAAAGGGTGTTAATGAGCAGGGTCATCCTGGCAAAGCAATTAACTGTTTAGATTTTGGCTCAGCTCTAGTCTTTATGGAACTTCATTTACTTTGGACAGCCAGACTACATGCTGTCCCTTGCAAGGTCAGAGTCACACCAACCTACACAGCCCCGTATGAACCCTGGGAAAATCAGCATTCTTCACAGCTGCCAGAGGCAATATTAACTCTCTATATTATTACTAATACGGCATCTGTGCATGCCAATCATGGACTATGACATCAGTGTGCAAGGCATTCGTCTGAAGAAGTGGGCTGTGCCCACGAAAGCTCATGATACCATCTACACATTTTATTAGTCTCTCAGCGTACGTCTACACTAGTCCCCTAGTTTGAACTAGGGAGGCTAATGAGGGTGACCAAAATTGCAAATGAAGTACGGGATTTAAATATCCCGCACTTCATTAGCATGTTCCCGGCCAGTCGCCATTTTGGAAATTGACTAGCCCGGAATAACTGCCCGCGTCTACACGCGGCAGAGAAGGGCGATTCCAAAATAAACCCCTTACTTCAAATTACCAGTTAAACCCACTTCTATGACATATTAGTGGTGCTAGAAGTTATATTTTTGGAATTTTTTGGATATAAAACTATCTGACAATTAATATAATCAGGATAATATTGTATAACCCAGTGGAAAGTGGTGGTAGTGATTACTTGGTGTCAGAAAATGAAATGAGGTTTAACTGGTAATTCGAAGTAAGGGGTTTATTTGGGAATCGTCCTTCTCTGCCGCGTGTAGACATGGGCAGTTATTCTGTGCTAGTCAATTTCCAAAATGGCGACCGGCCGGAAACATGCTAATGAAGTGCGGGATATTTAAATCCCCGCTTCATTGACTATTTTGAATGCCTACATTTGCATCCCTAGTTCGAACTAGGGGGCTAGTGTAGACGTACCCTTAGGGTATGTCTGCACTTGCACCCTAGTTCAAACTAGGGATGCAAATGTAGGCATTCAAAATAGTCAATGAAGCGGGGATTTAAATATCCCGTGCTTCATTAGCATGATCTCGCTGGCGCGTTACTCCGATCAACAGCTGTTTCGCAAGTGAAAGCGCGCGCCGGGATGCGTTAGTTCGAACCAAACCCCTTGGTTCGAACTAACGCATCCCAGCACGCACTTTCACTTTTGAAACAGCTGTTGATCGGAGTAACGCGCCGGCGAGATCATGCTAATGAAGCACGGGATATTTAAATCCCCACTTCATTGACTATTTCGAATGCCTACATTTGCATCCCTAGTTCGAACTAGGGTGCAAGTGTAGACATACCCTAAGGTGCTGCAAGACTATTCGTTGTTGTGGGGTTTTTTAATTTTTATTTTTATAAACAGGGAGTCATCCATGCCGAGGGTACAGTTTCAGTTCATGTTATGGTGCTGAAGTGGTCAGGTGTCCCCAGCCAGTGGCCAATGATCCTGGATGTTTGACTGGGGCCCTGTCCCTTCTACAGTTTGTAGCTGGTAACTTTTCTCTTGCTTCTGTGCTTTTGATTTATCAAGATTCCCCCCTTTGCATGTTTTTACACAGAAGTGAAATTTAGGGGCCTTAGGGTATGTCTAGACTACAGAGCTTTTCTGGGATACTGGAGGTATCTGTTAAAATCTTGGTCTTCACAACATCCTCTTGCAAGGAGTTCCCCAAGTTGACTATACCCTGCATGAAGAAAAACTTCCTTTTGTTTGTTTTAAACCTGCTGTGTATAAACAACAGCCAGGATTCAAATGCAGGCTCTTTCATACCAAAAGTGAGACTCGTGACCCTAGACCAACAAGCCAACCTGAAAGGTAAATAGATTGATAGACAGAGAGAGAGAGAGAGAGACCCCTCCACAAAATCATGAGACTCATTTTAAATTAATTGGTTTTATTTATTTTTTTTAATTCTGTTTCTTTGGCTTCTAGGCCTTTAGGGTGCTCTTGGGTCGCATCATCAAGCTTTTCTCTGAGATCATGAAGGATAAATCATTAAACAAAACTGAGAATGTATGCATATTACATCAGCACTACTGCCTTTCTCAAACAACTTGTAATCTTATATATAAAGAAAGATATCAAGTTAGCTTGACAGGATCTATTTTCCATAAACCCAGGCTGGCTGGCATTCATTATATTACCCTCCTTTAATTCTTTATTAGTCCCATATCAGCCATTTCATTATTTTGCTCTGGATCGATTTCAGACTGACAGAGCTATAATTTCTTGGGTTGTCCCGTTTACCCTTTTTAAAATATTGGCACAACATTAACTTTCTTCCAGTCCTCAGGAACTTTCCCACTGTTCTACGATTTATTGAAAATCAACATTGACAGTCAAGAGAGCTCCTCAGTTAGCTCTTGGATGCAAGTTATATGGACCTCTTAATTTAAAAAAAGTCTAGTTTAAGCAGTTGCTTTTTAAAGTACTTAGTTATTATTGAAATGGAAAGTATTTCGCTGTCATCATATCATATGAATATATCATCTTGTTCTTTTCTTAAATACAGAAGAGAAGTATTTACTGAACTTTTATTCTTTTTCTGCATTATTGACAGTTCCACCCATTTTCATATAACCATTGTAGGATTCCCTTTGTTTCTAATATACTCCTTTGTACAGCACTGAACTCCTATGTATGTTTCCTTGTATCCTTTTGCTTCCCATATCAATTTTGTACAATGCCTAGCTTCCAATTTATATTAATTACAGAAAGCTTCCCCTTTCTTCCAGTTGTCATTTTAATAGCTACTTTACTTCGCCTTTAACCCAGGTTGTTAATTAATTAATATTAATTAATTGAAACAGTGTGGGCTTCTCAGGTATCTGATAAACTGTTCTTACACAATTATCAATTTGCATTCAGTTTTTTTTCTCTTAACTGATTTGGCTTATTTTTTTTCAGCTTTCAGAAATTGACTTTTTTTCAAATGCCATACCAGAGCACGTGTATATTACTGGTTTGGATTTTATTTGTTAACACTTTTATTAATGTAATCAAGTCATGATCACTAAATAGTACCTAAAACTACCATTAATTGTTAGTTCTTTAATCAATGCCTCTGTCAAGAAGCGATCTAACCTAGAATTCCACCATGTTGGAGGCAACACTTCTGAGTTAGAAAATTGCTATCTAGAGGTAAGCAGGGTCTGAATGAGAGCTAGCTGGGGAAGAAAAAAGACTGCAGGAGCAGACTGTATTTATATGAACACACCTACTCTGCCTAAGTATCAAGATGAGTGGTGTTGACCAGTTGTCTGGTGTCAGGTTACAAATCACTTTAGTACGGAATACAGGAGCAGTGAAATGTTGCTAAAAGAGTTATCTTTATTATATGAGTAAAAGGGGGTGGATCTTCACTTAGCCTGTTCTAATTGAGTAAGTCTTGAATGAACTTGCAAAGCAAGAGGTTTGGATGCAGACCACTATAAAGTAAGAGGGCGGGGGTCAAGTGTCCCTGCCAGTGGGTAGAGGGTTTACCTCAGAGGCCCAACAGGTATGGTTTAACCTGACCCTCCCCTCCGTTCAAAGACAAAACTAATCAGCTCCAAGAGTAGGAGTCTTTGTGTTTTGGTAAGTGCTCAGTAAAGCTGAAATCACTCATTGTGGGACACCTTTTCTGCCTGTTTCACCAATGAAGTTCCCCCACTTGGAACTGACAGTCCCTGGGATGTGAAACTCATTAAGAGCTAGGGAGTGAGGAGAACCTCAAGAAACAGATCTGAAGACGTCACAGTAGAGAAGCAGGTGGCAGCAGAAAGTGACTATGTGCATTGCAGTGACTTGCAGGGCAGCCAGCAGAGAAATTAGCCACTGTTAAGGTGGCCAGGTGAGTTAAACAGTGGCTGACAGGGTGGCTACCAAACAAAATGGCAGCTGCCGGGGTAGCCAGAGAAGTGGAATCATGGCTAACACAGCAGTTAGCCAAAGCATGGTGCCTTCTTCCCCATGATGGATCTATCCTCCATTGGTTTCTATAGCTACTTATCTAGCTATTTTTTGAACCATGTTATAGTCTTAACCTTCTCAACATTCTCTGGAAAAGAATTCCATAGTTGATTGTATGTTGTGTGAAGAAGTATTTCCTTTTTTAAAAAAAAACCTGCTTCCCATTAATTTCATTTGCTGTCCCTTAGTTCTTTTATGATGAGAAGTAAACAACACTTCCTTACTTAGCATGGCATCTGGAGTGTGTCTACACAGCAGGGCTTAACTCGAAATAAGCTACGCAAATTGAGCTACCCCAATTGCGTAGCTAATTTTGAAATAGCTTATTTTGAAATTGGAAGCATCTACACAGCAATTATTTCAAAATAGAGCACTCTTCTTCCAACTTCCCTTACTCCGTATACAATGAGGCTATGTCTAGATTGAAGATCTTCCAGAAAAACTTCTTTCAAAAGAGAGCATCCACACAGCAAAAACGCAACAAAAAAGCAATCTGCTTCTTCGAAAGATAGCGTCCACATTTATTGGACGCTATCTCGCATTTCAGTTGTGATTACTTTGGATGGAGTGGCCACCAGGGTACCTGTGATTTTTCCTGGAGGCCTCTTCTTTTGAAAAAACACACTCTTCTGCATCCACACACGCCTTTTTCCGAAAAAGCTTTTTCAGAAAAAGGCTTCTCTCTCGTAGAATGAGGTCTACCGCTGTCGAAAAAAAACCTCTGTTCTTTCAACTTTCTGTTCCCTTTCAGGAAAGGGATCTTGGAGTTATAGTGGATAGTTCTATGAAGACATCCACGCAGTGTGCAGCGGCAGTTAGTAAGGCAAATAGGATGTTAGGAATTATTAAAAAAGGGATAGATAATAAGACAAAAGATATCATACTTCCCCTATATAAAACTATGGTACGCCCACATCTCGAGTACTGCGTGCAGATGTGGTCTCCTCACCTCAAAAAAGATATATTGGCATTAGAAAAGGTTCAGAAAAGGGCGACTAAGATGATTAGGGGCTTGGAAAGGGTCCCATATGGGGAGAGGCTAGAGAGACTGGGACTTTTCAGTTTGGAAAAAAGGCGATTGAGGGGCGATATGATAGAGGTATATAAAATCATGAATGGTGTGGAGAAAGTGATTATAGAAAAATTATTTACCTTTTCCCATAATACAAGAACTAGGGGACACCAAATGAAATTGATGGGTAGTAGGTTCAAAACTAATAAAAGGAAATTTTTCTTCACACAGCGCACAGTCAACCTGTGGAACTCCTTGCCCGAGGAGGCTGTGAAGGCCAGGACTCTATTAGGGTTTAAAAAAGAGCTTGATAAATTTTTGCAGGTTAGGTCCATAAATGGCTATTAGCCAGGGATAAAGTATGGTGCCCTAGCCTTCATAACAAGGGCAGGAGATGGATGGCAGGAGATAAATCACTTGATCATTGTCTTCTGTTCTCCTTCTCTGGGGCACCTGGCATTGGCCACCGTCGGCAGATGGGATGCTGGGCTCGATGGACCTTTGGTCTGACCCAGTATGGCCATTCTTATGTTCTTATGTTCTTATGTTGAAAACGCAATAGCCAGTGTGGACACAAGTATTGTTTTTCTGGAAAAATGGCCGTTTTTCCAGAAAAACTCTGAAATGTAGACATACCCTGAGGGGTACAGGAGTCGGAGTAAGAATTCCTCCAGCTTGACAGTATTTTGACATAACTACCCGCTGTGTAGATGTGGAGTAAGTTATTTTGAAATAACATTGCTGTGTAAACGTACCCCTGGAGTACTGCATGCAGTTCTGGGCCCCCCATTACAGAAAGGATGTGGATGCATTTAAGAAAGTCCTGCAGAGGGCAACAAAAACGATGAGGGGGCTGAAGCTTATAACTTATAAGGAAAGGCTGAGGAATTTGGGCTTGTTTAGTCTACAGATAAAGAGTGAGGAAGGATTTGAAAGCAGCTTTTATCTATCTGAAAGGGAGGTACCAAAGAGGAAGGAGAGAGGCTGTCCTCAGTGGTGTGAGATGGCAAAAGGAAGAGCAATGGTCTCAAGTTGCAGCAGGGGAGGTCTAGGCTGGATATTAGGAAACACTATTTCACTAGGAGGGTGGTGAAGCACTGGAATGGGTTACCTAGGGAGATGGTGGAATTGCCATCCCTCGAGGTTTTTAAGTCCCGGCTTGACAAAGCCTTGACTGGGATGATTTAGTTGGGGTTGGTCCTGCTTTTGGACAGGGGGTTGGACTCAATGACTCTTGAGGTCTCTTCCTGCCCTAGGATTCTATGGCCTACTTAGGGTCCCACAATCTAACCAATTTGCGCAGAGAACAAACAGGCAGATCAAACTGCTCATGTCCTTGTGCTTCCAGCATAGGATCCACAGTTATGCTCTCCAAAATTGTCATTTGCTGATTCTGCTCATCCTCTTCTTAAAAGCCTCTAGTATACAGAGAACATTTGGGAAGTGGGCATTATAGCATGGATGGGGGACAGGGGAGCAAGGAGACAAAGTGCAAAAAAGACAGACAACATTGTCCTATTTTACTGGTTAAACAATATGCTAGTCCTGCTGTCTGTTTAAATATCTGTCTGTCTCATCTATCTAGATTCTTATGTGGCAGACATTGCTGTATTATCTGAGCACACACTCTTCAGGTTTCCTTACTGAATCGGTATTGATTTGTTCCATAGACCTCATTTCATATTGTGCCTTGAAAATTAAATGATCTATTTAGTTCCAATTCAGTCCAGGATTTTAATTGGATTTTGAGGCAGTATTTATGTAATATTAATGGATACTTTCAGAAAATTGCTAATTAACAGCTGACCTTTATTTTTCCTGTAAAATAAAGAATCTTTCTTTCTTTCTCTCTTTCTTCATTAAAAGCAGACTGAATTTAAATTAGCAAAAGCTAATACGCACCAGAGACATCAAGATATACAATGTATCTGGATCACCTTATACCCCCCAAAATGGCTAAATAATATAAATTCAATTCAATCAAATGTATTTTCAGTGAGAAACTTAGCCTCGGGGTGATGGATTAAAAGTTTTATATAACCCTGGGATTTTATAAACTACTGCCAAACAAAATCAAAGTAAAAGATTATATTTGGTTTCCTTTTTTATGTTGCAAGATTTCTTCATTTTGTGCTGTTTTCATAACAGCCATGGAATAAATACATACAGCATCATTTAAATGTTTTATGAAAAGCAAAAGTAAAAGATCCAGGGCTGCCATCTCATACTTTAAAAGAAAAAGGCTGCTGGTGCTTCTATTTCTGTTTCTAGCTAGTCCCCTAATATTTGGAAACCATGCTATACATTGATTCTTTATCATCTGTTTCAAGTTTGAATTGTGCCTAATTTTTAGAGAATGTTTCTTTTTACATTCTTGGGTCAGGATTTGTTAACGTGAGATAGGCAAATCATTAAACAAGCAAATAAATAATAAACATTCATACATAAATAGGACTCATTCTATATTGACCCATACATCATGTAGCCCTTTATAACTGTGTGAAACAGGTGTAAAATGCTATAATTATTATTTAGTTGTATATTACATTCTCTTTACTCGAATGTAAAAGACTAAACAAGATGTAGGAAAAGTGAAAATCAGAGCCATATATATATATATACACACACACACACACACACACACACACTGTGAAAAATTTATTTCACCAGCTCAAGGGAAGGGTAAACTTCAGGCAGGGATGAATGGAACTTCAATTTCATACAGGTACTGTCCTATTGCAACCCTATCAGCTTTTTAATAGCGCCCTGCTGGCTTTTGCCTCAACTAAGACGGTTCTTGCCAGAGCTGCACACCCAAGCACACCCCCTTACTTTCACCTAGAACTTCAGATCTGGTCTAGGCATGAAAGATCTGGTCTAGGCTTTCCTTAAATCAAATTAGGCTCAGTCTGTACTGCGTCTTATATCGGCATAAAAAGGTATTACAAGATGTAGGGAGAAAATGTGTTCTCCTTGGCCTCTGAGGATAGGTCAAGAAGCAACGGGCTTAAATTTCAGCAAGGGAGGTTTAGGTTGGACATTAGGAAAAACTTCCTAACTGTCAGGGTGGTTAAACACTGGAATAAGTTGCATAGGGAGGTTGTGGAATCTCCATCACTGGAGCTATTTAAGAGCAGGTTGGATAGACATCTATCAGGGATGATCTTGATAGTGCTAGGTCCTGCCGTGAGTGCAGGGGACTGGACTTGATGACCTCTCGAGGTATTTTCTCATTCTGGTGTTCTATGATTCTATAATCTATAGCTTCAGAGGGGTAGCCGAGTTAGTCTGTAAGGGCTCATCTAGACTACAGGGAACAGTCGAAGGAAGATATGCATATTCCCCGGGAATTTGCATATATTCTTCCGATCACACTTTTGAAAGCAGAGCTTTTGAAAATGAAAGTAATTAAGACATGGTTTTTTCGGCAAATCCCTCCCCTCGACAAAAAGCTGCGTAAACCTCCTTTTTTGAGGAAAAGCAGCTTTTTGACAAAGGGGGCGGTTCTCTGAAAAAGCCGCGTCTTACTTTCACTTTCGAAAGCTCCGCTTTCAAAAGTGAGATCGGAAGAAGATATGCAAATTCCCGCAAAATTTGAATATCTTCTTTTGACCGTTCAGCGTAGTCTAGATACGCCCAACAGGAAAAACTTAAACAACCAATAGTCTAGTAGCACCTTAAAGACTAACAAAACATGTAGATGGTATCATGAGCTTTCCTGGGCAAAACCCTCGTCACCCGAAGAAGTGGGTTTTGCCCAGGAAAGCTCATGATACCATCTACGTGTTTTGTTAGTTTACAGCATTGTACCTACACCTAGGTAGCTACACATGTAGCTTCTCTAAGCTGAGAGAAGAAAGCTATTCCATTGGTGTAACTACTGCAGCCCCTAAGAGTGGCAGTAGGTATGTCATTCAGGGAGGTGATTTATTCACACCCATGAGTGACAAGTTTTTTCTATAATCTATGTCACTCATGGGTGTGAATAAATCACCTCCCTGAATGACATACCTACTGCCACTCTTAGGGGCTGCAGTAGTTACACCAATGGAATAGCTTTCTTCTCTCAGCTTAGAGAAGCTACATGTGTAGCTACCTAGGTGTAGGTACAATGCTGTAAACTATCTAGTATAGCCATTCCCTTAGTTTAACTGATGCAACTTTGCATGTGGATTCACTTCTATTGGATGCATCTATTTCACTTGCACCTGTATATTTACCAAAGTTAACACTATACCAGTATGTCAGGTTGAACTGATTTCACAGGCAAAGCCACATGTGTTTAACTCAGTTAATATTAAAATTACACCTTTACTTAAACCAGTAGAACTTGGGTAGAGACAGGCCTTCTTCTGTGTGCAGGTTAATCTGTAAGACAAGCTGTCAAGATTGTTCCCCACTCTGAAACTCTGAGTGCAGAAGGTGGGGGCCTGCAAGAGACCTTTAAAATACCTTGCCTCTATAGGCTTCTGCTTAAAAGCTCCCCAAGGTCCCAGATTCTCTGGTCTTAGGAGAGAGGCTGCCACCACCAAACGAAAAAACCCTTTCTTCTGGATCCCAGAAAGAAGCACTTAACTTCTTCCAGAGCGGGTACCCCAAGCTCTTCGAACACAAGAGAGTTTGTCTGGAAATGGGTGACAGGGGAGGGATCATGTGAGGGTTGCCTGTTGTGTTCCTTCCCTCTGGGGAATCTAGTATTGGCCACTGTTGGTAGACAGGATACTTGGCTAGATGGACTACTGATCTGGGCCAGTATGGCTGTTATGTTTAGTTTGAATACAAAGAGAAAATAAACTGCAAGTCTCTGATAGCTGACCTCTCAGTCTTTGGCATGCATACACAGACCTCCTATTAGCTTCCAGGACACAAGAATCACATAATCACCTTAAAAAAGGTGATTAATAAAACAAAAAGGTATAATTGATCAAAGCATGCTTGGTTGCTAGGTGTTTTAAAGCAACTGAGAAAAGAACAATTTAAAAACAGAGAAATTCCATCCCAGGGATACAGTTTAAAGTTACAACGGATGTGGGGAGGGGGAAGGTTTCACATGGATTTAGAATAGAGAAGTTTAACCAAACAACAAAACAAAGAAAATAACCTGATTATGTCTAAATACACATTTCCCTGTCTACTCACAAGCCATGCTTCAAGGTCCAGTCCGTTTCATTGCCCAGTATTTATGTAGGCATGGTAGTTCTGCATGGTTCAATTCGTCTTGTTCCCCCAACTCCTGGCTTAAAACTCACACAAAGAAGAACAGCAGGCATGTATCTCTTTCAATTCAAATCTCGTACTTTCTTCTTATTGCTTCTCCTGGCTTCCTGCCAACACTTTCTAGTTATCTGGGCTTAACCCTTTGGTTATTGAATGCTGGGATGTTCAGAAAAGACCAGTACTCCTAGCCATCACACAAGTTGAGTGAGATAATATCTATTACGGGATTGACATCTTTTATCTTCAAATCTCTTCTGTTGCAGGCATTCTCAACCTTTTTCTTTCGGCGCCCCCTCCTCCCCCAATGCTATGAAAAGTCCATAGTCCATTTGTGCCACCACAACTGGTTTTATGCATATGAAAGCCAGGATCTGCACTGGGTGTAACAAACAGGACAACTGCCTAAGGCCTCGTTCCATAGCAGGGCCCATCAAGCTAACCTGCTCAGGAGTCAGCTTTAAACCTGGATAGCAGGGCTTAGGGCCCTGGGCTTCAGCCTTATGTGGTGGGACTTTGACTTTCTTCCTGGGGTCCCAGAAAGTCTAATGATGGCCTTGCTTGGCGGGCCCCCTGATTGGGGCCTCCAAAGGGGGCCCAGGCCCCTGACTGAGAACCACTCTTCTACTGGGCCAGCTCTGTGCAAGCTCAAAGCTTGTCTCTTTCATCAACAGAAGTCGGTCCACCAAAAGACACTGCCTCACTCACCTTGTGTCTCCAGTATCTTGGGGCCAACATGGCCACACCCCACTGCAAATGTATTAATCTGTGTCAGGCTCGATGCCCCTCAATAAAAGACAAGCCTGAGTCAAGGATGTTGGAAACAATGTCACATTGTCTTCCTTTACAACCAAACTGGTTTCACCTTCTCCTCAGAATGTATTTAATGGGGCTGAGTCACTGTTGGCCAGAACGTTCATAGTCATTTACACCAGGGCAGCATGGGTAGGAAAGGCTACATTTTTGATGTGGTGATGCTTTTCACAACCATTTTGCACTCTGATATATGACCACCTACACTTGCCAGGGAGACAGACTCAGTACTTGAAGATAGGGTGTTTCTAGACTACAGGATTTTGTCGATTAAAGTGGACTTTTGTCGACAAAACTATACCTGCCGAGTTCTGTCAGCAGTAAGTCGACAGAACGTGGCAGTTTTGTCAATGGCGGTAAACCTCATTCTACGAGGAATAATGCCTTTTGTCAACAGAATTCTGTCAACAAAAGGCGCTATTGCATCCACACTGTACTTTTTCAAAAGAGAGCATCTAGACTCTGTCGAAAAAGCGGCTTGCTTTATTGACAGAACTAGCTGTAGTCTAGATGCTCTTTGTTGACAGAGGCTTTGTCGACAGTATCTGTTGACAAAACCTCTGTTGACAAAAGCCTATAGTCTAGACGTATCCTTAGCTAGCCCTACAGGTTCAGCTAATCTAAAGTAAACACACTTTCCCAATATGGATGAGTCAAAAGTCTGTTTAAAACCAATTTAGAAACTTTCAGGCTTTCATGACAAGGGGCCTAACTAAAATCCCTTTCAAATCCAGGGAAAAAAACTCTCATTGACTTCACTTGGCACTAGGCAATTATATTAAGCTGGAGATGGGGAGCAGGGAAAAAAGTGTTTTCCAGGTGTTCACTACTAGCCTACTGTGAGTTTATTCAACATAGGGGAAGCCTTGTGACTTTTTACACAGCTCTGGGAAACTAGCCTGGAGCTTCTTGGTGTGCTCTGTGTTGTGTATTTGTGTGTGTGTGTGTGTGTGCGCGCCTCTGACCAGACCCACTCAGACAAACCACCAGGATCATCTGTAAAGAACACAGGACAGGATTACAGTTCAGCAGCCCTTCCTCTGCATGCAGCCTACGTGCTGCTCCCAGCTCAGTCCTTGCTGAGACCCTGCTGGGGGACAGAGGGTACATTCTGGTAGGAACTAGGAAGTTTTCCCCACATGTCACAGTTTGTAGTTCACAACTTGTAGTTCTCAGGGCTGCTGCTGAAGCACAGTGGACCATGAGCTACATAGGAAAAGTATAACACTTCATTATATCTCAGAAAAGATACGGGGTTTCAAATTAATCACCCCAAAATTAAAATGCTCATCTGAAGCTTATTTGAACTATCCAACTACCTTGGGTTTATCAGCCTGGACTGAGACTCCCAAAAGAATAAGTTTGTATTACTGGTGTGTCTACAACACGTCTCACTCTGGGATGCAAGGGCAGGAGTCCAGGAATATGAATAAAAATAATTAATGGTTTAAAAAAACCCCACAGCACCACCTTTTAAAACCTCCAAAAGGCTAGTTTGGGTTCCACTGAACAGTAAAGTTCCATCTTTTAAAAAGTGCACCCCTCCCTACGCAGTATAAAGCCCCAAGTGATAACAAATATACTCCAACTAAGTCCAAGAGGCAGGAGAGAAAGTCCCTTTCCCTATTGTGAGTGAGTGAGACTGGATGCTCATGGACCTTAGGATCACAGACAAATTAGGGCTGTGTCTGTCAGCCCAAAGTGAGACTGAAACCGCATCCTGCGAAATGCTGTACAGACACAGTGTGAAAGGCAGTCCATGCACCACAGACCTTATGCAGGTTGGAATTCTCGGGTCCGGCACCCTTGAGACCGGTCAGAGATTTGCAGGACAAGGGGAGGTCTGTCCTCCAAATGTCTCGTGCTGCCCTGCTATCCCTAGGGCTAGGGCTCCAGTCCGGCCCTTCTATCCCCTCTCCACCAGCTCTCTAGCTGCTGCTGGCTCACCAGAGCTGGGACTGGAGCTCTGTGACTGGAATGGGGGCCAGAGCTGCCTGGCTGCTGCAAATTTCTGGCCCCAGCAGCCCCATCCCTTTGGCCCTGGTGCCAGCTGTGGAGCTCCGGCCCTGGCCATGGAGCCAGACGGCTGCAGAGGTCCGGCAGCAGCCAGAGAGCCCTTCAGCCACCTGGGGCTGGGTCCGGAGCTCCACAGCCGGGCCCAGAGCACCCCAGCCACCAGAGCCAGAACGCTCAGCTGCACCACACCCCCTACAGGACTCCTGGCTGAGTCACCAGCCTCGCTACGACGCTCTTGCTCCCACAGCCAGACCTGCCTGCTCCTGGGCTCTGTGGTCCACGGATGTTCCGGGACTCTCTGGTCCCGCATTAGGCAGTTACAACCTGTACTTTCAACTTAGACCAACGATGGGAGGGAAAGCAGATGCGCAGAGAAGCACGGTGACTTGTCTGAGTTCAGTAGAAGAGGTGAAAGAAAGATTTGAGCCTCCTGAGTTATCGAGTATCTGCTTATCATTCCAGTTCAAGATGGACAATACTTTGAAGGTCACTTCATCCCGCTCTGACCTCAGGATTTTTCCTTGCTGTAGATTCTGCACAGTCTTGTCCCACTTACATTTAGAACACCCAGGTGAGCTCACTGATATCCACCATTTCCGTTAAAGCTGGTGAGGAAGTCCCCCATATTTGGCTTATGTTCTTCTTTAATTGCATCTCTTTGCTTTTCAGTGCTGAAACACTGACAGGAACAAACCTGAATGTCACTGTCCCATATCGTCACAGTGCTGTCACGTTTTCTTCACCTCCCTTTGTTCAGGAGCTAGCCATTGTTCCACCAACCGAAGCCAACCTTGGAAATCTCACCGCCAGCCCATCAGAAGTGTCACCTCAGGAACGCAGCCGCACAATCATCACCGTTTTTCTTCTCTCCTCTAAGGAGTGTTTCCAGGTCGTAGATACCCATTTTGGATGTTTGGGGAATAATAAAAAAAACCCATTCACAGATTGTTAATGTGACTGGGTAGCAGACCAAGTAGAGACGTATAAAACAGGAAAGCTTTACAATCAATCTGAAGTGTAACTAGGAACCGATGGAATGAGGTATAACATCTTTAGGGACCAATACTAGCTTCTCAGCAACCCAACAGAAAAGAACCCACAAGAAGCTTCATCCTGTCTCAATTCCATGAGTGAGTTCTCTCAGCTCATTGCCCTGGGCGAGAGACCGTTGGATAAATCTGATGTGGTACCCTCAGACTGAACCAGACAGGAACTCCTTAGAACAGCGGTGGGGAAACTTTTTTGGGGTTGGGGGCCGCTGACCCACATAAAAATCAGTGAGGGGCTGTACAAAAGTGAGAAGCGCAAAAAAAAAAACCCAAAACCCCTCACCACATTCCCCTCACATACCAGAGCCTAGGGGGCCCAAGCTAGTAGATTTTGTGGGCCCTCCCACACTGAGGGGTGGGGCTAAAAAAGGAGGATGTTCAGTGTGTGGAAGGGGACTGGGTTGGGGGTGAGTGGGTCTGGGAAGGTGATAGAGTGTAGGAGCAGAGGGAGGTGCAGGGTCTGACTGGGAGGGGGCTACAAGGCTGCAGCACCAGCTCCCCAATGCTGGGGGGGAGCCTCAACCCTGGGGGGGCAGATCCAGGGAAGCAGGAGGCACCATGGGTTCCCCACCCCTGCCTTAGAATGTAGGAAAGGAGATGTCTGTATCTTCCATGGAAGAAGAATGGAGAATAAGTTTCCTCTTCTCTCATGTGGAAAGAGTTTCCTAAAAAAACAAACTAAAATAAAAACCCCCAAACCAAACAAATTAAAAACCCCCAAACCAAACAACAACTCCTCCCCCCCACACTTTCTGCTTCAGAGTTAAGGCAATATTCACAAGGAGCCAGCAATTGTTATTACATCACAGCAGAGACATGATCATGAATGGTGAAGTGGACAGTCAGAGGTAGCAAAGAAGTCAACACAGACTTACCTCAGCTCTGCCACTTTCCTGCAGTGGCCTGGAGCAAGTGACTTCACCTGCCTGTGCCTCAGTTTTGCTTCTCACGTTTTAACTACTTAGACTGTTTCTTGACATGTATTTGTGCAGCACCTACCAGTCTTAACCCATCTGGCCACCGCAGCAATATAGTCAATAATTTAGATAGTGGACACATCCTGGGTTGTTGTTTCTACAGAGAAGAAAAAAAATAGAGAAACCTCAGAGAAGCCAGATCATGGAATGACAGAATCTGTTTAAAAGTCTGCAGAATCATTGCAGGTATTGGGGTTCACCAAAGCCACTGAGTACAGAATATCTATAGATACCGGCAGTGCCAAGGTTGCCAGAAGTACTTACTTGACTTCACAGACTGACACAATTATCAGTCTCACAGGGTAGCCATGTTAATCTGTAACTTTAAAAAATAAGTAGTCCTGTAACACCTTAGGGTACATCTACACTTTATCCCTATCTCAAGATAGGGATGCAAATGTAGTGTACCAAAATTGCTAATGAAGCGCCGGATTTAAATATCCCATGCTTAATTAGCATAATCGCATCTGGCTGCCATTTTGAAATCATTTTTTGAAATAACCCGCACTTCATTAACAATTTCGGTACACTACATTTGCATCCCTATCTCAAGAGAGGGAGCAAGTGTAGACGTACCCTTAGAGACTAACAATGTGTGTGTGCGCGCACGCGCGCAACACAAAAAGAAGGTGGGAGTATCTGCCAGTTGTAGTGAGATGCTAATGAGACTAACTAAGTGGGCTAGAAGTGTCCCATACTTCGCTTTTGCTGTCAATTGGGTGTTGAATGTAAGGAAAGCTGGTTTTATAGTAGCCTATCCAGTTGAGGTTTTCGTTCAGGCCAGGAGAGACAGTGTCAAATTTGCATATGAAGGCCAGTTCCAGACTGTGTCTCTGTTGTTGGCTTTTGAAATTTTTTTGTAGAAGAATGGCTACTTTTAAATCCACTAAAGAGTGTCCAGGCAAGTTAAAAATGTTCCCTTGCAGGTTTGTGTGTGTTTACCATTTCTGGTATCAGAATTACTCTTCTCTTTACGGAATGAACTGAACATAGAATGTGTCCTCTTCACAGCTGTGTCTATAGAAACACAGCTGGATATATGTTGATCATAAGTACTTATGTGATCCTCATTGCTATGGTATCTGAGCATCTGGCACTCTTTAATATTGTTATCACAACATGGTAGAGTGGTGCCAGTATCCCCATTTTACAGATGGGAAAACTGAGGCACAGAACAGCTCTATGACTTGCCTCAGGTTACTCATGAAGTGAATAGCAGAGGAGGGAGTAGAATCCATTTAGTCTGAGTACTCTAACCACTCAACTGGCCTTCTTCTCCAGCAGCCAAACTTTTCAAAAGCAGCAAGTAATTTTAGCTGTGTCAGTTCCTGGGTGTTCAGTTGGCGACACTTCTCAGGGCAGCAGGAATAGGTATCAGTGGCTATGCTAATGCCTGAGTTAATCTTTCAAGCTTTCCCAGTGTGAGCGAGATATTTACAGCCTGAGCAGACTCCGAATAAGCTGTGTGCTCTGTCATTTTCATTTTACCTGCCTGCTCCATGGAAATTTCCCCCAGGACTAAAGTGAGGGAGAGATAAACTGGATCTGATCAAATAAGAAACTGCTCAAACCTTCACCCAAGGATCAAAATGAACCTTTTTAAACACTTGAAAAATATTGTTTACATGGTTTTCATTTTTGCCTATTTTTGCATTCTCAAGGCTGCTTGATTTCACCTTAGCCTTCAAAGCAAAAAAAAAAAAAAAAAAAAAAACCCCACCTGTTTTACTAGCCTTGCTGTAAAGAAGAAGAACTGGAAAAGCAGGGCCTGCTTCTACAACTAGTCTTCACACAAAGAAATACATAAAGCCAGGGAAGGTAAAAGAACTGCCCGCTCACCCCCGACATACACACATCTGTAATCCTCTTTCAAGTCCCTTTTCCCCTGGACTGGTTTTGTTAACACAAAGAAAACCAAAACATGGGTAAAGCAACTCAAAGCACTGAGTGATCACTTTTTTTAAGCCTTCAGCAAAGGAGAAGACATGCAGGGTATGTCTACCTTGCAATATAAGTCCAAACTCAGGGTCAATCCTAAATCCCCTTCCATTTGCACACAAGTTGTGCTAACCCACTGTTCAGACTTAGATTGCCAGGACCCCACAGGGGAAAGGTTTGAGACTGAATCAAGCCAGGATCCAAGGTTAAAGCTTTATTGCTTTGCAGTGTGGACACAGCCCCACTGGGAGTCCACCAGAAGTGGACTTGGACAATCAAGTTTTTCCCTACACTGCACCATGAACAAAGGACTAGAGTGGCTACATTTGGGGAGGGAGATAACCAGTCTGAGATAAGGATGGCTAGATTTGGACCCATATAGTGTAGCATAGAAGCTAAAATCCCAGACTGCCACCTAGATTTTAACAATTTCTAACCTGGGGATACAAATGAATATAGATGCTGAAGCCTTAGGTTAACAAATCCAGGGTCTGCTAACGAGTTCTCCTTATTGTGGGCTACATACCTTTTTGTACATTTTCAGCCACATCCCAGATCACCTAAGCATTGACTAAGAGCATGGTCTGTTTTTCTTGGATTTAAGGATGCTACGTTGAAATCCGTGCATGTAATCTACTTAAGTCTACACTGGCTCAGGGCACAATATAATCAGCCTGGAATGTGTCCTTTTAACAATTGCATCCTGTGAAACACAGCTGCATATATTCCTGCCTAATCTCATCTATCTAGCCTAATACTTTGGTGCCACCTCTGTTTATGGCCATGAGAGCTGTGGAGAAAAGCCAACCAGAGACTCCAAGTTGTATGTGCAGAAGCAATCAAAGAGGAGCCCTCTGGACCTTCAGAGAACTTCTCACTTTTAAGTGGACATTCTCTGCCCTGTACCACTCCACCCCTCTTCCTCCCAGTCTCTTGACCTCAGTGTCACTCCAGGCCTGTCCTGTCCCCCTGACTTTTCCTTCCATCCCTTTCCCCTAGCAAATGCCCTCTATGGAAAACTCCCCACCCCCAAATAAATCCATCAGTTGTGAAGCTCACGCCATATTTGCTGCCATCACATTTCTCACTCTCCTTGAGCACTCGACTCATTTTTGACCCCATGAATATGCCATCTATGTAGAGTGGCAAAGCTCCTACTCACACTTAGTGGGTCCTGCACTTTCAGGTGGATTGCTTGCCTCAGTGGCTCACAGCAGCCCTCAGTTTAGGCACCACACTTAGGGCATTAGCTAGCTACTCATCTCTGGCCAGCATGAGGTATAGCAGGAAACCAAACTCCAGAGTCTTGGTGGACCCCCAAATGATACAGGGCTGGGTAAACCCCTTCTTTTTCCCAGCCAATCTTTTCCTCAAGTGGAAATGGGAATTGCAGGGGGGAGGGATCTGGGCCTATCCACTACTCTAGGCTCCAGTTCAGCTGCCTATAAAAGTCTCCAACACCTGCTGCAAGAGTGCTACAAAACCCCTGGGCTACTTCCCCAGCACTTTCCTTCTCTCAGGTTCTTCCTCCTAGTACACACAGGTGCTTGCTCCTCCTAGACTCCCTGCAGCACTCTTTCCATCCTCTCAGCACCCCATGTGCTAACTAACTGCAGAGAAGCTCTTTTTATAACCAGTCTCAGCTCGTTCTTTAATTGGCCCCAGGTGTTCCAACTAACCCTGGCTCACCTGACTCTGCAAGCCCACTTAATTAGCTTCAGGTGCTTAATTGCCCTGGCTGATTCTGGCAAGTTCTTCCTGGTTCTGAACTAGTCCCTGCCACTTTACCCTGGGAACAGGTTTACTCAATCTGCAGTTAATATACCTCCCGTCCATCACTCTCTGGTGCCCTTCGGACCCTGTCACAGTCGATTGTAAGGTCTTTGACTGTCTCTTACTCTGTCTCTTTGTACAGCTCCCAGCACAATGAAGCCCTCTTCTTGACTGGCTGCTAAATACTCCAGTTAAATACTCCACCCGCCTTTGAGGCACTGGTATTGAAGTTATACTCTCCATCAGTGATACTCAGACTGTGGCCTGCAAGCTGGAAGGGGCTCTTTAATGCATCTCCTGCTGCTCTTTGCAGCACATGATCATAAAACATGGTGTGATTTCATTATTAAACAGTCTAAGTTATTAACCAATTAAGATGCTTTTACTATGTTCTTAACCAATTAAGTTATCAACTTCTACTAAATTATGAACCTATTTCCTGTGAGATTATATTATATTACTTTATATTTAAACTAAATATTTCCCCTTTCATACTGCTTAAATATGACCAGTGCAATAGGAAATGAAACAATGAATTCACACTACCGTGGCTCTTTTGGGTAGCAGTCTATCGCTAATTTGGCTCCTGAGCTACTTAGCTCTCTGAGTATCACTTCTATGGAAGAATTTGGCCTTCTGTCTTCGAATGGGATTTGTAAGAGAAAGGGCTCAGGACATAAAAGCATTTGAATAGTATCTGGGCATTAGCACTTCTGGGCGTCTGACTGAAATAAACTTCTGAATCTCTTGAGGCTTGAACACCCCTAATAGCCCATTTAGTGGCTGCCTCTATAGCCGAAGGTTGGACAAAATGCACCTGCGGTGCTGCCAACTGTTCTGAGTTCATTAAAAAAAGCTCAACGAATGAAACAAACAAAAACCTGTGGTTTTTGTAGAATGCTGGAAGAAATTAAAGGCACACATGCTGCTGCTGCATTAGCACTGGCATGGGAAAGACTGGCAATTAGGGAGTCAAGAGCTGTTGAGATGAAGGCAGAATTAAAATGGCTTCTGTCTGACCAGACTTCAGTGTTGCTTGCTGATTTATTTCTTCCTGCCGGAAACAACTTGGAGGTGCTTGCAGGAGACCAGGGACAGGAGCAAAGAAAAATGGGAGAAGCTGGGCGACAGCATTGCTCCATCAGTGGGGGCACAGAATTCCTCTGGGGATGGGGTGGGGGGAGACAGATCCTTCTGCTGCCGGGAGAACAGAGAGCTCCCCTCCAAAAACAGCCACATTTTTATTCCTTTGAATGCCTGGCCTGAGGCACAAGATATCATCCTGGCTAGGTCAATCCATAGAACCATAGAACTGGAAGGAACCTCAAGCAGGTATCGAGTCCAGTCCCCTGCCCTCATGGCAGGACCCAGCACTACAGACCCCCTGACAAAGCTCACAGACACCCCTCCCCCCGAATTCTCCCAATCCATGTAGCTGCGCCGAGGTCAAAGCGTTGCCAGTCTTTCACATGATGCATCTTTTTTTGCAGGGTTGTCGCACTCTGGTTACATCTGCAGCCCCCCCATCTCTTCACTTTATGTAGGCCTGCCATGTCTGGGAGGGGAAAACCTCCTCGGCAAGGCTGGTCAGGACAGTTGTGATGCCACCTGGCAGGCAGCCAGGATGTGACTGCAGGTGCTTCTACACTGTCCCTCGATTTCGGGAAACCATATCCCGAAATAGCTACCCCATGTCTACACAAGCCGCCTGTTATTTCAAAATATTTTTCCAAATAACAGGCGTGCTATTTTGCCTTCCCAGTAAACCTTGTTGCACGGGGCATAAGGAATAGCTCGAAATAGCATGTTAGTTTGAAATTTGGCGCTGTGTAGACGGCCAAATTTCAAAATAAGCTCTTTTGAAATAGATTCGAGATAAGATATGTAACTTGCATAGCGCAAATCGCATATCTTATTTTGAGTTTAGGGTGCTGTTTAGGCACACCCCTAAAGTCTCCTTTCCTCCCCCTTGTCACTCTGTTGGAGCCAAAGTCACTTTGCTTTAGGTCAAGGCCTCACATGGTGATTAGTTTTAATATGCTGGCCTAGTACTCCAAATGGAGGATTCAATACCAGGAGCCCCAGAGATCCTGCCTCAGTTTCCCTAGTGATAGTTACCAGCCTGACAGAGGTGCTGTGAAGCCTAATGGCTCGAGGTATAACTCCATTTTTGCCTCTTGCCTGTCTCCCATCCATACCCCAGACTGGTTGGCGTGAGTTAAGTGATGCTGAGCTGGCTCGTTGGAGGGGCAGGGGCCGAAACTAAACAGCTGTGGATGCTCCCGCTGGTCAGTGAAGGTGCAGCAGTGGGAGGTACAATAACTCACCGACTTCTAATCGGATCACTCTGTGTACTCTGGTGTTCTAACTCGAGCTAATGGGGTGCGGGGATTACAGGGGCGAAGGGAAGAATGACTGTCAATGGTGTTCCTGACGGTTTGCAAAGTGGGGAAAAAGCCAAATGCATTAAAAAAAGGGCTCTTCTTCCCCACATGACCATCCCTTCAATGGGCTTTGAATCAAGCCCACGGTGGGTTGAACTGACCCTACAGGTTGTCCCCACAAATATTCAGGGGAAAGGGATGGTGGGAAGAGCCATTTGGCTCTGCAGGTGCAGTCCCAACACTTTCTCTTGTCCATCTTAGGGGATCCAGGCATCCAGTTTTCCATTGGAAAGTTCATTTGAAAAAGAGACCTGACAGTGTCTGGTCAGATCTATTGACCAGACACCCAGAGTCCAGTAACTGCAGGTGGGGAGGCAGGTACGTGTTGGGTCATCACTTGTGCAAGCCTCTACTCAGCCCGGGCTGCCTCCTACCTGCATCAGCCCAGGTTCTGCAGGTGAGTTCTTCTTGACCCAGACAGAGTGGGGAGGTAGGGAGAGGGAAAAAGTAGTGAGCAACAGGAGGAGGGTGGCAGAGAAATGAACAGGAGGCAGGGCCTTGAGGAGAAGAGGCAGGGCAGGGGCAGGACTTTGGGTGGGATAGAGATGAGGTAGGGGAGATTCTGGCCCTTTTGTCCAGTTTTTAAATATTACAAAGTTGGCAACCTCAGTCCCTCTGTGCAAATCCACCCACAAGGGGCCAGCCGAGTTGTGGCAGGGACCTTTAGAGTGATGCAGCAAGGCAGCTGTAAGAAGGACTACATCTTTGCTAGCAGCAATCTCTGTCAAGGCTGCCCTGAGATGGGCAGATCTGCTCCTTCTTTGACCCTAAGCCATGTGCAGTCGGACTGACAGTATTTCCTTCACAGAAATCAAAGCTCTTTGACCACTCACTCTTCTCACAGACAGAGTCACTTCCAAAACCCAGGATCAAAGCACTCTCAAGGCACATTTCCATTTCCTCCTCCGGAGGTCGATCTTCCAGTAAGGAAGGTAAGGTCTGGTAAGGACCCGCTAAATCAAATGCTGAGAGCAACTCCAGAACTCCTTGCAGTCATGAGGAATAAGGGAAGTCAATGGGAGAGTTTCTCCTGTCAACCTCCCGCTATGGAGCCACCCCAGAAAATTAAGGCAAAGTACGTCAACTCCAGCTATGCAATTCATGTAGCTGGAGCTGAGTATCTTGCATCGATTTTCTCCACCAGTGTAGACCTGGCCTCAGAGTTCAGAGAATGTATCAAACTTGGAGGAGGAGGTCATCTCCTGAGAAGATCAAAACAGACAGCAAATGTGCCCATGTTAGGGTTGGGCTAGACTGATTTTTATGGTGTTTTGAACTTGGATTCAATGGCTGCACATCTTGCACTTGGTTTCCTTGAGCTAAAAACTAGCTGTCAGTAGTGGGCACCAGCAGGTGCATTTGTTCCAAAGCCAAAAGGAGGATTTTGGCAAAGGCTTCTGTGTAATTGCTACTGTAATTGACCCTGCAATGGAAAGCCAAGAAACTTTTTCCAATCTGCATCTGCAAGTTCTGTGCCACTGGCTGCGGATCTTTAGCCCTGCGTGGTATCTAGTTCATTTTTGGGATATGAATGAGATACCCTTATGCCCTTATTTCCCCAATTTGAAAGAATTGCAGCACTGTTATTTTGGCAATGCATAAACCACCGGGACTCTGAATAAAGCCACCGGTGTAGCAATTAATATTTATAAAGCTCAGCAGGCAGAAAAGAAACTCACATTAACTATAGTCTGCTTTGGAGAGTTTTTAATTATTAACCCCAGTGGGAAGTGTGGGGAAACTTAAAAACCCTCCAAACCCGACAAGTTTAAAAGGGACATAGAAGGGTATGAATAAGAGTGTTTCCATTGAGGAACAGATGAGATGTAGAAAAGTATTGCCATCTGCAGTCATTAGAGTGAAGATTAGTTTTTGCTTGATCTCTCTGTTAGCCTGAGTGATCACAGGAATATTTGCTTCTCAGTTAAGTAAACGAGCTAATTGACATGCTAAAGTGTCTGATGCTCTAAAGAGGACAACTGGAAAATCCATTCCTGAATGGGGGGGGCAGTAATTCTACACTCCTTTAAAGGCTTGTAAATTTAAACTCTTCCTATTCTGAAGATAAAGCTCTTCGTGGACATTAGGGGTATGTCTAGACTACATGCCTCTGCCGAGAGAGGCATGTAAAATAGACTACCCGACATAGTCAATGAAGCGGGGATTTAAATATCCCCGGCTTCATTAAAATAAAAATGGCTGTCATGCTGTGCCGGCTCAGCTGATTTACAGGTTTACAGGAGCAGTCGACAAAGGCTTACTCTGTCGACTGATCTGCATCTTGACTCGCGCGCTGTGCCGACGATCAGCTGAGCTGGCACAGTGCTGCGGCCATTTTTATTTTAATGAAGCCGGGGATATTTAAATCCCTGCTTCATTGACTATGTTGGGTAGCCTATTTTTCATGCCTCTGTCGACAGAGGCATGTAGTCTAGACATACCCTATGATACAGAGTTAGTGTGGACACTCCGCTTATTAATTTGACCTAAGGGGGGTTATTTCGAAATAAAGCCTTAGTGTAGATCAAGGCTGATAGTGTAGATCAGCCCTTTATTTGTGGCCCAACATCTAAAGGGGGACAAGGAGCCAGAATGTGACAGGGGTTTATACTTACACTAATATGTAAAGAATAGCTTGGGTATACTTTGGATTTGGAGCTCCCTTGTGTATGAGTGTCTTTGTGTCTGAGGATTGGTTAAGATAGGTAGGCTGAGATGTGAAATTCATATCCACAACTAGGCTCATGTTACATACCTGCAAACACATGGGGATATTGGGATGCTGGCTTTTGTTTTGGCTTTTGGTCCAGGAAAATGCAATCAAAAAAAGAAAGGAAAAACAGGATTTTAAAATCCAGGTGCCTGAGAATGGGCCTGGAGAGCCACATTTAGGCACCTTTGAAGTGAATGGGTGCTGTGAAAATCAGGGTAAGAGACCAGGCCAGATATGAGAGCTGGCGAATATAAATACATATAGCTTGGCTAAATGATGATGTGACAGCCATACTCCAGTACATGAAAAAAGGAAGCATCAAGGAGACAGAGAAATTGATGGCCCCCCAGAGGGCATAGTTAGGAGTTATGGGGTGAAACCAGCAAAGACTCAACTTGAAGGAAAAATAAATCCTAATCATGAGATATTGCACTATGGAATAATCCTTCATGGGAAGGGGTGGAAACCTTTTGTTTCCATCATTGCAAATTGTGCTGGACAAAGAAATCTGCTTGTAACGGGATGGACTAGTTGACCCAATAGTTTTTTTCCATCACTAATTTATAGGAATGAATAGTAAAACTCCTTGTTAGAATGTTCCCTCTCATACAGGGCAATTACAATAATAGTCTTTGAACAGAAACGTCTTTGGGACGGTGAGAAATAATAGCTAGAAAAGATCATCGACACTAATGCAAAACAGGTAAAAAATGCTACCCACTCAGGTTCATTTGCACTGGTTTAAATGGTGACATAAAGTGAATCAGGCCCTTGAACTTCTAACTTGTTTTCTTACCGTTCCAACACACCAAATTATTTCTCGTGAAATGTTTTTCTTCATTTATGTCCATCAAGAAGGTGGAGTTAGCACAAGTTCAAATACACGAATGGACAATCACTGAGCATGTCAACTTCTATCTGAAGGCAATATCTAGAATGATTGGTGAAATTAGATAAGGCCTAGAGGGGTCCTGAGAATGCCCTGTGGAGAACCAAATAGTCCTTTTTGGCCTCTCCCTGCCTCGAAAAGGTAGGATTCTAATACCAGCAGCAGATTGTCACCACCAGTACATTAGCTAGCTACTGTATTGCGGAAGAAGAGCCAAATTTGCACCCATTCCTCACCCATGTCTCCTCACACAGGTGGTGGGGAATTCTAGGTGCACAGCTCTTGCTTCATAACCATGTCGGCGGTGGCTGTCCTCGGAGACCATGTAGGGGCAGGAAGTGTGTGTGTAGGGGTTGCTCCCCATGAACCCCTTGTTGTACAGGCCTGAGCAATCCCCTAAATACATAATTTCATCTGTTGAGCCTTGAAAGCACTTAAGGGCTTTTCCAGCTTTTCCTCAGTGAGCGAACGCTTCTCTTAACGCAGGACAGAGGTGTATATTTGTGGAATCTTAGCTCATTAGTGAATAGTAAACTCTGGCTTGTTGGAGGGCTGGGGGGGAGACAGATGATCTAGTGAGTAGCTGCTCTAAATCCCTACATATGGTGTTATTTTTTTCCCCCTGGTCATGCAAGAAATATGATTTTTTAGGATGAGCGTCTGGATTAGTAATGGGAGCTGCATGCCAAGTTCCTCAAGAAGCTTTTCAGTGCAGAATGTAAAACCCACTTTAGAATGTGTACAGGCAAAGCAGAGTGTAAGAAAAGGTGTCCAGACAGATGTGCCAGGTCGCACTGAAAAGACTTTGAATATTAGGTATTAGAAGGTTTTCCCCAGTGTTGCTCAGGTCCTTAACTCAAAGAAGTTTCATTTTCAATATTTAAATCATTGCTCTGTCTTGGGTTGGGGATGAGGGGTTCAGGATGCAGGCTGCCCTGGGGAGAGAGGACAACCCGAACCCTCTCTCACTGCAGCAGTGTGGGGCCAAGTGAGAAGCGCCTGTCCATGACCGCTGCAGTTCCAGCGGGCAGAGCTGGGAGAGGGGTGCATGTCCCTTGCTGAGGGACAGAAAGACACACAGATAAACAGACAAACTCTGTTAGAGTTCCAGTCCTACATTTCTATGCTTCTATGTTGATTAAATAGCCATAAGACTCCAGATCTGAATATTGTCTCCTTTGCCTTATTTTCATGTATTATTTAATCATATTGGCATTTACAATTAAAAGAAAATAATTGTATTTTAGCCCTCTGCCAAGACATAGTTGATACCTGTGGCCTTGCAGGTCAGTTTCCTAGTGCCAGAGAAATCAGTGATTTGGAATAGTATACTCTAAGTATACCTTGTTTTACATACACAAATAAACTAAACCTGGAACAGAGGTGGTCAAGCAGCATGAAGGCAATTCTTTCTCCCAGGAACCTCAGCCCAACACCAACGCACAGTGCCTAGGTAGATATTCAAATTTGGCTGAAACAGAAAGTAAGGTAGAGATTAAACTTTCCTGATGCTCACTGTATCCTTTACCCAGAACTCACAGCATGTCTTCCCAAGACTAAGCATTTCATTGCGCATTTGATAAAAGAACTTGGACCTATGTACACATTACCCTTCTGGTAATACCTTCCCTAAGAGTATCAGTATAGAAACATGTAACTAAAAGAGCTTTTTCTATGCCATTGATTATTTATGTATCACTGTTGTCTTCTGCTTCTTATTAATAACTAGCAGAAATACCTGGCGTCGCCTGGGGAAAATATAGTAAAAGGTTTGAAGAATGAACTACGTCAATGACGTTAACATAGCATATTTTGTTTGAAATACTTTTCTCTGATATATTACTTTAAGCAATTAACATAGCTAGTGATGTGCTTACAAAATGACAAATCCCATAGGGTCTTTTTTCTCAATCCCCACAACTCAGGAAGGCCCATCTTCCCTTAAAGACTCTATGAAAACCAATGCCTGCAACCTCCTTGCTAGAAGCCCTGAGAAATGGAGGGGATGTCTCCTGGGCTCTGCAGCAGCAGCAAATCACTGCTCCCCAAGTAGCCACTCCCCGAGTGCCTTCAGTGCATGCTCCATGGGGCAACCTGAATGGACTTCCTTGCGGCAGCTGGACCGGTTGCAACAAAACAAAACACTTTCAGGTCAGGTGCAATTAGTGATATCTAGATGATCAGAACATGCAGCACCTGAACATACCTCTAATGAGAATAGGCTGTTCTGAGTGTACCGTGTCCTCCTCAGGCTCCACGGTGCTCAAGACCTTGTCCTCCTACCCACCTCCTCTTTGTACCGTGAGCTGAATCCTGCAAAGTCAATAATGCCCGTGGCACTTGCTGATAACGCACGCAGCCCAGCCAGGAGAACGCACGCAGCCCAAAGGAGGGCAAGTGGTGGGATGGCCCATTTGAGTGTGGGGGGAGGGAAGCAACTTTAATTTCCAGAAGGGGTTCAGTCGGAGCCCGGAAGATGTTGAGAGGCTGTGATAGTCGGAGGCTTCTCCCACCCACAGTTAGCAAGGCTAGATCCCAGCCAGCATCAGCCACATTTGGGTCTGTCCTGGAGACCTGCTGGTGCCCTAGTATAGGGGATATTCTCTGCCCCACTGCAGCCTCTCCCCCATGGGCTTTCTCTTGATGGTGCTGCAGGTGCCCACATGCTTTATCCTCTAGGATCTCGTAGTTGCAGTTTATGTGACATGCTTAACAGAAGAGTCCAGCAAATGCCTATGATCAGGTACTACTAAAAGCTAATTATCAGTGGGCCCAACTGGGGCTCTGGGGGAACTGGGGGAGCTGATTTAGAGATATAAACAATCCAGTTACTGAAGTTAGGAAATCAGTAGTATCCGTTCAAAATTTGGTGTTTCTAGCTCTTACCGTTTCGGACATCTTTTGGAATTATCAGTGGGCCCAACTGGGGCTCTGGGGGAACTGGAGGAACTGATTTCGAGATATAACCAATCCAGTTATTTAAGTTAGGAAATCAGTAGTATCCGTGCAAAATTTGGTGTTTCTAGCTCTTACTGTTTCTGAGATCTTTTGGGACAAACAAATAAACAAACTTTCAGAAATATTTATAAAATAAACATTATATTTCAAAAGCAATGAGAAGGTAATGGACTAATCAGATTGGTGCCCATAGTGCTAAGTGCTACACACACATATATAATAAAAGCAGCCTCTTCCCTAAAGAGTTGTAGTCTGAACCCTCGTCTACACCAGGGAGTTATTTCAAAATAACGCCCCTTATTTTGAAATAATAAGTGGAGCATCCACACTACCAAGCCTGTTATTGAAATAGTCCAAAATCTGTATTCCTGCTTTCCTTGGGGAATTAGTTTACTTTGAAATAGTTATTCCAGGAGTTATTATTTTGAATTTAGTTATTTTGAAATAATTTCCTAGTGTAGACATGCCCTGAAAGACAATATTGATTGTTACCATTCTTCTTTACAAGGTAAGGGCTTAATGATGCTGTCCTTACACACAGAACTATACCTACTGACTTCATGTGTGTGTATACACAGAGACACACACACTTCTATGGAGAGAGGCTGACTGTATTCAATGTTTCAGCCATCTGGTTAGTCTCTCAACTCCAGTTGGACTGACTACCCTGGGAGTAGGGGCTTACAGATTCACCTCTAAATAGTCCAAGTGTTTTTAATTTCTCCTGGCCTGGGAATCTTAGTCATTGTCATTGAATCCTTCTAGATTTTTCTATTCCTGATATGTCAAGCTGACCAAACTAAATGCAGTATTCAAGGTGAGAATGCACAATACCGTTGATTGATCACTCCCTCCTTTATGGGCTCCAGTGCAAATCAAAAAGTTACAATCATGAAGTAAAGTTTCAGATTGCAGATCCTATAGCATGTTCACTGCAAATATGGTGCAGGAGAAGCCAAACAGGAAAATAAAAAAAAGAATTTGTCATATAACTGATATTTTGTGGATTGGTGGGGGGTATTTTGAATTATCTTTGGAGAGTTTCCTTTAGCAGATAAATCAATATTCAGCCTCTACTTTTGTCAGGTTGTGATGGTGGCTTGAAAAAAGAAGCTTTTGTTTACGTCTGAAGATTAAAAGAGGCACAGTGTTAGAATATTCAATGGAAGCACCATGATAGATAAGGTGTCAAGGAGAACTCCAGGAACTACAACAATGCTTTAAAAAGATAAATAAATATACAGTGTTATCTTCTCTGCTGAAGCCTCATACAGCTTCACTTTTAAATATGTATGACCTGAACTCTTCTGTTCTATCCACTGCTTCACACATTTGTAAATGTTCTCTTACAAGGTAAACCAATAAGGCAATGAAATAAATTATCCAAGGAGATGGCCACAGAGCCTTCAATGCAGAGATCTTCAAGAGCAGGGGTAGATGGTATGGTTGTGGGGATGTGCTGTAGAGAGTAAGCTTGCAAGATTTGGGGTTTGGAAGGGGAGAGTGAGACATGGAATCCTATTTTTTTCTGGACCCAGCATTTCTGTGACTGTGATGAAGAGAAAAAAAAACGGGAAAGCCTTCTGTCTGTTTGCCTTTTTATGCATCAAATTATACATAGTTATTAAGACAGCAAGGATTTTCAGAGATACCTAAACAAGTTAGGTACTGAAGTTCCATTGAAAGTCAATGGGAGCTGGCTTGGTAACTCACTTAGACTGAGGCCACGTCTATATTTACACACCAGAGATCTAGCAAAGACCCACTAAAATTGAATGCTGAGGGTGCCTGGAGCAGAGTGTCTGAGGGTATGTCTATACTACAGAGTGTTGTTGGAAAAACGGCTGTTTTTCTGACAAAACCTGAGTTACGTCCACACTTCAATTACATTCTTCCGAAAGTAAATTGAAAGAACAGAGGGTTTTTTCCAGCGTTGGTAATCCTTTTTCTATGAGGAAGAAGCCTTTTTTGAAAAGCCTTTTCGGAAAAAGGCGTGTGTGGACGAGGAAGAGGGAGTTATTTTGAAAGAGGAGGAAAGAGGAAAAAGCACAGGTGCCCTGGTGGCCACTCCGTCCACAGTAATCACAGCTTGCATGTGAGATAGCGTCCATTCAGTGTGGATGCTATCTTTTGAACAAGTAGATCAGTATAGACAGCACTAGGTTGACTGAAGAATTCCCCTGTTGACCTAGTCCCACAGTACATTTATAACAATGCAAAAATGTAAGCTATCTTCAGAGGAAAAAAATCTGCTTGTCTGTGGAAATGGCAAGATTTTGCCCTGGATTCCATTTTGCAAATGTTCAAGCAAACAAACAAACAAACAAAAAACAAAACAAAAAAAATAAACAAAGAAAGTATGAGGACTTCGTATTATTTAATTCAAGTCCTCTCCTATGATTTTGATTGAAATAAACAGATGATCTTGTCATCTACATACATCTTTGAGGTCACATCAGGGCTTGTCCAGTCCTGTGTTTTGATATCAATAACATCTGAATAATTCAGCCATACATTCTAGACACTATGTTTTTATCACTACTTAAGTCTTCTCAGTGCTGCTTTTTCTCTCTCTCATTCAGAATTTTGATCTTGCTTATTTCAAAGAATGGAAGACGCGTTATTTCTATGATGTAAATGACTTGCTTCCAGATGCAATTAAATGGAGAATGAAATTAATTACTGGTAGTATGAAATGGAAAGTTCTGTGGTTAGTATGTGCTATATACAGGACTACTGAAAATATGCTCCTAACATATCGGGTCAGATTGTGGAGGGCCATGTAATAATTTGAACAGAGCCTACCTAAGGAGTACAAAGTGCCTTCTACATCACCTCTTGTACAACCAGATCCCTGATTCAGCAAAGCACAAAAGCACATGCTTAACTGGGAACATGTGAGGCAACTCGTGTGTGTAAAGTGAGTGATTGGGGAGTAAAATGGCAAATGAAATTTAATACAGATAAGTGTAAAGTAATGCACATTGGAAAAAATAACCCCAACTATAAATACAATATGAAGGGGCAAATTTAGCTACAACTATTCAGGAAAGAGATCTTGGCGTTATCGTGGATAGTTCTCTGAATTGTTAAAAAAGGGAAAGAAAATAAGACACAGAATATCTTACTGCCCCTATATAAAACTATAGTACGCCCACATCTTGAATACTGCAAACAGATGTCGTCTCCTTACCTCAAAAAAGATATTTTGGCATTAGAAAAGGTTCAGAAAAGAGCAACTAAAATGATTAGGGGTTTGGAACGGGTCCCATATGAGGAGAGGCTAAAGAGACTAGGACCTTTTCAGTTTAGAAAAGAGGAGACTGAGGGGGGATATGATAGAGGTATATAAAATCATGAGTGGCTGGAGAGGGTGAATAAAGAAAAGTTATTTACTTGTTCCCATAATATAAGAACTAGAGGACACCAAATGAAATTAAGGGGTAGCAGGTTTAAAACTAATAAAAGAAAGTTCTTCTTCACACAGTGCACAGTCAACCTGTGGAACTCCTTGCCAGAGGAGGCTGTGAAGGCTAGGACTATAACAGAGTTTAAAAAAGAGCTAGATACATTCATGGAGGTTAGGTCCATAAAAGGCTATTAGCCAGGGGGTAAGGAATGGTGCCCCTGGCCTCTGTTTGTCAAAGGCTGGAGAAAGATGGCAGGAGACAAATTGCTTGATCATTGTCTTTGGTCCACCCCCTCTGGGGCACCTGGCACTGGCCACTGTCAGCAGATAGGATACTGGGCTAGATGGACCTTTGGTCTGACCCAGTATGGCCATTCTTATGTTCTTATGTTCACTTGCTCAAATGTGTTATGGAATCAAGGTCCAAAAAAACATGAGAATTGGAGGTTTGGAAAACAAAGCCCAACCCTCCCATTTACTGACTTCAACACACCTCTGCCCCCAAAATTTTACCTAAAATATGGCTTGCGCTGCAATCAGAGCTTTGAATCTTGAAACACTTTTATTTGTTCACGATTTTTTCATTAGCATATCATCCCGCATATTTGGGTTGTTGGCTGGAATCAGAAGCAAAGATACTAAACAGTTTCACATGTGGTAACCCCTCTCCTCCAATCCCTCAAGCTCCAGAGATCTTTGAAATTTCAAAAGAAAGTGCATTCCTGTGAAGTTACCAGCTCACACACTGAGAAAATCTGCATGGCTGATAGAACGTTGGTTGTCCATCTCTCATAGGACTGGCTATCTCCCTATGTCCAACCCATGTGCTGCCATGCCCAATAGTTTTCAAGGAAGTTTGTTTTCTTAATGAAAGCTTGAAAACAAACAGGACAATTTAATTCACTCCTTTGCCTCAGGGCCACCCCTTACAGAGGTCTTTGGCACTCCTGTTCTGGGCAGTTTCCTGGTCTGAGTCAGTTCTGGTCCCTTTCTGGAGCAGCAGCTCCAGGACTGTTTCTATAAGCCCTGACCCATTGCTCCAGGGACCCACAACAGAAGCTAGCTCTACTCCAGTGTGTCTTTCTCTGCCTAGGCCACAACCTGTCTCAGTTCATCTCTCGACTATCCATTATCAGCCCATGTGCAGCCCCATCACTCTTTAACTGGTTTTTTATTGTCATTGGAGATATTATATTGCAAGGTTTAGACAGCCCCACATGACATTCTTGTGTGTGGTAGACAACACAGTGAAAGAACTTGGCTAGGGACAACATTCAACAAAGAAAACTGGAAGGTGCTACACTTAGTGAAGGAAAATCAAATGCAAAAATGCATACCGGTTTTGGCAGCCACACTGCTGAGAAGGATCTGGGAGTTGTGGTAGACCACATGAGTCAACAGTGTGATGCTGTTCTAAAAAAAATAGCAAATATAGTTTGGGGTTGCACGCCTTACCAGAGGCATTGTATGCAAGCCATGGGTGGTGATAGTTCTATTCTACTCGGTGTGGGTTAGGCCTTAGCTAGAGAACTGTATTCAATTTTGGTCACCAATGTACAGAAAGGATGTAGTGAAACTGGGAATGGAAAAGAGAAGATTAAGGGAGGACAGGACAGAGATCTTCAAATACTTAAAAGGCTGCCATAAACAACAACAATAACAAAAAGATGTAGAAAAGTTGTTCTCTGTTGCCACAAAGGATAGGACAAGAGGTAGTGGATTCCAACAATAGCCTGACAAATTTAGATTAAATCTTTAGAAAAATTTCCTAACAGAGAGAACAGAAGGACAATGAAACAGACTGACTTAGAAGATTGTGGAAAATCCTTCACTGGAGGTTTCCAAAAGGAGACTGGATAGACATCGGTCTTGAATGATTTAGACACAACAAATCCTGCATCTTGTCAAGTGGTTAGACTACATGACCTTTGTGGTCCCTTCTAACCCTCTGATTTATTGTACCCACAATGGTGTGGTCCAAGGGCACTGGGCGTAGTCTATTCATAAGTATCACTTTTCAATCTTGCCTTGGAAGAAGAAGAAGAAGAAGAAGAAAACATGAGTAGGGAAAGAATCTCAATGAATCTTTGACTTTGATTTTGGACAAGCAACTATAGTAACTGGAAGTTAGTTAAAATTAACCCAATTTGTCCCTTTCTAAAGGGCACTGTACTTTCCCAGAGAAATGAAGCAGGGAAAGAGAGAGTGAAAAAAAAGTTGCATTATAAAGACACTTTTAGGGAATACTTTTAATAACTAAATCACCCCCAGCGTAAACTCCATCTAAAATATCTGGATGAGAACAAGCGTTAAAATATCAACATTTCCCAGAGGGTGGGAATTCAAATTTCAATCAGCTCTGCAGATAACACAAAACCAGTCCCTGCCCCTGAGAGTGAATAAGCCAAACAATAAACAAACAGACAGACAAATAGTACAGCTGGAGGACAAGAAACAGCTGAAATAGCTGACTGTTTTTATTTGTGCTTCTGGGGGGCCATTAGCCTAAACAAACATTATATATTAGACATCAGCAGTTTTATGAGTCCCATTGGTTAAAAGCAGGTCACATGACCACAATGATGCTATTCTCCCCACACCAATGCAAATTAGAAGCTAATATGGCACCTAAAAACAGATACATTTGGCTACCTTGTTCCTGCAGCTTTGCCAATAAAAAAGCATTGTCAGCCTAGTAATATCACCACTGGAAGACTCAAACAAAAGTTTGGGGGAGCAGGAAAGAGCATTGCTTGTTGGAAGACTATGGATATGTTTACACTTGACCCTCTTTCGAGAGAGGGATGCAAATGCAGCTGAGCAAAATTGCAAATGAATCATGGATTTGAATTTCCCATGATTCATTTGCATAATCTCGGACCTCTGCTATTTCGAAATACCCTATTTTGAAATAACAAACACTGTGTAGATACGGTTATTTTGAAAGAAACCCCTTCTTTCGAAATAACCCTTACTCCTTGTCATGAACAGGGCTCGCCAACCGGCGCTGAGCCCTGCTCGCCAGCCGCACGGTTCGGCACGCTGCGCATGCGCAGACCGCGCTGCGCGGCTGTGCCGGCTTGTAATCTACTCGCCACGGGTGAGTAGATTACACTAATTGTTGAGCCCTGGTCATGATTGTGAGGGTTAGCCAGCAGCCTGGGGATTAAGGGGTTAACTACACCTAGCCAGGTGGAGTGGCCGATAGGAATGTAGGTAGGAATTTCAAACCGGGACAAAGGAATTTTTGGTTTTTCCCTCCTTTGTTCTGGGCAGTTCTCTCCAGCTATTGAGGGGGACAGACACTATGTCTCCCTTCAAGAAAAGTCTCTTTCTTCACTTTCTGTAAGTAGGGGAAAGTTTAGATATGTAGTCCCCTTACTAAAGGTGTGTCTGCTTATTTTCTGGCAAGACCCTGTGTGCTGCAATCTAGCCTCACAGACTACAATTCCCATGAGCCCTTGGGAAAAACAAGAAGGAAGTGACTCTTGTGTGGGAGATGGGAATCTCTCCATGTGCATGAGAAGGGTGGCTTAGCAGTCTGGGCCTCTGCCCTTGGATTTTGGAAGAGAAGTGGAGCCAGGCTGCTGTGGAGGAGTTTGATCCAGTCCAGGGGCTGTTGGAGTGCAGCTACAGACTGGGACTAGATGCCTGTGGAACTGGGATCTAGCAGGCTGCTTCTGATAGGCACAGCATGAGACTGTAAGTAATTGGGCTTTTTTGGGAAAGTGCTGCCTGGGACTGAGCTGCTGCCTAGCTTGGACCCTCGTACACACTGCCTCCCGCGAATCTCCATTACAGCTGCAGTTCTTCAGGCGCGCCCACGCAAGCAAGCGTCTGGGACTCTGAGTCCAGGGGTGTGCACACTCTGGGGTGGGATCAATATTGGCAGTGCAAATGCTAGCTATATAAGTTCCAATTATTGTTGTGCACTTCGTTAATGTTATTCATTGTTAATCTGTTCAACCCTGTTTATTTAAATTAAGTAAAGATTGTTTATTTTAATGTAATCCATTAGATGTATGTGATTTGTAGCTGTTGTTCTGCAGTTAGATCCAGATTATTGCTGGAATGAGTTTATTCCTGGAGGCTCTCAAGGCACACCAGTAAGTGTGTACAAGGCCAGCCAGGTGGAGGACCACCATTGTATGTTCTTTATGAGCAAGGGACTGCAGAAAGGGGGTGGAGAGGGTTTTCCCCAACTAAACAACATCACCACTGCGGTGCTCAGGATCTCCTTTAATGTTAAAACCATCAGGCTCCCAGGCACACCTGTGACTGTGACCTGCTCCCGAGTAACCCAGGGAGGAAAAAGGGGGTTACAGATAAATCCGTCAGGTTTCATTGTTTTATGGTTTGGGTATGGGATCTGCTGTCTGTGCACTTTTTAAAAGATGTTTTGGCTTTTCTTTGTTACTAAGTTCTAGGCCTATGGAATTTCTCCATGGCTTTGTCTACACTGGCGGCTTCTTGTGCAAGAACATCTTGCGCAAGAAGTCTTGCGCAAGAAAACGTCCACACTGCCATGTGCGAGCTGTGCTTTTGCGCAAGAGCGCCCATGGCAGTGTGGACGCTCTCTTGCGCAAGAAAGCTCTGATGGCCATTTTAGCCATAGGGCTTTCTTGCGCAAGAAATCCCTGCCGAGCGCCCACACTGCCCTCTTGCGCAAGAGCTCCTGCGCAAGAGGCCTTACACCTGTTAAAAAAGAGTGTAGCTCTTGCGCAAGAAGCCGTCTCTTATCACGCCGTACTGTACATTTCCTTGCACAAGAGCGGATGGGCAGTGTAGATGCTCTGTGGATTCTTGCACAAGAACGGCCATACTTGTGCAAGAAGCCGCGAGTGTAGATATAGCCCATGAGTATATTATTGGTTACTTTTCCATCTAGCCATTATGCTTGCAACAGGAATAGTGTGGTGATAATAAAAGTTTTCTCTTTTCCTTTTATTAACCTGGTATTGGTTAATGGTGGTGACCTGCTTTTTACTTTAGGGGTGAGATTTTCCCAAATGGTCTCTCCTGGTTTCTTTATTAATTTGGGTGGTGGCAGTGGAGATTCGGTCGCCAAAATCTAGGGTTTTAAGATTTTGGGGGGAAGTTTTATACCAAAGCCTGGTAGATAAGGTTTTGAGGTGCACTTGCTGGCCCCCACTTCTGCATTTATTGTGCCAGAGTGGGGAAGGAGCCATGACACTCGTCAAAAAATGAGGTTTACCGGTTATTTCGAAAGAAAGGGTTTCTTTCAAAATAACCGCATCTACACATGGTTTGTTATTTCAAAATACGGTATTTCGAAATAGCGGCGGTCCGCGATTATGCAAACGAAGCACGGGAAATTCAAATCTGTGTTTCATTTGCAATTTCGCTCAGCTGCATTTGCATCCCTCTCTCAAAAGAGGAATGAAGTGTAGACATACCCTACAAAAACTGGCTGACTAATAAATTATGGAACAATAGAATTGAAAGGGACCTTGAGAGGTCATCAAGTCCCATCCCCTGCCATCATAGCAGGACCAAGCACCATCTAGATCAGTGGTCACCAACCAGTAGATCGGGATCTACTGGTAGATCTTGGAGCCTTCGATGGGTGATCCTGAGAGGTTTGGCTGGGAGGCTGTCAAGTGCAGGCACTTCATATGCCCCTCTAAAGCACTGCTGTGCAGCTTCTGCCCTCTGCTTTGGAGTTGCTTCCCACCCATGGGAGCCTCCTGCTTGCTACGTAGGGCATGGGAAGAAGAGGAAGAGGGGTGAGCCTGCCTTTAGCCCCCTGCACCCCCCCCACCCAGAAGCCACCTGTGATAAGCGGTGCCCAGCTGGAGCCTGCATTCCAAACCCTGGCCCCAGTCCTGAACCTCTCTTGCACCCAAAACTCCTGCCCCTAGCCTGATAAAAGTGAGTGAGGATGGGGGAGGGAGGATGGAGTGAGCAGGGCGGGGCCTCGGGATAGCGGCGGGAAGGAGGTGGGGCAAGGGTGTTTGGGTTTGAGGTAGATCCAGGATTGCACTTAAATTCAAAAAGTGATCTCATGCTTAGAAAGGTTGGAGACCACTGATCTAGATCATCCCTGATAGATGCCTATCTGACCTGCCCTTAAATATTTCCAGTGATATTCCACAACCTCCCTAGGCAACTTATTCTAGTCCTTAACCGATGAAACAATGATGAAACATTTCCAAGCAGTGTTGTATGCAGAATGCTCCTTCACATGAGGAACTGGGGCAGGCCTAAGTGCATTGTGGGTAACAAATAATAAATTGGCATGAAATCATTACAACTGATACTTGATAATTGAATGGTTTCAGAGAGGTAGCCATGTTAGTCTGTTTCAGCAAAAACAAGAAGAAGCCCAGGGGCACTTTAAAGACTAACACATTTATTAGGGTATGGCATAAGGTTTTGTGAGCTACAACTTACTTCCTCAGATGCTGAAAGAAAAGAAAGAAAAAGAAGGATACAGAGATAGGAGTGTGACATCAGTGCTAATTAAATCACAGTGGATGTGGCTCATCTCCAACAGTGAAGAGAAGGTGAGAGTCCCTGGATGGGAAATTACCCTTGTAATGTGAGAACCACTCCATGTATCTCTTTAAACCTTAGTTTAGGATGTCAAATTTGTGTATGAATTCCAGCTCAGCAGTTTCTCCATGCAGTCTGGTTTTGGAGGGTTTTTTCCCCCCCCGAGAATGGCAATTTGCAAGTCTGAAACTGTGTCTCCAGAGAGATTAAAATGACACTGGTTTTTGTATTTTGCCACTCTTCATGTCTGATTTGTGTTCATTTATTCTTTTGCATAGATTGAATGGCTTTCTTAAAGTGGGAATAATTCATTGAAAAAGTGCCTGGTCTATCTAGGGGTATGTGTAGATTACGTGGCTCCGTCGACGGAGCCATGTAGATGAGTTTACTAGACATAGGAAAATGAAGTGGCGATTTAAATAATCGCTACTTCATTTACATCAAAATGGCCACCGTGCTGTGCCGATCAGCTGTTTGGCGGCACAGCGGGGCAGTCTGGACGAGGCATACCGGAGCGGTCGACAAAGGCTTCCCTTGTCGACTGCAGCGCATCCAGACTGCCCCGCTGTGCCGCCAAACAGTTGATCTGCACAGCGCAGCAGCCGTTTTGATGTAAATGAAGCGGCGATTATTTAAATCGCTGCTTCATTTTCCTATGTCTAGTAAACTCATCTACATGGCTCCCTCGATGGAGCCATGTACAGTCTAGACATACCCTAGGTGCCTGTCTATTTAGTATCTATTTTTGTATCTATTAAAGAATTTATATACTTAAGGTACTTACATTTAGGCTGAGGGCTGAGTTCTTGGACTTTCCATGCTTGTGGGGACCCAGAGTCAGGCCTGCCAATGGGGGCAGGGTATAAGGGGCAATTGCCCAGGTGCCTGGAAATTTAAGAGGGCCCAATCCTGGCTACTGCTGCACTAACTTTGCTAAAAAGCATCTCTTGACTCAGAGATGCTTTTGATATTTCCATGCAGGTTTCAGGGCTGGATTACTGGCCCCTGGAACCTGCATGGGGCATATTAAAAGTGTCTTTGAATCAAGAGAAACTGCTGTGGCTTTCCCAGAGGAGGCAGGTTGGGTCCAGGGAGGTGTGGGGTGGCTGTCTGGGGCTTATCCCAGCATGTGGGGAATGGGGCTGGGCTGGCCCAGGGCTCTTCTGGTAGGGTGAGAGCTGCACTTGGGGCTTCTCCGGGGGGCAGAGGGACTGGTGGCCCCAACTGAGGAAGTGGGCAAGGGGTCCCATTGATTTCTGATTGGGGCCTAGTCTTGTTCTAGGGGGTCCTGCCCATAGCCTGTGCTTCAGCCCACGATGATCGTCTGCACTATAATTACACATTCCCACCACTCAGGCTCTGCAGCCTGAGTCCACCGACAGGGGCAGGCCTACCCTAAGCGGCATGCCAAAGGTCACACAGAAAGCCTGTGACAGAGCAGGGACCTGAACCCAGGTTTCTCAGGTCTCAGGCAGGGGCCCTCATGTTGCCACAAATATCGTTCACAACCAATGATATTCCTGACTCTAAGGAAACCAGCCTTCAGACACATTCCCACAGGAAACGGTAGCAAACTCCAGCTTCTGAAGAGCCCACATGGATCATTTCACACTGGTGCTTATTCCGAAGCACTGTTCCAGAGCTAGATTATAAACACAAGACAGGGCCCAGCTGCTCAGGAAGCAAAGTCTTGTGACTAAGGCACCGTGTGGAATCTTGAGAGAAATGAGTTCATTTTCTAGTTCTTCTATGGACTTATTATGAGCAGATTACTTCGGGGTTGTCTGCAGTGCACTAGGGAAGTCTGACTGCGTACCTGTTGCCATGTCTCGGCTTGCTTGCTGAAAAGATAAGGGAAGTCATAGCAGGAGGGGGGTGGCTATTCAATACAGTTTAAACCCTGCCAGGCCCTGAGTTTTGTCTCAACAGCCCCGTGCTGTTATGGCTTCCCTGATATTCTTATATGAGCTGCTTTGAGCAAAGTTGGTTCTGCTAGGCCTTTGTGTATGCAACTGCACTGTAGACACATCCTTAATTTCTCTGTGCCTCCGTTTTCCACTTGTAAAACTGGGATGTTAATATTTCCTCTGTTTAGCTGGTAAATTCTTTGGGGTTAGGAATTGCCTTACTAAGGTACTAGTCTAGGACTTGGAAGATTTGGGTTCAAGTCCCTGCTCTGCCACAGACTTCCTCTGTATCCTTGGGCACATCACTTATCCTTTCCGTTGGCGGCTTGTCCAATTGGAAAAAAAAATAATGCCTTCCTATCCTACAGTGGTGTTGTCATGAAAAGTGTACTAATCGTCTGACACTCAGCTACTAAAAATGATAGGGATTATATAATTGTCTCTAAATATTCTGGGAAAGAAGTCATTTTTTTTTTCTGCAGATCGCAAGTGCTCTAATTCTCAAGCTAGCTCGAGAAAAAAATAAGTTCTGCTTCCCATAAGTAGCATCAGGTTTCTTTGTTGTGTTTTGATACCAGAGTCTCCTCTAGAATGAACAACATACTGGCCTAATAATCCTTTGCACAATTTTCATGATAAGTGGCTGTCTTTTCTAATTACCCTGAGTCTTCCCATCACTGGAAGATGAACTTTTTTTTGCTTTATGTATATTGCTGATAGCGTATTGGTGTTCGCATGGTTTTCATATTTCCTGAGTGATATGAAGGTCCTATCTGATTCCTGACCTGTCATTGTTATTTTTGTTTTATTTCCCCTTTTAATGATGTTCATAGTTTTTGGTTTGTTTATTTTGTATTTGTTTGCGCCTTCCTTTGCTCTCTCTTTCTCCTTTTATTACAGTAGTAAAAATGAAAAATTATATTGTGTGTATACACTTTCTGTTGGATTCCTCTCACTCATGGCTGACTAATTACTACTATGGGATATGAGAACTGTATCTGTAATGTGCTTTAAGATGGATATAAAACTATACTGGAACAAAGAAAGGGAAATATTCACTAGGATAGAAGGCAGTAAGGGCCCTATAATATTTTGGCTTCTTGTAATGTTTTATTTGCTCTTATGGGTATAAGCTGTAGCCAGAAGCTACACATAAGAAAAATAAGATTTCAGAGAGAGAGGCTGAAAGATACTTTGCGTGACATGCTCAGTATCTAAAAAGAACTGCACCACAGTTCACAATAAGTATTTGTCTAAGGGTGCGTCTACACTGCACTGTTATTTTGAGATAATCAGCGTTATTTCGAAATAACAATGTGAGCCTCTACACAGCCATTCTGTTATTTTGAAATAATTTTGAAATAATGGATGGCTTATTCCAAAATCTGTAAACCTCATTCTACGAGAAATAACACCTATTCCAAAATAGCTATTTCGAAATAGTGCGTGCAGATGCCGCACTGCAGCTATTTCGAATAGCCCCTCACCAGGGCCATTTTAAGTTATTCCTCCCCAGTGCCTCCTGGGGCTCTAAATCAGGTTAGCATATCCACATTAAGGAAGCCTGTGTCAGACTAATTTTGAGGCTTCCCTGCAGTGTAGACATGCTATTTTGAAATAAGCTATTTCGGAATAAGCTGGAATAGCTTATTTCGAAATAGCCATGCAGTGTAGACATACCGTAAATGGGCAACGTCTATGTACATCAATATTCAGAACAAACAAGACCGTCTGTAGTAGGGCTACGTGGGGACTCTGAACAGTTTTTCAGGTCCAGTCCTGTGAGATGCTAAGAGTTCTGTGTTCTGATCACATTGCACTCAATACATTGGAGGATTGGTCCACGATGATGAAGGAGCTTTTGGGGAGCCTTTTGCGAGGTCAGTATTTTGTAACAACACTAGCAGGATTTATTACCAACCTAAAACTTTGAATCTTTCACTTTTTACAGGGTAGCTGATTGGTCAATTGACCCTCTTTCTCCAGAGATCATGGGGAGCAATTGGCTGGCTTGCTTCTTCTCCTGACACCTTGTCCCCTCCTCCCATGATTCTTTACTTATTAATACCAAATGGAACCTCTTCATGAGGATTAACTGAGGGTATGTCTACATTGGACGCTTATTTTGAAATAAGCAATTCTGGAATAGCTTATTTTGAAATAGCACGTCTACATTGCAGGGAAGCCTCAAAATGAGTCCGAGGCAGGCTTCCCTAATGTAGACGTGCTATCTTGATTAAGAGCCCCAGGAGGCACTGGGCAGGAATAACTTAGAATGTCCCTGGTGAGGGGCTATTTCGAAATAGCAGCAGTGGAGCATCTACACTCGCCTTATTTCAAAATAGCTATTTTGGAATAGGTGTTATTTCTCGTAGAATGAGGTTTACAGATTTTGGAATAAGCCGTCCGTTATTTCAAAATTATTTCAAAATAACGGAATGGCTGTGTAGAAGCTCACATTGTTATCTTGAAATAATGCTAGTTATCTTGAAATAACAGTGCAGTGTAGATGAACCCTGAGAGACCTTCTCCCCTCTCATATTTTTTAATGGAATCTAAACCCTGTAACCAACCTCTGAGCACGCCTACCGCATAGGACACCATGTGAACAAAAGAACATAAGAAGGGCCATACTGGGTCAGACCAAAGGTCCATCTAGCCCAGTATCCTGTCTGCCAACAGTGGCCAATACCAAATGCCCCTGAGGAAGGGAACACAACAGGTAATCCTCACGTGATCCCTCCCCTGTTACCCATTTCCAGACAAATGCAACTTAAGTGTCCAAATGTTGATCTTCCCCTGGTTCGTGGATCATTCTGGGGCTTAGGAATGCGTTAGGTATCTAAACACTTAGGGTGTGTCGAGACTACAGGGTTTTTTCTAAAAAAGTAGCCTTTTTACGAAAAAACTTCACCTGCGTCTGGACTGCAGCCGTGTTCTTTCGAAAGTAAATCGAAAGAACGTGGCAGTTTTTCGATCGCAGTAAACCTCATTTTACGAGGAATAGCGCCTTTTTTCGAAGGTACTCTTTCCAAAAAAGGCACTATTGAATGCAAACCGTGCTTTTTCGAAAGAGAGCGTCTAGACTCTCTCTTTCGAAAATGTGGCTCGCTTTTTCGAAAAATCTGTTTGTAGTCTAGACGCTCTCTTTCGAAAGAGGCTTTTTCAAAAGATTGAAAAAGCCTCTTTCGAAAGAGGCCTGTAGGCTAGATGTAGTCTTAGAGGGAACAAGCAGTGCAGGTGCCCAGAGGCAAAAACGGAACACACCTAGGTAACTTTTAAACTGAAAACCTGAGAGTTGAAAGGAAGGATCTGCTCCAATTTGCACCCTCTTGGAAAAGGCATCAGTAGCACTCCTCTTCCCTCCTGCTCTTCCCATCATTGCACTTCCAACAGCCCTAGCAGAGATGGATGGCGGTGCAGGGCAGCTGCGTACTACCCCACAGCTTCCCTACACTGGGGTAATCGTTAGTGTGCTGGTAAAGCCAGCTGTGCGGCACTTTGCTCTGGAACAGCACCATGAAGGAGCTATTGCAGGGGTTGGCATCTGACCCTGAATGTTTAGTCTCTTAATCAAATTCAGCTTCTTGCCAATCATTGATCCCCATCTCTCCTAATCCTTTTTGTTCCTCTCTACGGTGCCACAGCTCGATACTTTATCGTGAGGTGTTCAAGTGAGCTGTAGAGTAAAGATTTCAGATGACTGCACTTCTTCTGACCTCTAAAAAAGTGCCTTCTTGCAAGAATTAAATGCCTGCAGTACCTAGCTTTGAACAAAGACTCTGGAAGGTTCAAAAACAATGAGTGTTACTGTGGTACCTTAGGGTAAGGCTACACTACCTCGTTAGTTCGAGCTAGGTAGTCTAATGAGGGCAACCGGAATTGCAAATGAAGCCCAGGATTTAAATATCCCGGGCTTCATTTGCATCTTCCCGGGCGCCGCCATTTTTAAATCGCCCTTAGTCCGAACTCCGTGCCCGCGCCTACACGCGGCACGGACTAGGTAGTTCGAATTAAAGATCCTAATTCGAACTACCGTTACCCCTCCTGCAATGAGGGGTAATGGTAGTTTGAATTAGGATCTTTAATTCGAACTACCTAGTCCGTGCCGCGTGTAGGCACGGAGTTCGGACTAAGGGCGATTTAAAAATGGCGGCGCCCGGGAAGATGCAAATGAAGCCCGGGATATTTAAATCCCGGGCTTCATTTGCAACTCCGGTTGCCCTCATTAGACTACCTACCTCGAACTAACGAGCTAGTGTAGCCTTACCCTTAGAGAGTAACCAAAATATATAGAAACTTGAGCTTTCATGGGCAAAACCCACTTCATTAGATGAATTGGAGTGGAAATTACACACACACACACACACACACACACACACACACACACACACACACACACACACACACACACACACACACACACACACACACACACACACACACACACACACACACACACACACACACACACACACACACACACACACACACCCCCGTTAATGTTTTTGTTTAGGAAGTAGTGTCAAAACTATAGATAAATTCCAGTTCTGCAGACTCTCTCTGTAATTGGCTGATGACATTTTTTTGAGAAGAATGGCTACTTTTAAATCCATGACTGCGTGACCAGGTACGTTAAAATGTTCCCCTACACATTCTGTGGGTTACCATTGCTGATGTCTGGTTTGTGTTCATTTATCCTTTGTTGTAGAGACTGTCTATTTTGGCCAACGTACATGGCAGAGGGGCATTGCTGGCACTTGATGGCCTATATCACATTAGAGGATGTGCAGTTGTATGAACCCCTGATGCTGTAAAGATTTACTCCTTGTCAATACCCTATGGTTGCTGCAGCTCAGAAAGGTTAAGAAAGATGGTTTATGGACAGTTCATGGAGCATCCTAGCCTATGGAGGGGAGACATTAATTGCCCTCTCCTTCATTTATGGAGCCAGGATAAGTATTTTCCTCCACACATAACCACAAAATCCCTCACCAGTATACATTCCCACTCCTCCCAACCACCCAGAAAAGTTTGCTCTTCTGGCTCTATTGAATTCCATTGTCCATCCTCGCCACAAAGCTGCCTGCAAAGAATGCTTTCTCCAGCGCAAACTCAGCAGCCAAGAGGGAGAGAGATTGATGTCTCTGCACCAGGAAGTTTTGGCTAGCAGAGCGCTTCTGCAATCTGACGAGTCCGCAGCAGCAGCTGCTCTCATTACTTTGCAGAACGCCTCACTTTTAGCAAACATTTTGGGTGTGATAATGGACTCCCTTTATTACCGCGATTAGGCAGCAAATTATTCCATTGTATGGAATTCAATTATTATTATTATTTATTATTTACCAAGTGCCAACAGTGCGGAGAGTGATGTTCACAGGCATAGGGGGACAGCAGCAAATTACAGTGCAGCACAGATATAGAGGCAACAAAATGATGTGTACAGCCACGAAGGTGCTAGTGAAATGTGAAGGTGGCACAGGGATGTCACAAAGGTCAATGCTGAAGTCCTGGAAGTGTGCTTTGAAATGGGGTTGGGAGGAGAGCTTGCCTGTTGTCTGAGAATTGAGACGTATTTCAAATGTTATGAACAATACAGAAGATAAAACAGTTATCAATCTTGGATGGTTTCAATACGAAATCCTTCATCGTGGCAGGGGACTAGACTTGATTACGCTTGTTACCCTTTCTAACGCTGTGGTTCTATGATTCTGTGAAAAGGGGCTAATTGGAAGGAGGGAGGTCTTGGAAGAACTAAGGGTGCGTCTACACAGCAGGGCTTAGCTCAAGTTGCGTCGCTTATTTCGAGCTATGTCAACTGTGTAGCTTATTTAGGAATAGCTTATTTTGAAATTGGGAGCATCTACACAGCACATGTTGAAACAAAGCACTCTTCCTCCAGCTTCCCTTACTCCTCATACAATGAGGGTTACAGGCGTCAGAGTAAGAAGTCCTCCAGCTTGACAGTGTTTCAACACTATTTCGAAATAACTGCCTGCTGTGTAGACGCGGACAAAGTTATTTAAAAATAATGCTAGTTATTTTGAAATAATGTTGCTGTGTAGATGTACCTGAAGGGAACATGGTTGAAGAGTAGCTGTTTATTTTGATAGAAATATATAAAGATAATAGACAATTATCCCAGGGTCTAGATGGCCTGAGCAGGAGTTAAAATCACAGGGACCCAGTTCCTTGACATGCTGTTCCTACTGTGGTCATACACAGGAATGCATAAAACATATTAAATCAGAGCATGTCCACTGTGCAATCACTTTGTCCCGGGGTAAAAGCTAGGGCAATGAAGATGTAGGCACATGATCTATATGAGATCTGTGGCTAATCCCCTCCCAAACTTTGTGCATCTTGGCTATTTGCACTGTAGGCTCATTAAAGCAGGGACTACTTTTGCTCTATTTTTTACACTGTGTATTTCTATAGGGCATAGCACTACAGGCTTCTTGCACTGAGTAGGACCTTGAGTGCATCTACACTGTAGGGTGTAACTCGAAATAAGCTACGCAAATTGAGCGACGTCAGTCGTGTATCTTATTTTGAAATTGGGAACGTCGACACAGCACTTATTTCCAAACAGAACATTCTTTCTCCAACTTCCATTACTCCTTGTACAATGAGGGTTACGGGAGTCGGAGTATGGAGTCCTCCAGTTTGACAGTATTTTGACACTACTTCGAAATAACTGCCTGCTGTGTAGACACAGACTAAGTTATTTTGAAACAGTGTTGTAGCGTAGATGATGCTGTAAGATGACTAACTAATAATAATTGATCAAGGCAGCACTGGAGGGAGAAATGGGGCATAAGGTAAGATACAGATGGAAATGTGCAAGAAGAGGTTGATTATTTTAAAATGTGTATAGCTCAGTAGGTTTTTATAAGGTCTCCCACCACAGTGGTATCTGATGATCCCATGCCTTTCACCTAGGTTTCTTCCTTGAGCCCACCTCTTCCACAGATTTTTCCGGGGTCACTTGGTCAAATACCATTCTGTTCATCCTTTCCCCTTCTTTGCTTTGGACTGTTTTTCTGCACAAGCTCCCCATATTCGAGCTCCAGTTACTTGCACAGTTTTAAGGATTACAGTCTCATTTGATTTAATGAAGTGTGCACAGCGATATTTCATGATTGCCAGAAAAATCCATATGCCACATTTTTAAAAATAAATCCCCACTAGAAGTGTTGGAAACCTTACAGACTTTGATTGAGTTGCCCCAGGTCAGACTGAACATCTGGGAAAGAACTTCTGACTATGAAGCGGATGTGCATGAATGAATACTCCAGTGGCCAGCTCTTGGAACAGGTTTAGGTGAAGCTGCATGTAAATTGCGTGGACATCAAACAGTGTTTCCTAGTATAGTGCATTGTGTTTTCTCATAGACATTTTGCCATGCTTAAAATTCACATATATATATCAATAGGGTGCCAGTTCAATATGAGCACATATATGAATAGATCTTGTTAAATAGCATTTGCCAAGTACAAAGCATAGAACATTTTGCCCCACCCCTACCTCTTAGTTTTGGAAAATATTTTTTTAAATGAGTTGATAATCTATTCAGGATGCAATAAAAATGAAAATCCATTTCAAGTTAATGGAAAAACACTTCCACTGACTTCAAAGGGCTTTGGCTCAGACCCTAATTGAAGAAGATCATGAACAAGCAAAATGTAGACTATTGAGTACGCATAAAGTAATGGGCATACCTTTGAACATTGTAAAAATAGGCCAGTAATAATAATTAAAAGCTGATATACAGTATTTTAACTTTGAAATGTATCATTATATTGTGCAGTGTATAGCCCTAGATAACCAGCATTAATTGTAATATTTTCATCGATAGGATACATGTATTCTATGATGAACACATTATTATATGCGGAGCTGAATTGTACAGACTAGTCTGAATGCTTCATGAGCTGGTAAATATTAAAGAACTTAAAATGCATAAATTCAACCAAAACCCATCATACTTGCCTAATGTTCACAATTTTTTCCTTGCATTTCACCTACTCTTTATATATTGCCTTGCCCCTATTACCAATGCTTTGGAGGGAGTACACTAATCGTGAACAAAGTTCCTAGTGGAATTACAAAGTTCTAGGTCTAAAAAGTGCTTCCTTCCACTCAGAAGGGCACCTACTTTCTCTACATTGTTGTAGCTTAGTACAGTGTTTGCCACTAAAGAGTCAACATTTGCCTTAACAGTTATTGTAATGGGGTCTGATATTTTCTCTTCCAAGTCCTGGGAAATACTTTTGCAACTCATGTACTTCTGGGTGGGATGAGTGGTGATAATTAATACAGGAGTTATTTCATCCGCTACTTAAATGCAGACACATATAGAGTGAGGAGGGCAACCAGGGATACATAACAAACAACACTTGGAAAAAAGGAAAATCTTATGCCAGAGGCACCAGGATACATTGCTGTTTCAACAGAGTAAGGCCACCCAGGACTGAGATTTTCAAAGGGGCACATCAGAGTTAAGCACCCAACTCTCATTGACAGAGAAATAGGAGCTAAGGAGCAAATAGGAGCAAAAATCAGACTCCAAATGTCCCAATATAACCCTTGGGCTTCAAGGGCTCTTCAAAATATTTGTGCATGGTAGATTTCATGGAACTCAGTTTCTACAGGTTGGACCTCATTGGTCCGGCACCTCAGGACCTGAGCGATCCTGGATGAAGGAATTTGCCAGATCAGGGAAGGTCCCTGCCTCCGGAGACCTCAGCCAGCCTCCCCTCCTCACCACTGGGTCCTTCGGCCCCGCTGCTGGCCAGGTGACACGGCTGCCCCTGGCCCTGCTGCCATAGCTGCTGTTCCAGTCCCACTGCCAGTATGACAGCATGCAGCCCTGGCCCTGCTGCCGCAGCATCAGTGACCCCTGCCGGCCAGCACGTGGCCCCGATTGGGCTGCTGACCTGCCTCGGCTCCCAGATGGGCTTCCCAAGCTAGGCTGCTGCAGCCCAGCCTTACTGCCAGCCAGGCTACTGTGGCTCTGTCCCCACTACCGGGCCTGTACGCATCCCCCTTCAGACTGCCACGGCACAACCCCACTGCTGGGCTGGCATGTATGGGCTGCCCCTACCCCACCACTATAGCCCCGCTTCTACCACCAGTCTGCTGAGGCGCTGGCCTTGCTGCCACCAGCCTCGCTTTTCACGGGGCTCTCAGTTGCTGGCCCTCCTGCCCCAGGACTCTCTCCTTCAGCAACATCCATGGTCCTGCTGGACCCCCGATATTGCCGGACGAGAGAGTCCCAGTTTAGGGAGGTGCAACCTGTAGTGTCTACTCTGATGAAGCACTCAGCAGACCCTGGTCGGATTGCATCCCCTGATTCAAATAAATGAAAAAAGAGAGAAGGTGCAGAATTGTGCTTGACTCCTTGCGTGCCCTTTCTAGGTGGGGCACAGAGGGAACGCCTCATCTTGTGACCACTCACAACAGCTATCCAGGCCAGCGTTCTCTCTCTTGTGCTTATCAGAGTTGCTGAACAGGAGTGGAGTTTACTGAAAACTTTCAAATGGAAACATTTCCTTTGAGAAAAAATGGCCTTGTTCCCCAAATCAGACATCTCTCCCCAAACTGCTTTTTTTCTCAGTCCTCTCAGGTATGACCCAAAATTACATTTTGATATTTTTAAATCATTTTTCTCTGCCCACCCCCTCACCCTTTTCTCTGTTTTCAAGGGGGAAAGGAAAGAATCATAGAATCCTATGGAGCTTGAATATATCCTAAAGGGGCTTGAATAAGGACCAATCACAAAACAGCTACTGAAAAAAATCACAATTTTTTAAACTAAACATTTGTAACTAAAATTTTCCAATTTTTTTGAATAAGCAAAATTATGTTAATGGCAATCAGAGCTTTCTTGCGCAAGAGCATCCATTCAGTGTGGACTCTCTTGTGCAAAAGCTCATCGCTTTTGCGATGCGCTTTGAGGTCTGGACGTGCTTTTGCGCAAGACGTTTTTGCAGAAGATCTCTTCCGCAAAAAGCTTCTTGAGCAAAAACCTGCAGTGTAGACAAAGCCAAAGTGTTTTGCTTAAGCAGGGAGTAGAGTAATAAAATCAATAAAAGATGTTGCAGTAAAATGCAGAGTGGAAATAATTGGGTGTATTTCTGATAGTGATATTGTGAATTTAGGTTTACAGAAAGATGATGTTAAAATTCCTCATCTCAATGTCCTGTTAGAATCTGGGACTTCTTTAGAAACCAGAGCACCTGTCCATTTGCTAAACTAAACAATGATTCCTTCCCCTTCGTTAAACTGTGGGCTGTTCCCTGCTTTTAAAACTTCTTATTGATTTCACATCCATTCCTCTGAAGTAAAATAATCATCCACTGATTTTATATCCGTATTTAACTGCTGTTGCTGAGCTAGGCTTGGGTTATGCCACACTGAGCTGAATTACAATTTTTTCCATGATGGCAGATGAGGTTACGCTTTGGTTAGATCTGAAAGATGCCCTCCAAATTCCTCACAACGCCAGTAGTCGCAGTGAAGAAGTGAACATTGAGCAACACTTCCCAACCAGTGGTATCTGAGATTTTACTGCATTTCCCTGGAGAGACAATATGAGAAGAACACCTTGTCTTGGTAGATGTTATGATAATTTCTCTCTAGGCGCTGGTCTCCCTTAGGACGAATGAATAAGCGGAGAGTCCACACTGCGAAGCCCGCTATTTTGAAATAAGGGGCTGCTTATTTCAAAATCTGTACGCCTGCTTTCCCTGGGGAACAATGTTAATTATTATTTTTAATTATTATTATTAGCTAATTAACGCTAATAGTTATTTCAAAATAGTGATAGTGTGGAGACTCCGGTAAAACTATTATGAAATAACTACTCCCCAGAGTAATTCGAACTAATTAGTCCCTGTGCTTTCTGGGGCTCTAAGTTGAGATGGTGCATCCACATTAACGGAGCCTGCCTTGGACTAATTTTGAGGCCTCCCCATAGTGGGGACACACTGTTTCGATTTTGTTATTTCAGGAGTTATTAAATTGTGATTATTTATTTCAAAATAGTTTCCTCGGGTAGACATGGCCTAGGTCTGTAACTCCTATGGAATCCACTCTGTAGCCTCTGGTCTTTATTGTCTGAACCTGCATGCAAGTACAGGGGCCTCCCACTCAGACTTACATGGGAAATGCACAGAGGACACAGGGAGTACCCAAATCAAACCAGTTTGCATCTTTCCAGTAGTGTCATCCTCCCTCATCCAGTGAGGCATTAGCAGCAGCCCCCCTTTTGGGCAAGAAAACAATAGCAAAGGAAAAAGAAATGCAAGCGAGTAATGTCATTTTATTTTAAATGACCCCTTAACAATCGTTAGCACGTGGCCAGCTGTACCCAAGGTGCACAGAGACAGGCAAAGAGCAATGAAATGTTCAGCATACAGCAGGGTATGTCTTAAGTCTCTCTGAACCCCTGCAAGAACAGCATAACCACTGATACTATACTTAGGAGTTGAATGGACCTGATCAGTGCCATGCGTTAAGTGACTCTGACACATAGTTCTCCCGGGCTGCTGTCAAGTAACACAACTTTCTTCAGTTCTTCTTTTCAGGATTAATTAGCAGTCAAGCCTTTAGGGCTCACTCAGTTGCCAGGGCCAAGTTGGAAGCAATCTGGTGTTTCCTCCTGCTGCCTGCTGTCCCCTAAGAAACCTCTAGAGGAGATAAATGAAGACATTCCTCCTCTTCAGACCTCAGCTTCCCTCCTGTTAGCAGCTCTAGGGTATGAATTAGGAAAGGCATCTGGCAAGTCTTTGAAAAACAGAAGAAGGTAGGATGCCAGTAACGTGCCCTCGAATCCTTTTCAGCCATGTGTGGAATAATTTTTCATGTGCACTGATTCATGTGCAAATGTGCCCGCCAGTAGGAACAAAAAACCTAGCTGTGGGTGCTCTCATTGGCTGGGTGGCATTTGAATCTCTCCTGCATGTCCACACAAGCACACCGCTTACAGGGAACTCTGGATGTCAGTTAGGAAGCAGTTGGCTAAAAACCTTTTCTAAGTAGATGCTATCCCATTGATTTTCATGGCAAGAGCATCCAATTATACCAGACCTGAATTTGGCCCAATACATTCATGTAGATGAATGTTTTGAAACCTATAATGTCCACCCTAACTAAAGAATGCTAGAACAACCTCCAAAAGGTTCAAAAAGCCCAACCCTGGTTTACACTGAGTATAGGGCACCAGGTGCTTCTCCACATGTATCTCTTTGCTCTGGAAGTTTTCTCCAGAGATTTCTAGCAGTGTGTGTCCCAGTTTTGCCCAGCCTTTGGAGTATGAGGACAACTTATCTCACAGTCCTTCAGTACTTTCTCTATCCCCCAAACTTTGCCAGATTAGCATCGGTGCCTCTGCACTGCCTACAAAGAAAAGGTAACGGGATTCTCGGACTTCAAAGCTTGTTTGGGTTGAGTTTTAGGCAGACATTTTAACCTAACTTTATCCCTGTTTTTATTTGAATTGGTTCATTTGTCTCTAGTTTGATTTGAATGGGCTTTAGGTTTTGCAATTGGTCCCCTCCACCCCGATCTGTTTCATACATCCCTAGCTTAATCTGGTGTTCTCCACCTTTCCCTGGATTAAGTTATTGAATTCTTTATTGCTCCTGTGGTGACCAGTTGCTTTAGGTCTACAGTAGACCAGGCAGGTTGGCTTAAGGTACACCATCCAGCTACACAAAATGTGTGGCAAGATTTGACTTAAATTAAGATGAGCCACCTCGGCATCTACACTGTCAGCTTCCCTTACTCCTCACAGAATGAAAAGTACAGGATGCCTGCGGGGGCTGCTGTAAGCGTTCGATTTGGGGGACCTCTACACTAGATCTGCTGAATCGAATGCTAGAAGATCGACCTCCTGGGGGCTGATCTTCTCTGTCATGTAGACAGCCCTGAAAGATCACACCTCTGTTCCTGAGTGACTAAACCAAGGGGTCTTGTTGTTTTCAAACTGATTCACACTCAAGGACCATCATTGACAAAGATGGTTTAAAGACAGCAGAGTTGGAAGACCCTTGCCCGTCCATAAAGTCCCTCTCCAATAGGTTGGTTGGTTGGCTTCTTTTTTCTGGGGGGATCCTTTTTAGCTTAATGTACTTCCTGTCAGCTCTGCAGAAGCTCCCCTTCCCCTCCACAAAACCATATTGCTCTCGATAAACTTTATCGTGAAGGTCTTGCTGTTACTAACGATGTACTTCTTATATTCCTGTGCCATTGCTTTAACATGTTGCCCTCAGTGCAACGATGTCAGAAAAGGGAAAGCAGACAATCAACTACCCAGGTCCCTCAGGATTTGAAATTGTCACAAACACTGAGTCACAGGTTTTAACTGCCCTTCTCTTTTCCTCGCTTCCCCCCCTTCCCTAAGTGTGCGGGTACTCGGTGTTACTCAGTTCCTGCTTTTTTCTCTCCTCAATTTCCATGCCTAATGAGCCTGAGCTGAGTTAATAATGGATGTAATAAGTAATGACTCATTGTTTTGGGGCCTGCATGTCTCCCTGTGCAATGGAAAAGGAAGCCAGGGCTCGGATGCTATTTGTTCTGCCATGTCGCTTGCCGCCAAGCAATGCCACTCATCAATAAAAGGCAAGATGACGGATGAGTTCATTTAATGGAATTCCTCCGAGTGAGCGGAAGCCACTGCTCTTCGGTAGGGTTGCTGCTTTGGCTTTCTCTTTCTCTCTCCCCTGCCCACCCTCCCTTTTTTTTTTTTAATATTCAGGACAGTTGGAAAGCGTGGCTGGCTGAGCGGGCTGCCATTTGTGCCAGCAGCTCCTTCTGCTCTTCCCAACTGCTCTCCTAAATCAAATCAAGAGGTTGGAGCAGAGAGATTAAATTGGCACCACCTGATAAGAGCCTCTCATGCCATTTGTGCAGCTCGCCTTCCCTGTGCCCTCCCCCCCACCACCCGCACACACTCCTTATTTGTCTATTTCCATCTTGCCGTCAGCAGGGTGGAGGTGGTGGGAGGGAGGGTGGGGAAGCATTTGAAGAGAATAGGATTTTAAGTGCTTGCCATATGGCCGTGTGCATGCTGAATCACTAACACAAACCTGCTCCATTGGAAAAGTATCCGGCTCTGCCTTCCCGCGCAATCGACAGTCCTGCAGGTTTCCAAGGCTGGATCAGATGAACGGGTGATTGTTTCGGTTTTCATGACCATGCATCTGCTCCGAAGAGCGGATGCTGTTGTCATTATATTTTTCGCTCCAACCCTTCCCATCCTCACCCACCTTCTCTGGTGTGCCAGCACCTTAATGCAACTGATTCCGATCTGTCTCCAACTTACGAGGGTGAAAAACTCCACTGGGTCAGGTCCATTTAGCACTGTGAAAGTCAAAGGAGATAATTCACTTCACATCAACTGAGGTGGGTGTTGAATGGGGTTACTCCTGATTTACACTGGAGCATGAGCACTCAAAGGCAGACCCAGATGATACCCCCAAAACAGCACGACATTTTCCAACTGTAAGGCAAGTTTCATATAAAAACATCCCCAGTAGGGCTTGAATCTCTCAAATGCTACACACACTCAAATTGTGATAGATCAACGGCACCAGTGATTTTATTCACTTCTTTCTCCCATTGACTTGTGAGAGCTGAAAGTTCTCAAGAAAGGCTTGCAACTTCCTCTTGGGGTAACATGTTTACATTATACAGATATCTAACGATTACCACCCCTTAGCTTACTGAAATCCAAGACTCAATCAGCGTAAGTGCTATCACGCCACCTCAGCCAATGGAGCTGATTTACACCAGCTGTCGATCTAGCCAAGAGTCTCGCTTGCTGTGGAAGCAATTCACAACTGTTCACTTCCATCACCGCACGCATTTGAGATTTAGCAAAGAAAAGCTAAAGGGGAGGCATAGCCAGACCTGGGCAGGTTGGAAAAAGCAGTGCATACAAGATTGGGAGGCCCAGCTAATGCTGTGGAATATAATTTGCGATCTGATGCTATTTAGTAAGAGGGCATCCTGATGAAAAACAAGGAAGGAGACATAATGCTTTGTGGTCCTGGAAGAATTTATGAGAGTAGGGCACATTTAAGAATACAGACTAGGAACTTCTGGGAAGAAGTAGAAATACTAGTGGTTTGGTGATTTAACAGCAAATGGCCAAAACACTGGAGAATATAGCATAAGGAACAATCCAGGATGGGTGGGAGGAAAGGGAGAAAGACTCTGGAATGGAAGGCAGAGTATGAAACTCCCCCAGAAGGAGTAATTCTCTTTTCTCCATCATGAATTTAAGGACTTGTACGCTTTCGTTTATGTCAGTATAGCTTACGTCACTCAGACTACATCTACACTGCAGTGCTATTTCGGGAGAGTGGAGATATCCCAAAATAGCTATTCCATGTCTTTGGAGCACATCCATTATTTCAAAATATAATGGTCTTGCTATTCCGACATCCCTGTAAACCTCATTCCACGAGGAGTAAGGGGCGTTTCCGAGTAGCGCTTTATTTCAAAATAAGTGCTGTGTAGACTGTGCCGAATTTCAAAATAAACTGTTTTGAAATTAACTTGAAATAGGCCATGCAATTTGCATAGCTCAAATTGCATAGCTTATTTCCAGCTCCAGGTGCAAGGTAGATGCACCCTCAAGGTGTGAATAAGCCACCCTCCCAAGCTATGTGAATTTCATTGACTTAAGAGGCTGTGTGGACAGCACTGTATGAACAGGAGAGCTTGTCCCATCAACATAGCCACCGCCTCTCATGGTGGTGGTTTTATTATGCCGATGGGAGAATTCTCTTATGTAAGTATGCAGAATCTTCCATCAGACACGCTACAGGGTCAAACCTGCACCGATGCTGCTGTGCCACTCTAGCACTTGTAGGGTAGACTAGCTCTATCCCCATCACCTGGCCCTCCTTTGGGAAGTCAGCCCTGAGTTTGTTTCAACTCCCACTGCCAGCAGCTGAAGGAGAGGTCGGTTTGCAGGGAGGGCATAGAGAGGCAGCTAAATTGGGAATCAAAGAGGATATGAAATAACTCACAGAGTAGAAGTGTATTAAATAACCTATAGAGCAATATACAAAACTATATTAAAAAGCCTATGGAGGAAAGACAGCCAAGAACCAGATTAACAGAGCATTACATTTTATTGTCGAGCACAAATGTCCCATTCCTTTTGCTGAGCTCCTAATCAGCATTTTTCATTATTTTCGTTCCCCTGAATCTGGCTCCTATGCATCAGTGCCCACAGCAACACCTCCAGTGGTGTTAAAAAACTAGAGACTGCAGCAGCATTTCCAAGCACAGACTTGTGCCAAGGCCTACATTTGATCCAGCGAGGAGCACATGCCCGCCCCGTGGTACAAGTTATAATACACATTCTCCCTTCAGGGGCAAACAGTCTTAGCAATGATCCCTCACCATCCTCCCCTACTAGCTTGGCTCATTTTGATCTCCGTTGTTATTCAGCTCATTTGATGCTTGCAGTCAGAACAGCTCATTTATGTACAGAGAGGGTTATTCAGAAAGAGGATGCCTATAAGGATAGGCAGTGTATGAATGGGGAGAAGGGACTGGTGTGTTTTAAGGCCTCATTCTTTTGAACTCTAGGGAAAAAAATATGGGTCTTTCCTTTGATGCGATATTGTTTATTTTATTTCATTGTGCTGCCCTGCGCCATTTTACTCTCTGGTGTCTAATATACATTTCAAGGGATGGGAGTTAAAGCAGATGACTCCTGTGTGCTATTGAGACATCTCTGGAAGTGCATCTGGTCCTGGAATAGACTCAAGTGTGATTTTTGTTTACACTGGGATTGAATGGGATTGATTTTTCTTATTGTTCATACTTCCCCCTTCCCCTCACCATTGTGGTGGATTTCTCTCCCTACTTTTTTCCAGATTGCCACCCCAGTTCCCATTGTTGGAACTGCTTCTGTGAGGTGCAGGTAGATGGGAAAGGGGCAGAAATCAGTGTTCTGAAATCACAATATATCCCTGAAATATTTAAAAAAACCCAAAAAATCCCAACAACCCAAGGACAAATTCTGCTCTCCTTTACACCATGGTAAATCTCGGGTAACTTTACTAACTGCAGTAGAGTGACTTACACTTCAGAGCCGTGTGTTAAGGACATTCCTCAGTCTGAAGTCTGTGAAGCTATACTGACGTAACCCAGCTGAGGATCTGAGTCACGTATATGTGATGTGGTATATCTTGACTTCAGTAAATCTTTTGATGCTGTCATGCATGATGCTCTCCTAAACAAACTAGGGAAATGCAACCTAGATGGAACTACTAAGAACCATAGTAAAATGGGTTGGAAAACTATTCCCCAAAAGTAGTTATCATTAGTTCAAAGACATGATAGAAGGGCAGAACAAGTGGGATCCTGCCAGGATCAGTTCTGGGTCAAGTTCTGTGTAATATCTTCATCAACAATTTAGATAATAGTATGGAGAGGATACTTCTAGGCTACGTCTGCACTGCAGACTTCTTGCGCAAGAACTGTTTTGCGCAAGAGTTCTTGCATAAAAGGTCTTGCACAAGAGCACGTCCACACTGCCATGTGCTTTTGCGCAAGAGATGTGCTTTTGCGCAAGAGTGTCCATGGCAGTGTGGACACTCTCTTGTGCAAGAAAGCTCTGATGGCCATTTTAGCCATAGGGGTTTCTTGTGCAAGAAACCCCTGTTGCCCGTCCACACTGCCTTCTTGCGCAAGAGGGCTTATCCCTCGTAGGAAGAGGAATAACTCTTGCGCAAGAAGCCCTCTGTTCTGATGCCTTACTGTAAATGTACTTGCACAAGAACGCATGTGCAGTGTAGACGCTCTGCAGGTTTTTGTGCAAGAACGAATGTTCTTGCGCAAGAAGCCTGGAGTGTAGATGCAGCCCTAATGTCTGTGGATGATACCAAGCTGGGAGGGGTTGAAAATGTGTTGGAAGATAGGAATAACATTCAAAATAATCTGGACAAACTTCAGAAATGGTCTGAAGTAAACAGGAGAAAATTCAGTAAGGACAAATGCAAATAACTCAGTTTAGGTAGGAACAAAGAGTTGCACTCATACAAAATGGGACATACTTGTGTAGTCTCCTTACTAAAGGAGCCTCTGACTTTTACTGGGAGGATCCTTGTGTTGCAAGCTAGCGCTACAGACTACAACTCCCATGAACCCTTGGGGAAAAGGGAACAGTGTCTCTTCCAGGCTATGCAGGAGAGGGTTGGTGAGCTCCATTTTGGAGAGAGGAGCCAGGCTGTTGGTGGGGAGCCTTTTTGCAGTCCAGGAGCTGTTGTGTTGCAGCTAGAGCTTGTTACTGAGAGCCTGCTGGGGCTTGGATCTAGCAGGCTGCTTAAGGGGTTATTGATTGTCCCCAGCGGGGAGAGACTCTGGCTGTGCCTGTGGCCGAGAGGGGCCTACATAAACCTGCACAGGAAGTAAGAGTAACTGGGCTCTTTGGGAAAGTGCTGCCTGGGACAGAGCACAGAACATAGACTGACTCTGCGTTCAAAGAGAGGCAGAGTGACCAGCCCAGTGAACCAGAGCCGCTGGCATTTGGTGGGGCCTGCTCCAGTGGCAGAGGGATTTTGAAGCTGGCTGTTCAGCTTGGACTAACACACACAGAACCTACATAGTGCTGTCTCCACTCCAGCTGCAGACCTTTAAGTGTGCCCATGCAAGCATCTGGAACTCTGAACCCAGAGGAGGGCACACTCTGGGGTGGGATAAACGGTGGCAGTGTAAATGCCAGATAGATAAGTTTCCTTTCTTTCTCTGTACTTTGTTAATTGATTTTATTCACTTTTAATCTGTTAAACCCTGTTTCTGTAAATTGTTAAGTAAAGGTGTGTTAATTCTAATGTAATCAATTAGATGTATATTATTTATAATTGTTGTTTTGGAGTAAGATACGGATTATTACTAGAATAATTTTCTTCCTGGAGGCTCCCAAGGTACACCACTAAGTGTGTAAAGGGTCAGCCAGGTGGAGGCACCACCACTGAATATTCCTTTAAAAGCAAGGTATTCCTTTAAAAGCAAGGGACTGCACCAAGAGGGCAGATAGGGAATACCCAACTAAGCAACATCACCACTGGGGTACTCAGGGTCTCCTTTTATGTTAAAAACATCAGGTGCCCAGGCCTGACCTATGACCTGCTGCAGAGTAATCCAGGGAGGAAAAAGGGGTTACACTTGCTAAGAAAGGGGTACTGTGGAAAGGGATCTGAATGTCATAGTGGATCACATGCAAAATATGAGGAAACTGTAACATTCTTACAAAAAATTGAACATCATTCTGATATGTAATAGCAGGAGTGCCATAAGTAATTTGTTTGCTCTGTTCTGTACTGATTAGGCCTTTACTGGAATATTCCCTCCAGTTTTGGGCCCCACATTTCAAGAAAGATGTGGACAAATTGAAGAAAGTCCAGAGAAGAGCAATAAAAATGATTAAAAGTTTAAAACACATGACCTATGAGGGAAGATTGAAAAGAAACATGGATTTGTTTGGTCTGAAAAAGAGAAGACCAAGAGGGGACAGGATAACCTTTTTCCAGTACATAAAAGGTTGTTACAAAGAGAATGGAGAAGAATTGTTCTTAACTTCTGAGGCTAGGACATGAAGCAATAAGCTTAAATTGCAGCAAAGGAGGTTTAGGTTGGCCATTAGGAAAAACTTCTTGTCAGGGCAGTTAAACACTTGAATAATGGCTTAGGAGGTTGTGGAATCTTCATGATCGGAGATTTTTAAGAGCAAACTAGATAAACACCTAGGGGATGTAATAAAGGTCAAAAATATAACTGGTTTAAAAAATACATAAGGTCATGGAGGATAAGTTCATCAATGGCTATTAATCACAGGGATGCAACCTCTGGCTTTGGAATCCACAAAGCCTCCAACTGCAGACAGGGACTGGACAAGAGGATGGATTTCTCAATTAACTGTTCTGTTGTGTTCATTTCCTCTGAACATATCTGGGACTGTCCATTGATAGAAGACAGGATGCTGAACTAGAAGAACCATTGGTCTAATCCAGTAGGGCCATTCGTATATTCTCATGTCCATAGAGGATGGTGAAACACCCCCGTATTGAATTTCTTCTGCAAGATACGTGCTGGAATGGGAGGGAAACCCTGGGGGGGAGGGGGTCTATGTAAATACAGTTTGCCCCTGCTTTGCTTAGATGTGTTAGATATTCAGCTAATGGAGGGGTGTTTTGCTCATTGTAATCAACTTGGCTGGGGTTGGGTCACAAAGTGTGTTAACACTAATTACAAAGTCTATAATTATTGTGGGAATACAAAAGAAGGAAGTCTGTGCGTAACCTGGCACAAAGGAGAGAGACACTGTCAGCATAAATAAACTTGGATGGACAGAGGCTCCAATTCTAGAGTCCTGCAAGTTTAAGCTGGGGAGGGCAGGACGTGGAGTGTACGTCTATACCGCAGTGTTATTTCAGAATAATTGACATTATTCCAAACTAACATAGTGCGTGTCTACGCTACAAGCCTTGGTTTCGAAATAACGGCGAGCTGGAGGACTTCTTACTCTGACTCACAGTAACCCTCATTTCACGAGGTGTAAGGGAAGTCAAAGGAAGAGTGTTCTTCCTTCGACTTCCTGCTGTGTAGACAGCACCAAAAGCTAAATTAGTTTATTTTGACTTAAGCTATGCAATTGATGTAGCTGAAGTTACGTAGTTTAATTCGACTTTAGCCCTGCTGTGTAGACGTGCCCTGAGTCAGCAGGCTATATAGCCTCCAGGTGTGAGCTATAAGACTGGTTCAAGCTATTTCTCCCCACTGTTTCAATGATAGAGCTAAAGATAAGCTTCATAAGGAGTCTCTTTTACTATTTAAATTTATTCCAGTGAAGGCTGGAATTCTTGTGGCTGGACTGTGCTTTGGGCCAAGAGTTGAAATCACTGAGCACTGAAATCACTAGATTTGGCCCAAAGCCAAATCCACCACAGGCCACCAGAATCAGTGAACAAATGCTGACTGAGAACTTGGTGACGGAGTGGCCAGCAGAGTGGTGATGGAGAGGCATAATGAGCAGCCGTGGAGAAGGTGAGACGAATGGCCAGCAAGGCAGCATCAGAGAACAGGGAGCGGGTGGATAGTGAGTGACCAGCCAAGTGAGTAAGAGGCCTCTTTACCTCCTCCCTGCTCAGGAAGGGAGTTGAACTCTGCAGATGCACCTCTGAACTCTGGGTCTGCCCTGACCAAGGGCAGCAATTGTGAGTGGGGTGCAGAGAAGAGTTGGGCACGTGAAGGAGCCATTTACATTGCTAGACTTAAGAACCTGCGAGGAAACGGACGTTGCCCAACCTACTTGGGTTGGGACTTTTACTTACGGTTTTGGTTATGAACTCTGTGGTGTTTTTCCAAATGAACACCATGTTACTTCCCTCCCCTTTTATTAAAACTTTCTGTTTTGTACTCAGACTCTGTGCTTGCGATTGGGGAAGCATTGCTTCTCAGCGGCGCCCTGAGGTGTTGTGTGAATTTACTGGGTGGGGGCTGGGGCCAGTTCAGTGCTGGATGGATGGAGAAGAACCTCTAGATATTGAACCCAGCCCTGGCTGCTGCTAGTGCTATTTGGCAGAAGAGTTACGTGTTCACAGAGGATGGTGAAACACCCCCTGCATTGAATTTCTGCTGCAGGATGCATGCAGTGCGGGGGATTCTTTGCACCGACACAACCTGCATTCTACTCCTTGGAATGCATCAGCCATCTTAGAGATGCTAAAGGCTCCACAGATTCCAGGGGGCTGTGAGGTCCACTCTGCATTGGAATGTTAGTTTTCAGTTTTACAGCTCAACCCGTTCCCTTGAGGCAATGCACCAGCTCATAGAGCTTTATTAAATATACTGTATTTTATAATACTGGCTGGCATAAGTTTGGTTATATCATAAATATTTAATTTCAGTATAATAGCCACATGAGCCCTTATTTATGGATCTGCAATATTTCACACACGTCTGTATTCACAGTTACACATGCAAAGTAGGCTCAAGCTATGGTTTGTGCTTCGACTCCGGAGATGCAAAGACAAGGATTGGCAGGAATGCTGCAGAGCTGAGGTGAAAGCCTCCATAGACTTGGCCAAACATTTTCTAGAGGCATTAGCTGGGCTTGAAAGCATGTAGAAGGCAAAAGCACCTCATAGGCATACGGTGTGCAACCTCCCCGCATTTCATCCTGCTGTACAGCTTACTCTTTCATATTGAAAGTAGGTGCCTGCACCATTCTACTAGTGAAGCGCAGCCCAATAGCAGAATCTTTTGCTTTCCTTTCATGGAGAACCTACGGAGATTTTCCAAGTGCAGCTCAACCCTGACCAGCAAGACTCTTATTGTTCACTTCCTGCCCCCACTACCAACTCTGCCAGTGCACTTTGTACTTGTCTTTACCTTGGTTTCATTTTCTCTTTTGCTCATTCACACACACATCTACCAGTGCATTTATTCTATATGGTACTAGGGAACATCCTGACTATTCCCCTCTGAGAGATGATGTACTGTTCTGCAAATATACTTCACTCCTGTCCTGACCTTCTGAAGCACTAGAACATCTGGACAGCTTGGCCAATGCAGCCCAGTCTAGCACCATGTTGTTTTGATGCTGGACCCCAATGTGGCTCATCCAATCCACTGTACTTTTCTTCTCATCTGTTCTTGCAATCTTATGACTTTTGTCACTGCTTTGCCAAGGGGTTTTGGTTTACATCCTGGTCTGCAACACCTTTGGTGTGAGAATTCGGAGTCCCTCAACTGGGATGACATGGAGTCTGCACCATCTTTACCATTCCATTTCTGAGTCCCTGGTACCACTGATTGATTATGTTGGCTTCTCCATTCCTGACACTTTTAAGAACATAAGAATGTCCACACTGGGTGAGACCAAAGGTCCATCTAGCTCAGTATCCTGTCTTCTGACAGTGGCCAATGCCAGATGCCCTAGAGGAAGTGAACAGAACAAGTAATTATCAAGTGGTCCCTCTCCTGTCACCCATTTCCAACCTCTGACAAACAGAAGTTAAGGACACCATTCCTACCCATCCTGACCAATATGTGTTGATGGACCTATCCGCCATGAATTTATCTAGTTCTTTTGTGAACCCTGTTAAAGTCCTGGTCTTCACAACATCCCCTGGCAAGGAGTTCCACAGGTTTAAAATCAAATTGGATGTTTTTCTAGCAGACAACCAGTAGTCTAGTTCAAACAGGAATTAATTGGGGGGAAGTTCTGTGACCTTGGGGGTAGGTCATACTAGATGATCACGGTGGTGCCTTCTCACCTTGGAATCTGTGAACTGTAGTTTCAGAAGTGAGCCATTACTGAATTAAAAACTGTGGTTGTACCAGGATGAGTTGGACCCTAAGTTAGTTTGGTGCTTTAGCCTAATTAGAAAGTAATAGAAAGAGATCAAAATCAATTTCAACTGTGATCTCAGGCCACATTTTGAATGCAAAGGCCTGTCAGTAAAATTACATTGCTCCACTGACTTTAATAGAATAATACTGATTTACACCAATTAAAGATCTGACCCCTCATCCCTAGAGAGGAAAACTGCCTCATGAGTTTTCCTGTCAACAACTGCAATGCATTTCTGCCTACGTATTTGATCAAAGTAAGATTTCATACATTTTTCATGCCCATCAGGACAATAAAGATAAGGGTGCTGTAAACAAACGCACTACTCCTTTTAAAAGTTAGCCAGCCAAGTACCTGCAAGAAATATATATTTAATCACAGCGCAAACAAAAGAACAAGCCTTTGCCAGGACTTTTATGCACAGTTTTCTCCTATCCAAACAAACAACCACTGACAAAGACAAAATCTTTTAATCTGTTTGCAGAATGGTCCCACCTTTCGTCCTTCTTTGTTCTGCTTTATATTATCTACTGCTCATTCCTATTACCTCTTTATAGCTGTTTTGTTAAAGTTCATACCACAAAGACCTGTAAAACAAATTTATGGCTCTTGGGGTTTCAGCAAATTCTAAATAACCATAACATGAACATGAAGCATTAATTAAAAGACACTGGAGTGTAAGTTATAACAGAGAGGCTGACATTTAAGCCCTTTGCACCACATAAATTTAAAAAAAATGGTACGACAAACAGTGAGTAATTTGATGGTCAGGCGTTTATAATGGTTACCTTAATATCTCCATCATGAAAAATGGTCTGTCCTTGGATTAACCCATAGAGAAAGGTCCTAGGGGCTGGTTCATAAAGTATGACACTGCCTAACCATTTTCGCAATAATTCACAGAGCAGCCCGGAGTTTGCTTTGCATACACTTGAGACGACACACAAATGTAGGAAATGTGTGAACTGAATGTGTTAGTGCAACGATCAATTCACCAAACTATTATTTCCTCTGGCTGAGGTCTCCACTGCTGGTTTTAAAACACCTCTCACCTAGGTATCCATTTCATCTAACATCATGACTGTATTGTCCAGATCAAGACTTGCTAATTCCTTATTAGTATAATTACCATTTGTGTTTCAATAGCATCTTGGCCTGGTCTATACTTTGGCCAGGCTGGTTGGTTTAAGGTACACAACTCCAGCTAAGCAAAATGTGAAGCTGGAGTTGGCTTACCTTAAGCTGAGCCATGGTGATGTCCACACAGCAGGAGGCTGTTGGCTTAGAACATAAGGACGGCCATGCTGGCTCAGACCAAAGGTCCATCCAGCCAAGTATCCTGTCTGCCGACAGTGGCCAATGCCAGGTGTCCCATAGGGAGTGAACCGAATAGGTACTGATCAAGTGATCTCTCTCCTGCCATCTGTCTCCACCCTCTGACAAACAGAAGCTAGGGACACCATTCCTTACCCATACTGGCTAATAGCCATTGATGGACTTAACCTCCATGAATTTATCTAATTCTCTTTTAAACCCTCTTATAGTCCTAGCCTTCACAACCTCCTCAGACAAGGAGTTCCACAGATTGACTATGCGCTGCGTGAAGAAAAACTTCCTTCTACTTGTTTTAAACCTGCTGCCCATTAGTTTCATTTGGTGGCCCCTAGTTCTTATATTATGGGAACAAGTAAATAACTTTTCCTTATTTGTTTTCTCCACACCACTCATGATAGTCTTCTCTTTTCCAAGCTGAAAAGTCTTAGCCTCTTTAATCTCTCCTCATATGGGACCCGTTCCAAACCCCTAAACATTTTGTTGCCCTTCTCTGAACCTTTTATAATGCCAGTATATCTTTTTTGAGATGAGAACAAGGAGTATTGGATGCCAGTGGGGGCTGCCCTCTACGTTCAATTTACAGGTCTATATTAGACCCACTAAATCGAGTGCTAGAAGATCAACCTCTGGAAGGTCAGTCTTCTCATGAGTGTAGATATGCTCCCAGAGTTCCAAATAAAGCTCAAGCTGCATCGTGTTCGGGCACTGTACAAAGTAACAGATAATCCTTGCCCTAAACACATTACAAACTAAATAGTCAAGACGGACAAAGGAAGTAGTAGGATCCCTATTTTACAGAGAGATGTTGAGGCATAAAAAGACTTAGTCCCTATTCCAGCAATGTACTTAAGCATTGATTAGTTTTGACTATGGGCTTGACTGGAATGATCTGTTCCAAAAGTTAGGCCTACAGTAAGTCCATTGTTGAGTTGGGCCCCAAATGGCTCACCAGCCTTTATATATGGAGTCTATGACAGAGGTAGGAATTGAAACCTACTCAACTAAGGCTCAAGTTAATGTCAGGACAAGGTGACCCTTCCTTTTTAGGTCATGCCTTGTAAGTGCAGCTGTTATTTTTACCTGTTCATCAGAACCAATAGACTTGAGGGGTTTTTCTCCATAAAGATCTAAACATCCTAGGGAGAAAACAAGCAAGCAAACTCCACTTGGCTTGCTCACTCTTTATGAGTTCTTCACCTTCGTTTTAGATTCATTCTCGCATTTTCCTTGTGTACCCTTCCTGCTTTGTGCTGTTATTTAATATCCCGCCAGTTGTGTAATTTCAGCTCCCAAATTGAATAAGACATTCTCTCCAGTGGAACTCTCACCTTGACAAATAGCCAAATAGTAATTATTATTCCTTTCAGAGGCTGAGCTATGGAATCAGGGCTGTAATTTCCAAGGCTTGAGTGCCGAGAAATTTATGCTATACTTTCCTCCGTTGGAGTTTGCATCTGAGATCGTATTTCAAGCCCTCTCCTTTGATGATATGATTAAGATAATTCTTTTATAAAGTTTGAGGCTCTATGAGATATTCAAGAAGGAGTCTGATAGTTCTTAAGCTTCATTTTCTTCCCTCTCTGAATATCATCAATGGAGAAAGATGGGAGAAAGAGTGTGTGCGGGTTTCTGACATATTTTAAAATTTGCAATTTTTTGGAAGTGAATTGTTGTTACCATGGTAGCACCTTGAGGCCCCAACCCAGATGGGGGTCCCATTGCGCTAGATGCTGTGTAAACATATTGCAAGAGGCAGTAAAAAACTAGTAGTCCTGTAGCACCCTAAGCTATGTCCAGACTACATTCCTCTTTCGAAAGAGGAATGTAAATGAGGCAAATCAAAAGTGCAAATGAAGTGCTTATTTAAATATCCCAGGCTTCATTTGCATATTCATGTCCGAGCACTTTTTCGAAAAAGGGTGTTTTTTTAAAGAACCCCATCTAGACTGCACTTTCACTTTTGAAAAAGGGTTTTTCGAAAAAGCGCTCAGACGTGAATATGCAAATGAAGCACGGGATATTTAAATCAGCACTTCATTTGCACTTTCGATTTGCCTCATTTACATTCCTCTTTCGAAAGAGGAATGTAGTTTAAACGTGCCCTTAGAAAACAACAAAATGTTTTTTAGAGGGAGAGAGAGAATCTTGAGTTTTTGTGGACAGAACCCACTTCCTCAGATGAGAGTGGAGAAATAAAAAGGGTGTGTGTGTGCCTCAAAGAGCTTACAGTTTAAATGAACAAGTCAATACATAGGGAAAAGGAAGCATCATCCCCATTTTTCAGATGGGGAACTGACAAGAGAGATTAAGACTAGGCATATATGGTCATTAGGTGCATAAAAATGCAGATGGGTGCCTAGTAGGACTTTTTAAAGCATCTAGATACCTAATTCCCATGGATTTCAATATGCATTAGGCACCTAAATACTTGTGAAAATCCTCACAGTCTGTCTGTCTCTTTAAGTTACCAAATACCTCTAAGAATCTGTGTGATTCTATGACTTGTTCCCTGTGTGACTTGTTCAAGTCCTCATGAGAAGTCTCCGGTAGAACTGGGACATACATATAGACGGCCTAAGTCCAAAATAATGGTGTTAACCATAAAACCATCCATTGCCAATGGATAAATATTGTGAAGATCAGGGTTTTGTGTCTGTGTGCAATCTACTGAGAGGGCTCAGATATGTACTTCTCTTGTTAAAAGGTGTTTTAGACTATATGGTGTGTTACTAACGTTAATAGAGATTCGCCTTCTGGTTGAGTGGCAGTGGCCTGTACTTTTGTATCAAAAACGCTAGAAGTGGGTGCCCAATGACATTATGAAGTTCCATTTGGTCACAGCCTGTCCTCTCAGAAGACCTGACATGGATTTCTTCCACTGTGAAAATGACATGCTTTCCCCCTCGCCATATTCAGTCATTTTTCAGTTGTCAAACTGGATGGCTGTGTCTAGACTGGCCAGTTTTTCCGGAAAATCAGCCGCTTTTCCAGAAAAACTTGCCAGCTGTCTACACTGGCCGCTTGAGTTTCTGCAAGAACACTGACGATCTCATGTATGATCGTCAGTGTTCTTGCGGAAATACTATGCTGCTCCCGTTCGGGCAAAAGCCCTCTTGCGCAAATGCTTTTGCGCAAGAGGGCCAGTGTAGACAACGTGGTATTGTTTTGCGCAAAAAAGCCCCAATGGTTAAAATGGCGATCGGGGCTTTCTTGCGCAAAAGCGCGTCTAGATTGGCCAGGGACGCTTTTCCGCAAAAAGTGCTTTTGCGGAAAAGCGTCCGTGCCAATCTAGATGCTCTGTTCCGAAAATGCTTTTAACGGAAAACTTTTCCGTTAAAAGCATTTCCGGAAAATCATGCCAGTCTAGACGCAGCCATCGATGAGTGTTTCAGAACTGGGTCACTCTTGTTACACAGGCAACACAATATTTTAGGGCCATAGAGCTGTGGAAGAACAATTTTAAGGAGGTGTGGATAAACTGTTTGCAGCTCTGGATGGTCCTTTGAAATATTTACCCCCTTCCTATAGAATATCCAGCATGCTAAATGATGTTTCTGAAGTCACAGATAACAAGGCAATATTTTCTGGGCTTACAAGTTTTACCAAACAGCAGCAAAACATGGCCAGTGGTCGAACTGGAGGGATGTAGGATAGGGTCCTTAAAGAAGTGGCATTGAAGATTCAGTAGGTGACATTCTTCATACTGAACTGAAGCCCAAGCATGGCCGCAGCTAAAGCATTTCCTGTTCACCTCTAATGTTCAGATCCTGGCCTGCCTGATTGTGGGATTGCTGTAGCAAACTGGCCTAGTGGTCTGTCGACTTTAGTACCGTCTTGGGCAGTGGTCAGCACCACATGTTTTGGTCCCACAACAAGAAACGTTGCAGTGCCATTTATGGAAGGCCTGGCCACATGCAAAATGAATCCCCAAATTTATCAGCAAGTTGCTGACTTATTCCCTGGAGCACGCGTGTTTATCTCCCATATCAGGATGCTTTCCTCCTTCAGAATGCAATTGCAGAAGTTGCCAACTGGTATGAATACCCAGTTTTTAAGGCACTTTGAAACCCTTATTACGTCCTAAGGAGTAAAATTATTCCAGCCCAAAGATGGGTGCATATCCTGTCCTATCCAGACACTTTCCCATGTGCATAAAACATATTTGGTCTTAAGAGAAAATATTAAAAATAACTGTTTCACTAGTGAACAATATAGGAGGTATTTATTTTCCTGCCAACAACTAGGCTTGCTCCCAAACATTTTTTCCACCTGAACGCTTTCGAAAATGAGTGCACATTCCATCATCAGTGAAGGAGATAAAGCCTCTCTTTATCACAGCCACAAGGCTACAATAGAGGGGAAAAAAGACCTATGCTGTGTTCCCTCCTAATCTGAATAATATGTATATTAAAGCTATCTTCTTGTTATGATCCTAGGATAGGGCTTTATAGGCTCACTGTTCATGACATGTGCTCATTGTTCACCACGTCCATGACAGATTAACACATTTCCGCTACCATCTCCCCTGGCTCTACCAGTTGCAATTACAGATTGAAATATTAGATGCACAGGCATTGATGTATTTGGGGCGGCTAGAAATTCTTTCAAAATGAATTCTTCCTTTGTTTTTGTTTATATGAAGGCAAAAGGGAGTGGAATGTCTTCTCTTTCTGTCTAGCACTGGAGAAGCACAATTATTATTTGTGCAAGCCACTACCCAAAGCCTGTCCTGAATAAGTACATTCTTCCTGCACATTCAGGGCAGGATTCACCCTTGCCTTGCATATTGTTTAAACATCACATCAGCAAAGCATTTACATGGATGCTTAACTTAAGCACCTGCTTAAGTTCCATCAGCCTGTGATTGAACCATGTACTTAAATGTTTTGCTGAATAGGAATGTGACACTAAATGGGGGTGACAGTCATTGGTAGAGGACATTGCTCCCCCTTTGAATTAGCAGCAGTCTACACTCACTTTGCACTAGTGTCAGTAACTATGTGAAGGTACTGGCTAATGCTGAATTGGGCCCTGAATCTGATTGTTGACAAGGCAACCAATTATTGACAATTGTGATGGTGACTCCTTTTGTTGTGTGGGTGATATACACATGCCATTGCAAACTGAACTGAGGCTAGCTACTCATTTCACCTAAACCCGAAATTGCAAATTAACTTTGTTCACCATTAACCCTGATTGAACTTAAAGAGGTGACAGTCCTGGATCCGCATTAGCAGTTCCTCAGAACATTGGATTCTCTGTGCCGTTTTTTTCCCCCCCTCTGCATAAATACTCACTTGACCTGGTCCAAAGTGCATAGAAATCAAATTAATTGGCTCTTGTCTGGGATCAGGATGACTGCTAATTCTGCTAGGGTCTATCAAAGGTTCCATCACAACTAAGTAAACATAATGGGTGAAATGCTAGCTCAAATAATGCCAATGGCAAAACTGCTTCTGACTTCAAAAGGGTAGAATTTCATCCCTGGAATGTCTGCCATCATATCGCAGATTGGAAGGATCCAATTCCCTGCCTCCTTTATTTTCCTTCCAGTCTCCCTCCAGCACCCCTTTTCATGAGTAATACCAATCAAGGGAAAGAAAGATTTTAAATAATTTTCTAAAGATATGTTTGAAAGAGTGGACATCGCTCGGTGCTACATTTACCATTCATATAACATCTCTTAGATGGAAAAGAAAAGAAGTTATAATGCGTGTTACTTTGGTCTGCTGTCAATATTACCAGAAAGAGATAAAGCTTTTCTTCTCTCTCTCTCTCTCTCTCTCTCTCTCTCTCTCTCTCACTTTTTCTCTTCACCTGTCCTTCAAGAAAATTGTCCTTTTATTTATTTTTGCTCAACCTGAGAGTGGCAGCTGATTTTGAAGTGTCAAGCCATTATTTGTTTTTTTTGGATGTTACCATTTATTGCAAAGAGGATAAAATCAATGTGACATTTCCCAAACTATGATAGATGAAAATGGCGAGTGGTCTTTAAACGCAGAAGGCTAATTTTTAAAAATGTCACCAGGGTACTATTTCAGACTTTGTCATAGATAAAACAATAAAAGTTATAGACATGAAAACTAATAATATTTCACTGGGTAAGCTCTAGATAAGTATGATATACACTATGCTCGTTCTATGCATCTCTCTGTGACATAATGGCAGAAAAGATATTAAACATCATTTATTTTGATTAGTTGATTAGAAGATCTCCATTTGCAGGGAATTTGATCTTTAAGGTCTTGATAGTACAGTGTGCTCGCAGGAATCCACGTGCTACTGTGTTACCGTGTTGGGATTCCATGTGTGATCAGATGTTCCTGCTGCCCAACTGGTTTTAAAATAGTATAACAATGGTAGAAGACCATTTTATGTACATGCCATGGGTTGAAAGCCAGCCATGTCATTATCATCTGATAGCTGGTTGATGGGCTCGGTGGAATTGCTCGGTGGTGTCTCTCCAGTTTTAAACAGATTAGGGTCCATGTAGTAGAAACTATACCAGCGCTGGAATATTTGTAGATTCTTTCAAAATACAGTCCAAACAATGGCTATGGACCCTCAACAACTATCATTTCCTACAAGTGACCTTCTAGGTCAAGAATGGTCACCACATTGGCCAGGCACTGTACACATCTTAGGTGCGGCACCCACTTTAGACCATGAGAACATAAAAACAGCCATTGTGGTCCAGACCAAAGGTCCATCTAGCCCAGTGTCCTGTCTTCCAACAGTGGCCAATGCCAGGTGCGCCAGAGGGAAAGAACGGAACAGGGAACCATCAAGTGATCCATCCCCTGTCACCCATTCCCAGCCTCTGACAAACATCAGGGGCACCATTCCTGCCCACGGTTCTGGAGTTAACAATGCAAACAGCTCCCACATGGTAAACCCGAGGATTAGAGCCTAAAACCTGTTTTAAAGAACCGTGTCCACTCATGGGGCTACGTTCCTGCAATGCAGCTCCCTTAAGGTTAATGACCTTAAAATAGCAGCATGTGTGTCTATGGCATTTTAGAATGAATCCTTATTGCCATCGTCACCAATAATATTGAATCAAAACACATGAAATGACAATATGCAATATGTGCGCTACACCTAAGAGTTGAAAATGAGTTGAAAGGATTTGGGCATCTAGGCACTCTCACTTTAAAAACAAAAGCCTAAGAAATGAGAATGGCAAAGCTTGTTAAAGAGCCTGGGTTGATGAACCTAGAGGATACATTTCTCTGTTTAACCAAAGAATTAGTAAAGCACAGACTGTACTCGTGGAAACTTTCTCCCCATGTCACTGCACCACTCTGCTTCAGCACACTTTTGTCTCCATGTGTATTTAAGTTTGGCTTACCTGAGGAGATGGCTAGTACAGACACCAATTAGCACCATTTGCGTTGATCTATTATTACGATTGCAGACATAGCCACTGGAAAATCCCGGGACTATGGCTAGCAGACACATCTACTAGATACTCATCTGTTGTTGGAGAATAATCAGTTTTGGTCTCTACGGAGATGGATTTTCAACTTAAAAGTGAAAGATACTGTTTTCTAGTAATAATCCCCAGAATCCTTAAAAACTCTAGTTAATGGGAATTTGACCCAGACTCTAAGAAACTAACTTCATATATTTTTATGATCATGTGAACCTGTCTAGCTAGCTGAATAACATATGCACATAGCTTTAAGTTCAACTGGTGAGGTTTACAAGTCGCTAAATACCAGATGTCAGTATTTACCATGCCAAAATAGATGTGTTATTTTGCAGCAGTGAAATACTGCAAGAAAGAGGAAACATGCACACATAGCAGTTTAAACTTGATGTTGGTTTTACAGCCTCATTTGCAAGGGGGAGGGGAATATCTTTGCAGTTTAACTGTGGATTAAATCTGATCTGATTCAGTTCTAATCATCTCATTAGAAACAAATTAGCATAAATTAGGAAGCAACATGGGAAGAAGTGGCTGAAAGATTCATTATAACTCCTCCTCCACTACTTCTTCATGCACACATTAAGCATAGCAAAATACAGGAAGGAAGTACAGATACTTTGCTAAAGGCCCTCTTTAGCCCTTGTAATTGCTCTGAAAAGATGAAACTCAGTTTTCAAGATCCAATTCTGAAGCCAATGAGATGGTCAGTTTTTGAATTAAAACGTAGATAGGAGGACTGAATGGTTTTGAAGACTGGTTAAAAAAACCGTGAGCAGTTTGCATCTAGATCATGGGTTAAAATGCATCTGTAACAGTCAGTGATCATAAGTCACTGAGGCCATGTCACACAATGTGGAAAATCGATGCTGCTGCGGTTGGTCTTTTGGGGTTCGAGTTAATGGGTCTAATGAAAACCCTCTCATTCGAACTGAGAGGGCGCCCCCATTGGCGCCACTGCTCCTGCTCCCATCGACCTTCCGCTGTGTGAATGGTAATTTAAGGTATGTTGATGTAATTAATGTAGCTGGAGTTGCGTATCTTAACTTGACCTTCCCTTTTAGTGTAGACTAGCTGTTTCCTGAGCTGTGTGCAACATGGCAGTGTACTATCCATAATAGAATCTATGACCACACTTGGTATTCCTACTCAGAATATTAGTAGAAAAGTCAAACAATAGATATGCAGACTAAACAACCCTCCTACAACTTTGGGTAGACCATTAAGGTCAGGGCTGAGCAAATAAAATGGGGACTCTGTTGATCAAGGCATGATAAGCACGTATAGCAAAAGAGAGTCACTGACCAGAAGAACTTACAATGAAAATAGAAGACAGAAAGAGTGAAAGGAATGGCGTGGTATTATCAACAGAAGGAAATGAGACACCGAAGATGTAGTAATTTGCTGTAGATGACACCGTTAGATGATAATACAACCAAAAACTGATTGCCAATCTTCTATGGTCCAGTTGAGTGCCTTTGCCAAAACACCAGCCTTCAACACCAGTCTGCCAAGACTGATCCGTCATGGAATTCCATCACTGAAAAATAAACACATGGATTTTACCAGCAAAATGCTGACTTGCCTGTGCAATCTTAATTCACCATCCTAGAGCATATCCATTATGATAGTCTTTAATTATATTATCATATACTATTGTTTGCCCAAGATGCCTAACTCAAGAGAAACAGCCTCCCTGCTCTTAGTTCCAGCACTAACTACCCCAGAAATCTACAACCACCAGGAGTAAGAACTACAGGGAGAGCGTTCCCCATCACTGCAGCCAGTTATAAAGCATTTTCTGTTACTCTGAGGATACTGTATGCGCCATTCAGTTGATTGTAAGGGGATGGATGGAGCATGCTCAGTAGAGTCAGACTCTTCAAGAATTTCTCTGACACACTCAAACTAGCTTCTACTGAGCATATGTAGACTTCTACTGATTTTTGTAGGCCTACAATTTGCCAGGCTCTGTGTGTGTTGGGGGGGGGCGGGTGTTATACATACCTATATTAGCTAAAATAGTTCAGTCATTTCAAAAAATGAGGTTGGCAAAAATCTTGCTTTTACTCACAGTAATAGTAATCTTTATGGAAAAATGCATCCTAAAATGTTTAAATTTGGAAAGTAAACTGAAAACAGTTTTATAATAGAAAGGGCTGGACAACCTTAACTATAGGTATTGATAATTGCACTTTGTACAATTTTGATATTAAAATTGTGTTCTCATGATTTCAAAAGCTCAGAAGAGCCACTCAATTCCTGCCATAGTTCTGCTCTTAAGTATGTACCTGTTTTGACTTTGAAATGTTGACTTTAAAAAGGACACCTCGTGTTTAAATAGTGATCAGAAGGTAAGTAGTTATCTAGAGGTAATATCTCTTACCAGAACTGGACATACATAAAAATATAAGAACAGCCATATTGGGTCAGACCAAAGATCCATCTAGCCCAGAGGAAATGAACAGAAAAGATAATCAAGTGATCCCTCTCCTGTCACCCATTCCCAGCTTCTGACAAACAGAAGCTAGAGACGCCATTCCTAACCATCCTGGCTAATAGCCATCGATGGACCTATCCTCCATGAGGAACTGAAAACGTAGCTATCTGTAACTCATCAGCATTTGATTATGATTTTACAGCTTCACCATCCTTCCAACAAAATAACGTCTGTGATAGGAAACTGCCTTCACGCTCAAGTATCTCTGGGGTGGGGAGCCTGCCTCATTTTGATTAATAAAATACAGAGTGTGAAGGATCAGGAAGAGCCCATCATACTCCCAAATGAGTAAGAAAGACATTCATGTCAGCCATCTGAAATTATTGGCTGAAATTCAGATGGACTGGCCATCTGAAATTATTGTCTCCTGTGCTCCTCAGGGACCTCAGTTCCTGGCTAGCTTGTGGTCTTAATTAGGTTGATTTTGCTGTAGAAAGTAGAAAACAAAACCACAGAAAGCAGGCCAGGCAGGGAGGGTCGGTAGATGAAGGGAATCTATGATGTTGGCTCAATTCATTTGCCCAACCTGAAAATGAATCAGCATGCACTGACCACTAGGAATGCACATTCCAAATAGTGTATCTGCATTTATATGCATACCTGCATTTGCATGTTTAATCTGCCCATGCCATACTAGGATTTGGGCCAGATTTGTGGCACAGTACATGTACATAAAGTATTGATCTCTTCATGCCCCTATTACTGGCTTCTTTTTAACTCCCATTCTTTTAATGTACTTTTTATCCAATATCTCCTGAAGCCCTGGCTCCAGTTGTGTTTTGTTTTCCCTCCTCTATCCCTCACTGACTACCATTTCTCTCTTATTTATGATGCCTTTCCCTCTGACTCTGTACTCTCTGTGGCCTTTTTTTCCCCCTGCTCTAAAGGATGCAGTAATTTCTAGTAATTAGAACAGGAGACCTAATTTCAGGTAATCTCCCATGTCTCACACTATCCACACATAAACTGGAGTAATAAGACCTACTCCCTTTTGTACAGCACTTTAAGACCCTCTGGTGAAAGTTGCTACTTATCATAAGCATAAAGAATTAATAGTCCTATTTGATCTGTCATCTTTTCTTCAGCTTTTTCTGTCTCCCTCTAGACTAATGATGAAGAGTGTATCTTGATGTTTTGCTTCTTTTTCTTTCCCCCAAATCTCCCCATCTTTCTTTCTTCTTTGCTCTCCTTAACTCCCCTTTCCTCACCCCCAAATAATCTCTTACTTTATTTTCCCCACAAGTACAGTATATGGGAACAAGAATTTCTGTTTTCTGGGAAATGCCAACATTTCAAAATGTGTTCTCTTTGTCAACTGAAATGAAGAGCTGAAGTCTCAAAACAGAATTACTGCCCCATCCCCCACAATCAATTTGAAACTACCAAAATGTTTTGCTTTGATGAGGTCAATACATTAGACAATAAAATGTACTGCATTAAATATAGTATAAATTAATATGATATTGCGATAAACACTTGATCTTAGCCAAAAGACAAGTCAAAATGAAATGAATCAAAACAATACACTTGAAAGGAAACATTTTTACCTTATCGAATTGAAAATAAGAAAGTCTAAATGGAATTTTTGATTTTTTTCCCATGTAAAATTTCAGTTGACAAGCTTCCATGAAGTGTTTGGAATTTGACAACACTGCATTTTCCAATGGAAATCTCTTTTATCAATTTATTTTTCACCAGCGGCCTATTGTCCATTCTCCTTTGCAATCATCTTCTCTCATCCTAAAAGTCTCTTCCTTCTTCTCTACCCATCATCTAGGTCTTCTTCCCCCTTTCCTTGGGTTAAAACCAGGTTTTGGATTATACTGCTGGGGTCACTGTTCCCCCACCAGGACTATTCAGGGCTCTGTCAATGCCTGCAGTCTTTACCACATCTGCTGTGTTCCTCACTTGTTCTTATTTTTAGTTCAGCAGGGAGCAAAACCATACCATGCTGAGCAGCTGTGGGTATGTCTACACTGCAATCAGAGGTGTGGCTTCAGCATGTGTGGTCAGGGCTTCAATCAAGCTATCTCCAATAACTCTAGAAGTGAAGCAGTGGTGGAAATGATAGCAATGCAGGCTAGCCACTTGACGGCGTATCCAGGGTTCTAGGTACGATTGTACAAACCAGGCTGCTGTGTCTTCACTGATAGAATTCTTGGACCTAGTTAGATCAAAGCTAGTTCAGGTATATCTACATAGGCTGCAGTAACATCCTGAGAGGTAGCCAGCAAGGGCTTTGGAGGTAGACTTGGAGCGCTATTGAAGAGGAACTAGAAATGATGTCAGATATTCCCAATTTGCGTCCCACAAAACCTGTCCACAAACCAGGACTTTTAGGTATATTACACAGAGGAAAGAGAAGCTAGTGCAGGCTTGGAGACTGAATGAGAAGAATGCTTTATAGCAGAGAATGCAAAGAATCAGGTAATTTACTGGGTAGTTGCACTGTAACCACAGTGTAATTAGAATGATTGCATGTCACCTGCAGGGCATGCACTTACAGAGATTGCATTAACTATTCAACATATAGGGTGCAGACTAAATCTATCTTTGGTACAATCCCACACTGAAGTCAGCAGAAGTAATCCTACTATAGATTTTAGAAATGTGCATCCGTCTGTCTGTCCATCTGTGAGTTCATTTGTTCAAGAACTCCTCCTAAATGGTAAGAGCTAGTACCACCAAATTTGGTATGCAGTGTCATCATATCATAACTTAAAGCAAGGTCGGGTTTGGTTGTGCTAGGACAATGGGATGTGCCTGGAATTCAACTGTTTCTTATAAAATGAAAAGGGAGGGGTCTGGCAGAAAGGAGTGATATGGACATGAGAAAGCAGCACTGCATATACATGTACAAAGTTAGTGCATTGCCCAATTTCTGTTACTAAGGAATCATAGAATCAAAGGGCTGGAAGAGACTTCAGGAGGTCATCGAATCCAGCCCCCTGCCCAGAGCAGGACCACCCCCAACTCAATTATCCCAGCCAGGACTTTGTCAAGCTGGGGCTTAAAAACCTCTAGGGATGGAGATTCCATCCCCTCCCTAGGGAACCCATTCCAGTGCTTCACCACCCTCCTAAGAAAATAGTTTTTCCTAATATACGACCTAGATCTCCCCCTCAGCAACCTGAGACCCTATCCCTACCCTCCAATGTATCGACCTCTCCCTCTAGTTTAGTGTAATCTGGGAACTTGCTGATGGTGCAATCCATCCTCTCGTCCAGGTCATTAATAAAGATGTTGAACAAAACTGGCCCCATAACTCCTGGGGTACTCCACTTGTCACCGACTACCAACCAGACATCGAACCGTTGATCACTACCTGTTGAGCCTGACATTCTAGCCAGCTTTCTATCCACCTTACAGTCCATTTATCCAATCCCTACTTCCTTAACTTTCTGGCAAGAATATGTGGGAGACCATATCAAAAGCTTGGCTAAAGTCAAGATATATCACGTCCACCACCTACCCCATATCCACAGAGCCAGGAAGGTGTGCCCGGTGGTCAGGCTGTGTTTCTCAGCCATGGGAAGTCTAAGATTCTATTCCCTGTTTCCTGCAGAATTTGCTTCTGGCTTTGAGCAGATCACTTTGCTTGGGGCTCTGTTACTCATATATAAAATGTGGATCATATATATATAGTTCCCTACCTCATCTGTGTTGTGAGGATAAACACTGTGTGAGACACTCAGGGTATGTCTACACTGCACGGCTACTTCAGGATATCCTGAAATAGCTACCCTGTGTCTATACAAGCTGCCCGTTGTTTCAAAATATTTTTTTAAATGATGGTCATGCTATTTCACCATCCCAGTAAATCTCAATGCACAAAGGTTAAGGGATGGCTCGAAATAAAGTGTTATTTGAAATTTGGTGCTGTGTAGATGTGCCAAATTTCAAAATACACTATGTTGAAATAGATTCGAAATAAGATATGCAATTTGCGTAGCGCAAATTGTGTATCTTATTTCAAGTTTAGCGTGCTGTGTAGATGCACCCTCAGAAACAATGGTAATAAAGGCCTTAAAGACCCCTAAGGTTACATAGCAGTCTGACACAGCTTTGTTAAAGCAAAGAGCTAAGGTACTTAGGCACATGCTTAATTTAAAGCAAGTGAGGAAACTCAGTGGGGTTGGTAGAACCACTTAGATGCTGAAATTTACTTTCCCTTTCCCCCTTCCCTCCGTATTGGTAAATTGCATCTTACATGGTTCAGAAATAAGTGAGCTGTTGTTAGAACCCTACTACGCCAAGACGTGATCTTCAGTGGAGCTACTCTAGATACATCCTGACAAAACTAAGAGGAGGATTTACAGCCGAATGAAAGACTCATCTCTGAACTGCTTTGCTATTTGAGGTTTTAAATCATGGCCAGCTTCTGCCTTCATTTACATATGCAACCATTAAAGTCAGTAATGGAAATGGAATGCAATCTGGCCAAATCCTGAAGTTCTCAACTTGGCAATGTCCTTGTTGATTTCAGTGCAATTTCTGCTTAAGAATGACTACAGCCCATAACAACATAAAAATGTTTCACAGTGCGGCCAGACAACCTGTCTAACTCCATCCATTTCTCTACCCTCGCAAATTCTTTAGTCTCCTAACAATTTGTCTTTTTTTTTTTTTTTTTGCAATCTGTTCACTGCTCCAGTTTTGGTTGTCCCTGTACGTGATAGTGTCTCCTCTGCACATTAATCGCCTTGTGTATGCACTGAAGGAGTTTTCCTGAATCCCTCAGCACCTTGTCCTTTCTTAGCTAATTACTATGTACCATGCACCAGAGCTATTGGACCTCGGGGTAATCGTTTTGTTGACAATGTGCAGCAATAACCATATAATAACAATGCAATTATGGAGCATTTATGGAGTTATTTGTGCCATGTCACATAAGGAGTCAGCAAATGTAATTTCCCTTTTATGCCCAAAGAGGACAGAGCTGTGAGAACAGAGGCAGAACTCTCTTTAGAATCCCTGGCATAGAAAGCAGCTTAAAAAAAGTCTTCAATACTAAATGCACAAAACCAACCCATGTTATTTTTGTTTTGTCTCATCCTCTAGAGATATGTCAACACTGCAACACTATTTCAAAATCACTAGCGCTATTCCAAAATAACTTAGCCCGCATCTACACAGCAGGCTATTATTTTGAAATAGTGTCAAAATACTGTCAAGCTGGAGGACTTCTTACTCCGACTCCTGTAACCCTCATTGTACGAGGCATAAAGGAAGTTGGAGGAAGAGTGCGCTATTTCGAAATAAGTGCTGTGTAGATGCTCCCTGTTTTGAAATAAGATACACAATTACGTAGCTCAATTTGTGTAGCTTATTTTGAGTTAAGCCCGGAGTGTAGACACATTCTAGAAGTCCAGTGCTGGCAGCCAATTAACTTTCATAAAGTGCCAAAAAAAACCCCACATACACCTCACTCATATATTCCAAATAAATGAATGCATACATAAAAATGTTCCCCATCAAGTTTGATCTGTCTCTTGACACTACTTATACGTTCATAGTAAACTCCTACCAGGTGCAGCATGATTAAGAGACCAAAAATAAAACTATTATCTATCAAGCTAACATTTCCTCACAGCATCTGTAGTAGCACATTGGCTGCCACAAGGATGCTCAATCATGTCTAGTGTGGTGGGGTGACATTTGGATAGGAGCCATTCTGCTACAGATTAGGAAAGGAAGCAAAATGTAGCAGGGTGGATATGTGTAGTGAAGAGACGTGACAGATAAGAGAAGGGGGTTGGAGGTGGACTAATAGGTTGAAGGATACTATCCCGGATAGGATAGTCTGGATAGAAACAGGTGGCCTTTGTACAGATTATCAGGAAGGCAAATTTATTTCAATATCATGGGGACTTCTTGCAAAGACTGGTATATTACAGTATATATATTTGCTTTTTGTTTCACATTAAAGGGGTATAGGATTTCAGACCAACCTTCGTACATGGTAGCCTGGAGCAAAAATGTTTTATTCATGAATGATATCTTTTATATATAACATATAAAAATATGAAACAATAAAGTGATATACACCTAATAATGAGAGAATCAATAAACCCCAACAAGCAACTTAGCTCTGGAAATGGAAAAATTGACTTTGTATAACAGATTGCAGAGTTATTAATCCTGTTTGAAACCCTTTTTTATATCAGATCATTTACTTTAGTTTTGACCTCTTTTCAATATTCTCATATATTTTTAAAGACAGTGGACCAGAGTTAATCTGGCACCTTAGCCTGCTTATCCTAAAAATCTGGATAAAGGGGGAGCTACCCAGTGAAATGAGGGACACCTTGATTGTTACCCTCTTTAAGAAAGGGGATAAAGTGGACTGTGGAAACTATCCAAATATCATGGTATCTCTCTCCTTGCTGTTGCAGGCAAAGTTTTGGCACGAGTCTTTGGTAAAATTTCTTATGACGGGGCAGAAGACAGGTTGCAGAGTCACAGAGTGGCTTCCGACCATGTCACGGAACTGTGGATCTGATCTTCATTTCATGGGGGCTGAAAGAGAAGTGTTGGGAGCAAAACCGATCACTGTTACATGGCTTTTATTGATCTAACTAAAATCCTTTGACTCAGTGAATTGCCGTGCCCTTTGGACTGTACTCTCGAAGCCTGGATATCCTGATAAATACATCAGTGTCCTAAAGTTGCTTCATGACAACATGAAAGTGACTGTTCTGAGCAGCACTGGCTCCCAGAGTGAACCTTTCAAAGTCAAACATGGGTGAGTCATCACCCCAACCATGTTTATGGTCTTTATTGCTGTCATTGTCAACCTAATTGCTTGGAAGCTTCCAGCTGGCGTTGAAATCATCTATAGAATGGATGGAAAGCTGTTTAGACTTAGCAGGCTAAGCGCTAAGAGGAAGATCTCGACCACATCTGTCATGGAACTTCAGTATGCTGATGACAATGCAGTTTTTGCCTACTCTGAGAAAGATCTTCAGGCTATCTTGAACATGTTTGCTGATGCTTATGCATGTCTTGGTCTCGCCCTCAACATCAAGAAGACAAAAGTGCTCCCTCAGCCCTCTCCAAAGGAGGTACCAGGTACCCCATCTATTAAAATCAATGGAGAGGCACAAGAAAATGTTGATAATTTTCTCTACCTTGGAAGTTATCTTTCATCCAAGGCAGATATTGATATAGAAATCCAACATTGTCTGAGCTGTGCCAGTGCAACCTTTCCTTGTTTATGGCAAAGAGTTTTTAAAGATCATGACATTTGAAGAGACACCAAGCTTCTTGTCTATCCAGCCATCATTTTCCCAACACTATTGTATGGGTCTGAAATCTGGACAACCTACAGACATCACTTGAAAGTCCTTGAGAGATATCACTAACGCAGTCTCCAAAAGGTCTTGAAGATCAAATGGGAAAAAAAGGTGCACTAACTTAGTGTCCTGAAAGAGGTAAAGCCTCTGTGTTAGTGCAGGCAATCCAGCAATGATCAATGCCATATCCAGGCAATGATCATCCATTAGCAATCTTCGCTAACTTCACGGGACTGGTCATATTGTTTGGATGCCAGACCATCGTCTCCCAAAACAGGTCCTGTTTTCTCAGCTGAAAGAAGTATACTGTAATGTGGGAAGACAACAGAAGTATTATAAGGATTTGCTAAAGGATAACTTAAAGAAATGCAACATTGATGTTGACATTCGGGAAACACTCACTCAGGATCGCTCAAAATGGAGACAAGTCCTGCGCAATGGCACCCTGCATTTTGAATTTGCCCACTAACATGCTGAAGAGGAGAAGAGGTGCAGGAGGAAGGGGAAACTAGTTTCTAGTCACAGTCAGCAGCCTCCTGGTGTACCTGAAAACATCTGTCCTCACTGTAATAGAACTTATGGTTCATGGATTGGCCTTCTCAGCCATCTGAGGGTATGTCTACCTTTATAGACATAGGAATAAGATTACCTTTATAGACATAGGAAAAAGAAGCAGCGATTTAAATAATCTCCGCTTCATTTAAATTAAAATGGCTGTCACGCTCTGCCGATCAGCTGTTTGTCAGCACAGCGCTGTGGTCTGGATGCGCCGCGGTCGACATCAAAGGAATTTGTTGACCTCCCCGGTAAACCTCATCCCACGAGGCATATCAGGGAGGTCGACAAATGCCTTTGATGTTGACCGCAGAGTGTCCAGACTACCGCGCTGTGCTGACAAACAGCTGATCAGCACAGCGCGGCAGCCATTTTAGTTTAAATGAAGCAGCGATTACACTGGTCTACAATTTTTTAGAAGTTGTCTGCTTCAGAGATAAAATGTGCTATTTATTATGTATTTTGATGTGCTGAATTCAAATATGATAATTAAAACAACTGATTGGCTACTGTTTCCAAGATATTTAAGTTTTTACGTTTTACATCTATGTATATTGTGTAGATAGTAGAGTTTTAATCATAAATTGTAAACCTAGGTCTTTTCATGTGTTTATGGTTGCTTTACATAATATTTCACCTGTCCTGTTTATGTAACACTTTAAAAATCAGCAAAAGGGTTATATAAATACAATTTGTTATGAAACAAAAGGCACAAAACTATGATGTACATAGTTTAGTCCTATTCAGTGTCTACTCGGCGCTTCTTGACTTGTCTCTTGTATTCATTAAATGGAGCATCTCTTGTCACTGTCCAGCAATAGTCTGCAAGCATTGATGGGCTCCATTTGCCCTGATAGCGTTTCTCCATTGTTGCAATGTCCTGGTGAAATCGCTCGCCGTGCTCGTCGCTCACTGCTCCACAGTTTGGTGGAAAAAAATCTAGATGAGAGTGCAAAAAATGTATCTTTAGTGACATGTTGCAACCAATGCTTTTGTATGCCTTGAGGAGGTTTTCCACCAACAACCTGTAGTTGTCTGCCTTGTTGTTTCCGAGAAAATTTATTGCCACTAACTGGAAGGCTTTCCATGCCGTCTTTTTCCTTGCCACGCAGTGCAGGGTCAAATGCATCATCTCGAAGAAGTTCACGAATCTGAGGACCAACAAAGACACCTTCCTTTATCTTAGCTTCACTTAACCTTGGAAATTTTCCACGGAGGTACTTGAAAGCTGCTTGTGTTTTGTCCATGGCCTTGACAAAGTTCTTCATCAGACCCAGCTTGATGTGTAAGGGTGGTAACAAAATCTTCCTTGATTCAACAAGTGGTGGATGCTGAACACTTTTCCTCCCAGGCTGCAATGACTGTCAGAGTGGCCAATCTATCTTGATGTAGTGGGAATCTCTTGCACGACTGTCCCATTCACAGAGAAAACAGCAGTACTTTGTGATTCTGGTGCATCAGGAACCGGCAGTCCTTCTCCGTGGGGTACTGGGCGTATAGCTGATGGAATGTTTGGATAATGCACAGTCCACTTTTTCTTCTTTGACACACCTTTCCCAACTGGAGGCACCATGCAGAAGTAACAATTGCTGGTACTATCTGTTGGCTCTCTCCAAATCATTGGCACTGCAAAAGGCATAGATTTCCTTTTCCTGTTCAACCACTGGCGAAGATTTGTTGCACAAGTGTTGCAGCATATGTGTGGGGCCCACCTCTTGTCCTGATCTCCAATTTTGCAGCCAAAATAAAGGTGATAGGCTTTCTTAACCATAGTGGTTATACTGCGCTTTTGTGATGCAAAAGTCACTTCACCACAAACATAGCAGAAGTTATCTGCACTGTTCACACAAGTACGAGGCATCTCTGCTCACTTTGGCTAAACAGAAACGTGTCCCTTTGCAAAATCAAACACTGACAAATAAGAGAGCACGACACTGTATGATTTCTAGAGCTGATATAGGGCAATTTGTTCAGCAGAGTGATGTAAACTTCGTTATGATTGCATCATTCATGACTTCTAGGAATAACATGATGCAATTCATATCATGTATGATGCAATACCAGCTTCAGATTGCATCATTCATTGTTTTGCCTAAAAAGCAAGTACTGTCCAAACCCAGTCATAGATTTATTCATAGATCCAGTCAAAGATGTATTTTAGTCATTTCTGGCTTAAATTGAGATCCCTTCCCTTTATAACTCACTTATCCTCCGCCATTCCCAAGTCAAGGGTCGTATATACTGACCCAATAGCATATCTTGAAAACTAGAGCCAATCAACAATTTTAAGCATCATTTTCGTTCTCAGTGACCCAGAATCAGTAAAGTTTGACTGCATTTATTTCAGAAGCATTTTGGCTGTAGAGCAGTGTTATTTAAATTGCCGCTTCATTTTCCTGTGTCTACAAAGGTAATCTACATGGCTCTGTCGACATACCTTGAGGGTCCACAACTCCCATGGAATATGATTATACTGGGCAACAAGTGATCTCTCATCATCATATTTTTGGGGATGGAAGAAGGAATGAGTACAGTATGCTTCCAAATGTTAAAGGGCTAGAAGCATTTTTTAACAGAAATCTACTGGGTAAGAGGTTAGAAAGAAATAGTTTAAGTATGTGGGCCATTTATCAGCAGAGTATCTGTGCCTGTGATAGACCAATAATGAGCTAAGTTTCACAAAACCCCTGAAAAGCAAGGAGGTATAAGAATATAAGAGCATAAGAATGGCCATACTGGATCACATGAAAAGTCCATCAGGCTTTATATATATACACAAGAAGTCATTCTTCTGCTCTACTCTGTGCTGATTAGGCCTCAGTTGGAGTATTGTGTCTAGTTCTTGGCAACACATTTCAAGAAGGATGTGGAGAAATTGGAGAAGGTCCAGTGAAGAGCAACAAGAATGATTAAAGATCTAGAGAACTTGAGCTATGAGGGAAGACTGAAAGAATTGGGCTTGTTTAGTTTAGAAAAGAGAAGACTGAGAGGGGACATGATAGCGTTTTTAAAGTACCTAAAAGAGTGTTACAAGGGGGAGAGAGAAAGTTTATTCTCCTTGGCCTCTGAGGATGGGACAAGTAGCAATGGGCTTAACCTGCAGCAAGGGAGGTTTGGACATTAGGAAAAACTTCCTAACTGGCAGGGTGATTAAACACTGGACTAAATTGCCTAGGGAGGCTGTGGAATCTCCATCTCTGGAGATATTTAAGAGCAGGTTAGATAGATATCTATCTACGATGGTCCAGATGGTGCTTGGTCCTGGTGTGAGGGCAGGGGACTCACTGACCTCTTGAGGTCCCTTCCAGTTTTAGTATTCTATGATTCTATATATATATATATATATATATATAGGCCAAAATATATATATTTACTGCACTCTGAACAGAATGAACAGGTGGTGACTCCTCACACCTATTAATCTTTCAGTGCACAGTCATCTTCTGATATATAACAGTTATTTTTCAATCTTTGAGGCATCCAACGTGGTAAGGAATACTTCCAGGATATACTTATTGGACCAGTGGGTATTACATTAGATTTAGAGGGGCAAAGGGAAGTAAGATGGAGCAGGGAGGAATATCTACTACTGCCTTTTCATTGCAGCAATCATAGAATTTCTTTCGAATCTATCCCTGAGAGTGTATATGTATGAGTGTCTTCAATTTTCTTGCTTTCAGGTAGGCTTTTCTGTTTCAAAGCTCTCGGTGTTTCTAGTCTTAAACTATATTGGTACAGCTGTAAAAGTTTTAATCCTCCCTCTGCCCTGAAACTGAATGTTCAGTGCAGACTGTTTGAAAGAGACCACTGCACTTTATGTGGTTAGAAAATGAGCTCAGGCATTTTGTTTTATATAGAAGAGAAATAAGGACATGAATTAATAACCTTAGAATTTAACCCACTCCGCATTAAAAGGAAGAGATGCATCTGTTGTATATTGGAGCAGGGGGACTGATAGGCAGGCAAGACTGAAGTTAACACATTCAAAATGATAACTACTTATAACACAATCAATCAAACCAGAAAACAATAATAAACAGATGTGAAGAAGGATGAGTAAACTTTTTTGTTTAAAGTAGGAGCCTTCTACCTTGAATCTAAATTTAAATTTGAGGAGAATCAGCAGATATTCTTTTTTCCACTTTCAGGTCCCAACTGAGATGGGAATCTGAAATGTAAAAATACCATGAGCAAAAGATATCAGTCCCTCCTAAACAAACATGAGCAAAATATATAAACACAACAAACAGACTTGGGAGATTCCCACCCTAATTTTGAACAACTAAGATATGGAAATAGTTTGCATAAAGGTCAAATATGCTTCAAGACTTTGTAGTATGGAGACTGATCTGACTTTGTGTCTTTTCATGTTCCCTTTTCATAGCAACTTAGGAAGAGGAAGTATTGTCCAGTGGTTAGACTACTAGCCTAGGTTGAGGAGGCCTGGCTTCAAGTCCCTGCTCTGCCACTGACTTCCTTTGTGATCTCAGTCAAGTCACTTATCTCCTCTGTTCCGCAATTCATTGTTAAATAGCACTTCCGCAGGGTATTGTCATGACTGAAGACTGTGAGGTACTCTGAATTGGGAATTATATACATAGATGGGACTGCCATTGTATTCCCAGTTCTCTAGCCCTGGACTAATCATTAAACACCAGTATCCCCTGACTGTGAAATGGGAGTGATACTAATTAGAGAGATGGCTGGAGTAGGTATGAAAACCCTTGAAACTAACTTGATACAAGGAGTCCCCTATGTTGGCACAAAATATACTTGGGGCATTTCTTCCTCTCTCCTTCTTTCACAGCCTCTCCTAATGAGAACTCCACTTGAGTTGGAACCTTCACATTCACAATGTCCAAATGTGTTTGATAAGATGCAACCCAAATCCTTTTTAACAAAAATTTAACTCATAGCAACAAGAGGCAAGGTTACCATTATTACTGCAAAAGTTAGGCTGTCTTTCAATGTGACACACATTAAATAAAACTCCATGCTGCCTGTTAGTGAAAGGCGCCAAAGTCTCAGTGTTTGAAAGAAATTCCCTCTTTAAAGTTTGTCAGCTCATTAGCCATTTGAATCAGATTCTCTTTTTCCCGTCTAACCTAGATAATTTGGCAGAATGAAGAAAGGAAAGCAAGCACTATAAATTGCCTTCCTAGAGAAGAGAAAATGTAATCCTTCAGAACAGAGATTAGGAAGATTCTGAGGGGCTTCCCCCCCAACATTGATTGAATCCACCTCTAGTTGCCATATTAAGATATCCAAGACACCGTAATAAAAGAATGTATGTTCTTCCTAATGACTATCATTCAATGGTTATTTGCGAGTGATAGCCTTCCTGTCTGGAAGGGTTTCAACCAATGTCCAATGAAAAACTATCTGATCATAAATAATAAAAGGCTTGTTATATACAAATAAAGAATAGATCTTAAAATAATGCACTACAGAGGCTATATTTTATGGAAGCCATCTGCACTCCACATCTAATGATACTTTACTTCTAAACCAACACAGCTAAAAAATTCTATATAGTTTTTATCTACATATTAGCTATCTATTTTATTTTATTTTTTTCTGCTTAAAAATAGTAAAAAAATGAGCACCTACCATTATAATTTTTCTTGCTTTACTAAACACCACGGAGGTGAACTTTACAAGAATTTTGTGGGAGAATGGAATTCAAATCACATGCATCAAGATATAGTCATCATCAGTGCTTACATATGTCTCATATGCAGATGTAAATGCTGTGGCTTGAAGCCTTAGAGAGTATACAGCTCTCTGTTGTCACCTCCTGGTGAACTGGAAGAAAAGAAGCCCACTGCTGCTTAAGAACTTCAGGTGGGTAAGAGTTCAATGGAGGCAAAATTCTTGGTGGCCATCTGTTGGAGAGCAAAGGGAATTGATTGAATGGGACAGGCCACATTTGCATTTTTAGTTGTGTGACAGTTCGGGGCATTTTTGGTTGAAGTACAGTTCAGTTTTCAGTGTGAGGCAATACAATGTTCTTGACCTTGTTGGAAAATACAAAGCAAGATGTTGACAGCAAATGTGTTGAGGGTCACTGTGACTATGACAGCTGTCAGGTACAATTGGGTAAAAGGAGCCTAGCCAAACCTGAGAAAACCAGAGGTATTTAATTTTTGTTGAGAGTTCCTCTCTGGTTTTGAGGGCTCTATAAAGGGATGCAGATATCAATGATATGCAGGTCTGTCCTTGGCAAATGCTGTCACTGACACAGGTGAGAAGTGTCTTTCCACCCTCCATTTGCTAAAGTTTTGAATGCCTTATTTATTATTCCCTTTGTAGCCCATTTCACAACTTTGATGCACAATTTTCATGCACGATTTATCCCTGTCATAGAAGACAATATTTGTAAATCTGTTATTTTTTTTATGACATATACAAACAAATAGAAAAAAAGTTTCCTCTAAACTTATAAGAACTTTTTTAATTTAAAGAATAACTGAAATGCACTATGAGCAATACATTGAATTATGCACCAACATTGCATGGACCAGTATTAAATAGCATTACAGGAGGTGACAACCTTAGCATGTTACTCCTAGTCCTTTAGTTCGACAGGTCTCTTTCCTTGCCTTTGCCCTTGAGAACTGAACCAGTGCATCAGAAAGATCTAAATATTGGCCAATGGCAGCCTTTTCAAGTGATAAAATTGCAAGTGATGTCTGTCTCCTATCAGCCATCATCAAAGGTATGTATTAAAGAGCCTTGGCTTCGAAAAGCTGTGCTCATCACTAGTGACTATCACCAGCAGCATCAATAGAATCCTCAAAGCTAGCCACACATTAGGAAAAGTGTCCGTCAGCACTGCATCATGAATGAATTGGAGAATTTGGAATGGAGAGTGCTTCCCGTGTGGCAAAATGTGATGGATGTTGTCCCACTTGACACAGAGGTCTTTGTAACTGGTATCCATACATTCCCAAAGCATCTGGTGAAAGTCTGTATAATTGTCTTTTTTGGGGGCACTTAATTTTCCAAACCTTACTTTGCAATCTTACAGAAATAATCAAACATTATGTTAAAAAAGTAACAGTATTTATTTTATATTATTGTGCAGATAGGGATTCAATAGATATCTTTGGTATCTAATTAAATATATCCTTTCTTAGTCACTGCTTACTCTCTTCAAGTCTTAAAAAAACCAAGTACACTTTCACAATTACACAATAAAACCAAGTATCAGAGGGGTAGCCGTGTTAGTCTGGATCTGCAAAAGCGACAAGGAGTCCTGTGGCACTTTATAGACTAACAGATGTATTGGAGCATAAGCTTTCATGGGCAGAGACCCACTTGCATCTGACAAAGTGGGTCTTTGCCCACAAAAGCTTATGCTCCAGTACATCTGTTAGTCTATAAGGTGCCACAGGACTCCTTGTCACAATAAAACCACATTCACACTATCATAGCTGGACTCTCATTTCACTTCAGTTGGTTCTTATACCTCACTGACTGACTGACGGGCAATGCACTGATCCTTATATATCTGCAAGGACATGACTGATAATATTCTAGGAGGTATAAGGAAAAGGTAGTTCTTGGAAAATCTTGAAGGTTCCAAGAGATTCTACAAAGGCCCAGAACATTCTAGAAGTTTAGTGAAAAAATGAAGCCACGTGTGGGAACACCTGAAATACTTTACGCCAAACATTCTATTTCCCCTTTTGTTGTTAACAACAACAAAAAAACCACCATAAACTTGGTGCCCCAAGGCCCGGCACCCTGGAAATCACTTGTGTCCCTAAATCTGGCCTTGACGATGCCTTTCTAAAGAAGAGGCAGAATTTGCAAGGTGATAGATGGTATTGGACAGGATCACTGGAGCCCAGTGGAGGCACCTTAGGTCGAAACTGCAGCAAGAGCAGCAGTGGGCCTGCCTACCTTCCTGCTAAAGCTGAAATCACCCCAGCTGGTTCAGCCCAACCAGAATTTGCCTAACACCATCGTTTGACTTCTTCAATTCAGGACAATAAACTGGTATGGTAGGGAGGAGAGAGTGTCTGGAATGAAACAGCTATTCAAAATTTCGGGGCAGTCTGAATTGTGACTAGGATTCCAACACCCTGGGGGATGGGAGACTTACTCTACAGAATTTGTTGACTCATTTGTCAACAAACGAGTATTTGGTCGTGCCCCCCCTTCCCCATACAAGGGGAATATTAATATCATCCTCGTACAAATAAGGCCCTAAGACATAAAGAAGTGTGAGTTGTTGCCCAAGGTCATACAAGAACTTCACAGTAGCAGTGAGACCTGAACCTCTGTCATCTGAGGGCTAGACCAAAACCTGCAAAACCATTGGTCCTCTTTTTTGGGGGATGGGATGGTAAAGAAAAGGAGTGTAGATTACTCCCAGAGTTCTGTAATGTGTCCAGTCTGCAGTACCATGGAAAGAAGCTTGGGGCACCCACCATTCCTCTCCAACCCAGTGTTTGCAAGACAAGCCAAAATAGAGTCCTCCTTTATCCTGGCTTCACACATCAGGCAGGCACATACCCCATCAACTTAAACCAGTGGCACAAAATAAAAACAAACAAGAGGAAATCGGTGGCTGCCACATTCCCTGTACAGCTGCATCCTATTTGATTTAATAAACCCAGCAACATGAGATTGAGGTGCACACTCATTCTTTTGGTATTTGCACCTTTTCAGGGTTGCACTGGATTGAGTAGGGTAGAACAACCCATATGATTTCAAACCATTTTGCACTTCAGAGTGATAATGCAATTTTTTTAAATGTCTGTATTCCTTCATACGAAGGTTTCTAGATAAATCAGGCTCTCTTCAGCCAATTAAAAATCTACTTGTGATTAAGCCTTAAGGGAATCATTCCATTAGAAGTATCCAACAGTTTAAAGTGAGACAGATAGTTGGTACTAATTGTCCCCTAAAACTTCCCCTTATAATTTAATAAGAATGATTCCCATAGATTACCATTCAGGTAAGTAATGAGTATTGTCAATTTTTACTAACCAAGGGAGAACTGGAACAGATTTTTTCCCCAAGTACTGTAATTTGGCCTGATTCTGTTTCCTTTTGATCATTATCACTTTCAGATTGAAGAGTTGTAATATTTTTCCCCTTTGCTGTCTCAGAAAGATCATTCCCATTATTAAGTATCAGAATATTTTACCCATGTCCCATTTAATAGCTCCTTAAAGTATTATGTGAGACTTGGAAATTATTTTCTCACTTGCTAATAATACTTGATAGAAAAAGAGAAACGACAGAGAGAGAGAGAGAAAGAGAGAGTTACCCATGAACTTGGAGGTAATGCCAGTAATTGTCTAGAAGGATTTCTGACCTTCCATAGTTTGGACATTCATTGTGACCCTATGTAATTTTCACATTGCTTACATCTTTCCACAATCTCATAGAATCATAGAATACTAGGACTGGAAGGGACCTCGAGAGGTCATCGAGTCCAGTCCCCTGCCCTCATGGCAGGACCAAATACTGTCTAGACCATCCCTGATAGACATTTATCTAACCTACTCTTAAATAACTCCAGAAATGGAGATTCCACAACCTCCCTGGGCAATTTATTCCAGTGTTTGACTACCCTGACAGTTAGGAACTTTTTCCTGATGTCCAACCTAAACCTCCCTTGTTGCAGTTTAAGCCCATTACTTCTTGCTTTATCCTCAGAGGCCAAGATGAACAAGTTTTCTCCCGCCTCCTTATGACACCCTTTTAGATACCTGAAAACTGCTATCATGTCCCCCCTCAATCTTCTCTTTTCTAAACTAAACAAACCCAATTCTTTCAGCCTTCCTTCATAGGTCATGTTCTCTAGACCTTTAATCATTCTTCTTGCTCTTCTCTGGACCCTCTCCAATTTCTCCACATCCTTCTTGAAATGCAGTGTCCAGAACTGGACACAATACTCCAACTGAGGCTTAACTAGCGCAGAGTAGAGTGGAAGAATGACTTCTCGTGTCTTGCTCACAACACACCTGTTAATGCATCCCAGAATCATATTTGCTTTTTTTGCAACAGCATCACACTGCTGACTCATATTCAGCTTGTGGTCCACTATAACCCCTAGATCCCTTTCTGCCATACTCCTTCCTGGACAGTCGCTTCCCATTCTGTATGTGTGAAACTGATTGTTCCTTCCTAAGTGGAGCACTTTGCATTTGTCTTTATTAAACTTCATCCTGTTTACCTCAGACCATTTCTCCAATTTGTCCAGATCATTTTGAATTATGACCCTATCCTCCAGAGCAGTCGCAACCCCTCCCAGCCTGGTATCATCTGCAAACTTAATAAGTGTACTTTCTATGCCAATATCTAAATCGTTGATAAAGATATTGAAGAGAGCCGGTCCTAAAACAGACCCCTGCTGAACCCTACTTTTTATACCTTTCCAGCAGGATTGTGAACCATTAATAACTGCTCTCTGAGTATGGTTATCCAGCCAGTTATGCACCCACCTTATAGTAGCCCCATCTAAGTTGTATTTGCCTAGTTTATTGATAAGAATATCATGCGAGACCGTATCAAACGCCTTACTAAGGTCTAGGTATACCACATCCGCTGCTTCTCCCTTATCCACAAGACTCGTTATCCTATCAAAGAAAGCTATCAGATTGGTTTGACACGATTTGTTCTTTGCAAATCCATGCTTGCTGTTTCCTATCACCTTGCCACCTTCCAGGTGTTTACAGATGATTTCCTTAATTACCTGCTCCATTATCTTCCCTGGAACAGAAGTTAAACTAACTGGTCTGTAGTTTCCTGGGTTGTTCTTATTTCCCTTTTTATAAATGGGCACTATATTTGCCCTTTTCCAGTCTTCTGGAATCTCTCCTGTCTCCCATGACTTTCCAAAGATGATAGCTAGAGGCTCCGATACCTCTAGGCTGATGATAGCTAGAGGCTCTATCAGCTTTGTTTGTTTGGCAATGGCTTTGTTTGAAGCAGGTTAGAATCGAGTTTAATATGGGTGGTTGGCCCTTTAAAACGGTCTCATTGGGGTTTTTTTGGCAGGGATGTACTAGAGGATGAGGGACGGATGTGTGAATCAACTAGCCTCTGTGCCTTGAAGCCACAAAGTGCATTTGGGCACGTTTCTGAAAGCACAGATCTGGGATCTGACCAGCCAAAAATAACAAAACAAAACCCACAACCATTTGCTTTCTTTTTTCCCTTTCTTCTTTATCTCTTGGCTGTGTATGAACTGATGTGATACTTGTCAATCAATGCAATGGAAAATGGAGCAACTGGAGTAAGTCTCTGTTTATCTAAGGCGTGCAGAACTGCTTTCTGTTTAACTGTTTTTTTTCTTTCCCTCAGACACTATTATGTTTTCCACTGCCACCTGACAAAGAACCTTATGATTTACTGCGATACATACCAATGTGGGCCATGTACCATTTAAAAGAAAAGAGCTAAGAGAGTCCAGGAGTGAAGAAACTTTTACGAGGGAAGATTAAGTTGATAGGAATCCTAGTTCCAATCCTACCCAATAGCCATAGGAACCCGACTTCACATTTTCACTTCAGATTTCAAGTGCCCCCAAAGTTTAAAAAGGGATGGGGAGCTTGGCTTTGGGGACTATCTCTATTTTTAAAAAGGGGGAAATGGGAAGGGTGACAGTTCCATGACTCAGTAATAGGATTCAAAGAGTTGTCTGGCTGGTGTGGGTCTGAGGGTATGTCGATACTGCATGACAATTTCGGGATACCAGAGGTATCCCCAAATAGCTACCCTGCATCTACACAAGATGCCCGTTATTTCAAAGTATTTTGAAATTTTGAACTATTTCGCCACCTCGTTGCAAAAGGGTTAAGGGATGTCTTGAAATAGCACGTTATTTAAAAATTTGGTGCAGTGTAGACACACCAAATTTCAAAATACTCTATTTCGAGTTTAGGGTGCTATGTAGACCAGTGTTTCTTAAACTTTTTAAGACTGAGGAACACCAAACAAGGATTTTTTGTTGAGCAAAAAAAAAGGGGGGGGGGCTCAAAAGGGGGTGAGGTGGGGGGAAAGTTATTGAGGAAAAAAAAGTTGCGCCTTTAAGGGCAGCCATTTTGAATTCTGTTGTTTTCTGCAGCACACCTCCGACTGCCTCGCAGCACACCGGTGTGCCCCGGAACACAGTTTAAGAAACACTGGTGTAGACGCACTCTGAGGCAGTTCCATAGGAGATTATAGTAGGTAGCCTCTGATGACAGGTGGCCTATCTGAAATGGAGAGGGCTCCCAGGACCAGGTGGTCAGAGGTGACATTGATAAGCATGGTAAAAGTAAAAGGACAGCGCCAATGGAGTCTGTGTCACAAAGAATTGCGGCAGTCCCTCCACAAAATATGACAACGGATAGGCTGCTGGTGTCCTGAGACCACTGCCTAGCATGCTGACCACTGCTGTCACATTGCTTCCTCGCACTCCCCCATCTGTTAGCCCAGACACTCAATATAAGACCTCTGGGGCCTGACTCTTTGTTCTGAGTTTGTATAGCACCAAGGATAACAAGGGCCTGTCCCCATGCCTATGGCAGAGCATCAAAGACGTGGTTGCAGCTGCAGCCCAGCATATCTTCTCAGCTTGAGACTGTCTTTCCTTTGCAGCAGCCCTCCCCCAGTGTTTAAGTCATTGTCTCTGTAACACGGTGCAACTCACTGCTGCGGCATCTCCTGTGGGTCATGTGGGAATTATCTCCGCTCAGCACTGGAGTGTCCCCTTCCGGCCGGTGTCTCACCTACTGGCACCTTTTTGTGTTAATGGTTCTACCACCTTGCATTAAAATCTGCATCCCTCCCAGACTGTGGAGCCCTTTCCTCTGGGTACTGCCCTGTTGCAGGGTCCCCACACTCTGGGGTCCTCCCCTTCAGGGAACCCCCAACCCCCTATGCCCACCATGCCGCAGTTACCCTACTGCCAGTCGTCATCTAGCCCCTTACCTCAGGGGGCAAACTGCAGTCTGAAATGGCCACTCATCATGGGCAAGGGGGTGTGGACCTGCTGCCTTTGCTGTCCTGGCTGCCTCCCTCGCACCATCAGGCTTTGCCTCAGGCCCTGAGTGGGGTCAGGCCAGAGATCCCCAGCTCTGCCTACCTTTCCTCCACACTACTCTAAGGAAGCCCCTGCACCTTCCTTGGCGGCCAGGTCATAGAATCATAGAGTCCTAGGGCTGGAAGAGACCTCAGGAGGTCATCAAGTATAGCCCCCTACCCTAACCAAATCATCCCAGCCAGGTCCCTCCTGCTCCATAGCTGGAGCAAGAGTGAGAGTTTTCCTCCACTCCAGGAGCCCTTATTTATACAGCCCCAGCTGGCCCTTAATTATCTGCAGCCTCACCTGTGGCTGCCTACCACTCAGCCTCCGTAGGCTGGTTTTAACCCTTGTAGGGCCAGTGTGGGGCAGCCGTCCAATCACAGTCTCCTATCACGTCCTGGAGGGGTAAGGAAAATTGCATAGGCACCCATCATTCTAGCTGGGAATGAATATTGGTTTGTTGCAGAGACTGTGCCGTTTCCCAAAGCTCCGCTCTGTTCCACAGGAGTAGAGTGATGAAGGACAAGGACTTGTCTATGTGACATTTGATTCATGGTCAGTTGTGTTTTGAACATGCCTTCCATTAGCTGGCAGTAGGCTAACCATCCGTTCGGTTGATGTGCCACTAACTCAAAGCACAGGAGCAAATTGTTAATGGGTGTTCGCCGGGTCCACAGAGACGATGAATGCGCAGCAGATGACTATGAGGTAGATTCAATCTCAGCTTGCAGCAAATTAAATGTTCATGTCGACTGTGGCTTGGCTGACATGATGCAAACGGGATGATGTTAGATCCTCGGAAGTCCGAAGATTTTGGTACCTTGCCCAGAATAGTCAGTCTAGCTTGTGAGTAACATTTCCCAGTACAGGTTGAATCTCTAAAATCTGCAACTCTCTGGTCTGGCAACATCCATGGTCTGGCAGGACCATGGATATTTCCGGGCCAGAGAGCCCCTGTGGCCAGGAGTTGGGTAGCAAGAGGGCCTGCAGCCGGGAGTTCAGTGGGGGCTAGCAGCAGTGGAGCCAGTGGCTAGGAGCCCACCTGGGGTGGGTAGCCCAAGGCCAGAAGTTGCAGCGAGGCCAGGGCGACATCCTTGTTGGCGCCAGTGGCAGTAGCAGGGCCAGTGTGCTGGCTGGGATGGGGAAGGGGAGGGCAGCTTCCTAGCCAGGGCCAGTGTCCTGGATGGGGCTGGTGGCAGCAGTGGGTCTGGGAGCCTGTCTGGGGTGGGCAGTCTGAGGCCAGCTGGCTGGTTGTGGCTGGTGGTGGCAGCTGCGTAGCTCAAGTGGGGCCAGTGGCCAGGGCGGGGAAGGGAGCATCTGGGGATGGGCAGCTGAGGCTGGGAGCACAGTAGGGTAGAGGGGCCTCAATTGAGCTCCTCTGGTCTGGCAAACTCCCTCGTTTGGGACCAGTCAGTTCCCGAGGGTGCCGGACCAGGGAGGTCCACCCTGTACAACTGGGACTTGTTCTTCACATGCCTTTTCTTCTGCTATTGAAGGGGCCAAAAACCTAAAAAGGAAACCCCTTAACTATGGTTCACATATGAGGCTTGGAAAGCCCCAATGCTAATCCCTGATCGACCACAGACTTCCTGGATGACCTTGAACATGTCACTTCTGCTCTCTGACTCACTTTCCTATCTATGACGTGGGGATAAAAACACTTCCTGCTTCCCAGGGGTGTTGGATCTAAATACCTTAAAAAGTGTGCGGCATTCAGATACTGTGGAGATGGGAGACACATATGTGCCTTTGGTAGATGGACAGATACAAAGGACAATGCAGAAGTGGGGGTGTCTTTCCACTGGTTTTAGCAGGCTTTGGATGAGCCCTGTAATCATACATCTTTCAGTGTCGAAGAAAGTATCATTCACTCTACCACTGACTCTCCCATGCCAGTGATGTGCTATGAAAACACGGAACCCGAATGTGGCCTTCTACTCTTGCTAAGCAGCATAGCACAGCTCTGTCTGGCAACTTGCACCGTGCATTTCTCCTCAGCCCCACAGCCTTGTTATGCTGTTTGATATATTTGGGGCATTAGCCTGGATCAAGTCTATCCAAGAGAGGATGTGAATTGGGACTGACATAAAGTGACTGATTGGTACTGGTGATGAATTCTTACTGTGTCAAGATTTTAGGCATGACATTTATTGGTAAACCCATCCAAATGGACCCCATTCAAACCTGCCAGCTTTGCTACAAAGTCATAATGCTCCTGGAGATCCTGGCCAGAACAATGATTGATGTCTGCTGCCAATCAGTGCCTAGACTCAGTCGCTTCTTGTCGTCCTTTCACTGTAGCTGCACCCGGTGTTCAGCAAAATGGAAGGGGGTGTTATATGTTTCATGAATAAGGCTGCCTGCAGTTGTTTGTATAATAGGGATGCACCTTTATTCACTGTCAGGCAACCCTGGATAGATCATTTGACCTCCTTATGCCTCAGGGTATGTCTACACTACTGAGTTTTTTTGGAAAAAAAACGGCCGTTTTCCTGAAAAAACTTCAATTACGTCCACACTGCAATTGCATTCTTTCAAAAGAAAATTGAAAGAACAGAGGGTTTTTAAGCCTCTTTCTACGAGAAAGAAGCCTTTGTCAGAAACAGCTCTTTTGAAAAAAAGTGTGTGTGGACGGGGAAGAGGGAGTTCTTTAGGAAGAAGAGGAAAGAGGAAAAAGTACAGGTGCCCTGGTGGCAATTCCATCCATAGTAATCACAGCTTACATGCGAGAGAGCATCCATTAAATCTGGATGCTATCTTTTAAAAAAACAGATCGCTTTTTTGATGCACTTTGGCAGTGTGGACGCTCTCTTTCGGAAGAAGTTTGTTCGGAAGATCTCTTCTGGAAAAGCTTCTTCCGAAAGAAGTCTGCAGTCTAGACGTAGCCTCTGTCAATCAATCACCTGGGTAACATTAAAAAAAAAATCACACTCACTAAAAATCAGAGACTGCCCTGGAGTGGGAATTGGCAAGGTAAATAACATTAGCCACCAACCCTCCCTCTCGCCTTCTCCCGAAATATGTCTTTAGTATCTGCAGTCACAGACTAATCCCTGAGTGGCAGTGGGGTGCAGGGCTGGCCTTACTATGAGGTGAACTGAGGTGGCCACGTCAGGTGCCAGACTGTGGCGGGGGGGGGGGGTGCCACTAGGACCCAGAGTGTAGAAAATTGTGTCTGCTGCTGGTGCATCTGTATTCTCTCTGCTCTAGATGCACAGAGATGGTGGAGTGCTGTGCTGGAGGATGGAGACCTTTCAAAGTTTTGGCCCAAGCGAGAGGGCAGGGGGGCATCATTTGAGCTCCCCGCTTCAGGTGCCAAAATGTTGTGGGCTGGCCCTGGTGGGGTTTGTAATGGAAAATGAAGCTATTTTGTTGTCATTTATGCAGGGCAGTAAAACACAAGCCCCATGGAATATGAATGGAAGATTGTGCATTTTCTACACACTTGACACTTAGTTTTCACAGTTTGAAGCCCCCCGTTCAGCAGACCATTCCTATTCAGCAAAAGCATGTGCTCAACTCTCAGCTGTGCTTAAATCCTCATGATTTCAGCAGTTCTTAAGCATGGGCTTAAATCTGAACATGTGCTAAACTGGAGCCTGAATGTCTGCACAAGCAGCAAGCCAGTTGGGAATCCGCCCCATTGTGGGTATGCTTGGACAGGACATGGTGGTAGCTTCAGGTAGGCCACCAGCAAAGATATAGTCAGTAAAGGCCTAGTTATTATACCTGAGTCTCAGTGTATTAATTAAAGGCTCCAACTGACCCAGGGCACAGCAGTTATATAGATGCTATTTTTCTCTTGTAGTGTTATCAGTTGAGATTCTCCTTGCATAAGAGTAGCACTAATATAGCACTTCAGTGGACCAACAACACATAATCTGCATTGTAGTTTGCATTATTTCTTTTACAACTGTTAGGGTGTGTCTACACTGCAGCGCTAGCTCGAAATAAGCTACACAATTTCAGCTACTCTAATTTCATAGCTTATTTTGAAATAGACCGCTATTCTGACAAGTCCCTTAATTCTCATGGAACGAGATTTACCGGGACGTTGGAATAGCATGCCCGTTATTTTGATTGCATTTCAAAATAACAGGCGTGCTGTAAAGACGCAAAAAATGCTATTTCGGGATACTGGATGTATCCCGAAATAGTGCCAAAGTCTAGATGTACCCTTACAGAGCGGATTTCAGAGGACAAGGAATAGGGTAAAAGACCTAGGCAGTGTAAGGACCTCATCCACACTCCACTGACAACATCAGTGGAAAGACTCCTTTTGACTTCAGTGGACTTTAGATCAGATCCTAAGTCTACCAATCTATTCCCTATTCTCTGAAATTGAGATACTCCTTTCTTCAAGAAACTTTCTTCCTTCTCTCAGAGTTTTCCCAAAAGCATCAGTGCCACGTTTGGAACATTATTTGCAAAACTAGGTAGGTGCATGTTTTACTGAGCATTAACTAGAACACTGTCTTCTCCATCTTCCTCCATTATTTATGATAGGCCAAATGATGCAGAAGCTTCCCTGGAGGTTTCACAGCTGTGGATTGAACCAGGACTCCTCACCATGGGCTGCATGACCTGGAGAAGTGCCGAGTGAAGCTTCTGTAGAGCCATCTTTCATCATAATATGCAGTTCTCTTGAAACTGAAACACTAGAATTTCATTGTGGAAGAAAACCTAGTGCAAAAAATGTCAGCAATGTTGAACTGTCCTATCTGGACTTTTTTTTTTTAAGCAAAACCTTCAATTTTTTTTGTTTTTAAATGCCTTTTTGTTCTGATTTTTGAAAAATCTGAAATAGTATGCACAATATTATGAAATATAATATCCAATGCACATGTTTTTAAAAAGTTGAAATCAAGACAATATGTTTCAATCACCCCCAAACAATCCTCCCCCACAGAAGTTTCCTTCACCAAATTTAGAAATCTTGCAATCCTTCACCAAACAAAACTTCCATTGGCTGTACTGCTCTAATGCTGAGCTTCTCCGTATCCTGATAAGCCAGTGAAGGAAAAGGATCTTGATTAACCCTCCAAAAAAATCTCTCTGTCTCATAAGTTATTTGCTATTCTCAACCACTGGTGACCACCCCAGCTTTGCCAACCACAACAACCTTTGCACTGAAAGCTTGCTTTTCAAACTCACGCTTCTGGGTTATTTTCGGGGGGGGGGGGGGGTTCCTTCTACTCAACACCATTGTTCTTATTTATGTGCATGTCAGCAGTATCTAGAGATCAATTCAGTATAGATCAGAGCCTTTTGGAATAGGTACTCCAAATGTATATAGTAAGAGACAGTCATTGAACCATAGACACAAACCTGCAGTACCAAGTCTCAGAGGCCAGATCGATGTATTTGGGGTTGTGGAACTTGGGCTATGGGGCAAAAAATGGCCACGTAATCCAAGCCCAAACATCTACATGGTCATTTTTAGTCCCACTGCCCTAGCCTTGTGAACCCAGCTAAATCGCTGCAGTCTCTGAGACTTGGTACCATGGGTATCTCTTTGCAGTGTAGACATAGAGCTAATGATCTAACTACACTACAACAGCAAGGTCTGGTAAATACCTGGGTACTATTCAAACAGCCATACTGCTATGGCAGATTTTCCTTTACTTCTCCAGTCCCCCACACCAGCTTCCCCAGCCAGCTCTGCTAGTTCTCAAACTTCTGTATCTTATTTATCATTCTCATTCCCATCAGATAGCCTCAAGTTGCTTATTTGAAGTGTCGTCCCTTTATTTTCTAATCCCTTTTCAAACTAAGCAAGTCTTTCACTCGCAAGGTTCAGCTGACAAAACCCACCTCCCACAGAACACTCAATGAACTCTGTTTGGGTCCAGCTATGTTGTAAAGGTATATCTACACAACAACGTTATTTCAAAATAACGTAGTCTGTGTCTACACAGCGGGCAGTTATTTCAAAAAAATCTCGAAATACTGTTAAGCTGGAGGACTTCTTACCCAGAGGTATCCCAACATAACTCCCCCGTGTCTTCAGAAGCCACCCTTTATTTTGAAATATTTTTTGAAATAACGGGTGTGCTTATTTGGCATCCCGGTAACCCTCATTCCACGAGGTTTAAGGGATGATTTGAAATAGCCTATTTTGAAATAAAGTGCTATTTCGAAATAATTGCTGTTACTATGAATTTTGTCAATCCACCTCTACCTCCCCCAAAGATTTTAGAATCTAAATTGAAACATGTAAGTAGCAAGAATGAATTTGATATTTAAATTAATTTCACATCAATGACAGCCCGAGCTTTGTTTGCTGATAGGAGAAGCTAAAATAAACATTCAAAGCATAGAATATTGACCAGAATATTTTCCCCACAGAATGGGGTGTATAGACTGAACTCATCTGTAAAATGGCTGGCTGTTTCCCCCCTCCTCCTTTTTTGTTTGTTTGTTTGTTTGTCTCTCTCAAAGTATCTTTCCCCATGAAACAGCAGGGTCACTCCCAATCCAAACCACCTAGTTTCACACTACAAGTTTCCAATGGCAGCCAATCTGGGGGACTGCATATATCTACCCGTAGACAGCTGCATTATGGAGCTAAAGGAACTGCATCTAAATTCATGAGCCGATAAAAAGTAATCTGACTAAAGTCTTTTTTTATACCAGAATATACACTGATAATCACACCCCCTTGAATTACAAATGTTCCATAACCATTCAAACTGGTATCGAGTTCCTGACATTATTTGAAGTAATGACATAATAAAACACACTTTAAAAGACAAACCCATAATTTACTGGCTTCTCGCTTAAAAATGTTTCAGAAATCTTTTGAGATCATAATTGATGGGACACCAGATTTCATAGACCATCAAAGACTTGAATAGGTTTTAATAAACCAAGAAAATTAAAGTCACTTTAGCTTACTAGCTGGCTTTAGGTTCTCTCTCTTTCCCCTCCCCTTTCTCATTGCCCAGCTTTTTATTTAATAAGCTCACTCTGCAGCTAAAAATTAATTAAAACATATAGTGACCCACAGCTTTTTCTCATTAACAAAGATTTGTTTTCCCTTAGAGGCAATGCAGCAAATCAACAAATATTCATATCCTTAATTTGATATTGTTTATAGGGAGGTACAGTTCAAGGCCATGTTTAAAGAACCCACTCAGGACAATAAAGCAGGCTTGCTAATTATGAGTGTGTGTATTTTGCCTACCATCCTCTTCATGCTACACAAAGAATAATGAGTAATAATAATGGCACACACAAGGGCTTGGCGGAACCTGTACTGTTTGTTTAGCTATCAACCTATATTGGCACCGACTAATGGAGCATATAAGCACTGCGCAGAATTACAGATCACCAGGATCTCTCGCTCTTCCTGTCACGTCAGCAAAGAGCCTCACCCATCCATTTGTCCTTATTTCAAAATCAAATGAAAGAAAATGGAGGGTAAAGATGATTTATCCCTGTTTTTGATCTCGTGGAGACAGGTAGGTCCAAACCATCCACTGCACAGAGGTGGACACTTTGGAAAATCGTTATTGTCCAATGCATCAGGAAATTGTAATGAAGCAAATGCACAATCTGAGGGGCTAGGTTGCATTTTTGCCTTCAACTAATTGCTAGTTTGTAGTACTCAAAAACATACAAGGGTAAAACACTGAACCAGGGACCGAATCCTGCTCATGTCACTCTATGGTTGAATGTCTTTTGCAGGTGCTAGTGCTGTTAAAGGAAGCAGAATTGGGTCCTAGAAATCTCTCTGTCTCTTTCTCTCTCTCTCTCTCTCTTGCTCATTTTCTCTCGCATGCGCGCGCGCGCGCGCGCGCAAACACACACACACACAGCAATCATTCTGAAATCTCTCTGTTTTCACACATGGCAAAGGAAAGGAAATTAAAATGACTTATGCTGAGAACCAAATATAGAAAATGAGACGGAACATGACTGATTATAAATACGCACATATACACTGGCTGACTGAGGACAGAGGGTGTTGTTATAAAACAGAGAGGTGTGTATGACAGCAGGAGGGGAACATAAATACTGGATTTGAAACTGCTCTCCCTCAGCTTCATTATGCAGCCTTGCTCCTGTTTACATCTCCGGCCTCATCCTTACCACTGTCCCTTTTCACAGGAACACAGGAATGACCATATGGGTTCAAATCAGTGGTCCATCTAGTGGCCACTTACTAGATACTTTAGGGGAAAATGCAAGAAACTCTTAAGTAACAGTTGAGGGATAATCTGCCCTCAGGGAAAGTTTCCTCTTGACCTCCTGTAGTTCTGAAGTGGATTATGACTTTGCCCAGAACCGTTTATATCCCTTTTCCTCTCTTTGTCTCTCCCCTGGTTCATTTCCATGCCTATCTTCCATGGTCGCTGAAATAATAGGACTGCACCCCACTCCTGGCATATTAAACCAACGTCTCCTCCTCCTGGATATCTTTCCTTAAACCCCACTTTGCTCAGCTAGACAACCATCAGCAGGCAGTGAAATGAGACTGCTGGGCTGGGAGATTACACTTTCACCTGAAAAATAGTAGCCTCTTGAGCTGGGTGGGAGAAAAGTTTACCTCATGATTCTGTACCCTATTTTCTGTCAAGGTGAGCTATTTGGTAATGACTACATTGTCGTCCAGGCCTTGTAGGGCATGGAGCATGCTAAGGCAGGCCCTGTGGATATATTGCTCTAGGTCACTAAGATCAGAATCTGACCCATTTTCAGCACTTAATACTTATAATTTATAATAATGTAGCTCCCTTAGACTATCTGTTAAAATTCCACACACCTTTGTTCTTTTTTCTCATGCTGCCCCTCACACTGGGGGTAAATACCCAAGACCACTGCCCATTGTGCTCACCCATATTGATCCATTATTTCTTTGTGCTCCCCACTGGTCTGCAGTGCTCCCTGTAAGCTCTGCTCTAGGGCAGCTGCTCTGGAGAAATTCAAATCCCTCCCCCCCCCCCCGACGAGCAGAGCGCTCACAGGTAGGCTTTGTGTTTCTATTGGTGGTGCACATTCACACATGCGTTGGTGCACATAAAATTATTCCACACATGGCTGGAAAAAAATCCACATATGGATGGAGAAGATTAGCGGGAACATTGCTGGTCTATCTGTTCCCTTATACTCAGATTACCATAGCATCTAGGAACTGTAATCATGGAGTGGGACCCCACTGTGCTCCTAAAGACCTAGCTAGCTAGCTAGCTAACTAACATGTCTCAAATATGGGGTCATGTTCTCTTTTAATATATTAAAGAGAAGTGGAAACTTGCCTGCATGCTGCATGGGACACAGAGAATTAATTCATTATGAAAGACCATAGGACAGTACTTTTATGTTTTCAACCAGACACTCAGTCCTATACCACTCCTTAATACGATACATCACTTTCCCTTCTCTGCTTATAAATATAAATACAACTGACTTAGAATCCATCTTCTCAATTGACAATGTATTCAAATTGCAAGCCAGCATTTAATGATGGCATGCTGAAACTCAACCGCATGGACGATGAGAGAGCCTTAGGAGTCTCGGAAATGAAAGGGCTTTTCTCTTAATTTCAATCATGAGAAGACTTTGAACAGAACATGACATCTTTGCCATCTGAGCTTTTTAAATGAGCCATTGGCAGATACACAATGCTCAGCTCTGTGGTACCTAAATAATTGAGGCTTTGAAACATCAAAGCGCTGACACCTTCAAACACTCAAGTAGCTTTATTTGAAAGATTCCTTTCACTAAAGAAGACTAACTCTGCCATTTGAGATCAATGAATCTCTCTGAAACATAGTGTCCCCACTTTAGATTGAAACACATTGACTGTTTACTACATATTGACTAGCAGTGTCCTAGGTGCAGAAGGCATTTGATTAAATGCATGTCTTTGTGATACCATGATACATGAAAGAATAAAGGGTGACATTTGGAAAAGAAAAGTCATTATAACAGCAACTAAAATTTCCCAGCAATTGCACAGTTGTATCTTTTTATGTATTTTATTTGTGGACTCTTACATTGTTCCAGGAACCAGAAAAGAGGCAAGTTGACTCTGTATATCTCTGTGACGTACATTTTGTAAAGAATGTGCCAGTAGTGACCATGTCTTCATATGAACAAATAGCACTTTTGAGCTTTGAAATAGTGCAGCCTTAATTCAGCAGCAAAGCATGCCTCCTTCTGTCCAGCAACCCTTTACAAACTAGGTACTCTACAAAAGTTTCTAGCCTTCTTCCAATGTCCCCAAATTTCAGGGCTGTTTGGAGACAGAGATTTACATTTTTACTGCCATTTATTCTTTTTCCCAGTAGCAACCATTATGTGCTATGTGCTTCCTAAAGCCACATTGGGTACGTCTATACTGCAACACTATTTCGAAATAATAAGCGCCATTCCAAAATAACTTAGTCCATGTCCACACTACAGGCAGTTATTTCAAAATAGCTTGTATCAAAATAGGGAGCGTCTACACAGCACTTATTTTGAAACAGAGCACTCTTCCTCTGACTTCCCTTATTCCTCGTACATTGAGGGTTACAGGAGCTGGAGTAAGAAGTCTTCCAGCTTGACAGTATTTTGACACTATTTCGAAATAAGATATGCAATTGACATAGCTCAATTTGCATAGCTTATTTCAAGTTAAGCCCCGCAGTGTAGACACACCCTTACATTCCATTCTAGTCACTGGGCTAGCTGTGAAGCTTATACCTACATCTAGTTTTCACCAAAGTTCAGAGTATATTCAGACCTGTGGGTCTGGATGGTGGTGACGTTAATTATGTAGCTGGAATCGATGTGTCTTAAATCACGTTTTGGCGCTGTCCACACAGCGGAAGGTCGACAGGAACAGTTTGAATTAGTGGATCTTCCCTAGACCCGCTAAATCGAACCCCGGAAGATTGACTGTGTCAGCGTCGATCTTCCACATAATGTAGACATGGCAAAAGTGATGAACAGAAGAGGTCAGTATCCTACTCCTCAAGTTACCATGGGGAAAGTGAAGTACAGAGAGATGGAGTGACCTATAGAAAGTCGCACACCAGCACAGCAGCAAGGGGAACCCTTGTGTCCTGGGTTGCAAGCCAGTGCGCTATCCCCAACGACGCATAAGTGGGTGCTAATGTCCTTGTTCCATCATCAGTTCTCCCCCCTTCTTATAGGCCAGGGAGTTGACTGAGTAGTATCTATTGGAGGAGTAAAGTTCTGCTCTGCATGATCAAGGCTGGTCAGCTCATGCCCTCATTAAAGGAATTTTCACAGTCCCCCTTAAGAGCTCTGTTGTGGCTCTGGGGGCCATTCAGTGCAATTCTGAAGTTGACACTTCGGCATCCTTGCTGGAACATGCACTTGTGTGCTACCTAGTATGAAGCCATGGAGCAGATGCGGCTGAATGGATTCTTCATCTGGAAGGACGTGAACATAAACCACCACGCTTCATGTGACAACAGCCAACATCCTGCTTACTTCCCAGTCAGGGCCAAGCCTAGAGAGGGCTCTAGTCACACTAGAACAGGGGTGGGGAAACTTTTTTTTTGGGGGGGGGGTGCACACTGACCCACAGAAAAATCAGTTGGGGGCTGCACAAAAGTGAGAAGCAAAAACACCCCTCACTGACAGGGGCCTCTGACTGGAAGGAGAAAGACACTTCCCCTCATTCTCCTCATGCAGCAGAGCCTTTGGAGGCCCAGGCTAGTAGATTGTGTGTGCTCCAGCCCCATGGAGGGAGGGGGAATTGGAGTATCATCATGGGCTCCCCAATACTAGGAAGGAGCCCCAAGCCTCGGGAGGCCAGATCCAGGCAAGTCAGAAGCCCCATCTGACCTCTGGGCCTAAGGTTCCCCAACCGTGCACTAGAAGATGACCTCCTCATGGTCATGGACACAGGCAAGAATCACAACAATCTTCACTGCTTTCCATGGCACACTTCGTTGGCCTTGTGTTCACTAGTGTAAATACAGAGCACAACATGAATGTAAGGAAAAGGATATCCTCTTGCTGTCTTTCCCCTTGAGAAAGTAGGAAAGACGCACATGTTAGTCCCAAACTTAATGTGTAGCTGGAAGGCATTCAGGCCTGAATAAAACCAGACTGGAACAGAATAGAGTGGCATACGAGAACATGGCACACTGGTCACAAAAACAGATCTGGAACAAAAGCGGACTTGTACAGTTCTGCCCAAAGGAGAATAACTTCTCTGCCCCGCCATTGTGCAGGAATAGAAAAAATATGACCTCAATCTTCCCACTGCACCATTGACTCATCCCAGAATTGATACTTTTGGGCTACAGGTGCCCTGTTGTGTAGTAGTGTACTACACAAAGTGCTCCACTTAGGAAGGAACAATCAGTTTCACACATACAGAATGGGAAGCGACTGTCTAGGAAGGAGTACGGCAGAAAGGGATCTAGGGGTTATAGAATATGAGTCAGCAGTGTGATGCTGTTGCAAAAAAAGCAAACATGATTCTGGGATGCATTAACAGGTGTGTTGTGAACAAGACACGAGAAGTCATTCTTCTGCTCTACTCTGTGCTGGTAAGGCCTCAGTTAGAGTATTGTGTCCAATTCCGGGCACCGCATTTCAAGAAGGATGTGGAGAAATTGGAGAGGGTCCAGAGAAGACCAACAAAAATGATTAAAGGCCTAGAGAACATGACCTATGAAAGAAGGCTGAAAGAATTGGGTTTGTTTAGTTAAGAAAAGAGAAGACTGAGGGGGGACATGATAGCAGTTTTCAGGTATCTAAAAGGGTGTCATAAGGAGGCGGGAGAAAACTTGTTCATCTTGGCCTCTGAGGATAGAACAAGAAGCAATGGGCTTAAACTGCAGCAAGGGAGGTTCAGATTGGACATTAGGAAAAAGTTCCTAACTGTCAGGGTGGTCAAACACTGGAATAAATTGCCCAGGGAGGTTGTGGAAACTCCATCTGTGGAGATATTTAAGAGTAGGTTAGATAAATGTCTATCAGGGATGGTCTAGATAGTATCTGGTCCTGCCATGAGGGCAGGGGACTGGACTCGATGACCTCTCGAGGTCCCTTCCAGTCCTAGTATTCTATGATTCTGTACAGCTGGCAGTATTTTAAAGAAGCCTTATTGAAGGCACAGAAAGAAACCATCCTGATGTGTAGCAAGAGAGGCAAACATGGTAGGAGACCGGATTGGCTTACGAGGGAAATCCTTGGTGAACTTAAGCACAAAAAGAAAGCTTACAAAAAGTGGAAACTTGCACAAATGACCAGGGAGGGGTTTAAATGTATAGCTCGAGAATGCCGGGGGGTTATCAGGAAAGCGAAAGCGCAAATGGAATTGCGACTGGCTAAGGATGTGAAGGATAACAAGAAAGGTTTCTACAGGCATGTTAACAAGAAGAAGGTGATCAGAGAGGGTATGCGGCCCCTACTGGATGCAGGAGGTAACTTAGTGACGGATGATGTGGGGAAAGCTGAAGTACTCAATGCTTTCTTTGCCTCTGTATTCACGGACAAGGTGGGCTCCCAGACTAATGTGCTAAGTGATGCAAGATGGGATGAAAATGGACAGCCCTTAGTGGGTAAAGAACAGGTTAGGAACTATTTAGAAAAGCTAAACGTACACAAATCCATGGGTCCGGACTTAATGCATCCGAGGATACTGAGGGAGTTGGCAAATGTCATTGAGGAGCCTTTGGCCATTATCTTTGAAAAGTCGTGGAGATCGGGAGAGATCCCGGATGATTGGAAAAAGGCAAATGTAGTGCCCATCTTCAAAAAAGGGAAGAAGGACGATCCAGGGAACTATAGGCCGGTCAGTCTTACCTCAGTTCCTGGAAAAATCATGGAAGGGATCCTTAAGGAATCCATTTTGAGGCACTTGGAGGAGAGGAAAGTGTTTAGGAATAGTCAGCATGGATTCACGAAGGGCAAGTCGTGCCTGGCCAATCTGATTAGCTTCTATGATGAGGTAACTGGCTCTGTGGACATGGGAAAGTCAGTGGATGTGATATACCTTGACTTTAGCAAGGCTTTTGATACGGTCTCCCACAATATTCTTGCCAGCAAGTTAAGGGAATATGGATTGGATAAATGGACGGTAAGATGGATAGAAAGCTGGCTAGAAGGCCGGGCCCAGCGGGTAGTGATCAACGGCTCGATGTCAGGATGGCGGTCGGTTTCTAGCAGAGTGCCCCAAGGTTCGGTTCTGGGACCGGTTTTGTTCAATATCTTTAATAATGACCTGGATGAGGGGATGGATTGCACCCTCAGCAAGTTTGCAGATGACACTAAGCTAGAGGGAGAGGTAGATATGCTGGAGGGCAGGGATAGAGTCCAGAGTGACTTAGACAAATTGGAGGATTGGGCCACAAGAAATCTGATGAGGTTCAACAAGGACAAGTGCAGAGTCCTGCACTTGGGATGGAAGAATCCCAAGCATTGTTACAGGCTGGGGACCAACCAGCTAAGTCGTAGTTCTGCAGAAAAGGACCTGGGGGTTACAGTGGATGAGAAGCTGGATATGAGTCAACAGTGTGCCCTTGTAGCCAAGAAGGCTAATGGCATATTAGGTTGCATTAAGAGGGGCATTGCCAGCAGATCCAGAGATGTCATTATTCCCCTTTATTTGGCTTTGGTGAGGCCACATCTGGAGTATTGTGTCCAGTTCTGGGCCCCCCACTACAAAAAGAATGTAGACGCATTGGAGAGGGTCCAGCGGAGGGCAACCAAAATGATTAGGGGGCTGGAGCATATGACCGATGATGAGAGGCTGAGGAGTTGGGTCTGTTTAGTCTGCAGAAGTGAAGAGTGAGGGGGGATTTGATAGTAGCCTTCAACTTCCAGAAGGGAGGTTCCAAAGAGGATGGAGAGAGGCTGTTCTCAGTAGTGACGGATGGCAGAACAAGGAGCAATGGTCTTAAGTTGTGGTGGGAGAGGTCCAGGTTGGATATTAGGAAAAACTATTTCACTAGGAGAGTGGTGAAGCACTGGAATGGGTTACCTAGGGAAGTAGTGGAGTCTCCATCCCTAGAGGTATTTAAGTCTCGGCTTGACAAAGCCCTGACTGGGTTGATCTAATTGGGTATTGGTCCTGCCTAGAGCAGGGGGCTGGACTTGATGACCTCCTGAGGTCTCTTTCAGCTCTATGGTTCTATGATTCTATGATATTCAATTCTAGCTGCAACACCATTATAGTGCTATTAGAAAAACAAAACAAAACTGCAGAGGAACACAGCTTTTCAAATAAATATAAATTGTGAATGGCTGAAATGTCAAAGGCCTTCCTGGACCTGGGAGCAGGGTATTCACGTGTCCTTTGGAGCGAATCAAGGTTCTGCATTGCTCAGTGAAGGAAAGCCGAGTTCTCTGCTAACAACTAATGGCCGGCATTGCAGATACATACAGTAAGACCTGATCTCTGGGTCACAAACTCAGCATAGCTCCATTGAGGACAATGAGGCTATGCTAATTTGTATCCGATAGAATCTAAACAACATTGGGTTTTTGGCTTAGAGGCATTTGTTACCACTCACACCTTAATTTTCTGCCATGCATCAGTTGTTTTGTTCTTATTTGATGAAGCAAATTAGCTTTTGGTGTAACTTCACTGACGATAGTGAATTAACCCCAAAGATGAATGTGGCCTTCTGTCATGAGAAAAAATAAATCTTAGGCTCTTCTAGGCCTTGCCATCCTGAAATTCACACCTGGCAAGAGGATATTATTACACCTACTCTGCTGGAATAAAGGAAGTACTGCATGTTGATGGATTTCATTTTCACTCCCACCTGTTCATGCATGTGCTAATGGTGTTCTCATTAGCAATTGCAGTGCTTTGTACAGGACTCCTTACAGCTGCTTCAAGCATGCACAACTGACTGGAGAGGGCCTGTGTAATTCACACCTTCCTCCCACCCCATGAAATATTCTCACCCCAATGCCTGAACATATAATATATCTACGACCATCAGCTATGAGCACCAACAGACTTCATGCTCGTCCCTATCCAAGTATAGGTGTAAAACAGATGGGCTACCCAGCAGAAATCGTATGAGTGATGCTAGTTGTAATTAAATCTTGTTGATACTGTTATATATACTCACTTAATTAAGCTTTTTTTAGCATTTCAAACTGTGTTTATACAAATGTTCACAAATGTGCCTGGATATAGATGTTCTTAATTCTCGAGAAATATGGGTGTAATAATTAAGTTGTGTTTTAAGTAGGTATTAAAAAAAGAAAAATAGCTTAAAATGTAAGCCATATTTGGGCTGTGATCCTGTTATTTTAAATATTATCCCAGTTATTCAACTAATCTGCCAGACTGAGAATTACAGCTCCAAAGACTGCCAGTGTATTTTACTGCTAATTTTTCTGCTCTCATTTCATGTTTTGAAATTAAGGACGAGCAAATCTCCAAAAAATCAGTGATTCGATCTGGACAAACCTGGGACCACAAGAGGTCATCAGGGCCAGTGCCCTGCACTCATGGCAGGAAAAAGCACCATCTAGAACAACCCAGATAGATGTTTATATAACCTGCTCTTAAATATTTCTGATGATGGAGATTCCACAACCTCCCTAGGCAATTTAATCCCCTGCTTAAGCACCCTGACAGTTAGGAAAGTTTCTCTAAAGTCCAGCCTAAACCTCCCTTGCCCATTGCTTTTTTTCCATTCCTAAGAGGTTTAGGAGAATAAATTTTCTCCTTCCTCCTTGTTACAATGTTTTAGTTACTTGAAAGCTGTTATGTCCTCTCTCAGGGTATGTCTACACTACAGCGCTATTTCGAATTAACTTATTTCAAATTAGTTAATTAGAAATAAGTTAAATCAAAATAACTCATCTAGACACGAAATCGAAATAGCATTTTGCTATTTCGAAATAGCGCGTCCACACTGATTGGACGCTGGATCGCATTTAAGGGCAGCTGAAACCGGTTCCAGCAGGGCATCAGGTCAGTAGTTGCTTTGTGTGGCTGCTGTCTGAGGCTATCTGAGGCTCATGCTTAAAGGGACCCCCGGACAGCCGGTTCTCAGCTGTCCCGCTTGCTTGCCTACCTCGCCAAGGGAAAGCAAAGCGTTTTCCTCTCCGCCTGCTTTGGTCACTCTCATTTGGGACACCGCAGCACTCAGCACCATGGAGCCAGAGCCGCCCCGGGCACTCTGGTGCTCATGTTGAATGTCTTGCTGCAAGCCTGGCAGCAATTGCTGGAGGCTGCATGGCACCTTCTGCTGCAGGCCAGCCCCCTGGCCCTCCCCCTGCCCCCCCGGGGGCCCAGGAGGAGCGGCGCCCGGATGCCAGCGTGCCCCGCCGCATCTGGCGTCTGGACACCAGCAGCAACTGGTGGGACCACATCGTCCTGGAGCACTGGGGAGACCAACAGTGGACCCAGAACTTCAGGATGAAGAAGGACACTTTCCTGGAGCTTTGCGAGTGGCTCACCCCTGCTCTGCGGTGATGGGACACATGCATGAGGCCCACCATTCCCCTCCACAAGTGGGTGGCCATTGCCCTCTGGAAGCTCTCCACGCTGGATAGCTACCAATCCGTCGGCAACCAGTTCGTCGTGGGGAGATCCACCGTCGGAGCGGTTCTCATACAGGTACAGCACTCACCAGCCACTGGGCCAGGAGCGGGGGCTGCAAGGAGGACATGGGCCGCCCCAGGGAAAATGGGGGGGAGGTGGTATAAGTGCCCTCCCCGGGAGGGTTCGGTCTGTCCCAACCGCACTACAGACCGCCTGCGGTGGCCAGGATTGCAGCAGGGGTTGCTCCTGGGAGTGGGGCGCAGGGTAGTGGAGGGGAACAAACACTCCCAGCCACCCGGGCACCCTAGTGACCCTCGGTTTTGTGTGTCTTTCTGCAGGTGGTCAAGGCCATCAACAGGGTGCTGCTCCACAAAGTCATCCACTTCACCGACCTGGACGCGGTCATCCAGGGGTTCGGCCCTCTGGGTTTCCCTACCTGCGGGGGGGCAATCGACAGGACGCACATCCCCATCCATGCCCCGGACCACCAGGCCTCCCTCTACGTCAACAGGAAGGGGTACTTCTCCGTGATCCTGCAGGCCGTGTCTGACCACCGGGGCCAGTTCCCGGACATCATTGTGGGCTGGTCCGGCAAGGCACATGATGCGCGGGTATACCGCAACTCCTCCATGTGCCAGAGGCTGCACGCTGGGACTTTCTTCCCCGATCGCCACATCAGGGTCGGGGATGTGGACATGCCAGTGTGCCTGCTGGGGGATGCGGCCTACCCCTTACAGCTCTGGCTGATGAAGCCGTACACGGGACACCTCAGCCCCTCCCAGCAGGCCTTCAATTCCAGGCTCAGCAGGGGCCGCATTGTGGTCGAGGGGGCCTTCGGCCAACTGAAAGCACGATTTAGATGCCTCCTCACCCGCCTTGACCTCTCCTAGCACAGTATTCCGCACGTGGGGGCAGCGTGCTGTGTGCTGCACAATTTATGTGAGAGGAAGGGGGAGGCTTTCCTGCCAGCCTGGATGGCAGAGGCTGACTGCCTGGCTGACCAGTACGCACAGCCCCGCATGGCTGCCAGCCGGGAGGCCCTTCGGGGAGCTGTCCGCATCTGGGAAGCCCTGCAGGAGAGCTTCCAGGCGGACGAGGACTGAAGTCCCCCTGGCGTGCCCCGCTGGGGCCTTGTGCCTTACATTCCACCCCTACCTCCTTCCCGTTTTCCCTCCCTAACCCCCCCTTCCTGATATACAATAAAAAACCTGTGTTGCCACAAAAAACTCTCTTTATTTAACATAACTGGGGTGGGGGGAGGGTAGGAATGCGGGCGGGAGAGGGGAGGGGGGAAGCCTGGGAGGAGGGAGCTGGAAGCAGGAGGCAAGGGGAGGAAGGGGGAGGGGAAGCTCAGGGTTGGGGGTGCGGGGGCCTCGGCGTTCCCGGGGGGAAATGGGTATCGAGGGGGGGGCAGGAGGGACAGGGGGTGCGGAAGAAGCGGGAGGGAGAGCAGGGGTGGGAGGAGGAGCGATAGCTGGGGCGGCCGCAGGGGCTGGAGCAGCAGCAGGCAGCAATCAGTCCGCCAGGGCCTGCAGGTGCTTGCGGAGGTCATGGCCCTGCTCCCGCAGCTCCCGCAAGCTCTCCCGCTGCAGCTGCAGGTCTTCTTGCACCCACTGTTCTTGGCTGTGGACCTGCCATCCCTGCAACCGCAGTTGCTGCCACTGGAACTCCTCCTGGTTGCGGGAGCGCCTGCTGGCCCGGGTGTGGGTGGATGGTCCAGGCGGGGTGGTGCGTCCTGCACGCGCAGGTGCTATGGCTGTGGTGAAACAAGAGAAATGGTCAGTTCTCCCTGGGGACACAGTGGGTGAAACCGAGCCCCCCCTGCAAGGCGAGGACAGCAGGTCTCCGCACCATCACCTCCTGCTATCCAGTGTGAGCTGGCCCAGGACTGCACCCCAGCCCCTGGGCTGCCTGTAGTGTGGTGGGGGGGGGAGGGGAGATGTGCCCTGCTTCTGTGTAGAGAGGGCATTTGGAGGCACGGCAGTGTGCAGTGCTCTCTCCCCGGGGTCAGGAGCCTGTCATGTGCCTTCACGCGTAGACGCGTGTGGGGAACAGGCCAGGGCCCCTGCACGGCACCCAGCTGGGACCACAAGTCCCGGCTGGCACGGTAGATGCACAGGTTGCCTCCTGCTCCGTGGTTGTCAAGGCCGACGCGCATGGTCCCTGGGCTTCCCCTCCACTCCCCGCCCCACATAAGGGGACCATGATGGCACTCACATGTGGAGGCCCCCCCTGGCCTCAGATGAGGCTGCTGACGGGCTCTCGGGTTCAGTTCGGGGGTCTTGGGTGCAGGGCACGCTCCCTGCAGGCTCCTAGCTGCCGTCGTCCTCCTCTTCCCCTGTGTCAGGGGCAGAGCCCTCTGCCCCGGGGTCAATGACGACCAGGGGGGCACGAACCGTCTGACCCCCCAGGATGCGGTCCAGGGCCTCGTAGTGCAGGCAGGCCTCCGGGTCAGCCCCTGGTTGGGAGGCTCTGGCATTGGCCTGCCACAGCTCCTTTATTTTACTCCGCACCTGCTCCTGGCTGCGCATGTGGCCAGGCTGGCAGCCATGTGGCTGTAGACGGCCGCATTCCTGCTCCTAGTGCGGAGATCGTGGGCATTGGAGGCCTCCCCCCAAACCTCAATGAGGCCCACAATCTCCAAGCTAGACCAGGAAGGTGCCTGCCTTTTGCGGCCCCTGGCCCCTGAGAGCCACCAGCCTGGTTCTGGGGAGCGGTGGAGGGCTGGGTGGAAGCGGGTTGCTGGCTCATCCTGTGCCAGGTGCACGGTCTGCTCGCTGTGTGCTGGCAGGCTTACAACTGGCACAGGCACTGTTGCCAGAGTCTGCCCCTTTAAGGGCTCTGGGGCTGCGGGGGAGCAGATGAGTTTTCCTGGTTGTGCCCAGAGAGGCCACCAGGGCTCCCTGGGAAGGGCTGGAGGCCCCCTATTTTGAAATAAGTGTCTACACAGCACTTATTTCAAATTAGCTATTTCAAATTTGGTGTTATTCCTCGTAGAATGAGGTTTGCCAAATTCGAAATAAGGGCTCCGCTATTTCGAATTTATTTCGAAATAGTGGTTTGCCTGTGTAGACTCTATTAAAGTTAATTCGAAATAACTGCTGTTATTTCAAATTAACTTTGTAGTGTAGACATACCGTCAGGCTTCTCTTGTCCATACTAAACAAACACAGTTCTTTCAATCGTTCCTCATAGGTCATGGGGTTTATTTTTTTAGACATTTAATCATTGTTGCTCTTCTCTGGACCTTCTCCAGTTTGTCTACATCTTTCCTGAAATGTGGCACTCAGAACTGAACACAGTACTCCAGCTGAGGCCTAGTCCGCAAAAAATAGAGCAGAAGAATTACTTCTAAATTTGTAGATGATATGAAGCTGGGAGGGGTTGCAACTGCTTTGGAGGTTAGGGTCATAATTCAAAATGATCTGGACAAATTGGAGAAATGGTCTGAGGTAAATAGGATGAAGCTTAATAAGGACAAATGCAAAGTACTCCACTTAGGAAGGAACAATCAATCTGACACATATAGAATGGGAAGTGACTGTCTAGGAAGGAGTACTGCAGAAAGGTATCTAGGGCTCATAGTGGACCACAAGCTAAATATGAGTCAACAGTGTGATGCTGTTGCAAAAAAAGCAAACATGATTCTGGGATGCATTAATAGGAGTGTTGTGAGCAAGACACGAGAAGTCATTCTTCCGCTCTACTCTGTGCTGATTAGGTCTCAATTGGAGTATTACATCCAGTTCTGGGCACCATATTTCAAGAAAGATGTGGAGAAATTGGAGAAGGTCCAGAGAAGAACAAGAAGAACGATTAAATGTCTAGACAACATGACCTATGAAGGAAGACTGAAAGAACTGGGAGGAAGACCGAGAGGGCACATGATAGCAGTTTTCAGGTATCTAAGGGCTTGTCTAGCCTACGCAAAAAATTCAAAAGAGGATTTGCAAATTCTGCGGGAGTTTTCATATCTTTTTCTGATTGCACATTCAAAAGCTTTTCGAAAGTGAAAGTAGTCGGGACACGGCTTTTTTGGCAACCCCCCCTTTTTCAAAAAGCCCTGTAAGCCTCATTTTTTGAGGAAAAGCGGCTTTTTGAAAAAGGGGGTTTGCAGAAAAATCCACGTCCCAACTACTTTCACTTTCGAAAGCTCTGCTTTCGAAAGTGAGATCAGAAGAAGATATGCAAATTTCTGCAGAATTTGCGAATTTCTTTCGAATCTTCCACATAGTCTAGACATAGCCCAAAAGGGTGTTACAAGGAGAAGGGAGAAAAATTGTTCTCCTTGGCCTCTGAGGATAGAAGAAGAAGCAATGGGCTTAAACTACGGCAAGGGAGGTTTAGGCTGGACATTAGCAAAAAACTTCCTAAGTGTCAGGGTGGTTAAACACTAGAATAAGTTGCCTAAAGAGGTTGTAGAATTTCCATCTCTGGAGCTATTTAAGACCAGGTTAGATAGACATCTATCAGGGATGGTCTAGATGGTACTGGATCCGGTCAAGATTTCAAAATCTGTACTCATGCTTTCCTCATGGAATAAGGTTTTTTTGAAATAGTTATTTCAGGAGTTACTATTTAAAATTTAGTTCAGGCTCACTAGTTCAACAATGTAAGGATTCCATTCATTTACCCAAACTTTCTCCATACCCCACTTCAAACGCCCCACTTACAGCTCTGTCCAGTCAGTGTGGACCCTGACACATCACCCTGATGACTCCACTCATTGGCTATGTCTACACTGGCAGGTTCTTGCGCAAGAACGGCCGTTCTTCCACAGAGTGTCCACACTGCCCGCCCGCTCTTGCGCAAGAAGATTTACAGGAAAGCATGGGAAGAGAGGGCGTCTTGTGCAAGAGCGATGCTCTTTTCTAACAAGTGTAAGCTCTCTTGCGCAAGAGGGCAGTGTGGACATGCGGCAGGGTTTTCTTGCGCAAGAAAGCCCTATGGCTAAAATGGCCATCAGAGCTTTCTTGCGCAAGAGAGCGTCTACACTGCCATGGATGCTCTTGCGCAAAAACACATGGCAGTGTGGACGTGTTCTTGTGCAAGACTCCTTGAACAAGAACCCTTGCGCAAGATGTTCTTGCACAAGAACCTGCTAGTATAGACATAGCCATTGAGCCTGAGGCCATGCCGCCTTTGTGCTGCTCCTGTGGTCTGCTGGTGCTGCCTGCCGCTGCTCCTACCAGCTGCCCACCAGTTGCTCCCGCCAGCTGCCTACCGCCGCTCCTACCGGCCACCTGCCGGTCACTCCCACCAGCAGTCTTGCTGGCGGCAATGGGTCTGGCTCCAGGTCAAACCAGTGACTTCAGCTCTTAGTGATTTCAACTCTTTAGCCACCACCTAGGTGGGCAAAAGATTCCAGCTTCCACTGGACTAGCAAAAAGACTCCTGATAGAGTCTGCTTTAGGTCTATCCTTAAAACAAAGTGGCGGGGGGAGGCAGGTTGAACCAGTCTTACAGCTCACACCTGGCAGGCATGAAGCAGGCTGGCTCAAGCCCTTTCCCCCCAACTCAGTTCACTCAACTCTGGAAGGGGGAGGCTTGTTCATCTGAGACCTCTTATAATGATGGTGTCTCTCCTGCAAGCACTGGTGTGATATTTTACAGTTCCCACATTTAGGGCTAGCATGATTTGTGACCCCACAACAGCCCAAATTAGTTACTATACATCACATTCCATTCTACCAACCGATCCGCCATCAGCCCTGGCTGAATTGGATTTACATAACCACACCCTGGACTCCTTCCCCATCTCAGCATGAGCTGTATTTACATGTCAGCAGTTACTTATCTTGAAAGGTTAAACAACCTCAGCTGGCTGCATTTTAAGCAGTCCTTCAGACCCCTGGCTTACACTTATAACACTCCTGTTATAAGGAGCTTTTTTTTTTTCAGCAGTGCCACCCTGTTGACTCATATTTATCTTGTGATTCACGCTGGCCTCTAGATTCCTTTCCACAGTTCTCCTTTCTATGCAGTCATTTCCCATTTTGTATGTGTGAAACTGATTTTTTTTTTTGGCCTTCCTAAGTGGAGTACTTTCTCTTTGTGCTTATTGTGACTATACCACAGGCTTTGGTGTGATGTTGGGAGAACTGTTTGAATTCTCCATGCCTCAGAACCAATTGGTAAAACTGAGACAATACTATATCCTTTCTGTGATCTCTCTGTCTGTCCTGTCTATGTAAATTATAAGCTCTTTGGGGGAGGGGCTTTTTTGTGCAGACTAGAGAACAATGAGGCACCAGTCTTGATTGGATCTTATAGGTGCTAAGGCTCAGCTATATCTAGACTGAAGGCTTCTTTTGGAAGAACCTTTTTTGGAAGAGATCTTCCAGAAAAACATTTTCCAAAAGAGAGCATCCACACACAAAAGCGCATCAAAAAAGCGATCTGTTTTTTCAAAAGATAGTGTCCACACTGAATGGATGCTCTCTCTCATTTAAGCTGTGATTATTCAAGATGGAGTGGCCACCAGGGCACCTGTGTTTTTTCCTCTTTCCTCTTCTTTCAAAAGAACTCCCCCTTCCCCATCCACACACGCCTTTTTCTGAAAGAGCTCTTTTGGAAAAAGGTTTCTTCCTTGTAGAAAGAGGATTAGCAATCCCAGAAAAAACCCTCTGTTCTTTCAATTTACTTTTGGAAGAACGCAGTTGCGGTGTGGACATAACTCAGGTTTTGTTGGAAAAAAGGCCATTTTTCCAACACAAGTCTGTAGTGTAGACATGCCCTCAGCTGACTATTGTGATGCAGGAGTGGCCTGTGAGCATAGGCAGACTCGGCGGTCGCCTAGGCCGCCGCCGGCTCGGGCGCCTGATGATGACATCACGGGGCGCCCAGGCACCCGATGATTATGTCACGGCCATTGACGGCTGTGCAGGAGGGGGCGCCAATCGCGCCTTCCGCCTGGGGCGCCAGCTGCCGCAGCCGGCCTCGGGCCACTCCTGTTGTGATGTGTCTTCCATTTTTCCTGTTTTTTTGCTTTTGCTACACAATGAGGTTTAATGAAACCCGGGATTTGTAAAGAGAATTACATTACATGCAGCAGTGTGCTTGCAACCCATTCTACCCCCTACAGCCTCTAAAATTCTAAATGCAAGAGCTCCCTCTGTTGCCTACAAGGATTAATTGCAGCCTTGTTGCGCTCTCATGTCATGATGGCCACCTCCTTACAGTATATGTTGCATATTCTTTCAAAGATTTAAAGCAGGGGTGGGCAATAAGTGGCCCATGGCCTGGATTCAATGCGCCAGGGTTAGCCCCTGGTGGGCTGCCGGCACTTTGTTTTTTTGAGTTAGAAGCATCATGGATCGTATGGATCACGATTCCCTGCCAATGGGAGCTGCAGGAGGAGGTGTCCTTGTCCACACTGCTTCCCATTGGCCGGGAATGGCGGTCTTCAGCCAAAAGGAGCTGGGAGCAGTTGTACCTGCAGACCCACAGGTAAACAAACTCATAAGCTTCTAGCAAGGGTGGATAATAAGCAACCTATGGACTGGTGCTTATTTACCTGTTCATCTGCTTGTACAGGTAAACAAAGCACCAGTCTGTGGGTTGCTTATTATCCACCTCTGCTGTATGCTTGTGGGTTTGGGGGTTTTTTGAGTCAGAAGCATCCTCAATCTCACTGCATGTCCATAGCCCAGAACATGCAAAGTCCGGAGATGGTAGCCAGCCTGGCCAAGATCTCCTGAGACATCTGTTTTGGATTTGATCAGCATGGCAAAGATGGATGGCCTAGGAAAGATAAGTAACAAATAATAATGGCTCTTGGACTAAGAATAGTGCTGTATGCACAGGGGCATACAGGAGATACCATGTGGGATGGAGGCGCATGGTATTGCTTACTGCATCCATGTAAGATGTTCAAATGCCACTATGCTTCCATCCCTCTTTTTATACCACACCCATCAAAGATCTAAATTCTCAGATCAGCTTTGGGCTTGGCTATTCCATCCATAACTGAAACACGTGGCTCCTGGAAGTGATGCTCCCAGCTCTACAGGTATGCTGACCCTGTGAGCAAAAAAACGACCAGACCAGTGTATGAGAGACTAAGTTCAATTCTCTTTGTCATCAATGCCTTCTTGGGCAGAGACTAAGCCAATTAGTCTCTGTAATGGGTCGGAGTGGCCGCCCACTGAGCCGGAGGAGGAGGAACCCCTCCAGACGCCATGTTGGGCTGAGGCTAACCCCGCCCCATCACCTGACCGGAAGCCCGGGGGCGGGCCCAGGACTATAAAAGCCCAGGCAGCGGCCTCAGTCAGGGCTGAGCCTGCCGGGAGGCTAGAGGCCTCCTCTGGACTCCCAGCCTGGGAAGTAGGGACTGAGGCCTGGCCCGGACCTCCTACTTGCCGGGCCCCAGACACAGACCAGTGGCTCCCTGCCCGGGAGGGGGAGGCCCAGCGTAACCGGCCGACCTTCCCAGAAGCGACGGAGGAGCCGAAAGGCCAGCCAGAGCCTGTGCCCCAGCGCCAGCCCCGGGACCGGGAGGAGCGGCCCCAGCTACCTCGACCGGAGGCACCGCCGGGGACTTCCACGGACCCTGACCCGGAGGCCTGGCTCAACCGCCCGAATCTGCCGGCCCCTGGAATCCTGCTGAGCCCCAGTGACCTGCAAGCGGCCGAGGACTGGACCGGACCACCCCGGTGGGACGAGACTCTCCTGGACTCCCAGTCTCCTCTGCCCGACATCCAGGTACCACCCGAGGGGGAGAACGGAAGTGGCCCAGGGATAGTGGGGGCTGTTAAAGGCCCCTAGGCCGGTGCGTTTCGGGCCGGAGCCCCCACCGAGCCGAAGCAGCCCGCACGGCTGCTCTAGGGCCCTGGGCCGGGGCGCAGAGGAGTGGGTGGGCCTGCGCCCCCCCTGCCGCCCACCTATTGGGTGGCAGTCTCTCCCTCCTTGCCACTGGTACAGGCGATCCGCCTGCACCGCTCCTGACCAAGGAGCTACTCACCTATTTGTTTGTTGCCACGCCCTGGACTGAGGGCCTGGCCACCCTTTGTAACTGTTTGTTTGTTGCCACGCCCTGGACTGAGGGCCTGGCCACCCTTTGTAACTGTGTGTTTGTTGCCACGCCCTGGACTGAGGGCCTGGCCACCCGTTGTAACTGTGCTGGTTGCCACACCCTGGACTGAGGGCCTGGCCACCCGTTGTAACTGTGCTGGTTGCCACGCCCTGGACTGAGGGCCTGGCCACCCGTTGTAACTGTGTTTGTTTGTTACCACGCCCTGGACTGAGGGCCTGGCCACCCTTTGTAACTGTGTGCTTGTTGCCACGCCCTGGACTGAGGGCCTGGCCACCCTTTGTAACTGTGTGCTTGTTGCCACGCCCTGGACTGAGGGCCTGGCCACCCTTTGTAACTGTGTGCTTGTTGCCACGCCCTGGACTGAGGGCCTGGCCACCCTTTGTAACTGTGTGCTTGTTGCCACGCCCTGGACTGAGGGCCTGGCCGCTCCTCATAACTGTGAGAGGGTTGCTGCGGTTATACCCTGAGCTAAGGCTGGACCGCCCCCTGTGGACCAACGGGGTCGGTCTTAAAGGGGCAGCACAGCGGGTCGGAGTGGCCGCCCACTGAGCCGGAGGAGGAGGAACCCCTCCGGGCGGGCCAACCGACCACAGTCTCTCATATTGGATCTCTGAAACAGAGATAGTATCCCTTCTCTACCTTCCACCCGGGAGTTGTGAGAATCAGTAGATTAATGATGGGGGGGGGGGTGTGTGCAGTGGAGCCCATATAAGTAAAGTTTAAGAATCTGTAGCCTGGCACCCTCAGGACCTGACCAGTGCTGAACCAGAGAATTTTCCAGTCTGTGGGAGGTCAGTATTGTCTAGCAGCATTAACAATAAATTATAGCTAAATAACAGCTCAGCACACTGAGAGGCAGGACTGGTGGCTGTAAACAAACTTTATGAGGCTGTGGGAAACTTGCCCATGCCCATGATCAATGGACATCCAGCTAACTAAAATCATGCCAGACCATGGATGTTGCTGGACCAGAGAGTGCTGGACTAGAGAGGTTCAACCTGTAGTTTAGATACAAGTCAGAAATAGTTGACCACAAAATTGACAGAACAGTTTGCTCTCTGAAAATTCAATGGCATCAAAGCAGACATGTTTCATAGGCACATATCAATTTTACTGCAGTGTTAGAAGGGAAAAGTCTAAATGAGTCTCTTAGAAATTCTCCACGTATTACAGTAATGTCGACAAAAGTCTGGACTTTTGTTTTTATTCATTTACACTTTTAACATATATTTAATATTCTCTTGGTATGCACCCTAGTTAAGCTTTTATATTAGTGTTGTGATTCAGGAGCAAGCTGCACTTGTGACCTGCCTGCACTTCTTGGGTGTTCTCTCCAGGAGGTAGGCCTCTACCTGAGGTTCTGTGGGAGTGGACACCCACAATTCTTTCTACTCTACAAGGACAAAGGGATGGCTCTTTCTTGCTTCCTATGGATCCATGCTGAACAGGGACCCATGAGTTGATGTGGGTGAATTCCCAGCTTCTTCAGCTCTGGACAATCTTTGGCATCCCAACCTTCAATGAAAAAAAAAATCTTAGAAAACTCCACATTTGAAGATCCTGACTTTTTCTCTCCCCTACATGGATCATTCCTGTGCAGGGGAAAATTGGACACTTTATTCCCAGTTGGATCTTTCTCGTGCAAAATTTCCATTGGGTTAGTTGATGTCAGTAAGAACTGAGGGACAGTTGCAGTATTTGGCTATTGGCTATCTGAAGTGTGAAGCTAAAGTTTAGACATAGACACAGATGGGCTGCCACGAGCAATACCAGCCCCGTGAGCCGTGTGCCTGAGAGACACCCCCATGAATTACTATTCCATCCACACTTCCTCTTTGCTCTGCATGGGGATTTGCTGATGACATGCCAGCATAACAATGAGGGAAGTGAAACTGTGATTCTGTCCCTCCTGGCCTTCTGTACCTGGGAGGGAATAAGGATACATCTACACCACTGCAACATTATTTTGAAAAAACTAGCGCTATTCCGAAATAACTTAGTCTGCATCTACACAGCAGGTAGTTATTCTGAAGTAGTGTCTGTCAAAATACTGTCAAGCTGGAGGACTTCTTACTCCAACTCCTGTAATCCTCATTGTACGAGGAGTAATGGAAGTCAAAGGAAGAGTGCTCTCTCTTGAAATAAGTGCTGCGTAGATGCTCCCTATTTCAAAACAAGCTATTTTGAAATAAGTTACTCAATGGACGTAGCTCAATTTGCGTAGCTTATTTTGAGTTAAGCCCTGCTGTGTAGGTGCACCCTAAAAAGGCACACAATCTTGTATATACCTGCATGTCCAAGGCTCAGGTAGCCCGTCCATGCAGGTGTATACAAGGAGTTCTGAGTTGCTTGCACATATTGGTAGTCCAAATCACAATCTAGCCAATGTGATTAAGGAACGACAACTGTACCATCCTGTAGAGGACAAATGAACATATCAAAATCTACAGGAACCCGACGGGAAGGTCCTATTCTCATGTCTCATAAAGACTCCATTCTCATTTCCTACTATGAACTTTGCACTTATCTAGCAGCAGAGTAGAAATTGCATCCAATTGCACTCAGCAGCCTAGATATTAAAAAGTGCAGCAAATCACCTCTTGTATCCATCTCTCTCCCCCTTCCTTTCTCTTTAATTCAAAAAACAAACCTCTAATTGGTTTTCATTCAGCTTAAAATTAGGGAAGATTTATGAAAACGGGACTTGAAGGGCTCATTTTCAGTGGATTTGATGTTATTGATTAACTGATATTTAGACTCCTGAGGCATCGCTTCTCATTGTGCTAAATAAGCATAAAAATACTACAAGCAATTAATTGCGTGCTTTTTGTGCCATGCTTCAAGATGGCCTATCAGCCCTTTATTAATATTAATGAGCAGAATTAGCACCAAAGATCAGGGATCCATGATAGCTAGAAGAACCTGCAAGGTCCCTACAGCTCTCATGCTTTATTATTTTTTAATCAAAGTGGCTGACTTGAAGGCACAGAATTAGAGAACTGAGTCTTTTATGATTCCACAGCAATTCAAATTAAAACGATCTATACGTGCATAATGCCAACAAACCATCTTGTGCTCCTTAAAACCAGTTAAGATCGCATACGCGCACAATGCCAGAGCTGCAAGGTTTCTTTTTTTAGAGATCGGGGCGTTGTATACATATTTCTCAGCTTATGCGTGTGGTCTTGATAATCACACACAGAGACACGAAATAAGCCAACATATGTGATGGCAACGTTCAGGCTGAAAGTTACGCTGATAAAAGCAAGGAAATTCTCAGTTGAAGTTTCTGCTCCTTCCATAAACCATCGCTAATTGCATGAAATTGAATAAAGTTAAGCTGAATTTGAAGGGAAAGAATTATAATCTCCTGGGAGCTGAGATTTTGATCCACACTGGACTAAACAGACAACATTCAATTGACTTCATATGGGTACATAAAGTGCTATATGCTTTTTATATTATTCTGTATAAAAAGAACAGTGGCTCCCACATCCCTAAATAAGATTGTGCTCAGTGCTGTATAAACACAGAATAGATGCAAACACCTACAGGGAAATTAAATGCTGAAGTGACTTGCCTGAAGCCCATAGAGGAATCAGGCAAAAACCTGGGTCTCACTCTAGTAGACTAATCAATGGACCATACTGCCTTTCTTGTAGCTACTTGTATATGCCATAGAGGGCTTGTCTATAGGGCTTTTCATCAGTAGCTCTCCCAGTACTTTGCAGAAGAAGCAAGTCTAATCAGCCCCATTCTGTACATGGGGAAACTGATGCACAACCAAAGTAGGGTAAGATTTCTTTCCTCTACATACTGATTTGTCCCTAATTAGAGATAAACTAGGCCAGCAGTTTTCAAGCTACGGGCCGTGACCCAGTACTGGGTCATGGAATGTCAGGCACTGGGTCTTGTTGCTACAGAGGGATCAGGTGACTAGTGGGAGTGCTAAGGCAGGCTACCTACCTGTCCTGGTGTAACCCACATACCTAGTGTGGTTCACTGTCCCATGTAGTGGCACTTAGGCCACTTACAGTGAGAGAGAAGAACAAGGGAGCTCTACAGCCTAAGCTGAGAGCCTGCTGGCTCCATAACTCAAGCTGTAGAATCTCCTACACTAAACTCCAGCGATCTCATGTTTAAATATGGCAGATGGCACTGCAGGCCTGGCTCAAGATAAGCCCCTCCTGCCCAAGCCCCCTTTTACACGTCAAAGCTCTCAGCCCCACCCTGGAGCCCACACTCTAGTCAAATTATGTTGGGTTGCAGGTGTAACCTACTGGGCGGATTTGAACTTGGGACCTCTGAAGCAAAGTATAGGAGCCGCTACCCTCTGAGCTAAAAACCAGCTGGCTTCCAGCCCATGCTGTAGAGGTCTCTTGATCGTAACTGTTGCTGTGGTCTAGGTACCACTTGCATTGCTCAGTAACCACACTAGGGCTATGTCTACACTGGCGCGATCTTGTGCCAGAGATATGCAAATGAGGCTAAGCGTGGAATATCACCGAGCCTCATTTGCATATCTAATGAGCCGCCATTTTTGCGGAAGAGGCTCTTACACTAAAAGGAGCTGTCTACACTGCCCCTTCTTGTGCAAGAAAAACCCTCTTGCGCAATGCCGCTATGCTGATTATTTTCAGGATTAACGGCATTGCGCAAGAGGGTTTTTCTTGCGCAAAAAGGGGTAGTGTAGACAGCTCCTTCTGGCGCAAGAGCCTCTTCCACAAGAATGGCGGCTCATTAGATATGCAAATGAGGCTCGGCGATATTCCACGCTTAGCCTCATTTGCATATCTCTGGCGCAAGATTGCGCCAGTGTAGACATAGCCTAGGTGTGTGGGTTACATAGTCTTCCACAATCTTCCTCAACTTGGTTATGAGAAAAAATTTTGAAAACCGCTGCACTAGGTGAATTTTTCTGATATGGTAATTCCCAGTTACACTTTCAAGGTATGTCACAGTGCACTGATCCTCAGCTTCTGCTAACAAATCGTCAGAGAACTGCTGTAAGAATTGAAAAGCATGGTTCAAATATCTGTGATTGGGCCCTGTGATAGAATACAATAGACCATTAGGGTAACATGCCATTGTGTACTTAAAAGTTCTAAATCCTTAGATCATAAACCTTTTGAAGGAATGATTTCTGTCCATTACATTGATGATCCATCGTATCAGTGTGGATTTAAGAAAAGAGCAGAAAACCACCATGTGAGACCTTAACAGAAGAAAGATACTATGTGTGCAAAGTAGCAAGAGTGAAAAATTCTCCAGCTGGAACCAGGAGACACATGAAGGTGTTCTGTGAAATCCGGTTTCCTTTTTTTCATTCAGCCATAACAAGAGAGTCTGAACAAGCTTCTTGACTGCACAACCCCATCTTAGCCGCAACACCCTAGTGGCTCCAGCCATGAAATTACATACAAGCCCATGGTGTTGTGGCTAAGATTGGATTGTGCCGTCAATCATGGGATTATGCCCGTTTGAACAGGCTGAATATCTGAATTCTTCTACACACGGGACAAGAGCAGCACAGGTAGCAAAGGGGCACTTTCCAAAGAGTCTCTCCAAAGTCCCTTAACACTAATCTGAAAGGATCTCAAAGGATGAGACTCTCATTCAGTCCCTACTGTCCATTCAGTTTCTGGTCCCCCTGTTGAAATTCTAGCTGCAGTGTCCATCCAGGTCAGTTGTGATGGCCATTTTGTTCTGATGCAGACCTACTCTCTACATGGGTCCATCCCAATTCCAAGGAGAGGCACAGTTTCCATCTCTGCTTAAAATGGGGACAAGTTCACAGATGGGAAATCATGCCTACACTTGAGGGCTACTGTGGGTGCTGCTTTACCAGTTGCTGAACTGAGGCTAACCCCAAGAACAACCAAGACCACAGACAGCCTTTGGATGCAGCAGAGTCAGGTTTCCAAATGAAAGAATTGCATATTATCTATTAACCCAGGCAATAATTTTTGACCGGGGTCCACTTCAGAAATTTTTGAAGTGGCCCCAGGCTGCCCCGGAAGAGGCGGGACCTTGGGCGGAAGAGGTGGGGCCAGGACACTTCTGTGCTTCCCTGCCCACAGACCCAGATTGGTGTGTGGGTGGGGGAGTGTGTGAAGTCTTTGCCCACCCTCAAAGAGAGACACCAGCTGTTCTGAACAGCTGGTGGTTCCCTCTAGGTTCCCATACCCCCGATGTGGGAGGAGACTTCATATGCTCCCTCCCACCCCCAGGTCATTCAGGGCCTGGGGGTGGGGGGAGGAAGGGAGTATCCCTCGCCCTGCAAGGGAGTAGCTCATTTAGAGTCAACCACTAGCTGCTGCTCACCTGGCAGGTGATTCTAAGTGCTGAGCCCCTTGAAAGGTGGGAGGAGAATTTGTGCACCCCCCCCCCCAGGCCCTGATTGGCCTGGGGGCGGGGGAGCGGCAGGGCCTCCATGGGCTGGATCAACCCAGTTGGTAGGCTGGATTTGGCCCGTGGAAGCCCTTTTGCCAATCCCTGTATTAATCTACCAGTAGATTGGGATCTACTGGTAGATCTTGGAGCCTCTGACAGGTGATCCTGACTGGTTTGGCCAGGGATCTATCAAGTGCCGGCACTTCAGTTGCCTCTCCACCTATTATGCTGCTCCTGCCCTCTGCCTTGGAGCTGCCCCCAGGGAGCCTCCTTCTTGCTGTGCAGGATGTGGGAGGGAGAAGAGGGGAGCGCTGATGTCAGGGTGTCTCCCCTACCCCCATTCCTGTACCCTATCTTCATACAGTGAGAAGGGGGTGGAGAGAGTTTGGCAATGCAAATCTCTGTCACCCTCACGCACTGTGTGTATCTCTGTCATTCTCACAAACATACGCTGCCCTTCACTCTCATCTCCCAACACAACACTATGGGCTCATCTAGACTACATTGAACAGTCGAAAGAGGATATGCAAATTCTGCGTGAATTTGCATATCTTCTTCCGATTGCACGTTCAAAACCTCTTTTTTGAGGAAGAGCGGGTTTTCGACAAAGGGAGAGAGGGGTGTGCCGAAAAAGCCGCATCTTAACTACTTTCACTTTCGAAAGCTCTGCTTTCAAAAGTGCGATCGGAAGAAGATATGCAAATTCCGCGGAATTTGCGTATCCACTTTTGACTGTTCCGCGCAGTCTAGATGAGCCCGTACAGTGGGGAGGGTTGTGGTTACTTCTTTTACTGCTTGCAAAGTGGGTTATTTTTGTTTTTTGACTGGTGTACGCATTTCATCATTTTCATTTCTCTCTTATGCTCAAACTTAATTCCTTGAGTAGTGAGTTCTAAAATGCCTAACCTGCCGTGGATGGAGTCATTATCCCTGTGGTAATTGCTGCTCCTGGAAGTGGCTGGCATGTCCCTGCAAACCCTGAGAAAGGCAGGGGGTCTCCACATGCTGTCCTTGCCTGCAGACACCACTCCTGCAGCTCCCGTTGATCACAGGGATGACAGGGAACTGTGGCCAGTAGAATCTGTGGGCTCAGTGCCTGTCGATGAGGGGCAGCACATGGCACCGTGGAGTCATTGCTGTCCATGCCAGCTGCTTTCAGGAGTGGTGCAGGGCCAGGGCAGGAGTAAGCCTGCCTTAACCCCACTGCTCCACCACCCGGAAGCTGTCTCAATTAAACGGTGCCCATCCAGAGCCTGCATCCTGAACCCATCCCAGCCCTGAACCTCCTCCTGCACCCAGCCTCCTGCCCCAGATGTGAATCCCCCTCCACCCAACTCCATCCCAGAGCTTGCACCCTGAAACCCCTCCTGGACCCGAATCCCGCACCCTGGGCTAAGCCCGGAGCCCCTCTGACACTCTGAACCTCTTGGCTCAAGACCAGAGCCTGCACCCCAACCCTCTACCCCAGCCTGGTGCAAGTGAGTGAGGATGGGGGAGGAAGGGGGATGGAGTGAGCAGGGTGAGGCCTCAGAGAAGAGGTGGAGCAGAGGTGATAAGGAAGTGGGACAAGGGTATTTGGGTTTGAGGTAGATCTTACATTGCACTTAAATTGAAAAAGTGATCTTGTGCTTAAAAAAGGTTAAAGAGACTGTGTTAACGTCTCCAAGGCACTAGTCTACATGCTGGACTCTCTGTGTATCAGCAAGCTCAGCAGTATTTGAAAGGGCAGAATAACAACAAGGAATCTGAAAGCCTTTTGGTCGCTCTTATTGTGCTTCACCCCATAAAATGTTCATCGTCCTCTTCTGCAATTTTGCTTTTTTGATATTTGCAACAAGAAATTTGCTTAGGGACGGAGACTGTGTGTGTCAAGTGGTAGCCTGGAGAGAATTTGTACCGTTGCCATAAAGTACACATGCCCCCTGAATTTAGGGCTTGATCGTGGAAATGCTGATATAACCATAAATGGCCCTAGTGGGCAATACTATAATACAATGTTATTATGCCAGGTTTGCGAAAACACATATTATTCAAGGGCTAGAATTACTGTTTGGCAGCCCCTGAGCTTGTAATGCATTAAATAAATGACAGTTTTCGAGTAATATTTGCATGCCTCTGTAACGATATGTAAATGTGACAGTTTCCCTCTTGGAAAAGCAGAAATCCCTAATGAATCGAAGGGCCAAACATGCAAATAAACCTCATGATTCACACTTGTGCCTGTCGTTTAATTTTTTTTCCAAATGTAGTTTGCATTTTGATTATGCTACAAAATGCAGCATGGAGCGCAGAGCAGCGAGAACAAATAGAAATGTATGTACCACACATTTCTCATATCAAACAACGTGATTTACTTTAATCATTCCACGTGTTCCAAATAACTGCAAATGGATGTTCTGAAATGCCTTCCAGGTATGTGCAGGCAGGTTCAAAGAATGTGATGCTGTTTATACTTGTACTGTAGAATCTGATTTTTCCCCCCTCAGTCACTCCCGTCTTATTCTCTTGTAACTCCATCAGTTTCAGCAGAGGTACACTTGGTTTACACAGGTGTAACTGAGATCTGAATCAAGGTCCATATGTCCACACTATGGGAAGAAGCTAAACTATGGATATATGACATTGCTTGTCATTTCTTTAGAGCAGAAATGACTGGTTCTCATATTTACTGTGATGAAGCAGGATAAAAAAGCCTCAAAAATGGGGGGAAACAGCCCCAACTATTGTCAATCACTGCGGCCAATGATGAATTGGCATTAGGTGTTATGATAGCTCTTTTCCTGGCATATCAGGGATGTGTACAGAGTATTACACTAGAACTGTCCTTGTCTTCCCCAGGGTCATTGGTGCTATGGGAAGTAGAGTGTGATTTTCAGCAGCCCTAAGGCTGCTGTACCTAACAACTGAAGGTTGGGTTGGGCAGGTTTCTTATGGCCGTACAATAATGTGGCTTAAAGCTAGATTAATCTCTCCAACCCTGCCCCAATATAAAAAATGAGTAGCCAAACATCCAGTTTTCTAACCCAACCATTGAAACTTTTGTTGGTGGGAACATTAGGGTCTTGACTAAATAGATTATTTTAATGGAAAGTATTTGCTTGTTTTTGCATTTTTAAAAAATTGTTTTTGGTTGAAAAAACAAAAACCTACATAAACCATGTTTTGGTTTTGCTGTTCTTTCGATGCAAGAGTTTTCAGCCTTCAACCAGAATTTTGTTGTTGTTGTTTTCAATGAAAAGTTGAAATATTCCATGGGAAAGATACCCTACTTTCCAGCGAGATACACTCTACAGCAGTACAAATAATTCATGATAGAGGTAGTCAAAAGAGGGTTAGATGTCTTCAATAACTGTCAAGAGATGGCCACATGAAGCAGAGACAAAGATCATCCTAAAATTCATCATTCAGAAATGGCTACAGCGAACATTCTCCCTTTCCCAAAGATACATATAGAGGGAGGGAAAGCTGCTTCCCAAAGCCAATTCTTAACAAGATGCCACAAAATAGAGAGGTTAATAATTAAACGCTACTTGACGTCCCATTAAGAAATCTCCTTTGCCATGCAATGCCAGGACAAATGAAAAATGAGAATTAGTCTCAATATCTACAACCTCACAAAAGGAGATTAAAAGTCTTGAGGGGTTGTCATTACAGCGTCTTTAGGCAGTAATCAAGTGGGTTTTGTTGTACTTACTGCAGCAAGTGCCACCTCTTTGCATTTCCATTTTGTTGTGAGCAGAGACGATATAACTGATAATGTGTATGGGGTTTCGGGGGGGGGGGCGGAAGAGAACAAAAAATAATTTAATTGACAGATAAAAAGGATGTAGAAAGGGTAATTTCATTTTCTATCAGAAGAAGTAAGCTTTTATGTTGTGAATTAAATTAACAGCACATGAAATTGGCTTTTCGTCAGTTCATTGTTTTAACCAAAGAGAAAAAGAGAGAAAGAGGGAGAGGGAAAGAGAAAACACCCCAAAACCAAGGTAGAGTTGTGAAAAGCCTGGGAATAAACACAAAGTCCATTAAACTTCTTCACTTCTATGTTGTCCCGGGCCTACCTACTTTTCAAACACTCTGCATTTCCTGCTTGTGCGATACTAAAATGTGTTGCTTTTAAATGTTTGCTGATTTCTGTGTGTGATGTTCCATCATTTGACTCCAGCTGGTTCCAGACTCTCCAGCCCACATCTTTTTCTCTCTTTCCTCAGCTTATTCATGTTGCCTGCAGGTTGTGATTTATCTTTGGAGTTAATACATTCAGAGTCACATCATTTTTTTGCTTCTGTTTGGCTAGGGAAACTTCTATTGGAATACCAATATGTGTGGATTGCCATATTGTCATTGCTACCAAAATAGCAGTATGGGAAGGAGGGAAATGCACAAAAAGCAGAAATTATTTTTGAAATCTGTTTTTTCATCTCATGCATAAAAATGAACGCAATAGAAACTCGCCACTAATGTAGTGCTTAGGACCTTCTTCCCCGCTTTATCCCAAAGTAAGTATATACGGAGAAAGCTGTGGGAACAAATGAAATGAAATTCTAATTTATAAGGGCAACCATGAAAGTCAACAGCAGACTAAGAAAGAAAGATTTGTTATCTCCCCAGGCTGTAAACCATAGGAAAGGTAACTACTACACAAAGGTTCAAAATAGCACAGGAATCAGCGAAAAAGAGTTGTGTGGATTGGGTCACTTTTGTTCCACAGATTTGCGGGCACAAAAATCATATGGACAACACAAAATACCACTCTGTATATGAAGCTGAAATGTACAAAAAAAAAAGTTTGCATCAAATTAGGTGCCCTCAATACATAAATTAGGTCCCTTGATTACATAATCAACACGTATATAAAAACGGCCCTATCAGAAGTGTTGACGACCCACAAATGCCAGTGACATCAGCTGGCTTTATTTTTCTTTTTGGCTCCTAAATCCATAACTTAGTCACTTAACTTTAGAAGAAGGTAGTAGATGTTTGACATTTCAGCTGGACAGAGGGATGATTCTGGTACCCACAAATGCTACATTGTGGTTTTGGAACCAAAATTAAAAATACATTGATTCAAGAACAAGTAAATAACATGTGGCTGTTTTATTTTTTGGAAAACCACAAAACGCATGGATTGATTCCAGGGCTTGTAGTCTTCAACATCTGTCTCTGTGCATCTGTATACATAAAACCTGCTTGCATATAGATTTTTCCCTACAGGAGAAGCATATGAGACTCATTTACTATGTACTCTGAGTGAAATCTTTTCCTTCGGGCCAACTCTTTCTCCCACTGAAATCAATGTGAGTTTTGTCTTTGATTTCAGAGGAAGAATGATCAGATCTATAGTGATATTTTATAGACTAGATCAAGACTTAGCTGTGAAGCTTTAAAGCAAATCTTTGCTTATAAGTATAAATAATGTCCACATTCATTTTAAGGTCCATTGGAGCAGATGGATAGGCTCACAGAGACTTTAATTGAGTTTGGCTCAGGCTCCTAATGGAAGAGCTTTCATACTGGGCAAAACTCAGTATATCAGGTTAAATATTTACATCCCCATTGCTTTTCACACCTTTTAATACCGTTTCTCTATCCAAAAGCCTGATCCTGAAAATCTTTAGAATAGTCCTTCTTCATGCATTTAGCCCCACTGACTTCATGAGTAAGATTTGCCACATATGGCCAAATGGTTGTTAGGTGAAAAAAAATTCTTTTAACTTTTATAGCTATTCTTTCCTCTTTAAATTCCATTTCTACTCCTTAATATTTTTACAAGGAGGAGGGATAAAAATTGTCCTTAATCTCTGAGGGTAGAACAAGAAGCAATTGCTGCAAGGGTGGTTTAGGTTGACCATTAGGGAAAATTTTCTAACTCTCAGTGTAGTTAATGATTGGAACAAATTGCCTAGGGAGGCTGTGGAATCACCATCATTGGAGACTTTCAGAGCAGGTTAAACAAAGGACAGGTCAACACTGGAGGAGAAAATCAATGCAAGATACTCAACCCCAGATACATGAATTGTGTAGCTGGAGTCAACACACCTTATATTTATTTGCTGAGGCAGCCCCACAGCGGGAGGTCAATGGGAGAAACTCTCCTGTCTCATGACAGTGAGAAGTACTGCAGTCAACAAGGGTGCCCTCAGGATTCCATTTAGTGGATCTTTACCAGACCTACTAAGTCAAACCCTGGAAGATCGATCACCAGAGTGTCGATCCTCCGATAAGTGAAGACATTGCCAAACACCTGTCAAGGATGGTCTAGATAATACTTAGCCTTGCCCTGAGTACAGGGGACTGCACTAGATGACCTCTAGAGTCCCTTCCAGTACTATGATTCTATGATTACTGTACTTGCTTCTTGAGGGAAGTGATAACTGGGATTCTGAACAGACCCAAACTTGACATTAAGAATAATATTTATGAAGAATAAGGTGAATTTTGACAGCGTGCACTGTACTGTCCAAAATGTAAAGGAAGAGAAGTTTATTCCCCTATGGATTTTATAGTCTTAAGGGCCTGACTCAGCATGAATGAATTGATGTGTGTGCATAACCCTGCTAAGTCCCACTGTGTACGTTTTTGCAAGACCAGGGGTTAACACCCAATATAAAATTTGGCGCCACGTGTTATGACATAGCAATGCCCCCCTCCCATTGCATTGCTCCATCTGAGCTGGTGCTTTATTTAACTGCTTCCTGTGAAGTCCAAGCACATTGTTGGAGCCTAACAAAGAATAAAGGTTTTTCCTGAAGTTATTTGCCCATCCCTACCCAAAATACAAGAGGCTCTTCAAATAACAGAAAATTTAGCATGTGGCCTGATGCTCCAGGCTCGGTCATATGAGGAGCTGCCACTGGAAGCTATGGGCGTTCCATGGGCACAGTGACTGTGAGATTTGCAAGGAATAACTGTCCTCTCTCCTCATGTGGGAACTCCTTTTTCAACACCCCTGAAGCACTTGGCTTCCACAGGATCTGCTGCTGTAGTTATTTAATTCAAGGGCCAAACTTTTCTCTGGACCAGTTCTCTAAGGTCTTGAGCATTGTACAATCATTTGCACAGGACTAAGGGCCAAATCCAAAGCCCACTGAAATTCACGACAATACTCTTGTAGAATTTGAGGCCTTTATATCAGAACAGAGGGCTTGATACCTGACTTTAAGCAAGACAACACCCATTGATTTCTATGGGGGATAACTTGAGTGCTTCAAGTTAGGAATGTGTGTAAATATCTTGCTGGATCGGACCATAAGTGGCTATAGCAAGGTGCAAAACATTTCCGAATTAGACCCATTGATTTCAGTGGGCTCTGCGTGGAGACCTTATATTCTGCATCATTAAAAAAATTAAAAAAAAACCCTTTTCTTGGGGTGAATCCTGAGAAATACTAGGCACCCTCTGCTCTCATGGAAGGAAACCCTTAATGGTCCTCTGCTCTCTACAATGACTTCCCACAGAATATCCATTCACAATCAAGGCCTTAGCCCTCTTCTTCAAGGCATTCTGTGATCTGAGCACAGCTAAAAAAATCACCTAAAGCTCTGGGATGAAGACCATAGTCAACAACTCTGTTCCACTGACAGTGAAGCTTTTCCTCATAGAAGGGGGCAGTCTGAAATGAAGGGACAAACTCCCAGAAGAGCTATGGGCCTTCACAAATCAGCCCAGCTTTCACCTCGCAAGGCAAACTGCCATTCTTCAACATGTTCTCTTGAACACACCGAGGAGCAGCTATATTTAAAAAGCAACCGACCAAACAAAAATCCCCACCAAAACAAAACACTCCACTGCACACACAATTCACCCCCTGGGGAGAGGATGAAGGAGAGAATGAACTACACATGACAGATGTTAGATGCATCACTTAGTGCAATACAGGGAGATTCTCACAAGCCACAGTCAATCTAGGAACCAGAATAGAATATATATATATGTATATGTATGTATGTGGGTGCATGCACACGTGTGTATGAGGGTATGTCTAGACTACATCCCTCTGTCATCAGAGGGATGTAAATTAGACATACCGACATTGCAAATGAAGTGGGGATTTAAATTTCCCGCGCTTCATTTGAATAAAAATGGCCGCCGCATTTTGATGAGTCAGCAGTTTGTCGGCAAAAAACGGCTGTCAAGACGGGGATTGGGCAACAAAGAAAACCTTTGTCGGCTGATCCCTTATGCCTCGTAAAATGAGGTTTACAGGATTGGGCGACAAAGGCTTTCTTTGTCACCCGATCCCCGTCTTGACAGCCGCTTTTTGCCGACAAACTGCTGATTCGGCAAAACACGGAGAAATGAAGCGTGGGAGATTTAAATCCCTGCTTCAGTTGTAATGCTGGTATGTCTAATTTACATCCCTCTGGCGACAGAGGGATGTAGTCTAGATATATCCTGAGATATATATAGATATATAGATATATATCTCAGACACACATGTGTGTGCACGCACCCACATAAACACACTTCAACTTCTGATTTCCTCCCTTCCTCTCAATAGCCCACACAGGATTTGTCAGAGCAGGGGGACAGTTCAAAGATCAAAGAACTTTAATGCAAATTGGTAGTGAAACAAAGAGAGAGAGAGAGGCAGGCATTTTAGGGCAACTCTGCTCTCACCCCATGAGAGCTTTATCTTGATTTCATACTCTACTCTCCTCCTAACAATAAGGGATAGTATCTCCGAGAATGGGACTTTTTTTCTTTTGCTGACCTACTAAAAAAATTTTTTTTTTAATTAAGTGGCAGTAAGAAAAAAAATCTCCATTGCTGAGATGCTTCCATTTTCTTATGGTTCTGCTGATAAGAGCTCTCAATGTTTTCTGGATAAGAAGATATACTTTGTCTCCTGCAAAGATATGGGGGGTGGGAGGGAGAGAGAACAATGCCTTTTGTTAGAAGGGAAACTAGCTGCAATTTGAACAGCGACGGTAATACACAATTTTGCTGAAGGCAAACAGAAACTAAAAAGTAAGCTCTTTAGAATATTATCCTTCCTTAACATTTTGATAAAGTTCCTGAAAATGGAGCCAGTTTTGCCTGTGCAGCACTTTAATTTCCTATAATCATCTCTGATGGAACAGATGATACACACAGTTACCCCAGGTATTGTTTAAGTGGGGACTGAATTACTTTTATACTATCACTAAATGATAAAAAGAGGAACATTTTCAACATTGTTTTGCTGCCGTGCTGCAAGCCAGGCATAAGAACGCTCCTTCTAATCCTGTTTAAACTGCATTCCAGAAGTATTCATGAGCAGAGTTATTTTTTTTAAAGCCGTTAGAAAGAATTTGAAGGCGACATGGGGCGGAAAGCAGAGGGAACATTCATTATCAGACCTAGAAGAAAGAGACTTTTTTAAGAAAAAAAACCCCCACAAACTGCAAGACTTTGAGGAATTTCTTAGTTATCTTTTCCACTTCAGTGACTTTAGGCTTCACCACCAAATTGAAACACCATTTTCTGAACAATAATATAGTACATTCTTTGACACCACAAAAGAATGCTTTTAAGGCATAAAAATGCATTTCTCTTATGTAATCAAAAACAAAAACTCTATAAATTATAATGCAATGTACAGTCCAATTCCTCCATTCAATGCATTTAAATGGTATGTGCTGATTAAGCTCTTAGTCATTTATGTTAAATATCTAATGAAAAGCTCTTTGAATGTGGTTTAACCCATATTAAATGCCCTAGTGGTGCCCCTGGAATTAAAAGAGAGGAAGAAAATTAATCCTATTCTTTGTTCCCTTTATACATTTTAATAAATTATACTACATCTTCCTAATGCATTTATGTCTCAGACAAAATGCCAAATGGTTTGATCCTTTCAACAAAAAGCCAACGAAGAAATCTGCACATTAAAATGTAGAGCAATTCAACAATTCAAGGCATAGTGTTTTCCAGAAGGCGATGATGTGTTTTCTATGTTTCTTAATAACTCAACATGATGATTTCTTCTTTGTATGTAAGTAGACTCGACTGAAAGTTTGGAAAGTTTATATCTTCTTGTTTCTTGCACTGTACAAAACAAATGTGACTTTCAAAATGTAATAGATACTGTTTCAGAATGCAAAAATTTTACTGAGATGGAAGACGATCAGATGGCCAAAATAAATTCTGTGTTAACAAGTGCATCCTCTTTATATTTTGTTTGTTTCCAACACACAGGAGTGAGAAGAACCCACTTTGGGAGAAATCAAATCTTTCAGAGAACATATTTGGGTCTCCCAAGATTCTCTCTTCTAATATATTTGGAATTGAGCTGTCAGAACAGGATTTGAGGGGTGCGGAAAATACTCTAGAGTAACATCCCAATGTGTGATGTTCTGAAGGTACCTGCTTAAATCACAGTGAAACTCAGGCTTTGGTTTTCAACCATTCTATGAGCTATTTAGACCCCACCTTGGACTGCATTAATTATTTTACACACTCTTCTACCCAACCCAATGAAGTGGGTTTTGTACGTTATACACTATACGTCAACAGTAGTAACACTATTCATTGTTTCTCCATGCTTCGAGTCTCTAGTGACACCAAAAATATCAAATTACACCAAGTCCCAAGCTTTTAATAATAATCTTAACAGGCCTATCACAAGGACCATAGCAACCAATGGGAACCTCTCCACAAACATCCATGAGCTTTGGACCATGTTTTTTGTCATGTTCATATGGGAAAATGCTATAGACATCCACTGGGATTACGGTAAGATTTTCCCATATGAACATGACAAAAAATTAAAACAGGATATAAAAATCTACTGGAATGAACTAGTGGGTTATGGGGATTAAGGGTTCCATGAAAGACGCATAAGTCATCTGCAACCAGTGTGGTGTTCTGTGGTGTAGATATGGTGATGAACCTGTTACATTAAGCTCTAACGGGCTGATGATTGATTCCCTACTGCTGACAACCCTCCCAGAGCCATCAACATTACAGCTGGTTGACTCTTTTAGCTTAATGCTAAAGTGACTCATTTTCCTTAAAGGTTTATTTGCTTAAAAACCCAGTTCCTCTCATATGTACTCTCTTTTGGCAGCCATATTTGTTTGTTTCTGACCATGAGGCAGAGGCAATATTGTTAGGACTGTGGTGTCCAACCAGTTCTGAAGCAGTAGCCACTAGTGAACTAGCCACATTATTGTGAAAATGTAAATAATTTTGTGAGCCATCTAGCCACACTCAACTGGCCAAATAGCCACATGTGGCTAGTGTGTTGGACCCCACAGTGGTAGGAAATATGAGCAACCTGGCTGCATGACTTGTATCTTCTTGGAAAGGAGGCATCTTGCTGAGGTTTACATCTGGATGTTTGTGAACAGAAATGGGAGGCAAAGAGGGTGGCTAAACGGGGTGAGGCCCAGATCCTCAAAAGTTATTTAGGTGCCTCACTCCAATTGAAAATCAACAGGAATAAGGTTCCCAAATATGTTTGAGTATCTGGGACTTAATGTGAAAAAATGAGGTGAACTCTGAGCCCTGTGCTGCAAATAAACGACATACACAGAAGTGGGTTTGTTCTGAACACTTCAGCTCTGGACTCAAACTCCTGCAAAGTGACAAAGGGCTGAGCCACTAAGCTTAGATTCAGAGCGAGGAACAGCCATGCATGAGCGGGAATGTCTGTACTTTCAGCCCCACAGAACACCACCCCCAATTCAACCTGTTTTATTTTTTTATTTAAGAAACTCCTTAGTTATCAGAATGTTAATTACCCATTTCCCTGCCCCTAGAAGGATGACTTAAGTGCTGTTGCTAAAAAAGGAGTGAAGAAGAGCTAACATGGTTGGAAATAAGGGGAGGAGGACTGAAAAGAGAGCAGATGGTAGGAGTGGAGAGTTAGAGAGCTAGGAACCAGGCCAGATACTGTTGTGGGGGGGAGGTATCTTGCTGAGTACAGCATCCTATAAAGTTATTACAAACGCTTCTGAGGTCTGAGGCAATGAGAACGGAAGTCAATGGAAAGGCGCACATGGAATTCAGGCTGCTGATGAGCAAGAAGGCAACATGATATAGAAGAGTGGTGTTGTCACATGGCAGAAGGCTTCTCATGAGAAGGAAGTGAGGTAAAATCCAAGCTCTCAACAGGGGAGAAACAAGACTCTTCACTGGACTGTAAGTTCTCTCTTCCTCAGGACCCCTGTTCCGACCCACTGTCCCCGGCATGAAGCTCATCTTGAAGAAGTCTTAGCAGAAGCTGAGAGGATCTACAACATAGGTTTGGTTTTCCATGCCTTTGCCAGCAGCTAGCTAGTGAAAAAGTCAATTTTTGTGAGGGGGGAATCAGATCACATAGGGGAAAAATTGTCCATTTGGGCTGGTGCTCTCATAGTCCATAACTCTCTGAGAACCAGCTAGAGGCATTCACTCCGCTCCCCCCTTCTCCAGGTTATCATTCCATTGGCCAGAGCACAATCCGCCTTTTCATCTATCAACAGCAAAATAATTGGTTTGGGTTGAAACGTAACAGGCAGAACAGCTAGTCCCAGCCAGAGAAAAACTTGGCTTCTATTACCAAAGTTTCAAAACAACAACTTCTCTCTCCCAACTTCCCTGCTCCAAAAGTCAGGGCACATTATTCAGACCAGAAAATGTAACAGCCAGACGTTGACAGGTTTTGTTACATCTGTCTCCATCATCTCTAAAGAAAAACTTTTCCAGTCATTGAAGCATCAGGCTGTGTCTGACTTGATTGTCCCAGTAGCTTTGTTCAGTTCACTGGACTCCTTTTCCAGCTCCTTCATACTCACCATTTCATATACTTTCTGGTCCCATTGCCCGATTTGTTCCCTCTGCCTTTTTCTGAGTCAAGATCCCAGAACTTCCCCTTGTGCCTGAGGTAATTTAGCCCCAGTATCCATCCACAAATTGGCATGAATGCAATACAAATTCTATGACCAATGACATTTGGAAACCAGGCTGGGAACTGTCAGCAACCTGCTGGTTCAACTATTTCAATGAAGCAACCTCCATGTAGATAAAATGTGAGACACTAAACCAGTGGTGGGCAACTTTTGGCCTGAGGGGACACATGCAGCCCATCAGGGTTCTGTGTGTGGCCTGCTAGACATTTATTTATCTCTGCCCCTGACCAGGGTTGCCAGATTCCATGGGTTTCCATCCACATAGGTTTTTTTATTTCCTACCAGCGACATGTACAGCAAGAGCATGTGAAGTGAAGTTCCTGCTGGTTGCACACACCATTGACTGTGAGAGCCATGCACCACTTCTTCATCTGATCAAAGCACTGCTACGGTTACACCAGCACACCCCAAAAATTCTAGGTATGCAAGCGCAGTTAGAAAAAACTACCCTATCCTGGTTACGACAGTCTTGTGATCCATTGAGATGAAGGAGGACCCCCTGTGTGGCCCACTCACTAGCCAAGATTATGCATTGCTGCACTAAACAGTCACAAGCTCATTGTCACATTCTTTTTCTTCTTAAAGGGTGATATTGGTTTCATAGCTGTGCCAATGTTACAGTGACAAACAACCACCAAAGTCATTTCTTTCCTGACTGCGCTGTCACCATTGTCCCTTTTGGTTTTTGTTTGTTTATTTGTTTTTGTTTGTTTTGTTTTGTTGTGAAGACCAGGTTAAAAAAAAAAGAGCTAGATAAATTCATGGAGGTTAGGTCCAACAATGTCTATTAGCCTGGATGGGTAGGAATGGTGTCCTTAGCCTCTGTTTGTCTGTAAGTGGGTGACAGGGGAGGGATCATGTGATGATTATGTCATGTCCCTCCCTCTGGGTCATTTGGCATTGGCCACTATCGGCAGACAGGATACTGGGCTAGATGGACATTTTGTCTGACTCAGGATGGCCATTCTTATGTTCTTATGTTTGTTTGTTTGTTTGTTTTTACTATATCAATGACAAAACTCCCAAATTCATCAGTAGATCCCAGGGGTCTGACATTCCTGGCCCAAAATATGGATCCAACTGAAAAGTAGGAAATTCAAAAGGAAATGATGGAAGGAAATGCTGTTTTAGATGATGTAACTCATTGCAACCAGCTATCATTCAGGCCAAAAGCAGATAAGGATTTAGGAAAGGTTTTAAGTGGACAACAAGGATATAAAGAATTATACTTCAAGCTGAACCTCTTCAGTCCAGCACCCTTGGGACCTAACCAGGAGGTCAATATTGTCAAGCAGCATTACCAACACTTCCACTATTTACTAGGCTCTTAGAAGACGTTTGGGGGTAAATTAGAGCTAAATAACAGCACTGAACACTGAGAGCCAGGACTGGTGGCTGTGAACAAACTTTATGGGACTGTGGGAAACTTGGCCACATCCAGGATAAGTGGACATCTGGCGAACTAAAATCATGCCAGACCACGGATGTTGCTGAACCAGGGTATGTCTACACTACCACCCTAGTTCGAACTAGGGTGGCTAATGCAGGCATTCGAAGTTGCAAATGAAGCCCGGGATTTAAATATCCTGGGCTTCATTTGCATCTTGCCGGGCGGGCGCCATTTTTAAAACCTCTTAGGTCGAACTCCGTGCCCGCGGCTACACGCGGCACGGAGTAGGTAGTTCAAATTAGGATCTCTAATTCAAACTACCGGTACACCTCGTTCCTTGTTCCAGTGTAGTGTAGACATACCCCCAGAGAGTGCTGGACAAGAAAGGTTCAACCTGTATTAAAAATCTGCCCCCCAAAAAACCCATGGTTTTGGATCTTCTATAAACGTTCAAGCTGCAGACTGTAAACCAAGAGCTTGTTCTTGGAAATTAGGAGAAACTATCCTCAGGGCAGTTTATCCCATCACTGACTGCTGAAGGCTTCCTTCCACAATTCTTCAGCATATGTGGCATTGTCTGAAACAGGAAAGCAGCCCAGATCATATTATCTTCCCTAAAGTATTTCCTTGAGCAACGTGCATCATCTTCAACATGGGAAGAGGCCTGCACAGATCCTTACCCACAGCTGATACCAGTAGGACTGGGAGATCAGCACATGGATTGAAGGGTGTTAGGGAGACAGGTAAGTAAGTCATGGTTGACTGACTTGCCAAAAGTCACACCGAGTGGAAGAATTGTCCATAAGGCCCAGGTAGGCCTGTCATTCTGAGCCTCTACCCATTAAAGAATAGTCCTCCCCTCAGCAATTCTTGAAATTAAGGTGATTCTTCCCTCTTCAGTGCTGAGATGGAACACCAAGATTTAATCCTCAGTGCTATGATTCAACCACATTCTGCAATGACAAGGACTTCTTCTTTTTTCCTCCTTCTCCCCATAAAATGAAAGGTTTGAGTCTTACAGACCTTAATGATTTTCCCTTGCTCTTAATTAGATAATTAAACCCTGGGTTCAGATCATAACATGTCATATTAACTGTAGCTATTTAATCAAAAAGTCCATTTGTTTTCATTATAGTAAGTTAGTACTGATACTTAAGTACACTTTCTTATTAATTGAGCTCCTTTTTTTGTTTGTTTTCTTACTGTGAATGTATATATAAAAACACAGTAAGATAAGACCTGTAGAATTGGATTAACAAACTAGCTCTTTTCTTTGGAAAGTCTATGGTATAGAATTCTATACAATGACTTTAAAAATTAAAAAAAAAGTAGAAATTGTAACATTTCTCTATTAAAATATACGGCCAGGATTTTCACAATTGGCTAGTGATTCTGTGGGGTCCATTCATGGCTCCCCAACTTAACATACTGATTTGAGAAAGTGGTCAGCACCCAGCCTCTGACTATTGGGTCCCTTCAAAATCCATCTAGGTGGGCCTCCATAAATCAAGGCATCTGAAGTCACTGGTCATATCTGAAAAATCTTTCACTCTAGGCATGTAAATTCCACAAGACTATGTGCAACTTCTGTAGAAGTCCACTTGATTTGTCCTCATTAAAATCAGTTGGACTTTCCCAGCAAAGTTTTAAGAGATCTGGTAATAAATTCAGAATGGTGGCAGTTGAAGCCAAATTGCTTTCAACCACCCAATGCAGGACACTGGCAGTAATTCTTAATTTTTAAGGAGATAAAACTGAAAACGATGCACACAAGTATGACACTAAAAGCACAGAGAAAATGAATGGCTACCCAGCCTCTGCCTTCCCTTTAAACAAGATTCCCTGCCCATGCCAGAATGTTGGCAGATAATCATCCTTTACAATGACAACTTCATTAATTAATGCTTTGGTCCTTTCCCTTACTGAAGCATAGCGGGAGGCTTCTCTCACTGAATACCAAGTGTATGGTCTCTTTTGTTCCTTTGACACAATGTGAGGGATTTTCTGCAGCCTCATGCTAAATTGGGAGTGACACCAAAGCCTTGTGGAATGGAACAAAAATTCAGTATATGAGGAATGTTACTTGAGTGTCCAGCAAAGTCCTTGAGTGTCCATCAAAGGGCTGTCAAGACTAGGGAAATATGTATCGTATGTAGTTACACTGAGGCAAAACTGCAATGAAGACTCTGTGAAACCAGGCTTACACTTATCTGACTTATCATAATAGCTTACTGGTGCATGACCTGTCTTGCACCATGCAGCCCATCTACACTGAGGGTTTACAAGACAGTAGCTGAACTGGTGTAAGTACACTGGTATGGAATAATTAAAAAATACATACAACAATATAGACAGTGACTAGGTGGGGCAATATCTGTAGGGTATCCACGTATATTAGGATGGTCGGAAGTGAGAGAAAGGATTTGCATGTTTGTATTCATTCCCTACCCCTTCTTCCCACCAAAACAGCCAGATAAGAACCAGAATTCCTTATCCTAATAATGAACAGCACAGTGCCCCGGTGATTTTGGCAACAATTATATTCCCATGTTCTTTCTTTGCGTAGTCAACCTGGCTTATTTCTGAAGAGATAGTTATGGTTAGTGGAACCTGAAGGCAAAAAAGTAGAGCTGTGCAGAGAATAGAAATACCATCTTGCTAAGGTTTTCTGAATGTTGATATTTGGCTGTGATATTTGGCCTGTCATGTAACAGGTTATCTGGGGGCACTGCTGAGAGGGTCAAATCAGGGTGAATTGCTTAGAACCAGGGTTACTTACAGCCCAAGACTGAAGGTCCTCCTCTAAAAGGCACCAAACCAGTCACACAGAGCACTTCAGCTGCCATGCTGGCCAGCAAGAAGTCACACCAGTTATCCCCTTAGACATTCCAGCTTTACCTGTGCTACAACCAGCACCACAACTTACACAGGTGAGAGGTTATGAAAACCAATCTCACCAAATCTGAACAGGTTCTACCAATCCCAAAGGACCAGCCAGAGTCCCAGGTCAATTTATACCTCAGATTTTACCCAAAAGAGCACACCGTGTCAATCCTTTTGGATCTAAAATCTAAAGTGTTATTAATAAAAAGAAAGAAAAGATTTGGAGTAGAATTGTGAAAGAAAACACATTACATACATCAATCACAAAGTTCTTGATGCGGGTTTTTAGTAGAGATGAAATAAAAAAAATAAAGCTATCTTAAAGTCTCTGGAATACATCCGATATTAGGATGGGTCCACAAATCCTTCCGGGTCCTCTGTTCATAGCAAAGATGCTTCTGAAATCAAGAGCAGGACTGAAGACAAAATGGAGGAACTCCTAGTGCTCCTTTTATGATTTTTCCCATGTGAAGGGAAATCCACATAAACAGGTTAGTCCCTACAAAAACACAGAGAGAAAAATTCAGAGTTCCTAAAAGCTTAGGATGAGTTCACCAGCTTCTCAGTGTCTTAACAAATCTACTCAATCTGCTGAGTCAACGACAACATTTTCCCTTCCCTGGCTTGTAGGACTCTTCAGCTGATGTTGAAACTGATGCAGACTTTCCCTCTGCTGAAATCACGGTTAGCCAGTTAACGAACTGACTAATCTCTCAGTTATGTGTTTCAGAATGTTTTTTTAAAAAGCTGTTACAAAAAATACAAAAAATGAGTATAGAAAAATATAATTAAATTTTCTCCACATCACTACTTTGAAAGAAAAGTTGGTGAATTGCAGTAGTTGAGACAATTTAACTAAAACAGTTTGGCTAAAATCAAATAGCATTCAGTGCACATGATTAAAATTGAGGAGATTAGCTTTCCCTCCCAGTTTCCCCTTGCTATAATTACCGTTGCCCAGGCTGCCTTTTTGGAAAGTTAACAATATCGCTTACTTGCCACAAAAGGCTTCAGCGTGAGGGACAACAGCCTGAGTTCTGCTTCTGAGTTCAACTCCACCCAACTCACACAAAGGCACGCGACCCCTAGAAAAACAACTACCTGGCCTGTTTGCTCTTGTGGAGTCTGACCCGCTGCAACAGGGAAGCTAACTGGAAAGACCCCAAACTACCATATCCAATTACAGAAGCTTCTAGGTGTGGAGTGTTCGATCTGCCTCGCAAGAAGGACCTAGTCACAACTCCCCCCACCTCACCAAGATTTGTACCAGGATGCTGCTTATTGTTCACATTCCCATATTCTCAGGAAGCAAGAGAAAAGCTCACAACATGGGTCATTCACTCCTCTGCCCTCTGCCACCCCCAGCCAGGAGTGAGGCCAGGTCTACACTAGACCCAAAAGGTTGGCTTAAGGTACACAATTCCAGTTATGTAAATAATGTAGCTGGAGTTGACACACCTGAAACCAAGCTTGGCACCATCTCTACAATGAGGGGTTGACAGGAACAAACACTTCCCTTGGCTTCCCTTACTCCTTGCAAGAAGTAGGAGTAGCAAATGGAGGCACCCTCAGTTTACGATTTAGTGGGCTCTTAGTAGACCCGCTAAATCGAACGCCAGAAGATTGATCTTCAGTGTGGCAAGTGGAGACGTGGCCTGAGTGGAATGCAGGCATGCTGCGTGCTTACCTCTCACTCCTGCAGAGTGACAGGAAAGGGAAACAGCAAGGAGCATCCTTACATGGCACCCTGACTGGCTCAAAGCTCTGGTAGCCCGAGAGTAGTGTGTGTGTGTAGTAGGGTGAGGGGTGCACCCAGTCAGCCCCTTTACCTGCATGGCTGCCTACTGCTTAGCGCAGCAGCATCAGGAGAGCCTGGGAGCCTGGCTGGGAGCACGCCACATCTCCTCCTGCCATGGAACGCCCCAGTGCCATCCATACTACTTACTTTCATGCGTGGTAAGAATTATGGAAATGCCTACTGTCAACATTGCTGTTCAGTGGGTGGATTTGTGTTGATGGCAGAGAATGGACAATGTATTTCTTAGTTGGGATTAGTCCTGTGTTTAGCAGGAGGTTGGACTTGATGATCTCCTGAGGTCTCTTCCAGTCCTAGGATTATAGGATTCTTTATTTTTCCTCTCATTTGAGCATAGCTCAGGCAAACTGAGCCAATCCACTCCTTTGCTATCCCCTCACCCTGACTTTCTCAAACCCTCTTGTTGATCATGCTGTAGAGGCCCCTTTCGGGTTGGGGTTATTTTTATTTTATTGAGAATTGAAGCACTATGAGGATATATTAGTAAGGATGACAACAGCCTTGCCAATTTTGCAGTGAGCTTAAACTACATTGCAACTGTGCCTAGAAACCTCAACTGAGATGAAGGTCTCTGGGGTGCTAAATGCTGTACAAACACTCAAGGCCACCTCATCTACTCTAAAGGGGAAAGTTGACTTAAGATATACAACTCCAGCTATGTTAATTGCATAGCTGGAGTCTAAGTATCTTAAATTGTGTTTTGGTGCTGTCCACACAGTGGGTGGTCGAGAGAAGCATACACTCCCTTCGACTTCCCTTACTCCTTGTGAGGAGCAGAACTACTGGTACTGACGGTAGCACCCTCTCAGTTCAAATTGGTAGGTCTTCAGTAGACTGGCTAATTCAAATCCTGGAAGATCAGCTGTGGCAGCACTGATCTTCTCCGTAGTGTAGACAAGCCCTAAGGGACAGAACCTGTCTCAAAGAATTTACAATCTGGATAGACAGGACAGACCAAGCATGGCAGGAAAAGAGGGGTGAGGTGACTTGTCCAAGGTCTTGCAGCAGACCTGGGAATAAATCCCAAATGTCTGGGCTCCTGGTCTATGGACCTACAAATTTGTCTTGCATTTGCTTCACAAGGAGCTTCCTTCTGACACTTGTAACTTCACCCACACTAATTCAACATGGCTGCACATTTCACAAGTGGATACTCTTGGGATCAAAGCCATATTTAGGCCTGATAAAATCCTCCTGTGATTTTTAAGAGTCTGTTCTGATAATGTTCTGGTAATGAGCAGAATGGTGCATGCATAAGAAACTGCAGAGTATTCACATTTGTGAGGAAAATCAAGGATAAAGCTAGAAGCAACTGGATTGAGCTAATATGAAACCTGTACTGACAGTGGAGGGCTGTTAACATGGAAATGAGAAACTCATGCCCCTGTATCTGAAAAGATAACAAAAAGGTATAAACAAATCTGTGTAGCAAAGGGAGGTTGAAGCTATGAAGACAACCGTGTGTTTGGGTTGACCCAGTGAGCTTCCCACTTGACAATGAGATCATTTTTTACTAGGGCTTTGCTTAACAAGGATTTTTTACTAGGGCTTTGCTTAACAAGGATCTGAATCTAACCTGCCGATACATTTTAAATGTCGGTGACCTTAGCTACATGTCATGATATTGTGATGATCAAAATTATGGTGCTTCACCTGGATCTCATTAACCCACAACTGACTAGTGAAGGATAATGTGATGTCTTAAGCACTGGGGCACTGATTGGCTCTGCCAAAGACTCAAAGACTCATAACATCCCCTAATCCGATTACTGAAACCAGATGTGTTTAGTAAGACTGTCAATTTCTGATTCAATCCAATTCAAAGGATTTACTGTTATGCAACACTCATGTGTCCTAATTGATGGAATGGCATGACAGTGCCTAGGCTGAAGAGTGGCATGTGACGTCAGTCTACGGGGACCAGGCAAGTGGTGCAAACAGTCTCTCCAAGCCATCAGTTTACCTGCAAATCTTATTTAAATCTTATTGCTTCCCAAATTGGAAAGATTAGATTGTAATTAGCTCTTTCCCCATTAGTCTACATTGTGCCTTTCTACACAACCTTTTGGTAATGATCATATCGCTCCTCCCGACAACTTCAGGGAAATTTCAGAGCCAAATATTAAGCAGGTGATTATGAATCTGTACTCAACCACCTGTTCTCTTGACCTGTGGCTGACCTGGTAAACAAAGGACCACATATCTCAATTAGTCCAGGTGATCTCAGAGATTGCCATTCTATAATTAATGTTGGGCCTCCTCCCTCCCCCCCAATTTATACTATATTCCCATTACCACACCATAAGCAAGACACATTCTTTGCTGTTGAAAGAAATGTCCAGATGTTTTCTAAAACTTAGCTAAGGTGACCGAGAAGGAGACAGTGGCTCAGACATGCATGCCCCTGCTCAATTGCCATTACATCTTTGATCAAATGACGGTTGAGATGACAAAATAATCCGCAAGACAACAAGGGTTCACAAAAATGGATGCTTATGGTTTGGCTCCTAAGTCAGAGTTTAGGCACCTAAGTAAATGGTCTGCAACTCCTCATGACTACAATACCATTGGGGATAAACTCCAATGAGAAAGGGGAGCAGAGATGTGTCAGGAGAGAGATACGTGGAGGGACAGTGAAAGGGAGGATGGGAACATAAGAATGGACAAACTGAATCAGTACAAAGGTTCATCTAACCCAGTATCCTATCTTATGACAGTGGCCAAAGCCAGGTGCCCCAGAGGGAATGAACAGAACTGGTAATCATCAAGTGATCGATCATCCCTTGTCACCCAGTCACAGATTCTGGCAAAACTGAAGCTAGGGATACCATCCCTTCCAATCTTGGCTAATAGCCATGGATAGACCTAACCTCCATGAACTTATCTAGTTCTTTTTGGAACCCTGCTATAGTCTTGGACTTTACAACATCCTCTGGCAAAAAATTCCATGGGTTGACTGTGTGTTAAGTGAAGAAATACTTCATTTTTTTTTTAACTGCTACCCATTGATTTCATTTGGTTACCTCTAGCTTTTTTTCCCGTTATGAAATAGAATTAATAAGATTTTCATATTTACTTTCTCCACACCAGTCACCTCTATCATATGCTCCCTTAATAGTCTCATTTCCAAGTTGAGAAGTCCCAGCCTTATTAAACTCTCCTTGTATGGGAGGTGTTTGATTCCCAAATCATTTTTGTTGCCTTTCTCTGAAATGTTTCCTATTTCGTATAACTTTTTTAGATGGGGCGACCACATCTGCAGTCAGTATTCAAGATGTGAACCTATCATGGATGTATATAGACACAATATGATATTTTTGTCTTATAATATAACCCTTTCTTAATGATTCCCAAGATTCTGTTTGTTCTTTTTTTTTTTTTTACTGCTTCTGCACATTGAGTGAATGTTTTCAGAGAACTATCCACAATGACATCAAAATCTCTTTCTTGAGTAGTAGTAGCTAATTTAGACTCAGTCATTTTTTATCTGTAGTTGGGATTATGTTTTGCAATATGCATTACGCTACATTTATCAGCATTGAATTTCACCTGCCATTTTGTTACTAAGTCACCAAATTTTGTTCAATCCCTTTGTACATAGGTGCCAACTCCATTGGTGTTCTGGGGCTGGAGCACCCATGGGGAACAGTCCTGCATAGCTTCCCTATATCCACCGTGCCTCCGGTCCATGGGTCCTACAGATCAACACCTACCCCTTCCTCCCTGCACGTCCCACCTACCATTATCAGCTATTTTGTGGCATTCAGGAGGCTCTGCGAGTGGGGGGAGAGGGAGAGGGAGAGGGAGAGGAAGGAGTGAACATGATGGTCTGAGGGGAGTGGGTGGAACTGTGAAGGAAGAGTTGAGGCGGTGTAGGGCCTTTCAATTTAACTATCTTGAGTAGTTTTGTATCGTGAAAATTTTGCCACATATTTTAGACTTTTTCCCCAGATCATTTAGAAATATGTTGAATAGGACTAGCCTCAGTATGGACCCCTTTGGGACATCACTGTTTACCTCTCTTCATTCTGAAAAATGACTTTTTATTCCTACCCTTTGTTTCCTATCTTTTAACCAGTACTGGTCCCTCTTATCCCATGACTCCTTACATTACTTTAGAGCCATTGGTGAAGGACCTTGTCAAAGGATTTCTGAAAATTTAAATAGACCATATCCTCTGAGTCCTCCTAGTTCACATGCCTCAAAGTATTCTAATAGATTGGTGAAATATGATTTCCCTTTACATAAACCATGTTGATTCTTTCCAACACATCATGTTAATCTAAATGTCTGACAAAACTGTTCTTTACTGTAGTTTCAACCAGCTTGCTCAGTACTGAAGTCAGCCTTACTGGCCTGTAATTACCAGGATCACCTCTGGAGCCTTTAAAAAAAATGGCACCACATTAGCTATTCTCCAGTCATTTGGTATACCAGTTTTAAATGATAATTTACAAAGCACAGATAGTAGTTCTGCAGTTTCACATTTGAATTCCTTCAAAACTCTTGAATGAATACCGCCTGGTTCTGGTGACTTATTACAGTTTATTTTAACATTTTGTTCCAAAACCTCCTCTAATGACACCTCAGTCTGGAACAGTTCCTCAGATATGTCATCTAACCAAAGTGGCTCAATTTTGGGAATCTCTCCCATATCCTCAGCTGTGAAGACTGAGCCAGCTAGGCGTGTTAAGATTTCATTTAGTTTCTCTTTTAGTCATCTCTTTTCTAAGCTGAAAAGTCCCAATCTTATTAATTTCACGTCAGATAGAATTGACTCCTGATCATTTTAGTTGTCCTTTTCTGCACTTCTTCCAACTCCAATGCATCTTTTTTTTCAGATGGGGCAACCATATCTGCACAGAGTATACAAGATGTAGGCATTCCATGGATTTATATAGAGGCAAGATGATAAGTTCTGTCTTATTATGTATCCATTTCCTAACGATTCCCAGCATTCTGCTAGTTCTTTTGAATGCCTCTTCATATTGAGTGGATGTTTTCAGACAACCATCCACAATGACACCAAGATCTCTTTCCTGAGTTGTAACTCTTAATTTAGACTCCATCATTTTACATGTACAATTGGGATTATGTTTTCTAATGTGCATTACTTTGCATTTATCAACATTGAATTTCATCTCCCATTTTTTGTTGCCCAGACACCATGAGAGATAGAGGTTGTCAGGAAATCAAGGAGGAAAGGAGGCAAGAAAGACAGGCAAGGAAAAGAAAAGAGACAAGAAAAAAATAGTAGAGGAAGAGAAAGAGAAACAAGAGCTGGAAAGGCAGAAAAAGGGGAAGAAATACAAGACAAAGATGAAAAGAAAAAGGAACTGAAGAAATAAGCGAATGAAAAAAGAAGGAATTAAGAAATAGAAGCAAAGAATAATATGGACACAAACATTAACAATTAAAATGTTACAGTTGTATTTATTTAGAGTTCCCTGAAGGGCAAGGATGGCCCTTTGTTGGGTGAAATGGGTTCTTCAGACCAATAATAGCTAGGGCATGGTTGGAACTAAGCAGAAGTTTCAGTCTCATTGTGATCAGCGGACGAAGTATCAGCATAGTTTATTCCCTTTTTAAATCTTGTCTTAGCCAAAGTGAAAGATGGTAAGAATAGGACGGTAAGAACACACAGATGGTTCAGCTCTGTGGAGCTATAATCTTTACCTTGAATGGTTATCTGACCTAGGAGAGAAAAAGAAGACTACGTGTTTCAGTGGAAAGTAAGTCAGGGCTGGGAAAAATATGGCCTGCAGACTGGTTCTGGCTGATCAAGCCTCTGGATCTCTCTCAGAGGTGCAGTGGGAGCCTTGGCCAGGTTCCCTGCCTGCCCCATCCCCACATGCCACTCAGAAAAGCCAGCTGTGGGGCCCTGTTTTCTGTGAAGAGCTGCGAGGCCGGGGAAGCAGGGAGCAGCTTTGTGCATTGTCCCCACCCTCTGCACGGTCTCACAGCTCCATTGGCTGGTTTGAAGAACAGGCAGCATGTGAAGTACCTCTCTCCCTATCCTCTTGGGCTTGCAGCTGTTCACAGGCGACATGGCCCTACAGCCAGCTGCTCTGAGAGGCCTGTTGGGGCAGGGCAGGCAGGCTGCCTGAGAAACCTGCTGAGCTGCTGGCCAGGAGTTTCCCAGGTAATCATCTCCTGGCTGGAGCCTGCCGATGACACCCCAACCCTCTGCCTCTCCACTCCTCCCCCCCTATTCCATATAATCAAAACCCTCTGCCCTCCTCCTGCACTCATACCCCCTCCCAGATCCTGCACCCAATCCCCTGCCCCAGGTCACAACCCCCTCCTCCCTATGTCACAATGCAAACCCCTGCACCCCCTCCTCCACCCCAGTCCCCTGCCCCAGGTCACAACTTCCTCCTTCACCCAAACTCTCTCCCATATACCACACCCTCTCCTGCACACCATCCATTACCCTAATTGCCCTTCTGCACCCAACCTTCATCCCAGAGCCCACACCCCCTCCATTAATATCGTGAAAGAGTGAGGCCCTTGACCACTTTCCAAATTCTTCATCCAAAATTATTGCCTACCCCTGAACTAAGTGGATAGAGTGTAGCTACTAGATCTGCAATAAAGATAGAACAGTAGGGCCAAATACCACTGCTCTTGCAAACAGTGCAACCAAATCCTTAAAGAATGTAATGAAGATGACAGTTTAACATCGCACCCTAAACATGGCACTTTAAAACATCACAGTGTTCTTAGCCATGGTTTCCAAGATGCTAGCCACTAGTTACATGTGGCTATTTGGCCGGTTGAGTGTGACTAGTTGGCTCACAAAACGATTTACTTTTTCAGAATAATGTGGCTAGTTTGCTATAACTGGTGCAGCCATTCTGGGCAATTATTTAGCAGTATTTGTTTGCTTGTTTTTCAGTAACGCCTAAAGGCTCCAAACAAGAATCCACTGTGCTAGGTAATCTACAGAGAGACTTGGCTCCAGAAAACTTTCAATCTGCATATGAAACAAGAGAAAATGGGTGAATACAACAAATAGATAGGGGCTCACAATGTAACGGTGAAATGATAAGGATAAAGTAAAGAGAGTTGAAGGCCCAAGCCATGAAGTCCATTCTATTCCTGGACCTCCCTCTGGCTTGCTGTGTAACCTTGAACTAGTTACTTCCCCTTTTCGGTCTCACTCTCTCCACCTGTAAATTGGAATAATGATGTCATCTTGTTTGACAGAGTGCTTTGAGGTTTATGGAGGAACAGCACTATAAAAGAGACAAGCATTCATTTTATTTGCAATACTCCTATCATAGAGTATTCTCCTTGATATCATAAACTATATTCCAAAACACAGCACATGTTGCTATTCAGAGCTCACACCCCATTTGACCAACTTACAAATTAATCACTTTTTTTTAAAGCAATTTATGGCTTGCAAGTAGAAGCCCATTGAAATACTGATCTGAAGTCTTTATTGCCCTCTACGATCAATGCTACTAATTCTTTGAGTATTTTTACATACACAAGTGCATTTCTAGGCCTGGAGTCTCTGGTGTGTGGTTGGAAGCTGCTAATGGAAAAATCAAACCTTAACACTGTTTTCCATTTTGTTCCCTAGCTCATGGGATTCATTGCAGCAACACTGAGTGAATGAGAATCTTTCCCCTTGCCTCTCCAACCATTGCAAAAGCAGCCTTCATCTCTCAGGACCAAGAGTTTTGCAGACACCCTTCAAATATGACAAGTTGCTATGGAAACAAATGATGACAGATTAAGTTCCTAAGAGATTTCTGTGAATGTTAACTACACTCTAACCAGGTCAAAGGACAACGGTGATGTAACCAGGCTACTAAATTGTAAGTACAAAGTCAAACCCTTAGGTTGATGCTCCATTTCACTTACAATAAAGATTCACTCCATTCCAAGGGTCTCAACTGTACTATAGGAAGATGGCATCAGATCATATGAGACAGCTGTTAAATGTGGCCTTTGAAAAAGGGTGTGCTTTATCTTTATGTCTGTTTTGGCTCTTTCCCTCCTTTGATTGAAAAGAGGAGCAAAGTAGCAGCCATGTGTCTGGAGGGGTAAATTTGATTCTAAACCAATATTTTTATGTGTTAGGCTTCTGGGTTTTGTAGCAGATAGGGTTAAGCAGCATGCCTGCTATACCAGATAACATGCTTTTCTGGGGTTGATTCATACTAATTCATTACTATAATCCAGTATATGAACACAGTATGTGTTCATTATAGGATATTCCTTGTAGGTATTCATGGTTATCTGCAGTATTAAGCTGTAATGCAAGAAACCCACACACTTGTATCCTGTATGAACAGCTAAAACATATTAGTAGAGTAAGTTAGCATAAGCGACTTTTGTCCTAAATAAAATCCTTACCCAGCTGCCTCTAAGCTTTGGGGAACCAAACAGGGGAACTAAAACTATAGCTGTGTTCATCCATTGCCCACAACGAGTTGGTAACCATGAAATGGAGAGCAGAGCAGAAAAGTTGCTAGAAAGGTAATGGTTTCAGGAATGAGATAATGCTCATTAATGTGTGGTAGTAATAAGCGTCATAATGAACTAACCTACAGAGTGTACCCATAGATTTCTTAGGGTGAGGAAATAAAATATGGACATGGTAGGTTGGGCCAGAATCAAGCGATGCCAAGGTCCTATAAAATATCCCTGATGTAAAGTTAAAGAGATCTTTGTTCTTCTTTTGGTTCTGCTGTTGGTATTGGTGTTCTAGTTCTTTTTCACCTTCTATCAAGTATTAGCTTAGCTTTACAGCATGCCTTAGTCACTCATAGGAGTAAAAGTAACTTAAGTTTCTTCCTATTACAACTTGGGTCCCTGCCAGCTGTTTAAATAGCTCCCCACTGGCTTTTGCCTCAGCTCAGCAAGTTCTTGCTACTTAACCTCCTCTAAAAACAACCAGAGAAGTGTAAATAGCCCTTAGTGTAAATAGTATACATGACAATCATCTCACAGTGTAAGTGCTGTAATTTAGGGGATAATACATCATATTCTTCATCTACAGATGCTGAATCTCTGGTTTACATGCACATTTTTCAAATCAACTGTTACTATGAGCCACCTCCAGTATCTAAGAAATGTAGTTTTATGTCTCACGAAACCATCTCCAACATTAAAACCAGCAGTCACTAATAAAAAAAAAAAGCAAGTAGGAAACTTCTCATCTTTCCTTCTGATTCATTCAACATCTGCTGCTGCCCTTTGGAGTCTTTCTGATTTGTTTTCAATTAAAATGAAAACCCTGACATCATTTCTGATCTCTTTGCTATATTTTCTGTGAGCTCTGAGTATCTCTGATGCCAGAGCAAAAAAAAAAAATCCCGCAGGTTGTCTGCAATTAAATAACCATATTTATTAATATCCTTGGGACTCTTACCGAATAGAGATTAAAAATAAGGGAAAGCCTTCTACTCAGTAAGCTAAAATTATGGGCCAAACCTCTAGTTGGTGTCATCTGGCATAGTTTCAGCCCCCAAATGGAAATTTAGCTCTGGTCTACACTTATTTTGTATGATCTACTCCCCTTATTTTGAAATAACAAATGGAGCATCTACACAACCAATCCCGCTATTTCGAAATAAGGGGCTGGTTATTTCAAAATAATAACTCCTGCTTTCCACATGGAGTAATGCCTCTTTCGAAATATATTTCAAAATAGCGGTCGTGTGGATGCTCCACTGCCGCTATTTTGAAATAACTACTCTCCAGAATCATTCAAAGTAATTACTCCCCAGTGCTCCCTGGGGCTCTGTGTCGAGGAAGTGCATCCACATGAATGGAGCCTGCCTTGAACTAATTTTGAGACTTCCCTGTAGTGTGGACACATGATTCGAAAGAGTTATTTTGGGAGTAATTATTTCAAATGCAGTTATTTTGAAATAATTTACTAGTGTAGACATGCCCTGAGAGTGAAATTGAGGGGGCCAACATCAGTGCCCAATACCATTTAAATCTTACTTAAAAGACATTTCAGAGACTTACATGGCATGACTCTGATGAGTGAATTCCACTCTCTGAACATGTGCAAGCTCCTCTCTTTCCTTTACAAGAAAACTCAGCTGTAATTAATAGAGGAAAAAATATCTTTACATGGAATGTCAGAAAAATGAGCAAGTTCCACTGCTGGTGTAAACTATACAACTTCTCTTGCAAATAATTCAGCTTCCACTTGCAGAAGTTCTGGACCGGTATCTTCTACAAATATCTCCAGGAGCCATGTGTTGGAGAGCCCTATTGATTGGCTTGTTAGTCTAGAGGCATGATTCTCATTTAGGGTATGTGAGGGCTTGTGTTGAAATCCTGGACAATTCTTGACCCAGCTTCCTGTGCAGTTGTGATTACACCTCAGGGGGCTAGTTTTTGCTTTAACCGCTGGAAGGAATTGCATTGGGTTGTTGTGGAATCTCTATCATTGGAAATATTAAGAGCAGATTAGATAAACATCTATCAGGGATGATCTAGATCGTGCTTGGTCCTGCCATGAGTGCAGGGAACTGGACTTGATGACCTCTCAAGGTCCCTTCCAGTTCTAATGTTCTATGGTTCTATGATTCTATGAAACATCAGATCATTCAGTGTTATAATAAGTACATGGTTGGGTATCACAGAAGGCAGGAATCTTGAAAGGTGCTCGCCAGGAATTTTTCAATTAACTATTTTTTTTTCTGAAAAAAGTCAGTTTGTCAAAAATGAAACTTCTCATGGGAAATAGTTAGATAAACTAATTCTTGACTCAGAAGGTTTTTTAATAAAAAAAAAACAACCCTGTTGAAGTTGTCAAAACACCTTGTATCCACATTTTGTAAGTGTATTTTCTGTACAAATTGACTGGTTAGAAATTTAAGGTAATTGTAGCAGCATGTAAAAATAAAAAAGAAATAGAACAGTTTAAAATGAAATCTTTCAATTTAGTTGAATCAAAATGTTTGCATTTTCAGTTCAGAGATTTTCAAAATATCATTTATTTTTTTCCCAAGAGAAGGGGGGGAAATAGAAATCTTGAAAATTTGTACAGAAGAGGAAAACCATTTCCTGTCCAGTTCTACATGTGACCCATGTCTAAGGAAACGTCTTGTCACCAGCTATTTCTACAATACACAGACACTGGGATTCATAGATTTGAATGCTAGAAGGGACCACCGTGACCATGTAGCCTGAAGTTTTGTATAACACAGGTCATAGGACTTCCCTGAATTAGTTCATGCTTCCAATCCAATAGGATTAAACGTCTCATTCATATTTCAGATGTTCTCCTCTCATGCTGATGGAGCACAAGAAGCTCTTGGCATCTTGGGGAAGGAAAGATAAAAAAAACAAGATGACATGTGCCTTTGTTTTTCATAGTAGCATAACAAAATCTGCCTTTTTGGATACAGGCAACAAGATGGCGGATATGAGGTAGAAGTAAACATTTTTTTTCACAGTACCACTAACACACAAATAAAAGCCAATGTAACTGCTCTGTCTGCATTCTTAAATGTACCTTAAATGTTAGGGGAATGTGCTATTATTGGGCAAGCTCCTCAGATGATTTAAATTAACATAACTCCATTGACATCAACGGTACTAGGTCAGTACTTAAGAATCTAGTCCTACACACCTCGTTCTGAAAATTTGTGTTTCTCATACACAATCTCAGTACTTTGAGGAACTGACTTTGAGATGCAATCATGAGATGCATAGAGATTTTAAGGATCGCTATCAGAGGGGTATCTGTGTTAGTCTGAATTTGCATAAACAGCGAGAAGTCCCGTGGCGCTTTATAGACTAAGACTATAGAGTTATTGGAGCATAAGCTTTCGTGGGCAATGACCCATTTTGTCAGATGCATGTAGTGGAAATTCCAGAGGCAGGTATGAATATACAGGCACATAAAAAGAAGGGAGTACCAATCAAGAGGAAGGCCAGAGATAATGAAGTCAGTTCAGTCAAGGAGGATGTGGCCCACTTCTATCAGCTGCCTTCTCTGGCCTTCCTCTTGATCGGTACTCCCTTATTTTCATGTGTCTGTATATTTATACCTGCCTCTGGAATTTCCACTACATGCATCTGATGAAGTGGGTCTTTGCCCACAAAAGCTTATGCTCCAATACATCTGTTAGTCTATAAGGTGCCACAGGACTTCTCGTTGTTTATAAGGATCACTATGATCATTTAACCTGGGCTCCTGCACAACAGTCTGATGTGTTTTAGTTGCTAAATATAGTGAAAATACTCAGAAGAAACCAAATTGCTTCTGTTACACAATCCCTATATGGGCTCCTTATTGAATAACTAGAAGATTTACCTGGCATTGCTCTGGTCTTTAACTGAAATAAGGTTTGTTTTTCTTCGTGTAACTCGTTGTTCTGGGGCAGAGGATGAGGGGTTCAGTATGCAGGCTGCCCCAGGGAGAGAGGACAACCTCTACAGTCTCTCACCGAAGCAGTGGTTTGGTTCCCTTTGTGTATAATGGGGCAGTGTGCATGTAAACTTGTGTGCTTACATGCTGTCTCTGGGACATTTATCTTAAAGTCTTCTCTGACTGTGAGGACCTCAGTAGTCATAGGCAGTAGGGTATCAGTTCTGGATAGATGCTGTTACTCGTAGAAACACTGTTAGCAGAATTCTGTTCAAGTCTCAAAATGTAAGTCGGGTCTAGGTATTGATGCTTCCTCACCCAACATTTGGGACTACTGGAATGTCAGAGTTTTTATTCAACCCATTTTTAGATAAACAGGACCCTGGTTTCAGGTTTGAGACCTAGGTCCAGATTTTAAAGCCACCCAAAGCTGGTTAGAGTTAGTTTCTGATTCATGCTTTACATGCTTCATGCTTACACTGCTGACATTGTCTCTCCTGGGGGTCCAACACCAGCAATGCAGGGTTCACTGGCTTAGCCGCCACCTACACACAAGTGGGTGTGGCCTAAGCAGAGGAACCCCTACAACTATCAGTTCAGCCCTACAAGCATGGAGCCCTCTGTGTAATCAAGGGGAGCGCGGAGTGTGGTTTGACTGTTGGATTAGAACATACAGCATGTGCTGTTCCATTGAGTATTACAAGTTTGCTAGTGCTTGGAGAATTCTACAGTTTGCAGGACTTTTCTCCCTAAGTGGAGCTCAATGCAGCCTTGTTAGGTTCTGAAGTATAGTGTAACTCTAGGACCTCCTAATACCCTGTTGCTTCTTGTTTAGTTCCTGGCATACACAGAGAGATGTTAGATACAAAACCATGACTATTCTTGCTAAAAGCAGTGTTACACAGGGCCCTTCATTTCTTAGAATTAGGGATGATGACACACAAGAACCCCAAAACAAAGAGAGACAAAGAAGCCTATAATTCCAAAACACTGCTCAATTACAACACTTTTGCATGCCAGATAGTAAGGATCCTGACCCCTGAAACCTCTCCCACTTGGAAAGAGATTTTGTGTAAAGATTCACACTGGCTACGTCTACACTATGAGTTTTCTTGGCAAAAAATATGCTAATGAAGGACTCATTTGCATGAGTCGTGATCTCATTTGCATATTTTCTGTTGATCCGTTTTTGCACTGGGGTTTTTGCACAAAAACAAGCAGTGTGGACGTTTTCTTTTTGCACAAAAACCGCCTTTTTCCGCAAGATTGGTATAACATAAGGATCTTGCGGAAAAAGGGGGTTTTGCGCAAGAAGAAAACATCCACACTGCTTGTTTTTGCGCTAAAACCCCAGCACAAAAATGGATCAGCAGAAAATATGCAAATGAGATAGTGACTCATGCAAACGAATCCCTCATTACTATATTTTTTGCGGAAAAAACTCGTAGTGTAGACGTAGCATAAGGCTATTACTCTGACCTTTAACTTTCTCTTCTGTGCCTGACCTTCGGTGCTCCTTCTTAAACATCCATCAACAAACTGTCAAACAGAATTCTCCCTTAATTTCCTCCCTGAAACCTTTCTCTTCCTCTGGATCACCTCCAGAGCAAGGTGGAGTAAGTCATCCCAGACCTCAGGCATTTGAAATATATCCTGAGTCAGTGCTGATAATTATAGCAATCGAATAATCAGTCCAGAAATGTAAAGGTTTCGATATTTTCTGATCAGGAAGACAGCTAATGTACTTAGAATTAGTTTATTAAGGCTATTTTGCAAACTCTCCTGGTATCACTTTGCATTCTCGCCCCTTAAATCTCTGTCTTTCCAGATAACATTTCAATATTGGGTCAGATTATGAATATTAAAGGATTTCCAAAACCCACGCTAATTTGAAACAGCAAGTGCTGTGCGTCGCAAATGGCCTGAGCTCTTTAAGCCTCCTCTTCTGTGTGACTCATCTGCTTCCAGAGAATCAGGTCATGAATTTCTCTTCTTTGCAACTCAAGTGAGATCCCCGAAATATCAAGTCAGGAGCATGTACTTTTTTTAACCCCTCTTTTCTAACACTTTTAAAAGCAAATCTATAGTGTGAGCAGCTCAGACGACTGACAATGGCCCAGAGACTGGGATGCTTTCTCCACAGATCAGGCGTAATTCTCACAACAGCAACGTTTCCCTCGACTCAACTTCTACATTGACCTAGTAAGACATCCTGTAGGGGCAATATGGTAGCTCTGTCTCCATGAACCAATGATCACTCCCTCAGCCTCCGGCTGAGACTCACAGAGAATATACCAAGTGGTGCCAAATGAGATGTGTTTTTATGAGGCAGACACCTGTCCATTTGTACCAGACCAATATAACCATGGGCATCAGCCAAAGCCTTTTGAAATCAATGGAAATACTTCCCTGAGCTTTGGATCAGATGCCAGCCAACCGAGGCCAACACCACTAACACATCTCATTGAAATTCCACCCTACACCACCTGTTTTGTTACAAGTGTGGGAGGGATCACAATGTTGGAGTTAAAAAAACGTTTGACAAGTTTCCATCTGGGGCCCTAATTCCACTTAACCAAGAGTGGGAAGACTGAGCAACAAATTGGGTGAGGTAATGTCTTTGATTGGACCAGCTTCTGTTGGGGAACGAGACAAGCTTTCGAGCCACACAGAGTGGAGTATCAGGGGATATGGCTGGGGGAAGGAGAACCTACTTTTGGCTGCCTTTTCTCTCTGTTGTACTTATCAGCCGAATTCTGAGGAAGCACTGTGAGTTGCAGCACACTCAAACCCCTTTGCATAGTTTCTAATTAACCCTCTCTTTGTTTGACCGGCTAAACAAACAAAATGTCTTGCTTACATTTCAATTAGCTGGCCTTTTGCATGGCTGAGGATCTAGGCAGCCCCTTGCCTGGAACTCTATTAGCATTTAAATGGAGGTAGGTCAGGGTCACATGGCATAGCTCCCTTGGATAAAGCAGGACTAATGATCAAGGGAGGCAGGGAAGCATAAAAATCATGGCAGGTCAATACAGAAAGCATAAAAACTAGATAGCACGTGGTCACACCCATTTTAAAGAGAGGTCAGGTGATGCTGAAGGTCACATGTGAAATTAAATCAGGTCACTTTGCTTCTGCCCTCCTCTTTCCTCCTTCCTTAAGGACAAATCCTGTTCTCATTTACAACAGTGTAAATGTGAATTTGTCATGCATGCCTTGGACACAGTAAACTGCAGGAGAGACTGGCTACAGAGCCTCCTTCGAGAGACACACCAGAAACGTATCTTCCAACATATCTTTGAGTATAATGTCGGTTTGAAGATAAAACAAAAGACAGAACTATGTAGCACTTTAAAGACTAACAAGATGGTTTATTAGGTGATGAGCTTTCATGGGCCAGACCCACTTCCTCAGATCAATATGTGGAAGAAAATTGGCACAACCATATATACCAAAGTGACACAATCAAAAAAAAGTGAACACATATAAAAATGAGGAATCAGGTTTAAGAACAGAGGAGGGGGGGGGGGGGGGAAGGTTAGTGTCTGTGAGGTAACGACATTAGGGGTGATAATTGGGGAAGCTATCTTTGTAATGGGTGAGATAATTAGCATCTTTGTTGAGACCCATACATAAAAGTGTTAAATTTAAGCATGAATGACAATTCTGAAGCTTCTCTCTTAAACCTGATTTCTCATTTTTATATGTGTTCACTTTTTTTTGATTGTGTCACTTTGGTATATATGGTTGTGCCAATTTTCTTCCACATATTGATCTGAGGAAGTGGGTCTGGCCCACGAAAGCTCATCACCTAATAAACCATCTTGTTAGTCTTTAAAGTGCTACATAGTTCTGTCTTTTGTTTCAGCTAGACCAGACTAACACGGCTGCGTATCTGTCACAGTTTGAAGATAGTTTAAATAAGGTCTGTTGCACACAGCACCACCTCGTGGCCAAATGGTATAATACAATTTAGTATTCCATTACAGAAGTGACTCCAGATTCATGCTGACATCCATACGATTTCCTACACTAGATCAAACCTCTCATACAACAGGTGCACCTGCTTCCCTAATTGGCCAATACTTGACCATTTGGAGACAGGGGAAGGAAAAAAGCAGCACATGCCCAAATATTCTGTATTATGCACAGTTAAGCATGTCTACAGTAACGAGATCGACCCTCTGGAGGTTGATCTTCTAGCACTCCATTTAGAGGGTCTAATGTAGACCCACCAAATCGAACACTGAGGGCAACGCCTGCCGGCTTCCAGTACCTCTCGTTCCTCAAGGAGTAAGGGAAGCTGACAGGAGTATGTGCTCCCGTCGGTCTCCTGCTGTTTGGATGCCATCACAGTTCGGGTTAAGGTAAGCCAACTCCAGCTGCACATTTTGCGTAGCTGGAGTTGCATACTTTAAACCAATCCGCATGGTCTCATATAGACCAGGCCTCTCATCAGGGATCTAATTCTTTATTGCCTGGTCCGTTGGGCAGTCCCACTTTTTCACTGGTTTTTTAAGATTGTATAAAATCAATTGTTCCCGTTCCCTTACACCAGCGGTATCTTTTCATAACTAGCCAATTTCCATAGGGGTCTGAGCTGTAAGCCTGCCAGTGGGAGTTTTGCGCTGATTTCAGCAGAGGCTCTAATAGACTGCACAAGGTGCAAGGCCTTCAGGAATCAGGTTGTAAGATAGGATAAACTGAACATTAAAAAAGGATGATTTAATTATGGAGAGACTGCTATGCCCCATCTACCAAGCCAACCACTTTATCCATGATACTTAATATGCCCATTTTCAAAGTATTCAAGCACTTTGCCATCATGAAGGCATTTATTCTCACAACACTTCTGTGGGGTAGGGCAGTACTCTTATCCTCTTTGTATAAAGAGGCTAAGTGATGGGTCTAAAATCACACAAGAAGAGCATGGCATCGCAAGGCATTGACCCTGAATCTCCGGCACCTTGTGTTCTTATGCTCACCACCTCATCACTCTTCCTTGTGGTGTGGTGTCCCATGAGCTCCTGTTTTCCAGTGACTCTTTCCTGTTTGGTAGCATTGGCTCTCCTACTACTAAACTGGTCTGATCCTAGGAGTTGGAGCCATTTGCTCAACAGTTCACTGCTGCAATCGGCTGTGCAGTTGACTCTTGCATACTGGTCCAACCTCATTCACTCACACCACCTCACCCATCACTGATACCAAGTGACTCACTCACGGTCCCCATCTGTCACCAGTTGCCATAGCTTAACATGCACTGTTGTGTCAGGTGATTATGGTGTGGTAGCCTGGAAAATGACAACCATGGCATTTTGCCCTGAGTTCAAATATATTTTGGCAGAGACGTAATCACCTTCTTGGAGGCAATCACTCCCTTTCCCCGTTTGTCATTCTTGTGCTTACATTGTACACCATTCCCATGTTGGATCCATTATGGAAAATCAGAAAGTTACAGACACTGTGACTCACTTAAACAGGGAGACAGAACGATAGTGTCGAGCTGACATGGAGCTAGCTGCCCTGCCTCAGCAAGATCTCCAGCACCACAGAAACACAGAATCATAGAATGCTAGAACTGGAAGGGACCTCGAAAGGTCAGATCCAGTCCCCTGCCCTCACTGCAGGACCAAGCACCTTCTAGATCATCCCTGAGAGATGATTGTCTAAACTGCTCGAAAATATGGATGGAGATTCTACAATCACCCTACACAGTTTATTCCAGTTCTTAACCACCCTGACAATTAGGAAGTTTTTCCTAATGTCTAACCTCAACCTTCCTTGCTACAATGTAAGCCCTTTGCTTCTTGTCCTATCATCAGAGGTTAAGGAGGTACTTGAAAACTGCTATTATATCCCTCTCCATCTTCTTTTCCAAACTAAACAAACCCAGTTCTTTCAGTCTTCCCTCATAGCTCATGTTTTCGAGACCTTTAATCATTGTTTAGACCTCCGCCGTATGTTGAGAAATCACATCTGCTGCCACATCTCGGAAGGAAGGAAGCTTTATGAGTGCCTCCTGGAGGCCTGCCATACTGGCTGGTGTGGAGGAAGGACAGGAGAGGCATGGTATCACCTCTTCATCTTCCTCTCTGCCCCTTTTGGTATTGGGGTGCTATGGGATCACAGCCCTTCCCATTGCCAAGGAGCAGTGCTATCCCAAGCACAAAGACTGCTGTTGTGCCCTTTGGTCTTGTGTACCCTTAGGAACATTTCCTGTTCCATTGTTCTAGTATAAACAGTGCTTCAAACCTGTGGCTCAGGCTGGAGATAGAGCTCTGAGGAGGAGATCTCAGAGACCTCTGTAAACTTTAATTAACCCACCCATCTGTAAGTTAGTGTAGGTAGATACCACTTCACCCATTTAACAGGTGCAGAAACTGTCTGTCTGTCTGTCTGTTTGCATGCTTTTCTGTTTATTCAAGAACTCCTCCTAAACACTAAGGCTACGTTTAGACTACAAGCCTCTTTCGAAAGACTACAACCAGTAGTTTCGAAAAAGCAAGCCGCTTTTTCAAAAGAGAGCACCCAGGCAGTCTGGATGTTCTCTTTCGAAAAAGCACAGTTTGCGTTACATAGCACCTTTTTTCGAAAGAGCACTTTTTTTGAAAGACTAAAACAAGGTTTTCCGCGGTCGAAAAAACTGCTGCATTCTTTTCATTTACTTTTGAAAGAACGCAGCAGCAGTCTAGACATAGGGGAAGTTTTTTCGAAAAAAGGCCACTTTTTTCGAAAAAACCCTGTCGTCTAGACACACCTTAAGAGTTAGGACCACCATATTTGGTGTACACTTTCCTCTTATTGTAACTCATATTGGTTGTGCCAGGACAATGGGATGTGCTTGGATTGGGATTGGTTCTCATAAATCCATACAGAAAAGAGACAGAATCACCAGGCAGGTGAAAGAGGCTGGCTGGGAGTGCACCCTCTTCCCCCCCACCCATGTGGGACAGCCTCAGCTCCCGAGCCTCCTACTCCCTAACTCCAAGGTGCCCTTTTGGGATGATGGAGGGGGATGCAGCTACCTCCCAATTCACACAGGAACATTGGTGACTGTTCCCCTTCATCAGGGAGTGAAGGGAAAGTGCACAGTTTGCTGCATTCCTCACTCTGGCTGGGGAGCGCAGGGGGCAAACAAACCTGTACCTGCCCCAGCCAGCGGACATTGACAGGAGCTGCAGTAGCCAGGGGAAGGTGATTCTCACCTGCCCCAGGCTGCTGTGGTGAGAGAGGGCTGGGGTTGCCCTCTGTCCCGGGGGCAGTCTGCATCCTGAACCCTCATCCCCTGCCCCACACAAGAGCAATGATTTAAATGAAGCTTGTGCCTTTTCATTTTATTTTCCAAAAATAAAAAATTGAGTCAAGCACCTGAGCAACACAAGGTAAATCTTCTCGTTATTAATAATTGTGTGGTATATCCATTGCCTAAGACTTCTCTTCTGTAATGAAATAGGAATCCATCGCTTTTTCAGCACAGACAAGCAATTACCTTGTGGAGTGGTCACAGTGTCTAATTTTTATCAGAGCTGAGCAAATCACTCACAGCAAATAATAGATTTGTTGTTCTGGGTTTGTATGGCACCTAGTGCAGTGGAATCCTGGGACACAACAAGAGCTCCTAGGCATTACATAATACAAATAATAAAATAACTAACAGAGACTTTCATTTTGCTTTTGAAGTATGACAGCAGAGCATGATTTCCTTTGGTTTTGAATTATTCATTGGTTTTTTTCATGTGAATTTAGTTTTTACCCATTTTCTGCAGAACCATCAATTGTCAATGTGTTGGTAACAACTGACTGGCAACAGAAATCACTTGCTATCAATTATATTCCCTGATTGGATGAGCATACAAGAAACTCCACCCTCAATATTCAAGCATGCAACATTAAAATTCAGTTTCTTTCAATATTATGCATGTGGCTTTGAAATTCAGTTTATGTGCAGGAAAAACTCAGTTGCTATAAGATACAGAAGCAGGCAATCTTTGTATTGATTCAGTATATGTCCCAAGTTGCAAATTTAAGAAGACCCATCCATGTACCTCTGCTCTACCCCAACAATAAATCCCTTTCCAGAAATGCAGCTATCCATTTTCCATTCTCCCTTCACCAATGTGGGTGGAATTTAGCCTACCTCCCACTCCTGAGTACCTCACAGAGGTTATTTATTTGTAACATCCTTGGTGGTCTCTGGATGAACCCGTGAACAAATCCATGGAACGTGCAACTATTTTTTATCTGAACCCAGAGAAGTTTTCCTGTCCATTTTCTTTTGTACATTTTGCCAATGTTTGGCTTGTCTGGGAACTCTCCCACCGTTGCATGATCATCTGTGAAGTACCCTGAGGTGGTAGTAGTGGTGAAAGCAGCAGTAGAGCTGAATGAAAACCAAAAAATTGATATTGTGGATATTTTTCTCAATTATTTTCTCCCCCAAATTTCCCCTCCCCTCATGCTTTGGGTTCTCCCCATGCTTCATCTACCCTACCCCATCTCCTTTACCTCCCCATTTCCCCCTTCTCCTGTTCTCCAGGGGAAAACAATAATAAAGGAGAGGTGCCAGTGACAATGAAAAATTCTCGACTAGGGTTTTCAAAACCATCAGTAGTTCTCAGCCCTTCCAATACTGGGACTCTCCACCAAAATCCTCTATTTACTTAAGTTTGAGACAAGATCGTCTTCCTACTTAGGAGCATGAGACAGCTAATCTGGAATACCTGTTTGTGACCATCAGATTAAGAATCCATGGCCCAAGTGACTTTGGATGGACAGTCCCCATTAAAATGAATGGTAATGATGCTTCCAAAGGTCCCAGGGACAAGGTGGGTGAGGTAATATCTTTTAGAGCACCCCCTTCTGTTGGTGGGCTTTGGAGTTACACAGAGCTTTTCTCCAGGTCAAATACCCATGATAGCTTTGGAGGTCTAACCTGCACCATACCTCATCTTGAGGGTTGTCTATATGGGAAATTTTTACCAGTTATAGTGTTATGATTATGTTATAGTTAAACAAACAGACCTTTACTCTGTAATAAAAGACTCTACACTGAAGTTAAAACAGTATAAGTGGCTTTTTCTGTTTGGCTTAAACCTCTTGCAAAGTGACTAGTGCTAAATAAACAGAATGGTTACTTGGAAATAGGAGTGCCGTACATGGACCAGTTCTACACTAGACATGGAAGGCCAGTTTAAGGTATGCAACTCCAGCTAAGTAGAATACATAATTGGAGTCATCTTACCTTAAGCTGAGCTTGGTGATGTCCATACAGAGGGAGGCCGAGGGGAGCAAACACTCCCATTGGCTTAGAATCAGAGAATCATAGAGCTGGAAGAGACCTCAGGAGGTCATCAAGTCCAGCCCCCTGTCCAAGGCAGGACCAATCCCAACTTTTCTTACTCTTCGCAACTGTGAGGAGTACAGATGCCATCCGCACCTGCCCTCAGCGTTCAATTTACACATCTACACTAGACCCACTAAACTGAATGCCAGATCAACCTCTGGAGTGTTGTTCTCCCAGCAAGTATAGATATGCCCATAGAGGGTGAAGCTGGCATAACTGTATCTGTTTATATTGACACCTTAGCTTACCCTGGTATAGGCTTTCCATGTAGACAAACCCATAGATTAACCTTTCCCTGAATACCTACTAGACAATCAGCTTAGAAGAGCTTGCCAGGAAAAGACATCTTACCATATGTCTGCACTTCAAGCTGGAGGTGTAATTTTCAGCACAAGTAGACATACTTGATCTAGCTCTGATCCAAAGTGCACGCTAAAACTAGAAGTGCTGTCCCCATGGTGCAAGGGACCAGCCATCACTGCAATCTTGGCCTTGATTGCAGTGTGGACAGCAGCTGGAAATTGTACTTCCAGCTCTAATGTAAATATATTTACCCCTAGAAAATAGCTTATTTGTCAGAATGTGAGTTTCTGTTGACTAACTCCATGAAGCTCCGTGACATTCCAATGGATTCTCCGTCTTGTCTATTTCATTTTCTCCCCTTCCCAGTTGCATTGTGCCATTCTTATTTATTTCTTTCAAATGAAGAAAGAAAAGAAAATCACATTGCTTTCAACTCACTTGGGAGCTAAGCCTCATCCAGGTAAAATGAGATGATGGGGCATTTGTTTACCTGTCAGCATGTGTACAAGACAGAGAGGAATTACCTCTAATGATGTTTCCTTTCTTGGTAGTATTTAAAAAGGGCAAAACCATCATGGAGGTTATTCTTGGAAAACCTATATATTTCCTTGTTTGAACAGTGTTTATCTTGGCAATCGTGATCCTGCTCAACTGTCATCCCACTTCCTCCCCGGGCCCCAGAATATTGTTATTTTATCTGTGCTGCTTCCCCCTCCCCTCCTTCCTTACCCTTTTCACATCTATGTTTCCCCTCACTCCCTTTGAAAACTCTAGTGACTAAAATTAACTAAAATGTCAACATTTGCAATTCCGGAGCTTCATTTAAGCAATAAAAATAATAATTAAAAGGGTAAAACCTTAGAGAGATTTCTTCATTTTATATGGTTTGCCAGAGATGATACACATTCAGAAAAGCCAGTAAAAGAATTAATTAGAAACAGCTAAAGCTCAACAAGCTATGCAAGTTAATGAAGCAGAGAGGAAATGTCATCTTTGAGACCCAGAGCTACCTTGGCTTGGATAATATATACTCCTGCCTTACTCTCCTAACTAAACCTCTTTTAATCTCTCCTCTTTAAAAAAATCAATGCTAATGACACTGATTTACCAAGAAATGACAGGCAAATAAGACCGCAGGAGTTGCTCTTGTTTAATGGTTACTTTGTTCTGAAGGAAGGTGGCCAGTATTTCATTTTGATACATAAGTTTCATTTTTGCATTTTAATTTAGTCATTTAACTTATTTTTGGTGGTACACCTGTGGCTGGAGTGACACTCTGGAATGACAGCTTCTAGATGAGAAAATGAGTACAGTCACCGTACGGAAAGTCTCAGATGGGTAGCTGCGACAAGGAGTCCTGTGGCACCTTATAGGCTAACAGATGTATTGGCTCATAAGCTTTTCTGGGCAAAGACCCACTTCGTCAAATGCATGTGTCAGAGGGGTAGCTGTTAGTCTGTTACTTTAAAAATGAGCAGTCCTGTGGCACCTTATATTTTTGTTAGTCTCTAAGGCACCACAGGATCATAATAATAATATATGGAGATATACCTATCTCATAGAACTGGAAGGGACTTTAAAAGGTCATGGAGTCCAGTCCCCTGCCCTCACAGCAGGACCAAGTACCATCCCTGACAGATTTGCCCCCTCAAGGATTGAACTCACAACCCTGGGGTTAAGTAGGTTGATATACAAGCTACTGAGTTATCCCTCTCCACAGCATGGAAAGGTTACTTACTAGTAGCTGATATTCTTTGAGAGGCTTTTGTGTCCACTTCTGCAGGGACAGTTCCGGCTTTTGATACCTTGATACTATTCTGTTGTGTTGTGAGAGTGCCTAGGAGAACCAGTCATGGACTAGCAGTACATTTTGCTGGACGCAAGCTGCTGTACAAATAAAGAACACAAAGACTGCTCTTATACTGAACAGCTTACAATTCGTCCTGGCCTCCCAGACACTTATTCTGGGACAAGTGGAATATCCCAGTTTTTCATTTAATGAACCAACAGATTTAAACTCTTTTTTATTGTTATGATTAAGTCCTATTTCTATACAGAGTAGTTTGATCTGTGTTTACCAAGAACATGTTGCTCCTTGGAATAAATTTTCAGTAGGATGAATATTTTTTGAGTGAAATCAAAGGCATGAAGACAATAACAAACCTGATTATTTTTGCTCCATTTGAACATTAATGACACTTGCTCTCCTTTTCATGAGAAAAATATCCAGACGATATTTAATGGGGAGAAAAGTCCTTCATTCTGGGAAGTATGTCCTTGTTTCTCATGAACCAAGAGGGTCTTCTCTACACTGGGGAGCAGTGACTTTAAAAAGACTTGGGGATCATGTTGGATAACTACTTGAAATACTATTGTCAAAAGGGCTAATGTGATTTTTGAATGCATAAAGGGGAGAATCTTGAGTCAGAGTAGGGATTATATTTTACCTTTGCACTTTTCACTGGTGCCGTCGCTGCTGGAGTACCGTGTCCAGTTCTGCTTTCTACAGTTCAAGAAGAATGTTGACAAATTGGTGAGGATTCAGAGAAGAGCCACAGGAATGATGAAGGGTTAGAAAACCTGCCTAACAGAGATAAGCTCAATAGAATGAACTCCTTGGCTGTGTCTATACTGGCACGATCTTGCGCCAGAGCTATGCAAATGAGGCTCAGCGTGGAATATCACCGAGCCTCATTTGCATAACTAATGAGCCGCCATTTTTGCAGAAGAGGCTCTTGCGCAAGACGGAGCTGTCTACACTGCCCCTTCTTGCGGAGTGTAGACAGCTCCGTCTTGCACAAGAGCCTCTTCCGCAAAAATGGCGGCTCATTAGTTATGCAGATGAGGCTCGGCAATATTCCACGCTGAGCCTCATTTGCATAGCTCTGGCGCAAGATCGCGCCAGTATAGACACAGCCCTTGAGTCTAACAAAGAGAAGGGTAAGAGGTGACTTGATTCTACTCTACATGAGCAAAGAATACTTGATCCTGGGCTCTTCAATCTAGCAGAGAACAGCATAACACAATCCAGTGGGTGGAAGTTGAAACTAGACAAATTCATACTGGCAATAAGGGGTACGTTATTGATAAAAATAACTTTGAAATAACCCATTAGAATTACTTGCCAAGGATCATTCTGGATTTTTCATCACTGGCAATTTTCAAATCAAGATTGGGCATTTTATGGCCTGTGTTTTATAAGAGGCTTGACTAGATGGTTACAAATGCCCTGCTTTGGCCTTGAAATCTATCAACTTGTTCCATTGAAAGTCAGGTGGGGATTTATTTTATTTTTTCCCACAAACGCTTTGTCTGGCCAAGCCTAAACATGGGCCTCCTGAGGTAGTTTGGACAAATTATGTACCTTTTTGGAAACAGCAGTCACGAGGCCAGTATACCATGCGACGACCTACATATTAAAAAGGCAGAAAGTGAAGGTTGCAGATGCCTACGATTTCCAAGAAAACTTGTCGTAAATATTTCCCTTAACTTTTTTGCCATGGAATATCTTTGTTACTCTTTGCATGAAGAAGATAGCTTTTTGCCAGCCATTGTCGGCATCATTTCTCTCAGGGTGAGCTGTGCCTTTTTTTCCTCTTGTCCTTTCACACCACAGTGTATACTGGAAATGTTTAAGCCATGCTCACACACGGTGGTGAATTCAAAAGGCTAGTTATGCTGACAAACAAAAAAATACAGCACTGCCTTCTTTCCATGTTCACTGCCAAGCCATTATTTAGGGTGCTGGCAAATTGTTCCTTTACATGTATTTTATCAAACAGAAAAAAAAAAATATATAAAGAATACTAGTGGGGAAAGCTGGGCTTAATAGCATCACCCTTTCAGTGCTGCCTATATGAAGTCTCAGTGCATTTGCTGGATATATATTCTGTTCCAATTTGCACATCTATTTCCTTCCTTTAATAATAGGTTCTATTATGTCTATCTACATCCAAAGAATATAGGCTGATAAATATACAAACACAAAGAATACATTCTCGTAAATGAGGTATTGAAAGTATTTGTGATAGCCAATTGCACTCACACAGGTTTTTTTTCTTTTTAACCCAAGGCCAATTTTAACACGCAGGATACATCCCTATCACTCAGCAGCATAATTTGGATGAAACCATCAAACCGAGGCAGTGGTACATGCCAGAGTGGTATTTTCTCAGTGAGGAGGGACTGAAATATGAAGCCCGACTATGGTTTGTATGGTGTGAGGCAGCAGCACATGGCAATACCAATAGCTCCCACTGCCTCTCGGAGGCACTGGGCCACAAGCTGTGCTGGGAGACCACCCAAAGATGTAGCGGCTCTTACACCCATTAATATAGTTCAGCCAGTTCCACTCGCCCCATCCTTGTGGAAGGGAGGCATCTGGATCTGTCAGCACAGAGCTTCCCAAATAAATGTCAACAAAATCCTCCAGATTCAGCCTATATGGGTACATCTAGACTACAGGCTTTTGTTGACAGAGGCTTTGTTGACATGAGAGTGTAGACGCAAAGGACAGTGTAGATGCAATAATGCCTTCTGTCGTAGAATGAGGTTTACTGCCATCGACAAAACTGCCGAGTTCTGTCAACATTATGTCGACAGAACTTGGCGGTAGTGTGGACACAGGTATAGTTTTGTCGACAAAAGGCAACTTTTGTCAACAAAACCCTCTAGTCTAGACACACCCTGAGGCCCCTAGACTAGACTGGACTAGACTAGACTAACCACACACTTGACAACCTTTTGTGTTTTTATCCACATCTACATACTTGGGAGGGGAGTCCTGCACTTTTGTAAAGCCCTGTAGGCACTAAATACCTTTGAAAATCTGGTGCAGCTGCTGGGGCCCAGACCCACTGACACGGGGCGGGAGGGGGGAAGGAGGCAACTGCCCCGAGGCCTAGTGACTCAAAAGGCCTCCCAGATTCCACTGCCTCTGCCACAGAAGTGGTAGCAGCCAGTGACCTAGGCCCTTTAAATCACCTCTGGAGTACCACACAATGTGTCCTGGGTGGTTCTGAGGCCTGCCTTGTGACGGTAGCGTGGCACCAGGTGACGCAGCCCCGCCCCTTCCTCCTGATGCTCCATCCGCTTTCAGAAATGCAGAACCACCCCACCCCAGCCTTTTCCAGGGGCCCAGCAAGTCTGTCGGTGCCTCTGCTGTAGCCTTTCCCCACTGCCTCCCCATGCCAGAGCCTTTCACTGCCATGGGTAGCTCCATTCCACTGCAAGTGTAGACAAGGCCCAAGTGTAGTGTGTTGGACCGGCATCATGAGCTCACAACTTTTTTCTCCCTCATCTTGAAATGAAGTAAATCGAATGATTTCTTGATGAGGTATGTACCCTCTTCAAGAAAATAAGTATTGCCACATCACTCTGCAATCTGATCAAAAGACTTTAAAGCCTTTTTTCTCTTCATAAAGCATTGTCCCCTTTTACATTTACACATGATGAAAGAACTCATTTAAGCTTGAGAGCTCAAGTACCTTTTTATTCAACATCAGGTTTCCTCCCTCCCCCCGCCCCCTTCCACGTATCAGGTCTGTACTTCCTTCAAATTAAGATGTTCCTTGCAGTTAATTTTCTGTGAAAGGTAATCCTCATCTCGGCTCCCTCTTCCGGCAACATCAGCATTTGTTACAGTAAATAAATTTCCAGTTATCTTCAAATTCTACAACTATCAAGTTTTGTCCCACTACAAAATGCAATGAAAGGTTAAAGACTCCTGAGAACTAAATGATCCAAACTCAGAAGCATTGAATCCCCCAATAAATTATACAAAAGAGGCACCTGGAAGGATTCTTAACTGATTTTGCCACTCTGAATGCCTCCATTTCAATTAGAGGTAACCAAGAGGCATGACACCAGAGAGCAAAACTAATAATTTACATTGATGTCAAGAAAGGTTATTGGAGGTAAGGGGATTTTAGAGAAGCAAGGATTTCACGCAAAATTAATTAAAGTCCTCTTGTTCTCATTTTCAGTCCTTGACAGTGACCAGTGTAGTAGTGTCTTTAGCAGGTTATAATGCAACATTGTGAGCCACATTTTCAAGAGGCGGAACATAACCTATGCATGCATTGTGCTCCTATGCAAAACCGGTAACTACAGTTCTAAGTGGTAATAAACCTCAATGGCCCACTCACAATTTGTGTCTGAAAAATATTGTATCTATACACTTGCTCCCAGTGGCAAATTGTGGTATAATTGACGGGCTCATCTATACATGTATATTTTCATTCCCACTGAAGTCAATCGAGATACCAATTTATGTCAGGGATGATCTGGCCTGTGCATACTTAAAAACCTGAGCTTGGGCCTGTATTTTCTAAAGATTTTTATCCACAATTTATCTGTAGACTCAAAACATGCAAGGACGGCTTTCTGTGGGTACACCAGCAAATACAGAGGCTAGACCTTGTTGCAAGTGAAAATTATCTCCATCTATCTATTACATATACTTCCCCCATCAGAAACTTATAATTTCTCTGTTGCTTTCACTAACTCTCTCATTTCCTATCTTTGTCACATATTTCAGTCCATGCCTAACATGTTTGGGTCCTGGGAAGCTGAACGCCAGAAGAGTTATCCAGCAGTATTACAACCTATTGTGAAATCAAAATATGCTCTTTTACTGTTGCACTTGTAGATATGGATAAATGAAATTAATGGGTAACAGGTTTAAAACAAATAAAAGGAAGTTCTTCTTCACACAGTGCATAGTCAATCTGTGGAACTCCTTGCCTGAGGAGGTTGTGAAGGCTAGGACTATAACAGGGTTTAAAAGAGAACTAGATAAATTCATGAAGGTTAAGTTCATAAATGGCTATTAGCCAGGATGGGTAAGGAATGGTGTCCCTAGCTCCTGTTTGTCAGAGGGTGGAGATGGATGGCAGGAGAGAGATCACTTAATTATTACCTGTTCGGTTCCCTTCCTCTGGGACACTTGTCATTGGTCACTGTCGGCAGACAGGATACTGGGCTGGATAGACCTTTGGTCTGACCCAGTATGGCCATTCTTATGTTCTTATGTACAGACTGAGCCTCTCTAGTCTGGCACTCTCTGGTCTGACATCTATGGTCTGGCATGACTTTAGTTAGCTTGGTGTCCACTTACCATGGGTGTGGTCAAGTTTCCCGTAGTCTCATAAAATTTGTTTAAGCCACCAGTCCTGGCTCTCAGCATGTGCTGTGTTTAGCTATAATTTACCCCTGCATTTCTTCTAAAAGCCCAGTACGCAGTGGAAGTGTTGGTAATGCTGCTAGACAACATTGATCTCCTGTAGTTTGGCAAATTCTCTGGTTCGGCTCCGGTCAGGTCTTGAGGGCTCCGGACTAGAGAGGTTCAACCTGTACAAGGAAATATGCTAAAAGGAGAATTGCTATCAGAAAAGCATCTGCCTGAAAAGCTCAGCCTTTGAGAGCTATATTTCAGTTTTATTGTACATGACCCTTCCAATGAGAAATCCAGTGACAGGATCTCAGAATTTAGCTGCTAACTTCAAAGCATTGCACAAGACATTTTGGACTCTTTGAGGAATCCTTTTACATGAAAAGCCATAGTCTATTCTTGAACATGTGCTTACCGTAATGGGAATATGGCAAATCCGTCAGATGATATAATTTGGCCCCAAGAACTTTAGGAAGAACTCTGTGATAGTATAATCATGTTGCGTTTACACTATTTCATTTTCTGTTTGCAAAAGAATTAGAGAAAACACGGTTTGAAGGCAATGAATGTTAGGTCTTCTCAGAAGCATGCAGCAAATTTCAGAGCTATCACTCTGTCCCTGAATGCTCTTAACTCATCCCTTGGGTGTCAAGTTGAACTTTATAGGTATAGAGATAAGAGAAGGAAAATTCTATTTTTATTTCTGCCTAAAGGCCTGAACTGAGAACACAGTTCCATAGTGCAAGGTGCTGTACATACACATAGTAGGCCTCAAGTCCTGCCATAAGAAGTTTACAAGCTTAACAGAGAAGATAGACAGATGGTGGGAATGGGACTCTGGAACTCTGGTGTCAAATCTTAGATCTACTGCTGACTTCAGCAATTTAGATAATTGTATAGAGCAGATGATACTAAGCTGGGAAGGGTTGCAAGTGTTTTGGAGGATAGGGCCATAATTCAAAATTATCTGGACAAACGAGAGAAATGGTCTGATGGAAATAGGATGAAGTTCAACAAGGACAAATGCAAAATATTCCACTTAGGCTGCGTCCAGACTACATCTCTCTGTTGACAGAGAGATGTAGATTAGGCATGTCACAATTGCTAATGAAGCAGGGATTTAAATATCCCACGCTTCATTAGCATAAACATGGCTGCCGCTTTTTTCAAAACCAAGCTTTTCGAAAAAAATGGCAGTCTAGACGTGGAGCTGTCAAATATAAACCCTTTTTCAACAGATCTGCGTCTAGACTGCTGGGTTTTTTTTCAAAAAAGCTCCGTTTCGAAAAAAAGTGGCGGCCACGTTTATGCTAATGAAGCACAGGATATTTAAATCCCTACTTTATTAGCAATTTCGACATGCCTATCTACATCTCTCTGTGGACAGAGAGGTGTAGTTTAGACGTACCCTTAGGAAGGAGCAATCAGTTGCACACATACAGAATGGGAAGTGATTGTCTAGGAAGGAGTATTACAGAAAGAGATCTAGAGGGTCATAGTGGACCACAAGTGAAATATGAGTCAATAGTGTGACACTGTTGCAGAAAAGAAAAGAAAAGAAAAGAAACATCATTCTGAAATGCATTAAAAGGAGTGTTGTGAGCAAGACACAGGAAATAATTCTTCTGCTCTACTCTGCGCTGATTACACCTCAACTGGAAGACTAAATCCAGTTCTGGAAACCACACTTCAGGAAAGATGTGGAGAAATTGGAGAAGGTCCAGAGAAGAGCAACAAAAATGATTAAAGGACTAGAAAACATGACCTATGAGGGAAAGAATTAGGTTTGTTTAGTTTGGAAAAAAGAAGACTGAGAGGGACATGAGAGCAGCTTTCAAATACCTAAAGGGAAGTTACAAGGAGGAGAGAAAAAAAAATATTCTCCTTAACATCTGATGATAGCACAAGAAGCAGCTTACTTTGCAGCAAGGTAAGTTTAGTCTGAACATTAGGAAAACCTCCTAACAGTCATGGTGGTTAAACACTGGAGTAAGTTGCCTAGGGATGGAACTTGTGGAATCTCTATCATTGGAGATATTTAAGAGCAGATCTGATAGACATCTTTCAGGGATGATCTAGATGGTGCTTGGTCCTGCTGTGAGTGCAGGGGAGTTTCCTTGATGACCTTGATTCTATGATTCTTGGGTAATCTTAATCAGGTCACTCTGTGCCTCAGCTCCCCACTTCCGTGAAATGGGGATAACAGTACTACTCCAGCTCCTGTGGAAGTTTGAAGATAAATTCATAAATAACAGGGAGGTGCTCAGATACTATGGTGATGAGAAGCATAGAAGGACCTAGAGAGAGCAGGCAGAAGAATTTTGTCAGAATGGAGGAGGGTAACTAGTGTCCCCCAAGGGTCGGTCCTAGGACCAATCCTGTTCAACTTATTCATAAATGATCTGGAGAAAGGGGTAAGCAGTGAGGTGGTAAAGTTTGCAGATGATACCAAACTGTTTAGGATAGTCAAGACAGAAGCAGACTGTGAGGGACTCCAGGAAGATCTCACCAAGCTGAGTGACTGGGCAACAAAATGGCAAATGAAATTTAATGTGGATAAGTGTAAAGTAATGCACATCGGGAAAAATAACCCCAACTATACGTACAGTATGATGGGAGCTAATTTGGCTACGACAAATCAGGAAAGAGATCTTGGAGTTATCGTGGACAGTTCTCTGAAAACTTCCACACAGTGTGCAGCGGCAGTCAAAAAGGCAAATAGGATGCTAGGAATTATTAAGAAAGGGATAGAAAATAAGACCCAGAATATCTTACTGCCCCTGTATAAAACTATGGTACGCCCACATCTTGAATACTGTGTACAGATGTGGTCTCCTCACCTCAAAAAAGATATTTTGGCCTTGGAAAGGGTTCAGAAAAGGGCAACTAAAATGATTAGGGGTTTGGAACGGGTCCCATATGAGGAGAGGTTAAAGCGACTGGGACTTTTCAGTTTAGAAAAGAGGACACTGAGGGGGGATATGATAGAGGTATATAAAATCATGAGTGGTGTGGAGGGGGCCGATAAAGAAAAGTTATTTATTAGTTCCCTAAATAGAAGAACTAGAGGACACCAAATGAAATTAAGGGGTAGCAGGTTTAAAACTATTAAAAGAAAGTTCTTCACACAGCGTGTAGTCAGCCTGTGGAACTCCTTGCCAGAGGAGGCTGTGAAGGCTAGGACTATAAGAGAGTTTAAAGAGAAGCTAGATAATTTCATGGAGGTTAGATCCATAAAAGGCTATTAGCCAGGGGATAAAATGGTGTCCTTGGCCTCTGTTTGTCAGAGGCTGGAGAGGGATGGCAGGAGACAAATCGCTTGATCATTGTCTTCGGTCCACCCTCTCTGGGGCACCTGGTGCTGGCCACTGTCGGCAGACAGGATACTGGGCTAGATGGACCTTTGGTCTGACCCAGTACGGCCATTCTTATGTTCTTATGTCCTTCAGTACCTTGTTCTTGCAGTCCCTGCTAAGGCAACTCGCCCATTAAAGTCACCTGGAGTTTTGCCTATGAGAAGATTGCAGGACTAGGAATTTTTAATAGGCAATTGTAACCCCTATTCATTGAGGTATTTATGCATGCACTTAACTCTAAGTGCATGAGCGATACCATTGAAGTCAATACTTACATACCTTGAACCAGAGCCTTATGGAGCAGCTTGCATGAAGGTGTGTATAGGCGTGGGGGGGAGATAGAGCTGTTTTAAATTCTGCCTCCTCTGCCTTTCTGAATCTCCCTAAATGAACAGAGTGTTTTGCTTATCCACACTCTGTTTGGTTTGTAAAGCAAACTGAAATCTCAGTTTCACTGCATTTGACCTTGATGACAACTTTGTTGTTAAACTTTGCAAAGCTAACTAGGCTCTTGAGCCTGTGTTATGAAACCTTACACAAATAGCACCGAATACATGGAAAGAATACTAATGTATTTGTAAGCTGTAACTTGATGGCATGCTTTCCTGTTTTGGGGCCATTTGCAAGTTGCTTTCTGCTCTAATCCCTGCCACATGCCACTGTGCCAGCCAGTCCCCCATTCACACAATGACCGCAAATGGTATCATTTTGCAACTAATTTACTCGCTTAGTTTTGGCCATTAGTCATTCCCAATATCCTCAATCTGCAGGTAATTTTCCACATTATTAGTTACCCACCTGTCTTATTAAACTGGACTTTCTGAAACCCTGTGTGTCTACAGTTCTGCACCTTTAGATCAAGCAAATAATTGCCTGTACCTGGAAGGAAGAATTTAATAGGAAGATTGTAGTTGATTCCAAAAGTTAATAACTATAGCATCTGGTTTCTCTTTTAACATTTAAATGATAAATGTAGTGCTCCTGAAGAGGAGAAGAAAGTGAGAAGACAGAAGAATGAAATCTTATCATCTATAGGCCAGGTTAAATATAGATGGGCAGAAGGTAGGTTTTGCTTTTCTCCACTTAATGTACCTCAACCTTGACCCAAAGGGACCAATCTTTATCCCATTAAGAGAAAGAATTTCTCTGCACTGAGAAGATACTCGGCTTCTTTTTCAGTAAGCATGCCAAGTATGCTGTATTATGCAAAATCGTAGGTATCTTTGGTTGCTCTTAATGATAGGCTATAGTCGTTCAGAGATGTCTCAACTCATATCTATTCAGCCCTCTGTAAAACCATCTGCATGGGAAGCGTTTTCAATATTGCTAGATAAAACTATGTGTGTTATTTTCCAAACCAGTGCAGAAGATTAAAAAAAAAAACAGAACAGGGCTGTCCAGATATGAGATGCTCAGAGTTGCACTGGCACCTAGACAGGGGCCTGAGAGCTCAATGTACTTTGCATATAGATTGACTTTAAAAAAAACAAGCAAACATAAAGAAATAAATACACACAGCATTAGTGGATGCATTTTCCTTATTAGTCAAATAAACACATGCTTGCTGCTTAAGTTGACCTGCAGTGAAAACAGGAATCCCAACAGCTGTTCCAGAGGAACAGCAGACTTATGAGACTCATTAGTCTTAATGGATCACACATCTAGATTTAAGTGCATGGGCCACCCTTGAGGTGCGATACTTCTGATAACCATGGTGAGTACATTGGAGGGCTTTGTAATTAACCTACACTGCAGAAACCTACTAATCAAGGGTGTGTCTAGACTACATGGTTCCATCAACGGAGCCATGTAGATGAGGCAGGACGACAAAGGGAAATGAATCAGGGATTTAAATAATCGCCGCTTCATTTAAATTAAAATGGCTGCCACGCTGTGCCTATCAGCTGTTTGAAACAAGGCTTACAGGATCTGCCGACGAAGGGTTCTGGGGTTGGCAGATCCCCGTCTAGATTGCCACGCTGTGCTGACAAACAACTGATCGGCACAGCGCGGCGGCCATTTTGATTTAAATGAAGCAGCGATTATTTAAATTGCCGCTTCATTTCCCTTTTTCGAGTAAACTAATCTATATGGCTCCATCGACAGAGCCATGTAGTTTAGACATACCCCAAGAGATTCAGCCCCTAGAGTGTTATATGTCCCTTAAAAATGGCCGACTCCTGGACTGAACATAAGTACATAAGAATGGCCATAATGGGTCAAACCAAAGGTCCATCCAGCCCAGTATCCTGTCTGCTGACAGTGGCCAATGCCAGGTGCTCCAGAGGGAGTGAACTGAACAGGTAATCATCAAGCGATCTCTCTCCCGCCATCCATCTCCACCCTCTGACAAACAGAGGCTAGGGACACCATTCCTTACCCCATATTGGCTAATAGCCATTCATGGACTTAACCTCCATGAATTTATCTAGTTCTCTTTTAAACCCTGTTATAGTCCTAGCCTTCACAACCTCCTCAGGCAAGGAGTTCCACAGATTGACTATGCGCTGTGTGAAGAACTTTCTTTTATTAGTTTTAAACCTGCTGCCAATTAATTTCATTTGGTGGCCCTTAGTTCTTATATTATGAGAACAAGTAAATAACTTTTCCTTATTCACTTTCTCCACACTACTCATGATTTTATATACCTCTATTATAAACCCCCTTAGTCTCCTCTTTTCCAAGCTGAAAAGTTCTAGTTTCTTTAATCTCTCCTCGTATGGGACCTGTTCCAAACCCCTAATCATTTTAGTTGCCCTTCTCTGAATCTTTTCTAATGCCAGTATATTTTTTTTGAGATAAGGAGACCACATCTGTACGCAGTATTCAAGATGTTGGCGTACCATGGATTTATATATGGGCAATAAGATATTCTCCGTCTTATTCTCTGTCCCTTTTTAAATGATTCCTAACATCCTGTTTGCTTTTTTGACTGCCGCTGCACACTGCGTGGACATCTTCAGAAAATAACATGCATGATAGGACAACTTTTGAGTGACAGATTCCAACCAAATTGAAGCATCTGTTACCAAGTGCTACCATTTAACTACGTACTTTGAGAATGGATTTCAAGTGAAGAAGAAAACTGGTGTTGCCCCTTTGACCTTAGAGCATCTTTTGACACCATTTGACATAGTTACCTGCTATGCAAGATGTCAAGAGTTCTTCCCAGATAGTTGTCATAGCAATTTAACTGATGTGCCAAGGTACATGTTTTCAAGTGGCTCAGGGCCACAAAACCAGCACCTGGAGATTTCAGATGAATGGAGTCTCAGAAGACTTAGTTCAGGCACGAATTTTATTTAATGCTTTCACCAAACAGCCACTCCATTGATGAGTAGATCTTTTCTGAACACTGTTAAAGTCCTGGTCTTCACAGCGTTCCACAGGTTGACTGTGCGCTATATGAGGAAATACTTCCTTTTGTTTGTTTTAAACCTGATATGTATTAATTTCATTTCATGATCCCTAGTTTTTGTCTTATGGGTGAGAGTAAATAACTCTTCTTTATTCATTTTTGCACACCAGTTATGATTTTATAGACCTATATCTTATCCCCCCTTTAGCCTTCTCTTTTCGAAGCTGAAAAGCCCCAGTCTTATTTATCTCCCCTCATATGGCAGCTATTCCATACCTCTAATGATTTTTATTGTCCTTTTCTGAACATTTACCAAAGCCAAAATACCATTTTGAGATGAGGCATCCACATCTGAACACAGTATGCAAGAGGTGTACCATGGATTTATATAGAGGCAAAATATATTTTCTATCTTATTCTCTATCCCTTTATTAATGATTCCTAACATGCTGTTTGCTTTTTTTTACTGTTGCTGCACATTGAGTGGAGGTTTTCAGATAACTATTCACAATGACTCCAAGATTTCTCTCTTGAGTAGTAACAGCTGATTTGATCCCCATCATGTTATATGTATAGTTGGGATTATGTTTTTCAATGTGCATTACTTTGCATTTATCAACATTAAAATTCACTGCAATTTTGTTGCCCATTCACCTAGTTTTGTGAGAGACTTTGGAAGTTCCTCACACTCTGCTTTGGGCTTAACTATCTTCTTAGTATCATCTGCAAATTTTGCCATCTCACTGTTTACCCCTTTCTCCAGATCATTTATGAATATGTTGAATACAATTGGTCCCAGTATGGACCCCTGTGGGACACTGCTAGTTACCTCTCTCCATTCTGAACACTGAATATTTACCTCCTAACAAATTTTAAAAAGCTGGGATTTCACCCATTGTAGTTAACGGAATTATTCCAGCTTTAGACTGATGCAATCAATATCAGAATCAGGTCCAAAAAGCCTATTTGTGTTTGTCACAAGTAAGGTTGTATTTGCACAATTCTTGGAAGAAGATGAAAAGGTATATAATTGCTAAATATTATCCTTAATTGATGTTTGCACTGCACTCTCAGGTCTAGAGATAAATGATTCTATATGAATGCAAAGGGTAACTGCCAGTATTTCTCTAATCTTTTCCATACACGTGAGGATTTTTTTCATCTGTGAGTGGAAAAAAGTTTGTTTATGTGCACTGAGGCACATGCGAATGTGCACCACTAATAGAAACAAATAACCTAGCTCTGGGCACTCTACTAATAACACTTACCTCTCTCCGACCCCATTCTTTTCCCAGAATTCCTAAAAGTTCTGTGACATTTTGCACCAAACAATTGGTTGATATTGGACATCATTTGTAATTAGGGTTAGATTTACACTACAGAGCTCTCAAAAGACTAGGGTGTATCTAGACTACAGGGTTTTGTTGACAAAAGTGGACTTTTATCGACAAAACTATACCTGTGTCTACACTAGCGCCGAGTTCTGTCAACATAACGTTGACAGAACTCGGCAGTTTTGTCGACGGCGGTAAACCTCATTCTGTGAGGAATAACGCCTTTTGTCGACAGAGTTCTGTCGACAGAAGGCGTTATTGCATCTACACTGTCCTTTGCGTCTACACTCTCATGTCAACAAAGCGGCTTGCTTTGTCTACAGAACTGGATGTAGTCTAGATGCTCTTTGTCGACAGAAGCTTTTTCGACAGTATCTGTTGACAAAGCCTCTGTCGACAAAAGCCTGTAGTCTAGATGTACCCCTAGTGTAGGAACACGGTGGCTTTCTGAATGACATGGGCTATGCTGACAGAAACTATGTATAGCTACTACTATGTATAACTGCATCTATTTTAATACTCCAGTCATCTGAAGAAGTGGGTTGCACCCACAAAAGTTCATGATACCATCTACATGTTTTGTTAGTCTTTAAGGTGCTACTAGTTTATTTGTGGTTATTTTTACTTTTTCCTGCATATATTCTGTGGATTATGTCATTCTAGCTACGTTGGTCAGGTAAGTGGTTTGTTTCATACCCCTGCCTGACTGAGGCATGCGTTTTACGTGTAGATGAGGCCCGTGAAAAAACAGAGTGGTTCAAAATAACATCCCTGCTCTGTGGTCAGAATGAATGTAGGTCTTTAGAAAAGCGGAAACTGGCTGAAACAAAAAACCTTACTATATCCATAGGGTGAGAGTCTCCCCTGTGAAGTAGGGCACTACAAGGACCTATTTTGATATTATTCAATTTTTGACTCTCATTGCTCGCAAGGGTGGCACATGTAATAATGAGTATTTTATCGTGACCCTTATCCACTAGGAACTTGACTGTGATCATTTTGTTACAGCTCTCGAGCATCCATTAGCTAGTAAAGATTTCCTGCTAAATACACACTGTTGATCCACATGAAAAAAAAATCATGTTCAATTACCAATCCCTAAACAAGTTTTCTTCCATTGGGTTTCATGAAGGCCAAAGCTCTAATTGCTTCAAACACAGAACTCCCACTGAAATCAGCTAGAGTTTGGCTCAATTGCCGGCAGAGGTCCTTAATTCTGTAGCTTGACATAAAAATGCAGACTTCCCCTCCAACTTCACACATAACTATACTGACAGCATTCAGCTGTACTAATGGCTCTTCCCTGCTCTCTTTGTTCCAATCTGTATTACACCGTGTTCCACCCATTCATGCCTTTAGAATGTAAATACTTTGCACAGAGATTTATTATCTGTTCTCTTGACATCTGATCCAATGATGATTAAAAAGCTCATTGACTTTAGTAGGCATTGAATCAGGCCCTTATTAAAAAGAACCATGCTAATTAGGTAGAAGGGGGAAGCACTTTACTCTTGTGCTTTTGAAAATGCCATTGTAATCACATTAATAAAATAATAATAATAATAATAATAAATAATAATAATAATAATAAATAATGCTATTTTTTCTGACAATTTCTATAGAAAGTGAAGTATTTTAACTATTCTCAAATTCCTGACCCCTGGAAGTGGAGGATCACAAAGGATTTCAGTTTATTCGGTGTAGGTTCCTGCCTCCAATCCAAACATTATATTTTTCTGAGAACATCGACAAATGATGCCTTTTCCTCCCTGTTTCCTTCAAATGGCAAAAAAAAAAAAAGTTACCTTTTATTTACGAGTGATCATTTTTTCCTGTCTGTATTTTGACAAATAACATGACAGAAAATGATTAAGGGTCTCATTTTACAATGTGACTTGTATGTTATTTATTGTCAAAATAAAAGTCACTTTGTGAATTGAAGTTTGTAATCATTTCCTCCCCCTTCCCACTTTCAGGAAATGGTTTTGTCAAAAAAATGACGATATTGGAGAGTGCTGGTTTTGCTAATGACTAGTGAGGGTCCATATTGGACAAGGCGGGGGGAGGGAGAAGATATCACTACTTATTTAATAGGAAAATAGTATTAAAATTAGTACTCTTTGTGATTTTCACTTTCACTAGCCTCACTATAGTATAGTAGAATTTTATTATGGTTCTCACAGCATCCTGACTAGCTGCTGCATATGAGTTCAGGGAAATATAAGCTCCTGTGAATCTGTCCTCTTCTCCATCATGTGGAAACAGATGCAGGTTCTGATTTCTCACAACTGCCAGTAGTTATTACAACTGAGTTGATTCTGCCCCCACTGAAATTGATGATGAACCTGGTTGACAATGAATAAAAGTGGCCTTTTGAGTCTTTAAGGAACTCAGCTTACTGCCGAAGTAGCTTAGCAGCTGGCAAGAATGAGACCTCAGTTATCTTCTGCAGGGATAGAAGGAGGAAGTCCAATATGCTGGCTTTCACCATGAACACATGAAAATCAGTGCAAGCTGTGGATACTCAGGACTTCTGTAAGCCATGTTGCTCCGAGAGCTCAGACATGAATGTAGGTGCGTAACCAAGCAGTCAAGCTCAGTAGTGTCGCCCAGAGTGTTTTTCATCAAGGGATCTGAGATTGCTTCGCAAATAACCATTAGCTAAAGCCTTACCAGAGCTCTGTGTGGTATGTTTGTGTAGTGTTGTTAATATCTGTGTGGCACATAGAGAAAATAAAGCACAATGGCAAAACAGACATGGAGGAGAAAGCAAGAACCCTTGTTCCTGGTTCCCCTGCTCCATTCGCTAAGCAAAACCGCCCCTCTGTGTAATAGCGAAAGAGGAATGGAATAGGTGAATGAGCCTGTTATTAAATCCATTGACTAAAACTGTTCTTTAACTTTTGTTCCTATAAGTAACTGCATTTCAAAAGTGTTGGAGAAATGATGGGGGTTTTATTATTTATAATTAGTTATTATTAATTATTATTATTACATTAGAGCCTAGAGGTTCTAATGTAGATCACAATCCAGTTGTGCTCTGTAGTGTACAAACATATGATAAAAGAGAATCTTTGTATTGAAGAGCTGACTGTCTAGGCCTTGTGTACATGGGGATAGTGTACCAGTTATATTAGTTATACCAATGTAGCGAGGTAGACATCTATATGGCTACGTCTACACTGGCAGCTTCTTGCGCAAGAACTGTTTTGCGGAAGAGTTCTTGCGCAAAAAGTCTTCCACAAGAGCACGTCTACACTGGCATGTGCTTTTGCGCAAGAGATGTGCTTTTGCGCAAGAGCATCCATGGCAGTGTGGACGCTCTCTTGCGCAGAAAGCTCTGATGGCCATTTTAACCATAGGGGCTTCTTGCACAAGAAATTCATATTGCCTGTCTACACTGCCCTCTTGTGGAAGAGCTCTTGCGCAAGAGGGCTTATTCCTTGTGGGGAAAGGAATAACTCACCTGGAAGAAGCCCTGTTATACAGCGCTGTACTGTAAATTTACTTGTGCAAGAACGTGTGTGAAGTGTAGACAGCAGTCAAGTTTTTGCGCAAGAATGGCTGTTCTTGCACAAGAAGCTGACAGTGTAGACATAGCCAAAGAGTGTGACAGGGTCAGGCCAGAGGGCCAGATTAGAAGGGGAGAGAGCAGAAATGGGCCTGGCTAATCAGGAAAGGATTACTTCAGGGAAGCTGTGCATAGCTGACCAGGAGTTATCAGGAGGCAGAGCAGAAGCAACTGCGATGGGGCTACTATAAATCAGTTAGGGCCAGCTGATCTCACTTGAGGCTGTCTTGGGGCCTTTCAAACAGCCTTACCTTCTTGGTGGAGGTAGAGACAGAGAGAAGGAAAGGAGGTTGGAGTGAGGTGGAGACCCTACCACATAAGGAGAGATTCAGAAGAGCTGATAAGGGGAAGGACAGCCTTGCCAGAGACAGCAGGGGAGGCCAGGAGCTTTGCCCTTCTCCCCCATAACCTGAGAGTTCAGCTGGAAGCTGGGAAGGACTGTTTACCCAGCCTAGGCTGACCAGCGGGCACCTACCTCAATGCACTTTTAGCTGAGGGACCAAAGCCCAGCAAGTTTACACAGTACCAAGACTGTGAACTGAACAGGGGTCTGGGGCCCAGGAGTGGAACTGACCCTGCTACAATAGGTGCATGAATAACCCCCTTCGATCCTGCCCCACACCTCTTGTGTAAAATAAAGTCTTATATGTTAGTTTGTGTAATTTGAATCCCTTCTAAACACACGTGTATGGTAATAACAGTGTTTACACAGGGATTATGACCGTACAGCCCCTGCATGTCAAATTAAGTTCACACTACGGATTATAGTGAAGAATCTTTCCCATGGAAAAAAAGATGGAGGGCAAGCAGAGAGGAGGAATAACTTAATCGGGGCAGAGCTAAGGGTACAACCCAGACCTACTAATTGCAGCCCAGTGCCTTACCCAGGAGGCCACACTGCCTCTTGTGCAAATCAGGTCTCCCTGGCTCACAGCTTGCAGCAGCCCTCACTTTTAAAAACACATTTGATCTGCAGCAGCTACAGACACCATTTGCCTCCTCAGTGTTCGGCAGCTGCCTTCCTGCAGCTAGCGAATGCGTCAGCCTCGGGAGGAAAGAGGTACATGTGTAGGTCACACCGAGTTCAGAAAGAAAGAATTTAGGCAGCAAAACCCTGACGCAAAACATCTAAGGAGAGACTATCTGAAATTGCCATGTGGGACTCCAAACTCCAGCTTATTAACTAGCTCCTCGCAGGCTCTGGTTGTCCCTCTGCTCACGTTCAGGCTTGACAGGGCCGTCACAAAGCAGCTTGCAAAACTGTCAGGCCCATAGAGAAGGCCGGGTTCTTTTCATGCCCTACGACACCAGCACTGTTTTTTCCCCATGAGCTAACAGTTTGCTAACTGTTCACAAACACAGACCCACTTCAAAGCTGCTTTTCCCTGTTGCAGCAGCTAATTTTTAATATGTGCCCAGATTATCTGCATCAAACTCAGAGACCCGAGGGTGTTTTGCTTTTCTTCCTGGCTCCTTAGCTTTGTGTTTCCCTTCACCGCGCTGCTGTGGGAGAACCAAAGGAGATGGTGGAGTTAGCTCTAACCCACAGTAAACATTTTGTGTGCGGAAACAGACACTAGCAGCCCCTCTCCACGGGGTGATGGATCTGGAATAATGTTGATTTAATAAAGCACATCAGCAGTGCAGTGAGATAGCACGTACCAGAGTGCAGCTTCAGCTAAATAATATCATCTACTGGAGTGTCTTGCACGGGAGCAGAGCACAGATGTTACCAGCTCTGTCAGACATTCGGGCACATAATGCGAGGCAGCATAAGAGAAGACCCTGTGCTAAACTGATGTTGCGCCCAGGCGCTCTGTAGACGTCCAATGTATTAACTGGCTTTTGACAAGCCACTACTAACTCAGTGAGGACCCTGCTGTTTTATCTGTCTAGCCAGTCTAAGCTAGCTTGTTCTTGTGTCTGTGTAACCCACCAGGTGTGGTTCACAGTCCCATGTGGTGGTACTTAGACCATTTACACAGCGAAAGAATGTGTCCCCTCTTCTGCCTCAGCTGAATTTTAGCGCCTTTTGTATTCAGCTCCTGGGTTCGGTCCCACTCATCGGCATTAGAAGTGGATCTTGTCCAGGATTTCAGCTAGGTCTCTGAAGTTTGGGAATAGGGGAAGTATGTAACTCATGCTTCTAGTGGGTGTGGTTCACCATCCCATGTAGCAGAAGTGAGACCACTTACAGAGAGAATAAAGAGTTTGCTCTAGACCCTTAGCTGAGAGACAGCTGGCTCTTTGGCTCAAGCAGCAGAGGCTCATGCACTAAGCTCCAGAGGTCCCAGGTGTGGTTCTGCTTGTCAGTGCTATAACTGCACTAGAGCATGTAAGTACTGGAATTGCATACAGATGATTATGAGCATTTAGGGTGCATCCACACAGCACCCACAACTTGAAATAAGATATGCAGTTTAGATGGGATTGGTCCTGCCTTGGGCAGGGGGCTGGACTTGATGACCTCCTGAGGTCTCTTCCAGCTCTATGATTCTATGAATTTGCACTAGGCAAATTGCATAGCTTATTTTGAGTCTATTTCAAAATAGGCTATTTCGAAATTTGGTGCTGTCTACACAGCACCAAATTTCAAAATACAGCTCTATTTCGAGCCATCCCTTACTCCTCATAGAATGAGGTTTACAAGGATGGCGAAATAGCGCATCTGCTATATTTCGAAATAGTGGACGTGTTCAAAAGACACGGGATAGCTATTTCAGGATACCTCTAATATCCCAAAATAACTTTGCTGTGTACACGTACCCTTAGGGGTCAGATCTAAGTGAGAAAGCAAAGCAAGTTCATCCCTCCCGCTGCGACTCAAGCGATAGCAATGAAGTTATGCCTGGCCTGAACTTAATCCGGTATCCTCACAGCAGGATCTTAATCTGGTATCCTCACAGTAGGAGCTTCTCCAGCGGACCCTTGTGTCTCACGGTGAGAGTTGTGGTAGGAGAGCATTTACAACATGACAAGCCAGGAGCTGAGTCTACCAAAGGCTAAGTGTTATTCAGCTGTATTACATGCTTCCATAGCACTTAAGTTGGACCCTGTGTATTTCCAGGGCCATGTTGGAGTGAAATTCACCAAGTGGTGCTGAGTCTTTGCACGTGCTTCTCCATCGCTGGACCCCAGAAGTCCCTGTACAGTAAGAAGGGGACAAGACCAGTGCATAGGCATACCACATTCAGGGGGAGACTTGCTAATGCATGCAGTGGAACTAAGTGCTTTGTCCATTCACAATGGAGCCTGCATGCTAAGCTACAGGCACAGAGAGAACATCACCTGAGCTATACTAAGAGAAGAAGTTGATCTCAACCTGCCTTCTCTGTCTGTATATAATCATGAAGAGGAGTAAGAGCCGCCCCTTTTACATCCTGCTGTGGGCTCCCCAGACCTTGAATTCCACATACTCCCCCTTCCCCAGAAGGTTGCCAGCAGTAGCTAGATAGGGCATAGGGTATACACAGAGCCAGTGCACGAGCCAACAGAGATGAGCCTGCAGTCATAGGTGGTAGAAAGGAACAGAGAGCGCCAATATGCACTAATTACACAGGGCTTGAGGCTACACAATCTAGCCATAAGCGAAGAAGGCGGGTTTTCATTTGGCAGTTATTTACGACTTCAAAGGGGAGAAGAAATGCCTGAATAAATACTCAGAGGTTTTCAACATTCCTCTGTGTGGTACATTCATTGAATAAACATCTCAGATGAGGCCCATCGGTCGTCTGAGGACAGCAGCCGGGCAACTGTTGTGCATGAGACCCAAGTGGGGAAGCACTGTTTTCCACATTATGACGATAATTCAGCCTCAGACAATGCAGCAAGACATACAAAGGCATTCTGCAAAAGTCTCTGACAAGGGGACAGAAGACCCTCTCCAGTTAGCGAGACTCTAAGGACATCTACCCTCATTTGTAATAATTTCTCCTGTATGAATACAATCTGACCTTTTTTGTATAGTTTTTGTGCCTTATGTTATACACTCTGGTACACTGCATTTATCTGTGTCTGTAAAGTGTCTGGAATTATGCCTTCCCCTCCGTGAATTCTGTGATCAGAGAAATACACGGGTTCCTTGTTTTCTGTGGGTTTTTTTAAACAAATCTTAACAAGTGCGTCACATAATTGGAAAAAAAAATTATTGAAGTTCTGGAAAAGGAAAGGGGAGAAAAGTTGGAAAAAAGAAAATGCTCCATCAGAAATCCAAAATAGGATATCAGCACCTGTGAGGTCACTAGGAGATATAGACAAGCATATTGTTGTTTGTCTGCCGAACTGGTGAGGAGATGACCCAAACCTTCCGCATTTATCTTTAGCACGGAGTGAAATTAATCAGAGAGAGAAAGACAGGGTTATTTTTTATGGCTTTTCTGAGTGATAATTTTCCTTGAGTCAGGACTCAAAGGAGACGTTGAGGCTTTCTAAAGACTATATCTAAGGTAACTTAAGAAGAGATCTTGGGAGGAACGGAATTTCATGCCTACGAATATCCTGGGTGGGTAAAAGAATTTGTCGACAGGAATTCTTCTATCCATACTGCACAGGGCACAACTAGCTGAAGCATGGTATTTACTCTGTGGGCATGTCTACACTAGGAAACAATTTTGAAATAATTTAATTGATTTAATAACTCCCAAAATAACAAAATCAAAATAGCGTGTCCTCGCTATGGGGAAGACTCGAAATTAATCCGAGGCAGGCTCCATTAATGTGGATGCGCTACCTCAACTTACAGCCCCAGGAAGCACTGGGGAGTAATTAGTTCAAATGACTCTGGGGTGTAGTTATTTTGATATAGTGGCACCGGAGCATTCACACTACCGCTATTTTGAAATAACAATTTTTAAAAATAGTGTTATTCCCCAAGGAAAGCAGGAGTACAGATTTCAAAATAAGCAGCCCGTTATTTCAAAATAATGAGGTTGGTAGTGTGGATGCTACACTTATAAATTTGACCTATGGGGGTTATTTTGAAATAAAACCATAATGTAGACCAGGGCAGTACATGCAGGGTGGGGCCGCTCTGCAGGTGAATTCTAACTTCATTTCTCTTTCCAACTACTTGATTGGCCACTTTTGGGAAGAGGTGGACAAATAAACAAAACAACCCCAAAACAATGAAGGCTGATTAGTGGCAGGAATTTTAACTTTATTTTTGAGAGAAAGGGGAAGGAAAGGAGGAGGAGATGCTCTCTCATTTCCAGTTTAGGCAGGGCTTCCTATGGAGTTCTGGGATTTGTACAGCCAAAACAACACAAGAACAGCAAAAGGTATTCTAGTCTGTTTCAAAACCCACTCTTTCGGAAAGGCTGCTAAAATTCCCTTCACGTTTGGCAAGTTGTTGCCTAAGCCTTCCTCAAGCTCCAGCAATCCTTCTTCATGGCTGATTGTGAATTCTCGAAGACTTCCTTTCGAACCTGAAATTCAAAAAGGGAGCGAGTCATCATCACCGCATGTCCCCACAAGAAGTTTCAAAGGCATTAGCCTACTTGAGAAGACTTCTAAGATTTCCCTGGAAAATATAGAAAGAGTAATTCTGAGAATCTACTACAAATCATACAAAGACAACTTGAAAAGCTACAGTATGTCACTTTTCAAAAGTTTTCGTAACCTCCCCGTGAGACTGTGAAATTCACAGATATGTTGATGTATGCATTTATTGGTTGTTTCCCCCAGAGAAAAGTAGGAATGTATATTAAGAACTGGACAAGCAAGAGTGCAAAAGAAGAAATCAAAGATGAAAAATAGAATTAGAATAAGAAGAAATGTTTTAATCATTCCAATGTTTATCTTTTTTTTAGTTTGAATTCTCAGAGGGATAGATCAGAACAGGAAAGGAAGAGGTGGCAGCAATGAGCTGGTGCTAGCAGCAGAGCGTGGAGGCAGACAGCATGTGTTTGTGTTTTTCATGCAAAGGGGAGAGGGCGGAATGGGTAGCATCCTGTGGTTAGAGTGAAGGAACAGACAATTGCAGTTGTGACTGCTGGCATCTTACCGAGCACCATGATTGACAGCCCAAGCTTACAACCTCAGCTTCAGCTGAAGAGCAATGCTCTGTAGCTGAGGGGCTACAATATGGTCCACCCACTGTGGATCAGCCAGGGTACGTCTAGACTACACCTCTCTGTCGAAAGAGTGATGTAGATTAGGGACGTCAACATTGCTAATGAAGCAGGGATTTAAATATCCTGTGCTTCATTAGCATAAACACGGCAGCCACTTTTTTTTCGAAACGGAGCTTTTTCGAAAAAAAAAAAAAAAGGCAGTCTAAATGCGGATCTGTCAAAAAATAAACCCTTTTTTGAAAGATCCGTATTCCTCAAAAAATGAGGTTTACAAGATCTGTCGAAAAAGGGTTTATTTTTCAACAGATCCGTGTCTAGACTGCCGGGTTTTTTTTTTTTTGAAAAAGCTCCATTTCGAAAAAAAAGTGGCAGCCATGTTTATGCTAATGAAGCATGGGATATTTAAATCCCTCCTTCATTAGCAATTTCGACGTGCCTAATCTACATCTGTCTGTCAACAGAGAGGTGTAGTCTAGACACAGCCCCACAGAGTGGTTATACTGAGGAGTGGATTATGAGAGACCTGGGCTTCTTTTGCCCAGCTGCCTCTGCACCCCTGACATGCTCTGTAACCTTGAGCAATTCATTTAGGGCACTTCTGTGCCGTGAAGCTATGTGACTGCTTGGGACAATGTGGAAGAATGAGGCTCCTCTACAACTTCCTGTCAGAAATGCATAGAACCTTCCCAGGCCATGGGCCTGACACACCAAGAGGCGGTATTGTGGGACCGTTGTTCCCCTGCTTTAGCAAACCAGCAGGGAGAGGCAAAGAGTGGAGAGGGTCATCAGGCCTGGCGCTGAAACTGTATTTGGCAGGAAGGTGTTGCATTGAAGCCTCCTCCCCTTATCCTTGTACACTCCCCTCACCATATCCTAGAGCTGGGGCTAGCAGCTGGAACCCCAAATACAGGGCTGGTGGCCAGGACCCTGGGCTCAGGGGCCATTTGGGACTCCGTATGTGGGGCTTGGCAGCACAGCCCCTGAGCACAGGGCTGGCAACCAGCCGGGAGCCCAGAGCCAAGTGGGGTGCAGAGCTGGCGGCTGAGAAAGAACTGGAGCCATCAGTGCAGACAGCAGGGAATCAGATGCAGGATGCCCAAAACATGGGGTGTTGCAGCACCCCCCCCAAACTGCTACTTCCCATCTATGTCTACCCTTACTGCTCAACCAGCAGCCTTGGCCCAGAATGTGGGAAAGCGTGCAATAGTCTGTCATTCTGAACTTCTGCTAGAGTGAGGCAGCTACACATCATCCCTGACATAGGACAAAGCCTAAAAGTTTATGCTACCCCGTGCCTCAGTTTCCTCTACAATAGTCTAGGGATAGCAATGCCCAACTCACAGGGACCTTCTGAGGCTTAATTAAATAACATCTGTAATGTGCTGCAAAAGGAAAGGCTCTAGATCAGTGTAAAACATGGAACTTTAATAGTCTGAATGACATCTGCGCGTCGCTTTCCACGTTTGCTAGATTTTTTTTAAACTCACTCCCTTTTACCTGATCACTCATCCTATACCCAATCTTAAGCTTTGAATGTCAATAGAAGTGGGTTTTGGGGAGACTTTTTCAGCATAGTTTTAAATGTATCAGCCTCATCAGCGGCATTAGGGATGAAATAAGGAGCAGGACTTTGGGGATCAGGTCTCCCCGCTGATTTGTCAAGCAGTGATGTGTCGGACATAGTTTGACAGCAATAGTAGTTTCACACAGGAGCCATACATACCTAGAGGGCAGACTATGTTCATTAGTGGTCCATCCCCAGCAAGGTTTACGGTTGAGGGTGAAGTCGCATTAGCGTGGTTGAGTTTGGAGGCTTCTGCTGTCTACCTCACCATCTCCGGTGTGGCTGGGTGGGACAGAACAGGTTTTCTGTGCCTCCCCTGAAGATAGTTATTGAGTTACCACTTCCGGGATGACGATGCAAGTGAAAGAATGTCTTACTGACATGAACGCAATTCCTGACGATTCGTTAGAGCTGCCAAGTTGTATGCACCTGCCAAGTTTTGTGACATTTCATGCAAGTTACTTAATGAGTTTATTTGCAAATAAAACAGGAACTTCAGGTATACTCAGCCCATACGCACTGATCAGGGTAGGGCATGGGGCTGGGTCTAGAGTAGATGGGAATGCCTCCAGGGCTGTGCTGATGGGTGGTTAGGGTGCCTGAGTGCTGTGACTGTTAGGTGGGCTAGACTCACTGTCACCCATAAAAAGCTCTTGATATCTGTCTCCACCACCTGCTGCTAGCACCATCTCCTGTTGCTGCCACACCTTCCTTTCCTGCTCAGATCTATCCATCTTAGGTTCTTACAGTCAAGGATCCACAGGATTGATATTATGGTCCAGTCTCTAGGTGGAGCCCTTTCTGTGTGCCACACTCCCTGTGGGTCTCACCTTTCTCTCGGGTATCTGTCTAACCTGCTCTCAAGTGATGGAGATTCCACAACCTCCTTAGGCAACTTATTTCAGTGTTTAACCACCCTGACAGTTAGGAAGGTTTTTTCCCCAGGGCACATCTAAACTACACCCCTCTGTCAGCAGAGGGATGTAAATTAGATGTATCAAAAGTGCAAATGAAACCGGGATTTAAATATCCCGTGCTTCATTTGCATAATGGCGGCCGCCGCTTTTTTTTTAAACGGGGCTTTTCGAAAAAAACCAGTTTTTAGATGGGGCATTTTCAACAGAAATGCCCCGTTTCGAAAGATCCTGTACTCCTCAAAAAATCTTTACAGTACAGGATCTTCCAAAGTACAGGATCTTTCAAAACGGGGCATTTCTGTCGAAAATGCCCCATCTAAAAACCGTTTTGTTTTTTTTTGTTTTTTTTCGAAAAGCCCCGTTTTGAAAAAAAGCAGTGGCCCCCATTATGCAAATGAAGCATGGGATATTTAAATCCCAGCTTCATTTGCACTTTCGATATGTCTAATTTAGGAGATCAGTATCCGGACCCTCTTGTGTAAATGGGGAGCCCGGGGCATAGAAAGGGGAAGGGACTTGCCTGAGGTCACCTAGCAGACTAGGAATAAACCTAGGACTCCTGAGTTTCAGTGCAGTTCTAAGCCACACAACCTTTCCTACACACCCGCGTTCCCACTCCAGTTTATGAACAACCGTATCTCCCTGGCCAAACAAGGATTCAAGGCAAGCTGAGTGGGAAGTGTATATGGAAAGCCCTTGTTATAATGATGGCAGCACATCTCTGACTCTTTTATTGTATTATTAAAGAGCCATATTCAAATAGATGCAATGGTGTTTCAGTTAAAGCAGTAGCTTATGATGAGTGAAACCCAGGTTCACTTCCATTCCTTATGACACTGGACACGGCATTTAACTTGTTAATTGTCCCATCCACAAATCAAGGACAATAACTTGCCCTCTTCTAGGAGGTGGCAGCGAAAATTAATTTTTTTGAGGCCCACATGCATGATGGTGATGAGGCCACTTTAGATACTTGCAAATGTAATCGACATGTTGCCTACAGAGAAATGTCTCAGGGTACATCTACACTGCAACACTATTTTGAAATAACTAGCGCTATTCCGAAATAACTTAGTCTGCGTCTACACAGCTGGTAGTAATTTCGAAATAGTGTCAAAATACTGTCGAGCTGGGGGACTTCTTACCCCAACTCCTATAACCCTCATTGTACGAGGAATAAAGGAAGTCGAAGGAAGAGTGCTCTATTTCAAAATAAGTGATGTGTAGAGGCTCCCTATTTCAAAATAAGCTATTTCAAAATAAGCTATGCAATTGACGTAGCTCAATTTGCGTACCTTATTTAGACTTAAGCCCTGCAGTGTAAGACGCACCCTCAGTTTCATTCAAGACTCATGCTGGAATTAGATTTTTTTTTTCGGCTTGGGCAGTTTTGCATCAGGAGCTTGCTTTCTCATAACAAGCTCTGCAAATGCAGGAAAAGTCAGCTCTGCAAAATGTCTTTCTTGCAAGATGTGGGGTGGAGATAAGCTTATCTTTTGAGGGAAGGAGAAAGGATTGCCCTGTCTAGGCTACCACACTGACCCCTGACCAGTGGTGGTGGTTAGCAGTGGGCTGAGAGGTTGTGGTGCTCCACAGAGCTCAAGTATAAGTCTAGACAAGGGCAAAGCATGTTCCGCTGTACCGATTGCAGAGAGCAATTCAATTTCAGGGGGCACACAGGCCTGGAGGATGGCAGAGGCACTTTAGAATTGAACTCCTAGCATCGTGCAATTACATCCAAACCTAAATTTAACTTGAAAAAAAATAATTTTCCAGCTGTGATGTATTTGGAAAGAGACTATGGAGGACCACGATTTCAGAATCTGGGGGCCTGGAGAAAGGTCCACCTGCCGTCCATTGGTAAGTAAGATCGTGGTCCACAGTCTCATATGTTGCTGTGTCTCCTGTTAAACCAGGGGCGGGGAACCTCAGGCTTGGGGGCCACAGCTTGCCTGGATCTGGCCCCTGAGGCTTAGTATTGGGGTGCCTGTGATGGTGCTCCAGCTACCCACCTGCAGGGCTGGATCACACAAAATCTACTAGCCTACTCCCTGCCCCTCCTCCCCCTCTCAGCTCTGGTGTGCGAGGGGAACGTGGGGCGTGCTTTTCTCCTTCTCAGCCAGGGGTTTCACACTTTGCTACTCACTTGTGTGCAGCCCCCGACTGATTTTTCTGTGGGTCAGCGGCTCCCGACCCAAAAAAAGTTTCCCACCCCTGTGTTAAACTATACTTTTATTGACAATTACGTGTGATCGCTGTGCACAGCACTGGTCATATGCTCTGAATGGTAGACACCACCCACCCCATCTGTCTCAATGGAGTGTGAAGGACAGGGCTAGCAGCCTTGGGGGGCCATCAGCAGCTCCTTAGAGGACTCAGTGTAGCAAGAGGGGAAAGGAACAGGGACCCATACCGCCTGCCTCAGCAGATACGCCCCTATGGCTGGGGTAAGTACTAGACTGCCCCCTGCTCTCATACTGGCCGCATTGTAGGAAAGGGGACCCCTGCCACTCTCGAGGGAAAGTGCAGAGGACCATCCTGAGACGTGTATCAGGACCCAGACTGCAGTAACTCAGCCCTGAGTGCAGACAAGGCTATGGGGTTAACAGATCCTCTAGGAATAGGGCCTTCATCAGCACTGAGCTTAGGGAAACATGCCAGTGGCTTCCTAAATATTGCTGGGCAGGACTCACAGCTAGGCTGGTGTAAACAGATGCCTACTCTGGAAGGATTTGCTGTGCCCTTTATGCTGGGGAAGTCCAGTTCCTGCCAGTGATGGTGGTGACAGGAATCTCATGTTAAGATTGAAAATTACACGGCCAGTTGAGTAGACATGAACGCTGCAGCACGACTGGGTAAGCAAAACCTGCAGTGAGGTGCGAACTGGTAAACTCTGATGAGCGGGCCCTCGGAGCTGGGGCTGGAGGACCTGAGACAGGCTACTTCCCATTGGCTCTGAGTGGATCTAATTGCCTCACACACCCAGACTACAGAGATGCAGCATCTCATCATCGCATTTCAATTAAGGGCAAGATCCCTCAAGGCAGAGCAATATTAGCTCTCATTGACGTCACAGGGAACTGAGGAAACTCAGCATTTTCCAGGAAGTTCTCGACCACTAAGGTTCTTGTCTGCCCACCCTCACTCACATTGACTCAGACCTTATTCTGCACCTGGTCCCATTGAAATTGATAGTGCTACATGCAGTGGCAGGTTGCATGGCTGAATCTGGCCCTGAGTGTAAAATAAGGCTCTGCCTTTGTTCCCATCCATGGACCCCCCACTGAGGTTCATGGGATTATAAAGATTCAAAATCTGGTTCCTCCTTCATGCAATGGGGTCTCACTGAATTTAACTGTTCAGCAACTGTAGATTTGACTGTGATCCTTTGAAAGTCAGTGGCCATGGATTCGGGGAGTGAGAAGTTAAGGTTGTGGTAAGAAAATGTGGTTGAGGAAAAGAAAAGGAAGTGGCTTAGTGTGGATTTGCCAAATGCACAAGAATAAACACAGCAAATTATGTGAGGGATGTTGTGAGAGGGGCGCAGCGCTGGGAGCCAGAGATGATGGAGTTCTTATTGCAGTGACAACACAGGCCTGCTGATAGTGGGACGGAGGGGCTATTGATCATGCTCTGTCCATGTGAGCAGGCTCAGTAAAAACCAAGTGACAAATGTGGGGGGTGGGAGAGAGAGGCGGCATATGGCCCACATGCCAAATTTTCCTACGTGTCTCCACTTCTCGTTGTGCTTCTGAAATAGACCCGCTCTGTGTACAATTATTCAAGAAACTATGGCCCTAGCCATCAAGGTCAAAGCAATTCCGAGGTGGAGTGAGGCTAGAACAGGGAAAAAAATCAGTTAATGGAGTTGTAAGGAAATCTCCAAACCCTGCTGAAGAAAGTTCACAATCAGACAGTGTTTCTCTTCAATTCACCAATTATTCACAAATGTATGCCACACGATACAGATTAACTGTCATTGTGAATTTCACGTATGGAAAGTTGGCTGTGAGTCTGTACATACACTTCAGAATCGGAAATTGAAAGTGATTGGACAGGACACAAATACAACATTATATGGTTTTCTGAATGGAGGAGCAAACCACAAATCTTCAAATCAAGCTTCCTTTGCAAATACTGACATTTTGTAAAACATACCTTCCATTATACGTTCTAATAATCATCTTAAAATTAGCTGTTCCTATTAGCATCCCAGCCAGCAAACTCATTAACTAGAATAACCACAAAAAACAAACACAGAATGGAGGCCAAGTCAGTCATGGAGAATTCATTTCAAAATTCAAACAAATATTTGCAGATCATTTACAAGCATGTTTTACCCAGCTCTAGCTATAGTTCTGATTCTGTGTGAATTTTATACACACACACACACACACACACACACACACACACAATCTATAACACAAGTGCAGAAGAAACCCATGACCAACAATGGGAATGCTATATATAAAAGAGTGTGAGAACATATAAATGCATACACACAAAACCATCATTAAATTTCTAAAGGTAACGCTGGGGAATCTCAAATAATCTGGGTACTAGTTTTGATAATTATCCAAATGTGGATGATTTTTTTTTCTTTGCTTGGGCTGTACAAATCTAGCTGAGTCTTGGACTCACCCACAAGTCCAACAAGAAAATTTCTCCCCTAGACACACTCCTATTCCCAAACACTTTTACTATCCCTGGGAGCTACCATTTCTCAGATGCCCCCTGGAACTCTCCCTGACGCACAATAAGAACAGCAACATTAGAGCGGGGTTACTGCGATAGAGACGTCAGTGTCCAGGCAACCTATTGGCTAGGTCGTTGGTCAGAGGGGTTGTAAGAGGACCTGGACCTTCTCTTTCTACCAGGTCCTTGGGCAGGGCCCTGTGCGATTCAGCCTCTAGCCAGGTGAGATGAATGTTCCCCACACTCAAGCCCAGTTGGCGAGGGTTTAAACCCAATGTACCTGGGCTACTTCCTGTTTGGGACATGGCTAGACTAGTTACCCCGCAGTTCGGGGCTTATCTGCAGGCTCCCTTTGGCAGAAACAAGGCTTACCTGCCTCCAGTGACCACTGCTCTTGTCCCTTCAGATCCGCTTGGTGGGCTCCTGCCTGCTTTCCTATCAGCCCTGGCTAAGCCAGACTCTCTTCTTTTCTCCCTCTCCAGGCCGGGAATGGTTGCAGATATAGCGGGGCAGGGCTAGCTGAACCTCCAGGTTTTCTTTAACCCCTGCGGTGCCTCTGCGTCTTCACAGCTACTTTCAATTGACTCTTCAGGGGGCCATCTGGTATAGGGCCCTGCCTCCCCTAATTCACAGAGCTGTTCTATGAGAGGGATGGCAGTGAGATGACGTTCCAACTGGGCCCCTCGCCCCATCTGGAAAACAGTCATGCTGTTTCCACCCTCTATACATGGGTCTGAGGCACCCAGATTGGATGTTCCATTAGCAAAGCAAGACGAGTAGCAGATTCTCGGTGTTATAGCGGCTGAGCTTAGATTATGATTAGCGTTGCCAGCTTTCCTGACTGGGTGGGCCAGGTGCCATTAGTCGTGATGGCATCTGGTCTGAGGGAGTTGGCAATCCTAATTATCTCAGCAGCATGTGTGGTGTTTGGAGGCGTCAGACTCTCTGGAGGCTGATTTTTTAAACCCCCGGAGGAAAACAATGTGTTGCTTAGTAATACCTGAATTAGGTGATGGTTGGCTGAGGTGAATGGGAGAGAATGAGAAGGTTCCATCTGTGTGGAGACACTGTTCACTGGGCCTAATTTCTTCCCTAGCTGTGTTTCAGTCAGTGTGAGGTAGAAGATGCTTCCCAGTGGACTCTGAAAGGGTCATTTCAAGAAGGCACTGAGCTGCTTCTGCTTTGGGACTGAACAGAGAAGGACAAGGCAGCTGAAACTCTTCTCTTCAGCAAATCAACTCTTACTGGGGGGGGAGAAGAGGAAGGGAGTAGTAGTGAGCCATCTTGGAGGGAGAGAGAGTAAAGTAGCATTGTTTTGAGTCTGAGGGGACAGAAAAAGGTCCAGAGGATCCAGTCCGAACAAGATGATACCTGAATTTGGCCCATATGAAGATCCTCTTACAATAATATGGTTTTTCTGTAGCCATATTGGAAGGCCTGTAGCCATAATGGAAGGCCTGAAGCCAGACTGAAGAGCAGCAGCCATTAGGTGTAAAGCTCGGAGTCACATACTCACATTCCATTAAATTGCATTACAATAGAGTCACACCAGGCTGTTAAGAAGGAGATCCTGTCCTAATAACACCCATTGCCACCAGATAAAGAAACAGATCTCAAGATGGGTAGAGAAAACTTAGCTTAACAGCATTCTGTCTGGCAAGAAACTGGTTATCAAAAGTTGAGGTTGTGGAATCCGCATTCTATTATTATTGTCCTCGTTTTCTGATTGTTTGTCTGTATGATCACTGTCTGGTTTCTAACTGTTTCTGTTTGCTGTATAATTAATTTTGCTAGGTGTAAATCAACTAAGGTTGTGGGGTATGATTGGTTAGGTAATTCTGTTAGAGTATGTTATGATTGGTTAGTAAAATTATACTAAAATAATTGGTTAAATTATAGCTAAGCAGGACTCAAGTTTCACTATATAAACTGGGGTCCAAGGAGACCAGAAGGAAAAAAAGGAAGAAGGGAAGGAAGAAAGGAAGAAGTAGGAGGGAAGACCTGGAAGAAGTAGTCACCTCCAAGACACAACCTAAGACCAGAGCTGCCAGGACTCCTCTGCACGACCGTGACATGCAGCAGCTAGGATCCCGAGAGACTGATCTTGCCTGGCCAACAGGGGAAGTCTGCCTGCCTGTATCAGTATTGGTGAGCATGACACTGTATGCTTAGCATGGGTATTCTGCTTGCTTGATAATCATCAATAAATACAGAATAAGAATATTGCTGTGTAAGGCTCTTTCAGTGGCAAAAGATCCTTCAGACCTGTAGGAAGTTATGTCCTGAGCCCAAGGAATTGGGTAAGGGTGAGTGTTTAAATTCACAGGGTAGTACCTTGAGCCCTAGGAACTGGGCAAAGGTGTGTGTCCCTGAAGTGTGGAAGGGGTAGAGGAACTTGTGCAGCTAACTCTCTCACCTCGAAGAAAGAGAATAATGGTCTTGTGAATAACAACCTTAATGGAGATTGCAGTGAGAAATCCTCTGAGGAACCCAGTTAAACGGCCAGAAGTGGCCAAGAGAATCAACAAGACTTGATGATCCCAGTTAGGGGACTCTCAGTCAAGGGACAGTAGCCTTCAAGGGAGAGATCAGATCATTGGGAGGCCACGCCTAGCAAGTCAGAGGAGTGAAGAAAGTGCGTGAAGACACCAGCCCAGAGGAGATAAACCCTAACAATGTTAAGGAAGCACCGTCCTATCCAAAAGGGACAGATCTTCCTTAGAGCAGTGCATGGGCCCTTAGAAATTAGACCTCATCTGGAGCAAAAAGGAAATGGTGACCAATAGCTATTAGAATTGCTAGTTGTGTTATACCCTAATAATGTTATTTACAATTGTTTAGTGTCCTTTTTTAAAAAAAATTAACTATCATGCTGAAATGTTTCTAGCTTCTAGCTGACTTTATCTCTGTCTGGTTGAGCGTAAAGGTCCTTGTTTATTTTGGGACCCCAGGAATCTGAGATAGTAGAAGTCTCCATTAACTCCTGATTCCCTGGAAAATACTTGTACGATAATGTAAAAGCGGCTTCTCGAGTGAATAAAACCATTGTCCTTCTAGGTCAGGAAGGGACTAATCAACAAGATGATTGACAGAGCTGAGGTTGTTCTAAACAATACCCTTGTTAGTATTTTTCTTTTTGTTTCCTCTGTTCGGATCATAATGTCACTCTTTCCCTGAGTGATAACCCAGCAGAGAATGTGTGTTCAGACACTGTGGAAAGTTAGTACCAGTCATTGGAAAGACATCATTAGTCTGTAAAGCCCCGAAGCTAAATGTGTAAGGCCAAATGATGCCCTTAGATGGATGTTTTCAATTCCCTTTGAGGTCAGTGGGAGTACAGGACCGGTGGATCCAATGGCAGGATTTGACCTTTAATTCCTTGGAGAAAGCAATTTTCACAGTTTTAATGTAAATGGCAACAAGAGAGGAATTAAACACAGCCTGAAAGTATAGAAGTGAGACTGCCAATCATCACAGCATTTGTGCCTCACTCGAAACAACTGCTGAGAATTGACAAGTATGGATGGCTTTGGAAATAAGCTTCCTGGCAGGAGGGAAAAAACAGGAAGTAATGAGCACTGCCCATGGACTGACATGGTTATAGATATAAAAGGAAACTGGTAGTGTACCTCTGTATAGTGTTACCAGCAAGTCCTTCCACGCCAGCATAGTGACATTTTAGCAGGGCGGACTGTATTTAGTTAGAGTTGATGCTAGACAGCTATCCTTTCCCAAGAACCTCAATTATAAGTGTTATCTGTATTTTAATTGCTGTCACTTTCTCTCTCTTCACTACCTCCAACACCCCAGTAGGTAGCAGGACTTAGGATTCAATGACTCTATGAGGGGGAAAAAAGTGTGTGGTTTTGTTTAACTATTTGTAAATAGTCATTTACTGGTTGACTGCATCTCTTAAGTTCCGGTTCAGGTGGATTGATGTCTACAGCATCTCTTTGAGAACTTGTTTTCAGAGTAACATAAAACAACTGAGCAAATACTCAAGTTGCTCCCCAGATATCCAGTTTCTAACTCAAGCTGCTGAGTTTTCCACCCAATAGTTCACCCTATTGGAACTCATCCCTTGAGGAAACTCATGGTTTATGGCCTTGCCTTTTAGCATAGATGTGGCCCTTTAGATCTTTGCAACCATCCCCCAAGTTATGGGTTTTTCTTCCTGGTTTACTCCCACTCCTTTTGGGGTGACACCAAGCCCAATATAATCCTAATCCATATGAGTGCGTCTATACTACACCCATAGCTCAAAACAAGCTACGCAATTTGAGCTACGCAAATTGCATGGCTTATTTTGAGTTAATTTCTAAATAAACTGCTATTCCGAAACATCCCCTAATCCTCGTGGAATGAAGTTTACAGGGACATTGGAATAGTGAGCCGGTTATATTTTGAAATAACGGGCTTATTTCAAAGACACAGAATAGCTATTTCCGGATACAGGAAGTATCCCGAAATAGTGCCGTGGTGTAGACGTACCCCATGTCTGGGTTTGGGCCCTCAGTTTTGGGCGCCATGGTCTTTACACCCACTCAGTCAAGGCTTATCCATCATCCTGTCCCCTCCTCAGGGTTCTCCTTGGAAATCTTCCTGTCACAGTGTTTCACAATTCTTTTCCCCACCATCTTTCCAGGGGCTGCTAGTGAAAAAGTCCTCCCAGCGTTTCTCCTTGGAGGCCTGGCTCCTGCCATATTCCTGACCCATGGCAACCCCCCATCTCAGGGCTCCTGGGGGCTGATTCTTGGGTTTCCCTCTCCCATCAAGTTCTACCCCTCTGGAATTCTTCCAAGATCACCCTCCCACTCTTGGGTTCAGCCTCTCCAGCTTTTCCCCTCCCCATTTTATGTTAATATAACTAGGTGTGTGGGTTACATTAAGACCATAGGTGGCTTATGGTAACACTCTGGGGGTGCCCCTCATGCCTCTGCCAAAATTTGAATAGCTAAATGGGGTGCTCCCACATGCCCCTTCCCTGTCCATCTGGGTGGCCCTCCCTTCACCCTTTCCAATCACAGGCACCAGTCACCACTGGTTAAGACCCCACAAAAGGCTTCTCCCCAGCAGGGTATCCTAGCTCCAGATGGCTCCCTCCTAGCCTTCTCTGTGCCAGTGTCTGCTGCTCCTTCCTGTGTCTCTGGTACTGAGAGAGGGAGCAGCAGAATTCCTTTCCTGTCTCCCTGTAACCCCCTTCTCCTCTGTGTTTTGTGTCTTCCTCATCACTGTCCAGCTTGCCTTCTTTAATTCAACCTGGCCCACCCTCCAGGGGCAGCCAAGTAGAATAACTGGCCTCCCCAGCTCACTTTAACCTTTTCATTGCCTGTGTAAGGGGCACACCCTACCAGAGCTAGCGATGGTACTTTTCTGGCCCCTGTTACCACAGTATCTGAGCCCTCCTATTCTTTAAGGTCTTTATCCTCAGAACAGAGGTAAGTGCTATTATCCCCATTGTAGAGATGGGGAGCTAATGCCCAGAGCGGCTAAGTGAGTTAACCAAGACCATACATTAGGTCAGTGGAAGATCAGAGCACTGAATGCAGTTCTCTCAAGTCCCAGCGAGTACCCAAAGTAGTGGGCTATCATTGCTCTTTTTTTCAGGAGACGCGTTGTATAACAGGAGTGTCCAAATGTATTTACCTTCTGAGCTGCAATGTGACAAGATTTGGAAGTTTGAGAGTGGGGACTCAGGGCTTTTCTCCGTGAGAGGCACCTGCCAGATCTCAGAGTGCCAGTCCCCCTCCTTCTGAAGCCCTGAGTCCTGGAAGGAGTGCCCCCCCCAGAGACTCCTTTTCCCATTAGGCAGTAGCCTCACCCCTTCTTCAAGGCAAATGTCCTGAGCCCTGTTCCCTTCATAGAATCATAGAATCATAGAACTGGAAGGGACCTCGAGAGGTCATCGAGTCCAGTCCCCTGCCCTCACGGCAGGACCAAGCACTGTCTAGATCATCCCAGACAGGTGTCTATCCAACCTGCTCTTAAATATCTCCAGTGGTAGAGTTTCCACAACCTCCCTGGGCAATTTATTCCAGTGCTTAACCACCCTGACAGGAAGTTTTTCCTAATGTCCAACCTAAACCTCCCTTGCTGCAATATAAGCCCTTTGCGTCTCACCCTATCCTCAGAAGTCAGGGAGAACAATTTGTCTCCCTCCTCCTTGTAACACCGTTTTTAGGTACTTAAAAGCTGTTATCATGTCCCCTCTCAGTCTTCTCTTTTCTAAACTAAACAAACCCAATTCTTCCAGTCCTCCCTCATAGGTCATGTTTTCTAGACCTTTTACCGTTTTTGTTGCATGTGTGATAGAAGGAGAATGCAGGGGGGAAGGGTGCTGGTGGGCAGTAGCTCCCCGAACTGCACTTTAACTGTAAAAGACCCACATGCAATGTATGAGCCACAGTTCAGCCATCCCTGTGGTATAAAGAATCTGCTGCTGCTATGTTTTACCTAGAAATATATGCTAGAAATACTGATTTTTTTTTTTTTGAAATGTACAGAAAACAAAGTGACCTTCAAGCCTTAATGAAAATGCAGCCATTTCACTATAAATTCACTGAATGCCCACTGCCAGTCAGAGTGTACTGGGGCTGCAGCAGAGGAATCTAATTACCTTTATCTTATTTCAAATAACAAACAGTGTTAGTGGTACAGAGAACAAGACACCTTGTTTTACCCTGGGATACAGAGCCCAAGAAAATCATGGGTTCTAAATTTAGAACAAACTAGTGGAGCTTGTCCCACCTGAGCTTGACAAAATGCAATTTCTGGGCGGCTGCATGTTTTCTAAATTATTCCCCCGACCATCCTAGAAACAGGGCAAAAATTATCTGTTTGTGTAGCACGAGTTTTCGTGTAGTTACTAAAACAGTGACAGGAGATTTTTTTTTCTGTTGCAAAGACGACTCGACTTTGTGGCTGTCTAGAGGTTGTCTTTCTAACCTTGCTACCATTTGTCACACGTGGGTCAAAATAAATCCTTTCTCACTGGCTCGATTGTGTGTTTCTGAACACCTAGTGAACCCTATTAAGAGGAGTCCTATGGTCCCTAATGGGCTATCAGGTCACAGTTCAATGAGACTTAGTGCTCCGGTTCCATGCTTTAAAGTGCAGTCACCCTTCTTGTCTTTTCAGTATTAGTCTATGGCACCGCAGACAAATGTTCCTCAGCTTTTTTGGGAAGCCACGTGGGAGAGAACTTTGAGTCTTTCCTTTCTTGGAGACAGTGGCAGGACATTTGTAATTGTGCTCCCTCCTTGGTCTCTTTTACCACCCCCAATCACATTTCCCTTTCTTGGTTCAGCTAGAAACCTTTGAAACTCTGCAGTGCAACTCTCTTCTCTTCAGTCCATCCCTCCTCCCTCCTGTGGCTTGAAGCCCTCCAAGGATACAGCTGGGCTTGTGTACACCCTCACTGTCTTTTAGCACATGATGGGCTCGAACCTGTGAAGTAGGTTTTCAGTGATGGTTAAGGACAGTGACTTACAAGAGGTTCTCAATATCTTGTTGTTCCAGACTCAATGCAAGTTTGGAAAATACACCGGGACAGATTTGATTCTTGACAAACTGGCGCACTGTGATTGAGGTCAAATATGAGTTGCACTAGGTAAGTTGAGAGAAGAATCTGACCCCTAGGTTTTACAGAACATATTGCACTTCAAGAGCATGCAGATAGATGTACTAATGGGGACACTGTCAGGTTAAAAATTATGGGCTAGATCTTCATCTAATGTAAGTCAGCAGAGGACTTCCATACACTGATTTACATCAGGTAAAATCCAGACCCAGTAATAAGCTCTTAAGGTAACAAATAGCAGATTAAAAATTATATAAATAATGTAATTTACTTATCACCATAAAGGCTTGAAATGGTACATGTTTTTCAGACCTTGAAAAATAAAACTAGACTAGCAGCAAATAATTAACAAGAATGAATTCTTTCCTTTTTTTTTTTTTTGGTGGTATTTTAGGCCTTGTTTTACAATGTTTGGAGATAAATCCTTAATCCACTTAAGTCAACAGGAAAACAGAACTTCTATTGACTTTCACAGGGTCAGAATTTCACCCTAAGTCAGTGGTGGGCGCAACCTGAAAGCTGCATGTAGCCCATCAGGGTTCTATGTGTTTCCGGCTAGACATTTTGTTTACCATTGCCCTGTTGCGTTTCCTCAGACCTGCTCAGGAAAAAACCCAGACAAAGGTTGGTCTGGAACAGTATTGCTTTTAGGGCTGTTTATTGGTACCGATTCTTAAGAGTAAGGTGATACTCACACCCACACATCATAGTCATGCTGGCAGTTTGGAGGAAGGCTGCAAGTGTGGTATAGATTACTTTTGATATGGCAGATGGCTCGAGTGCTTGCCAGATGTCAGCTTTCTGGAGACTCAGCCATGAAGTTCCCTGGGAGATCCCTTCGGATCTTCGGGAGGCTTTACTTTCTCTGCGACGGTCCCAGGTCTCTGTTGTGATGTTACCTCTTGTCCGAGAGAAAGATATTTTCCTGACCACTCATCGGTTGATTTATACAATTCACAGGGTCATTTTTTTCCTTAAAAGGTTACAGATCCTAAACTGCCTTTGACTGGGTATTCCTCATTCACACTTCACACTCATTCCATAGGCTACATTCATATTCATAAGAATACATTAAGCAGTATGGTTTCTAAGCAAAGTCTGGCTTTATGGCCTTGACGTAACACCAGAAAAACTAACATAAATGGTATGACTGAAAAAACAACAAATAGACTAGTAGCACCATAAAGACTAACAAACATGTAGATGGTATCATGAGCTTTTGTGGGCAAAACCCACTTCTTCAGATGACCGGAGTAGCTGTGGGTCTGAAGAATTGGGTTTTGCCCACGAAAGCTCATGATACCATCTATATGTTTTGTTAGTCTGTAACAGGAAAAACAGAAAAAACAACAAATAGTCTAGTAGCACCTTAAAGACTAACTAGGCTACCCCTCTGAAGCAAATAAATGGTATGGGTTAACATAACAAGAAGACATAGCAAAAAGCTAATATAAGTTGTATTGCTTGACACCTAATATAAATTGTAGCTAAGAGAGCCAGGGTCAAGGGAAGAGGGAAATCAGAGGGGAAATCCAGCCAGCTAGATGCCAATGGAGGGGGGGAGTCGTGTCCAGATGGCTACATGCCCATGCGCAGGGTTGACAGATTCTGCAGATTTCTATCTGCATAATCTTTTCCTACCAGTATTACTAAAGTCATATACATGTAAAGCAAGAGCACATGAAGTGAGCTGGCTGCACAACATGGATTCTACAGTTCAATCGGCACACCCCACACATTCTAGGTTCACAAGCACAGCTAGCAACACTACCCTATCCCAGCAGACTGTCTTGGTTACGACAATCTTGTGGCCCGCTGCGATGAAGGAGGTCCACTCATCTGGCCCATTCATTAACTCGGTTGCCCATCACTGCCCTAGGTGTTTGGATAGTTCAGAAAAGTATCTCATGTTTTGGGTGCTCATATGGAACAAAATGATGACTGGAAATGTTTCTCCTGAAGAATGAAGCCTGTCACTGTGTTTCTTTTCCAGGAGACCCCCTTTGGCAATGACCTTCACACCCTCCCTGGCTCAGGTTTGTAACATCCAGGTAGTCCACAGCACAGGTCCAGTCAGGGGAGACTTGGCCTTCCAGGTAAGCCCCATAGAACCTACCCCTTCCAGCATTGTCAGCAAAGGAAAAGACACTGATACAAATGAACTGTCACACAGATGTGATCAGACTCATTCCTCAAACAGCTCCAGTAAACCATGGCTTGAGTGAAGATCACAGGGTAGTCCACATAATGATAGGGCCCATTCCACATCTGGCGCACCCTTCCTTCATAGAGGAGGCCATCACATAACAGTCATTGAAGAAACTTCTGCCCTCAGCCAACCTTCCTCCAGAAGCTGAGGACTAGAAACTTACTCTCCTTTCTGATCTACCCTCAACTGTGCAGTGTTCTCTGCTTTTAAACTCCTCCCTCCAAGTCTGACTTCTCTCACAGGAGCGGACGATTGGGCCCATTGTTCATTAACCCTCTGTAACCCATTGGGGGGCTTGTGTGCCCCATAATAAAGCCACACCGTGGAGGGATCAGGATGGAGGCTTTAAAAAATGTAACAGTGGCAGCCAGAATGTTGACTCCTGAATCGCTGACCACCAGGGGTAGAGTTTTAACCATGAATAAAGTATTTCTGTCCAAGTGGTGGCCCAGATGAACTAGAAATGTAATGAGAGGAAGATAAGGCAAACCTGTTCCATTTATTCAGCACTTTGGGAATTTGGCTTTGCAAAATGACCATAGAGCACAGAATCACAGGATTAGAAGGGATTGCATAGGTCATCAAATGGAATCCGTTGCCAAGACACAGCATAACTGCCCCCGGGTGAATTTGAATCCCGGAAGCTTTGGAGTTTAGTGTAGACACGTCTACCACTTGAGCTAAAAGCCAGCTGGCTCTTGTCCTAGGCTGTAGAGCTCCCTTGTTCTTATCTCTCTCTCTAAGTAGTCTAAGTGCTACCGCATGGGACAGTGAACCACACTAGGGGTGTGTCTACACTGCAGGGTTTTTCCAGAAAAACAGCCATTTTTCTGGAATAACTACTCTGCAATTGCATTCTTTTGACAGAAAGTCAAAAGAACAGAGGGTTTTTTCCGACGACGGTAAACCTCTTTCTGCGAGGAAGAAGCCTTTTTCCAAAAAATGTTTTCGGAAAAAGGCGTGTGTGGATGCGGAAGAGAGTATTTTTTTCGAAAGAAGAGGCTTCCAGGAAAAAGCACAGGTGTCCTGGTGGCCACCCTGTCCACACTGAAATGCGAGATAGCGTCCAATCAGCGTGGATTCTATCTTTCGAAAAAGCAGATTGCTTTTTTGATGTGCTTTGGCAGTATGGATGCTCTCTTTCGGAAGATGTTTTTCTGGAAGATCTCTTCTGGAAACACTTCTTCCAAAAGAAACCTGCAGTCTAGACATAGCCTAGGTGTGTGGGTTACAACAGGATCTGTTATGCCTAAGCCATCCAGCACAGACAGCTATCCAGCCGCTTTTTGAAAACCTCCTATGAAGTATTTGGGTTCGAACAGTCCCTGGATTTTATTTCTGCTAAGCAAAATCCTTCTCAGATGAGGATTTGCCACAGCAGCAACATGCACCTCAGTTTTACTCATCCTTAGCCGAGTTTTCCCAGCCTATCAATATTTTAAAAAATAAATACCCTGGCTGCATTTTTATTTTGGACCAAGTTGCACCTGGGTAAAGAATAAAGTGGAGACGTCTTCGTTTGCCAGTGTCGGAGACCAGCCAAGGATTGATTGACATCCTTAGCAAAATGGCAGCTTTTCAGCTCCAGACTCTCTGACGCTCCTTTATTCCTCAGAGTCCCTGCCCTGGAGGCACTCTGCTGTCTTGTTCATTTGATTATGGTCAGGTTGGGAGGCTGAGCTTTGATAGGCAGCTGTTCTCTTGTTAGCTACTAATAGGTTTGATGTGGTTGCTTGGTTTATTTATATAGCTATATATTATAATTCATTTCAAAGGTTCATTAAATGCTTGGAAAATCCTAAAGCCTTTGAGGCAGAAACTGGATCCTTTAGCTTTGCACTGAATTACTGACGCTAAAAGAGCCAAATACAGCATTGAGAATCACGGATGCACAATTCCCATTGCTATCCACAGAAGGGCAGAATCAGAAGTCATATACAAAGGCAACATTGAGTCCTGGTAGGCTTATAACCTCCTATGAGGCTCTGAGCTTCCGGCCCCATCTTTTAGCGTTGGTGTAAGCAAATGAACTCCACTGCAGTCAGTGGTTTTATGCCTGCTTACACCAGGCCTGCAGGTGCCTGCCCCCCGCCGCCTCCGGCATCCCTGACTTCAGCTCTGGACAGAGCAAAAATGAAAATAAAAAGTGGAGTGTATTTTAGCTTTTATTGAGTCTCCAGGGAAAAATATGAAAGGCCCAGATCTCCTCTATTTTGCTCCAGTGTCAATCACGAGTACCCAGTTGAAGTCAATGGCATTACCTCAGGATAAAATTGGTGTGAACAGTCTAACCATCAGGTCCAGCAGCCTTCGTTATTTCAAACCAATTTGTTGCTACGAACCTACCACTCGTTCAGACCCGTGTGCTTGTAGGAAAGCAAAACTCTGGGGGCTGGTGGTCACTGAATTTTCACAGTGAGGCTCAACACAAACTTTCTGTACATAGGGGGTGGTTCACGGCAGCCCCATAATCCAGTGACTGCAGTCCTAGCAGAATGCACTGGGCTGGAAAGAAAGAAACCCAGCAAGAGATGAAGGATGAGTCTCTGACAATATCCGTGCTGCTTTATTTATCAGTTGTCTGCTGGTTTCTGACTTGCGGCCTGTAAGAGCAGGACGCAACAGGGGGGAATGTTCATTAGTACAAGGTCTGGTGAGGAATTGGTTTCTTATGCGTTCAGCTTAAAAATGGGGGTCTGATTCTCCCTTTAGACCGGTGTAAATCAACTGTAACCCTGTTGGGAAGTCAATTAAGTTATGATGGTGTAACAAGGGTATGGAAGATGAATTGGTCCCTGGGTTTATACTTCACAAGCATGGCTATCCAAGGATGGCACCTTTTCCTCAACAGATGTGCTCCCCATTACTTTGAGTAATAGTGGTTGGCTTTCCTGACAAAAGGAGCTTTTGCCTGTCAACTCCTATCGACAACATTGCATAGTTCCATCGATAAAGAAAGAAAAAGAGCATTTAGAGTAGCAAACTATTTTCATAGAAACAAACATCAGCATAATCTGAAGCTGTTCAAAATCCAAAAACAGGTGCAGCCTTGAATTTTATGACAGGTCCCTTTTCATAAGGGTGGGATTCATTACCACAAGATTTAAATGCCTTCCTGAACTTCAGGGAACTTTGAATCCAAATCTGAGTCCATATTTCTAGCAAATAAATAAGCATTTGGAAGTACTGGCGGCTAGTGCATCATTTGTAGCATCACATTTTTGCTAGCCATCCAGGTGCATGGGTGACACTTTAGGGACATTGAGCACGGTGAATTTTCCCTATTTATCACAATTACAGAAACACCTGTGCTTAACAACTTTGTGCAAATCCACTGAAAATCTAGTGCTCAAGGAGCCTCAAAATCTTGTCTTAAAAAATACAGTGGTTTTGTTGTCCCAAACTATAGGCTAGAGTGGTACGTGTTTCCAGGGTGGGGATAGAAGACCTGGTTTGGATTCAGCAAAAATGGATTGGAACCTTCCCTCAAAACACAAACTAATCCCGACATGAACCATTTTGCAGGTCCAAACATGTTTGCATAATGTTGTGTATGTTTCCCTAGCACTGTTCAAGACATACATTAAAATATAAGAAAGAAACAGTCATTATAATCAATTCACATAGGAAGAATATAATTGTTGAAGTCTTGTTTTCACTGTGTTAGTTCTTGAATGTGAGACACAAGACGGGTGAGGTAATATCTTTTATTGGACCAACTTCTGTTGGCAGAAAGGTCAAGCTTTTGAGCTTCATAGAGATCTTCCTCAGGTCACCTATCTTGTCTCTCAATGATATAATTAGCATTGATGTTTTGTAGCACTTTACATGTTCAAAGTTCCATTTAAACATTGATAAATTAATCTCCACCATACGCCTGGGAGGTGGGCTGCTAAGAACCCCAATTAACACACAGGTAAATGTAGGAAGGAAGATAAAAGCTAACAAATTGAATTATCATGAGCACCTAAGAAAGTGAGGACACAAGTCCTGTCAGCTTTCTACGGGTTTTGTGCTCCTAGCTCCCTTGTGTCTTTTGGAAAATCACACTCAACAAGTCCAAAGTGAGGCATGTAGCTGGGCAGTCACCTTACTCCAGGATAAACATGGTTAAAAACAACCCTGGGAAAGGGCCCTCCCAGGAGCCAGTCCGGGGGGGGCTAGAGTCAGCCAATCAGGACGTGGCTAGGCCCTATAAGAAGGGTTCCTGGAGGAAAGGAGCACGCACACTTGCTCCAGCTCTGGAGGGTGAGGGACGTAGCTGCTTGCTAGCGAGGTACCATAGACAGAGCAGTGCTGAGGAAAGGCAGGGTGAGCCAGGAGAGCTCCAGCCTGAGTAGTCCCAGGGAATATTCGGGCTGCAGGGAATATTAGGGCTGCAGAGAAGCAGCTAGCGTAGGCAGAGGGAGCAGGTCCACCCCTCCTTGCCTATGTTAAGTGGCCATTTCAGACTGCAGCTTGCCCCAAGACAGGGACTAGATGATGACTAGCAGTGGATCACCGAGGCAAGGTTGGTATAGGGGTTGGGATTCTGGTGGGAGGAGGGGGAGAGGAGCCCAGTGTGGGGGTACAGCCATAGAACAATTGCCTGAGGGAAGGACATTGCAGTTTGGGAGGAATGCTGGTCCTGATACAAGTCGGTGGAGAATGGACAACAGATAACAGCGGGTAAGACATCAGCTTGACAGAGGGCACTCCAGAGGCTGGTAATTCCTGGAGTCACCAGCAGGAGGTGCTGCGGTGGTGAGTCATGGACTGCTATAGGCACCCAAATCCATAGGTACATGCTGATGCCTGTGACTGGAGTTTCCTCAAAGCTAAGGGCTCTGTTTCCGTGAGAGAGGAGAGCCGTTGAACCCACCTCAATGGCACTGTGAGCACTCAGCAGCTCTGAAAATCAAGTGGCTCACTAAGGGTGCATCTACACAGCAAAGTTACTTTGGAATAACGGCCATTATTCCAAAATAACTATGCAAGCGTTTACACGGCCATTCGTTATTTTGAAATAATTTTGAAATAACGGGCAGCTTATTCCGAAATCTGTAAACCTCGTAAGGCGTGTATAGATGCTACACTGCTGCTATTTCAAAATAGCCCCTCCCCAGGGCCATTCTAAGTTATTCCTCCCCAGTGCCTCCTGGGGCTCTAAAAGGAGGGAAGCCTGCCTCGGACTAATTTTGAGGCTTCCCTGTAGTGTAGATGTGCTATTTCAAAATATGCTATTTCAGAAATAAGTATTCCGGAATAGCTTATTTTGAAATTGATTTGCAGTATAGACATAGCCTAACATGCCCTGTCACAGGGGGTATGTCTAGGCTACATTGTTTTTTCAAAAAATCTTCACCTGCGTCCACACTGCAATCGCATTCTTTCGAAATTAAATTGAAAGAATGCAGGGTTTTTTAAACATTGGTAAACCTCAAATTACAAGGCAGAACGCCTTTTTCGAAAGAGCTCTTTTGAAAAAAGGCATGTGTGGTTGCAGAACAGGGATATTTTTCTAAAGAAGAGGCAATCCAAAAAAGCAGAGGTGCCCTGGTGGCCATTCTGTGAATAGCAATCAGGGCTTTCTTTTGAGAAAGCGTCCATGAAGTCTGGATGCTCTCTTTCAAAAAAAGTAGATCACTTTTTTGATCCGGTTTTGAGGTGTGGATGCTTTCTTTCGAAAGAAGCTTGCAGTCTAGACATACCCAGAGCGAGTGGCCCTTTAAAAGATAACAGGACCCAGAGCACCTGGACTGATTACCTGCCACCCAGCTACATCTTTTGTCCAGCAATAATACCTGGGCTGTTATGTCTCTGACGTGCTTTCTTTTCTTTTATGGAGCCACACCATATTTTGTCCTCTGTACCCTGCACTGAGAGCTCATGCGCCACTGAAGAAAACAAACACTGTGCCAGTGCCTAGCATTCATCTGTGTTCATAAATACCTGCTTTTGGGAGGGGGAAATGTCACAACTAACAGCTCAGTGCTCTTCACGATAAAAGGGCCGAATCCTGACTGCTTCTGAGCTGCTCCATCAAGGTTCTGTGGCCCACGTGATTGCAACTTTGCTCACAGTGAGTACTTCTGCCCCCCTGAATATTCATGGTGTAGGTTCCATATATCCTCAACACCTGTTTAGTACTTGATAGTCCTATCCTGCAAGTTACGGAATACTTCAACACCCTGTGCTCCCACAGCTGAGTGTGCTCAGACCTCCACAAGGTCAGACTCCCGCTGATCTCCCAAAGATGAAGAGGCTCAGATCCTCACAGGAAATGAGCCCACTGCAGGACACTCATCACTGGGGTCTTTTCAGAAGTGTCCAACTCTGTTGCATGCGAAGCCCAGATTTTCAGAAGTGTTCAGCATCTAGCCAACGTTCCGTACAGCACGATTCCCAGTGTGCACCTAACGTTGTCAAACTTTTTTGAGAGAATATGACTAATGGGGCTGCTGCTGAGAACAGCTGAGCACCTTTCAACTCCACTGATGTCAGAAGAAGTTGGGGATACTCAGCTGTCCACCAGATCAATAGGTCTGGGAACTGTAGGTTCTCAGCGCTAAAATGGCCAGGAAAACATTTTACTCCTCCCAAGAGAATTTTTGACATTCTGAAAAGATTTCCTGTCCCAGATTGGGACAAAACATGGAAATTGAAAATATTTGTGACCCAGAACACAGCAGAAAAAAACAGGAGAATTTATATCATTTTTTTCTGTGTGTATATATATATAATTTGCTATCAATTGTCTTCAGTTAGGGGAAAATGAACTAAAATGGAACTTTCCATTTTGAAAATGTCAAAATGAAACATTAGGACAAGTTAAAAACCTTTTTCCACATTTTTTGAAATGGGAAATTTGTCCAAACTGACCCTTTCCTGGCAGGTACCTCAGTTTCGACCAAACGTCATTTTGAGACAAAAAGCACATTTAGTAGGAACATTTGCCATTTAGTTCTGCTCTGCACCTTTCCTAATTTTGACCTGCATCTGCAACTGATGCTCTCACATCCGCTATCCCTGTTATATTTCCCCTCAGGGTTTCTCTCCGTTAACTCCAAAATGCTATACACACATTGTTAAATCTCCTCTCCAAATCCCTGACCTGATTCTGTACTTTCATCACTTTTCCGTCCTCCCCCCACCTCATGCCTGTAAAGTTACCTTTAAAGCTCTTTCTCTACCATTTGTTCTAAAAAGTAAACTCTGTAACTGTTTGCGCACTTCCTTTCCAGATGCTGCTACCGACAAATTATTCCCCGCGGGCTTCAGTTCAGATTTCACCTCTGTACCATTTGGAGCACAGGACACATTTCTTGAACTCAAAAGTCTTTTAAATTCTCTTTATTTTTATCCTCCTCCCTGCCCCCGCCCTACCTCAGGAAAACGCATAACAAAACACACAGCTTCTATCCCCGAAACAGCCAACAGTCCCTTGGAACCAGTGACACACAGTAAAGAATTTCTGCAAAGGTTGTGCTATTCTGTTCATAAATAACACCTACAGAGCTTGTCTATACACACACAAAAATGTACTGCTTTTAGTACACCAGAATAGTTAAAGTGATACAATACCCTTAATGTGAATCCAATCACACTGGGGTAAAAATTCTCAGACTGGTATAATTATTCTCATTTGAGAAGATAAATATGTTGTATCAATTTAAGGCATTTTTATACCAATAAAACTGCTTCCACTCTAGGACTAGCACTGCTACAACTATTTTGATTAAAAAAAAATCCTTCATCCCCTCCGAATAGCAATACTCTTACCAGAAAAAATAAAGAGTATAGTTCAGGATTTAGTCTATAATATTCAGGTTAGGCTAACCCAATTGTATAGAAGTATTGGCCCAAACCTTTATCTGTTTCTCAGATTGGACCATTTTGAGCTTTAAAAATGTTGAAATTATTGTCTGGTACCAGAAGGGAAATTGCTACATTCAGAGTTTGGCAAAAGATATGGAAATAATGGCATAGATATCTAAGATGGGCACCCACGGAAAGGGTGCATCTCCACTGCACCATAGGTTGAAATAAGATATGCAATTTGAGCTATGCAAATTGTGTATTTTATTTCAATGTTATTTCTAAATAGCTTATTTTGAAATTTAGAGATGTCTACACAGCACTTATTTCAAAATAAATCACTAATCCGAAATGTCCTTTACTCCTCGTGGAACGAGGTTTACAGGGGTGTTGGAATAGCAAGCCCATTATGTTTCAAAATAACGGTTGATCTCAAAAGACATGTAATAGCTATTTTGGCATATCTTCAGTATCCCAAAATATCACTGCAGTGTAGACACAGCCAAAGGGACAGAAGCATTTGTAGCTACACTAATCCTAGCTGTCTTACGGTTATTCTATACACCCACTATCACTAGGTGAGCACTCTTACAAAAGTATCTAACTATATTGTAACTGGCTGTTGAGTTAATATCAGAGTGTACGTCTACACTAGACCCCTAGTTCGAACTAGGGAGGCTAATGAGGGCTACCGACATTGCTAATGAAGCGCGGGATTGAAATATCTCGTGCTTGATTAGCATATTCCCGGCCGGTTGCCATTTTGAAAACTGACTAGCCCGAAGTAACTGCCCGCGTCTACACGCGGCAGAGAAGCGGGATTCTGAGATAAATCCTTAGTTCGAATTAACTGTTACTCCTCGTGGAATGAGGTTTAACAGTTAATTCGAACTAAGGGGTTTATCTCAGAATCCCGCTTCTCTGCCGTGTGTAGACGCGGGCAGTTACTTCGGGCTAGTCAGTTTCCAAAATGGCGACCGGCCAGGAATATGCTAATCAAGCGCGGGATATTTAAATCCCGCGCTTCATTAGCAATTTCTGTCGCCCTCATTAGCCTCCCTAGTTCGAACTAGGGGGCTAGTGTAGATGTACCCTCAGTGCCTAAAAGGCATTTACATAAGCATAATAGTTGATAGATTATATGGGGCAAAGGCTAATACATTTACCAAGGTCAACATCCACTGAATGCAGTGGGAGCCCCTCCAATGATATCCGTAGTCTTTGGATCGGTCCTTTAATGCATCACTGGAAGGCGTTTGGATTACCATGGCAATGGACTTAGTTGAAGAAGCTAAACGGGTTGGAAAGAATGGCTTGCCCAGCACAGGTGGATACGGGGTAAAATCTTCGCTCTGTAGAAGCCAATGGAAATTTGCTGTTGACTTCAGTGGGGCGGGGATTTCATCCATTGACTCTATGCCCTTCAAGGTTGAATAGCAGGAACTATTTGTTCCAGATAGTTAGTACAGTCCTGAGAGGTTAGGAACATGCTCTTAAACAAGGACAGTTGTATGGCTGAGGAGTGGAGTTAATACATTCAGAGCTACCCATCCCCTAGAACTACCAATGCTCTGGCTCTGTGTAGGAGGGAAGGGTTAGCATAATCTCTTTTTGCCATCTAATGCCATGGCTTGTCACAATATTTTCATGGTATTTACTGTATGTACTGACCCACAGGAAATCAGCATGATGGTAAAATGAATAAATACAATGAATGCCTCTACTTCTCTTCTTTGTTCTTTTTACAACATCACTAACATGTTATCAGTCACCCGTCAGTCATCTGTGCATACCATACTAGATCGACATAGCACAGAACCACAGACTCGCACACAAGTAGCTAATATCCTTCCAGAGATTAGTGTGTAAAAATCCACTGTAGTTATTCATAACTTTTTTTGCTCCTTTCTTCACTCAATTACATTATTGACCAATAAATTCATGCGCTTATCTAAAAAAATTAAAAAGAAAGAAAACTGCTGGAAAATACTGTTTTCTTTCAGCTGGGCTGTGAAATAAATTGGCAGAGAAGTAATGCCTATTCATTCCTGGTGTAACTCTATCAATATTACTGGAATTACATGAAGGAAGAATCTGTTCAAAATACTCTTGCAGAAAGAGGTTCCATTAAAAGACTAAGTACTGTAATGATCTTTTTTTCAAATTCTTCTTTAGGAGAAATCTCTGCCCACATAGATTTGTGTAAGTCTGCAACCACTGGTATGTTTTCAGACCAGCTATGAATTCTTCAGATTAACCTGAGGTCCCTGTACTCATAATAAATATAATATTTATCCATACACTTGTACTTTCAACCTTCGTGACAACCATGTAATATATGCCTGTGTTATTCTCTAGCACAATGAAATAACAAAGGAAATACCAACATTTTTAAATGGGTTCTGGAAAATAAAAGTGGTCTGACTTTCAGATTTACTGACCATCCCCAATCCCCAATTATTTCAATATGTAATAGGGATTTAGGTGCTTGATAAGGCATCCAAAGTTGAAAACTTCAGCCTTAAGTTACTTGCCCAAAGCCACAGAGCGAGTGGCAGATTCAGAGTTAGAACTCAGGTCTTGATCTCTGGGTCTGGGTGCCTTTATCTGACTTCATCTGTAAACAGTGCATTATCAGGAGTGTTGTGAGTAAGACACAAGAACTCATTCTTCCACTCTACCCTGCACTGAGTAGGCCTCAGTTGGAGTATTGTGTCCAGTTCTGGGCATCACATTTCAAGAAAGATGTGGAAAAATCATAGAAGGTCCAGAGAAGAGCTACAAAAATGATTAAAGGTCTAGAAAACATGACCTATGAGTGAAGACCGAAAGAATTGGGCTTGTTTAGTTTAGAAAAGAGAAGACTTAGAGGGAACATGATAGCGGTTTTCAAGTATCTAAAAGGGTGTTACAAGGAGGAGGGAGAAAAATTGTTCTCCTTGGCCTCTGAGCATACGACAAGAAGCAATGGGCTTAAATTGCAGCAAAGGAGGTTTAGGTTGGACATTAGGAAAAACTTCTTAAGTGTCAGGGTGGTTAAACACTGGAATAAATTGCCTAGGGAGGTTGTGGAATCTCTATCACTGGAGATAGTTAAGAGCAGGTTAGACAGAGACCTATCAGGGATGATCTAGACAGTGCTTGGCCCTGCTGTGAGGGCAGGGAACCAGACTTGATGACCTCTTGAGGTCCCTTCCAATTCTATGAGTCTATGAATTTCAACTTAAATATATGATATTTTTGATGTGACACTTACTATATTGAGAGGGAATGGTGATGAAGAAATCTGTTGCAGGAAAACCTTAATCAAACAATAGAATGTAAACATTTTTGATGAACTTTTTGGGTCTAATTTTGATTTGTATGCTTTTATGTCCTTGTTTCTCCAGGCTGAAGCTGAAAGTAGACATGCAGAAATACCACTAGAAAAGTCAGGCTCCTGGGAAATAGATTAAGCACATTGTTTCAGATTTTATTATAAAAATTTTGCACAGGTCGGCTCTGCAGGCCATGTTTCTACACTAAAGTTGAGGGCAGCTGATTGCCATCTGTTCCATTTCATGCAAATTCAATGCTGCTCTTTAGCACTTGCAAATTACCAATGTGGCCCTCAAAGTATCAGGGCAAAGAATGGCCACCTCGTTGTACTCTGCACGCCCTTTTTCATGCAACTCACTTTGGAAAAAAAAATAAAGTCCTTCATGTTTCCCCATAAGTGCCTTAGCATAGTGGAATTTTTAATTCCTCTATAGCTGCTCATGCATGATTTCAATAGAAATCTAGCTTCTGTCACTCAAATAACCTGCCTTGTCATTAGTCTTCTGGGAGACATTCTGCAAACTCTTAGAAGCAGATTTTGAAAGAGGAGGATTTTGTTTCTAATGTAAAGTGGGTGGATGTTTCATGTACCATGCTTGACAACGACTTAAGAAATTCCACTATCAAAGACTCCTCCTGAACCTGTCTGAGCTACTTTTAGTGAGCCAAGCTTTTAAAAAAATATATCCACACCTTTAATGGTGCCAACTCTGAAAATGACAAAGGGAAGCCCAAGAAAAAGTATTGTTTGCACAGTATAATTTTTTGTCTTATCTGTCTGTTTTTGATGGGAAGCTCCAAAGACTGTCCTCCTTGTATGGCAGCAAAGTGCCATGGATAACTATGGTGTTTTATAAATTAGCATGACTAATAGTAATTGATAATTATTCTTTTTTTTAACAATTTTGGAGAACATTTTGTGATTGGGTTGGAATTTTGGGTTTGTTTTAATTTTGATTAGCAATTTTTTCTGTTATATCATAATCCCTCAAACAAAATTTGCTTTAGTTACTTATAAGACATCCATTACTAAAGTATCTTAGCGCCTCACAATCATCCACCTCTTTAACGTGACAAAAGATGTGACAGATAGGGCATTCCCTTCATTAAGTATCTTAGTATTACTATGGGGAACTGAGGCTCAAATCCTCAAAGTTATGTAGGCTCTTAACTTCCATTGATTTTTAAGGTCCCACGGGAAGTCCATCTGTGCTGGTCTACACTAGGACTTTATTACAAAATACCCACCCGTGGTCAAATTTATAAGCGGAGAGTACACACTACCAAGCCTATTATTTGGAAATAATGGGCCATGGAATTTTAAATCTGTACTCCTGCTGTTCATCAGGAGTAACACTAATTCTGAAAAAAGTTATTTAGAAATAGCGGTAGTGTGGACATCTGTCATTATTATTAGTCAATGATCTCTAAGTAAATATAAAATCATGGCTGATTTGATTTGCTGATGACATAGAGATTGGTGGAGTGGTAAAGAATGATAAGGGCAGGCTGTCATACAGAGCAATCTGGTTCGCTTCATAAGCAGGGCTCACTAAAATGTGTTTTTTAAATACAGCAAAAGACTATGCTTTATATCTAGAACAAAGCCATCCATGCCTATATGTATGATCTGAGCCATTAATTGATGGATCTCATCTTCTATGATGCTGTTGGTGAGCGACTAAGCCAATCCGTGGTTGGCAAATCTGATGAGAGATGTCACATCAAAATCTGCCATCTGCGGGTGTTGTGCACTCTTTTCAGCTCTTGCGTTTTTCTTGTAATGTTTGGATCTGTTAACTCTCAAAGTGTTTGAGAGCCTGTACAATAGTTTGCCACCAGAACAATCTGTCCTGAGCTATGATTTCCAGGTCACTGGGAGTTACGCCACATGACTTCACATTTCCTTTGAAGTATAATGTTTATACTGACCACCAATAGAGAGATTTCCATGAACAATCTGCCCACTGAATACCATCTTTGATATCTGTGAATCATCCAGATGATCTGTGAATCACCCTTATAATATGACCAGTCCAGCAAAACCATAGGCCCTACCTACAGAATGAGGGGCTGGAAAGCAATGACTCTGAAAAGGATTTGGGAGACGTAATGGACATACAACTGAACATGAGCTCCCAGAGTAACACTGGTCAAAAGGCTAATATGATCCTTGGATATACAAATAGAAGATGGTGGGTGTGAGTAAGGAAGTGACTTTATTTCTGTGTACGGTATTGGCGAGACTCATACTAAAATGCTATGTGTAGTTCTGGCATCTGCATTGGAAAAAGGATGCAGACAAGAGTCACAAAAATAATTCCAGCATTGGAGAAAGGGGCTGAGAGTGAGAGATTTAGATTTTGGGTAGGTCTACACTGCACTAAAACGCCAATGGATGGCCTTTGTCACCAGGTTTGGTTTTGTGAGTCTATAAAATTGCAATGTAGATGTTCAACCTTTGGCAGATCACCAAAGAAGTTTGTTTCAGAGGAGGGGATTAAATCCAGGTATCCTAGGCTAGCCCAAAATACTTGATTTTAATGAGCTTTAGAACAGGCCCGAATGCAAGCCACATCATTCTGGGAGGGCTACAGAAGAAGCAAAGTGGTCTGAAGGGACTCAAATATGAAATTATAGAATTACTAACTGTACCTTTAAATCAGTTTCTGTACCAATGGATTGGAAGATAGCTAATGAGATGACAATTTTTAAAACAGGCTCCAGAGTTGATCCTGGCAATTACAAGACAGTACTTAAATTTTTGGCAAACTGAGGATGAGATCATGTACTTAGATTTTCCAAAAGCCTTTGATAAGGTCCATCATCAAAGACTCTGCACCAAAGCAGACTGTCATGGGATAAAAGGGAAGGTTCTCTCATAGATAAGTAACTGGATAAAAGTCAGGAAACAAAGGCTAGCAATAAATTAGTCCTCGGGGAATTCTGCAATTGTTGCATTTGAAGACCAGTAAAATTGCAGATTCTCCCCAGAGCTGTTAAATGATCAGTTTTCCTAGGGGTCTGTTTTAGGACCAGTCCTAGTCAACATATTCATAAATGATCTGGAAAAAGAAGTAAACACTGAGGTGGCAAAATATGCAAATGAGACACAACTACTCAAGATAGTTAAGTCCTAGGCACACTGCTAAGAGCTACACAAGATCTCTCAAAACTGTGCGACTGGGCAACAAAATGGCAGATGAAATTCAGTGTTGATAATTGCAAAGTGATGCACATTGGACAATGTAATTCCAGCTATCCGTATGAAATGATGGGATCTAAATTAGCTGTTACCACTCAAGAAAGAGTCATTGGCGTCATTGTGGATAATTCTCTGAAAACATCCACTCAAAGGCTATGTCTAGATTACATCCGTCTTTCGAAAGAGAGATGTAAATTAGACATATCGAAATTGCAAATGAAGCCGGGATTTGAATTTCCCAAGCTTCACTTGCATAATGGTGGCTGCACATTCTTTCAAAAATGGGTATTTTGAAAGTGAAACCGCCATCTAGATGCGGTTCTTTTGAAAAAAAAAACCCTTTTCGAAAGATCCTGTAAAACTATTTTTTTGAGGTGTACAGGATCTTTCGAAAAAGGGATTGGGTTTTTTTGAAAGAACTGTGTCTAGACAGTGGTTTTACTTTTGAAATACCCATTTTCGAAAGAACACGTGGCCGCCATTATGCAAATGAAGCAGGAAATTCAAATCCTGGCTTCATTTGCAATTTCAATATGTCTAATTTACATCCCTCTTTCGAAAGAGTGATGTAGTTTAGACATTTCCAATGTGTTGCAGAAATCAAAACAAAAGCTAACAGAATGCTAAAAAGCTAAAAGCTCACCTCAAAAAAGATATATTGGCATTAGAAAAGGTTCAGAAAAGGGCGACTAAGATGATTAGGGGCTTGGAAAGGGTCCCATATGGGGAGAGGCTAGAGAGACTGGGACTTTTCAGTTTGGAAAAAAGGCGATTGAGGGGTGATATGATAGAGGTATATAAAATCATGAATGGTGTGGAGAAAGTGATTATAGAAAAATTATTTACCTTTTCCCATAATACAAGAACTAGGGGACACCAAATGAAATTGATGGGTAGTAGGTTCAAAACTAATAAAAAGAAATTTTTCTTCACACAGCGCACAGTCAACCTGTGGAACTCCTTGCCCGAGGAGGCTGTGAAGGCCAGGACTCTATTAGGGTTTAAAAAAGAGCTTGATAAATTTTTGCAGGTTAGGTCCATAAATGGCTATTAGCCAGGGATAAAGTATGGTGCCCTAGCCTTCATAACAAGGTCAGGAGATGGATGGCAGGAGATGAATCACTTGATCATTGTCTTCTGTTCTCCTTCTCTGGGGCACCTGGCTTTGGCCACCGTCGGCAGATGGGATGCTGGGCTCGATGGACCTTTGGTCTGACCCAGTATGGCCATTCTTATGTTCTTATGTTCTTAATCATTAAGAAAGGGGCATATATTAAGACAAAATTTGTATTGTCTCTATATAAAGCCATGATAGGCACACATCTTGAATACGCCATGCAGCTGTGATTTCCCCATCTCAAAAAGATGCATTGGCACTGGAAGAGATTCAGAAAACGGCAAAAAAAAAAGATTAGGAGTATGAAATGGCTACAGTTTGAGGAGAGATTAATACAATTGAGACTTTTCACTTGGAGAAGTGACTAAGGGGGGGATATGATAAAGGTGGGAGAAAGTAAATAAGGGTGTGTGACTCCTCATAACACAAGAGCTAGGAGTCATCCAATGAAATTAATAGGTAGCAAATATAAAACAAACAAAAGGATGTATTTCTTCATGCAATGCACAGTCAACCTGTGGAACTCCTTGCCAGAGGATGTTATGAAGAGCAGGACTTTAAAAGGATTCAAAAAAGAACTAGATAAATTCATGGAGGATAGGTCCTTCAATGTCTATTAGCAACCATGGGCAGGGATGGTGTCCCTCACCTCTTTTTGTCAGAAGCGGGGAATGGGTGACAGGGGGAGGCTCACTTGATGATTCCCTGTTCTGTTCATTGCCTCCGGGGCACCTGGAACTGGCCACAGCAAGAAGATAGAATCCTCAGCTGGATGGATCTTTGGTCTGACACGGAATGGTTGTTTTTATGTTCTCATTTTTAAAAATCTTGCTGGGGATTATACTGTATGAAGAGAAGTGAGCAATTTGGTGTATTATTTTTGCTCTCGGATAACTGAGTGGCATTGCATGTTATGGGGTTGCTGCGTTGGTTCTGATGTCATGTATTTTGCCAGTGGTACCCACAGTGTGTAGATCAGCCCCTCTTCCCGTTTTACAAATTTAACTAACTAAATACAGATGCTAAAGGAAGCCCTTTGTGGGTTGAGTCCTGTGTACACCAGACACCATTTGTTCTGTGTGTTCTACCCCAGGAACAGATATTAGCTGGGGCAATCCTCCCTGACCATCCCTAGCTTTCTATATCTGGGGCAGTAGTTTTTCAAGAGAATTCTCTGCGCTCTTGATTCAGGGCCTGATCCAAAGCCCGCTAAATCAGCTGGTATTGATGCACTAATTTAATTAGCTCTACAGAAATCCTATAGCTGTTCCTCTTTGCCCAACGGTGTTGAAGCTTGCTGACATTCAAGACAGTGCAGGGCCTATCTGTTCACCCAGACTAGTTCTGAGCAGGGGGTGAGCAGTTAAGTGCAGCCGGTTCCATTCATGGGGCTCGGGGAATCTTCTAGTGTTGACACTGTGTCGACTTCTAATTACTTTGAAATACCTATTTCCAAAGACTGAATTCATGCTGCTAGGGCTGACTGACAGACTCCAGTGTATAAATGAAACTAATTAAATAAAATCATGTAATAAGAGCCAGATTAAAATTGCTTTCTAGGTGGCCTTTCAGCTTCTCAGAGCTTCCTATTTTCTAAACACCAAGAAAGAAATCAAACACAGACCCTAGGAACTGCCTGGTACTGCTGGAAAAAGTTTTCTTAAATGGAAACCTTAGAAAAATGACTTCCCGATTGGATGCAAGTCACCTGAGATGATCAGTATGGTAAATTTTTAGTAAGAAAATGAAGTGCTGAGTGATTTACTGCTGATCTCAGGGTGGTAGCCCGAGGAGGCTAAAGAACAAAGGTTTATAGTCCCTTTGGAGATTTGTTTCATCTGCACATCAGCCTACAATTAATGGCCATTTAACTGTTGTTCTCCTGCTGGACACTGGTGGATTGATTCAGTAAATAAAAGTGACAGAGCAGTGTCCCATGGCAGTATAATAGAAACTAGCTGCACCTGTTATTTGTGAATCATTGCTTGCCGGGGCATTGACCTTTTCTAGTCTGGGTAAGACTAATAAGAGAAATTATGGGGCTGATTGCTTAAATTTCATTATGAGAACTTATATGCCAGTTAGTCCGTTTCTTTGGAATTTGCAATGAGATGCTGTCAGTAATCCTCCCATTCCAAAGTAAGACTTACCACTAGGTGATAAACGACCCATTTGTTAGTTAACACTCCTAAAGCAAAACCAATCATTACATAAGGTAAGGACTGGTTGGGAGGAAAATGATTACTGCAGAGCAAACAGTAAAGGGCTCCTTCTACCCTACTGTTTTCTTTAGATGTGTGGATGGAAGGAGGGATTGGACTCAAGGGAGGAATCGTAGCGGAACTGGTGTAGCACATCTCAGCATCTGTGCTTCGCATTCCGATCCAGTTAGAAAACAGCTGCCATCAGATAACTGATCATTTACAGATACTTAATGACAGATTTGTCCTCTGTTTTTGCTGCCAGAGAAAAGAGGGGGAGGGAGGCAGGGTCGAGGGGTTTTATTTCTTTATCCCTGCTGATGGGGATGAAATTAATTCAGAAAGGAGACTGTGGCCTGAGTTTACATCTGTGCTGTCATACCTGAGTCTGCTCTGTTTTTCTCATGTTGCTTTTTGCTGCTCTGCTGAGATAAACAGTTCGACTTGATCCTTTGTACACCTGGGGCTGGAACCAAAGCTCATTGAAGTCAATGGGTGTTATTTCATCCCACTTCCTTCAATAAAGTTTGCCACTCATGTGGCTCTCTTTGCAGGAGCAGGGTCATAATGATTAAAATGGCAGGGAATTGTCCACCTGCTGTATTTACATATCGCATCCATGCATGGTGGATGTTTGTATCACTAAAGCTCATTCAACAACATCTATGTTCAACCTAAGGTTGAAACTGACCAGCTTCGTTTCATTGTTCCTACTCAGCAAACTTTAAAAAAAAAAGAACAATTAGAGGGAAAAAAGTTATATACCAAATGTAGATTTTTAAATATCTTTTCTGACTTCAGTCTTATAACATGCAAAAGCACTCTCAGCTCCCAACTAGGTTTTGCTGAGGGTGCTTAGCAACTTGTTGGATCCAGCCCATAACAAGAAATGCAGGTGTGGAGTTATCTTCTTAACCTCAATGAGCAAATTCTTTTCTTGTGTTCAATAGTTTCAGTGGAGTTGAGTGACACCACTAGGCAGGAACTTGGCTCATGGTATTTATCCTTACAGCATTGCCTCACATTATGTCATCTCACAGGAGAATAGAAAGGTTCTCAACTGTACTGATGGATCTTAAAGCAGAGCCGGAATGGAGGTGCAGGATGGTGGGAGAATTCGTGCTGTACAGAGCTGTCGCAGCGTGAGTGAAGCAAAGCAGGAAAAGCAGTTGGTGATTAAGGCTTCACTGATTAAGGCTAACAAAATCATGGCCTTGTCACTGCCGGATGTTGGCTGGATAAATTCACAGTGACCTCCAACAAAATGAAAGCGCAGGTGCAGGTGGGCTGTTGGGGCCACGGGAACAAGTTCAGAGCTTGGCAGGCGGCTGGGAGCACAGCATGAATTCTCTGCACCCTGAGCGTCCTCCTGGAAAGCAGCATGGGAGCTGACTAAAAACGTAGCACATTTCAATCGCTGTGTTGCACAGCCACGTGCGGATGGCAGATATGAGACCACGTGTCTCGGAAGCCTGAAATGAATACAGTATGTTCAAAAGGGCTTTGAACCAGTTGCCTCCATTCCGTCAGACTCTGCTTCTCTCAAGGAGAAAGGAAAAACCCGAAGAGTGAAAGTGAAGAACTAATAGCAGTGACAGGACCCAAACATAATGGTGCCGGTGTTAGACATTGTGTAAGGTCCCCAAGAGAGTTTGCCAATCAGTGGATACCAAATCTGCCCTGCAGTGTCACTGCCTCTGGGAGCCAGACCCACCAGGAGGGCTGAGAGCCACCAGCAGATGGAAAGAAGAGCCACTGTGGGAAGCTTTGGGGACGTGGGAATGAAGGGAACATCGGGCAGATTGGCTCCTGCCCTTGCCCTATTGGAGCTGTCCGCTGGCTCTCTTGTTGGGCTGGGGCGGTTCCTCAACCTCTGAGCTGTCTTTGCTGTCACTCAACAAGAAGACCACATGTTTCATAGGGTTTCATTCTGCAGCACTCCCTCCCGCTGCCATACGTGATGGGGAGTGCATGACGTGAATGTCTCTGCCTAGGGCGAGCTACGGAATAGCTACGGATGGGAGCTACGGAATAGATACATAGTCTCCATCATTATTATTTTGATTACAGTAGTGCTGAGGACCCCTAGCAAGATGAGGACCCCTTTGTGCAGCATGGTGTCACGTTATTGGAGCAGACAGATCACTGATGCGCCCACGGGTCACATTTGCCCCAAATTCGGTACAAAGGGGGCCATGTGAGATGTCAAATGAAAGCGTATGTGCTGCTGATTCTATGTATGACACTCCTGTACTTGTACAATTTTTGTATGTGAAGTTATGAATATGGGCTCTGTTCTTGTATTGTAAATGTTCTCAGTCTGGGAGAGAGCAATGGACCTGGACTGCCTATGGTGAGGAAGGATTGTTCAGTGAATGGCTGTGCTAATTAGCACTGCTGCATGGACAATGGCTCTCAGAGTGGCCAGTACACACCTGAGGAATGCGTCTGGAAGCCTACAGACCAGCCAGTACCTCATGACTGCTGGCATGTGAAACACAAACAGGTCACTTGATCATGTGACCAGCTCCAGTTTGGGAGACGCAAGGGATACAAAAGTGCCATGAGGCCGTCTCCATCCTGTCTTCAATCTTGCTGCTGATTCCATTTGCATCCTTGCGAGGGACAGAGAGCCGAGAAGGATTGCTGACCCATCCTTACAGGATGTACACCAGAGACTTTTAAGCTAGCAATTTGTAACATCTCTGCTAAGAGCCTGCATCAAGAACATGGTGATTGATGTATGTACAGCCGCTCCCCGAGTTATGACCACCTCCACTTACGACCATCCGCACTTGCGACCAAAGCGGTCATAAATGCGGATCCGAGTTACGAATGGCGATCCGCGCTTACGAACAGCGCGGTCGCCATGTAACTCTATGGGATCCGAGTTACGAACACTTCGAGTTACGGACCAAGTGTTGGTCCGTAACTTATTTGTAACTCGGGGAGCGGCTGTAATGTATTCTCCTTAGCAATCTTACTCTCAACCTTTTATTTCTTTTATTAATAAACCTTTAGATTTTAGATTCTAAAGGATTGGCTCAGTGTGCTCTTGTGAGTAAGATCTGAAGTGTAAATTAACCTGGGACTGCGGCTGGTTCTCTGGGACTGGGAGGATCTGTTCAGAGTGGGTGAGATCAGGTTTTATAACGTCTCACCTGTGTGTAAGGCCCAGGGCTGATTGTGAGGTGTCTGAGGGGTTTTGCTTGCGAGGCTTCCTGCTGGCCGAATTGGCAGCTGAAGTGCTCTGTGTGATTGGTTTGTGGCCTATTTGGGAAAGGTCTCCAGTCGAGGGCTGTAAGTAGCCCTGGTTTTGAGCAATTCACTCTGAGCTGACACCCTCAGCGGTGCCCAGACCCAGCCCGGTCCATCACACATGGCAACGTACACCACAAAAGAAAAAGTCTCTGCCCCGAAGGGCTTACAATTTAAATAGAAAAGGCAGGGAAATGGAGAGAGGGGAAAGTGAGTCACAGACAGGTAAAACAGTTTGCCAGCAGGCAGTGGCAAGAGCCTGGTGCCAGGTCTGCTGACTCCTAGCTCGGTGCCCCATTCACTAGCATGAGCACACTGCCTCCAGGAACGGAAGAATGACTTTTCGTGTCTTGCTCACAACACTCCTGTGACTACATTCCAGAACCATGTTTGTAGAAAAGAACTGGCAATACGTGTGTCAACAACGCGACACTGTAGCACGGAAAAAATCAAACTGTGCTGGGGGGCTGGTCTTGAAACAAAGATGTTTGGAAGAAATTATACAATGGGGAAGGCACATCACCACAGGTCTCCCTTCTCTCTACAACACTGGCAAACACCTAAGAAACAAAGACTGAAGGGGAAGTAGGGTCCCAGGAAGGAAAGAAGGAAGCCTGCCCATGTAGGGGATCTTGGCAGACTAATTGTACTGTCTAGCAGGGTGAGACTATGTTTGATTCAAATCCTATCCCATTTAAAGAGCTCAGACTGTGGTTTTGTTATTTCTTACTCCAAGGCATACCATGCAGCCTGCCCTGCACGGGATGCACCCCGCAGGGCCTAGGCCGGAGCGGTGGAGGCACATGGCATGGTGGCAGCCAACCCAGGGTGGCAGAGTCCTTGCTGCTGGCCAGCAGCTGCTCCCTGGGATCATTTGTGAGTATAACTGTGCCTGCTCTCATACCCCTCCTTTTCCATGTGCTGTGAAACAATTGCATTCCTTGCACAACCAAACCCTGACTTTGCCTTACGTGAGGAGAAGAGGAAACTACATACCAGACTTGCTGGTCTTAGTTCTTACTGTTTAGGAGGAGTTCTTGAACACATGTACTTACAGATGGATGGGTGGATGAACACACAGACAGACACACAAACTCTAAAATATATAGTAGATGGTAATCTGCTTTGATCTGTATGCTATTACTTATAATCACACAAAATCTGTCTTTCTGTAGTCAATAAATCTGTGGTGTTGGTTTTTTAACCTAAAACAGTGTGGTTTGCGTGCAGTATGTGGGGAATCCGCTTAGAGACAGGGTCTAGTGCATTCTCCTCTCCACATTGAGAGAGGGATGGACTGGGTAATACATTTATTGTGGCCCGGCTTTTGATCCAGGGATCGGAGGCTGGGGGGGTGGGGAGTTAACTGGAGTCTCTCTGTTGCTAGTTCATGACCAGCTGACAAGAACTGTTGTTGGTGCATCTTGGCTGTGCAAAGTTCAGTGTGACTGCAGACTCAGAAGAGTCTGCAGCTTGTCACAGCAGCAGAGGGTGTCAGAGAGCCCAGATGTTAAGTCAGAAGACTCAGGGACATGCTACTTTCAGGTTGCACCCAGAGGGGCACCTATCACAGGAACACTGCGGTGTAGCTCACAGAATTCCAGACAGGCTCCATGCCTACAGAGCAACAGAATCAGAACTAAAACAACAAGGAGTCCACTTTAAAGACTAACACATTTAATTAGGGCATAAACTTTCATGAGGTGCCACTCACTTCTTCAGATGTTATGATAGGTTGTAGATCCTTGGGGATGTGTAGGACATTCAGAACTGATCTCTCAGAAAGGGACTGGAGGAGGGACAATTAGCAATATATCAACCACCGACCCAGGCATTTCTTGCTAACTTTATTTTCCACCCTCAGCATGGGCGTATCATAACCCGTTTGGTTCCAACCATCTGCTCAAGTCCACTTGGACTGCACAGTGCAATGTTCAAAAGCTTTCCCAACAAGTCGATAAATTACCCCTGCTTGTATCTGACAGTCTTGCCTATGTCTGTCTCAAAAAGTTTTATTCTGTGTGTTAGACATGGTGCCCCTTGAGTGACTCGAGGCTGCTGATCCTTAATTAAATTAATCAAAGCCAGGGACAAAATCCTTGGGGACTATCAGGAAAGCCTCTAGGTTAATTAAACAGACACAGACAAGTAGTTTAAGTCAAAAATGTACTTGTTGTGCTTAGCACTAATATGAAGGCAATAGTTTCATTTAGTGCTTGTAAAGGACAATGAAGGCTGGCTCGGCTGAGCCCTTTGACACTCCTCAATCAGACAGTGCTCTTGTTGATTTGCCTCTGGAAGAGCAGCAGGATCGTGAAGCTCTTTGCCCTAAAAAATACCGTCATTCATTCTCTCCTCCTCTGTCAGTCTGAGTGTGGGTGAATTTGCTGCTCACGCAAGCACGTCACTAATTATGCTGGGTTAGATCCAGACATGTTCTCCACAAACATGCCTGGCAGATTTCTGCCAGTATCACAGATCTGCCACAGCCCTGAATTTTCTGAGCCTCCCTTGAGCCCGGGTTGCAAAGGATGTGCAAAATGGAGGCTGACCCTCTGAGCAGCCTCCTGGTTAGGGTAGTGGATGGATGAGAAGGGTCGGGACTCTGGCAGCATTATACTGCCTCTACAAGAGCTCCACCTTGTAATCACAATCCTCATGTCTCAGGTACCTTCTCCCAGAAGATGACGTGGAGGTGGCCAGGCTGTACACACAGCAGGGAAGATGCCTTGTCCATTCACACAGTATGGGAAATGACTCTGCCCCTCCCCCTGACTGCCGAGACATCTGGAAGTTGTTTGGAGAATGTTTTATATCTGTCTATCTGAGTACAAATAGTTGTATGCAGCATTGATCTGAAGAAGATCTCCATGCAAGCGTGAAAGCTTGTCTCTCTCACTAATGCCAGTTTGTCCAACAGAAGATACCACCTCACCCACCTGATGTTTATACTGTACTTAATAGCTATAGGTAATTGATTAATAGGAAATGTGCCACTAGATGGCATTACAGCATACACAGCATTGTTATTAGCTATTGGGAAGGTGTAGGCTGGTGGATCTGATCACCTGCTCAGAAAAACTCAGTCATAGAATCATAGAATCCTAGGGCTGACAGAGACCTCAGGAGGTCATCGAGTCCAGCCCCCTGCCCAAAGCAGGACCAACCCCAACTAAATCATCCCAGCCAGGGCCTTGTCAAGCCGGACTTAAAAACTTCTAGGGATGGAGATTCCACCACCTCCCTAGGTAACCCATCCCAGTGCTTCACCACCCTCCTAGGCTATGTCTACATTGTCTGCCACATCCAGGGAACATGTCTGCTCTTCTGAATTTTTTTTCGGAAGAGCAGATGCGCTTTTTCGGCATCCCTGTAAAGCTCATTTTATGAGGAAGAAGGGATGTTCTGAAAAGGGGGGTTTTCTGACATTTGGCCCAGTGTAGATGGGCCAAATGTCAGAAAAGCCTCTTCCAAAAAAAGAAGCGGAAAAAGCTACGCAAATTGCAGCTCACAATTTGCGTAACTTTTTCCGGAAGAGCAGTGCAGTGTAGACATAGCCTTAGGGAAATAGTTTTTCCTAATATCCAACCTAGACCTACCCCACTGTAACTTGTAACTCAAGACCCCGTTTATTCTTTAACACACACACACACACACAATATAGGTACCTCTGACAGCTGGTTGGTCAGAATCTTCCCCGGGTTTGGGGGTCCACAAGGCCTGGTCACCCTGTCATTGTCTTCTGTTCTAGCCACAGAATATATTCCCAGACCTCTCCTGACCCCAAGCAACCTTATAGAACTGGCGGGGGCGGCGGGGGGAGGCTCTTTTATATCCCGCAGAGATTCATGAACAGAGCCAGTTACTTGATGCAGTCCAGCTGAGTCAGTGTTTCCCAACACGTGTCCAGAACAGGGCTGTCTCCTCCCTGGCAACCCATCCTGATATGTGGACCAGTAAAGCTCACTGTTGTTATGGGAAGCAAATGACTTCCTTTGTGCAGCTCTTGGGGCCAATTCTCTCCCAGTGATGGGGAATTGTCCCATGACCTATTATTGGCATCAGCATTTTTTTACCCTTAAAGACAGCTCTATACTGTGTGCAAATAAGCCCTTTTGGAGTGAAACCCAAACTATCATGGCTTGGGACAGGATTTCAGCTGAAGGCTGCACAGAAGAGAGGCAACTGAGGTAACATCTGTTGCCATCTAGATGCTGAAAGTCAGTCTCCATGTTCTTACAAGGCTCCAATTTTCTCTACTGTAATTTCCCTATGTAATCTTTCCAGTCCTCTTCCCTCCATCTGATGTTTTATACTTTGCATATGCCTCTTTCTTGCCTTGATTGCTTTTTTCCCCCGCTCATATTCATCCAAATTAGCCTTTTTTACTTCCAGCATATTTATTGCTAGTTGGCATGAATAACCCTTGGGTATAAATTAATTTATATTTGAATACTTTCAATTTCCACTCTAATTCATATGTTTTAGTTAAGCCCCTGATGTCAGAAAGCCTCATCAAGGAGGAGTCGATAACTCAGGGGATTGGTAATAAGATCTGGGGGGGGGGTCCCCCTAATGGTTCAAACAGGGCCTACAGAGAGTTGCTAATGGCTGAGAGTTCTTAGCACTGGATGGCTAACTAGTGGCTTGAGATGCAGTTCTAAGCCAAGTTGCCATTGGCTATGTGCCCCGATCAGAGCTGAGCTAAGAAAGGAAGCTTCTGTGTTTCTTCACATCTAAACACAATTCAGTTAAACTCCACTTGAGTGTCCCTTTCATTTGACTTTCCACCATCTCTGTCACTTATTTTTGCTTGCACACATGTTGGGACGAATGGTAACCACACGACTTTGTGTGTCAAAGAGAGCTGTTGTATGTGGACCAGCGTATTTATTATTAAAATAATTTTTTTAACATCACAGTAACACCTACAGCACATAACTGATATCGGAACTCCACTATGCTAGTCACAGTCCACACACTGAGGCCATGTCTATACTTACTAGTGGAACAACATGCCCGAGGTTGATCTTCTGGTGTTCGATTTAGCAAGTCTAGTATAGATCCATAAATTGAACTCTGAGGCCAGCTCTAGCCAGCATCTCTGCTCCTCGCAGTCACAAGGAGTAAGGGAAGCCAACAGGAGCGTTCGCTCCTGTAAGTCTCCTGCTTTGTGGACAGTGCGGAAATGCAATTTAAGATACATCGACTCCAGCTGACTTCTAACACTCCGGTCATCTGAAGAAGTGGATTGTGTCCACGAAAGCTCATGATACCATCTACATGTTTTGTTAGTCTTTGAGGTGCTGCTAGACTATTTGTTGTTTTTAAGTTTTTCCTGTTACAGACTAACTTGTCTACCCCTCTATAGCTAGAGTTGTGTATCTTAATTTGACCTCCTGCTATAGTGTAGACCAGGCCATAATAAGGGACTGTATGTGACCCAAATAATTCAGTCTAAATAATGTATAAATGCGTGAGCACAAAATGCCCACCTAATCCCTTTCTATGTGCGCGCAATTGCTGAGTGGTAATGTGACATGAGAGGTCAGAGGAGATGATCTAGTGGTCTCTTCTGGCTTTCATCTCTATGACCAATGGATGCAAAGTTTGCTAACGAGTGGCCTTTCTTTTTTCTGTCTAGCAGGTGAAGCAACCAAACTCTTTATAAAGCTCAAGGCTGTCTAGGGTACATCTACATCTGCCTGTGTAGAGTGTCTTCCAAGGCCCAGTGTGCTTCAGGAACAGCCGTTGGAACTACATTGGGATGAAAACTAATGAATTATGTGTTTTTCCCATGGGATGAAAATGTCATCTGGACTCCTCTTTTGCCATAAAGGGATGGAAATGCTGAATATTTAATAAGCATATCTTTTTTTTTTAGCAATTGTCTATTAGGTACTAAAGTTAATATATGTGAGCAATTCATTATTGTTTCTACAACGTGTGCAGTCCTTAAGTAGAAGAGGTTGCGTACATGCAAAACAATATTTTGGGCTCTGATGCAACACGGTACAGGTAGAACCTCTCTAATCAGGCACTCTCTGGTCCGGCAACATCAGTAGTCCAGCATGATTTTAGTTAAGCAACGTCTATTTATAATGTGTGTGGCCAAGTTTCCCGCAGTCCCATAAAGTTAGATTACAGCCACCAGTCCTCTGTGCTGTTGTTTAGCTCTAATTTATCCCTAAATGTCTTCTAAGAGCCCAGCAAGCAGAGGAAGTGTTGGTAATGCTGCTAGAAGATAGTGACCTCCTGCGGTCCAGCAAATTCTCTGGTCCAGCATTGGTCAGGTCTGGAGGATACAGACTAGAGAGGTTCAACCTGTATTTAAGCATGTTTGTAATTTAAGCTTGTGACTCGTTCTATTGACTTCAAGCAGATTATTAATGTGCTTAAAGGAGGTACTGGAGTAACTTGGTAACTTGGTGAATCAGACCTTTGACTAGCTTTCTCATAGGTATATGTACCACTTACCTCTGCTTGAAAAATTCAGATACACTCAACTTTGTTTCATAGATGCTTTATTTCTACGAGAGATTTTCCTTTCATGTTCAAGGTAGGGAGGTCTAATCTTGGTGCAGGACGTCCTGAGTTCTATCTTTACCTGGTCAATTGGAACTCTATGGTAACAGCAGTCAGTCCAGGAGCAATGGCCTATAGACAGATTTGATACATTTATTGTTATTTGATACATTTATTGTTATCTAAAAGGGTGTCATAAGGAGGAGGGAGAAAACTTGTTCATGTTGGCCTCTGAGGATAGAACAAGAAGCAATGGGCTTAAACTGCAGCAAGGGAGGTTTAGGTTGGACATTAGGAAAACTTCTTAACTCTCAGGGTGGAATAAATTGCCCAGGGAGGTTGTGGAATCTCCATCTGTGGAGATATTTAAGAGTAGGTTAGATAAATGTCTATCAGGGATGGTCTAGACAGTATTTGGTCCTGCCATGAGGGTAGGGGACTGGACTCGATGACCTCTTGAGGTCCCTTCCAGTCCTAGTATTCTATGATTCTATGATGATTATTCAGAGTCATAGCACATCGGTATTTGGATTCAAGATCTCATCTTGGCACTTTTCACCAGTTCTTAAATTCTATTTAAAACAAAAAACAACCCCAAGCTATTCCCTCTGCAGTTCATTTTCAGAGTGGAAGGCAATTGCTTTTAAAAATTACAGAGACAAAAGCTGCACTCCCAACTGCTGCCTAAAACCATCTGCAAGTAAGTTTATTTTTAAGACCATAAAGTTGGCATCTTCTGCAACCAGATCATATTTTTTTCTTGTTGCCCCCTCTTGCCTCTCCCCGCTAAGTTTTTTTGTTTCTGATTCTAAACAAAGTAGAAGGACATAAACAAGTATTGTAACACGTTTTCTGTGATTTAGCATAAATCCAGGAACATTTATATGCTAATCAAACCAAAATAGATGTGATTAGTGAGTGGAGAATGCCAACGTGGCTGTCTGGTTCCCATCAACCCATGATAATGGTGCTGATCCTACAATGAGGAGCTACTGTATAAGCCAGGAAAGGTTACAGCACCACAGACTTTGATAACAGTAAACCCTGAGAAATCACACCCTGCCTATTACATATTTATTATGCATTGCAAATTGTAAATATTAAAAAATCCCAAAGATACAGTGTAGATAAATTCTTAATGCTTAATGAAATTATTCATGATATACAAAAAGCAGCCTAACTCAACAAATAAAATGAAGGTTAATGCATGCGGATGAATATAAAAGAGACCCCAGCCCTGACGACTAATGTGCTGTGTCCTTCCCCCAGTTGATCTGGGAATGAAATTAATGCAACTTCATTTTTGTAGTTAAAAGCTATCCCCAGAGCTGAGTTGCACAAGACCAGATAGGATGCACTGAGCAAAAGCCAGACGCCTTGCTTCCTTACCCTTCTCAGAGGCTTTCACAGATGAATGCTTTCAGAGATTAAAAAAAATAAAATCCACGCTGTATTTTTTAAAATCTACATATTTAGTTTATATCATCGTGGCAGTTTGCCTTATTCTCTCTGAAACTCAAGTGATCAGCAGCTGGTTAGAAAGGCCCAGGATATACAATCCAAAGTAAGAATAATAGGAAATACAAGAAGAGGTAAACAGAAGAGCCCACAGGAGATTTGCTTCTTTTTCAAGGATTTCTGGTGACTTTATTTATAATAATCATAGATCACAGTGCCCCATGTCTCCAGTTGCACTTTTCTTTCTTTCATAGCTGCATCAGTCTGCTGGATGAGGCGTGAAAATGAGTCCAGAGCTGATTGTGGTCATTAAAGATTCCCTAGCCCTCTTTATCATCCCAGGGAATCTGTCCCCGTTTCCTGGCCAACTTCAAAATGATGCATTTATATTCAGTCTGTAGCCTTTGAGTTAGTTTGGGGTGCAAACATACTTGTCACAATATAACAGGTTCTTCACTCAGGCAGCTACTTAAAGTTAATTAAGAAGATGAGATTGGTGAAGCATACACAGAGACTTTATGAGCTCCAGTTGTCCACACAAGTGTAACTGAAAGTATAGGAAAATAAGATAGAGTAGAAAAAGTACAGCAAAACAACGGCCTGGATTGTGCATACTTACAGGCCTAGGCAGGTCCTATGTTGATGTAATTACAATATTCTGAATATTTACAATCTTATAGAGGCCATTAGAAATAAAGATGAAGAAACAGTCAGTAGAGGTAGCATTCTCACCAGCCCACTTGTGAACTTTCATGCGTCTGATTTCACATTCCTTTCTTTACTCATTAGCATATCCATGATTACATTTGATTAAGGGTAGGCCCTTTGTCCACATATGGCTTTCCAGATATCCCATAAGTGGGCCCCTTGATTGCTGACGTAAGCTATTAGTGATAATATTGCATTCATACATTTTCCAGTGTTTCCAAAGTATGAATGAGGTTAGCTTCATGGTTTAGCCTATTTAAAAATCCCCTCAGACTGTTAACCAAAACTATTCATTTGCTGTTAACTTATTTTTCTCAAAGCACTTTCTCCTAAATGTTGTAAGTATAGGTGAAGAAGCCATGCTTACTCCTTTGCTTCTTAACTATCAAAATATGAACTGGCCTGGTAGGCCTCAGATTGTTGCCAGGCCTGTTTTAGTCACTCTACAAATTCTTATGCTTCCCTATTTGCAGCTTTAATCACTTCAGTTTGCTCTCTCTACACATTTTAATACACCATAGCACCTAATATATAATTAATACAAGGACCAGAAAATGTATCCAGCTGAGAATAATTTGGATAGGCTATATTGACTTGTAATCCTGACCTAACTGTAGGGTGTCAGAATTAAACATAGATGATGGTTGCTGTGTAATGTTAAACAGCAAATGTGTTCCACATCAGAAGTGGCGGAAGAAGGGCTCTCTGTATATTGCAGTCTCTCTAAAGAATAAAGGGGGTGGTAGATTTCTTAGTAACCATATGGGTTAGAAGGGAAAAGCACAGCATGGAAAACTAGAAGCTGTCCATTTCTAGTCCCAGCTTTGCCAGTGAAGGGCCTTAGTAACTCTTTGCCATTGTATAATGCTTAGATGTTTTATTTTGTTTTGCCTGATTGTACTTCTGGTTCCTGAAAGCCCCTACTCTTGGGCAACAATCCCAGTTCACACAGGGAGTTGCTGAACCTTTCTTGTGCAACACATTTTTTTGGAGTAATTGATGCTGCATATTCACAAACTTACATCCTGGTCCCCACCCCTCTCCCCCTTCTACCTGCCTAGGATTCCTCCCCCATAATGTGCAAGCTCTCAGGCAGCAGGCCCACTTTTCAGAACTGTGCCCATGTGGTTGTGTGCTTTTAGGGCTGGTCTACACAGGAAAGTTAGTCCAGAACACTCTTTGATAGTACAGACTGCTAAACTGAACGTGGACACTCTTGGTGTGGAGTTAGAGTTTCCACACAGGAACTCAGAACTGAGACCCTAGTAAACACTAGCCATTCTGCATCAGCTCATCTGGGCTTTTCCCTCAAGTAGAAAAGCTGTCAGGGTATGATTTTCTCAATACTGGTGCACCCACAGCTCCCTCTAGCTGGAGTTCTGAGGACTCAGAGAAGTGTGACTTATACATTTTACATGGCACATGCGAAGTCCTAGATCAGTAGTAGGCCCATGGGCTGCATGCAGCTCATTGGGATTCTACATATGGCCTATGAGACATTTTGTTTACTGGTGCCCACGTGCAGGTGTAACGCCGGCAGGCGAAACCAAACATGGGGCCTCTGAAGCTTACTGCATGAGCCTCCACCATTTGAGCTAAAAGCCAGCTGGCTTTCAGCTAAGGCTGTAGAGAAAACTCATTCTCACTCTCTGAAGGGGTCTAAGTGTCACTCGATGGGACAGTGAACCACACCCAGTAGGTGTGTGGGTTACGCAAAGTTGCCAGATTCCATTGGTTTCTCTCCGAGGAGCTTTTTTCCTACTGATATACCTAATGTGACATGCATGTAAGAGCTAATGAAGTGAGGTGTACACACAACATTGAGTACAAGAGTCAGGCGTACCCTCTGCATATAGCTTTATCAGCCTCCTCAACAGTTGTAGAAGATGGGCTTTGCAGTGTGGTCAGAAGGTTAATAAACCTGGGCTGTGGTGGACCAATGAGGAAGCAACTTCCAAAACTCATTGGGTACGTCTAGATTACATGCCTCTGCCGACAGAAGCATGTAAAATAGACTACCCGTCATAGTCAATGAAGTGGGGATTTAAATATCCCCGGCTTCATTAAAATAAAAATGGCCGCTGCGCTGTGCTGGCTCAGCTGATCGTCGGCACAGCGTGCAAGTCAAGAAGCAGATTGGTTGACAGGGAACACCTTTGTCAACTGCTCCTGTAAACCTCGTTTCACGAGGCATAAGGGAGCGGTCGACAAAGGCATTCCGTCGACCGATCTACATCTTGACACGAGCGCTGTGCCAATGATCAGCTGAGCCGGCACAGCGCGGTGGCCATTTTTATTTTAATGAAGCCAGGGATATTTAAATCCCCGCTTCATTGACGATGTCGGGTAGCCGATTTTACATGCCTCTCTTGGCAGAGGCATGTAATCTAGACGTACCCATTGATTCCAAGGCCAAAAGGGACCACTGTGATCATCTAGTCTGACCTCCTCTATAAGGGTGCGTCTATACAGCATCCTAAACTCGAAATACAATATGCAATTTACGCTACGCAAATTGCATATCTTATTTCAAATCCATTTCAAAATAGCTTATTTTGAAATTTGGTGTGTCTACCCAGCACCAAACTTTAAAATAAAGCACTATTTCGAGACAGCCCTGAACCCTCGTGGAATGAGGGTTCCAGGGATGCCGAAATAGTGCCCTTGTTATTTTGAACAATATTTCTAAGTAAAGGGCAGCTTGTTAAGACTCAGGATAGCTATTGCAGGATACCTCTGTTATCCCAAAAAAACACCCAGTATAGACGTACCTTAATAGAGGCCTTAGAATATCCCCAAAATAATTCTGAGAGTAGAGCTTTCAGAAAAAAAAATCTGCTCTTGATTTAAAAATTGTCAGCAGCAGAGAATTCACAACCACCACCGGTAAATTGTCCCAAAGGTTAGTCATGAATGCCTCATGGAGAACACATTGCCAGCAGCTTCCTCTGCCTTATGCAGAAAGTGGTCCAGACCTAAGAGTGCCAATCCTCCAGGATTGGCCTGGAGTCCTCCTGAATCAGCATCAATCTCCCGGTGGCAGTTGAAAGCAATTCTGGAGTTGTTTATAGGATACTTTAAGAAAATGACATTATGTCATGTTGGAAATAAAAAAAGCTCGGAATTGCTTTAGTTAGAATTGGCAACTTGATCTACGCCAGATGCCTCCACTGGTCTCAGCTGTGACATTGAAGAGAGATGATTGGCCAGTTAACCAGGTCTCAAACCAGGGAGAGGTTTACTCTCTGAAGTGGCTGCAGATTGTCAAGAACAAGACACAGAAATCATGAAACAGGGTCTGTATGTTATGTTTAGTGTCATTCTATTGGGTGAGGTAGAATTGGCTTATTTGATAATATAAGCTGTCCTTTTCACTGTGACACTGACAGACCTGGTGCCAGCTCGTGACCAACACCCCACACCTTATTGAACATTGACAAATGCATAGCTGGGAACCAGGCTGGCTCACCTGTGTGTCAAAGTAGATACTAGATGATGAGTTGATAAGAAAGTGATCAGACTTCATAAAATATTTCTAGAATGCTGCATGTGTTGATATGATTCCTAACCTCCATAGCTCACGTTATAAAGTTATGTGGAGTGTTGGGATGATAAACCTCACCAAACAGGAAAATAAGCACGGATTAAGGTAAAGTGCTTGTGATCTTGTGTAACATCAAAGGACAGAGGCTCTGTTGACTGCTTTCCTAACTCTCTCCAGGGAGGAGAGAGTCATGAATTTATCCCATCACTTTGGACTCAGGAATGGAGGGAATAAAAGAAGAAACTTGGGAGTCTGAGGAGCAAAGATTCCTAACAATACACAAAGAAATCCCTGAAAAACACTGAAACTCATTGGTGCATATATGCTGGCTTGGTTTATCATGTAAAGAAATAATTTATTTTGCCTACTTAACAAAACTTTAGTTAGTTTATGACAGGATTGGCTACAGGCTTTGTCTTTGGTCAAATTGACTTAGCATAAATAACTAATCTCTTGGGACACAGTGCAACGTGAATATTTTGTACTTTGTTGGGTATGCAACCATTAATCATATAGTCCAGCTTACCTGGGTGGCAAGACAGACTGGAAGGACTGGCTGTGGTTCCTCTCTCTCTCTCTCTCTCTTTCTGTCTCTCTCAGATTATTTTAGCGCTTTGGGAGTTCACATTTGATACTGGGTTGGAGAAATCTAATTATAGAACATACCCCAGGGCGGTGTCTGCCCGGCTTTTTGACAATCTGCCCTGAGGTAAGCACTTCTGACATCAGCTATACCAGACAGCGTGACCCCCTCATAAGCTCCCCACAACAGCAAATGAGAGCTGTAGTAACCCTGACACTAGCTTTGCATTATATATGGAGCCAGGTAATTGAGTCAAATAGGTAACTTATTAATCTTTTTTTTTTAGGTGCAGAAAGTGAGGCAGGAAGGTTAAGCCACTTGCCCAAGGCCATGCAATAAGTCGGTGTCAGAGCCAGGATTAGACGGCATGAGCCCAGTGCTCCTTTTCCATCAGGGATAACACCCCAGTTTACTTCGTAAGGGTCCTGAGGCCTCCAGTGAGCACAAGTAGTCAGAAGCCGTCATTTCTCACCTGAGCACCAGTCCCTACCAGAGGCAGAGTGCTCCCTCACAACATGCTAGGAGAGGGAATATTGCCACCTGGTGGATTATCAGCACCATTTCATGCAGCACCCGTTCTCCCCTCCGCAGAGACTTTGTTGCAGCTTGGCTGATGCAGCTCTAGCCTCTTGTGTAGTAGCTGCAGGCTGTGCAAGTCCCTATCCAGAGCACAGAGGGTTGGAAAACTGAATTGCCATACCATTGCTTCATAATTAAAAAAAATAAAAACCCTCTTTGCAATTCTCATTCTTATCTCTTGAACCAAACCCCCAGTCTTATTTTAATTAAGTTGTATAGGTTTTCCTTGTGAATTATCCCTTCATCATAGTTTCAGGAAATTATATCACATTTGATACTGGGTTGGGGAAATCTAATTACAGAATATACCATTAGTGGGGTGTCTACTCTGCTTTTTTGACAGTCTGCCCTGAGGTTAGCACTCTGCATAAGGAGTCGGCATTTATCATACTTTCTGGTGCCAGTGTCATCCTGTCTTGAACCTCTGGATTTTTCTGAGTAATTGATACGCCCTTGCCTTTCCTTTCTCTCTCTCTCTCTCTCTCTTTCGGGCAAAGCCGTTTCAACCCTCTGAAGAGAAGTCTCAGCAGTGGAATGTCGTTAGAATTAAAAATACCGATGGCAGAAACAAAAGAGAACTAAAGAACGAGCAATTTACAGAGTAAAAACAGTGACATAAGGTGCAGAATAATGGAATATGGGGAAAAATACAATGACGATGCGTTGACAGATTGTTGTCATTCAGCTCTCGGGGGCTTTGTCACAACCTTCCAGTAGAGATGTAATATTGAACATCTGGTAGACAACTAGTGCGGAACCTCACGGCTGCTTAATAGAGACAATGGAACTGGAGTGGCTTGGGACCTAAATCTCCCCTACCCACCTTCTTCCTCCAATCAGTGTTAATCTTTATTTGTGTTCCCCTTAATGTGGGTTGTCTATTGGGGCAACCCCTTTCCTTGTTTTATTTAAAAAAAAATCACGCTGCCAGTGTTTAGAACTCAAACATAGCTTTGTCTTCATTTCACTGAGGGTTGTGTGAGGCATTGAGGGATGGCGCATGTCACAACAAGGTCAAATCCTACCGTTGTTTGGCTTAAATCATCAAATGTCATGTCTTAAGGATAGTTATGTCTGATTCTTTTTCATCTGGGTAGTCAGGTATTTCATATCATTTAGTGGGGGTCTGAGTGAGATTAGAAGAGAGCCCGTCTGGATCAACATTCAGGGTCAATTGTCTTAGATTGTGATTCCTTCAAGACTAGGCTTATGGGACAGAGTCATTTGTGCAGGTGTCAGTCAGAAATAACTCTGATAAAATCCGTTGAGCAGGCCCGCCAACATGGGTGCGCAAAGGAGCAGGTGCCCACGGGTCTGGTGAGTCAAAAGGGCCTGGAGCTCCCGGATGCCGCTACCACAGCAGCATTAGTGGATGTAGCCACCAGGCCCCTTAAATCTCCACTAGAACACGGTGTGAAATGCTCCCAGTGGAACTAAGGGCTGGTGGGGGTGGGGCCTAAGTTTCATTTTAAGAGCCTCAGTTTCATTTTCAAAAGGGGTTTAGGCACTTACTCCATGGACTTTATGCTCCTCGATGTCTAATTCCCTTTTGAAAATTAGACTTAGGCTCCTAAACCAGTGAGGTGTTGCAAAACCTAGCTCAGCAATGTTTACCCACGTTAAATGTCAGCATCGTTCTCACTGTGTGACTAAGGGAGGTGGTCCATGCTCTGTCATTTGGAATTTTTAAGTCTGTAGTGGATTTTTTTTGTCAGAAATATGCTCTACTTCATACGTGATTGGGCTAGATGCCAGAGTAACTTGGGGTATGTCTACACTATGGGATAAGGTCGAATTAAGATACGCAATTTCAGCTACGTTACTTGCGTAGCTGAAGTTGAAGTGCCTGAACTCGGCTTTTGGCGCTGTTCACACTGCAGGAAGTCAAAGGGAGAACACTCTTCCTTCGACTTCCCTTACTCCTTGTGGAAGCAGGACTACCGGCATTGACCGGAGTGCCCCTTTCAGTTTGAATTAGCTGTCTTAACTAGACTCACTAATTCAAACCCTGGAAGATCAACAGCGGTAGCTTCAATCTTCTCTATAGTGTAGATATACCCCTGGTGATATTATATATCCTGTGTCATTTAGGGGCTTAACTTAGATGACCGTAACAGCCCCCTATGACCTTAAAATCCACAAATATTTCTATTGCATTCATAATGATCATAATACAATTCCTGCTCAACTTGCACCTGCTGCTTTTCCTGACTTCTTGCACAACTAAAGTGAACAGACTTTGGGTGCATCTACACTGAACCGTTATTTCAAGATAACTAGCATTATTTTGAAATAAAAATGTGAATGTCTACACAGCAATTCCGCTATATTGAAATAATTTCAAAATAACAGATGGCTTATTCTGACTTCTGTAAACCTCATTCTACGAAGAATAGTGCCTATTCCGAAATAGCTATTTTTAAATAAGGCGTGTATAGACGATCCACTTCTGCTGTTTAGAAATAGCCCCTCACCAGGGCCATTCTAAGTTATTCCTCCTTGGGCTCTAAATAAAGGTAGAACATCTACATTAGGGAAGCCTGCTTCGGACTAATTTTGAGGCTTCTCTGCAGTGTAGACATGCTCTTTCGAAATAAGCTGTTTCAGAATAACTATTTATTTAATGACCTTGTAATAGAATAGAAAATTTATTTGGCATTCCTCGGGTCCTTAGCTCAATTCATTTGAGGGTGGGATAAAAGGAAAATGCACATGCTTTATTGGAATGATTGTATTTCTAAAAAATATAGTGTTATTTTATTAAGTTAATTTTTGTACATTTTTAAATGGGATTTCCATTAAGTGTATTTTTTTCTTCATTCCTATAAATTATTATTATTTGCTACGTTTCCACAAAAAGACTATGGTCAGTTTGGTTTCCAGTAGCAGTGTCATATAGTTTTCAAGCCTTAAGCTGTGCCAAAATAGAACATTACTCCAAATGTCTCAATTTTATCACTTTTCTGTAAGGTTTATGGAAAGCAATTCTATTCCAGGTTCATGCTATTTTTTTCTGGCTCATCTTGGTTCAGTCTCTGTCAATATTTGTTCAGTTATGTTAATTTTGAGGACTGTACTTGATCTGGTGATTCTGTCTCTTTTCTGTTTGGTTCTAGGACGGGGATCGGAAATAATTTTTGTAGGGGGGCTACTTGACCGATGTTGATAGTTGATTGAGGGCTCCTCCCAAAAGGGGCGGGGCCTCAACCAGAAGAGGTGGTTCCATCTGGGCACCACATGTGGGGAACGGGGAGACTTAGCATGCTCCCCCATGGGGCGGGGTAGCATTGGAGATCTTTCCCCCTACTAGGGGTGCATCGTGCCCAGAGGGAACCATTCTTCTGGTTGAGGCCCCGCCCCTTCTGGGACCCACCCTTGCGGGAGGAACGCACGAGTTCTCTCCCCTGCCTCACCCCGCCCAGCCTGGGCATGAGAAACCTAGAGGGAACAGCTAGATGTTTTGAATAGTGGGCAGTTCCCTCTGGTGCCACGCACCCCTGGCGGAGGAGGAGATTTTGAGTGCCGCCTTGCCCCAGGGTCTTGATTGGCCTGGGGGCAGGGGCGCAGCAGGGCGGTCTGCATGCTGAATGAAATGGCTTGGCAGGCCAGATCCAGCTTGTGGGCCATATCTTGCCCACCCCCTGCCCCCTGGCCCTGCCACCGGGGTTCCCTGGCCGGGGCTCCTGGGCTACCATGTGGCCCCGCTGCCAGAAGCTCTCTGGCCATCTGTCCCAGCTGATTCTGGAGTTCCCCTGCTTAGCCTCTGCTGGCCCAGCCAGGACTCTGCAGACCCTGCATTCTCCCTGCTGACTCCCGCTTCTGGGGCTCTTTGGTTCAGCAACTTCCGTAACTTTGATGGACCACAGATGTTGCCAGACCAGACAACCCCAAATGGGAGGTTCAACCTGTATTTCTTACAAAATGCTGAAGACTCCCATAAAGGATAGGTCTCCCTCAGACACCAAGGGAGAGAGATCATATGCTCAGAAAAAACAATCAGCAGCATACTTGCCCACGAACAGCAAGGACAATGAGAGCTTTGATACCGAGCCTTTCACTTGCAAGCAGTGCTCTTCCCTAGCCTCAGTGAGAGGCATCGCTGCCTAGTGGTTAAGGTTCTAGTCTTGAAATCAGAATATTTGCATTCTGTTCCTTGCTCTGCTACAGATTTTGGGTGCCACCATGGGGCAATTGCTTAGCTGTTGTTTGTCTCATTTGCCCATTTGTAAAATGGGGTCTGTCGCCCTTCCTTACCTCCCAGGTCTGTCATGAGAATAAATGCGTAATAAATGTGGTAATGGGAACTTTTAGATGCTTGGATGGAAGACATCACAGAACTTCACACGCTTGATAATACTGTTCTTCTGTCTTTCTCTGATGCATCCTGCAGTGGCCTCTGTCAAAACCAATTGGCATGACAGAGGACTAGATGGACCATTGGTCAGTCCTGCTATGCTGATTTGTAATTGTTTAATGTTCTGTTACAGATTTTTGCAACAGCATTGATGCTAACTCTGACTTTTGGAAGGGGAAGATGTCAGGCTGCCTTTGCATTTAGCTCACCCAGTCTATTTAGTTTTGCTAGGTTGTTTGGAAGCTTGATGGGGTTTAATTGAAAGTGTCAGAAGGGAACATTTTAATTTGACTGCATTTGATATGGTGGCTAATGCATTCAGCAGTTCATTGTCACTCAGAGCAGGCTTCTCATTCCACAGCCAGCGTTGCTATTATTTGGGAAGGTGAGGTCTTTCACTGTTAATCAACACGGGTGTTTAGAGCATTTTATATTGTATGTTAATATGTTCGGTATTTATGTGCTACTCCTTCAGGAGCACCAAAACAGATGCATATTTTCTGGTCTCATCTAGGGAAAAAAAAAAGCAAGTTCCAGAAAGTCACACGACAACTTAGATCTGTGGACCTGATCCAAATCTTACTAAAATCAATAGAATTCCCTTGTCCTCAGTGGGCTTTTAGGCAGGCCCCTATAGATTCCGAACTTAGGATATTGGGTGCAAGGATTCATTTCTATTCTAGATCTGTAGTGCTCAGCAAAATGGATGTCTGACCCTGAATGGGGCCTTTAAGAACATTTTTTCTTATTAATGAGACTTGTCTACCCTATGTGGTGGGTTAATGCTGCAGTGATCGACCCATCGGCCATTGATTTATCACGTCTGCTTAGGCACGATAAATCAATCTCCCAGCACACTCCCATCAATGCTGGTACTCCCCCAAGATGAGTAGCTAGCGTCCAAGGCAGAGCAGCCCCTGCTAACCTAACTGCAGACAAAATGCCATGAGTATATCGACTTCGGCTACTCTATGAGCATAGCCAAAATAAATCAGTGTCAGACAAGAGAGGATGATGATAGTTATATTAATGATTGGTAACGAATCACCAAGTTACTAGCAAGGTGAGGAACTCAGTATTTTTGAAGCAAGTAGCAAAGTTGAATCGTACCAATTAAAATTTGTTTAACTACATCACAGAACTTCTGGAACTTATTGGCAGCCTTAGCAGAGAGGACATGAACCCTGAATCTTCTTCTCACTTCTTGAAGTGTTTCCTTCCACTGAGGTTTGAAGCACATTGGCTGGGTTGTCCTGCCTCTGACCAGGTGCTCTGGGTCGCTAGAAAGTTTTCATCTTCACAACTTCTAATCCAGTGTGTATCATGAGCAATAAAATGCACTGACAAAGGACAATAAATGCCAAACAGTCTTGCTCTTTGGTTCAGATCATAGTAAAGCTTTTCTGTTTTCCACTGGGAATGAAAACTCGTCCTCAGTATTTCAGTCACTGAAGCTGTTGTAATGCCTTGTGTTCTACGCTAACACTCACTCAAGAGCCATCATATCCTCTCCTGATTAGTGCTACGTTGTTCAGCTGTACTGCGGCCAAATCAATACTTTGAACAATGTTTTATCCAGGAAGGAAGCATGATGTAGGACGTGAATTCACTATCCATTGTGTCTCACCCACTCTCTACCAAAGAAGCACCTAGATTTCACTGATGCAGTCAAATGATTATTTTCCATACACTAATCTGTCAGACAGATTCTCTGATGAAGTAATTCTACTGATTTTAATGGAGCTAGCAGAGATTATGGTCTGACACTGTCTTTGATGTCCATTATAAGTGATTTTTGCTCTTATTTTTGTTTAATTTAGCTTATAAGGAGAAATTCACTTTATGAAATGTTGGCTGAAAGGTCAAAATATAGGCATGGCCTTTTCATTGCATCAACAAACATGCTGCAAAACATATTTTGGGGACAGAAAAATCCTAAAATTCACAAGAATGTGATTAAAACAGTATGGGTATGTCTACACTACCACCCTAGTTCAAACTAGGGTGGCTAATGTAGGCATTTGAAGTTGCAAATGAAGCTCGGGATTTAAATATCCCAGGCTTCATTTGCATCTTGCCGGGCAGGCGCCATTTTTAAATCCCCTTAGGTCGAACTCCGTGCCCGCGGCTACACGCGGCACGGAGTAGGTAGTTCGAATTAGGTTCTCTAATTCGAACTACCGTTACTCCTCGTGGAACGAGGTATACCGGTAGTTCGAATTAGAGAAGCTAATTCGAACTACCTTCTCCGTGCCGCGTGTAGCCGCGGGCACGGAGTTCGGACTAGGGGACTTTTAAAAATGGCGGCGCCCGGGAAGATGCAAATGAAGCCCGGGATATTTAAATCCCGGGCTTCATTTGCAACTTCGAATGCCTACATTAGCCACCCTCGTTCGAACTAGGGTGGTAGTGTAGGCATACCCTATGTGTTGACTCATAAAATAATGGGAAATGCATGAGACTTCACACAAGTTTGCTAAAAGTTTTGTCCAGTTTCCTGATGTAGTGTGAAGGTCTATTCTGACCTTAGTAGAACCCTGTTAATGAATGTCTATAAAGCAGAATTGGTTGAAAAATTGGAATTTCAATCTCATAGGAAGTTCCACTACAGGTTGAATCTCTCTATTCCAACACTCTCTGGTCTGGAAACATCCGTGGTCCATCATGACTTTACTTAGCCTGATGCCCACTTATTGTGGGTGTGGCCAAGTTTTCCGTGGTTCCATAAAGTTTATTTATAGCCACCAGTCCCATCTCTCAGTGTTCTGTGCAATTATTTAGCTTTAATTTACCCCTAAGTATCTTTGGACATCCCAGTAAGCAGTGGGAGTGTTGGTAATGCTGTTAGACAATATTGACTTTGGATGGTCTGGCAAAATCTCTGGTTCAGCACCAGTCAGGTCCTGAGGGTGCCAGACTAAAGAGGTGTATTTCTGAATTGAGTTTCATCCTAAACTGGGAAGATAGATTACAATACTGATTTTTTGTTCACAAAATGGAACATTCACAAAAATCTGAGATCAGATCTCTCGAAACATTCCAGTTTGGTTTGACATTAATTGGAGTTCCTCTGACTTGCTGCAATTACTTTTTGGAATGATAGTTTGGGTGTATTTATGGCCTGGTTTCCCCAGCCAGATGAATCTAATGGTACAACCTGATGTGAGACTACTGCTTTTGAACCACAGCTTCCACAAGGCATGGGGGCAGTTCAGGCAGACACCGAGCAATGCTGAACTGACAGAAAATCACGTTTGGATTTTCTGTGTTGGAAATGGACATGTTTTGACAAAATCATTTTTTTCCTGCCAACAATCTCTTCCCAGTTCACAAAAGATAGAATCTCTTATGCCTACCAGTTACATGGCTAGGTACCTGCTTGAAACCCTGTCACAACAAAGGCCGTAGTTATCACACATATTTTGGGGTATGGTCATGGGTCTGAAATTCCAGTCAAGCCTCAGAGAGGATATGGGAAGTGCTGACCGAATCAGCAAAACCCGTGTTAACCAGCTGAAACCAGAACATAACTCTGCTCCTTGTATGTACACAGGGATAATAGTGTTTACAGTAAATCCTTTTCATACATAGTTCCAGTGTACCTTATGCTTTCTAGTGGAAAATCATTTGCAGTGCTTCGAATGAGTGTATTTTTGTTCTCTCATGTTATTATGAGGAAAAGATGCCAAAAGAGAAAGCAGTCAAAGAACCATAGGAACTCACTAGGCTAAAGTTGGAAGCGATTAAACAAACTGTATTTTAACATTCTTATACTCTGCTTTATATATCAGACTAAGCAGTGCTGTATGAATCTAAATTCCCAGTCCCGTATGCCATTGCCAATGTTATTGCTACACTCTTTGATAATTCCTCATCTACTGTCCCTTGAAAACCAGATCCCTGATTCAAGGCAGACCTCTGCTCCCATCACTTGAAAATACAAGCTCCAGCATAAGCAGTTTGTAGTTTGTGTGTCAATAATTCATGGCTAGCATTATGAAGATTATGAAGATTTTTTTCCTTCATTTGACTAATACACTGGTGGTTAGGGGACAATGGGAGCAAAATAGTTTAGTTAAGGTCCTTCTGCTTGACACTCCGGGTATGTCTACACTACAGAGGGGTTTTTTTTCAGGAAAACGGTCATTTTTCTGAAAAAAAGTCAATTACGTCCACACTGCAATTGCGTTCTTTTGAAAGAAAATCGAAAGAACAGAGGGGTTTTTCCAGCACTGGTAATCCTCATTCTATGAGGAAGAAGCCTTTTTGCAAAAGAGCTCTTTTGGAAAAAGGCATGTGTGGATGGGGAAGAGGGAGTTCTTTCGGAAGAAGAGGAAAGAGGAAAAAGCCCAGGTGCCCTGGCGGCCACTCCATCCATAGTAATCACAGCTTAAATGCAAGATAGCACCCATTCAGTGTGCATGCTGTCTTTCAAAAAAGCAGATTGCTTTTTCGATGTGCTTTGGCAGTGTGGATGTGCTCTTTCAGAAGAAGTTTTTTCAGAAGATCTCTTCCGGAAAAGCTTCTTCTGAAAGAAGCCTGAAGTCTAGACATAGAGTGAAGAATAGAAGCAACCACAGAGGCTGTTTCAGATTATTGGGGAGAAGTAAAGCCAATGTCGACTTTAATCTTTTTCACTGGTTTCCTCAGTGGATGGAGCAGATTTATGGAAGGGCATGAGTCTTTTTTGATGATAACACATAGTCCATTTTCTATCTCATTCAGCATCAGGTATCCACAGAAAACCTCCCCATCAGTATTCCAGCCTGTTTCTTTGTGTGTGTCTATTATCTACTAAAACAATTCCTGCGCTACCTTCTCAGAATATAATTTGCTTCTTAATTTGCCATGATCATTTCACTTTTCATGTAATTGTTGATCTCAAAGTAGATTCTGCTGAGACAATCAAACAGCATTTCTCTCTGCAAACAAAAAATGAGTTTTTGTCCAGGGCCAGATTATCCATTAGGTACAGTGGGCACAGTGCTTAGGGCCTACGAAAAATGTAGGGCCTACAAAAAATTTAAGGCCTAAAAAAATTCATAATTGACTCAAGAATAAGAAAAGAAAACTGCTAAATCACACTTAATAATTTGCTATTTTTATTAGAATACATGTGCAAATGATAAAGATCCATTAAAGGCAGATGTATTAAATCTTTAGTCAACAAACAACATACAAGTGTAACGTACAATTAAATATTTACTTTGCAACTCTTTTTGTTAGTGAAACCACAGATGACATCATCAAATGTCATTTTTCTCAAAAGCTCACTCTCAGTTGAAAATAGTGCAAGGGAAGATAGTCGTTTCTGTCCCATGGTAAACCGAAGACAGTTCTTTATATGTTTTCCCTTTGAAAAAGAGTGTTCCCCTTCACAGTTTGTTCCCAAGATGGTGAGGTACATTCTGAAAGCAATGCTGACATTTAGAAAACTTGTCACCAACTTGTCTGCTATTTGTGCACTCATCATTGCTGCCACTGATTTCTTCTCTGCATACATATGTGAGAACAATAGAAATTCATCTGTAAATGCATGTTTGAGAGCTGATGGATAGATATCTACTAATGCCCTTGCTCTAGAGGCAAGTTCAGCACTGGACATTGATCTATCCACAAGAAAACTGAATCTTTCATTCAATGTGGCATATGCTGCTCCTTGTCTGACCATCTCAACGCTAAGTTTATCCATGATATGATAGAAGCATTGTATGTGAAATTTGTCCCTGGAACTCAAATCTGAGAGGGTATGCCTACACTAGCCCCCTAGTTCGAACTAGGGAGGCTAATGTAGGCATTCGAACTTGCAAATGAAGCCCGGGATTTAAATATCCCGGGCTTCATTTGCATGTTCCCAGGTGGGCGCTGTTTTTAAATCCCCCTAGTCCGAACTAACTGCCCGCAGCTACACGCGGCAGTTAAAAGTTAATTCGAACTAAGTCTTTAGTTCGAATTAACTGTTACTCATTCCACGAGGTGTTATTCAATGGGAATGAACTGAAGAAATCGCTCAACTAGATTACCATCACTGAGTACATATTGAAACACAACTGTAAGCTGATTGGTGTGACTAATATCAGGGAATGAATTGATATTGATTCCATAACACTTTGCCCTTTTGATTTCAGATATTATCTGCGCTATAACTTTAGATCCCAATATATCAATAAATTAATTGCATATAGTTGAAGAAAGGTAAGACACATTCCCTCTCCCTAGATTGCCATGGTGTTGCATGTGTTCTGAGAGAAATGGATCGAATTCAGCTAGAAAGTTCAATGCAACCAAGACAGTTTCCATTGTTAGGGCAGCAATGTACTTTAACACCCCCACGAAAAGCTAGTCCTCATTCAGGAAGGAATCTTATTACAGCAACTATTCTCATTAGGACTTCAGTCCAGTATTTCCATGAGCTTTGTACCGGTGGTGCACATAAGAAAATGTAACCCACCCAAGAATGGAAATATTAGAGGGAACTCTGCTTTTTACTACTGTGTTTGCGTTTCACAGTTGTGTTTCGGAATCCTTAGGCTACTACCAATCACTCTTTCTGGCGGAATTGTCTGCCAGCATCAGCCAGCATCATACTGTTATTTTGTAAATGACATTGAATGTTCTTGAGACACAGTTTTGCCAAGTTATCACCTCTGCGGTGCATTGCTCTATGGATTTTACAGTCGTATCGGCGGCAACATCACCTAACTTTTCTTCTTATCGGCTGGTTAACTATCAGGTGAATCCTAAGGTGTATACAACAAATTGGCTATTATTTCAGCATGAAGTATTCACATGAATTTCTCACATGGTGTGCCACTTTCACGAGTGAAAATTAAAGTGGGTGATATTAGATGTATAGATGATACGGCATTTCTCCTTCATATATTTCTATTTAGTCTAATTTAAGGGCCTACAATTATGAGAGTGAGGCCTACAAAGAGCTTAATCTGGCCCTGTTTTTGTCCCTCCCTGTCACACGTTTTGCTCCCATGCCTTTAAGTTGCATATTCTGTAAGTTTTATTTATCCCATGTAGATTACCTAGGCTACGTCTATACTGCACCCTTCTTCCACAAAAGCTTATGCAAGTGAAGCGCAGAGTAGAATACTGCCACACTTCATTTGCATAATTAATTAGGGGCCGTTTTTGCACAAGAGACTTTTGCGCAAAAAGGAGCTGTGTAGACAGCTCCTTTTTGCATCAGGCTGTAGAAATCTGTAGCCTAGGATTTCTGAAAAACAACTGTGGAAAGCAAACACAGTAGTAAAAAGCAGCGTTCCCTCTAACATTTCCATCTTTGGGCGGATTAAATTTTCTTATGTAAACCACCAGTACAAAGATCATGGAAATATAGGACTGAAGTCCTAACGAGAATAGTTGCTGTAATAAGATGCTGTAATAATTATGGAAATCTGGTTGAGTGATTTCTTCAGTTCATTCCTCATTTTTTCAGGAAGAACAGATCTTGCTCAAGAGGGGGGTTTTGCACAAAAAGGAGCTGAATGCACAGATCCTTTTTGCTCAAAAGCCTCTTGCGCAAAAACGGTCCCTACTCTGTGCTTCATTTGCATAAGCTTTTGCGGAAGAAGGGTGCAGTATAGACATAGCCTCAGAGCTACAATTTTCACTTGGCCATTATGGCCTTGTCTAAACTATACCCCTCTGTCGGCAGAGGGATGTAAATTAGACATATTGAAAGTGCAAATGAAGCCGGGATTTAAATATCCTGCACTTCATTTGCATAATGACGGCTGCTGCTTTTTTTCGAAATGGGGCTTGTCGAAAAAATCCAGCAGTTTAGACAGGGAATTTTCGACAGAAATGCCCTGTTTTGAAAGATCCTGTGCTCCTCATTTTTGGAGATGTATAGGATCTTTCGAAACAGGACATTTCTGTTGAAACTGCCCCGTCTAAACTGCCGGGTTTTTTTGAAAAGCCCCATTTCGAAAAAAAAGCGGCGGCCGCCATTATGCAAATGAAGTGCAGGATATTTAAATCCTGGCTTCATTTGCACTTTTGATACATCTAATTTACATCCCTCTGCCCACAGAGGGGAGTAGTTTAGACGTAGCCTATGTGTCTTGTGCAGGATCACTTCAGTTCTATGTTTCCCATATTTTAACACCTCCTGGGGAGCATTCAACAATTATCAGTCCAAGTCTTTAATGTGCATGACATACATGCACCTAAAAGTAGCCCAGCCACCTTGATGAAAACTCAGGTGTAGTGTCTGATGACAGTGGGCTAAAACAACAGCAGTAAGGGCCTTCTGAAGGTTTCATGTGGTTGATTTATTTTCCAACAAAGCAATATCACCCTCAAAGTCAATTTATTTTGAGAGACGTGTGAACAATAAATATCCTCCACCTATTTAAATCTTCCAACAAAACTTTGCTTTCACAGAAATAATGAAGACACGTTAGGTCTCCTAATCAACTCAGACACATTTCTAATTGCCTGTAATACAATGAGTTTTGAATGCTGCTTCCAATACCTTCCAAACATCTAGGGAATCTTCTAAGCATCAGGGAGTAGAAATCTGTTGATTTGGGTGAAAACTAGCTTGGGGAAAGGAGGGGGACATGGAATACTGTTTAAAAATGAGGACATTGTGAATGGCTTAGCTCTCTGACAGAAAGACAAGAATGGTGGAGGGAGGGGGCACACAGAACTCCTTGTGTAACCTACACACCTACTGTGGTTCACTGTCCCATGTAGTGGCACATAGACCACTTACAGTGAGCGGTAAAAACAAGGGAGCTGTACAGCCTAATCTGAGAGCCAGCTGGCTTTCAGCTCAAGCAGTAGCGGCTCCTATAGTGAAGTCCGGGGTTCAAATCTGCACAGTGGTTGTTATGATTGTAGGCTTGTCTGGGATCTCAGTTGGGTCTCTGAATCTCGAGATGTGTTTCCTCAGCTAGGGGAAGTATGTAACCCATGCACCTAGTGGGTGTGGTTCACTGTCTCATACAGTGGCACTTAGACTTCTTACAGAGAGATAAAAACAAGTGAGCAATGCATCCTTATCCATTTGACTGCTTAAGGATTCTTTGCAAGGATGGGGAAACACTGACCCTGGATTTTCTTGAGCACAAGACATTTAGATTTGTATTTTCATGGTTTGAAAGATTCATTTTAATTACGGGGGAAATAATTTGAAGAAGACTGGAAATACATAAAACATTGAGAATTTTTGTTCTTTAGTACGGTTAAGAAAACTTCATTACAGAGGATTTTCTTAGTTAGCAGGGCTTCGGAGTTAATGAGATGTGAGTGATAATATATAGTTGCACTCCCTCATGGTGGTAACAAGTTGTATTTTATAAACTCCTTAATCTCAGTACTGAAAGACGTGTGGGGTATTGAGAAGAGAAGAAACTAATTTGCATGGCTCAAGGAAATTCTGCTCCCTGTCTGGGACTTAGTTAAATTGGATATAGACACCCTATGGAGGAAAGAAAAAAATAATATTTATATGACCCTATGGTGCGTTGCACTCACCTCTCAGGTGCCCCCTTGTGTCCAGGCCTGGTGCTACCCCTCTCATCCTTCCAGCACCTTCTGCATACTATCAGATGACCTTCAAGGTCTCCCATGGGTTGGCCCCATGCCTGGGTCACAAAGTCCAAACCCCTTCCAGGGTGCATTGAAAACTCAAAAGAGAAAACAAAAGTTCCTTTCCCTATAGGCCAGTTACAAACAAAATAGTTACCACCATTTTGTATAAATTCCAACTCTACAATTGAATCAGGAGGGTTTATTTTTGGCTATGTCTACACTACAGTTTTTTTTTGGAAAAACGGCCATTTTTCCGAAAAAAAAATTCACTTACCTCCACACTGCAATTGCGTTCTTTCAAAAAAAAAAATATCAAAAGAACAGAGGGGTGTGTGGACAGGCAAGAGGGAGTTCTTTCGATAGAAGAGGAAAGAGAAAAAAGCACAGGTGCCCTAGTGGCCACTCTATCCATAGTAATCACAGCTGAAATGTGAGATAGCATCCTTTCAGTGTGGATGCTATCTGTTGAAAAAGAAGATTTCTTTTTTGATGTGCTTTGGCAGTGTGGACGTTTTCTTTCTGAAGACTTTTTTGAAAGATCTCTTACGGAAAAGCTTCTTCCGAAAGAAGCCTGCAGTCTAGACGTAGTCTTTGAATTACAGTCCCTGTTTATCATGGCTAGTAATAGGCCTTAGCCCAGTACAGCTCTTCTGGCTGGGGCCCAAGGAGTATCCCTCCTCACTCCTCTGGCTAAATGAGGAACTGCCTTTCTGGCAGCAGACATCTCCTTTTATTTCAGCCTTCTGGGCCTTGATTGGCTGCTGCTGGTCCCCTGTGCTTCTGGCCACTGGAGGACTAGATCTCACTGGTTTCCAAAATGGTTACTCTTTTTCTCGACTGCTGGGCCCCCAAAATAGGATAATGATGTCCTGGTACAACCCATCAGAAATCCTTACTACCACAGTGTGTGAACACCTCATAATATCATCTGAGATAGGGAAGTCCTGATATCCCAATTTTTACAGATGGGAAATTTAGCATGTAGAGAACAAGTGACTTAAAATCATAAGCCATGCCAGGTCAGACTGATGGTCCATCTAGCCCAGGATCTTTTCTACTGACAGAGGCCAGTGCCAGATGCCTCAGAAGGAATGAACAGAATAGGGCAATTAATGAGTGATCCATCCCATCATCCCATCCCAGCTTCTGGCAGTAAAATGTTTTCTAAAGCATGAGGTTGCATTCTGACTATGTTAACAGCCTGTAACAGGATCACCACCAATGGTCTCTCTAACCATTTCCATTCATGCACAGATTTTTTTCCATCCATGTGTAGAATAATTTTTATTTGTACTGAGACCTGTGCAAAAGTGCACCACCAGTAGAAATAGCAACTTAGCTGTGGGCACTCTGCTAATCAGCGAGGCAGCATTTGAATCTCTCCTGAGTGGCCACACAAGTACCCAGATTACAGGGAATAATGGTCAGCACCCGTCTCTCATGACTGCTTCCTTTGGTTGGGTGTGTGCCGGACCCGCCCCCATGCTTTATGAAATGGACTTATGCACACGAATGCACATAACTCAAAAGTGCTTTGGGCAAATTGCTTCATATAACCTATCAATCTTCATGTCATAATCTGCTGGATCTGTTTATCTTATTTGGGTGTATGTATCATTCTTGTGAGTGAAATTAGACATATGGGCAACATCTACACTACAAGTTTTCTCAGCAAAAAATATCTCCCTCATTTGCATGAGTCGTGATGTCATTTGCATATTTTCTGCCAATCTGTTTTTGCACTGGGGGTTTTGCACAATAACAAGCAGTGTGGACATTTTCTTTTTGTGCAAAACCCCCTTTTTCTGCAAGATCCTTATACCCCAATAAATGTGCAGCAAGAAAAGCAAATATGGTAGGCGACCAGATTGGCTTACCGGGGACATCCATGGTGAGCTTGAATGCAAAAAGGAAGCTTACAAGAAGTGGAAACTTGGACAGATGACTAGGGAGGAGTATGAATATATTGCTCGAGAATGCAGGGGAGTTATCAGGAAGGGGAAAGCGCAATTGGAATTGTAGCTAGCAAGGGATGTGAAGGGTAACAAGAAAGGTTTCTACAGGCATGTTAGCAATAAGAGGGTGATCAGAGAGGGTGTGGAACCCTTTGTGGGGAAAGAACAAGTTAGGAACTATTTAGAAAAGCTAAAAATACACAAATCCATGGGCCCAGATTTAATGCATCCAAGGGTACCGAGGGAGTTGGCAAATGTCATTGCGGAGCCTTTGGCCATTATATTTGAAAACTCGTGGAGATCGGGAGAGATCCCGGATGATTGGGAAAAGGCAAATGTAGTGCCCATCTTTAAAAAAGGGAAGAAGGACAATCCAGGGAACTACAGAGCAGTCTGAGGGTATGTCTACACTACCACCCTAGTTCGAACTAGGGTGGTTAATGTAGGCATTCGAAGTTGCAAATGAAGCCTGGGATTTAAATATCCCAGGCTTCATTTGCATCTTGCCGGGCGGGCGCCATTTTTAAATCCCCTTAGGTCGAACTCCGTGCCCGCAGCTACACGCAGCATGGAGTAGGTAGTTCGAATTAGGATCTCTAATTCGAACTACCATTACTCCTCGTGGAATGAGGTGTACCGGTAGTTCGAATTAGAGATCCTAATTCGAACTACCTACTCCGTGCCTCGTGTAGCCGCGGGCACGGAGTTCGACCTAAGGGGATTTAAAAATGGCGCCCGCCCGGAAAGATGCAAATGAAGCCCGGGATATTTAAATCCTGGGCTTCATTTGCAACTTCGAATGCCTACATTAACCACCCTAGTTCGAACTAGGGTGGTAGTGTAGACATACTCAGCCTTACCTCAGTCCCCAGAAAAATCATGGAGGGGATCCTCAAGGAATCCATTCTGAAGCACTTGGAAGAGGGGAAAGTGATCAGGAATAGTCAACATGGATTCACGAAGGGCAAGTCATGCCTGACCAATCTGATTAGCTTCTATGATGAGTAACTGGCTCTGTGGATATGGGAAAGTCAGTGGATGTGATATACCTTGACTTTAGCAAAGCTTTTGATATGGTCTCCCACAATATTATTGCCAGCAAGTTAAGGGAGTATGGATTGGACAAATGGACTGAAAGATGGATAGGGAGCTGGATAGACTGTCGGGCCCAATGGGTAGTGATCAATGGCTTGATGTCATGTTGGTGGTTCGTTTCTAGTGGAGTGCCCCAAGGATCTGTTCCAGGACCGGTTTTGTTCAACATCTTTATTAATGACCTGGATGAGGGGATAGATTGCACCCTCACCAAGTTTGCAGATGACACTAAGCTAGGGGGAGAGGTAGATATGCTGGAGGGCAGGGATAGGGTCCAGAGTGACCTGGACAGATTAGAGGATTGGGCCAAAAGAAATCTGATGAGGTTCAACAAGGACAAGTGTAGAGTCCTGCACTTGGGACGGAAGAATCCCAAGCATTGTTACGGGCTGGGGACTGAATGGCTAAGTAGCAGTTCTGCGGAAAAGGACCTGGGGATTACAGTGGATGAGAAGCTGGATATAAGTCAACAGTGTGCCCTCATAGCCAAGAAGGCTAATGGCATATTAGGGTGCATTAGGAGGAGCATTGCCAGCAGATCCAGAGAAGTGATTATTCTCCTTTATTCGGTTTTGGCGAGGCCACACCTCGAGTATTGTGTCCAGTTCTGCCCCCCCCCCCCAGAAAGGATGTGAACACACTGAAGGGGGTCCAGGGGAGGGTGACCAAAATGATTAGGGGGCTGGAGCGCATGATCTATGAGGAGAGACTGAGGGATTTGGGTTTGTTTAGTCTGCAGAAGAGAAGAGTGAGGGGGGATTTGATAGGAGCCTTCAATTTCCTGAAGGGAGGTTCCAAAGAGGATGGAGAGAGGCTGTTCACAGTAGTGATGGATGGCAGAACAGGAGCAATGGTCTCAAGTTACAGTGGGAGAGGTCTAGGTTGGATATTAGGAAAAACTATTTCACTAGGAGGGTGGTGAAGTACTGGAATGGGTTACCTAGGGAGGTGATGGAATCTCCATCCCTAGAGGTGTTTAAGTCTTTGCTTGACAAAGCCTTGGCTGGGTTGATTTAATTGGGATTGGTCCTGCCTTGGGCAGGGGGCTAGACTTGATGACCTCCTGAGGTCTCTTCCAGCTCTATGATTCTATGAAATGAGTCCCTCATTTGTATGTTTTCTGCCCAGAAAACTCATAGTGTAGATATAGCCATGGAATGTGTAGTATTTTATGTTTTTTAAATGTGTGAATGAAAACCAGCATGAGTGTTACCCTCAATGTCTTGGGGTATGTCTAGACTACATGGCTCCATCGACGGAGCCATGTAGATGAGGTTCCTAGACATAGGGAAATGAAGTGACAATTTAAATAATTGCCGCTTCATTTACATCAAAATGGCTGCTGCGCTGTGCCGATCAGCTGTTTGGCGGCACAGCACAGTAGTCTGGACGCTCCGTGGTCAACAAGGGAAGCCCTTGTCGACCGCCCCGTTATGCCTCATGGAATGAGGTTTACTGGGGCGGTCGACAAGGGCTTCCCTCGTTGACCGCGGAGCGTCCAGATTACCGCACTGTGCCGCCAAACAGCTGATCGACACAGCACGGCAGCCATTTTGATGTAAATGAAGTGGCAGTTATTTAAATCGCCGCTTCATTTCCCTTTTTCAAGTACACTAATCTACATGGCTCTGTCGACAGAGCCGTGTAGTTTAGACATACCCCTGATGACCAACTGTTAAACAATCTCCTTTGTCCTTTAAGTCATAGCAGTGGTAGGTCTGCAGAGATCACATGTCCACCCCAACTAGTGAAGTGACTTCCCATGCAAAAAAGGAATCTTTAAAAACAATAGGAAAGTAGGAGTCTTTTGTCTTTTGGCTGGCTGGTGTGGCACACACAAGGGAGGGAACAAGAGACCCCAGGGAAAAGGAGACTTCCCTGGTTTGGAAGGCTTGGCCAGGAAAGAAACACTTTTAGGGTGAGTTTGTAGTAAATTTGAAAAAAATGTTTGTACTAAAGTTTTAGCACAGAAGTAGCTAAGCACTTTCTGTTATTTTGAGTTCTACTTTGATCTGCCTGATCTCACTTATTACCACTTAGTCTTAAATCCTACTGCTTGCACTTAATAAAATCAATTTTTATCTTCTATCAAACCCAGTGTAAATAATTATTACCTGGGGGAGCAATCTGTGTGTTCATTCCCCCTTTCCTTATCAAAGGGGGTTTACCTAAATAATTCATTTGGGGTTTTGATCCCATTTGGGGAGTGGTATCCCAGGAAACTGGGCCCCAAACTACATTTTCCATGGACCTGAAGAGATACAGTGTCTGCTTTGCTTCTCGGGAGCAAGGTGGGGTGGGAAGCATGATTCTCAGCTCTATGAATTGGCTGGGGGAGACCACGGAGCTGGACCAGCAGGTCAGGGCAGCGAGAAGCCCCAGAGAGCAAAAAGAAGGGTGGTAGTAGCCTTGTCAGCACCCCAGGAATCAACCCCCCCAAGGGGTCTTCTGTGATCTCATCCTATCACAGGGTGTGTCCACAATCTTTATATCAGTTCAACTTTGCCATAGGGCTATACCTCGAGGGCTTCCTTCCTGGAGGCAATGGTGGTGTTCTCTTAGTCTGTTTTGGGCTACCTGATATTTCACTCCCCTTCTGAGGCTTTACTGATCTCCAATTATACGCCCTTCCCTAGCGGCCTATGTGGAGGACCCAGGTCAAGCCATTACTCTGGGCCGCCCTTCATTAATCCCTTGCACTTAGCTCAAGGCTCTTCTAAGCCTAAGCCCAGTAGCAGAGAGTAGCTCTTCCTTGTTTCCCCACTCCCTGCTAGCACTGGGCTGTTCATTGTATAGGTGTTTCCTCAGCCAGCCATGCCATCTACACTCCTCCCCCTCTTGGGAGATACTGAACTGTCTCTGGTTCCATAGCTCCTTTTTATAGGGCTCCCTTGGGCCCAGATTGGCTACTTCCCCTGCAGCCACTATAGTCATCTTGGAGGACCTCTCCACTGCTCTTTACTTGTGACAAGTGTGCCAGGACCTTGAGGCCTCCAGCAGGGGGCCTCTGGGCCTAGTCCACTTGGTCACAAAGCCATTGACGGACATGTCCTCCCATAAACTTATCTTATTCTTTTTTAATATCCAATTATAATTTGACTTTCACAACATCTCCTGGCAGAATGTTGTGTACTGTCTGAAGAAGTATTTCCTTATGTTCATGTAAACCTGATGCCTCTTAATTTTATTCAGTCACAGCTGCTTCTTGTCTCACGCAAATGGACAAATAACACATCAATAGTCACTTTCTCCACACCATTCATAATTTCATATGACTTTATCATGTCCCCCTTAGTCATCTCTTTTCTAAATTGGACAAATCCAGTCTTTTTTTAATCTCTCCTCATATGGAAGCTATTCCATAGTCTAATCATTTTGGTTGTGTTTTGCTGTAACTTTTCCCATTTCTAATATCACTTTTTTTGAGACAGGGCAACCAAAACTACAGGCAATATTTAAGGTGTGGGTGTACCATGAATTTATACGCTGTTATTATAGTATTTTCTGTTTTATTTTCTATCCCTTTTCTAATGGTTCCTAATATTCTATGAGCTTGTTTGCTACTGCACATTGAACAGATATTTTCAGATAACTATCCAGAATGGCTCCAGATCTCTTTCTTGAGTGCTAACAGCTAATTTAGAGTCTATAATTTTGACACTCTCTGGCCCACATTCGATGATGCCTTCCAACAATTCTAATCAATTGTGGAGGCATTTTTGCCCTTTACACAGGCTATGTTGACTCTGTGTTCATCTGCGGGTCGGATCATTTTGCTTTTCTCTAATTTGAGCCAATTTGGTACTGAAATTAAGCTTACAAACCTGTAATTGGTAGGATTACCCCTGGAGCTTTTTTCTAAAATATGTGCTACATTTAGCTATTTACCAGTCATTTGGCACAGAGGCTAATTTAAGTGATTGGCTACATACCACAGGTAGGAGTTCTGCAATTTCACATTTGAGATCCTTCAGAACCCTTGGGTGAACACCATCTGGTCCTGGTGACTTATTTCTCTTTAATTTATGAGTTTGTTCTAAAACTTTCTCTACTGACACCTCAATCTGGGAACGTTCCTCAGATTTGTCGCCTTAAAAGAATGATTCAGGTGTAGGACTCGCCCGTACATCCTCTGTGTTGAAGACTGATCCAAAACCTCATTTTATAACAGCCTTGACTTCCTTGAGTGCTCCTTTAACACCTCTCTGAAGATTAGCAAAGCAGTGACTTGCCTTTCGCTATGACCAGATTATTTTGAAATAATAATTCCCGAAATAACTATTTTGAAACAAGTTTACTCCTCTTCACAAGCAGGAGTTATTATTTCAAAATAACAAGCTCTTTATTTTGAAATCACAGGCGTGGTAGTGTGGACCCTCGCTTTGTTATTTCGAAAAAAAGGGGAGTTATTTCAAAATAACTCCCCAGTGTAGACATGCCCTTCGAGTCCTCTGAGTTTCAAAGTAGCACTATAACAAACAGGCCACATTCCTTCCTCTTAGCAGCTATGGAGAGGAATTCTATCCATGTCTAGAATATTAAACCTTCTGGCTACGTCTATACTGCAGGCTTTTTGCGCAAGAACAGTCGTTGTTGCGCAAAAACTTGCGGAGTGTCTACACTGCACGCGTGTTCTTCCTCAAGTAAATTTACAGTAAGGCGTCAGAACAAAAAGCTTCTTGGGCAAGAGTTATTCCTCTCCCCACAAGGACTAAGCCCTCTTGCACAAGAGCTCTTGCACAAGAAGGCAGTGTGGACGGGCAACACGGGTTTCTTGCTCAAGAAAACCTTTTGGCTAAAATGGTCATCAGAGCTTTCTTGCACAAGACAGCGTTCACACTGCCATGGACGCTCTTGCGCAAAAGCACATGGCAGTGTGGACGTGCTCTTGTGCAAGACCTTTTATGCAAGAACTCTTGCATAAAACAGTTCTTGCGCAAGAAGCCTGCAGTGTAGATGTAGCCCCTGTGTTTTCACAGCTGAGACTGGGCTGCTAGGATGGACTGGCTAATTAGAAAAAAGTTACCACTGAGTGGTCAGTTTCATTTGGGTAGATCCTTTCTTGCACCAGTGCACTGTTCCATGCAGAAGGGATGGGAGTCCAGCTTTCTGATTCTGAGGCCCTCACGAAGGTCCTGGATAGCTCTGATTTGTGTCACTGGCATATGCTTCTTAATGGCCCCAGTGCCATTGGAGGATTAAGTTCCCCTCTGTCATTAATGGCTGGATTAAAATCCCTTTGCATTACCTGAGTCACACAGAGAAACTATTATAACCTACTGTGCAAATTTGACCTGGTCGGTTTCATATGTCTTGTTTATACCAGTTTCAAACCTGGGTTTTTGCATTGATTTCAGTGGAATTGCTCCTGATTTGCACCTGTTGAAAGACGACAACAACAACAACAACAAAAAAGTCAGGCCCAACACATTAGGAAATGTCAAACCAGGGCATTCTGACAATTTAAAAAAAATCAAATCAGGAGCTTCATCAGAACTGGTTCTTTTTCACAAACTTGTTTCCGTTGGGATGAATTGACATTTCCTGAGGGAAATAATCATTTTGTTGGCAATTCTCATCCAGCTGTAGTTCCTAAAACCCCTATTTTGGGAAATATTGAACAGCGCCATCAAGTAGATTCTCCGGCAGCATAGCTCCACTGCACCAGCTGAAGGTTTTCTTCAGTATCTTCAATAAGCACTCAGGCCCCTTCATCAAGCAACCAGCAGCTTCCTAAATTGGGTTCTAAATGCAAACCAAGAGTTATGGAGGGGTCTGATTAAAAGCCCATAGAAGTCAATGGGAACATTCTGTTTACTTCAGTAGAGTTTGGCCAAGGCCCAAGAAGCAGTAAAAGTACCACAACATAATTTCCTCTCTCCTTATCCTGGAGATATATTAATTATAGTGTTTGGATCTTTTAACCTTTTTTTTTTTAAATGGCAGTTATTACCTCAGAATGGAGGACTGTAATTTTGAAACTCCAATTTTGTTCTTCATGAAAACATCTTCACTTGATTTGATCCACATAACTGCATGTCTTTGGAATTTTACTTTGATGGTTCAGAGTTGGAATCAGATGATGTTTCACTGATATTTTAGGTGCATCTGAACACAAATTCAATCAGCTGATGTCTGTTTGAAAATCCATCCAAGCTCACTGTGAACTGAGCTCAGGCTAATGATTAGAGCAGGTCGAGAAATGATTGTGGGGAGTATTTTGAAGTTGTTTCTGTCGCTGGGTTCCAAATGGACCCATTCTCTGTGATCATGATTTTTAAATAAATATAAGTATTGAAATGTTAGCAACTTTTAACTGAAATAATTTTCAGGGTCATTAGTAAAATGTTCATTAACAAAAAAAAATCTTCTTGATGAAACCTAGGATTTTGGAAAATGAAAATGTGAGTAAGCGATTTCAGAAATTATTCTGATTAAATACTAACAAAAAATCAGGAAATATCTTAGAAATGGGTGATTTTGACCATGCCGACAATTTTTTTGTGAAGAGTGTTGGTTTTGAAAAAAGGCAATTTTTTGAACCAGAATAAATCTTCAGCTAGTTTTACCAATGTTATTTACAAAGGCCACTATTAAACATTTTATGTTTACTGTACTAGAAATAAGATGGAACATGCCCATATTATTCTATATTTAGAATAGTAAATAAGATTTAAAGTATCTCAAATACTGTTGTGCAATAATTATGGGTAAATTATTTAACAGTGATCATGTTAGATTTCCTACATCACTTTGCAAACATTAATATTTACAGGTCTTCTGTGAAATTGGTATTAATCCTCAACTGGAGTAAACCAGTGTATCTCTGTTGGCTAGCACTGGAAGAAAATTTTTACTCAAAACGGTTTTTCAAAGAAAATGTGGGGTATTAACTAAGCAATTTCATTTTGTGTTATTTAAGGGTGCTGGAAGTTGCTTAAAGTGTCGCATTTTCTGCACATTTTTTTTATTGTAAAACCAGCTGCCCCAAATCTAAACTATTTTCATCCCAACCCAGAAAATTTGATTCAGATATTCCACTGTGGTGTCTTATGGGAACAGTAGTTCAGTTGCCTCGACTCTCCTCTAAGAGACATGCTCCCCAGCCAGACTTAATCTTCAAGGATGTACTGCCTCACTAAACCAAAAAGGGAATACTGTGGATTTCAGTGTTCACTGAAAAGCTAAAACTCCCCGTGCAAGATTCAATAGAAACTTTTTTATTTTTATTTTGTTACAGTGTTTGGCTGGGAACACAAATTGAGCTGGTGTACTATTGACTACTGACTTATGTTAATGATGGATCTGGTCCATTGTCTCCCTTTTACGTTTAATAACTTCCCAAGACAACAGGGAAAGTATTGTTGACAGGTTTAGAACTTGGAAGTTCTTGACTGTAGACCTCATTTCTTTTGAAATGCAGTGAATATTTCAGAGAATTTGGCCTGTGTTTTTAATTTGTCAGGAAACATATCATGTTTTGCTTGGCACCAGCATTTCATTAGAAATGTGTCATGCAGTTTTACAGCTGATACAATCAAACCTAAGTAATGTCCAGCAGAGACAATATATGTCTCAGGTATCATATCTGGAGATGTGTTTGGCTGAGGAAGAAGAGGACTAGAAACAGGATGGTTAGGAACGAGGAATCTGAGAGTTGAATTGACTGAGTTAGTGAAAGAGATGTCATAAACAAGAGAGAGGAAATAGATCATTGGGTGTGGTCCGAAGAAAATCAGGGACTCAGCAAAGACGACCTTGTCCATCTCTAGCTTTCAAAGCACTTACATAGTAGAAAGGACAAGGGATTTGCCCAAGGTCACACAGAATCTGTAGCAGACCTGGGGAAGACCTCCACTGATTTCAGAGGGCATTGGATGAGGTCACTCTTATAGGTCCCCTGCTTAGAGAACCTCGACCATATGCCTCTGTCACACCGACATGGATTTAAGCACATGCTGAAAGTTATGCACATGCTGAAGTCTGGTCTGGACCAAGAAGTTTCCCTGAAGTGGGGTTGTTGGGCAATAGCCCACAGCAGAAATATATCAGGAGGAAAGATGAAGCTGTGCATTGGAGAAGTGTAAGAAACAGACTAGGAAATACAAAAGATGGAGGAGTAGCATTGTTTGCAGCAAAAGATTTAAATGTCCCTGAACAAAACTGTTCAGATAAGTCTGAAAATAAAGTGTCATATTACCACAGAGTCATATTGTCAGCAGCAAGATGGCTTAAAAAAAAGAAGGGAGAAAATAACTGACTGGTAATATTTTAAAGGGTAACCAATGCTCACAAGCAGCTGCAGTAAGACATTAAGTAATAGAGCACAGTAATGTTAACAGCTCTCTTGGTAAGAGTGGTAAATGAAATAAACCCCAGCATCCGGTGTATCATTAATCTATAGTGAATAATGGCACTGGTGGTCTAAGGAGATTAAAAAGGGCATTGTAAACATTTGTGGCTGTATAATATACAAATTAAAAATGTGGGAACACTCGCAGCTGCATAATCTACAAATTAAAATGTGCAATAGCATAGCATTAATTACTGGCTGATCAATTCACCCATAATTGCTGGCATGTAGATGAACAATTATAGGTCTGAAACGTTATTTGAGAAAGCGACATTGACCTTGGAACTGTAAGAAATGATAATATGTCATAAGGTAATACAAACCCATGTCTGAATGTTCTATCCATATTTGCTGTTGCGGGCTGATTTGTTCAGCACCTCTGATCATACTTTCCCCTTTATGTTACTGTGCATCAAGTAAGTTTTGTTTTTAATTACAGAAAGCTCTGATTGCATAGTGCTGTGTTCTATTTAGTCACTATAGACAGACACCAAATACACATGTCACCAAACAGCTATACCAAAAAGGCTATCAAAAAGTTTATCAAAGGTGAAGCTAGTTGCAACACTGTTTACTGGAAGTGCCTGACACTACTTCTAGGCATGTCTACACTAATAAACTATTGCAAAGTAACTAAAATCAATTTAATAACTCCTGAAAAAACAAAATCGAAATAGCATGTCCTCACTACGAGGAGGCCTCGAAATTAGTCCGTGTCAGGATCCATAATGTAGACATGCTACCTTGACTTAGAGACCCAGGAAGTACTGGGGAGTAATTAGTTCAAATTACTCTGGGGAGTAGTTATTTCGAAATAGCGGCACTGGAGTATCCACACTACCACTATTTTAAAATAACTATTCCTTGAGAAAAGCAGGAGTACAGATTTTGAAATAAACTGCTCGTTATTTCAATGTAACAGGTTTGGTAGTGTGGACGCTCCGCTTATAAATTCAACCTAAAGGGAGGTATTTCTAAATAAAGCCCTAGTGTAGACCAGGGCTCTGAGATCCTCTTTTCAGTTGGTTACAGTGTTGCCAAATGTTAACTGTTTTGGCTGAAATTTTCCACACTGGGTTTCTGCTTCAGACCGAATCGCTTTAGAAAATTACAGCCAAAATAGTCCAGCTGTTTCTGAGAAAGTGCCAGGGAAATTATGTTGTTTTGCCAATGTTACAAATTCAGGCAACTGTATCTGTCAGAAACACTAGCACCAACCTGTATTAGCAGGAGTGTTGTGAGCAAGACATGAGAAGTAATTCTTTCACTCTTCTCCACGCTGATTAGACCTCAGCTGGAGTATTGTGTCCAGTTTTGGGCACCACATTTCAGGAAAGAGTTGGAGAAATTGGAGAGGGTCCAGAGAAGAGCAACAGAAATGATTAAATGTCTAGAAAACATGAGCTATGAGGGAAGACTGAAAGAATTGGGTTTGTTTAGTTTGGAAAAGAGAAGACTGAGAGGGGACATGGTAACAGTTTTCAAGTATGTAAAAGGGTGTTACAAGGAGGAGGGAGAAAAATTGTTCTCCTTGGCCTCTAAGGATAGGACAAGAAGCAATGGGCTTAAGCTGCGGCAAGGGAGGTTTAGGTTGGACATTAGGAAAAACTTCCTCACTGTCAGGATGATTAAACACTGGAATAGATTGCCCAGGGAGGTTGTGGAATCTCCATCCTTAGAGATTTTTAAGAGCAGGTTGGATAGACATCTATCAGGGATGATCTAGATGGTGGTTGGTCCTGCTGTGAGTGCAAGGGACTGGACTTGATGATCTCTCAAAATCCCTTCCACTTCTATGGTTCTATAATACTTTTGAACAGGGACTTGATATTTGGGAGCAGTCTGGCCTTTTTGTCATGCGTGTACCTTTTGCCATTCCCTTGAAAATCCCCTGAAAGGTGATTAATTTATAAGGCTTTAAAAATCACATTTCGCATGTGCTCCATAGAGAGATCTTAGATGTTAACAGCTAGATTGCCCCCAGATTCCTTCCCCACTGGTGTGTGCTACAGCCTGGGCTGAGCAGGGCTTTCCATGCCATTATAGCTATGACATGCTGCAGGATGTGCTGACTCCAGTCTGGGCACCGGAATAGACAGCAGTGGCTTCCTGCTAAGCCCAGGCAGCGTGGAGGAGGAAACACCTTTATCTGAATGCAGAGGTGACAAGAGCTGGAACTGTGAGTGGGGTGAGGTAAGAGCATAAGAACGCCCACACTGGCTCAGACCAAAGGTCCATCTAGTCCAGTATCCTGTCTGCCGACAGTGGCCAATGCCAGATGCCCAGAGGGAGGGATCACAGCAGGTAATCCTCATGTGATTCCTCCCCTGTCACCCACCTCCAGAGAAACAGAGGCTAGGGACACCATTCCTACCTATCCTGGCTAATAGCCATAAGAACATAAGAACATAAGAACGGCCGTACTGGGTCAGACCAAAGGTCCATCTAGCCCAGTATCCTGTCTGCCGACAGTGGCCAGCACCAGGTGCCCCAGAGAGGGTGGACCAAAGACAATGATCAAGCGATTTGTCTTGTGCCATCCCTCTCCAGCCTCTGACAAAGAGAGTCCAAGGACATCATTTTATTCCCTGGCTAATAGCCTTTTATGGACCTAACCTCCATGAAATTATCTAGCTTCTCTTTAAACTCTATTATAGTCCTAGCCTTCACAGCCTCCTCTGGCAAGGAGTTCCACAGGCTGACTACACGCTGTGTGAAGAAGAACTTTCTTTTATTAGTTTTAAACCTGCTACCCATTAATTTCATTTGGTGTCCTCTAGTTCTTCTATTTAGGGAACTAACAAATAACTTTTCTTTATTGGCCCTCTCCACACCACTCATGATTTTATATACCTCTATCATATCCCCCCTCAGTCTCCTCTTTTCTAAACTGAAAAGTCCCAGTCGCTTTAACCTCTCCTCATATGGGACCCGTTCCAAACTCCTAATCATTTTAGTTGCCCTTTTCTGAACCCTTTCTAAGGCCAAAATATCTTTTTTGAGGAGAGGAGACCACATCTGTACACAGTATTCAAGATGTGGGCGTACCATAGTTTTATACAGGGGCAGTAAGATATTCTGTGTGTTATTTTCTATCCCTTTCTTAATAATTCCTAGCATCCTATTTGCCTTTTTGACCGCCGCTGCACACTGCGTGGAAGTTTTCAGAGAACTGTCCACGATAACTCCAAGATCTCTTTCCTGACTTGTCATAGCCAAATTGGCCCCCATCATACTGTACGTATAGTTGGGGTTATTTTTCCCGATGTGCATTACTTTACACTTATCCACATTAAATTTCATTTGCCATTTTGTTGCCCAATCACTCAGTTTGGTGAGATCTTGGAGTCCCTCACAGTCTGCTTCTGTCTTGACTATCCTAAACAGTTTGGTATCATCCGCAAACTTTACCACCTCACTGCTTACCCCTTTCTCCAGATCATTTATGAATAAGTTGAACAGGATTGGTCCTAGGACTGACCCTTGGGGGACACCACTAGTTACCCCTCTCCATTCTGAACATTTACCATTTATTCCTACCCTTTGTTTCCTGTCTTTTAACCAGTTCTCAATCCAAGAAAGGACCTTCCCTCTTATCCCATGGCCATGTAATTTACACAAGAGCCTTTGGTGAGGGACCTTGTCAAAGGCTTTCTGAAAATCTAAGTATACTATGTCTACTGGATCCCCCTTGTCCGCATGTTTGTTAACCCCTTCAAAGAACTCTAATAGATTAGTAAGACAGGATTTCCCTTTACAGAAACCATGTTGGCTTTTGTCCAACAAATTATGTTCTTCTACATGCTTCACAATTTTATTCTTTACTATTGTTTCAACTAATTTGCCCAGTACTGAAGTTAGACTTACCGGTCTGTAATTGCCCGGATCGCCTCTGGAGCCCTTTTTAAATATTGGTGTCACGTTAGCTACCTTCCAGTCATTAGGTACAGAAGCCGATTTAAGGGATAGGTTACAAACCACAGATAATAGTTCAGCAATTTCCCATTTGAGTTCTTTTAGAACCTTTGGATGAATGCCATCCGGTCCCGGAGATTTGTTAACATTAAGTTTTTCTATTTGTTCCAAAACCTCCTCTAATGACACTTCAGTCCGGGACAGTTCCTCAGATTCATCACCCACAAAGGATGGTGCAGATTTGGGAATCTCCCCAACGTCCTCAGCCGTGAAGACTGAAGCAAAGAAATCATTTAGTTTCTCCGCAATGGCTTTATCGTCCTTGATTGCGCCTTTTATAGTTCGATTATCTAGGGGACCCAAAGGTTTTTTAGCAGGCTTCCTGCTTCTAATGTACTTAAAAAAAAATTGTTATTTCTTTTTGAGTTTTTGGCTAGCTGTTCCTCAAAATCTTTTTTTGCTTTTCTTATTACATTTTTACACTTGATTTGACAGTGTTTATGTTCCTTTCTATTTATCTCACTAGGATTGGACTTCCACTTCTTAAAAGATGCCTTTTTGTCCCTCACTGATTCTTTTACATGGTGGTTAAGCTACGGTGACACTTTTTTAGGTCTCTTACTATGTTTTTTTAATTTGGGGTATACATTTAAGTTGGGCCTCTATTATGGTGTCTTTAAAAAGTTTCCATGCAGCTTGCAGGGATTTGGCTCTAGTCACTGTGCCTATTAATTTCTGTTTAACTAGCCTCCTCATTTTTGTGTAATTCCCCTTTTTGAAATTAAATGCCAGGGTGCTGGACTGCTGAGGTGTTCTACCCACCACAGGAATGTTGAATGTTATTATATTATGGTCACTATTCCCAAGCGGTCCTGTAACGGTTATTTCCTGGACCTGATCCTGCACTCCACTCAGGACTAAATCGAGAATTGCCTCTCCCCTTGTGGGTTCCTGCACCAGCTGCTCCAAGAAGCAGTCATTTAGGCCATTGAGAAATTTTATCTCTGCTTCTCTTCCTGAGGTGACATGTACCCACTCAATATGGGGATAATTAAAATCCCCCATTATTATAGAGTTCTTTATTTTGGTAGCCTCTCTAATCTCCCTCAGCATTTCAATGTCAGTATCACTGTCCTGGTCAGGTGGTCGGTAATATATCCCTACTGCTAATTTCTTATTATTGGAGCATGGAATTACTATCCATAGCGATTCTATTGAGCATGTTGATTCACTTAATATTTTTATTTCATTTGATTCTACATTATCTTTCACATACAGTGCCACTCCACCACCCACTCGGCCTGCTCTATCCTTTCGATATATTTTATATCCCGGTATGATTGTGTCCCACAGATTTTCCTCATTCCACCATGTTTCAGTGATGCCTACTATGTCAATCTCCTTATTTAATACTAGGTACTCTAGTTCACCCATCTTATTAGTCAGACTCCTAGCATTTGTGTAGAAGCACTTTAAAAATTTGCCACTGCTTATTTGTCTGCCCTTCCCTGGTGCATTGGATTCCTTTGTATGCAGTTGTTTGTCTGCTCTGGCCCATGGTTTGCCCTCTCCCCTCCTCTCTTTCTGACTACAGCTTAGAGACTCTCTATCAATGGATTCTCCTCTAAGAGAAGTCTCCCTCCGATTTACGTGCATCTCCGCACCAATCGGCTTTCCTCCATCTCTTAGTTTAAAAACTGCTCTACAGCCTTTTTAATGTTTAGTGCCAGCAGTCTGGTTCCACCCTGGTTTAGGTGGAGCCCATCCTTCCTGTATAGGCTCCCCCTCTCCCAAAAATGTCCCCAGTTCCTAATAAATCCAAACCCCTCTTCCCTACACCATCGTCTCATCCACGCATTGAGACTCTGAAGCTCTGCCTGCCTACCCGGCCCTGCGTGTGGAACTGGAAGCATTTCCAAGAATGCCACCATTGATGGACCTAACCTCCAGGAATCTATCTAGCTCTTTTTTGAACCTTGTTAAAATTCTAGCCTTCACCTAAGTAGAGTAGCCTGAGACAAGAAAGGTGGGGTGGGGTGGGGTGGGAGGGGTTAGGAGGGGAGGGAGGGACAGAAACTGAGCCTGGAGACTGGTGGGAAGGAGAGGAAAACTGGGACTGGGGCATGGGGCAGACAAGAAGGATGCCTTTGCAAACTTAGTTTGGTCCCCTTGTAGGCATGTGTTATGACACAGTCTTGAATTATATGGTCCCCTACTATTTGTTTTCCACAAGACTCCTGCCTCTTTCTGGACAACACTTACTTAATGGGCAACAATTGTTCAATATGTTGCACCTTAAAGACTAAGGGTACGTCTAGACTGAGAGGATCTACTGGAAAAAGATACGCAAAATGCACTCCACATTTTGCGTATCTTTTTCCGATACTTTTGTTAGAAGAGGCTTTTTCGAAATTTGGCCCATCTAGACTGGGCTAAATTTTGGGAAAAAACCCTCTTTCAAAAGCCCCCTTCTTTCTTGTGGGGGAAAAAAAAGCAGAAGAGCAAATACATTCCCTGGATGCGGCGGAGTTTTTTCGGGGTATCTCCAGTATTCCAAAAACCCCCCTGCAGTTTAGCCGTACCCTAAGGCTACGTCTACATTGCGCATTCTTGCTCAAGAAGATATGCAAATGAGGTGCGGTGATGAATATTGCCATGCCTCATTTGCATACCGAATGAGCTGCCATTTTGCTCAAGGGGCTTTCGCACAGAGCTGTTCTGCCGCTTATTTTCAGGCAGAACGGCTCTTGCGCAAAAGCGGGGTTTGCCCAAGAAGGAGCATTGTTGACTGCAAAAGCCCCTTGTGCAAAATGGTGGCTCATTAGGTATGCAAATGAGGTGTGGTGATATTCATCAACACACCTCATTTGCATATCTTCTTGAACAAGAATGCGCAATGTAGATGTAGCCTAACAGATTTATTTAGGCATAAGCTTTCATGGGCAAAGACCCGCTTTGTCAGATGCATGGGTCTTTGCCCCCAAAAATGTACACCCAAATACATGTGCTAGTCTCTAAGGTGCCACAGGACTCTTCATTGTTTTTGCAGATACGGACTAACATGGCAACCCATCTGATTCTTGGTCACTATCTTGTTTTCTCTTTGTTGTTCAAAGTATGACCCCACACTTTGGTTTTACTCACTACGGAAACCAACTCTTCAGGGCAAATACAGCTGCCTTAACCATAAAACACTCCTTCCTCTTCTCGCAGTTCTCTGCCTCTTTCATTGCACACCTTCCAACTGTGGCTATGAATAAAGCAGCCGTGCTCTAGACAACAGCCTTCTTCACCATATAATCCTGGTTTATCCCAGGAAAGTCCATCCTGCACACTGGGGGGAAGGGCAAAATCCCAGCATGTGATTGTGTAAAGAATGTCTGTGCCATCATGCAAACACACCACCATGTGTATAGGGTGGCACAGAATACTGCAGGCTTCATTCTGTCATTTCTAATTTTGAGTGTCTGGCTTTGCAAATACTCTTAATTTTGAGTGTTTGACTTAGCCATTACCAGGGCTGGCCTTACCATGAGGTGAACTGAGGCAGCCACCTCAGGTGCCAGAGTGTACGTCTACACTAGCCCCCTAGTTCGAACTAGGGAGGCTAATGTAGGCATTCGAACTTGCAAGTGAAGCCCGGGATTTTTAAGTCCCCTAGTCCGAACTCCGTGCCCGCGGCTATACGCGGCACGGAGTAGGTAGTTTGAATTAAGATCTCTAATTCGAACTACTGTTACTCCTCGTGGAGTGAACTCGTAGCCGTGGGCATCGAGTTCGGACTAGGGGACTTTTAAAAATGGCGGCGCCCGGGAACATGCAAATGAAGCCCAGGATATTTAAATCCCGGGCTTCATTTGCAAGTTCGAATGCCTACATTAGCCTCCCTAGTTCGAACTAGGGGGCTAGTGTAGACATACCCAGACTGTGTGTGTGTGGGGGGGGGGGCAGCGCCACTAGGACCCAGAGTGTAGAAAATTGTGTCTTCTGCTGGTGCATATGTGGGTGTCATTTGAGCTCCCCGCCTCTGGTGCCAAAATGTTGTGGGCCAGCCCTGGCCATTACATCAGCTTCCCATACACCCTCTGTGATTCCTTTATATTCCCATCCTATTCAAAAATTAACACTTCCATTCAAATACCAGGAGTGCCTCTTGGAATCTACAAGGTAGTATTTAACCCCTTGTGCAACATGCAGGCAGGACCTCTCTGGTCTGGGACTCACTGATCCTATAACAACCATGGTCCGGTAGGACCACAGATATGGCTGGACCAGAGAGCCCCAGCCTCTGGGTGTGGTGGCTGGCCGGAAATCTGGCAGCAGGGCCTGGGACTGTGGCAGGGGCTGGCAGCCGGGCTAGGAGCAGGGTCAGAAACGTGGCCAGGAGGGTTGGCTGCAGTTGGGAGAAGAGCTGAGAGGGGAGTCTGGCAGCTGCAGGTTGGCTGCCCCCAGAGAGCCTGGAGGCCAGCAGAAGGGGGTCAGAATTGGCCTCAACTGGTCTGGCAAACTCCCTCGCTCAAAACCAGTCTGGAGGGTGCCAAACAGGGAAGTGCAACCTGTACACACACATGAACTGCCTCTTGCAAAGAAGTGAACCTGCTTCTCATGGGAAACTTGGGGATCAGGCTCAGCCAAATTGTCTGGGTGAGGAAATAAATTCCTCTGACCATTGAAAGTGTGTGACCCCCAGTGCTCTGCTCTTTGTAGCAGCTCCCTGAAGAAAACGTCCACTTAAAAGGGTCAGACTCGGATTATTAACCATCTCTGATTATTGGTAAATGTTGATTTCCTGTACACACACGAGTGGCTGAAAAAAATATTTCCATCAATAATGGGCAAAATGTACAGATATGCAAAGTAAGAAAAATGCAGGTCAGGCACTTCTTAGAGTTTGATTGAAGGGTATTGACTTTCCGTGTTCCCTGCAGGCTGAGCGCTTGGACAGCTCAGGGCAGAGGGTACGTTGTGTCAGGGCAGGGGTGGAGAGCTAAGGGTCTGGACTGGGGAGGGCAGGGGTCGCAGCAGGGGTGGAGGGCTTAGGTCAGAGGTTGGGGGTGTAGGAGTGAGGGCACACGGTGGGAGGGTCAGAGCACAGGATTTAGTCGGGGGGGGCTCAGGGCGGGAGGAAGGAGATGAGGGGGCTCAGGATAGAGGATGGATGTGCAGGAGTCAAGGCAGGGGATGGGAGATGGAGGACTCGGGGCATAGGTTGGGTAAGCTTCCTTCGCAACCTCCCAGTCCCCTCCAGTGAGCCCTAACTGTGACAGCGAGGGGCTCCTTCCAGCAGCCAGGGCTGTGTTCCCTGGACAGTAGCTCCTCCAGGGGGGTCAGGGTTGCAGAGGCTGCCCCCCATTGTCCATCTTGTTCGAGGGGGGACAGAGGCCAGCCCGACTCTCCAGAAGCCCGCCTGGCAGCAGGTTTGGAAGGGGGAATAGGAATCTGGAGGTGGGACCTGACCCCCAATGGTTCCACCCCACCCTGTAGCTGGTGTGGGGGGGCAGGGCTCTGGGATCCAGGTGCAGCCTCCAGTAGCCCCCTGCCCTGCAGCTGCTCCAGAGGGGTTGAGTTCTGGGGGCTGGCCCCGGCTTTTAGTGACTCTCATACCCTGCAACTGGTCCAAAGGAGGGGCTACAGCTGGTTTGGGCCTGGGCCATGGTTTCTGGCCTCAGTATGTCTCTCCTCCAAGGGGGCTGGGTCACAGTTCCCAGCCTCTCTTTGGTGGAGGGTGTCTCATGGGTGGGGACCAGGCTGCACTGCCCATCCCGGGGGTGGTGCCCCCGCACTGTTTGGGGAAGTTTGGACTTACCCTGTCCAGTGGCCAGCAACATAGGAAGCCCCAACTCCACCTGGCCATTCCCCTGCTGGTGCGGCTGCCCCCAGTGGTCAATCTACAGTATAGTTGCCACCCTCATTTGCTTCCCCTAGTGGTGGCTCTGCAGTATAGCTCTCCCTCGGATCTGCCACCTCCCTTTCCGTGTTATGGAAAACAATCCCATTCCAGGCATTTTGCATTTTCCTGGCACAACCAAATTCTGACCTTGCTTTACGTTAGGATAAGCGGAAAGGATGTACCAAATGTTGTGGTCCTAATTCTTACTGTTTAGGAAGAGTTCTTGAAGAAATGTACTCCCAGACGAACAGATGGATGGACTGACAGATGCACTCTAATATATATATATATATATATATATATATATATATATATATATTAGTCTATATGTAGACTGGAAAGAGCCTCAGACATCTTGCTTGTGGGCGTGTTCTGAAAACCTCCATACATAAAAAAGTATAAAACTTTGTGGCATCTCTACTGCAACACTAGGCCAGTTCAACAGACAGTACCTCTCATTTGTTTACATATGTTGCTTATGCTCCACTGAAGAGCATGCCGGGAGCCCCACAGGAGGGAGGCTCTTGTTGAATTCTGCCACCAAGCTAACGGAGGGGTGGAATATTTTCTCCTACGGAGGCAATCTGGCAACTAGAAGTCAGTCAGCGTCACGGCCACCCCCAGCTATCTTGTATTTTTTGTGCACACTGAGTGTCTTCTTCATAGCTGAGTTCTCATTTGGAGGCGTCAGGAAGGGAGGAGTCATCATTGAGTGGCCCCTTTGAGACTAATCTGTGGCAAGATGCTTGATTGTGAGTGAATCAAGCAAAGCCCCGTTTCCAGCGGGACATGGCTCCATCTGCCAGCATCTTCGCCAAGGGGCCCAGTTTTCACAGGGAATGGAAAAGGCAGGACAGAGGCACAGATTGTGCATCTGAGAAAGGAATACATGTCAACGGGCACATCAGTCCAATGCTGGCATTACAATGGCTGGGAAACTATTCTTTGTTGTGTGTGAAAATTGTGTATGAAACGGGGATTTTTTTTTATTCATCAAGATTTTTTGGTGTAAAATTGTGGCGTTTCTGTGGAAACAATCACAAACTGAAATGACTTCGTAAAATGCTGACTGCTGAACACCAATGTTAAATGGCTAGCATCAGTTAAAACTCCCTCAAAGGGGGTTTTGGGCTGGTGAAAAGTGACGAATTTTAAGTATTCAAATTGTTGAAATTTTTCACAGAAACATCCTTTTTGTTATTTAATTTTTTTTCTATAGAAAAAAATTTCAACAGATTTTTTGATCAGCTATAATTACATTGCTTTATGTTTTATTGTTAATCTTTATGCTTCAAACTGTGGTAGTGCCTAGAAACCCCAACTAAGATCTGGACCCATTACAAGATCTGGACCCAGTACAAACATATAGCGAGAACCAGTCCCTGCTCTGAAGACCATTCAATCTCTTTAGACAAAGAAGAGAAAAAGCAGGATAAAGGAAGTAATGTTATTCCAGTTTGCAGAGGGGAAACCAAATCTTAGAAAGAGCTAAACCAGGACTGTCAAGAGTGACTAGTGATTTTGGATACCTTACTTTTTGGGTAGCCAGCTTGGGACACCTTAAAGGGACCAGAATTTCAGAAAATCCTATGGGCCTATACTCTTCAAAGTATCTTTAAGATGCTTCAGATTGGGCCCTTAACCCTAAATCATTCAAAATCATTAGTCAGGTTTGAAAATCGTGGCCTTACAAAGTGACTCACCCAAGAAAACATGGAAATTCTGTGATACTTGAACCAAACTTTTCTAACTTCTGGCTTATTGTTTTAACCATTCTTACCTCTGAGGTTTTTTTTTTTTTTTTTTTTTTTTGAAAGAGGAAACTGCTTTGGTGACATTAAGATCCAGGAAGCTGTCAAAGCATCTTTGGAGGCAGTTTAGACAAAACAGGGCTTTTAGGTAGAGGGGCCAATGCTGCCAAATTTGTGAGAATGTCCTTCGGGAGCAGACCAACTAGAAAATGTAGTTCATGATCTATAAGCAACTGACTTTATATCACTATTAGAAGTAAATGGATCAATCCTCCATTTAAAGAGGACTATAGGTTGATGGATAACAGAAAGGTGATTGGGTCTCTTAGCTGACAGCAAATATTGCAGGTTTTCTTTGTTTTATTCTCCCCTAGTTCTTGCAGTAAGATGTGCAAAATAGCAAATAGTTCTGGATGGCTCTTAACCCGATTCACAAATTCATAGTGATGAGTGTTTCATACATTCATAAAGGAGGGGTCTCATACTCCTGGCCCACAGGCCAACCCCAGCCAAACCGATTGTGCAATGTGGACCGGGATTCTGTTGCCATCCCCAAAGCCCTGCCCCTTCCCACTATTGCCCTACCTTCTTCCTCTCCTCCTCCCCCCCTCCCCCAGCATGGCACCCCATCCCTGATGATGTGGCTTCCGGAATCACTGGTGGGGAGTCTGGTGTTGTGCGATGACCTTGGTCATGCACCTCTCATATACCCGACAGTGGCAGGAATGGTGAAGAAGTAGAGCATGAGGAAGGGGAACACAAATTTGAGACAGCAGTTTGAGACCCATGTTTGCAAGTAATGTGTATTTCTGAAATGTTGCAGTTGCTACCGTGACACCTGTTGAATTATATTTATTGCAACGTGGAATGGCATTCTTGTTTGTGTGGGATTCTTTTAGCTAGATTGAGATATTATATATATCATCTAATTTCATAATGGGGAGAAATAAACACTGTTGCTGTTATACACTGTAACCTGCAGTAAATATATACAATGGTTTTGCATCCCCATATCTGTGACTGAATATATATAAAGACTTTAAAAATAGAAATTTAAGTACACATAATTTGCAAAAATACCCCCCCCCAAAAAAACCCCTTGATCCTTCCTTTCTAGCGCAATAAGCTGTGAGTTCTGGATTCAATATTTCCATGGCGGCAAGTAATAACATCACTGCTTAAAGCAGTGTTAGGCCATGTCTTCACTTGAGGGAAGATCGACGCTGCCGCAATCAATCTTCCGGTGTTCGTCTAGTAAAGACCCATTAAATCGAACTCAGAGTGTGCCTCCTTGGCATCCTGTGAGGAGTAAGGGAAGCTGCTGTGGGAACAGCGAGGAAACTCATATTAACATACAGCAACTCCAGCTATGTAATTAACATAGCTGGAGTTACGTATCTTAATTTGACTTTGCCCTTTATTGTAGAGCTGGCCTAAGAAATACCGATCACTCAAGGTGGCCTAGGCTGTGGCATTTTCCCATGTCTGTGAACAGATGGGATCTAGAATGTATCATACGAGGGCCCATATAAGGAGGCAGCTCCCAGGCATGGGATAGAACTATATCATGTGTTATGACTGTGAAGACTCCTTTCCTCAATGGGACACAACTGATTCAGAAGTGGCCAGAGACAGGATACAACTCACCCTATACCAAAGGTGTAGTAAGTACAATTTGCTGGGCACGTGCCTTTTAACCCTTTGGTGTGATTTCCTTTCGCACATTCAGTGAACCTGTCCCCTTTCAGTGAGGGTGAGGGTGACAAAGACGGGTATCACCATTGTACCTCCTTTCTCCTGGGACAATGGGCTGGTACCAATGTGTAACGCTGAATAGTTTCAGACCAGTTCTGAAATGTGCAGCCTGCAAATGACCTTCAAGAGACTCCCAGTAGAAGCGCTCATGAGGACATAAGGATACTGGACACATGGCCTTCGTCTGTAGATGTATCTGCATGGCCACACTGCTGCCCACCCTCTTGACTCCACAGAAGAAGGCATTGAGTCAATGTGAAGTCATTTGCTGAGCTAGCTTTAGTCTGCTTTGCACTGCAATGGCATAAAGCATCCCTAGTTAGGACAAAGATGCAAGTCATGGAAAGCCAGATTTTTTTGCAAGTTATGCTGGTTTGCCAGCTGTACCACTTTTACACCCAATTTCTGCCCCATATGAACCCAGCATGCCACTCACATAACTCTGTCTTGAGGCTAAATTTGGACCATGAGGCTAGATTTTCAGAAGAGCTCAGGGTCAGATTTTGTAGAGTGCGCCTTTCACAATTGGGGCCAGATTTTCCAAAGCTCCTAACATTTAGCTGCTCCCCCGGTGAGACTTTCAGGCACACTTACACATTGATTGCAAACCTGGCTGAAATAAGAGCGAAGATCTTTCGAAAATACTGCCCTTCATCTGTATCCGTTTTTTTAAGTATGACTTAGCAGTCACAGCTGGCATATTAGAAAAAAGAAATGCAGTAAAATGAATAAAATATACTCTCATTCACAATTTCCGAGAGGCTCCTGGGCTGTTAATTGAAACTTTTGTCTACTTTATTGAACAATAAAAGTGACAGAAACTACTCCCAGGTGTCCTTCAGTATTAAAAGAGGATAAAGGGTTCCTAGCAAAGGTGACAGAAATTAATGTGGTGAGCCCAGCTATCAAACATTTTGATATGTGAATTGCCTGATATTTCTATAATGCCTTCTTATGATTGGAAATGTTATCGCTTCTATTGAATCAATAGAAAATGTTGAAGCTCCATGGAACCCCAATTATAAAATAAAGCTAGAAGGTTAACATCTGGGACCAGCAGAGATAGAAACAATTTCTATTGTCATACCTTTCTGACAAGTAAATGTCAGATACATAACACCTTCCACCAGGCTCAATATAGAGCACATGTAAAAGAGTGATTGGAAGGCTGTCTCAAGTCAAATCACCTGTCATCTCAGCTTTGACATGGAATTACTTTTGTTTTATGCATCTATTAACCTTGAACTATCAGCATTTGTTTTAATGTTCTGGTCTGAAGTGACCTAAATGTACTTATTTAATGCACTTGCTACCGCAGCGGGGTAAGACAGAAAGAAATATATGTATCTAATGAAAGGGCGGGTGAAGTTTGTTAAGTACGTGAGCTTTAGATCACTGCTTGGTCTCCTGGGTGACTCAGGATCACAAGTGTTCATCCAACAGAATGCATTAGACTATCAGGTCTCCGAAGGTTACACTGGAGGGGTTGATGTTTTCAAGCAAAAGGTGATCATATTAGCTGTTTCAACCCTGATCTCATTTACAAAGGTTTAGCTTCCATGGAGTTACTCCTAATCTACACCAGAACAAAGGGCATCAGAATCAGATGCAGTGCCAGGAGTTTGGTGAAGTCAAAGGGAAGTGGTGTCAAATTCTCCCGAGCAAAAGAGGGAAAGCCTTTTATCTGTCTATATTACATTATAAGTTGCAACTTGAATTCACCTAGGGGCCTGATCATAAACCGCTTGAAGTCAACGCAAAAGAATATCACTGACTTCAGTGGAATTAGAATCAATTCCCTAGGGAGGATCAGATTTCTTTTTTTTTTTTTTTTGAAGGAAAAACATCATTTTGAGCCCTAGTTTTGCCAGCTCTGTTCCTGCAAAATTCGTGTTGAGCTTGAAGGATTTGGCCCTTTGTCTTACTGGGACATTGGGCATGGTATATAACCGCATAAGCTACTTCTGTAACCCATTACCAAGCCAAGCCCCTTGTAGTCCTTCAACCCATTCATCCTCACTCTATCATTGGTGCCACAGCAGGTACTTTTGAAAATTCCATGAGGGGCATCTCATGGAATTTTCAAAAGCACCTACGCAGGTGGCCAAAGTCTGAACTTGACCTTGGTGGGGTCACGCGAGCAAAGAATTGGACTTCAAGGCTTTTATATATAATAGATCTACCTTAGAGTTTGACATTGCTATGCGTCAGCTGAGTATGTGAGCATCTTGCAAATGAGGCACTAACAATAGCAAAGTCCTAAGTGGATTTCATGGTGTCTGGCACTGCTCTTTTCGTGGGATCAGAACTCTTTTGCCAACAGGGGGGGTTTTTTGGGTGGGGAGGGTGCGAAGGAAGAGGGAGGGAGGTTGGGAATAAAAGAGGTGACACTTGCTCCCCCGCCAACTCCCTTCCGCTGGGACTTCCTTGTTCACAGCTCTCTCATGCGTACCCTTGGGCTTTCCGCTTTGCATTGTCCCAGAGGAGTGAAGCTGTCCCAGTGGTTCATAGTCTGAAATTCAGATTTTGATGTTTCTGCGGCTTGATCAATTAATTGCTTTGAACATAGGATCAAGGTCTGAAACAGTTTCTGACACTACACCGGTATAAGGGAGTGAAGAATTAGGCACAAGTCTTTCCATGAGTTAAAGTAGAGGAGTGAAAATCAGGACTATGAAATCCTTATCCAAAACAGTGAACACTGAGATTATGAGCCCCTTAAACGTCAATGAGAGAGTTTATGCAAAAAACTGCTTATACCTCTGTCCATTAGTCAGGTTTTGAAACTGATTCAATGGGACCAGAACTAGACTCTTCTTTAACCTCTCTGTGCTCCAGTTTACTCATCTGTAAAATGGGAACATTCCTATTTGCCCCACGTGAGAACTATCAGCCTCAGTCTTTACAAAGATCCTTAAAAGCCTCAGATGTGGGGGTGGGGAATAAAATGCAAACTACAACTATGTACAGATGAAATATTATTGATTATCACATTATAAAGCATGCAATATGCTTAGGGATGCTTCAGAATGGGAGGTTCTCTATAAATGACAATTATTTTTACTAGTAATAATATTTGGGAGGGGGTTTCAGCCAGGTATATTTCGCCTCACTCCAAACACCCAGCAGAATTCAGGACACTTATATTTTTATTCAAACTTTGTTTCACTTACACTCCCATTCTCCATGTTCTGTAGAAGAAATTGCTTTCAATTACACATCTATCACTGCACTTAACCATTAGTCTCACTTTCCTGTGGTTAGTAATTCACCTTATATTCCAACATCTATCAACATAAAATCAGCATAACAACCTTTATGAATCCCTTTATCATCAACAAATTCCAAATGCTTATACATTTTGCTGTACAGATTCACATAGGAACTGGCTTAATAGCCCTTAAAGTTGCTATAACACTCAGTGCCTTTCAGTCATAGAATTATTGTTTTGGTTTTTTTTCCAGACAGGATCGTTTTTAGTAGCTTTGTATTGTCCCATATTTCTTTACACCCGTTGGGCCAGGCTGTGATCTCTGGTGCAAAGGTGGAGTAAAACCATCGATTTTGGTGACATTCTTGCACATTTACAAGAAGATCGCTCAGAACTGAATCAGGGCCACCGTGTTTAAGCCGTTTGTGCAGGTGAAGGGATCTCATTCTCAGGAAGGTTTCAGTCCAGACCCTTTCAGCACCATAAAAACAATCTCGCCCTCAGTTAACACAAAAGACGTATTTTAAGTCACATTTTGTAAGTCAGTCAGCATCTTTCCGGGATGGGAAATAACCTTGAAATTATTATTCTTACCTAAAGATTTTCATCTCTCGCATGCTCTTTGCAAACAGTTCAGTGACTCTAAAGTCTGATTTTCCCGCCAGCTGCACATGCACATTGCCCATTGAAATCAATGGGAGCTGCATGCACATCTGTCAGAATAATCAAGCTCCAAGTTTAGTAGCACCATCAATTTAAGACTTAATTTCATCATTTTCCTAGACCATCTGCGCTCTTTCCCTGTCAGAGTTTTCACATTTGACTCTATACTATATATAAAAACATATATAAAGCATAGAATCAAATATAGTCAAAATCTTAAATGAGTGAAACAGTATCATAAAATCTCTACAGATAGAAACTCCCTGGCTAAACAACAAAGAAGTGGGTACGGGCAAAACAGTAGCTTTTGAAAAACGAAGTCAAATCCTACTGAGGAAAATAGAAAGGTGAAAAAAGATCTCTGGAAAGTCAAACTGTAAAAATATAATTAGGCAGGCCAAAAGAGAATCTGAGGAGCAAAAGACACACATACAGACACACACAGGGTCCGTCTAGACTACAGGCTTTTGTCGACAGAAGTTTTGTCGACAGATACTGTCGACAAAGCTTCTGTTGACAAAGAGCATCTAGACTACATCCAGTTCTGTCGACAAAGCAAGCCGCTTTGTCGACATGACAGTATAAACGCAAAGGACAGTGTAGGTGCAATAACACCTTCTGTCGACAGAACTCTGTCGACAAAAGGCATTATTCCTCGTAGAATGAGGTTTACCTCCGTCGACAAAACTGCCAAGTTCTGTCGACGTTATGTCGACAGAACTCAGCGGCAGTGTAGACGCAGGTATAGTTTTGTCGACAAAAGTCCACTTTTGTCGACAAAACCCTGTAGTCTAGACACACACACACACACACACACAGAGTATGTCTAGACGGTGAGGGTTTTCTGGATCCCGGAAAAACTCTGCCGTGTCCAGGAAACGTGTTTGCTCTTCCCTTTTTTTTGTGGAAGAGCAAACACACTCTTTCGGAAGCCCTGTCTTCCTCATTCTATGAGGAAGAAGGGATCTTCTGAAAGAGGAAGGTTTTCTGAAATTTGGCCCAGTGTAGACAGGCCAAATTTCAGAAAAACCTCTTCTGAAAAAAAAATCAGAAAAAGGTGTAGTGTAGACCTACCCAGAAAGGATGAGGATGTTGTGGAGAAGCTAAAAAGAATTCTTTGTATCAGTCTTCACTGCAGCAGATGGGAGGGAGATTTCCACACCTGAGATTATTTTTAGGGGTCAAATCTGAGGAACTGTCACAGACTGAGGTCTCAGTAGAGGAGGTTTTGGAATAACTTTCAAATTAAACAGTAATAAATCACCAAGCCCCGTTGATATTCATCTAAGAGTTCTCAAGGAACTCAAATATGAAATTGCAGTACTCTTACAAAGGGATCTTACAACACTGGGTGACTGGAAAACAAAATCTCAGATGAAATTCAATGTTGATAAATTCAAAGGTGTGCGCATTGGAAACATAACTCCAAATATACATTCAAAATTATCTGTAATCGCTCAAGAAAAGATTTCAGAGTCATTGTGAATCATTCTCTCAAATATCTTCTGAGTGTTCGGCAGCAGTAAAAAAAATAAAATATTAGGTAGGAATCATTAGGAAAGAGAGAGAAAATAAAACAGAAAATATCATAATGCTACTATATAAATCCACACCTTGAATACTGCAAGAAATCCTGGTTACTCAATCACAAAAAAAAAAAAAAAAAAAAAAAAGATTAGAAATAGGAAAGTTACAGAGAAAGGAAAAAAATATATAATTAAGGATATGAAAGAGCTTCCATTTGAGGAGAGATTTAAAAACTATTCAGTTTAGAAAAGAGATGACTAAAGGGAGATATGCCAGAGGTCTATAAAATCATGAACAGGGTGAGGAAAGTGACCGAGAAAGTGTTATTTATTTGTTGACATAAGACATAGGGTTCACCAAATGAAATTATGAGGCAGCCTGTTCAAAACACACAAAATAAAGTAATTATTCACACAAGGGATGATCAGCCTGTGAAACTAGTTGCATGGGGATGTTGTAAATGCAAAAAGTATAACTGGATTCAAAAAAAAGAATTAGGTATGATCATGGAGGACAGGTCCATCAATGAGTATCAGCCAGGTTGGTCAGAAATGCAAAGCCATGCTCTGGGTGTCCTTAAGCTACTGACTTCCAGAAGCTGGCACTAACTGACAGATGATGGGATCACTCAATATAATATCCTGTGTGGTTCATTCCATCTGACACATCTGGCACTTGCCACTTCAGAAGTTAGGATCATGGAATGAACCATTTGTCTGACACACTGTATCCATTCCAATATTTGCCTTTAAAAAATGCTAGAACGATATGAATCAAGTACAAGTGCAAAAAATGAATATGACAAATCATTATTTTACTTGGCTGAACAAGAGAAAAAAACTGTTCAAACTTTAACAATATTTCAAAGCTTAAGTGAAGATTTGATTAAGAATGGCCTTTTAAAATATAGAAAATTTCCTCTGCAAGTTTTTTATTTTCTGTACTTTTTACAATTTTACAAAACAAGTGGAACTCAAACTTTTAAAATACCTTTGTCCCTCTCTATTCTCTCCCTTTCTTCCTCTTTTTCTCATTTACTTTTCCATCTTGTTTTATTGGCATAATGGAGAAGAAGAAAAATGGTAGAAATGGGAATAAATGAAAAAAAAAAAAAAGAGAAAGGGGGAAAAATGAAGAACCAAAACGAAAACAAAAAAAATAGTGCTGGCTGATTTTCTTTTCTTTTCTTTTCTTTTCTTTTCTTTTCTTTTCTTTTCTTTTCTTTTCTTTTCTTTTCTTTTCTTCAAAACATAGAAACTTTTTCAAAGATTTCTTTGAAGTGTATTAAACATTTTTGGACCAGCTCTAGTTATGATACCCATTTCACAGACGAGAAACTGAGGCATACATTAAGTGGTATGCACGGGACATTTGTTGCAGGATGGGATTATAACGCGTTTCCTGAATCTCATTTCATGTCTAAATCAGTGGCCCCCAACATGGTGCTTGAGGGCGCCATGGTGCCCTCCGGGGCATTTATGTGCGCCTGCCGAGTGACCTGGGCTGGCCCAAGCCATTCTTGCGCCCCACACCCTGGGCGCCCGGTGAATGTGTGGCCCTGCCCCTGGGCGCGCGGCAGCCCCAAAAAGTTGGGGACCACTGGTCTAAATCATAAAATCAGACTTCCATCAAGGGCCATGGAGAGAATCACTCTCTGAATTGGGGCTAGCTCAAGGCACTGCTGCTACCTTGTATTAAGTCCAACAGTCTACATCTGTCTTAGCACTGCTGCTCTAGGGATCTGAACCCTGCAGAGTGAGCAATGGTATAAGTTTTCTGAAGTAATTACTCTTGCCTATTGGTGCTGTACTTTAACATCTAAAAAGATCAGTGAGTCTGTGAAAGTGGAGTTTCAAGGGGCTGAAAGTTGAGTGTCCCTTTGCTGCTCTGTCATCCAGTCATTTCTCTTAAGCGTCTCTTTTCTATGGGGAGCCCCTTTGCTAATCATCACTTTTTTCCCCCTCTTTCTCCATTAGACAAGACATCATCTCCAACACGGCCACCTCAATACTTTTGGCTGATCCCTAAACGTGACAGTATTTATGGATCTATAAAGATTATGCTGCTGACATCTTCGGAGCCCAAGTTTTAAATCACGCCTTGAGTGAAGCACACTATAATTTGGACTGCTATGGAGGGTCAGTGTAATGAATCTAGGGATGTGTCTATACTACAGGGTTTTTTCGAAAAAGGGAGCCTTTTTTCAAAAAAACTTCACCTGCGTCTAGACTGCAGCTGCATTCTTTCTAAAGTAAATTGAAAGAATGTGGCAGTTTTTTTGATCGTGGGTAAACCTCATTTTACAAGAAATAATGCCTTTTTTCAAAAGTACTCTTTCGAAAAAAGGCGCTATTGAATACAAACTATGCTTTTTCGAAAGAAAGCATCTAGGCTCTTTCAAAAGATACCTCAGGAAAGGTCGTGGCAAACAGAAATATCCTCCCTTAATGTTTAGTTTAAAGGGAAAAAATTGGTGTCTTTTTTGTCATGACATCTTTTTCTTCTCTCGGGGTATGTCTACACTGTAGAGTTTTTCGGAAAAACTGACGCTTTTCAAAAAAACCCTTCACTTATGTCCACACTGCAATCACGTTCTTTCAAAAAAAAACAACAACAAAAGAACAGAGGGGTTTTTCCGACATTGGTAAACCTCTTTCTATGAGGAAGAAGCCTTTTTCCAAAAGGCTGTGTGGACACAGAAGAGGGAGTTTTTTCAAAAGAAGAGGCAGCCAGGAAAAAGCACAGGTGCCTTGGTGGCCCCGCCATCTATAGTAATCACAGCTTACATGCAAGAGAGCGTCCAATGAGTGTGGACACTATCTTTCAAAAAAGCAGGTCACTTTTTCGATGCACTTTGGCAGTATGGACGCTCTCTTCCAAAAAAGCTTCTTTCGAAAGAAGCCTGCAGTCTAGACGTACCCTCAGATATAAGAAACTTCCCTGCAGAACTCTCTCTCTCTCTCCCTCTCCCTCTCTCTTTCTCTCTTTCTTTCTCTTTGGGAGAATGTAGTAGAACTGGAATTGATTCTTCAAAACTGGAGAAATGCACCCAGAAGTCGGGGATCTCAAAGAAGTGTCAAGACTTAGGCACCCAAGTCTTTTTTACTTAGGCCCTGGTTGTGTCTGATCCTACTACAAAAATCTATGGGTTTCTACTCCATCCACCCCAACAGTATCACTAATGCAAGAGCCTGTGATGGGATACTCTGTCCAAAAACTGCCTGGAGCTTTGAGACTTTATTCTAAGCCTAGGCTCAGTGGCAGCTCAGGGAGACAGGTGAAGGCAATGCCTGGAGCTGCCTGTCCTCCATGCCCACCACAGGGACATGCCAGCCACTTCCAGGACTGGTGAGGGCTGACCAGAGCCATCCAAGGTAAGTATGCTGAGGTGGAGCCCACACCACTCACCCCTCCCATGTCCCAAATCCGTACCCCCTGCGTTCCCTCCCAGAGCTCACAACCCACACCCCTCCTGCATCCCAGCCCCCTGTCCCAGAGCCCTCTCCTGCACCCAAACTCCCTCCCAGAGCCTGCACCTTACATCCCCTCCTGCACCCTAATCCTCTACCCTATCCCTGAACCTCCTTCAGCACCCAAACTCCCTCTCAGAGCTTGCAATCAAGGTGGGAACAGCCAGTGATGGAGGGAGAAGGGATGGGGTGAGTGGAGCGGAAACGTGGGGAAGAGGTAGGGCAGAAGGTGTTTGTGTATGTGTGGTTAGACACTTGGCAGCTGTAGCCATCTAATGGTGACATCACCCCAGAGGTAGAGCAACGAGGGGCGTTATTCTGACAAAGACGCAGCATAGGCCAGTGGTTTGACAGTGGCCTGTGATTTGGGTTCCGTTCCCGATTTTGCCACTGACCTGTTGGAGGGCGATAAGCCAGTCACTTTACTGCTGGCACTGTAGTCGTGCTCTTTGTCTCAACTCAAGAATCAGAGCCCCATTGTGCTAAAGGATGTTTATACGAAGATGTTGCTTATATCTGTTACCCAGTCAGGGCAGCCATGAAGTTTAAATCTGAATCCAGACAGCATCGTGTAGGGATTTGATGCAACCCCACCTCTAGTTCAGTTATTTATTTTTTTCCAGTTTTTTCTACGTGTCTGCCTCTCATTTACATTTGCCTTCCTACTATTCTTCATTGTGATTTTTTCCCAATTATCTTCTTTTTGCGGTTCTCTCATCTGTTTTCCTGTTATTTCCCTCCAGATTTCCCATCAGACTTCTAGCTTTTTCTTCAATGAATATTGTTCAATTCTTTTTTTTTAACTCAATGTCTCTATTTCACTTTGGTTCTTTTCTCATCCTTTCATTATTCTCTTCTCTTCCGTGTTTGTTTCCTTAAGGGATAGGAGCAAAGAACATTGAGCCATTAAGGAAGAACACCAAGCATTTTCTGCAAAGTAGTTTCGGCAAATGAGAGAGATCCACTGGCAGATGTAACAAATACGTCCAGGATGCAAGATGTAACTCGAGATGTTACTGACGCTTACAGCAAGACAGGGAAAATATTTGTGAAACAATAAAAAGTTCCTGTACATTTTTCTCCAATATTGCATGGGGGAAAAAACCTTTTCTCCAACCTTCTGCTACCCTTTACAAATCCTCTAATTTTTGAGGTAAAATATTTTCCTCCAGTAACAATATTTATTTTGGCCAACACAGGCATAATGTAGTAAATTAATTTGTATTATTTGCATGTTATATGCTTCTCAAACTTGAAATTAAAAAAAAATTTTGTGTGTTACTATGACGTGCATTACGGACACAGAGCAAGGGGACTGCCCCTTGCCTAAAAGGAATGTTAGGTTTATATGGCAGATAAAAGGCAACTGTGGCTTGGATCCTGCAAATTGTTCCATGTAGACAGTAGCCCCAAGACCATTTTTAGGGTAGAGGTGCTGAGCTCCCCAGCTGCGGCCCTCACCGGCCTAGGCTGGGACCACAGCTGGGGGAAGCTGTGGAGGCCCAGGTGAGGGCCAGGAACAGAGCTCTGGGGCAGAAGCAATGGCTAGGACCCTGGGGCTGGGAGCTGTGACCCTGGATAGCTGCAGAATCCAGCAGCTAGGACACCAGTCGGCAGCCATGGGGCTGGAATCTGGGACCCCAGGTGGCAGCAGTAGGGAGGATGGTTGGGACCCTGGGCAGCAGCAGCTGAGCCAGCAGCCAGGACCCCAGAGTCAGTGGTGGAGCTCTGAAGCAAGGGCTGGTGGCCAGCACCCTAACACAGGGCCATACTGGGTGCAAAGCCTGGGGAAGCTTCAGCACCCCCACACCTGTACTCCTGATGCCTGTGCCCCTAATCTTAATGCCCTTCCAGGGTCAGGTTGAACTCAGTGGGGCTTTACCCAGGCTCAGCAGTCTCACTGCAGAAATAGAAACATTTTTTCCTACCCCTCCAGAATTTCCAAGATTTCCATTTTTTCCACCATTCTGACAAAATTTTGAACTGCCCCTGCCCCAAATTTTGCAACCTGAAAATAAAATTAAAAAGTCAAAATCAAGCAAAAAGAAAACCTGCCGATAAATCTACTCTTGGTCCTTTTTTAAACATTTTAAGTTTTTCTTTCATTAAAAAAACCATGGAGGGATTTTTAATTGTCAATTTCTAAACATGTTTTAAATTAGAAAGGGGGAATTCATCAGAACTGATCCTCCCTCCCCTGCCGTGTGCAGTATCGATTGTGAATGATCAACATTTGTCAACAGCAATGAAAAAGTTGTGTGAAAAAAAAAAATTCCTCAGCAACTCTACTTGCAGGTGTGAGGCTTGTGGTGACAGTGCTAGCTGTGCTAGAGAAAGGCCTCACGCTCGCACTTCAGTGATCATTAACTCTAAGGTGCCACAAGACTTACTCGTTGTTTTGACTTTAAAAACTAACAGATTTATTTGGGCGTAAGCTTTTGTGGGTCAAAACCGCTTCATCAGATACCTGCAGTGGAAAGCACAGAGGTAGGGCTTCTATCTATCTATCTATCTAAAGAAGGGATTTAATTATCAAGTGTAGGACCAATGAGACCAGTTCAGTCAGGCTGGAAGTGGCTCTCCCAGAAGTTGATGGGGAGACTTGAATAATAAGAGAAGGCAATTTCCATTCCATGCATCTGACAACATCATTTTGGATCCTGCAAGTTATCAAAAAAGATATTTTGGCCTTGGAAAGGGTTCAAAAAAGGGCAACTAAAATGATTAGGGGTTTGGAACGGGTCCCATATGAGGAGAGGTTAAAGCGACTGGGACTTTTCAGTTTAGAAAAGAGGAGACTGAGGGGGGATATGATAGAGGTATATAAAATCATGAGTGGTGTGGAGAGGGCCGATAAAGAAAAGTTATTTATTAGTTCCATAATAGAAGAACTAGAGGACACCAAATGAAATTAATGGGTAGCAGGTTTAAAACTAATAAAAGAAAGTTCTTCTTCACACAGCGTGTAGTCAGCCTGTGGAACTCCTTGCCAGAGGAGGCTGTGAAGGCTAGGACTATAATAGAGTTTAAAGAGAAGCTAGATAATTTCATGGAGGTTAGGTCCATAAAAGGCTATTAGCCAGGGGATAAAATGGTGTCCTTGGCCTCTCTTTGTCAGAGGCTGGAGAGGGATGGCACAAGACAAATCGCTTGATCATTGTCTTCGGTCGACCCTCTCTGGGGCACCTGGTGCTGGCCACTGTCGGCAGACAGGATACTGGGCTAGATGGACCTTTGGTCTGACCCAGTACGGCCATTCTTATGTTCTTATGTTCTTATGATTTTGACCCACAAAAAGCTTACAAAGACATCTGTTATTCTTTAAGGTGCCTGTGATGGGGTGTGCATACCCCACACTGGCACAAAAGGGATTAAAACCCTATACACGAAAGAAGTCCCGCACCTCCCCCCAGCCACACTGGGCATGCTCCAAGGGCTGGGGTAATATAAAAGGGAGCAGCTGAAGAGAAAGGACCTGCTAGAGGAGCTCCAGAGGTGGACCAGCCAGAAGCCCCCAACAACAGGAGTCGGAGACCCAGGAGTCTGTTTCAAGCCTCCAGAGCTGTTGGAGACATTGAAGGAGACTAGCACTGCAGAGCCCTAAGACCCAGAAACAATGTGGACCCCCTACCGTGGTTGCTGCCCCAACTCCCTTGACTCTAGCTATTAGGCTATATTCCCCTGTCCCAAGGGCTGTTCTGAGACTCAAGGGCCTACTTGGTAGGCTCTGACTATTAGGCCATATTGCTCTGTGACTTAATGGCCACAGCCTGTAAGTGAGTCCTTGAGCTGCACTCCTTCGGGACGGGGCGTACGTACGACGTGGCAATGCCAAAGGATTCCTCGTTGATTTTACAGATGCAGACTTGCATGGCTACCCCTCTGAGACTTTACAGTCAAAGGCATTACTCAGGTGAGCCAGGTGACATCAGCTGAATGAGATGTGAACACTATCTCACCAAGTTCCGTATATCTGGAAAGCTTAGCCAGACATTAATAAAAGTCATGATGGAGGCCAATAGAAGCCCTGTGGGTGATTGGATGCCTTTCACCTCTAAGTTCGGGCTTGTGTATGTTTTGACCTTGCCTGAGCTGATTTGTTGATTGTTAAATTGATGGGAAAGATATGGCAAGATAGCTAATAATTTCCGTTTTTACAGCATAAGGAATTTTCTTTCAGTATCATTTGAAACTGTATCACTCTGTGAGATTGATCCAAGGTTGGCATGTAGAATATGCACTAAAATCTTTTAGAAAGATTTATAATATTAACCTTGGGCTATGTTTTAAGTCACTGCTGATTTTTACAGAACCTGCATTGAGAGTCATTTGTTTTCCAAGCCGCTGAAGTCCCCGTTACCTTTTGTATGCCAGTATTGAACAATTTGGCTTTGGGTCAAACTGGTTTAATGAACCATCTAGGGTTCACACTTCATGCTGCCATTTGCAGGTGTTCAGTGGGCAACCTGCTTGAACAAGAGGAGCTCATTAGTATGTGTGGCTAAAAAGATTTCACAACAGCGAAGAACAAGTCTCCCACCATGAATCTTTTAAGTACCTGGAATAGTGTATGTGGGAAGACAGAGTCTAATTATTCTCGAGCGTACAACAGCTGTGGACTGCTGTAACACCACTGATTCCAGGGGAGCTTTTCCTGATTGTCCTGGGTTTGATTCTCCTTTCAGGTACTCCCATGTCAAAGTATGTGTCAAACTTTCATACAAAAGTCTGATGGAATGTAATAGAGCCAACAATGTTGCCTATCCATTATTATATGGAATTGTATAGAAAGTATTCTAAATCCCTTCTGAATTTAATACAGACTTATAGCTCAGCAATACAATTGTATGGAGTCTACAGCAAAGTTAACGTGCTAATACATTCGATAGGACTTCTCAGTGAAAAAACTTTTCTATTCTCTCTGCATATTTTTCTCATCCTTTGTCAGCTCTTTGTGATCAGAGATATGAACAATTTTCACAGACTCTGCCATGGTCACCTTGGGCAACAAAGTTGCTCTATGACTTTCCCATTGAAAATGTCTCTTATGTTAAATAGGATTTAATAAGGATACAACCAATCATGCACCTAAAAACATATAGGACCTGATTCTTTTTTATAGCAAGAATACGTATTTAATCCCACTTCAGGGACCATTTACATTTCCAGAAGGTAGTGTCGATAGGACTTCAGGGCCATAAAATCGAATAGAGAATTAGATCCTTTCTCCATCAAATACAATGAGTCTGGCACCCTCAGGACCTGATGGGTGCTGAACAAGACAATTTGCCAAATCTCAAGAGGTCAATATTGTCTAGCAGCATTACCAACACTTCCACTACTTACTGGGATCTTAGAAGACATTTGGGGTAAATTAGAGCTAAATAACTGCCCCAAACACTGAGAGCCAGAATTGGGGCTAACTAACTTTATGGGACTGTAGGAGCCTTAGCTGGATGTCCACGTATCACGGGTGAGGCCAACTCAAATCATGCCGGACCATGGATATTGCCTGACTAGAGAGTACTGGATAGAGAGGTTCAACCTGTAATTCTTTATTAAATTCAATAGGATGGTTTTAAGTAATTTTCCTTAATCATCAGCTAGATTCCTTCAATCAGTCAATACAGTGATCCAATAGGCTACATCTACCCTGCACAGTTATTTTGGAATAAGCTATTCCAGAATAGCTATTCCGAAATAGCATGTCTACATTAGGGAAGCCTGCCTCGGACTAATTTTGAGGCTTCCCTGCAGCGTAGATGTGCTATTTTGAAATAAGTTATCTCAATTTAGAGCCCCAGGTGTAATAACTTAGAATGGCCCTGGTGAGGGGTATTTTGAAATAGCAGAAGTGGAGTGTCTACACACGCCTTATTTTGAAATAGCTATTTCGGAATGGGCGTTATTCCAAAATAACTATGCGAGCGTCTACACAACAATTCCTTTATTTTGAAATAATTTCGAAATAACAGACAGCTTATTCCAACTTTGTAAACCTCATTCTACAAAGAATAACGGTCATTATTCTGAAATAACTTTGCTGTGTAGACACACCCTTAGAGAACTAATATTATGGTAATATTCTATAAATTTGCTGATAAGGATAGTGGGGCTATTTTGAGGCATCATTCATGAACATCAAATCTTTCCACATAATTATTTAGACCTAAGCAGAGGGCCTCTCTGCTCCCTGTTAATTCAATTAATGGCTTTTCCTCACCCTTGTGTCTACTGAAGCAGCTATGTGTTTAGGCAGTGCTTAGTCTAGGTGCTTGGTTCTGCCGTGACAGCAGGGGACTGGACATGATGATGTCTCGAGGTCCCTTCCGGTTCTAGTATTCTATGATTCTATGACCTTAAAAGAGTCTTTACTGTCATGCAACTGCAGGCTACTCGGCACATCTTGACTGCTGGGCAGCTCTTTAGATGCTCCAATGATGCCACATATGCCCATTTAGCTAGTTCTTGCTGAGTTCTTTCTTCTCTCTTTGTGTATGTGCAGGGCTGGCAGCAAATACTGTGCCGTTTAACTCCCCTACCAGGACTCGGAAATGACTAATTCCTGCAACATATTTCAACACATCCTTAACTGCTAATTGAAGTCTCTGCACAAGGCGGTGAATGGGACGCACCAATGGGAACTTCTCGTGCAATAATATGCCGAATCTGCTCTTTATCTCATTCATTGCCGACGTCTCATCTGTTGCAAGTCCAATCAATTTTTGTAGCTTTAAAAGATATTTCCTCCCGTCCTCTTCTTTTTTTTTTTTTCGCACATAGGATGTTTAACAAAGATGGAACATTAAGCGTTACCTTTCCAGCAGTGAAACTTGATTGCTTCCAGAAGATTCAGGGGGAAAAATGTTGTTGACATTTTTTACTCTCCGTCTTTGCATGGCAATAAGGTATGATGGCTGATTTATCAAAGAGAGTGTGTTCTCATCAAGCAGGAGAGCGAGAGAGAAAGTTCACGTCGCACAAAATGAGCTGCTAATTTCTTTTCCATTTCACTGACAATATGGTTTTGGAGCAGCTGTGATTAGAACAATGGATGTTCCTAAACTGTGCTCCATTTAACTCCTGCAACTCTACAAGGTCACACTGTGGCAGAAGGAAACTTTTTGGGGGAGGTGTAAAGACAGGGTGAGGGTGGAGAGGGAGTCCTGGGGTTGCCCCAGAGCTGGTTTCAACTTCTGCAATGACCAGGCCCATCATAAAAAGCTTATGCAACCCATGCATGAGCCTTTAGTTCTTGAACTAAGGACCCAGTCCAAAACTTACTGCACTAAATGAGAATCTTTCTATTGACATGAACAGGCATTGCATCAGGCCCTACATCTATCAGATGGAAGCAATCACAGAATCATTCTTCTACCTCTGAAGACCGCGGCTTCAGAGGTAGACAAATGATCCTGGCTGATGTAACCCACACACCTACTGGATATGGTTCATTATCCCATGTAGTGGTACTTAGACCATTCATAGAGAGAAAGAATGAGTCTGCTCTGCAGATTTAGCTGAGAGCCAGTAGGATCTTAGCTCAAGCTATAGAGACTCATTCACTAAGCTCTAGAGGCCCCAGGTTCAGGTCCAGTTGTGGGTGTTACAAGTCAGGGCTCATTTTGGATTTCAATTGGGATGTCTCTGAGTCCTGGTCTACAGTAGGGAGTTATTTTGAAATAAATCCCCTTATTTCAAAATAACAAGCAGAGTGTCCACACTACCAAGCTTGTTATTTTGAAATAACTATTTCAAAATTAGCGTTATTCCTCATGGAAATCAGGAGTTATTATTTCAAAATAATGGTAGTGTGGACACTCCTGCTATTTCAGAATAACTACTCCCTAGATTCATTCAAAGTAATTACTCCCAATGCTTCCTGAAGCTCTAAGTCGAGGTAGCACGTTCACATTAACAGAGCCTTCCTCGGACTAATTTTGAGGCTCCCCCGTAGTGGGGACACGCTATTTCAATACAGTTATTTTGGGAATTATTATTTCACAATAATTTATTTTGAAATAATTTCCTAGTGTAGACATGCCCTTAGAGACTAAACTCTGGAGATACGTAGACACTGCGGAGCTATTTTGGGATACCGGAAGTATCCCAAAATAGCTATTCCATGTCTATTGAAGCATTCCGTTATTTTGAAATAGATTTTGTAATAATGAATGTCTTATTCTGATGTCCTGGTAGCCTTCATTCCATGGGTGTTAAGGGGCATTTTGTTCGAGAGTTGTTTTGAAATTTAGTGCTGTGTAGACAGTACTGAATTATTTCGAGTGTATTTTGAAATAGCTTATTTAGTAAGTTTCACAATTTGCGTAGCACAAATTGCGTAGCTTATTTTGAGCCAAGGGTGATGTGTAGACACACCCTGGGTCTCCAGCTACTTTTCTATGGAAATTCGGTTTTTAAGGCACTGGAGAAAGGCAATGAAGTGAAGTCTAGCCCACCCTTGGTTACACTACATTCCAGGAAGGCCTCAGCTTCTACCTTGGAAGGCTCCTTGGTCATCAAAATGGATCTGCTCTGGCAAATGTTCCTGTTGCTTACTTCTTTCGTCAACTCCAGAATGCCATGATTTAAGTAACAGAGCTGAAGACTCCACTCCTTTAAGCGGGTTTTGCACCAGTAGAACTTTCTTGGCTTCATTGGACTTGCTTCTGTTTTGCTTTGGGGGAAGTGAAAGCAGACTCGAGCCCCCAGTGTTCACATGCCCGGAGTGCTGAATACTTTGGAGTTTGTTTTGCTGTCACAGGCGCATTAATCCGTGCAGATGAAAAAATGTATTCCAAATGATTTATCACACACTGTCTATCTCTGGACATAAACTGCATTCCAAAAAACTTCTGCCTTGCAATTAACAATGGACAGTGAAGCTTCTACATTCATTATGCTGCACTGCAATCCCGACAGCAGGAACAACAAGGTCCTTTGGGAGAAGTATTTCATTTTCATCGGTTTTGATGGATTTCTCAACTCCTCTCTGATCTGCATCATGCAAGCTTGGATCTCAATTAGCATTGGTCTGGGGTACTTTGGTTCTAGGGCTACAGAGCGATTGATCTATCATCTTCCGTGAGACTCTCCACACAAGCAGCGTTTGCCATTCTGAAAAGAAGGCTGCAGAGACAGTCTGACCATCATCATGTTTTAATGCAAGGTACAGACATTAATGTGATTTGAAGGCGGCAGCAAAAGCACTGTCTTGTTGAAAGTCATTAAAAAGCAATATTTGTCTGAATGCTAAAAGCCTATCATTATAGCTTCTAGATCTACTGTATACGATCTACAGATGCCAACTATTAATGTACATATAGGGCCGCATTATGGTGCAGCCCGGCAAAAGTTCTTCAAGTAAGCAGGAGCTCTGATTCTGGCCCAGATAAGGCTGCTATAAATCACTCGCACGTCTACACTATGGGGAAGATCGACTCTGCCATGATCAATCTTCTGGGGTTTGATTTAGTGGGTTTAGCAAAGACTCACTAAATTGAACTCAGAGGGTGGCCCCATCAGTGCCGGTTCTCCTGCTCCTTGTGAAGAGTAAGTCCCCTCTCGCTGTGTGGATGGGGACTTAAGCTATATCTACTCCAGCTATTCAGTTAACATAGCTGGAGTTGCATATCTTAGGTCTATCTTCTCCTCCAGTGTAGACCAGGCCTCAGTTTCCTGGCACATAGAAGTTGCTGGATAGCACAGATCTGGCTAGTCGGCACTATACACCTTCTCCTGCCCCTGTTCCAACCCAGTGAAGGTGATGTGGCTGGAACTAAAGGGGTCTTGACTTTGGAAAAGGGACTGCTCTAGGTAGCAAAACTAAGTCTTCCCACTGGACTGCAGGCTGGGAACTTGCTGCTTTATTTAAGTGCATCACAGAAGAGTGGGAGAAGAAGACTCCCACTGATTAAAAAAATAAATAAGCAAGGGGTGGAGCATGGCTCCATCCTATAGTACCCTAGAAAACCTGTTTCACCTTATCTTGAGCACTTTTCTCCAGTCCACACTTACGCTCTCACACTTCAGTGATACCAAACTGCCTTTGGCACCATTGTATTGGTGCAACTTATAGCAAAATTGAGATCACACCAATCCGTGGCTTAGACCTAGTGAAGCTGTCCTAGAATCAGAGAAAGGCACAGGTAGCCTATAACTTACTTGGGTAGGTCCCCTTCTCTCTGGGCCCCGTTCATTCTGAAGCTGTGCTAGGTGCACAATTGTTAGTCTGCAGGGTTTGGCACCTGTTCTCAGGGACCCAGTTTCTCTTGGCTCTCCAGACAATGCCAGAGAATTCCAGAAAGGCTAGAGGGGAGCAGACCCTATACTTCGGAGAGTACAGGGGTTGATTTCCCCTTGGGTGACCAGTTGCATCAATTTTATAGAGACAATTGCAATTTTGGGGGCTTTTTCTTTTATAGGTGCCTATTACCACCCACCCCGTCCTGATTTTTCACAATTGCTCTCTGGTCATCCTAATTTCACCTGCTGTTTGGATGGAAAGAAGACGAGGTGGAGTGATATTTTCTACTTCTTTTCCCCTTTACGACTCTAGATGGGGTGACCAGATAGCAAGTGTGAAAAATTGGGACAGAGGTTGCGGGGGGGGGGGGGCATAATTGGTGCTTATGTAAGAAAAAGCCCCAAATATCAGGACTATTCCCATAAAATTGGGACATCTGGTCACCCTAGCTCTTGAGCAGGGCCAAACTATAACTTAGAAATCAGATACCATACATAACTGGCACGTGTGCACCCAAACCAGTCACGCGTGCTTATGACAAATTGCTCTGCATTGAATGTGTTATAATCTCATCAGCCTTTGTGCTTGGATCTTATTCCATAAGCGTGTAGAGTCTAAGGAAGTGCAAATCATCTTTTTGGTGCTAGCCAACTACTAGAAGAACTGGTAGAATTTAGTGCAAAATATGTTTGTTTTAAGTGTCCAAAATCAGCAACATTTAAAGGCACAACGTATCTATTCTGGAATCAGATTTCTCTCCGATTTTTCACACCTCCACTCCTAGTAAAAGTATGGATTGTGCGGCAGAATGGCAGAGTGTTGACCCTGCAGCCATATGAAAAAAATGGTGGTGAACAAAGCGGTTACATGCAAATATAACCCACGGGATGTTAGAATCCCCACTGTACCCCACAGACGCTCAGACTGCTACATGCCTAGTTATGGAGCATGGCTCTTTAGGTCAAGCCATAGAGACAAACATATGCTTTTATCTGTAGAGGTCCCCATGCTCTTCTGAGTATGGGCAAAGATGGCCACTAGCACACAAACATTTTCCGCCGGGGAAAATTTGTCAAGCAAAAAAAAAAAAACCAAAAAGGGGTCAGGGAGTAACCAGGGAAACCTGGGAGGAGGACTCAAGAGGTTGGGCAGAAATGCGGTTGTGGCCCGCCTCTAACACCGGCTCTGTCGGTGGCCCCTTGAAAATGGCGGCCCGGGGCAACCGGCTCTGCATAGCACCTATGTGTTTTCCTTTGAGTCTGGGGATTGGAGCCAAAAGTCAAAACATCTGATTCTACCTGTTTTGGGGGGTAACTAATAATAATATGTCCAATGAGATGTCAAGATTGTCCCAAGTCTCTGCAAAACTGGGCCCAGAGTTACGCTTTTTCAGCAAACCCTCAGGGCCGGCCCACAACATTTTGACACCTGAAGTGGAAAGCTCAAATGATGCCCCCGTGTCCCCTTGCTTGGGCCAAAACTTTGAAAGGTCTCAATTCTCTGGGTCCTCATGGCACCCCCCCCCCCCCCCAGTCTGGCACCTGAGGCGGCCACCTCAGTTCGCTTCATGGGAAGGCCAGCCCTGCAAACCCTACTTGAGTTTTTACATTTCTTGCTGTGTTTCCTGTGGCTTCTGGCTTTGTTGTTAACATTTTACACAGCTCAAAGTAGCCAGTGTCATTATATGGGGAAAAAAGGGGGAAAAAAGAAATTGAAAAAGGAACAAATCAAGGGCAAAGCTGGAATTCAGATTTTAATGAAGCAAGCAACCTTTTCCAAAGGCAAACTCACCCTGAGTCCTTCACAAACCTGGTTCAAACATGTACTTAATGCATTCTTTAATATAATTACTTTCATGCTGAAGTTAAACACTCAGGGCTCTACTCTGCTGTCATACAGTATGTAACTCTTTTTTTTTATGCTCATTATAAGCCTAGGGGTAAGCTACATAGATCTACCATTCATGTCCCTAAGCATTTTAAGCAAACATATTATTAGGAGCTGTCTCACTGTGTGTTTGTTGCTATATTATTCGTATTCATATATGCACGAATACCATGGTGATTATTTCCTGCACTGGAATAATCAGAGTTCCTATAAGGGACCCTTCCTCCCAAATACTTGTTTAGTGACAAAGTGGCAGATCAGCTTTGAGCCTCATGGCAGGAGGCTGTTGCGCGACTGGGGCCGGAGGAGCCATGAGCCGTGTGGGAGCCTGAGCAGAAGAGTGGCGAAGCACGTATTGGGTCGTACCAGAGGGGTGAAGGACAGTGCCCCCCAACTGGCTGGCTTCTGTGCTGGGTCCCCAAAGGCACCAGCTGTCTGTGGTGGTAAGTACCGGGCACAAGTAAATTCTGGGGAGGTGGAAAGGGAGGAAGGCGAAGGTGCGGGGTCGGATTCAGGTCTCTGGGCAATGTGTGTGGGGGGGGGGGACAGGCAAGATGTGGGGCTGGGCACAGGTCTCTGGGCAGCGGTGCTTGGGCTGTGGGCTCTAGGCCCAGATCCTGTCTGTTTGTGTTTGGCAGGCGGATAGCATGGCCCTGGCTCATATACTGGTGGTATATGGGGGAGGGGCAGATTGCAAGGCTGGGCGCAACCACAGGTCTATACAAGTACCAGCTGGCTGTGTGTCGTCTTGATTGAGGCACAATGTGTGTTGGGGGAAGCGGACAGCAGGCTGGGTGGTTTTCAGGGGGTGGGGGTGCAGGGTTATACACATTGCTAATTATCCACTGTTTTAGTATTTTTTCTTACATAACAATTTTACATTGTGTGTGTGTGTGTGTGTGACATTTTGTTAGAAACTGGTGGCTGCCCCAGTGGCCCACATCCAAACAAGCGCACACTACCTCAGTTTTGGTGCATAAGACAAACTCACTCCACTCACAGATGGAAAATCTTGGAGGGGACACCGGTCCCCACGTCTCCCCAGGAGATGTAGAGGGTTCCTCAAATGATCCAGCATCCATGCATAGACAGGAAATAGTCTAAAGAAGAAAGCAGTGGCAGCTCCCTACAGATGTGTAGAGAACCTGTTCAGGAAATACAACTTGAGGAAACTCCCTTCACCCTAAAAGTTGGGCGGGTGTGTAGACAGCGTGGCTGATGGCTGGAAGCCGGAAGAGAGCTGGAAGAGGCAATGAAAAGACAAAGGACCAGCACCTGAATAGCCCCTCATCTGCAGTGGAATTTCTGAGATCAGAGTCTGTATGGTGGTTCTGGGCATCAACCCCTTGTATCTTCTACAGACGGTGTTCATGGGAGTGGCCCTGCTTCCAGACCCACTGGAAATTTTCTTGCTTCCTCTGGGTTCTCATTTTCCAAGTATGCACTGTGGTTTTTCTGGAAGGTGCTGACCGGTTGGGCTTGTCCATCCATCTCTTTCTTTGGGAGTGATTTTCATTCCACAGTTCTCTTTCCCAAAGCAGGTAGCCTTTCTCTGTTCAACAAGAAACGAGAGCTAAAGATACAGCCTTCAGCATCACCTTCTGCCTTCCCTGAAATTCAGCCTTCCCCCAAGGCATTCCGGATTTTGGACAAATGTATATATGGTAGGGAAGGGTGCGTGAGTAATGGTCACTGCCATCTCTTGCCTTGTCTACAGGAGCAATAGGGCAACTACCATTGCCAATAGGTAAAGGAACCCTAGCACAATGGGGACCTAGTCCCACGCAGCCTGATCTACACTAAAAGGGAAGATTGAAGTAAGATTCTCAAATCAATTTGCATAGCTGGAGTCAACGTATCGTAAATCCCGTCCACTCACCGGGCGGTCGACAGGAGCAAACACTCCCATCAGCTTCTCTTACTCCTCAAGAGGAGCAGGAGTACCGGCACCCGAGAGGGGCTGCCCTTTGAGTTCAATCTAGCAGGGTCTATACAATACCCCCTAAATCAAACCCCGAAAGATCAACCGTAGCAGCGTCCATCTTTCGTGCAGTGTAGACATGCCCCGAGATAGGCTCCAAAGCGATACTAGTGCAGACAACACATGGGACAGGCCTGGCCTTCTTGGAGTTGAAGGATCAAAGTGTGAGTCTGTGCTCCCCTCATCATTGTCTGTCACTATGGAAATAGAGTGACTTCACCATTTTCAAGATATCCTTAACGTTATATAATCTCCGGTGATCCTGTTTGTTTTCCTGCCTTCCTACAGTATTTTCCACAGTAAAGGTTAGTATTTGTCAACAGGCCTGAAAAGACAAGCCTGAAGCAATACAGGCTGTACTCAAGCTTAGAGCAAGCCGTTATACCAGTATGTGATTTCTCTTGAGAAACACACACTTCTCTATACCTGATACGCAGCCTACTCCCATTCTTTTCTTTCTGGCTTTTAGTTTCCCTACTCCCTTCTAAATGAATGCTCAGGTTTTTTGCTTCACTTGCCACAACTAGAAGTGAGCAACAAAGTGAGAACATTTAGATCTATACAGTACTCTCTGTCTGCTAAAAGGTCTTGGAAAAAAAATGGACTCACAGATGGAAGGACACACAGACAGACGCACATTTCTAAAATAAAAGATTCAAAGATTCCAGATATATTTCAAAATTACCTCAAAGCATAGTGCAAATTGTGTAGCTTATTTCTAAGTAAGAGTGCAGCATAGACACATCCTTAGAGTTCACAGATGAAAAGAAAATACTTTGGAGGCCAAATGGAGACCTGGTGTTCCTAATTTTAACCAGTTCACTAAGTGCCCAAATAACAACTAGGTGGGTGAAACCAGATAATCACTATACTCTCTAATGAACCGTCACTTTTCACAAAATTATCTTTCCTGACCTGACCTCTCTGTCCTCAAAAAAAACGTGCACAACACCTTCAAAACATGAACCTGGGAGCTTAAATTTATGACTCTGTTACACACCAAGAATCAATGACTCAGTAAAGACACTGGATTTATGGCTCATTATAACAATTTGTAATCCACTAACCCTCCTTTGTCCTATAACTGTGGAGATGCTAACTGCCTGTTTCACAGAGCATGGTCTCTCGTAACGTGTGTTAACTTCTTATTTATTCCTCTATGTTTTTAGTTATGGCATTCTCAGTACCTTTCCTGGACTGGAAGCGCTTCATGTTACCTTGAAAACTTGTCACTTTCACCAATAGAAGTTGGTCCACTAAGAATCTGAGCATATTCCAACAGCGTGTTAAGCAACATTACTAACATCTGTGACAGCTGTGCATCCCCATGGGGAATTCAGATTATTTTCCTCAACTGCCGCTGGCTCTCATTTCATCAGTGAAAAATGTTGGTTTTTTTAAAAATATAATTATGAACTGTTTCTCAAGAGCAGAGCTAATTGGGAAGTAACTACTGAAAGCTATTTTCAGCAAAAGGTGTAGTTTCTGCAAAACTGACATTTTCCAGGAGAACATTTTAATTTTGTTCGCAAATTTTGTTTTTTGTTCTGTCAGGAAAATCAATACAACCTGAACTGAGATATTTTGGTGTGTTGAACTGACCAGCAACATTTCATTTCCAGTCAGTGCCACATGAAACAGCATCTCCCTGTGGTGCTGAGTTGCCTCAGGGTGTCCTGGGTGAGATGGAAAGCTACATGTGATCATTAAAAATCCCATGGTAAATTTAGCTACAATCAAGACATCCCCAGTGACTCATCCAAATTCTAATTGAACTACCTCCATACAACCTACTTAAATCTTCACTGCACTCATTTTCACTTGAGCCTGGACTACACTTAGGGCTTTATTTTGAAATAACCCCTCTTAGGTCAAATTAGTAAGCAGAGTGTCCACACTACCAAGCAATGTTTTGTTATTTCAAAATAACAGGCCACTTATTTTGAGATCTGTACTCCCACTTTTCTTGGGGAATAACTCTAATTTTGAAGCCGTTATTTCAAAATAGTGGTAGTGTGGATACTCTGGTGCCATTATTTCAAAATAACAACTCCCCAGAGTAATTCAAACTAATTACTCCCCAATGCTTCCTGGGGCTCTAAGTCGAGGTAGTGCATGCACGTTAACGGAGCCTGCCTCAGACTAATTTCAAGGCTTCCCCATAGTGAGGACACGGTATTTTGATTTTGTTATTTTAGGAGTTATTAAATAGATTTTTAGTTATTTCAGAATAGTTTCTTAATGTAGATATGTCCTTGGTTATGACCCACCACACCTGTGTTAAACGCTAGTTTTGCTATGCTGTCTTTAAACGTTGTCACATTTCACTTCACAGGCTGCTTGACTATCCTTTAGTAATGGGCAATATTATGACTTGCACAGATCTTTATCAAAATATACCTCTGTCTATGTGACAAGGCTCTAACATAGGATTCTGGGAACTCTGCCTCCCTCTTGTGCTGAGAAGTCCTATATGTTACATAAAATACACCAATTTAATTGCATTTACTGGTTAGTAATTGTCCCCCATCGGCCGCATTTTCAACACAAAGGAATCGGTTGTCCCTGTGTGGTCATAAGTGTTAGGATTTTGGTTATGTCCATAACGGGCTTCTTTAAATATCTTTGACAAAAGTCTTGAAAACCCTGCCACTGTTCCTGTGATTAGCGGTGCCTCATCATATGTAAAATTTTCTGATTTGCATGTTCAACGGTTCAAATTTAGGCTCCTAACGGGACCGTAAGGCCTGATCGAAGCTGCTGACTGTGCTCCACTTCTGAAAAATCAGATTGCCTGCTCATGAACACCGTGGACTTAAAAGTCCATCTTTAGATACACATCTCTAAAAAGCTCGGGCCCTATTTCCAGTGTAGGAAAGTGAGTGCTGTCAGGTATCAGTAACATCTGGAAAGCAGTTTGGGATTAAATTGAGAGATTGCTTCCAAATAAAGACAAAGGTTTAAATTTTCAAAGGCACTTCAATGACTTTTACAAATAGAACAAAGCTCTTCCTGGGATGATTTAGCTGGGGTTGATCCTGCTTTGGGTAGGGGAGGGGGTTGTACTAGATGACCTCTTGAGGTCTCTTCCAACCCCAGTCTTCTATGATTCTATTATATGACTTACACATCTGAGTGATTGACTTTGAATATTTACCCAAGCCCTTCATATATACTCACTTGATGTTCGATTTATTATAACGGATAATGCATTTGTTTTGCCGTGTCTCTGCTATTTGCATTAGCGCCCACTAACGTTCATTGTTACTGTGTTTCTGTTCTCTTCAGTATCATTTCCTCTCCAGTTCCAATTCTGTGCTTACTAAACATTTTTATTTGGATGTCAGACATCTTTTCAACACCTCACATTCCAAAGTTTAAAAATCAACCCTCAAAATCAGTGAAGCATGATGGATAGAGTGCACCCTGGCTGAATTCTAAAGGAAGATTGATTTGCATACTGTTAACGATGGAACTTAGTGGTGGTACTGGTTGAACCTCTCTAGTCCGGCACCCTCAGAACCTGACCATTCCCAAACCAGAGAACTTTCTGGGCCACAGAAGGTCAGTATTGTCTAGCAGCATTACCAACACTTGAACTGCTTACTGGGCTGTTAGAGGACATTTAGGAGTAAATTAGAGCTAATTAACAGCACAGAACACTGAGAGCCAGGATTGGTGGCTGTAAACAACTTTATGGGACTGGGGAACACTGGGTCATACTCATGAAAAGTGGACATTTGGCTAACTAAAAGACCACAGTGTTTCCGTACTAGAGAGTTCTGGACTGGAGAGGTTCAACCTGTACTGCAGTATAACACTTAAAAGAGTGTGTATTTCATGGCCAATCATATGACTCTGTGCTATGAAATATTATCAAAGCCCCACCAATTTTCCCCAAAGGATATTAGGTGGAGGTAATCTGGGCTCAAAAAATGTCCTTTTCTGTGTGGGATATATTATTTCATTTATTAGGATTTTTGCTCTCCTATGAAATGTCTAGTATGCCTACCGCTGGAGGCAGAATACCAGATGGGATGGACAGTTGTTCTCCTCTGGTATGGAAATTGCAACATCCCTCTGTGAAGCCGTATGGACCTCTGCCTGAGGAGCAACCCATCAATAGCTATTTGCCAAAATGGTCAGGGATGCAACCCTATGCTCTGGATATCACCAAGAGTCTCACTGTTAGAAGCTGGGACTGGAAGACAGAGGATGGATCATGCAATAAATGTCCCTGTTCATTAATTCCCTCTGAAGTATCTGCCACTGGCCACTGGCAGAGGACAGGATACTGGGCTTAAGGAGCATTGTTCTGACTCAGTATGGCCATGCTTATGTTCTTACTCAGTTTCCAGCATTGCTATTCTTTTGGGGAGCTTTTTATTTTCACTAGAAGCCTTGGTTGTCAGTGACTGATCACAGTTTTGTGTTTAAAAGCCAAAGGAAACTTTAAATGACCTTAAAGGGCTAAGCTGTGTACTTGTAAGACCTGTTCTATGATCTCTAGGATTGCCGTTGACAGATAAAGCCTGACTGACTGAAAATCAATGTGATCAGATGTTTTTATGGATTATAGCGGCCTTGGCTAATTACAAAAGATTGTCTTCCTAGATCCAAGAATTTTCAAAGCAGACACCAGGCAGCTGTACGGGGGATTAGTCTGCAGACTTGACAGTTTTCCCTAATTATCTGTTGTAATGGAAGAAACTGGATCAGCTCTGAGGTACTCGCCCAAATCTATGTTGTCCTCACATATGTGGACTCTCTTTGCTCTACATGCAGCTACCTTGCAAGTGGCTGGTTAAAAACAAATCTTTATATGCAATTCCTTGGTTAACTTGCTCAGGAGAGACCTTTCAAAAGAAGAGCCTGTACCATAGAGATGGGTCATCTCTTTACTTGGCTGGATTTCTGGTTGGAACCAAACATGTTGCGTTTTTCCTTCTAGCTGCATGAAGTCTGGTTCCTATCCATTTCATTTCAGGCAACGAAAGGATGATGACATTTTTGATATCTCCAATTAAAGATGATAGAGATGGAAAAGACCCATCAGATTGTCCATTCTAGAGAGACGTTGCAGTCTGATAAGGCTAGGTGTGGACTTTTGAGCTCTTCCCTTTGGACATGTTTCTATATGTTTGGAATGTGGCAAATGCTACCTACCTACTACACAGAGACATTTGGCCTGACACAGATTATTCTATAGTCCAAGGATGGGCAACCTTAGAAAGTGAGTGGGCCACATTAATTAGACCTCCTTCATTTCAGTGGGTCACAAGACTATCATTGTCAAGCCGGTCTCCTGGGATAGGGTAGTTTTGCTAACTGCGCTTGCATAGCTAGAATTTGCAGGATATACTGATTAAACCATAGCAGCGCTTTGATTGGAGGCACAGGGAGCACACGGCTCTGACAGTCAATGTTGGGCACGATCAGCGTGCATCTTACTTCACGTACCCTTGCTTTACACACATGTCCCTTCAGTAGTAACGGTAGGAAAAAAAACAGTATAGATGGATGGCAACGGTGAACAAAATGTCACACAGGCCACATGTACAACCCCAATGGGCTACTACCTGTTCCCACATATGCTAAAGCTAGGGAGTGTAGGTGCTTCTCTAGCATGCCAGGGTCAGGGTTCAAACTCCTGCTCTCAATCCAGCAAAGAAAGGCTTCAAACCTGGGTCTCCAAGCAAGTGCCCAATTAGCATACTGAAATGTTCCCACCCACGCTGACCTCCTCCTCATTACTCACTCATTTATTTCTTTATTTTAAGCAGCCCTCAGGTCCAACTGCTCAGCGGGTGTCCGTTACTGAAGGTCCATTGAGTTCAATGGATTTGCACCCTCTGAGAATCTGCCCCCCCCACACACACACTTTGCCCCAGATCTATCATTTTTACAACACTTCACCATGTGAGAGCGGATGGCCACTTATGTCATTACACAAATTATACAACTTGCCATTAACTGATGTAATGTACTATAAAGAATTGGAAGCAGGAAGAAAAAAAATTATTTGAATTTTTCTTCTGCATGTTTGCCTTGCTTTATAGCTTAATTTATCAATTTACATCATTAGGAAGAAATGCAGTGAGGTATCTTCTTTTTTTCTGTATTTTATTAATGATCATTCCTTTCCCTCCCACCTGGCAATAATAGCTAAACCTTTCCTCTGTCTTGGGAGATAAGGTGAAAATGACAACCATCATTTCTACCTCTCTCCTCAGAGACTGGCCATATCACATCCCTGTTATATTTACCTCCATCCACCCTGGCTTTAGGCTTCTAACTTTAATACCACGCCAGTTCCATTAACAACAAGACCATAACACATTTTGGGAAGAAGAAACTGACTTTTTATAGGTGCTTAATCGGCCTTTTTTTAAACAGGCCGTTCCCTCAAATAGTTCAAACTATTCCATGATTTCTATTAATAATAATTTATTATAAATTATTAACATTGTAGCCTCCTGAAGTACCAGACAGCAACTGGAGCTCTTTTGTGTTAAGGGCTATACAAATACAGAACAAAAAGATGGCTGCTGTCCCAAAAAAAGCTTTATCGAAAACAAGAGGCAACAGCTGGCCCAGACTGATGGAGGGGCAGAAGAAAACAATTGGACCCTATTGATTGGCATGGTAAGCAGTGGTCAGCTGTGTAGATATTGTGACTTTTTTAAGCATCCTCACAAAGGAGCATTCTAAAGATTTAAAATGGGATCTGCTCAGAAATCTGCCAGCGCCATATTAGGACATGAAATAAGGGAAACATTGGGGGGGGGGAAAGTACAATAGGGTCTAAGTCTGAAAATTCCGATATGTGTTCAGAGGTGAGTATGGACTCCCACAAAGCTCAGAGCCTGTATTCCAAGTTGGCCTGCTATTTACAGAGAGTTGGGAAATTCAGATCTACATAGCAGATGGAATTTCTTCAAAATTTGAGAATAGTGATGTCTGGATCCCAATTCCTGGTTGAGCCTCTCTTTTCCATAAACCCAAACTGTCATAAACACAAGCTGCCATGACAAAATACAGGGTGAACCTCTCTAGTCTGGCATCCTCGGAACCTGATCGATGCCAAACCAGAGAATTTGCCAAACCACAGGAGGTCAATATTGCCTGGCAGCAGTGTCAACACTTCCACTGCTTTCTTGGCTCTTAGAAGACATTTGGGGTAAATTAGAGCTAAATAATGGTACATAAGATTGAGGGCCAAAATTGGTGGCTGTTAACTAACTTTATGGGACTGCAGGAGACTTAGCTGGATGTCCACTTATCATGGGTGAGTCCAGCTCAAATCATGCCGGTCCATGGACGTTGCCTGACTAGAGAGTACTGGACTAGAGAGGTTCAACCTGCAGTATGTTGTCATGTACCAAGGGACCCAAATAGAATTGCAAGAGTGGCAAACTATATTTTAAAAAATGCACTGCTTTCCCAGCACAGGGCCAATCCTGTATTCCTAGTACACCCCAAAGATTTGCTTTATGTGAAGGATGCAGAGCTGGTTTTGTAAATTTAAAAAGCACATGTTGACTTGACTGATTGGGCTGTATTGATCTATATTTGCCTTTATTATATGTACTACCCTTTTAAATATCTATGGACCTTGCTGTCACCAAAGACCATTGTTTTTGTGTCAGTTTCAGTGCAGACTTTAGATGAACAAACAATGTTTCTGCCAGAAGACCTATGAAAATCTCAGTAATGCTTATGCATTTGATGTTCTGTCTCCATTGATTATGAGAGTAGCCAATACTGTCTCATTGTTTCTTTTTGCTCCCTTGTTTCCATAACATAAGAACTAAGGGTCACCAAATGAAATCAATAGGTAGCAGGTTTAGAACAAAAAGAAGCATTTCTCCACACAAAACACAATCGACCTGTGGAACTCCTTGCCAGAGGACACCGTGAAAACCTGGACTCCTGAGGTCTCTTCTAGCCCTAAGATTCTATGAACAGGGTTCAAAAATGAGCTAGATAAATTCATGGAGGATGGGTCCATCAATGGATCTTAGCCAGGATGGTGTCCCTAGCCTCTGTTTGTCAGAAGATGGGAATGCGCGACAGGAGGCGGATCATTTGATGATTACCTGTTCTGTTTATTCCCTCTGGGACACCTGGCATTAGCCACTATTGGAAGACAAGATACTGGGCTAGATGGAGCTTTGGTCTGACCCAGTATGGCCATTTTTATATTCTGGCCTGGCTGTCTATGTAGGCCTGTTATCACATTTCTTATACTTAGTCTGTAGTTTCTGTGTCTTTGTTATATTTTTGTAGAAAGCCTTGCACAATGGAGCTCTGTTCTAGGTGTTATTGCAATATAATAGAATAATAATAACCAAAATAACATATTCCGTGGTGAAAGACTTAACTTTTATTCATGTTCTGTTGCTCTCTGAAATTAAAGCCATTGTGGATGAAAGTGTCTGTTTTCTCTGTATGTATGCAATAGGCTTAGCACGTATTCACTAACAAGCACTAGCTCAGATAATGATGGAAGAAATGTGACAGATAGTGAGTTGCCCCACTGACATCAGTAAGCATAGCTGTGTGTGGAAGGCTGCAGGACTCAGCCAATATTCTTAGGGAAAGAAGTGGCTACAGAGTAGAAATATACCTCACAGTTCAGGTCAATATTAAAAGACACAAAAAACTGCAACAATCTCTCAGGTTTCCATTATATTTCACTCATAGGGAAAAAAATCAGACTGAAGATGACCTTTGTACTCAGCCACCGCTGTACACAGGCCAGGAGCTACCTTTTACAATCTTATAAGGGAATAAGTATTTCATGCGTGTCTACTGAGAATGCATGGCTACATCGACTGAGTAAAGAGGAAGGATTGCCAAATGGTTAGTGCGCTAGCCTGAAGCCTAAGATATGTGACTTCAAATCACTGTTCTTCCAGAGTATATCTGCCCATGTGTCGCATCGCAAGCACTCCTTGTCCTGAAACAGTGCAGCCCAATAGCCACAATATATAACACAGCCCTAGGGTTCAGGGCAGCACAGCCTAATGGTTAGAATCACAGGTTTGGCACAGTAGCCCTGGAAGGGGGGCCTAGGACCCCCCTACTCCATCAGGCCTCAACCCAGGACCCTGTTAATGGCAGATTGCTCTGCCAGTCGCTCAGTGGGAAATTTGACCGCAACACACTGAGCTCACTCGGGTGGGAGATACCACTCGTGCACCTTCTCTGGGTCACTTCCAACCAAATCCAGAGTTGGGGTGCTCCATGTAGTCTCTGGGTCCTCCGGTTATGTAGAGTCAGTCTCCTCCTGGATTTCCACCGGGTCTGGAGGCTCAATACAGTCTCCCGGGTCTCCAGCTCTTGTTGTCTGGGCTTAGGGCTGGTCCACCTCTGGAGCTTCTCTAGAAGGCCCTTCCACTCCAGCATTGAGCCCAGAGTGAGCTGAGCAGCTCCCTTTTTATACTGCTCCAACCCTGGGAGCAAGCCCAGTGTGGCTGGGGGGAGGGGGCAGGTCTTCCCCGTCCACAAGGCATTAAGCCCTCCTAGACCAATGTGGGGTATACACACCCCATCACACCATGGCAGCTGGTGGGGAATGGGCTAAGAGATGTTAAATTGCAGTGTAGACATTTCAGTTTGGGCTGCAGCTAGAACTCTGGGACCTTTCCACCTCCAGTCCACGACCAAACAACTACACCATAATTAAACAGTTCCTTAGCCAGAGACCAGCAAGCCAATGTCAGCGGGCAGGCCACCTGACAGGGGAAGACAAAGGGGGCAATTGCCCTGGGTCCTGGTGATTCCAAAGGGTCTGGGGCTCCCAGGTGCTACTGCTGGCTCTGAGGGCCGGTGGGGGAGGGGGAGGTGCCTGGCAATCCGGGTGGCTGCATTAGCCCTGCCCCTTCTCCCTGAGACCCCGCCCCTTCTGGCAGCACGGAGCCAGGCCCCTCCCCATTACCCAGGGGCCTGATGATCCTGTCAGCTCCCCTGTCAGTGAGAACAGTTCAGCCATGGGGGTCTAACTGTAATGTAGACGTATCCCCAAAACATTCCCATATATGACCCTAATAATCATGCCTAAATTTCTCACCTCTAAACTGGGGATAACAATACTTCACAACCTCACAATGGTGCTGTGAGGCTATACACATAAAAGATTGCAAAACCCTTCCGGTTTTATGATTATGGGGGCCATACAAATACCTAAAGTAGATGTAAATTGGTATAGCTCTCTTGAAATCAATATAATACTAGTAGGAATGTCTAGCCATAACATTTCTGAGGAATTAAAGGAGATTTGGAAAGCAAGGGGGAAAGTTTGTCTAATTAACATTTTCTCTGCAGCCTCAGTAAACTTGAAATATTATTCTCCATTATTTTTATTTTACTTTTTGGTGATTGGTGGCTCATCTGAATAAAGGGAAGAAAGGAGGTATAACTTATTTGCATAGTGCAAACAGGAACACAAATAAGAGGGAATCATTATATTAATGAGCAAGGGAGCAAAAATCAGAGTCAATCTGCAACTGGAAGCACAAAATTGCTTCCTCGCAAGATGAAAATCTGATGATCTGCTGCGTTCGTTCTTATGAATATCTTTTATTTCTAGTGGCACTCCAGTATTTCCTTCGTTTGTTCTTGCAGTTTGTTGCACTGAAGTGTGCACATTGAATATTTGGTTCATATAGACTACAGATGAGAAAAAGCCAGGGAGACATTCTGTAAGCACTTTCAAGACAGCATTGCAAACCAAGCAAAGGAATTATGGCCAAATCTCAGATGAAGGGAGGAAAGTAAGCAATGATCTGCAGCTAAGAACAGACAACTTTGTTAAGAATGTATTTACCTTAAAGAGAGAACTAGCCAAATTCACTAGCAAACCATCAAGATAACCTAACAAAAAGTAAAGCTGGACAATTTTTTTCATTATTTTAAAATTTTAAATTTTGTAAAACTGATAGGATTTTCATGAAATATTTTCCTTTTTTTCCCAACAGTGTTGATTTACACAGTAGGGAAAATAATTCCTTTCCCTTCAAGGATCATTGAGTGAAATCCTGTAGCCTGTTCTTCAGGATTAAATTGGCATAGCAGTTCATTGACTTCCACAGAGAAACAGCAATCTGTGCCATTCTACACCATATGAGGGTGTGGATCTAAAACCACTAGCCAGCCTAAATAAATAGTGGCATTCATAACAATGTCAACTTCATAATTAGCACATTAGTGATGCCCTTTCCCTAATGCCGTTTTATCTGGTAAAACTCCAACCTGTATTGTTTTCCACTCAAAAATGGCCCAGGACCTAAGTGTGGGGATCAGCTTGCAAAGTAACTAATGAAAGTAAAAGGAACTGAACATAGTGGAGCATTCAGATTAGCAAGCGGTAATGAGAAATGAGAAAACTTGACGAAGGCAGACAATCCTGTGGGGATACCACAATAGTGATTCTATGTTGCTTGTGAGTGTTCCTTGAGGGACTAATAAGCTCCGGGAATCCAGTGGGCTAGCTGAGCTTTTCTACCAACTTATGACATTTGGAACTGAACATATGGTTCCAGGTTCGACAGCAGCTGCTCCGTTCCTCCAAATTAACACAATTGTTTGGGAGGCACTAATAATAATCTGGATGAGGAAACAACTGCAATAAAGGGTGGGGAGAGAGGGGAAGGGAGGATGAAAATACTGACTCGGAAATGTGTGTGAATTCCTGTTACTGAAGACACTGTTATTCATGGAATCATAGAATACTAGAACTGGAAAAGATGTTGAGGCTATGTCTACACTGGTGGCTTCTTGTGCAAGAAGACTTGTGCAAGAAAATGTCCACGCTGCCATGTGCGAGCTGTGCTTTTGCACAAGAGCATCTATGGCAGTGTGGACGCTCTCTTGCGCAAGAAAGCTCTGATGGCCATTTTAGCCATAGGGCTTTCTTGTGCAAGAAATCCCTGCCAAACATCCAAACTGCCCTCTTGCGCAAGAGCTCCTGTGCAAGAGGCCTTACACATGTTAAAAAAGAGCATAGCTCTTGCACAAGAAGCCCTCTCTTAGCACGCCGTACTGTAAATCTTCTTGCGTGAGAGCAGGTGGGCAGTATGGATGCTTTCCGGAAGAACCACCGTTCTTGTGCAATAACACGCCAGTGTAGACATAGCCTGAGAGATCACCAGTCCCCTGCCCTCATGGCAGAACCAAACACTATCTAGATCATCCCTGATAGATGTCTGTCTAACCTGCTCTTAAATATCACCAGTGGTGGAGATTCCACAACCTCCCTAGGCAATTTATCCCAGTTTTTAACACCCTGACACTTAGGAAGTTTTTCCTAATGTCCAACCGAAACCTCCCTTGCTGTAATTTAAGCCCATTGCTTCTTGTCCTATCCTCAGAGGCCAAGGAGAACAATTTTTCTCCCTCCTCCCTGTGACACCCTGGTAGATACCTGAAAGCCACTATCATATCCCCTCTTAGTCTTTTCTTTTCTAAACTAAACAAGCCTAATTCTTTCAGTCTCCCCTCACAACTCATGTTTTCTAGGCCTTTAATCATTTTTGGTTGCTTTACTCTGCACTTTCTCCACTTTCTCCACATCTTTCTTGAAATGTGGTGCCCAGAACCGGACACAATACTCCAGTTGAGGATTAATTAGTGCAGAGTAGAGCGGAAGAATAACTTCTTGTGTCTTGCTCACAACACACCTGTTAATGCATCCCAGAATCAGGTTAGCTTTTTTTGCAAGTGTCACATTGTTGACACATATTTAGCTTGTGGTCCACTATGACCCCTAGATCCCTTTCTGCAGTACTCCTTCCTAGACAGTCACTTCCCATTCTGTATGGCTATGTCTAGACTACATGGCTCTGTTGCCAGAGCAATGTAGATTAGTTTACTAGACATACCCAAATGAAGCTGCGTTTTGAATAATCGCGGCTTCATTTACATGAAAATGGCTGCCGCGCTGTGCCAGGGATCAGCTGTCCCGGCACAGCAGGGCAGTCTAGATGCGCTGCAGTCAACAGGGAAGCCTCTGTCAACCACTCCGTTATGCCTCGTGAAACAAGGTTTACCAGAGTGGTCGACAGAGGCTTCCCTGTCAACCGCGGTGCGTCTAGACTGCTCCACTGTGCCGGGACAGCTCATACCCGGCACAGTGCGGCAGCCATTTTTATGTAAATGAAGCCACGATTATTTAAATCGCGGCTTCATTTGGGTAATCTAGTAAACTAATCTACATGGCTCTGGCGACAGAGCCATGTAGTCTAGACATACCCTTTGTGTGCAACTGATTGTTCCTTCCTAAGTGGAGTACTTTGCATTTGTCCTTATTAAACTTCATCCATTTCTCTAGTTTGTCCAGATCATTTTGAATTTTGACTCTGTCCTCCAAAGCACTTGCAACCCCTCCCAGCTTGATATCATCTGCAAACTTAATCATCTTAGATATTCACTGCAGATATCTGTGTATCTTCTTGGTTTAGCTAAAATGATTTTTATGCTAATTATCACAGCAAAATGTAGAGCCCAGGACCTCATCCGCTAGAGCACATACCTCAGAGGCTGTGCCAAAAAAAAGGTGAGTCTTAAAGAGGAAAGTGAAGGATGAGACCTGTGGCTGGCACACCAAAATTGAGTAGGCATCTGTAAGGCAGACAAACCCTGGATGATATTCAAGAATAGAGGGGGTAGCACAAGCAAACTAGTCTGGCGATGCACTCAGGGCAGTGAGGAGCATGGATCCAGTGATGCTAGTATAACACCAAGAGATTCCTATAATCTGGGGGGCTCTCTGGAGCCTCTACATCAGGGCTACTCAACTTTGGAAGCTCCAAGGGCCACAATGATACTCACAGCACATGCAGAGGGCCTCAACTTAAGTATGGTTGCATATACATGCAAATATATATGTAAATATATGCAAATAGCTTCTTTCACACTGATGGGCATGAATACAAAGCTTAAGGCAAGACTACACAACACGCAGGCCCCATTTAAGTCAGTTCTGCTGATATTAATAAAATGCAACATTTACCCGATTTCCACCCATACAACAGCACTTTTAATGAGCAATGACAGTCCAGGAATTTAACGACTGAAACGCATATCAACAGAAGATCATTATATTGACTACTTTTTTGTTTTGGCTTTCACCTATGGGCCGCATGTTGAGCCTCGTATAAACGCAAAATGCACCGCAGGCCGCAAACAAACGGGCCGTGGGCTGCATGCGGCCCGTGGGCCACATGTTGAGTAGCCCTGCTCTACTGCATAAGCTACAAGACAGCTATATGTATCTATAGAGCAAAGTCATTATTCTCTCTCTAAGTGGTCTTGGTGCCATTCGATGGGCTAGTAATACCACATTGAGAAGGTGTGTGGTGTGCACTAGAACACCCTGGAGTGTTCTTCCGTCACCTTTTAATGGCATTCCACTGGTAACAGAAATGCATTCCAAATAGGTGATATGAGGCTGCGCTTTCAAGATGAGGTAATGTTCAAATCAGCGGTGACAGCCCAAAGCCAATATGCTACATTCAGGCATTGGAGGGAAATTCAGCTCTGAATTTGATCTGTATGATGCTGGTCAATCTCTGGGAACTTAGTCTCATCCACCCAGTTCCTGACTATTCATTTTGCCTTTACTTATCAAATGCAGAAATGGGTAAAGGGAGACATCTTTATCTTGAGGACAAGCTAAGAAAAGCAGGGAATGACTCAAGAGTTTTTATAAAGTTCTACCACAGTTCAATGAACTTGGCTGATTTTTTTTTTGGTCCTGATACTGGGTATAGTAGTTTGCAAACAAAGCAAAGAATCTTCCAAAGAAGTGCATCTCAGTTAATCTATGCACTATAGATCTATAGCAGGACACAGAAGTGGCAAAAATCAAACGGGTTTTTCTGTTTTCTTTGTTAGTTAGGCTTTGAAGCTCTTTTTAAATTTACTTAGTGTTTGCTCTTAAGACGATCACACATGTGAAAGTATGAACATTGAAGCATGGGCTAAATACCTGGGGGCCTAAAAAACATGAATCAGTGCTAATTTGTAGACTGGCTCTTTCATACACAAAAGCACAGTTTGACGATATACTCAATTGTACAGCACTTATTAAGTATCAAATGGGAACAAGGAGGGCTTTTTTTTTCACTCTTTGGAAGTGTATTTGGACTTTGAAATCTCGGTGGCTTAAAACACCAGCTTAATCCATCTCTTGTACTTGTTTGTATATAAACCAATATAAATCTTTCCTTTCATGCCAGATGAATGTCAAAGATTTTTGGTAGCTCTAGTTATGACCTGGTTGGCTGGAAGAGTCTTTTTAGCTGCACTTCCACTAATATAAATATAACACAAAACCAAAACAACAGCCCCCCCCCCCCCGCCTCCCCGCATCATATACTCTGGGATCAAGGTGCTTTACCATGATTTTAGAATACAATAAAATAAAAACTGCTTCTCAGACCTGAGGCAGAAAATGACCACCCACTAGAAAATGAATGCCAAACAATTTCTTCGCCATGCTACATTATCACCACTCATAGAATCCTAGAACTGGAAGGGACTTCAAGAGGTCATCGAGTCCAACCCCCTGCCCTCATAGCAGGACCAAGCACTGTCTAGATCATCCATGACAGGCGTCTGTCTAACCTGCTCTTAAATATCGCCAATGATGGCGATTATTAATTTTGGAGCACAGGCCCTTGACTTGGCCTCCCACTGGGCCAATGCACTTCTGTGTCTCCTGTGTCAACAGGTAGCCTGGCTATCAATCAGGGCAGGCAGTGGCCAGTCAGTCAGCATGACTTACAGCCGCTCACTATTGCATTCCTGCTCTCCTCAGAATCCTGGGTAAATGGGTTTTGCTCAATAATGACCCAAAGCAGAGCAGACCAATGCATGAGCAAATGCACAGTACTCCACTTAGGAAGGAACAATCAGTTTCATGCATACAAAATGGGAAGTGACTGTCTAGGAAGGACTCGGAGGGGTAGCCATGTTAGTATGTCACTTTAGTCCTGTGGCACCTTAGAGACTGACAAAAATAGATATAGTATCAGGAGCTTTTGTGGGCAAAACCCACTTCTTCAGATGAGCTGGAAGCTGGAGGGAAATAACCAGAACCCAGAATTTATAACAGAAAAAGAAGGGAAGGGGTGTGTGTGTGGGGGGAAGATACCTGTAAGTTGCAGAAGCAGTGCTAATGAGGTTAATTGAGTGGGATAGAAATATCACACACTTAGCTTTTGATGTAAATGAGTATTAAACTCAGGGAAGGCTGGCTTTATAATGCAACATCCAGTTAATATCTTTGTTCAAGCCCAGGGAAACAGTGTCAAATTTGCAGATAAAGGTCAATTCCCCACGCGCTCTCTCTGTTATTGGCTTGTGAAAATCATTTTAGAGGAATGGATAGTTTTAAATCCATTAATGAGTGCCCAGACAGCTTAAAATGTTCCCCTACAGAGTGGAGTCTTACCATGTGCATGTACAACACCCAGACCAATGAGTCCCTGATCTTGGTTAGAACTTTTAAATGGCAACATAATATAAATAATACAAAAGCAGTCTTTCAAACAGGCAGTCAACAGAATAACTAATACCAGTTGAACTTCTCTAGTCCAGCACCCTTGCGACCTGACCGGTGCTGAACCAGAGAATTTGCCAGACCACAGCAGGTCTGTATTTTCTAGCAGCATTACCAACACTTCCACTGCTTACTAGGCTCTTTGAAGACATTTGGGGGTAAACTAGTGTTATTTCGAAATAACTTAGCCCATGTCTACACAGCAGGCAGTTATTTTGAAATAGTATCAAAATACTGTCAAGCTGGAGGACTTCTTACTCCGACTCCTGTAACCCTCATTGTACAAGGAGTAAGGGAAGTTGGAGGAAGAGTGCTCTATTTCAAAATAAGTGGTATGTAGATGCTCCCAATTTCAAAATAAGCTATTTTGATATAAGCTGCGCAACTGACGTAGCTCAATTTGCATAGCTTATTTCGAGTTAAGCCCTGCTGTGTAGACACACCTCAAATGACAGCACAAAACACTGAGAGCCAAGTCTGGTGGCTGCAAACAGACTTTATGGGACCACAGGAAACATGGCCTCACCCATGATAAGTGGACGTCTGGGTAGCCAAAATCATGCCAGACCACGGAAGTTGCCGGACGAGAGAGTGCCAGAATAGAGAGGTTCAACCTGTGGAACAGAGCATTACTGTCAAGAGTAAGAGGCTGAAGGAGCTGGCACTAAGTGAGTTCGGCATCAGCAAGAGATTTCCTCATCTGGGGTGGCGCACCTCTGAGCTGCTGAATGCTTAGATGAATGAAGCTCTGAGGTCAAATCTGTGGTCCATCCTTAGGGCTGCTAGTGCCAAAGGCAGCAGGTGCACTGCTAGAAGTATAGAGACGGAAATATATATGAGCTTATTTTCAGTGGAATAATAGCCAAGCACATCACGGTGAGTTTAGGATGTGGTGAGTCTGCAGCTCGGGCTCTTTCTCAGCTTGCCACACAACCTTACCCTTACCTTAATATATTTAATTATTAATACCTCCCTGGCGATGAATCAAAAGTGCAGCCTTTGACTGGCACAGGATGGTAAGTGCTTTGAAAGTCATTATACTAAACACAAAAAGGTTTTGCATAATCCTTCAAAATGTCAAGGCACAAATCACATCATCCATTGTTAAATATTTCTTCTGTGGGGACAAGTTAATTTAAATCACTTCAGATGTTTAATACCACTCACTACAGCGGCTGAAAATTAACCCTCTCTATTTCCCTTCCCCCCTCACCCGGCAGCTTCTGTATAATGTTCCATGGGTGGTAGGACATTCTCAACACATACTATTAAATAAGAAATCAAGGGCATCTTTAGGATGTTTGAAGGATGAAAAGCTCCATCAAACTTCTAAACCCATCTGCAGGAAACAAGCAACTGGAGGTATTTTCTATTCAAACCTCTCCACGGAGCTGACACATTAAATTTCCTCCTTTGTTGTGAGGATTGCCCTACAAGCAGGATAAATTCCACTGAAAAGCTTTGAGTTACTGGGCAAAATGATATTCCCTTCCTGCTGGAGAGGTGGTTTTATGAGGCCAGCTTTGTAAGTACACTCATCACCATCAATGCAAATCTGAAAGGGACATACCCTCCTTGCAGTTAATAGAATCATAACAAAATTACAGTGTGTATGGGTCCTCAAGAAGGCTTCTAATCCAGCCCCCTGTGCTGAGCCAAATCCAAGGCAACCTAGATTACCCCTGACAGGTCTTTGTCTAGCCTCTTCTTAAAAACTTAACATGACACAGATGTAACCATTCCCCTTGGAAGCCTACTCCCATTCTTAGCTTTTATTTTAGTTAGACCGTTTCCCTATTATCTAACTTAAATCTTCTTTGTGGCAGATTAAACCCATTGCTTCTTGTCCTGCCTTCTTTGGACATGAAGAACAATTAATCACTGTCCCCACCCACTCCTGTAATGGACTGTGATGGCTGACTGTGTTACTGAAGTCCTCAAATCCTGATTTAAAGCAGGTTTCAGAATGTCCACCATTTATTCTAGTTCAAACCTGCACTCTGCGTGCTATAGTGGGCTGCAAAACAAAACCAGAAGCAAAACAAAATTAGAACCTCCAGGGGCTCTGCCAATCTGATCTGGAAGAAATTTCCTTCCTGACCCTAAACATGTCAATCAGTCAGAGCCTGAGCCCTCCCAGTGTCTGCCACTTGACACCAATCAGCTGTTAGGCATGTTCATGGATGGGAAGAGGCGGGGTCTGGGTGGAGGGGGACAGGAAGAGGCAGGGTATGGGTGGAGGGGGACAGGAAGAGGCAGGGTATGGGTGGAGGGGGACAGGAAGAGGTGGGGTCTGGGTGGAGGGGGACAGGAAGAGGCGGGGTATGGGTGGAGGGGGACAGGAAGAGGCAGGGTATGGGTGGAGGGGGACAGGAAGAGGTGGGGTCTGGGTGGAGGGGGACAGGAAGAGGTATGGGTGAGGACAGGGGGCAGGTCTGTAGTGGGACAGGGAAGAGGTGGGTTGGGCCAGTGTCCAGGAACTGGTCCTGTGGGACAGAGAAGTGGCAGGTCTGTAGTGGGTCAGGGAAGAGGTGGGTTGGCCATGTCCAGCACTGTCCTGTACAGTATGCCTCCCAGGGAACCTTCCACTGTCACATGGGGATAGTGGTACAAAACTTCCCACTCCACAGGGCCGTTGTGAAAATAAATCTGATAACATTCCATATTCTGTACACTGTTTAGGCTAAAAGAGTGTTGTCATACCCAGTGCTGTTATTTCATATGGTGAAAATTTCCCTGGTATATGCCATTTTCGTATCCAGCTCCTGTTCAAGAACGCAGCCCCTATGGATGCACAGGACCCCCTGTACTAAGAAATCTGAATAAACTACATCAGCGCTGATGGAAATGGCTTCTGGGTTTGGCTTCTAATATCCTGAATGCTGATCTTCTCCTGCCACTCAGTATAAAGCAGATGACAAAGACGACAAGGGTTGAAAACATCAAACAGTAAATGCACTTCTCCATATTAAATCGGCAAGTGTAGGGAGAATGGTGCTGCAAAATTAACATGTGCAACTGGCATCCTGGTTGTTCTCTAAAAGAGTTAGAGCCAGAGTTTGCATGACACAACCATCTTGATTGGCAAGCCAAGAACTGAGCCAGTATCCTCCAGAGCTGAGCACGTGGACTGCTAAAAGCTGAGCTAAACAGCTCTTGGGCGGGGGGATGCAAAAGGTTCATATGCTCTGGGGCTTGGGATCAGAAGGAAACACAAAACAGGGCTGCACCATTAAAATAAATGGAAGCTTTGCCATTGATTTTAGTGGGAGTCAGAATTGGTTCTTAGGGCCAGATTTTCAGAAGGATTCAGCTGATCACTCTGGAGACTCTAACCCTATTACAGTACATAAAAGGGAGCTGGGCTTTTGCAAAACCTGACCCCAGAATTGAACAATTGAATATCTAAGCCTTAGTGAAGCTATCGGATTTAGACACATGAGATTAATCCATGACACGAATACCTCTACCTTCCCGCCACATTCCTCTTAGGTCCACTCTGTTCAATGTGCCCTTCCCCTCCCTTTATCTGTGTACAGGCTGCAGCGCTATAACCCATGACTCTCCGGTAGGACCATGGATGTTCCAGGAAAAGGGAGTCCCAGATTGCTGCGGGGGACGGGAAGAGGGTGGGGGTGGGGAGCTGGGAGGTCCAGCATGTGGCTTAGCTGGGCTGGGGGGAGGCGGGAGTGGGGAAGCCCACTGGGGCGTCAGGGCAGGGGGTGGGTGCCGGGCTGGTGGCATGGGAGCCAGAAATGATCTTCCCTGGTTGGCAAAATCGCTCAGCTGGGACAGCAGCTAATCAAGCAACCCAGCTCGGGGTCAGGGAGGCAGGACACCTGCTGGGTCAGCCTGCCAGCAGCAGGCGATTGGCTTGGGGGACAATGGTAGGGGACCTTCTCTGGTCTGGCAAATTCTCTTGTTTGGGACTGGTCAAGTCCCGATGGTGCCGGACCAGGGAGGTCTAGCCTGTAATAATAAATAACAATTACATGTGTGTGTATGTGTTTGAAGTGTGTGTGTGTGTGTGTGTGTGTTTGAAATACTATAGGGAAAAACTTGACTCCCAAATCTCTCATTTTTCAGGGGGAAACGTTTTGATTTTTCAGGAGAAATGTGCCGTTACTGAGTTCAGGGAGCAAACGCCACTGGCTTACGCCAAATAAATATCTGGCATAACTAATGAGAGGTGAACTTACAAACACAGTTGGAGATTGGTTGTGATCTACAGATCAGAATAATCATGGTAATTCTCTGATACTTCTGCATGAGCATCATTTAACTGGGATTTTGCTCCCTAATGAGAGCCCTTGTTTAGCTTCATCTCGGTCGAGTTCACAGACTGGCCAGAAGCTTTCAGTCAGAGCAAATCAGACACGATCGACACAAAAAAAATCCAGACAGACTTCAGCCCCTGCAGCAGCTCTACAAAGGCTAACAGGGGGAGAGAGGGGGCATTTGGGTTATAATTAACACAAGTACTTAGAAGCCTGTCTGTAAGAACCTTTGGGAATGTTGTCAGGACTCTCAGTGACAAATGAAGAGATCCAAACTGATCATTTCATTAGTACTTCATTTTTAAAATAGTCTAGTCAATTATAATATGTTGCACAAAGAGTATATATTATGTATTGGTGCAGAATTTCATAGTGGCCTCCATCTCCAGTGCCCCTGGACAACCGTTGTAAGGTAAATCAGCTATCAGTCCACAAAACAGGACAGAACATTGCTGCTTGAAATGATCCTATTCTTCTCCTCCCAATTCTCTGTTATAAATGAACCAAATGCCACTGCCTGGCCATGCAAATGTGTCTTATACTACACCATGCTGTTTTCCAAATGGCTCAAGCAGACTCCTATGAAAGGATCCTGCCATCAGCTGTGTGTGAGAAATCATAGGTCCTCAGTTAGTCCTCAACCTTCACCCACTCCCTGGCAGCTTGCTGGTACCTGTAGGAAAAATGGGCTGGTGGACCCCACTTCAACTAATTGGAAGAGCTATCTGGCCTCTCTGATTGGCTCAGAGTCCCTATTTAAGTCAGAAGGAGGCACAGGAAGTTGTCTGAGCAAGTAGGTGGATCCTTGCTGGGAGGCTTCATTGGATCCTGCCTCCCTGCTGTACCCTATATCAGTGTTTCTCAACCAGTGGTAGGAGTACCCTTAGGGGTACTCAAAAGAAGTCTGGGGGGGTACCTCAACACAACTGAAATTTGGAGAAAACTGAATTTTTGTTTTAAGTTTTACAGCGCTTTATTATTTTTGTACTTTTTACACCCAAAAATTTCATCGCCTGCCTGGCTACGACTAAGTTGTTTAAACAAATGTGTTGCAATGGTAGAAAAAAAATGTGTGTCTAAAAACTGTAGGTACTAGGGGTACCTTTAGTTTTTTATTTTAAGGGGATACTTTACAAAAAAAAAGGTTGAGAAACACTGCCCTATATCTTTTGTCTTGTTCCAGGTCTGTGCCTTGATTCTGGTTCTTGCCCTCCAACCCTGTTCCAGTTCCTTACTCCTACTCCTCACTCCTGACTGGCTCTGACCCCAAGTTCCAAGGCAGAAAGAGACTAATTGACTTGCCAAAGTCACCTAGGCTACATCTACACGGTGGAGCTACTTCGGGATGCTTCCGGTATCCCAAAATAGCTATTCCACATCCATTTTGAAATATCACAGGCTCGCTAATCTGACATCCTCGTAAACCTCATTCTACAAGGAGTAAGTGTATGTCTACACTGCAGCACTAATTCGAACTAACTTAATTCGAACTAGTGCATCTAGACCTAAAAACTAATTTGAATTAGCGTTTTGCTAATTCAAACTAGCATGTCCACATTGAGTGGACCCTGAACTGAAGTTAAGGCTGGCCGGAACCAGGACTTAGAGTGTGGAGCTGCTGCCTCAGGCTAGCCGAGGGCTGTGCTTAAAGGGACCCGACCTCCACCCCGGACAGACAGTTCTCAGGGTTCCCCTCTTGCTTGTCTACCTCGATGAGGGACAGCAAAGCAGTCCTGTCTCAGAGTGCCCTGAGTGCCCACACTTGGCACATCACAGCACTCGGCCATCAGCCCGGCTGCACTTGCCACAGGCTGCCATCTGGGGATGTCAATCGGGGGGCTGTCAGGATCCAGGAGGCCCTGCAGGAGAGCTTCCACCCTGAGGAGCCCGCAGAGCCACCCCAGTCCTCCCCATCAGGGGCTCGTGCCCCATTCCTCCCTCACCTCCTCCCACTTACCCCTCCCCAGCTCCCCTTCCTGATGTAAAAAATAAAGGACACGTGTTCAAAAATAGAAACTCTCTTTATTTAACAAAACTGGGGGTGGGGGGATTAACCTCTGGGGAGACTGGAAAAAGGAGGTGGGAGAGGGGAAGAGAGAGGGTGGGAGAGGGGAGGTGGAAACCTGGGAGGAGGGAGCTGGAAGGGAGAAGCCAGGGGAAGAAGGAGGAGGGGAAGTATAAAATTATGGTACACCATATCTTCAGTATTGTGTAGAGATGTGGTCTCCTCACCTCAAAAAAGATAGTTCTTCTTCACAAAGCAAATAGTCAACCTGTGGAACTCCTTGCCACAGGAGGCTGTGAAGGTGAGAACTATAACAGAGTTTAAAGAGAAGTTAGGTAAAGTCATGGAGGTTGGGTCCATGGAGTGCTATTAGCCAGGGGATAGGAATGGTGTCCCTGGCCTCTGTTTGTGGAAGGCTGGAGATGGATGGCACGAGACAAATTGCTTGGTCATTGTCTTCAGTCCATCCCCTCCGGGGTACCTGGTGTTGGCCGCTGTCGGCAGACAGGCTACTGGGCTAGATGGACCTTTGGTCTGACCCAGTACGGCCGTTCTTATGTTCTTATATTCTAAGTTCAGGGCTCAGGGTCGGGGGTCTCACTGGACCAACTTGATTTTCATGCAAACCTGCTCCTGGGTTCACATGTGGCCTTCGGTGGCCAGGCTGGTAGCTATCCTGCCCTAGACGGCCTCATTCCTGTGCCTAGTGTGGAGGTCGTGGACGTTGGAGGTCTCCCCCCAAACCTCGATGAGGTCCACGATCTCCACACTAGACCAGGCGGGCGCCCACCTCTTGCGGCTCCGGGCAGGCTCCTGGGAGCCGCCAGCCTGGTCCTGGGAAGAGGCGGAGGGCTGGGTGGCAGCGGGTGGCTGGCTCATGCCGTGCCAGGTGCAGGGTCTGCTGGCTGGGTGCTGGCAGGCTTGCACCTGGCATGGGCACTGTAGCCAGACCATGCCCCTTTAAGGGCTACGGAGCCGGGAGCAGGGCAGAAGAGTTTCCCTGGCTTGGCCCAGAGTGGCCACCAGGGCAAGCTGGGAAGGGCTAGCCTCCAACTAGTTCAAATTAAGTGGCTACACAGCCCTTAATTCAAACTACTTAATTCGAACTAGGCGTTAGTCCTCGTAGAATGAGGTTTACCTAGTTCGAATTAAGTTCGAACTAGCAGTTTGCATGTATAGACGCTATGAAAGTTAATTCGAACTAACAGCTGTTAGTTCGAATTAACTTTGTAGTGTAGACATACCCTAAGGGACATTTTGAAATAAGCTATTTAGAAATTAACTCAAAATAAGCTACGCAATTTGCATAGCTCAAATTGTGCCACTTATTTCGAGCTACGGGTGCTGTGTAAATACGCCCTTAGTGGGTTAGTGGCAGAACCAAGGAGTTCTCTCAGGGTAGGATGTTTGCTGTTCCCAAGACCAGATCATATTAGGGTGGTGTAAAGGGGCCCATCATTCCACAGAAAGCAATAGAGTGAGATTCCAAACAAATTTTTGTAGCTCGTTGCACTAGGCAAAAAATTCAGTTGTTAGAGATGCAGCCTAGTATGGCCTTATTGTCCATACACACACACACACACACACACACGACACACACACGGACACACAAAAGTGTATTAAAAGCACTGTCATCTCCTTTTGGCCACATTACATTGTGAAATGCTCCTCAACTAAAGAACCTATCAAAGCCACAACCACAAATTCTCAAACACAAATTAAATGAAACTTCCAGCAAGACAGCCGTCTATGCCGCACAGGTGAATAGATTGAGCTGGATTTTCAAAATCCAAGCAGTTTCCTCCTATATTTGTGTAACCTCGCTGCCAATTGAACATAGTGCTTATCCTGGGGAGGGCAGCAGCTTGTTTTAAGACAATTGATCCAGCTGCAAGTGTGTGGATTAAATATCTCAGCAGAACCAGAAGTGAATTTAGTGATGAAGTTGATGACGATGAAAGGTTGGAGGGAAGTCTATTCACAGCATGTACGGCAGCAATATTAGCATAGGCCCAAGAACTAGGGGTGCAGGGGGTGCTGCAGCATACCCAGGCTCCTGACCCTGCTGCCATCCTGGGCACCAGGTTCTCAGCTGCTGGCCCTGAACGCTGGGTTCTTGGTCGCTGCCCCACCCGGGGTCCTGGCGGTTGGTTCTGAATGCTGGGGTTTGCTCTCTGCCTTAGCTGGGGGGTGGGAATGGACAGGGGCAAAAGTGGCACCCCCCCACTTTTAAAAATGTTCCCACGCCGCTGAATATTAGACTTCTCCTAAACATGCCTCGTGCTACTGTGTCCTGTTCTGTTTGGGAGGGGCCTCTCACAGCGATGAGAATGAGTCCTTGGCTTTTGTGCTGAAACCTCTAGTGCCTAATATTATGGGATGGGGTTGCTACTAGGAACAGGAGTGAAGCCAGCAGCTCATTCAACAGATTCATTGATTTCAAGGCCAGAAGGGACCATTGTGATCATCTAGTCTGATCTGCTACATAACAAATTTCAAGAGATAATGGTTGGATCCAACTCCAGTGGGCTATTTCACAAAGGTCATCATATGGGCTGTTTAGTATCATGCAGCTCACCCAAGAGCCATCGGATTGGGGCACCAGTCATTCATTACTTGTCTGGGCTATATTTGAATTAGTGATGCCTTAGGACTCCTGTCTAGTCATGCAAATCCCAAAGGGTATGTCTACACTTGCCCCCTAGTTCGGACTAGGGAGGCAAATGAAGCATACTGAAGTTGCTAATGAAGCGCGGGATTTAAATATCCCACGCTTGATTAGCATATTCGTGGCTGATTGCTATTTTAAAATGCCGGTCGCCCAATTTAACTTGGCGCATGTAGATGTGGTAGTCCAATCCCAAACCCTTCCCTCGAATTAACTGTTACTCCTTGTGCAATGAGGCAAGTTAAATCGGGCAAGTTAAATTGGGCAACCGGCATTTTAAAATAGCGACCGGCCACGAATATGCTAATCAAGCACAGGATATTTAAATCCTACGCTTCATTAGCAACTTCAGTATGCTTCATTTGCCTCCCTAGTCTGAACTAGGGGGCAAGCGTAGACATAGCCTCACTGTTTAAGGGTGAACTCTTCCTAGAGAAGCTTGAATGCAAGGGGACCAACAGCTTAGCTGGGCCCCTGGGCAAGGCTGGGGGGAGGTTCTGCACTCCTGGAAGGGGGTGGGGTTTTGGGAGGAAGAGGTGGAGCTGGGGCATGCGGTATGGTGCTCCAATGGTGATTTAAAGGGCCTGCAACTCCAGCCGGAGTGGACCAAGACTCAAATATCCATAGAAATGTACCGTGTACTTTGCTCTCTTGTATTCTGGAACCACTGAGTGCACTCACATTTTCTGTGAAACTCAGTCAGCTCTCCAGCTTTTCTCTTTGAACCTTTTCTTTTTCCCATTAGTCTGCTAATAATTGTTGCTTTCCTGGCCTCCCTGTTCTGCTGGGTTATTATGCATTCCTCAGCATTGTGAAAAATGAAAAGTGGGGGAAAAAAAATCCCATGCTTTTCAGCTGACTTAACACTGTGTAAAGTGCTGAAATTATTAATTGAACATCTTGATTATAAATTAGGTGGAAATAATGTTGAAGAAGCAGCCCCTAGTCATATAGGTTTATTATTAGTGCTATGCACTGAATGATTTTAATTTCACTCTGGTAGCGGTAAATATAGCTATTATGAGAGACTATGAGCTCATGGATTTTGGCTGAATGTCAGCTGAATCAAGTAGGAGATTTCATCCACAATTTGAAACTGAATGTCCTAAAACACTGCCTGTGTTATCTCAGGCCCTCATTCTTCCCAGAAAAACCTGATAATGCTCTTTTGTAGAAGGGAACAATTATTCCCTCCTCTGCAGGATTTACTAATGTATTTATTGATTGACTATTGCAGTAGCCCCTCACACACCGGGATCCATTGTACTAGTCCCTGTACAATTATAGAATAAGCTAGATGTTTGCACACATGCTCTAGATGAAATCACATTGACAAAGACTAATAATAACAATAAACACTGGGTTGTATTTGAGAATTTATTTTGCATGGGGCCAGACTATATAACCACAGAAGTACTTGCTAGCCTTAAAATCTGCAGCTGATCTCCTAGTCCCGTTATAGTCAATGGGAATTATCCAGTGACTTCAGAGGGGCCAGGAGTTCCCCCCACAGCCATTCCAGCCAAAATTTCATAATTAAGTAACCATCTCGTTTGTAGCCCATCCCACCCATCTGACAGTCTTTGAGAGTATAAATTACATGGAGCACTGAAGCTATGTCTGCACAGCAACATTATTTCGAAATAACTAGCATTATTTTGAAATCCCGTAGTCCACGTCTACACAGCCAACAGGTATTTTGACATAATGTCGAAATACTGTCAAGCTCGAGGACTTCTTACTCTGACTCCCGTAACCCGCATTTTATGAGGAATAAGGGAAGTCAGAGGAAGAGCGCTCTATTTCAAAATAAATGCTGTGTAGACAGCACCAAAACTCGAAACAAGCTATTTCAAAATAAGCTGCGCAATTGACGTAGCTCAATTTGTGTAGCTTATTTTGAGTTAAGCCCTGCTGTGTAGACACACCTTGAGGGTGTGTCCACACTGCCCCCTTATCTCGAAAAAAAATACACAATTTGAGCTATGCAAATTGTGTAGCTTATTTTGAGTTCATTTCAAAATGGCTTATTTTGTAATTTGGTGCTGTCTACACAGCGCTAAATTTTGAAATAAACCACTATTCTGAAACATCCCTTAATTCTTATGGAACAAGGTTTTCAGGGATGTGGGAATAGTGAACCTGTTACATTTTGAAATAAGGGGCTTGTTTTAAAGATGCAGAATAACCATTTCAGGATACCAGAAATATCCCAAAATAGTGCCACTGTCTAGACGTACCCTGACTGTCCTTTACTATCTTTCCTGTATGTACAGTGTTTAGCACAATGGGGATTTAACCTGATGCAGCCTTTTAAGTACTACTGTAATATAAATGTTAAATAATAAAAATAATAATAATGGTAACAACAATAATAATAATAATAATAATAATAAATTATTAGTAGTATTAGTAGGGTAGTAGTAGTAGTATACATGAAGAATTATGATGGACTCAGTGCAAAGGAGCTACCTTTTGGCAAATCTTTGATCTCACATTAATTCAGTGTCCCCAGAGAATCACATTCATCTTAACAAACAAAAGGAAACTGTAAAAACAAAGGCCCATCTGATTTGAGGGTATGGAAAGGTCGGGCTTTGCTTTGATGGATGGGGACCGTTATGCGTTAGGAGACAGGTTTGCTTGGAAAGTGAAGTGTACAGCTTTGTCCTGGGCTGAAGTAAGCTCTCAAATCTCAACAGCTCTCCTTAGAAGCCGAACCTCAGAATGCTAATGGGAGTTCTGTATTTCAAGACTTAGAAAACTCCTTGTCTGTTTTCTTTCTCTCCTCTTAACTCTGAGTGCTTCCCTTCCCTAGCAAGATACGTGCTAGCTAAGCCACTGCTTCCCACAGCTCGCGTTGCCCAAGAAGGGTGATCTACGGCCAGTGGGAGCCGTGAACAGTTGTACATGCAGGATCTGGTTGCCCACCAACCCTGGGAAACCACATCAGGTCTGTAGGCTGCTTATTGCTCACCCCTGCTGCAGACACTACGCTCTCTTCCTCAACCTTTGTCAATATGCTTTTTGGATTGGCTCAATCACTTTGTTTACTTTAGATATAAATGAACTTTCATTGTCTCTGGCCTCACAGAGCACACAGATGGAACAACACTCCTTTGTCATTGACAAACTTGTTGACTGGCCCTATTCAGATTGCCTGGTCTGACCCTGTTTTAGCAACATATTTGCAGCATACATACATAATACTTCACACACTAACCGTATATTCATTGCACAATAAAATCAACAAGTAGCATGCCAAGAGTTTTTATATGTACCTTATAAGATGCTGTTTGATTAAAAATTTTGCTAGGGTACATCTACACTGCACACTTATTTTGAAATAAGCTGTTCCGGAATAGTTATTCCGAAATAGCACGTCTACACTGCAGGGAAGCCTCAAAATTAGACCGAGTCAGGCTTCCCTAATGTAGACGTGCTATCTCGATTTAGAGCTCCAGGAGGCACTGGGGAGGAATAACTTGAGAGGCCCTGGTGAGGGGGTATGTTGAAATAGCAGCAGTGAAGCATCTACACTCACCTTATTTCAAAATAGCTATTTCGGAATAGGCATTATTCCTCATAGAATGAGGTTTACAGAAGTCAGAGTAAGCTGTCCATTATTTTGAATTTCGATAAATTATCAGATTATTTCGAATTATTTTGATAAATAGAATGGCTGTGTAGACGCTCGCATTGTTATTTCGAAATAATGCTAGTGCTGGATGAGTTTTTGCCAATTGGCATAAAGGGGCTCTCATGATTACAGTTGCATTATACCACAAAACAAGAGTGTGAATTTCCCTTCCAAAAATCTTTTTGTTTGTTTTTTTGTTTGCCTCTTTGATATTTGCTGTTTTAACTCTAGCTATTCTTGTTGACCACATGAAAATCTCAGCCCTTTTACAATCTGGTCCTCAAAGCCTTTTTGTGGTGTACAGTTCTGCATGTGGTACCATCAAAGAACTAGCCAGTTTTAGATCTACTTCATTTCTGTGCTTTATAAAACCCATTGTAACCCCAAACTTGTAATTTCAAAGTTTGCTTGTATTGTAGTGGAGCTATGTAAAATGTTCATAAGCAAACTCCAAACAATACATGGGCCTTATATTTTGTTAGAAGTGCCCCATCAAAGAAGTCTATGATGCCTTTAGAGAAACCCACACTTTGGTTTCACAGGAAAGTGGGATAATTTAAGGTTTTGCATTAGAATTATACCTTGGAAATTTTACAGAGTTGAATGAACTCAATGCAAAGTGAAACTACAGTTAAGTTAGAGATCACTCTGAACCAAGCATCTGTGAATGAACTCAGATTTTAGTTCCCTTTAAACAAACTATAATTGTCTGAAGTCAATTATCAAGTCCCAGTAGCCTCACACTTTCGGTGATATACTGGTCACTTTTACTGATGGTTATGGTTGCTTTTATTTTCTGCTCTTATGCCATACAAAATTCTTTTAGCATTTTTCATTTCCACACCACCAGGAAATATTTGTACTGAATAATAATAATAGTAATTTCCACATGCTATTTTTAAAGCTTTATTTCTATGAAACTTAAATTATGGACCCAACCTTCTTGTCAATATCTTTTTTGCTTAAAAAAAGATAACCTATTTTTTTCTACATTTTAAAGCCTAAATCTGTCATTCTCCCTTAATAATCATGCAGAGATATAAACCAATATTTGCAGGGATTCACTTTTCAGAGATGATTGTTGGCCTGAGAAGAGGAAAAAAAAAAAAACCCTCTCTGATTCCCATAAACAACAGCTCAGAGTAAATCGACCTAACTGTGTGTCTTTTTTATTTCTAGCAGTGAACTGTTTTGTGGAAATCAGCCAATGATCCTCAAAGAAAGGTGCCTGGAGGCTTCCTGGCAACTGAGATCTCTGCTTAGAAACTGATTTTAAGTAGAGCAACCAGGTTGAAATATTTTCTCCCCAGTTTCAACAAGCTTTTAAAAAAAAATAATTGAAAGTCGAAGCATTGGGTTAGAGCAAGAAGGGACTGTCAGTTCACTGTGAGGGCCCCATATCACCAGACATAGCTGTCTTCCTGTATTTACCAGGGCGTTAATTTTGAATTGAGGAGGGAATGTGTAGGTGGAACTATTCTAAAAATATTCTAAGGAAAAATAATCCCTCATAGCTGACTGTGTCAGAAGTCAAATCCTTGTTGTACAATCTCTGACTGGGATTCTGCTTCAGACTGTTGGTTGCGTGCAGCTTGCCTGAACTGCTGAGGGGATTACAGTATAAAATAATTGTGACTCAGAATTATACAGATAAAGTCAAACAAGACTTTTTTTTTAAATAAAAATAATGTAAGTTTGCTGAAAGTTTGTGAATCTCTGTGAGTGCTAGAACTCCAAAGGATTCTTTACATTTTTGGTAAGACTTCACTGAACAAATTAAATGGAGAGCAGTAAAACACCACTGGATGATAGACAGGCAAACAGAGAAAGCATTTCACTGCAGACAGGGCAGGTCTACTCTACAAAACCAGTTCAGCTTAACCACATTGCTCACGTGTGGAAAATGTCATACCCCATGTGATGTAATTAAGAGGACCTACACCATCATGGAGGTGCTGTGAGATCAACAGAACAATTCTTCCATCAACATTAACTGCCTCTCCTGAGAGAGGTGGATTTATAAAAGTGATGGGAGCGTAGTGTCTGTTGTGTCTATTACAGTGGTGCAGCAGTGCTGCCACAGAAGCATTTCTAGAACAGACATACCCTCAGTTCAGAATGGGGAAATAACCTTGAAATATTGGTGCATTCTCCAGACCACCAGAAATGCACTAAATCTAGGCGCTGTCAGAAAAGGAGGGAAATTAATCCCATATCTGAAGATGACTCCCTTACATAAAAAGCAGGATGGCAGCTAGCAAGTACCATCGATGGCGAGAGCTGCTGAGGTACTACATTAGAAGAGAGGAGATATTTTTCTTTTCAGGAAACATACAATTAAGGTCTTAAATTCAACCCAGGAAGATATCTAACTGCCAGCATAGATCTTGGAGGGCCAGTGTTATCTTTGTGAAGCACCACTTGATAAGTATGCAGCCACATTTTTCACTTGTCTAAGTTGACCTTATTCTGCAGCATTAGAATTTGCTGGAATAGTCTTCTCCTCAGGTGACAAAGGTGTAGCTCAGGGGTGGTCAAATACTGGCCCATGGGCCAGATCTGGTCCACCATGGTTAGCCCCTGGTGGGCTCCCGCCACTATATTTACCTGCACCTCCACAGGTAGAGGTGATCACAGCTCTCATTGGCTGTGGATCGCAGTTCCCAGCCAATGGGAGCTGCGGGAAGTGGTGTCTAAGTCTGCGCTACCTCCCACTGCTCCCATTGGCTGTGAACCAGGATCCATTGCCAATGGGAGGTGCGATTGCCAATATCTATGGAGGAACAGTTAAACCTGCCAGGGGCTAACCCTGGGGAACCACTACCGTTTTATTGCCCACCCCGGTGTAGATGAATTATCTAGGGAGGTTGTGAATTCTGCATCACTGAAGATTTTTAAGAGCAGGTTAGACAAACATTTGTCAGGTATGGTCTTGGTCCATCCCCTGAGTGCAGGAGACTAGACTAGATGGCCTGTCAAGCTCCGCTCTCATCTTGTGATTCTGATTATATGATGAAGGTGCTAAGGTCAAGATCCAAGAGAGATGGTCATAGTGATCTCATCAAGTACAGATAATACACTGCAGTCTTGCCAACAGCCACTTCTTAGACATTCTGCTGTGGATGACGATCTTCTAAGCCAGGTAACAAATGGTTGGTACACTCTTTCAAACCAGGGTTCTGACATGACCAGGGTCTGGATGACCTAACCACTGAAACTTCCACTTGTAAAAGTTGAGCACTTGGGTGGCCACCCAGGAGATCTTCAGGTGCCACCCAGCTGATTAGCAGAGCACCCACGGCTAGTGGCATGTGTTTCTACTGGTGGTGCACATCTGCACATGACTCAGTGCTCTTTACAAAATTTATTCTACATGTGGATGGAAAAAATTAGCAGGAGCATTGCCCATGAGGATTTTTCATGATGCTATTGTAGTATGTTCAGACATTGTGTGTGTCCCATGGCTGGTTTATAACAAAAATAACAGCCTCCTCATGGTGCTGGCTAAAGGAGCTTCTCTTTTACCTCAGGTAAATAAGGTCTATACTCTGGTACTGACAGTATTGGAGTCAAACCCTGTTGATGATCTGTGGCCATGTCAACTTTCTTGGTCACTTTTTTGCAGCAAAATGAAAAAAAAAAGTTGTTTCTTCTGTATCATAGAATCATAGAATCCTAGGGCTGGAAGAGACTTCAGGAGGTCAATAATGTTAACAATTATTATATCAAATAAAATGGAGACTCTGAATCTGATCTTTGTCATTTTCTTGAGGGAAAATGTACCAATTTCAGTGGTTTCACTCGGCATTCCAGTGTTTGCAAAGGGTTCTGAAATCCGCAAGCAATAAAGTGAAAGGGGAAATAAACTGGTTTTCACTTGCAGTCTTTAAATCATGATTTCAGGACTTCAGTAACTCAGCCAGGGATTATGGATAGGTCTGGTGCAGGAGTGAGCAAGTGAGGTGCCATGGCCTGCAACGTGCAGGTTGGATCTCCCTTGTCCAGCACCCTTGAGACCTGGCTGGTCCCGAAGGAGGGGAGTTATCAGACCAGGGGAGGTCCCTCCCCACATGGCTTGTGCGGTCATGGATGCCTCCAGCCCAGCCCACTGATGCCTACCAGGCCATGGATCCCCAGGCTGGAGCTGCACGGCTGGGGCTAGAACTCTGCAGCCTCAGCCGACCATCCGCTACTGCCCAGACACAGGGGCCAGAATTTCCTGCTGTGCTGCCTGCCCCCTTTCATCCCCCCATGGAGCTCCCAACAGAGTCACTGCCCCCCTTGCCACTCCTGCCCTGCAGCCCAACCTCCCTATACCTGGGCTCTGTGGTCCAGGAACACCTGAGGTCCTACAGTTCCATGGATGTTGCTGGAACAGAGAGTCCTGGTTAAGGGAGGTGCAACCTGCCCAAGCAATCAAACTAGAGGGTCCCTTCTAGTGTATGAATCTATGAAGCGTCTCCAAATAATAAATACATTTACTTATCAGGCTACAGTATCAGAGAGATCAGTCCCATTGGATTATTTTGTGGCAGGAACAGAAATACTTAATTATACATTATTTCTTTTGTAAACTGCTTCATGAGGAATTGTATCACCATTCCTAGATGAATCCAGCATTTTCAAGGAGATGGAGATGGTGAAGCTGGAGATGGCAGCATGAGAGCTCAGAGATGTTCAGAGACAACAGACTTTTAGACACTGAGAGCTTGTGGATAGATAAACACAGAATTGGTCTGGGACTGAAATGGCTCTGCCACTCCCATACTGAGTGATTCTGAGCAAGTCACTTATCCTCTTTGTGGCTCAGTGTTCCCATCTGTAAAATGGGGATATTGATACTGGCCTCCTTTATAATCTCTTGAGATCTATGCATGAAAAGCACTATGGAAAAGCCAAATGTTATTCTTTTTGGTATTAGTGCCATCCAAGGAATGCAATGTGACCTTCTTCAAGTATGATTTAGATCAGCTGTTTTCAAAATGTATTGGATCGTATACCGATTTTTTAAAGAAGGTTGGGAACATCAAGTTCATGTATCACCTATGGTACATGTACCACAGTTTGGCAACCCCTGATGTAGACACTATGGGTATGTCTAGATCACATGCCTCTGCCGACAGAGGCATGTAAATTAGACATACCGACAAAGTCAATGAAGCGGGGATTTAAATATCCCCCGCTTCATTAGAATAAAAATGGCCGCCGCGTTGTACCGGCTCAGCTGTTTGTTGGAACAAAGCGGCAGTAAAGACGGGGATCAGTCGGCAAGGAAAGCCTTTGCCGACCTATCCCTTATGCCTCGTGCAACAAGGTTTACAGGATCGGTCGGCAAAGGCTTTCCTTGCCGACCGATCCCCATCTTGACTGCTGCTTTGTGCCGACAAACAGCTGAGCCGGCACAACACAGCGGCCATTTTTATTCTAATGAAGTGGGGGATAGTTAAATCCCCGCTTCACTGACTATGTTGGTATGTCTAATTTACATGTCTCTGTCGGCAAAGGCATGTAGTCTAGACATACCCTATGGGTCTAATTAATTGGCATTACATCAGTGTGAAACTGAAGTGGTGTAACAAGCCTTAACAATTATCTTGCTCGACATGTGGAATATTTTTTCTTGTACAGTCAAGTACTCAAGAGTTAGCAAATGCTAGAAGGCTTCTTTGTGAACTTTAAACATATCTGTGTGAGGCAGACCCCTAGCCTGGAAACCTTCAGCCCAAATAGTGAAAAAAAGGACAAAGTTATAGAAAAGGGCTTAAAATGGAAAATATCAGACAACCTTAATTATGGGTTGAGCTACAAGCTTTGCCTGAACTCTGGCCATTTTTTTTAAACAGTGGGGAAAGCAATTGATCCAAGACTCTGCTACCGTTATTCTCCAGGGCACAAATTCCAAGCAGATCTGGAGAGGACCACTGAGAGGCAGGATTACCCTGGCAATAGAACTACTCTCTGCTAGCTTGCCACTGGGCTACCATGATGGCCACTGCTAATACCCACAGCTCAATGAGGCCAGAGTCACTAAGGGTGAGTCTACACTGCACTGTTATTTCAAGATAACTAGCATTATTTCAAAATAACAATGCAAGAGTCTATACAGCCATTCCATTATTTTGAAATAATTTTAAAATAACAGACAGCTTATTCTGAAATCTGTAAACCTCATTCTATGAGGAATAACACCGATTCCAAAATAGCTATTTCGAAAGAAGGCATGTGTAGACGCTCCACTGCTGCTATTTCGAAATAGCCCCTCACCAGGGCCATTCTAAGTTATTCCTCCCCAGTGCCTCTTGGGGCTCTAAATTGAGATAGCACGTCTACATCATGGAAGCCTGCCTCGGACTAATTTTGAGGCTTCCCTGCAGTGTAGACGTGCTATTTTGAAATAAGCTATTTCTGAATAACTATTCCGGAATAGCTTATTTGAAAACAAGCCTGCAGTGTAGATGTACCCTTCGTGAGTCAAATCCCTCGAGGCTGACAGGTATTTAGATCATAAACCACATGCAAAGTAACAAAAGCATGGTGTGTGGCAGGGGGAGCAAAGGGTTAGGATCTGGCAATTTAGGTTCCAGCCAGGTGGCCTTGAGTTATTCACTGAACCTCTCAGTGACCCTTCAGCCATACAGACCCAGCTTCCCAGTGGTAACTGGAAGCTGGTGAGATACAACCACACTTGGTGTCCATCAATGTGGCTCCACTGTGCTTAATGGAACTAGAGCAGCAGACTATCTGACTCACTCTAATGAGCAGAGTCCTTCAGGATCTTCATAGGGAAATCTCTAACCAAAGTGCATGATACGATTATGATACAATATGTTATTGATATGAATATTTATGCTATCAGGATGGCTGTGATCCCGACTGATGCTGAAGAATGAACTAGAGACCTCCAGAGCTAAACGCCTGAATCTTTGCAGTGGAGGCGAAAGACACAGGTGTTTTTTCCTAGTAGGCGCTGTAACATACTCACATTCTCTGTAGATCAGACACCTGGTTTTGGGGAGAGGGAACACAGCAAACATACACACCAACCAGTCGATTATACAGTCACAGGCTGTGTCACTCTTCCCATAGTTTCACATAAAGCCAAATGCTTTAGGGTCACATTTCGTTATGTAACATTTGTGGGAAGAGAACTCAACTTTTCCTCCCTGTCACACTTCGTGTTTATTCATTTTTTTATCTACATGACAAAAAGGTCCCATTGGAGATACCAAAATAAAAGCCCAAGAGATTAAAGACCTCTAAGTATAAGCATTGCCAGCTCGCCAGGCCTAGGCAGGTCAAGAGCCAAATCCGTGGCCTAGCTTGCAAAGGCTTGTCCATTTGCCATTACCTTGTTCCTTCTCCCTCTGATCATTTGAATGTTAGGGTATGTCTACACTACAAAGTTAATTCGAACTAACAGCTGTTAGTTCAAATTAACTTTCATAGGCGCTACACACGCAAACCGCTAGTTTGAACTTAATTCGAACTAGCGGAGCACTTAATTTGAACTAGGTAAACCTCATTCTACGAGGACTAGCGCCTAGTTCGAATTAAGGGCTGTGTAGCCACTTAATTCGAACTAGTGGGAGGCTAGCCCTTCCCAGGTTGCCCTGGTCGCCACTCTGGGCCAAGCCAGGGAAACTCGTCAGCCCCCCCTCCCGGCCCCGGAGCCCTTAAAGGGCCACGGTCTGGCTACGGTGCCCGTGCCAGGTGCAAGCCTGCCAGCACCCAGCCAGCAGACCCTGCACCTGGCACAAGATGAGCCAGCCACCCGCTGCCACCCAGCCCTCCCTCTCTTCCCAGGACCAGGCTGGCGGCTCCCAGGAGCCTGCCCAGAGCCGCAAGAGGCGGACGCCCGCCTGGTCTAGTGCGGAGATCGCGGACCTCATCCAGGTTTGGGGGGAGGCCTCCAACGTCCACAATCTCCGGACTAGGCACAGGAAAGCGGCCGTCTAGGGCAGGATAGCTACCAGCCTGGCCACCAAAGGCCACATGCGAACCCAGGAGCAGAGTTGCATGAAAATCAAGTTGGTCCAGTGAGACCCCCAACCTTGAGCTTAGAACATAAGAACATAAGAACGGCCGTACTGGGTCAGACCAAAGGTCCATCTCGCCCAGTAGCCTGTCTGCCGACAGCGGCCAACACGAGGTATCCCGGAGGGGATGGACCAAAGACAATGGCCAAGCCATTTGTCTCGTGCCATCCATCTCCAGCCTTCCACAAACAGAGGCCAGGGACACCATTCCTACCCCCTGGCTAATAGCACTCCATGGACCCAACCTTCATGACTTTATCTAACTTCTCCTTAAACTCTGTTCTAGTTCTCACCTTCACAGACTCCTGTGGCAAGGAGTTCCACAGGTTGACTTTTTGCTTTGTGAAGAAGAACTATCTTTTATTAGTTTGAAGCCTGCTACCCATTCATTTCATTTGGTGTCTTCTAGTCCTTCTATTATGGGAACTAATGAAGAACTTTTCTTTATGCACCCTCTCCACACTACTCATGATTTTATAGACCTCTATCATATCCCCCCTCAGTCTCCTTTTTTCTAAGCTGAAAAGTCCCAGTCTCTTTAGCCTCTCTTCATATGGGACCAGTTCCAAACCCCTAATCATTTTAGTTGCCCTTTTCTGAACCCTTTCCAAGGCAAAAATATCTTTTTTGAGGTGAGGAGACCCCATCGCTACACAATACTGAAGATATGGCGTACCATAGTTTTAGACTTCCCCTCCTCCTTCTTCCCCTGGCTTCCCCCTTCGAGCTCCCTCCTCCCAGGTTTCCACCTCCCCTCTCCCACCCTCTCTCTTCCCCTCTCCCACCTCCTTTTCCCAGTCTCCCCAGAGGTTAATCCCCCCCCCCTCAGTTTTGTTAAATAAAGAGAGTTTCTATTTTTGAACACACGTGTCCTTTATTTTTTACATCAGGAAGGGGGGCTAGGGAAGGGTAAGTGGAAGGAGGTGAGGGAGGAATGGGGCACGAGCCCCCGATGGGGAGGACTGGGGTGGCTCTGCGAGCTCCTCGGGGTGGAAGCTCTCCTGCAGGGCCTCCTGGATCCTGACAGCCCCCCGAATCACCCCCCCGGATGGCAGCCTGCGGCAAGTGCTGCCGGGCTGATGGCCGAGTGCTGTGATGTGCCGAGGATGGGCACTCAGGGCACTCCAAGACAGGACTATTTTGCTGTCCCTCATTGAGGTAGACAAGCAAGCGGGGAACCCTGAGAACTGTCAGTCCAGGGTGGGGGTCAGGTCCCTTTAAGCACAGCCCTCGGCTAGCCTGAGGCAGCAGCTCCACGCTCTAAGTCCTAAGCTGATGCCCTGCTGGCACTAGTTCCGGCCAGCCTTAACTTCGGTTCAGGGTCCACTCAATGTGGACATGCTAGTTCGAATTAGCAAAACGCTAATTCGAACTAGTTTTTAGGTCTAGATGCGCTAATTCGAATTAGCTTAGTTCGAATTAACTAATTCGAATTAACTTAGTTCGAATTAACTAATTAACTAAGTTAGTTCGAATTAGTGCTGTAGTGTAGACATACCCTTAGATCTTTAGGCTAAACATAGTCATTTTACCCTGTGTCTGCATAGCACATAGCATAGTGGGGCCCTGCTCAAGGTGATGGAAAGGGGAGCTTGACCCATGAGAAGCCCTTTTCCTTATAAAGTGGGCGAAGGGGAACTTTTGAGAACTGCTGGGATTCTTCCCCGCTTCTTGACTATATTGTTGTCAAGTGCTCTCTTGGGCGTTGATTCTGTGAAGGACGTAAGCCTGTGCTTAGCTTCAGATACATGCTTAAGTACCACTGAAGTGAACAGGACTTAAATGTATGCTTTAAAGTCAAGCAACCATTTGAGTGCTCTGCTGAATCTGGGCTGTTTCCAGCTGCCATGTCTCATTGCAAAGGTGGCATTTGCTCTGTGCATACAGCTTATGAATCATTTGGGGATCTTTTGGTATAATTAGCCCAGAGTGACACAGTGTCTGTATCCACCCTCTTTACTGCAAAGAGCCAGCAACATAATGCAGGTCACAGCAATGTCTTCACACGCTAGTAACATTGTTTGCTACATTTTGAGTACCAGGGTGGATCCAGTCCAGCCCAGAAAGAATGAACTGGCATGGAAGGAATGACAGACATTAGGCATAAGTGCTTTTTATATCAAGCCTTTGGCAAGTTACTTGTTGGAAAAATCTGTTGCCCTGAATGCAATCCAAAATCTGCAAGTTGTGTTCTCAAGGCACATGGTAACTTCCGCTATCCAGGGATACACTCCTTTGTGCCATCGTGGGATATGCCAAATCATTGCCCAGATAATAGTTCATTCAGATGCCAGTCAAGGTCCCTTTCAACAACCGTCACACATTTTGGCGTGAGAGTAGTTTTGATATGATTGTTCAGGGCAGAGTGTACTTTCTCCATCAAAAATTGTGCCAACAACTTTTGAGTGAAAAGTGGGTAATTTACTACAATTTCCCCAGTTCAATGTGGTTTACAGTTAGGCGCTTCCTGATCCCTTTTGCTTCCTGTGTCGACGTGACAGAAACACATTTTTCTGCATCTATATTGGAGAACGGGAAATGAAAACAAATAAAGAAAATTAAGTTGAGATTGATAGAAAGAGAAACAGGGCTCCCTAAATATAGAAAGTATGTGTAATTAATGTATGCATAGGACAGGTTCATTAGTGATAGCGAAAGAGAGACCACAAAAGGATTGGAGTGAGACAGGTGATCAGCCTCCATATCCAGTTGATTTTTCAAAGAGAAATTAAAACATTAACTGAATGGCATATTCATTGAATAGTATTTGACCAGCTGTAGTAGGTAATATATATGAGAGCAGTCTACATACTCATATATTTGGAGGACTGAATCTTCTAATGAAAAAACATTATACTGATAAAAAAAGCCAGCAACAGCTCAATTTAACAAAAATGAGAATGTTCTTCAACCAATGTGAAGAACACATCAGTAATGAATTCCACCTGGAGGCAGGTCAGTTGATACAATATTAATAACACTACTTTGTGCATCCAAAGTATGATATCCAGTTCATAGGTTAAGAAGAGAAGTGAGTTCAACCAGGGCAAAGCACACAAATAAAACAGACTTAGATGTGGAGAAGAATAAATGAAAGACTTCAAGACACCAAGGGATGTGGTAGACTTTCTATCCCAGGAAGTTTTTTACATCAAGATGGGATGACTTTCATAAAGATACACTGTCGTTCCACCCCATTCTATCTAAGCCTGGTCTACACTACAGGGGAAAGTCGAATTAAGATATTCAAATCCAGCTACATGAATTACATGGCTGGAGTCAATGCACCTTAATTCTAGTTTCCACATGGTCTCCAGAACGCGAAGTCAACAGGAGCAAACTCTCCCTTCGGCTTCCCTTACTCCTCGCGAGGAGCAGGAGTACCAGTACTGACGGGAGTGCCCTCTGAGTTTGATTTAGCTGTCTTTACTAGACCTGCTCAATCAAACTCTGGAAGATCAATTAACATAACATAAGAACATAAGAATGGCCATACTGGGTCAGACCAAAGGTCCATCGAGCCCAGCATCCCATCTGCCGACGGTGGCCAATGCCAGGTGCCCCAGAGAAGGAGAACAGAAGACAATGATCAAGTGATTTATCTCCTGCCATCCATCTCCTGCCCTTGTTATGAAGGCTAGGGCACCATACTTTATCCCTGGCTAATAGCCATTTATGGACCTAACCTGCAAAAATTTATCAAGCTCTTTTTTAAACCCTAATAGAGTCCTGGCCTTCACAGCCTTCTCGGGCAAGGAGTTCCACAGGTTGACTGTGCGCTGTGTGAAGAAAAATTTCCTTTTATTAGTTTTGAACCTACTACCCATCAATTTCATTTGGTGTCCCCTAGTTCTTGTATTATGGGAAAAGGTAAATAATTTTTCTATAATCACTTTCTCCACACCATTCATGATTTTATATACCTCTATCATATCGCCCCTCAATCGCCTTTTTTCCAAACTGAAAAGTTCCAGTCTCTCTAGCCTCTCCCCATATGGGACCCTTTCCAAGCCCCTAACAGCATTGATCTTCCCCATAGTAAAGACATGGCCTAAAGTACTCATATGCCTTTCTAGAAAAGTATCTGAACTCCTCACAATATTTACTTTATTAAACCCATAACACCCCTTGGAGGTAGGGTGATGGTTCTACCCCATTTTATAGACTGGGAACTGAGGCCAAATGGCTTGCTTATGGTCAATTAGGGATGCTATGGAGGTGCATAGACCTTAATATAAACTTGTGAAGTTTGAGTCCAGCAGGAATAATTGAGTGAAATTTTCTGGTCCTGTGTGCCACAGATGGTCAGATACGATGTTTTAATTTCCCTTTTGGCCTTGATATCCATAGGAATTAATCTCTGAAAACATAGTAAAGGCTAGCCCTGTATATATTTACTCATTTGTGTAGACCTTACTCGCTTGAGTAATCCCATCAGCTTCAAAAGCGCTATCATGTGACTAAGACCTATTCCTGTCAAGGAAGATTTGCTAAATCTGACTTGTTGTGCATATTCTTGTTTCCTATGTTTTCTCAGCAGTAAGTCCTGATCTCTCTGGCATCTCTTTGGGAAACAGAAATCATTATGAGACACAGTATGGAGGAAAAGTGCTTAACGGGGCACACTGCAGCAAACCATATCGATCCATCGTCTCTTCCTTGTAAGAATGACTGAATGCTCCAATAACAGAATTTTCATTTTGTAGTTTGAGCATATTTTTTTAAATTTTCCACTTTTCTAAAGATGCCACCCTATATAAAAGGAAACCTGGAGAAGAAAACCCACTGTGACCTAAGGCAGGTACAAACGTTAGTGAGCTGAACCCCCCATCCTTTTCCATTTTGTACTGGCCTTGGACCTAATCAGTAAAGATTTCTATTGAAATTTCTGATCCCTGGGCTCTTGCAACTGAGAGCAGAAACTCTATATTTGGAAGGAAAGAAAAGAGCAAGACTAATCACTCAAACCCTAGTCATTTCAAAAGAATTTATCTGTGTTTGAAGCCACTTAGGATTTCATGCAGTTGGAAGCAGTCCTGACAGAGAAGGATTTATGGGCCGAATGTACGTGAAGAAGTCAGCGGTTCATTGTGAATTCAATGTACCATTATCTATTTTAGACACCTACGTGACTCCCATCATTATAGTATCTAGCACCTCAGTCTTTTAACACCCACCAACACCCCTGGTGCAGGGACATGCAGTTACCCCCATTTCACAGATTGGGCACAAAGACCCTGAATGACTAGCTCACTAAAGTCCTTGGCAGAGCCAGAGTTTGAAACTGGGCCTTCCATATCCCGGGTTAGAGTATAAAACAACTGATCATGTTTCCTCTTTCACTGCACCTCATCTCTTTACTACTCTTCCATCCTAAGCATCTTATAGCCGACATAAAAACATTATAAAAATCAATTGGCGCAATATCCACAAAGAGAATCTCCTCTCAAACCTGCATGATCAAGTCCTCTTCCTTTCCATCTCCACCTATTCATATTCCAATCAACGGCATCTTCCTTTAAAAGATAGGGAACAGAGGGAGAGATTGTAGCACGCCTTGAATATCGATCCCCCTCCTTGAATAAAAATAAGGGGATCCCCATTACAAAGGGAATACAGATTAGGGCTGAATTGTCTTACTTCGCTGTGACCCAATAGATTTCCACACTCTGCGCAAGTCCCATCCACATTTGCTTGGGCCTGCTCTTTGCCCCTCCAGCCTACCCACTCCCACCTGAGCAGGTTTCAACAACCAAAAAGTGCCCATGAGGGGTCAATACAGATGATAGAAGCTGAGCTACATTCCATATAGCATGCAAAGAGCTACTGAACCTGCCAGGATCCAAATAATTGAGGACTTGTCTACACTACAGAGAAGATTGACCCTCCAGAGACTGATCTTCTAGTGTTCAACTTAGCGGGTCTAGCATAGACTCCCAAATTGAACAGTGAGGGCAGCCCCTGCCTGCGTCCTGAACTCCTCATTCTGTGAGCAGTAAGGGAAGCCAACGGATTGTGTGTTCCCTTCGGCCTCCCATGCTGTAGACACTGAGGCTATGTCTAAACTTCAGAGTTTTGTCAGAAAAACGGCCAGTTTTCTGACAAAACTTGAGTTACGTCCACACTGCAAGCGCATTCTTTCGACAGAGGGCTTTTTGCACAATTGGTAATCCTCATCCTATGAGGAAGAAGCCTTTTTGAGAAAGGGCTCTTTCGCAAAAAGGCGTGTGTGGACACGGAAGAGGGATTTTTTTTCAGAAGATGTAAGAAGAGTAAAAAGCACAGGTGCCCTGGTGGCCATTCTGTCCATAGCAATCACTGCTTACGTGAGAGATAGCGTCTAGGGAGTCTGGATACTATTTTTTTTTTTTTTTTTTTTTTTTTTTTCGAAAAAGTGCATCACTTTTTTGATGCACTTTTGCAGTGTGTGTAGCCAGACAGGAACCCCCCCCCCCCCTTGCAACATCCATCTTGCTTGCCCATCTGAGGTGCCTGGAGCATACAGGGCACACACAGAGCAGTAAAATCAGCATAGTCTTTGAAGCCTTGACAGGAGGCCTGGATATGCTAGCTCACAGTGACCCTGGACAACTGTAAGCATAGATATGAGGGTGATCGATCTAATTGCTGACCTCGAGGCTGCGAGAACTGCCTTGGCTGGCACCTATGTTGATACGAACACACACTGTCCGCGGGGGGGAGGAATCTCCCGCCCAGTAAAGAATGTCCAGTACTCACAATTTAGTTATCTCTCTTGCAAGTGTAAATTAAGTTGAAATTCCCTTGTAAGAACTGGCGTCACAAAGACGGACCAACACAATTTGGCATCTTAGATAAGAAAGAGGATACGGGCCCCTATGGGTATAAAGATGGGTCCAGCAGCACACTCACTCTGAGAGTCAAGCTACCATCTATCTGCTGGTTGGGTTAGGTGATTGGCCTCCCAAGGTTCCATGGGGACGCCCACCTCGTATTCGTCTTTCCTAGGAATTGAGGGACCGGCCCTGGCCTGATACGCTGGAGTCGAGAGGCACAGAAGGGGGTAAAAATTGTACCTGGATGTGTCCTTTGTCTTAAGTGTACACGTAGACTTGGAGCTCTTTAAAGATTAAGCTGTCACTTGATACCATTATTTCTATTTTCTATCTTTATTTTCTTTGTAAACATTTTTAAGATCTATATTTGCTAGCAGTTAAGAAATAGAGCAATAGCCATTGTAACTATATGATTTATAAGCTTCTTTAATAAACCTGTAACTGTTCAAGCTTTAACCTGACTCCTTCAGTTGCTGTAACAGAACCAAGCACAATTTAAAAGAACTCCAGCCGGTGAGAGGGCAGACACAGTGAGGGAGAGCTGGGCATTTGAGTCCTGTCGCCTCCACGGGACAGACCCTTTGGGGCATCCGTCAGCCTTCCCTAGGCTGCCCTCTGCGAAGGGACCCCGGTCCTAGCAGCTAAAGACACGGATGTAAAAGCTCTCCCTGCAAACCCTCGGGGCGCCCGTCAGCCTCCAATAGGCTGCCCGCTGCGAAGGGACCCCGGTCCTAGCAGTTGAAGACTCGGGTGTATAACACACACAGACCACATGCACTACCGTGGCCATCGGCTGACAGTGTGCATGCTCTCTTTTGCAAGAAGTTTTTTTCAGAAGATCTTTTCCAAAAAAGGCTTCTTGCTCAAGAAGCCTGTAGTCTAGACATAGCCTGAGGCAGCTTGGCTTAAGGTAAGTCATATCCAGATATGCATTTTGTGTAGCTGGATGGTGTACCTAAAGCAAACCTGCCTGGTCTAGTGTAGACCAGGCCTTATGGTACTCTCTCCCCCTGTCTTAAGTAGTTTTAAGTTTAGTGTCAACAAATAACCCACCAATGTCAGGAATGAATAAAAAAGGAATGCCTTATTATAAACCAATAGGGAAATGACTCAGGTATTTGTATTACGTCTGCATTTCCCTTTTTGTGACTTTTGTATAAATTACCAGGGAAGGTAATCTGATACCTTGCTGGGAGAAGAAATTGGTGTTCAAAAGCCTACGTTTTGCATTGTGGAACTTTGTTGCAGTGCAGTGGACGATGTGGTTGCAAAAGCAGCTGTAAGGAAATATTTGCAGCATGTTGCTCGGCTGAATCACACCATCACATTCTTGTTAGAATTGCAATTCCTGTGGGGAGGGTTTTCTACTAAATAGACAACATCACTTTTATTCTTTGGATTCATGATTTTTCCTATAGAGGAATGCGGGGGGGGGGGGGTTTGTAAAGAGAAATGTGGGCTTCTGCAATATGCTGGAAGAAACTCCTATGCTTATTTCACTTTTCATTTCACTCCATAAATGTGAATAAATATGCTGTGAAACTGAACAAATGGCCATTTTTTGGCCAAAGCCCAATTAGTTTGGAAAAACCTCCTATCCCTCTGCCGAGTTTATGTGGGGTCAGAGGTGGTACTAGATTAGTTTGGTTTAGTGAACATGAAAAAAAATACACACACACATTTTTGTGTCCAATTTATTTTATATTCTGCCATTATCAGAACAGAAAAAGTCATAATTTAAATACTTGAGTATTTCCCAATGGCTAAATTTGTGTAAAGAACCTCAACATATAAGCAAATTTGTTTAGCCAGAAAATTTCTGTGTTTCTCTTTTTCCCATTCAGAACAGCAGAAAACAGCTTTATTTCAATTCTTAGCTTGTATGGAACTCCTTTTATATGCAAGACTTTGCAGTGTTGGATAATGCAGTTGTGGGGCCAGTTTCTGTTTCAATCTGGAGTTTCGGTGTCAATCTGGAGTTACTCCACTGCACTCTCATTTCCACTGATGTAAATCCAGATTAACCACAGAAGCACTTTCATCTAGCTATAGTTCTACGCTATTTTCCTGCGGGTAGGAGAACAGAGACACCAAACCAACAATGAAGAACAATGACAAAAAAGAATATGTCATAATTTTGAAAAAGATTGATTCTAGATAATGGCTATATTTGGGAGGAATTTTTATCTTTTATTTTTCCTGGAATATTTGTGTACTTGCCACGGTGTTGGTTAGCTCCTATTCTGTCTCTTCTTTTCAGAATCTTAACTGTCCACATCACCTTTGGATCTGAACAACTGTGTATTGGAGGAAGGGACAGTTCATAATTCATAGAGACCCTGAATCAGGAAAGCATCTCCATTCACATAAGCACTTAACCAAGAGGATTTACATTTAAGCACATTCTTAAATACTTTTCCTGACTTGGAGCCACACCAGGGCAACTCAACGTATAGCACTTGACGCACTTCCATATTTAAACGATGCAGAGAAGGATGATATGGATGGACTATACTATGCATATATATTAAAAAATTAGAACCTGTTTGAATTCCTCTTGATAGGAAAGCTTGTGGTGAAAGTGAAAGTGAGATTAGAGATATTCTCTTTATTTATTTTCTCAAAAATGTGAGGGAAATAATTTCAAGGAATCATAAAAGTTAGAAATGGAAAAGACCTTTTAGGTCAGCTAGCCCATCCCTCTGCTAATGCAGGATAGAGGGATACTACCTGACTAGAATATTTGTTAGCATTTTAAAATGGTTCTACTGAGTTCAGAGTTTATGAATGGTAGTGGGCACATTGGAAGTTATGTAGTTAAAAGCGGAAATGGCAATAACATGACATTATTTAGGAACTCCCCCTGAAATCTATGAAGAGCTCTGCTTACACAGTAATGCTATGACATGGCCCCAAAATGCAGTATCTTACGGCTCCATCCAAAACCCCACTGAAGTCCATGAAAAGGCTCACCAGTGACATCACTGGGGTTAGGAATAGGCCCCTCAGCTTCAATTTATAGGTGAAAACTAGTTAATAATGTGAACAATGTGTTGTAAATAATTACAGCTATTCCTGAGGGCCAGACCCAACTAACATAACTCAGCAGATCTTTTTCCAATGGAATTGGGTCAATCTCAAAATTACTAGTAAATCCTTCACTGAAATGCACCAGCTCTTTTCTTCTTATAACAAACCCTTTGGATTTGAAGTGGGCAACTGAATGTCTTGAAAATATACAGTAATTGTATGTGCCACAAATTCTGCTCTCGGTTACACCAGCGAAAACTCAGATTTGTTCCTCTTGCACCAAATGGATTTACTCCAGATTTACTCAGAAGTAGATGAGTACAGAATTTGGTCCTCTCAGTACTTGGAAAAGAAGAAGTTCTTGATCCTCTAAAGTCAAATTAGAACGTATCAATTCTCACTGTTCTTAAAAACGTTCTCCATTTTCTTAGCAGTTCCAAGAGCATCAGCATGAAATCCAACATCTTTGAACCTTCCAAATCTTGTTGGTAATGTCTACACTATGCAGAAGCTCGACGGGGTTCGAATTATCGGGTCTAGTAAAGACCTGCTAATTCGAACTGAGAGGGAGCTCTTGTTGGTGCCGATACTCCTGCTTCTCATGAGGTGTAAAGGAAGTCAATGGGAGCATTTTCTCTCATTAACTTACTGCTGTGTGGATGGCAAGAAAATGTGATTTAAGAGATGTTGACTCCAGCTATGTAATTAACGTAGCCGGAGTTGTGTATCTTAAGTCGACCTCCCCTTTTAGACCAGGATTTACTCTGTTTAACAGATTCCAACAATATAGTATGAGGAATAATATGTAAGTGTAAATGAAAAGTATGTAACTTCTTGTCTTTAGGAGTATCTTCTGCTGGGATGCTTCAATTCAAAGAACACTTGCTTTATACAAACCTTGAATTGAAAGTATACAAGAACTCCAACTAAATTCACAAAGTTCAAGCCCAGGAGGGACTACTGTGATCATCTAGTTTCGCCTCTTGCATAATGCAGGCCACAGAACTTTCCCCAAATAATTCCTAGCATGGATCCCATGACTGGGATTTAAGCCAGACAAACTCAGACAGGAAATAAGGTATTTTTTTTTAACAGTGAGAGTAATTAACCATTTGAACAAATTACCAAGGGTCATGGTAGATCTTTTTTCATTGATACTTTTAAAGCCAATATTGGAAGTTTTTCTAAAATATCTGCTGTAGGAACTATTTGGGGGGATTTTCTATGGCTTGGGTTATAAAAGAGGGGAGCTCAGATGATCATAATACCCCTTCTGGCTTTGGAAGTTATGAATCTGTGAACTAGCAGCAAGCTGAGGTATAAATCTGCTCCACATTAACCTTCTGCAAACTACGGCTATGTCTACACTCATGGCTTCTTGCGCAAGAATGGCCGTTCTTGCGCAAAAATCTGCAGAGCGTCCACACTGCCCGCCCGCTCTTGTGCAAGGAAATTTACAGTACGGCGTGGTAAGAGAGGGCTTCTTGCGCAAGAGCTACACTCTGTTTTAATAGGTGTAAGCCCTCTTGCGCAGGAGCTCTTGCGCAAGAGGGCAGTGTGGACACTCAGCAGGGATTTCTTGCACAAGAAAGCCCTATGGCTAAAATGTCCATCAGAGCTTTCTTGCGCAAGAGAGCAGCCACACTGCCATGGGCACTCTTGCACAAAAGCACAGCTCGCACATGGCAGTGTGGACGTTCTCTTGCGCAAGACTTCTTGCACAAGAACCATTGTGGAAGATGTTCTTGCGCAAGAACATCTTGCGCAAGGGTTCTTGTGCAAGAACTCTTGCTCAAGAACACATCCACATTTCCATGTGCTTTTGCGCAGTGTCCAGGGCAGTGTGGACACTCTCTTGTGCAAGAAAGCTCTGATGGCTATTTTAGCCATAGGGCATTCTTGCGCAAGAAACCCCTGCCACTCGTCCACACAGCCACACAAGACAGCTTACACTTGTTAGAAAAGAGCGTAGCTCTTGTGCAAGAAGCCCTCTCTTACCATGCTTTACTGTAAATATTCTTGCACAAGAGTGGGTGGGCAGTGTGGACGCTCTGCGGAAGTACGGCCGTACTTGTGCAAGAACCCGCCCGTGTAGACATAGTCTTTGTGTCTGTGAGGAACCTGCTGCTGCATACTGAAAGCTTCCAAGTGCATTTTAATCAACTCCCATTCTGAAGCAGGAGTAGCACAAAGCTCACTACAGAACTTAAAAACAAGACTGCCCTTCCTTCAAATTATATAATTAACTAGGTAAGTGAGTGGACCTTTTAGACACCTGGGTGGAGCTCACGGGTGCAGCTTTATTAAGGTAAAAAAGTCAGACAACACTTTCATGAGTGCCTAAGTGACTTGGGAGCCGAGTTCACATTTTCTAAAGAGATATAAACCCAGGTTTTTAAGACTAGGCAATTGCTCAATTCAGCATCACAACTAAGAACCTAAGCCTTATTTTCAAAAGTAAGTTTGACACTTGGGCTCTGACCCTTAAAGGCATTTAGGCACTTAAATTCTATTGCTTTCAATGAAAATTAGACGCTTGTACATATTTGAGACTGGACTCTAGGGGTCTAAATTTGATGAGACTTAGGTTCTTAAGTGTTTATGTCTCTTTTGTAATTGGGGCTTAGGCTCCTAAATCCCATGTGAAAATTTTACCTCATTGTTATAAAACTAAAAGTACATTTTTGACCTATTTGATCTTCTCCTAAGAGGATTAGAAATTAATTTCTACTCCTGAGCAAAAAAATGCTCCTTCTCTTCCATCCCTTCAGCATTACCTGCCTGACTGGATGAGACTAGAATTTGGTTCTGTCGTTTTAAATCGCCTTTGGTTCCTGCATATAACTCTTCTCCTGGGTTTTAGTGCCATATTGCAATGTTAAAGTGTAAAACTCTGCATCTGCTGAGGCAGTTGGCTGGAAAAGCAAGTATGTCAAAGGTACTCCCTAGCTGCCATCACACATATGGATTTTCTGTGTTCAGCTCTGCCATCTGGTAGCTAGATTCACTCCTCATTGAATAAGGGCTATCTACCATATCATTCCTCTTTCAATATGCTAACCCATTTCATAGCTTTGCTTTCTAAAATTCTGTGTGTGTGTGTGTGTGTGTGTGGAGAGAGAGAGAGAGAGAGAGAGAGAGAGAGAAAATGCTCCAGTTATTAAAATATATAGATAAAACATATTGTAGCTGAACACACACACTAAATCCAGTGGAAGGGTAATTAAAAATTCAACTTGCAAAGACAATGCTAGAAATTTCATAATTAGTACAGCTGTAGATTAGAAATTGGAAATATACAAAATAATCTACAGACAGACACCAGTGTGATCTGAGGAGGAACTCTGAAGAGTATAATGAGAATATGAGTTAATTTCCCTGTCTGTCCATTTCCCCTATTTGTGACAATCTTTTTCAGGGGATTAGATTCATCTGACATTTTTTCACCATTACTATTTTTGTCATAAGAATGAGGTGGGGAATTTTATGGCCTCCTGCTAACATGGCTCTAATAGCGCTGATTTGATTTTTTTTCAATGTTTAAATGATTTGGCCAGCTCATCTCTCCGGCCCTTCCGCCAATCCACTCCAAACCGCACTCTGGCTCATGCCGATTCTCAGGATGAATCACAGCATAAAGGGCAGCCAATGAAACTACATATTACTGGAGAGATTTAAACCTTGGAGCCAGCCACCATAACAATAATGATCCAGTTTTCCAGAAAAATTTGGAGTCAAAGATCTGACCACTCCTGTATTCTTTGCTATCCACACCTTTTTAAAGAAGATTCTCCTATTGAACATGAACAAGTGCTGGTGAGACAGGCAAAGAGCAAACTGAGTGCATATGAAATTGCTGAATCGTCCTTGTAATTACAGAAGATTCTTGAATACAGGTTTTCTCACTCCTGTTACTTTCTGCCCCAAAGGTTTTGTCTATCCTATAGCTGGTTGGATTTTTTTTCTCCTGTGGAAAACCTCGAATTTTGTGAGAAAACTGCTGTTTTTTTCTGAACACTTTTGGATTAAAATAATAAAAAAACCCAGAAATGTTGCTGCAGCACCTCATGAAAATAGTATTTTAAGTGCTTCACACTCCCATTTCCCTGTTTAGACCAGGGTTCCTTGGCTGACTATATCATGAACCACCCTTCTTGAGTCACCATGGGGTATTATGGGAAATGTAATCCTGCTGGAGAACTTGACTCAGAGAGGAGAGCCAGGCATGAGTCACTTGAACTACAACTCCCATAAGGCACCATTTCATAATTAAGTTTGCTTTGGTTTGCCTAGTTTGGTTTGGTTTGGGGTGCTTAATTTTCTGATGAAAACATCTGTAGAAAGCAATCATTGTTGGAGAAAAAATTTCATGTAGTCAAAAATCCACTTTTCCACTGAAAAATAGTGTTGATGAAAAATGCTCCTGCAGTCCAAAGTAATTAGGACCGTGTTACATCAGTGCTACATCATTGTCATGTTAGCACAGAATCAAAAGTTGTGAAATGCGTCTCTGACCTTTCGCTGGGGTAACGACTTTTTCTTTAGTCTTTCCAATGGCCCCAAAAGTTTTTAGAAAACTTTAAATATTGATTTAAAAAACTGAAAGAAAGCCTCTGATTTCCCCTTTCTGTCTATCCTGATAACACAGAACTTCTTAGCATGGTATTTAGATATTTATTCCATCAGTCCTATGACAGGATATAACAACCTTGTACACGTATTGCAAAGACAGGAAATAATTTGGGATAACTAGGAGTTATGAGAAAAATTTAGGCAATATGTTGGGGGGAGAATTCTCAACAAGGAACTATACCACACTTTGGCATACCATTATCTGACCTATTTAAAATAGGGTGGGTCAAGTTCCTGGAGATTATAATCCAGGGAACAATCGTGTATTGGTGAGACACAGATGGATGCAGTGGACTTCTAGGACTTTTCATTCTTTTTTTTTAAACCTGAAGAAATATCTCTCTCCCACAAATCCACCCATATTCCTTAGCACTTTGTCCTATCTCTTACATTACAAGCATGGTTCATCATTGATTTCCCTATCTGAATTTATTCACCTCCTAGTAACTGCATCTCTATAGGATGAAGCAAAACTGCTGGACCTTGAAATGGTTCTAGAGTACGAAGATGACATCGTAGTAAATCCCCTTTTGAAGTAAAGCCTAATCAAATATTACAAGTGGTTGTGTACCAAACCATCCTCCCAAGAGTGTTTGTATTATAAATGTGTTTTTTCAAGGCTGTGTTCACATTATAATCAGCCAGACAAGTTCACCTCTGGTGTGACTCCTTCCAAAGTCAAGAAAGTTCCGTCAGGGATTATCTGGATCTAGTGCATTTATTATAAAGCAGTTTAATATATCTAGGATAGCTTCCTTTTTTAAACTATTTGTGATTGTGAAAGTGTTCCAAACAGAAGCATGTGTATATTTGTAATGACAGCTGCAATTTTATGTTGAATTTTTTTCTCACTTGTTTCACTGCATCTTGAAAGTGGACCAATTCAGCAGACAAATCTCTGAATATTTTCTTTGGAAAGAAGTCCCTTCACACAATGCAACCAAAAGTGTCTCATTGTCTCTCCCCTGTAGGCAGGCCTTTTGTCTGGTTTTAAATTGTCTTGCTTTTGTTTTGTTTGTCCGCCATCTAGTACTAACACAAAACCAGACTTGGTGTTGTCCAAGGGATCAGAAGGGGGACACAACTATGTAGAGCACAATGTTCCTCCCCTGCCAGCGTGACCTTGCACCTCCCACATGGTGAGATCATGCTGTTAAGGGTGGGGTGGGATGTTCTTCAAATTGGTGCTACCAGTGCGGCATGACCTCACACAAAGTGTGTGCACAAAGTCACACTGGCGGGAAGAGGGTGGAGCCCACCGCGGTGGGGTTGCACTGTTCCTGGAAGTAACAAACTGTTTGATATTTCAGGCACCCTGCCCCAAACAGTCCACAACCATCTCTTGTCTCTCGTCTTACACTTAGGCTCTTTCTACATAAGCATTTTTGTAGTTATAACGTTTGTCACTCGGGGTGTGCGAAAACATCCCCATGAGTGATACAGATGGATACATCAATGTGTGGACACTTTTACACTGGCAAGAGATACTCCTTCCCCAACATAGTTACCACCACTTGTTGTTGTTAAGGTGGTTTTTTGGGGGGAGGGGGAAGAATAAACATATTGACAGAAGTGTTATCTCTTGCCAGTATGGAGCAGCTACCCGGGAGACCTTATAGCAGTGCAGCTGCATCAGGACAGCTGTGCCTTTGCAAGCACACTAGAGTAGATGCCTTATAGTGAAAGTTCTATGAGTCAGGAGAGCATCTTTTTTGTTAAGTGGTAATATAGCACATAGCATAGCGGGGTCTTGGTCTATTGACTATGGCTTCTAGGTGTAATAATAATAATAACAAGAAGAAGAATCCCACGTTGTTTTTTAATTATATTATTATTATTATTATTATTATCATTCACTGCTGAACAAAGGCAGACACGTGAGCAAAAATTTGACCTCAGAAGCTGATGGTGACAAATTGAAATGGTGCATGTTTCTAGCGTGAAAAGGCCATTGAGTTTCCCAGAAAAGGGAGGTGAAAGGGAATAGGGAGGAAAAAATTGATTAATGTAAAATGGCAAAGAACCTCTTCATGTGACATTTTTCAGAGGAACCTTTCACCAGGTGCTGTTCTGAGCAGTGGTGAAGTGCAAAACCCAGTTCCACCGCATTAGTGGAACATGAAAAACCCCAGAAGTTTGGAGTGTTCTCACCAGGGAGAAGCCCTTCCTAGAGTCCGATGTGAATTTGGAGCTTGGTGTGTATTTGGATCAGGGCCAGCCCACAACATTTTGGCACCTGAGGCGGGGAGCTCAAATGACGCCCCCATGCCGCCTTGCTTGGGCCAAAACTTTGAAAGGTCTCTTGTGCCCTCCTTCCTCCAGCACAGCACTCCACCATCTCCATGCATCTAGAGCAGAAAGAATACATATGCACGAGCAGCAGACACAATTTTCTACACTCTGGGTCCTAGTGGGGCCCCCCACAGTCTGGCACCTGAGATGGCTGCCTCAGTTCACCTCATAGTAGGGCCTGCCCTGGTTTGGATTTTTCACTCCACTCTGAGATTCAGGAAAGATCTTGCGGGGGATATTGGATCTAGAAAGATTGAGGTATAGTTCAAATATGCACTTTGAATAACCTCAGATAAGTACTATACAGGCAGAGGCAGTTTCTGAGTTAACCACATCTCCAACGAATTTGAGGTGAAACTTTACATGAGAACTAGAAATAAATGAGAAACCAGTGCAGATGATGTAGTATGAACACAATATATTCACTCTGTGAAATTCGTCTTAAAACCAGACAGCCACATTCTGCACCAGCTTACAGGGTAAAGGGTCGATGATGTAGCTCAACACCAAGCACATGTTTGAGGTAGTCAAATAATGAGGTGACAAAGGCATGGTATGTCTACACTGCACACTTATTTCAAAATAAGCTATTCTGGAATAGTTATTCCAAAATAGCACGTCTACACTGCAGGGAAGACTCAAAATTAGTCCAAAGCAGGCTTCCCTAATGTAGATGTGCTATCTTGATTTAGAGTCCCAGGAAGCACTGGGAAGGAATACTTTAGAATGGTCCTGATGAGGGGCTATTTTGAAATAGCTATTTCAAAATAAGGTATGTGTAGATGCTCCACTGCTGCTATTTCAGCCTGGGCATTATTCCTCAAAGAATGAGGTTTATAGATTTCAGAATAAGCCCTCTGTTATTTTGAAGTTATTTCGAAATAACGGAATGCCTGTGTAGATGCTTGCATTGTGATTTTGAAATAATGATAGTTATCTCAAAATAATGGTGCACTGTAGACGCACCCATGAGAAACTGTGGCAAGCTCCCGCCTGAAAGGGGATGTCACAATCTCCTGATCTGTAAATGACCAACAGCAATCCTGGCCACTAATGATCTGCAGAAGCAGCTGGGTATCCAATAGAATCTACCAGGTTACAAAACTGAGCCACAAGCACGAGGCATCAGTCCCACAACTGAGGAAGCAGGTTCTGACTACAACATTGCTACTAATGGTGAAAGGGAGGATGATTCAGGGGTCAGGTCCCTTGCCTAAGGCTAAAGAGACATAACTTCACATCTTTGCTTTGCTACAGACTTTCCCTGTGACCACCTTGAAATAGTCTCTGAGGCTCGCTGTACCTCAGTTCCCATCTATAAAATGGGGAAAATAGCATTACCCTTCTAAGGAGAGGTGTTGTGAGGATGAATCCAACAGCTGCTGTGACATGCCATGGTGCTTCAATCAGTGGGGCATATAGGACAAATTTCTTCATGCCTTCCTCGAAGGGCTTGCAAGACAGTATTCACCTGGGCACGCCAATTGCCTAGCTCCTATGAAATAGAAAGGAAAAGCTGAATGACATGTTGGAGACACCATATCCAGCTCAGCCTGGGTAGCTCAATAACATTTCACACATGATAAACCAGAGGTTTGACAAGGAAGAGCTTTACAACACTTGTATCAAGGGGAAAAAATAACAGAGCATTAAATAAGACCTTGTAAAGATTTGCAACACCTCAGGCAGTATTGAATGCAGCTCATGGACCTAAAAGAATCAACATGGAGACTTGTTTGAATCCAACAAAACCAGAAAATTCTCATAGTTTTCCACATCTCTGTGAGGTAGGTCAGTGTTACAGCTCCTTTACAGGAACATAGACTAAGGGCATGTCTTCACTCGCCATGCTGAAAATCGACATTCTGGCATTTGATTTAGCGGGTCTAGTATAGACCCGTAAATTGAACACAGAGGGCAGCTCCAATGAGCGCCTGTATGCCTTGCAGTCCCAAGGAGTAAGGGAAGCTGAGTGGAGTATTTGCTCCCATCTGCCTCCCACTGTGTGGATGCTGCCATGTTTGGCTTAAGGTAAACTAACTCCAGCTACATAGAATATAGAACTGTGTAGCTCAAGATGACCTCCCAGGTCTAGCGTAGACTTGGCCTAAGACATAGAGATGTTAACTGTAAGAGGGTAAGTAAACTTCTAAAAAACAGAGTCATGTAGTCTCAAAGGCAGGAACAGGAATGCTGGTAATGCCTTCCCAGTTCTAACTGCCGGGAACAACGTAAGTATTTAATGTACTATCAGCATGCTTTGATTGTACCCAACATCTGATCTCATAAGTTACACTCCATCTGTACTCTGCCTCCCTGTGTTTAGTTAGAACAGAGGGCAAGTGGACATCCAACAGGTGTTGAGGTGTTCTGTTGAACATATTTATCAGTAATACTGTAGATTATTAGTAGAAAGAGTGTCTTTCACGAGTGAGCATTTGCATTCATTTGCACTGCTAGTCAGACAGAGCCTGCGGTCAAACAGCCAGAACGACATCACAAAGAGGAGATTTAAAAGTGGCCAGTTCCACTCTGAGCATGTGCAGGGTATCAAGGACTTCCTTCCGAGGCGAGAAGGGCATTGCCAGGAGTGAATCATCCTATACACTTCTCCAGGACTATTAGTCCTGTCATTGCAATGTGAACGTCAGAGCACAGATTTTATATGCAGAGCACTGTCATAAATAAATCACAGGGAAATGTAATGAGAAAATATGTGGTGAGAAGTAAAGCAAACCTCTGTAAGGAACATCAACGGCATTTTCTAATTCAATTCAAGTGAAGGACTGTGTAAGGAAAACCAATGATTTGCATGTTGTGTATTATGGAGCTGAGAGAATTGGGTACATTTATTGCAAGGCGATATATTGATGAAGTGTAGATGACATCATCGAGATTTCAGATGAATAAATAAATCCTAGGTTTCTCTGAGCACTGAAGTCAATAGCATATGCTGGTGCTCAATCCCTCTAGGGATCTGGCTCTAAATAAACACGATGGGAAAAAAAATGTGTACTGGGAGAACACTCTCCTGGATTACAGGGTTAAAAGGAGGGGTGTTTGGGGGATTTATGCCCTGAACAAGAACTCAGGAGATCTGGGTTCAATTTCTGGCTCTAACACCGTCTTCCTGAGTGATTTGGGGCAAGCCACTGGGGCAAGCTTTTCAAAATCTCTGCAATCAACAGGCAGGTTTCCAAAAGAGCTCAGCTCCCATCTAAGCACTAACCCCATCTAAACACCGACAGAGGGGCTAGATTCTCAGAAGCATTCACTATATGGAGTGCCTGGAGCATGTCTACATGCCACTGTGATATAAAGAAATAACGAACTAACTAATTAAATAAATGTTTTTCCAGAGACTCGCCTGCTTAAAAAAAAAAAAGAAAAAAGAAGCTTGATTTATTGTAAAGCTTTTTACTGTCAAGACCTAAAGACAAATTGGCACCTGATGATGATAGTCATTCAGTTCTGAAACACCAGCCATATTGCCTTGATTAAAACCAGATGTACTACAAGGGCATCCAGGTCATTATAGCATGAACAATATCACAGGCATCCTCTAGCAATCCGTGTCCTCTGACACAAAGTACACTGCAACCTTTCTCCCTCAGCCAAAGCAACAACACTCCATGAGTTCTCCTGACATCACATGCTATAAATACTTCTACTTGTCCCCATCTTTAAAATTCAGGATAAGGAAAAAGCATATGTCATTAATGACACTAGCTGGTATTTTCAATTGCTGCTTTCATTGTGTACATTTTATTATGATGCTTTACCAAAGCATTACATTTAGTTTCAGCTTTTTGATATATTCAGTTTTCAGTTCTGACCTGCATATGAACTTTGACATGGAAGTTCTGAAATTATCATCCAACATGAAATATGAAATAGAAGTAAACCCATTTTACAGATGAGTAAAAATGAGGCTTAAAGAGTGACTTGTCCAAATTCACAAAGCCAATGGGTAGAAAAATTGAAAACAGAACCCACGGGTCCCAAAATCTCTACTTGATAATGGGAGGAATATGTAAGAGAAGAAATAAACATGAAAGAAGTCCCATGAGATGCCAAATTCTGATTCAGCTACTCAATTCTAATTTGAGGGGCTATGTCTACACTGCAAGGTTGTTGCGCAAAAACAGCTGTTTTTGTGCAAAAACCCGTGGAGCGTCCACACCTCAAATGCGCTTTTGCGCAAGGAAATCAAGAGTAAAATGGCAGAACAGAGGCCTTTTTCTGCTGTAGGTAAACCTTTTATGAGGCATAACTCCCTTTTGTGCTACAGCTATTGTGCAAAAAAGGCAAGTGTGGATGCTCCAGAGGGGTTTCTTGCACAAGAAACCACTACGGAAAAAAGCACAGGTGCTCTGACGGCCATTCTGTGAATGGCCATCACAGCTTTCTTGTGCAAGAGCGTCCATGCAGTGTCCATGCGGTGTGGACGCTCTCTTGCGCAAAAGTACATGGCTTTTGCGGTGTGCTTTGAGGTATGGACGTGCTCTTGCACAAGATGTTTTTGCGCAAAAACTCTTGCACAAAAGGCTTCTTGCACAAGAAGCATGTAGTGCAGACGTAGCCAAATTAGCAAAATATTATGAGTGGCATATTGAGGGTTTTATGTCTGTTTTTACAGTCTTCTAGTTCAGCATCTATATTTCCATATGCACACACTTTGATATTTCTTAGGGCCATAAAACAAACTTAGTAGAAGACCTGTGCAGAAAAGAAAAGGAACAACAAAAAAAGCATCTGTAAGTTAGAATAGGGAAATGAGCTCAGAGCCTGAAAAGCCTAAGGACATTTTTTTCTCCAAACTGCCAAATGCAGAAATAATTTTTAGGTGTGGAACTTGGTGAGTGGAATGTGAACTTGAAAGTCAAACAGGAGTCACTTACGTATGGAGCTAAAATTGATGTCTCATTGCAGTTATGTGCTGTGGATTTTACAGAGCTGGGACAATATTTTAAAGTATTTTTTACTTGGTGATTTAGAAGGGGTACTAATGAAGTCACATTTAGCTTGTGGTTAATGCCCTGTAATGGGACTTAACAGACCTGAACTCAGTTCCTGTTTCTGCCACAGACTTCCTGTATTGTCTTGGGAAAATCATTAAATCTTTGAAACCCATGGTTCCCCATTTAGAAAATGGGAATAATAATACACTCCTTCATCTCATGCTTTATCTGTCTATTTAGGTGATAAACTCTCTGGTTGGTGGCTCTCTTGCTGCTATATTTAGGGTGTGTCTAGACTACAGGGTGTTTTAAAAAAAAGTGGCCTTTTTTCGAAAAAACTTCCCCTGCGTCTAGACTGCTGCTGCGTTTTTTCGAAAGTAAATCGAAAGAATGCAGCAGGTTTTTTTACTGCGGAAAATCTTGTTTTATGAGGAAGAACGCCTTTTTTCGAAAGTGCTTTTTCGAAAAAAGGCGCTATGTAATGCAAACTGTGCTTTTTCGAAAGAGAGCATCCAGACTGCCTGGGTGCTCTCTTTCAGAAAAGCGGCTTGCTAGTCTAGATGCTCTTGTAGTCTAGACGTAGTCTAGTTGTAGTCTAGACACTCTTTTTTGAAAGAGGCTTTTTCAAAAGTATCTTTCGAAAAAGGCTTGCAGTCTAGACGTAGCCATACTGCCTTCCACAATGGGGAATAATCGTACTTGGGGCATTTAGATGATAAGATCATATATTACTCACCTCAATTTTTGTTCTAGTTTAAAAGCCCCTCTTCCGCTTTCCTTGGAGAGCAGAGGTATTGATACTGTGTTTTGGCTAAATTACATCTCTAGTCATTGCATTCTGCCTTCCTAACTTCAGTCTGCGGTTTCTATGGGACGGATATGGAAAGAGATACATATTATCTCTCTAAAAGGTTGAGGTTTAAATGACTTCTGCATCTGTCCCGTAAGGTAGCTGCATCAAATGTAATTATTTTTCTGACAGTGTCTTAAATTTGCATTTGGGGACCCTTTGGGCTAAAAAGTGCTACTACAAAATAACATACGAGAATAACATGTTTCACTTATATTGCATATTAGAGGTTCAAAGCACACAGCAAATAATTCATTAATGTATTAAGCCTCACAGCACTTGTATGAAGCAGGAAAGGGTCATTAATTCCATTTTACTGATGAAGAAACTCTGGCAGAGATAAAATGACTTGCCCAATGCCATACCCAGAAGAAAGGGCAGAACCCAGATGAGCACTCATATTTCCCTATACCAATACTTGTGCTTCTGGAATAGATTAAACTATGTGCATATCTTCTAGTGCATGAGCAATTATGTTGATTATAAGACCCAGGGAGTAAACTAATAAATCAGGCAATAACTTCCCAAATCAGAGCATGTTTGGTTGAATCCATCTATAAGGTGAGAAAATGTTGGCTGAGGAAGGCTGTGCTCGCAGGAAGCATAACTAGCCAAAGACTCAAGTTCAGTTCCTCATTCTATCACAGTCTTCTAGTGTAGCGCTGTCCAAGTTACTTAGGGCTAAATTAATATATATATATATATATATAGTCCCTGTTCCATTCAGTATTGCAAAGGTGACTTAGGGATTTCAGAGTCTAAGTCCCATTGACTCTCAATGACACTGGGGCCCTGAAGTGCTTAAGTCACTTTTGAAAATGGACTTAGCCAGTGCTTTTTTTGTAAAAAAAATAAAATAAAGGTGCCGGTACTCCAGGGGAAAAGTTGTTGAGAAAAAAAATAAGCCGGGGTGGGGCCAGCATTGCCCTTTTAAGACACATGGCCCCTTTAAGACACGCGGCCCAGCTGACTGTCGGACATTTGCATACAGAGGTGCCGGTATGCTCCACTCTTTCCAGGTAAGCTCTGACTGGAGGAGCCGGTATTGCGTGACTTAGCCATCCAAGTCACTTATGCCTTGAAACACTGAGTGAGCAATGCCTAAATACTTTTACAAATCTGGGCTTTAGCTTCTCTGTACCCCAGTTCCCCATAGGTACAATGGGGATAATAGCACTTTTCTACCTCATAGATGTGTTGGGTATAAATTCAGCAGCAACTGTGAGGTGCTCAGATAGTTTGGTGAAGGTGGCAACAAAAAGGCCTAAGATAGATAGTGCTCTAGGCACCTTGCTGAATAAAATACGAAATAGCCAACTTTCACCCCCACAGAGAACTGCAGTGACAGCACCTTGCTATCTGTCAAAGAGAAGACACTACACTCACTAGGAGCTGACAAATGTTCCACTTTTAATGAGGCCCACTTTATTATGAGTTAGTTGTTCGGACCAACATTGGGCAATGGGTAGACTCCTCTATAAAGTCTTAAGGATGTCAGTGGGCGGGAGGCCAACGTTTTAAAAAATAACGAGTGATTTTGCAGGTTTCAGCTTGTTGCCTGACTTGAGACAACTTAGAGGATGAGCCCTATATACAATCAGGCTACGTCTACACCGGCGGCTTCTTGCGCAAGAATTGTTTTGTGCAAGAACTGTTTTGCACATGGCAGTGTGGACGCTCTCTTGCGCATGAAAGCTCTCATGGCCATTTTAGCCATAGGGGTTTCTTACACAAGAAACCCCTGTTGCCTGTCCATACTGCCTTCTTGCACAAGAGCTCTTGCGCAAGAGGGCTTATTCCTCTGTTCTGATGCTTTACTGTAAATTTACTTGCACAAGAACACACGTGTAGTATAGACGCGCCGCACATTTTTGAACAAGAAGCCTGCAGTGTAGATGTAGTCTCATAGTTTCGAGCGATAATTTCTTTCTGAGGTGCATAGTTAATACAGGTTGAACCTCCCTAGTCTGGCACTCTCTGGTGTGGCAAAAGCCATGGTTCCGCATGACTTTAGTTAGCCAGATGTCCATTTATCCAGGGGCAACACATCGTCACAGGTGAGTAATCAGCCCAGTCAGAGGCTCAGGGCTCTGTGCATGGAGCTGCCTGACTGGGTAGGGCTGATTAATCACCTGTGAAGCTGTGCTGCCCCTCAGTATAGAGAGAACACTGACCATGGGTGTGTCCAAGTGTGTTTACAGCCACCATCCTGGCGCTCAGTGTTCTGTGCTGTTATTTAGCTCTAATTTACCCCTCAATGTCTTCTAAAAGCCCAGTAAGCAGCAGAAGTCTTGATAATGGTGCTAGACTATATTGACCTCCCATGGTCGAGCAAATTCTCTGGTCTGGCACCGGTCAGGTCCCGAGAGTGCTGGCATAGACAGGTTCAACCTATAGGACTTCAGTGTTTTTCAGAGGCGTGCCTATTTCCATATTATTGCGCGCCTAACTATTAACATTGTTCTGTAGTTCGACTACAGAGAGGTGACAAGACTTGCCAAAGGTCACCTGGCAGATCAGTAGCAGAGGTGGAAGCAGAACCCACATCTTGCGGTCCTCTCCATGCCACTGTGCTTCATTGCTTCCCCGTCTTTTCCAAGCCAGGCAAAGACTATCTCATTCCATGGCCAGAAGTGAAAAAGAAATTGCTTCAAAGTGGAAACTCTCAAGCATAGCTGTTACCGCAATTTCCTTTTCTTTCTTTATTTTCAGCAGAGTAAAAACTTTTTTACCAATCTGGCCCGGAATTAATTAGCTGAAGGCCACTCTCATGTGCCCTTTCCTCCTCCCTCTCTCATTTTCCCTCACAATAGCACTTCTGGTGAGACCCTCTGGGAGCAATAAGACACTGGTCTAAGCCAGTGGTAGATTAAATAGACACCCTGTGGCATGTCTTATCTCCTTCTTTCCCACTCACAGAGACTGAATTATCATAGGAGCTACATTTCCTCGAAGACTAATCAATGTCACTAGAATCAGGGTTAGAATGCTGCAGGATAGTCTAGAAACAGTCGAAAATTAGAAGTTAGAAAAACAACAGCAAGTCGACTAGCTAGTAATGCTATTCATTCCCAAGCCCTCCATACCCTCCTCCTTAAGGAGGTATTCTCTTGTGCTAGAGAAGTATTGGACAACAGCATCCCTGTTACAGACAACACACACTGGAACCAAAACTACATTTTTCAATTCAGGAGTGTTGAAGTGTTCTATTTGGATTGAAAATTTCCAAACAAAATGTTTATTTTTTTTCTGACTGAATTTTTTTTATAACTTCCTGTTTCATGGGAGGGAAAAAATGAACATTTGACTTTTTTATCCTGATTCAGGATGAAAACAATTGTTTAAATATCAGAAAAGTGCCTTGACCAGATAAAGCACTACATGCATGAAAAGTTTTGTTGCTTCAATGCACACATGCATCCATTCATGTGAGGAGTGATGGGAATGCACCCAATCACAAATTATAAACAATAACACATCATTCAGATCTTCAGTGCACTAACGTGCAGTATTGGAAAATCATAAGTCAAGGCTCAAAAATAAAGAGATTAGCTTAGAAATGATGAGTTTTCTCCATAATAAATGTTGGATTCATTATATTTGCCCCCTAGTTTCCATGACTTTAGGGTCACATATTAAAACTTTTCTCCACAATCAGGAGAGACAAACTTACTTATTTTTCCCTTCCAATGTAAGCTAAGATTGTCAGTCCAAAAGTTGGGGCTTCGGGAAAAAAACTCCAATTCTCACAAGAGTCACAATAAAATCGAGCAAGTTTTGACTCTGAATGTTTGTGACCAGTCCAGTATTGAAAGGATAACAATGAAAGGATATCGGGAATTCACAATATTCCATCGTCCGAAAAGGAGGCTGAATCCATCTAATAAATCCTCTTCTGTGAATTATTCACCCAATCTAGTTCCCATTTGGATTTCCATTCCAGGGCTCATCAGCAGAGGCTCCAAAGTTCAACACAGTATGTAACTGAACTATCTCCCTTGGAATCATCTGTTACTATCATGCATCCCAACTTCCCCCTCTTCTTGGCATCCTGCCTTGGTCCCCAGCCAACACTCAGCAGCAGCTGCTCGCAGAATTCTAGACCTCGCGACCATCACGCTACATTACAAATACACTTTCAAACCTTCATGCCAGCAAGCAGCAGGGCACCCAAACGGCAAGGTGACAGTGTCACCCCCACTGAAAGTGAAAAGGGGATAAATCAGCGATGTCTTATGCCTACATTTCTGCCAATTTCCAACAGGGAAGGATGCATCCAAATGGCGGCAAACTTGATACGTGTCTGTAAACACAGAACGTATTTGCAGTGTTGCCAAGCCTGAGATATCATGCCTATCATCCCCTAGCTGATAGGAGTGGCAGGAAAACTAGAGCCCGGGCTCAAGTTGCAATCTGGTCCTACTACTGCATACACGGGGGACTACAGTGCCCTATCTTCCCTTCCTTCCTCCAATTCCACGCAGTTTGATACAGATCAAAGCAGAGCATGTGTGACCGAGGGCATGTGGCCTGCAGCACCAGAACCCAATGGACGTAACCTTCAAAAGAGGCCAGAACTTACTTTAGTAAAACTTCATTTCAGTGAAAGCAAGGCCTCTTTCTTAAAGGTCTAAAAGCTCTCTCTTGCTTGCCATTACTCCCACTCCACCGATTGACACTGAATTTCAGCTGTCCTTCCAGTTACCTGTTATGTGCCTGGAGTTACCCTCTGTAGAACTCCCTACTGATGGGTATCTGATGTTGCGTCCTGCTACCTACTCTGCCTGGTTGCTTCATTCTTTTCTTTCCTCCTTAAATGTAGATAGGCGCTTGTTGCCCGTGACCTTTTAATGCCTGTGACAGTCTGGTCTGAGGAGAAAATGTTTATTCAGATGTCAGGTTGAGATGCAAGTGTAAGTGTAATTATAGGAATGGCCATACATGTCAGACCAAAGATCCATCTGGCCCAGTATCCAGTCTTCTGACAGTGGCCAGTGCCATGTGCTTTACTGAGGAATTAACAGAACAAGTAATTATCATATGATGCCAACTGAGGCTAGAGACACTACTCCTGCCATGCTAACTAATAGCCATTGATGGGAGTATTGTCTATGATTTTATCCAGTTCTTTTTTAACCCTATTATGGCCTTGGCCTTCACAACATCTTCTGGCAAGGAGTTCCACAAGTTGGTATTGTGTGAAGAAATACTCCCTTTTGCTTGTTTTAAACCTGTTGCCTGCTAATCATATTTGGTTACTGTAAGTTCTTTTGTTATGAGGTAAGTAAATAACCCTTATTTATTTACTGGTCATAGTTTTATAGATTTCTATCATATCCTCCCTTAGTCATCTCTTTTTTTCAAAATGAAAAATTCCAGTCTTTTAAATGTCTTCTTGTTGTTTGATTTGTAAACTAAGTTAATATAATCCCCGTGTCTGAGGGTAGGTCTACACTTGCACCCTCTTTCAAGAGAGGGATGCAAATGAAGACATTCAAAATTGCAAATGAAGCCAGGATTTAAATATCCCGTGCTTCATTTGCATAACTGCATTATGGCACTATTTTGAAATAGCGCTATTTCGAAATAACATACGCTGTTAAGACGCGGTTATTTCGAGAGAAAAACCTTCTCTCAAAATAACTGATAAAACTCATTGTATGAGGAATAAGGGTTATTTCGAGAGAAGCATTTTCTCTTGAAATAACTGCATCTTAACAGCGTCTGTTTTTTCGAAATAGCCCTCTTTCGAAATGGAGCCATAACGTGATTATGCAAATGAAGCATGGGATATTTAAATCCTGGCTTCATTTGCAATTTCGAATGTCTTCATTTGTATCCCTCTCTCAAAAGAAAGTGTAAGTGTAGACATACCCTGAGAGAACAGAGATCCCTTTCTTATCAATTGCACAGAAGTGCTTTAACATACCTTAATAAGTTGAATTGTGATGGTAAAGACAGATGGAGTGGAGTATTTTCACAGATTTGGATTCATATTCTTCCTTGTTATCAGACCACTGCAGTGGAGAACACAAGGCTATACTTGGCCCTTTGTGTCCAGAAGTGCATATAAAGTCCACTCTATGCAGTAAACACTAATACTGATTCTGTTCTTACCCTATTTGTACTCTGGTGTCACTCTATTAACATCAGCGGACTTGTTCCCAGTTTGTGGAATTGAGAGCAGAATCATTCGACCATGGTCTGTGGCCCAGATGAAAATCATTACTGCATTAAATCAGCACTGAGCTCTCAGCTGTTCAACAGTTTAGCCATTACATAAGCAAAGTTTCCCAGCATCAGCATCTGCCGTGTTGCTGCATCCCACTTCCAGCTGTTCTCCTTGATGAGATCAGGAAGGGAGAGCGCCTAGAATTTTTATTTTCTTTCAGAAGTCAACTGAATAGTTGTTGTGGTGTCTTTTTACTGCTCCCTCCCCCCAGTTCATTTCTTCAGGCTTCTCTAGTGGGATTATTTATTGGTTATAAGTCACATTTCCATATCTGATTCTGTCACCTCTTTCTGAGGTTTTCATAGATGCTATAGATATAGAAGGGATCATTACAATAATCCAGTCTGATTCCCTGCATAACAGTGCCCCTAGAATTTCAGTCATTGATAGCTACATCAATTCCATCATTTTGGTTAATCTACAGCATCAAAAGGGGAATGGGATATTTATACAGCTATCAAGAATGTCCAGAGTTATAATTAACGACAACAACAATTTTGTGGAAGGTATATTAAACTTTGTGCTTCAGGATATAATACAATCGCTAATAGAGATCAGAATGACATCTAAAGTGAGGGGACAAGATTCTCTCAGCTCTGCCCACTGTGGGGTCTTACATCTTCATCTCTGATGCTGGGCATGTGGGAGACAAATGGACCTTGGATTTGATCCAGTGTGCCAATTGTCAGGTCGCTACTCACTAGTGCTGTGCAACTGGTCACCTAAGTCACATGATGAAACTTTGAGAACTCACAAATTTTCTCCCACACACCCATTGTACTGAATAACACATGATCTCTGGAATAGGAGCGCCGTGCCTTTGATTCATGAGAATCTTCATGATTCTGTTGTTTGTTTGTTTTTTCATTATTGCAAGCTTAATTTTTGAATCTTTGCATATAAACATCTGGGGGTCAGATCCTCCAAGGAGTACATTGTCAGTGGCGCTATGTCTATTGGCAGCAACTGATCATCTGGCACTCCTCCAGATAAAACTTTAATTCTAAATATTTTTAGATTCAATTATTTTTACCTTAAAAGAGATTAAATTACCCTGGTTTAAATTACTTCTGGACTGGGTGTGTGTATGGGAGTGGGAAGGAATGGAATTCATACTTAGGTTTATGTTTGGCAGATGGACATTATTTTTGCTAGGCCAAATTCTGCCAGCCTTAGATCTGATAAATAGTATTTTATCCTGAAGGTAAGGGTAAGATCAATGAGATAGTTTATAATTAAGCTTTTATTCATTGGGAACAAGGGTGACAAACTGGGACCACAGAGAGCCAAACAAAGAAAAAAAAAACCACTCAGATCTTAAAAAGCACCTGCTGTTGACAGTTGCTACCGTGGCGACAGATGTTTGGCTGCGTGAGTGTGTTCCCTCTGTGTGCCTCCTCAGCTCTGCGCATCTAGGGGGTGAGGCAGACCTGGAGCAAACTGCCTAATGACCACAAAATCAGATAAGGGACACAGGCACCCAGCCAGATTTACTGCCAAACAAAGCACAGTAATAGCATCCCACAGACCATCCCAGATCCCTAAGAACGCATGCCCCCTGATAATGGGCTCAGCTCAGTCACTGGCAGGACTTTCCAAAGCCCTCTCAGCTGGACAAAGATAGCCACTGTGAGACACATCTTTATACGAAGATACCAGCAAGTTATGTATCATTCCTGATGCATCTAAGTGCCATAGAATCCTAGAATCCTAGGGCTGGAAGACACCTCAGGAGGTCATCAAGTCCAGCCCCCTGCCAGAAGCAGGACCAATCCCAACTAAATCATCCCAGCCAGGGCTTTGTCAAGCTGAGACTTAAAAACCTCAAGGGATGGAGATTCCATCACCTCCCTAGGTAACCCATTCCAGTGCTTCACCACCCTCCTAGTGAAATAGTTTTTCCTAATATCCAACCTAGACCTCCCAAACTGCAACTTGAGACCATTGCTCCTTGTTCTGCCATCCGTCACTACCGAGATCAGCCTCTCTCCATCCTCTTTGGAACCCTCCTTCAGGTATTGTAGGCTGCTATCAAATCCCCCCTCTCTCTTCTCTTCTGCAGACTAAACAAACCCAAATCCCTCAGCTTCTCCTCAGAGGTCATGTACTCTAGCCCCCTAATCATTTTTGTCGCCCTCCTCTGGACCCTCTCCAATGCATCCCCATCCTTTCTGTAGTGGGGGGCCCAGAACTGGATGCAATACTCCAGATGTGGCCTCACTACTGCCAAATTAAGGGGAATAATAACTACTTTACATCTGCTGGAAATGCTCCTCCTAATGCACCCTAATATGCCATTGGCCTTCTTGGCTACAAGGGCACCCTGTTAACTCATGTCCAGCTTCTCATCCCATCCTCTGACATATCTGGGTGCCACCCGTTACATTGTACATGTTGGTTAGATAAAACATCCCTATCTTTCATAGGGACATAAAATCCTGTGTAATTGGTTAACCAGTTAAATGTGAAGTTTACTTCACATTTAACTGGTGAACCATTAAAGGGAGGTGCACTCCAACCCAGCTGGGCTGGAGTGGCCCTCCCTCTTGTGGCAGCTAGGTTGGAGTGCCCCCCCCCCCACCACCACTCGGAGCAGCCCCTGCCCATGATGGGCCCCAGGGGCTGGAGCATCCTCCTGCCCATGGTGGACATGGAGCTGCTCCAGCCTCCACCAGTTAACTGGAACCCATAAGCGTCACCCTTAATGGGTGATGCTTACCTGTTAACCACTTAAATGGTTAACCATTCACATCCCTAATCCTTCATGCTGACACCCTGGCCTTGTCCTAAGGATGGGTCAGTATGTTTGTGTTATCTATGGGGAGGTATGCTGATATCCGGGTGTTCTGGTACTGCCTTGACATGTGTTTGCATGACTTGTGCCTACTATTTCTTAGGAATATGTGTTTCTGCAATATCAGTTCTTGCCAGATTGTGTAAGTGGGGCCTGCCTCTTGCTCACAACCAAACTTTGCTTTATATTAACAAGTTCAGACCATTTTAGCCCAGGACTTACGCCTCATACCATGTCTCTGACATGCAGCCTGTTTTTCAGGCTCTTCCCACTACACCTGCTATTTGAAGTGGTTGAAATCTGCATTCAGCGCCAAATTTTGTGGCGTAAAGCTCGCCTCTGATCCAAAGTTAACGGGGTGAGTTTTCAAAGGGGCTAAAACTCTTGAAGTGAACAGGAGATCTGGGTGCTTTGCTACAAACCCCTTCTGAGCAATGGCCAGTCCCATCAAGAGCATGGAATGAAATAAATGGCCCAGTCAGCTTCGATAGATTGAAAAGTAGACACAGTTTAGGGACTAGCAACACAAGAGTATTAGCACGAGAGAAGTTTAAAGTAACTGGATTGTGATCCTTGATCAAACCTAAAGTCCTTTCATCATTATTGTTTGTTAGATTGATTTGGAATGGGAACTAGATTTACTTGTTTTCTGAGAGTCCAATTTTTTTTAAAAAAAGATTGGGCGCTAGTAATAGGAAACATATGGAGAGTGGCACTGGCTGAATAAAGTTTATAGATTTTATTATTTGCTGGCATGCAAATGTCAGTATAATCTTATGGGTTGATGCTGTGAAAATTCCACTCGATTTTCAAGTAGAACTGCATTGTATGTGATGCTAGCCTTTTGGATTATGAGTGTGCTATGCAACGTTTAACCTGTGACGTTCTGTACCTGCATATACTAACATTTGATATTATGATGAGCCTAAAGCCCAGAACTTGTATATAACATTCAAAGTATATGGATTATGCTAACTGAAAATGGGTCTTAATCACCCAGCCCTTTTATATCTGTAGTCCCCTTACTAAAGGTGCCTCTGCTTATTTTCTGGGAAGACCCTGTGTGCGGCAATCTAGCCTCACAGACTACAATTCCCATGAGCCCTAGGGAAAAATAGGAAGGAAGTGACTCTTGTTGGGGCAGCTGAGTCTCTCCACATGTGTGGAGGAAGACTCAGCAGTGTGTGGACTCATCCCTCTGTTTTTGGAGCAGAAAGGGAGCTAGGCTGCTGTGGAGGAGTTTGATCCAGTTCAGGAGCGGTTATGTGGCAGTTACAGACTGGGATCTAGCAGGCTGCTTCTGATTGCCCTAGAGGGGAGGGCATTTGGCTGTAATTGTGGCTAGAAGCTGCTCTGCATCCTGCACACAGAAGGAGACTGTGAGTAACTGGGCATCTTTGGGGAAATGCTGCCTGGGACAGACCTCAGAGACACAGACTAACTCTGGGTTCAAAGAGAGGCAAAGAGGCCAACCCAGTGATCTAGAGCTGCTGCATAGCTTGGACCCACATACACCTTACCTACAGAGAATCTCCATTACAGCTTAAGTTCTTCAAGCGCACCCACACAAGCAAGAGTCTGGGACTCTGAGTCCGGAGGTGTGCACACTGGGGTGGGATAAATATTGGCAGCTAGATAAGTTCCTTTTACTTCTGTGTACTTTGTTAATTGATGTTATTCACTGTTAATTTGTTAAAGCCTGTTTCTTTAAGTTAAGTAAAGGTTGTTCATTCTAATGCAATCTATTAGACGTATATTATTTATGATTTGTAATTGTTGTTCTGGAGTTAGATCCAGTTTACTGCTGGAATAAGTTTATTCTTGGAGGCTCTCAGGGCACACCAGTGTGTACAGGGCCAGCCAGGTGGAGGCACTGCCATTGTACATTCTTTATGAGCAAGGGACTGCAGCAAGGGGGTGGATAGGGTTTTCCCCAACCAAACAACATCACCACTGGGGTGCTCAGGATCTCCTTTTACATTAAAACCATCAGGCGCCCAGGCACACTTGTGAGTGTGACCTGCTCCCGAGTAACCCGGGGAGAAAAGGGGGGTTACATATCCATGCAGTATTTACTCAGAGTTGAAAACACTCTCGACTCTGTACAAACACAAAGGAGATTGCAATCAAATGGCCTAGTCCTGAGAAGTGTTAAGCAATCACAGTTCCAGTCATCAGGGGGTTTCAGATTTTCTACAACTCTTTAGTATCAGGGCACATGTGACATGTGTATTTCAAAAGGGTGGTCTTATTTATATTTGTAAAAAAAAGGAGCCTGGTGGCACCTCGTAGACTCACGAGGTACAACTCACTTCATTGCATCATGCATCTGAAGCCATGCCCTTATCTGATATAAATTAGTGTAACTGCATTAGTTTACCCACCGTTATGCTGATTTGCACCAGGAGAAAACTGATAGGGGACATGATAGCAGTTTTCAAGTTACAAGGAGGAGAGAGAAAAATTGTTCTCCTGGGCTTCTGATGACAGGACAAGAAGCAATGGGCTTAAATTGTAGCATGGGAGGTTTAGGTTGGATCTTAGGAAAAACGTCCTTACTGTCAGGCTACGTCTACATGATTTGTTTTTTGCGGAACAGGAAATGCAAATGAAACACTCTTTAGCAAATTTTGCGCTCTCATTTGCATATTCTCTTCCAATCCTTTTTTTGGAAGAGGTTTTTGCGAAAAATCCCGCAGTGTAGCTGGGGCCATTTTTTGGAAATGAAACCTTTTGCGCAAAATTCTCTTATTCCTCAAAAAATGAAGTTTACAGGATCTTGCGCAAAAGCATTTTTTCCAAAAAATGGCCCCATCTACACTTGCAGGTTTTTTCGCAAAAACCTCTTCCGCAAAAAGGATCGGAAGAGAATATGCAAATGAGAGTGTGAGATTTCCTAATGAGTTCTTCATTTGCATTTCCTCTTCTGCAAAAAACAAACAGTGTAGACATAGCCTCGGGGTGGTTAAACGCTGGAATAAATTGCCTAGAGAGGTTGCGGAATCTCCATCTCTGGAGATATTTAAGAGCAGGTTAGATAGACATCTATCAGGGATGGTCTAGACCAGGGATGCTCAACTTTGGAAGCTCCAGGGGCCACAATGATACTCACAGCACATGCCGAGGGCCGCTACTTAAGTATGGTTGCATGTACATGCAAACATATGCAAATAGCTTCTTTCACACTGATGGGCATGACTACAAAGCTAAGGCAACACTATAAAACACATAGGACCCATTTAAGTCAGTTCTGCAGATATTAATAAAATGCAGTATTTACCTGATTTCCACCCTTGTGACAGCACTTTTAATGAGCAATGACGGACCAGGAATTTAACTACAAAAATGCATATCAATAGAAGACCATCATATTGACTACTTTTTTGTTTTGGCTCCCACCAGCGTGTCGTGTGTTGAGCCCCACGTAAATCCAAACCGCACCATGGGCTGCAAACAAATGGGCTGCAGGCCGCATGCGGCCCGCGGGCCGCTTGTTGAGTAGCCCTGGTCTAGATGGTGCTTGGTCTTGCCGTAAAGGCAAGGGACTGGGCTTGATGACTTTTCGAGGTCCCTTCCAGTTCTAGTGTTCTATGATTCTATGGATATCATTTGAGAGGTTGTAGAATTAAACAATAGAGATTTTTCCTATATAGGGCAAAGATAATATTCAATTAAGTTTCAGAGATGATATTAATACCATGCTTGTGCATGACACTCACAACAAGAAAGTATTTTGTAAGTTCAGCATTTAGTTATCTTTTATCCATTAGCAAGAAGGAAAGCAAACATCCACCCTTTATATTCATGCCCCAAGCTAAGCAAATGGAATAGAAAAAAAGGTTTTAGAATTACAAATAGAACCTTTACATTGCAGAAACTTGCTAATTTCATTTATGAAATTTCATTTATGAACTTCTGCTTGCTCTACCCAGTTGTTATTCAAACCACAGTCCCGAGCCAGAAAAAAAAAAAAGAGAGGAAATAATCATGCCAGGAATTTAGTGAGTTATTCTTTTTGGAGATCGGTCAGAAATGCTGCACATTTAATTATGCAAATTGAAGTAAAATTTAGGTTATTATTTTTTAAAGAAGAATTTTTTTTTAAAGTTATGGGGTAAAAATAGATACCTGGAAAATATGAGAATTCACTCTGATAATTTTGAAAGTGGAGTATGCATCAGAGTGTGCAAACTATGAATTTGCATATGTGAACATAAAGAGCTGACAATTCTATAGCACTTCACGTTTTAACAATTCAGTAAAGTAATAAAGTAAGGTTAAAGAAAGGATAAAATTCACTACTTTAGAGGGGGCCAGCATAAGTCCTTTACTCTACTTCAGTCCTATTTATGCCCTCAAAATAGGATTTAAGAAGCACCTACGGGGTTCATAGGTATTATGTACAGGAGTGAACTTCACCCTAAAGTTAAAACTTAATAGTATTACACTTGTCTGTAGTTTCACTGAAGTTACTGGATGGTAAGTTCTATGGGCCCATGGTGCCTGGGCATCAGGAATATTCCTGGCCTGGGATAGGGTAATGTCTCCCCAATATCTCTGCCTCTTTCCCCCATGTGCTCCCCTTAGTGTGTTCTCAGACCCTCTCTCCTGTCCTTGGGTCATTTAAAATGGCCCATAGGGCTAGAGGGGCTTCATGTGGCCCCTGGTGGGGTGTCTCCATGCATTGCCAACACTAGGTCATTGTGACTCAGGCTACGTCTAGACTGCAGACTTCTTTCGGAAGAAGCTTTTCTGGGAGAGATCTTCTGGAAAAACTTCTTTAGAAAGAGAGTGTCCACACAGCAAAAGAGCAATGAAAAAGCGATGTGGTTTTTTGAAAGATAGCATCCACATTGATTGGACACTATCTAGCATTTCAGTTGTGATTACTGTGGACGGAGTGTCCACCAGGGCACTTGGGCTTTTTCCTGGAGGCCTCTTCTTTCGAAAAAAACACTTTCTTCCGTGACCACACACTCCTTTTTCTGAAAAAGATTTTTCGGAAAAAGGCTTCTTCCTCATAGGATGAGGTTTACCTCCATTGGAAAAACCCCCTCTGTTCTTTCAACTTTCTGTAGAAAGAACATAAAAGCAGTGTGGATGTAAGTATTGTTTTTCTGGAAAAACTGCAGTGTAGACATACCCTCCGAGAGGCTGAATGAAATACTCAAGATCATACAAAAAGTCTTCGGTGGAGCAGGCAACTGAACCTGAGAGTCAGGCTAGTGCCCTCACTATAAGTACAGATCAGGCTTCCTCTGTCAAGGATAGTTCATAGCATTTCTTCTTTCATCTGTTTTATATAACAACCCCCAAACTGAGGGACCTGTATTTGATCTTTGGTGCTCAGTTCCCTCTCCATTGTGTTTCTTCCCCCGGCACTACAGTATTTTTAAACAAGCCAGTAGAATTTAACTAATGAAAGGTGAGCTTTCATCAGATGGATATTTTTAAGTCCTCCAGGGGATGTTAGCTCACAAAAACAGCAGGAATGGAGCACAGTGCCTGGCTGATGAGCAATTAAGATTTTTTTAAAAGGCAAATCCACTATATATTTGGCAGAGTTGAGGAACTGAACACTAGTTGCTCTTTTGGATTTACATTAATTATCCAGGCAGATTGTCAATATCAATTCCCAACATATGTAGCTTTTCCACAGTGCTTTATGTGCCTGTCCTTTTCAGGGAAAGATGGCAATTCAGATGAAATCCCCAAATGGAAAACATTAGGGAAACTTGAAGATCTCAGAACTGAATTAACACCTTGGGCGGACATTCTAGTAAGCTGGATGCAAGGCATTTCCACCGAGTTCGTTGGGGTTTATGACTACACTGTGAGGTGAGAATTAGGCACCCAAAGTGTAGTTGATTCCTGAACTAGCAGAACCACTGGGGTTTGTCAAATTCGGCTTGGTGGAACTCTTGAAAATAGACTCTTCCATGAGGTTTCCAGGAGTTCTGCTCTAAAGCCCTGCTTCACAAAGTTACCTACGCATGAGCCTATCATTAAGCATGAAAGTCTTCCCGCTGAACTCCATGGAGCATCTCCTGTGCTCAGCGTTATGTGCAAACTTAAGTACATTGCTGAACTGGGACCCTAAAGCCCAATTCAATGACCACTGAAGCCAGCTGAACGACTTACACTTACTCTCCTGCGGGTACCTGATGAGATTCTAACCTCTGCCGGAAATACATTGAGAACAATGAGGTTCCCATGCCAGTCTGCATCCCAGAAGCACAGATTCAGGAGGAAATAGGAGGAAAAAATGATCCAAACATTTCAGAAACTCAACATTCTATACTTCAAGTTCACGATAAGGAGCCTGCTTTCTTCCCCCCCCCCCTCCCCTTGTAAGTCTTCCTGGCCAAATTCCTCGCTACAGGCAAAAAGCACTAACTCGGGAAGTACTATCCATTCTCACCCAATAAAGGAGCAGAAACAATAAAATATTGTGTAATGGACCAATCAAAACAGAAAAGCGCCACTCAAATTTTGAATGGCAGGCACTAAAGAAGTGTGGATTGAATAAATGGGCTGTAAGGTGGATAGAAAGCAGGCTAGATTGTTGAGCCCCATGGGTAGTGATCAACAGCTCATGGTCTGGTTGGTGGTCGGCATCAAGCGGAGTGCCCCAACAGTCAGTTCTGGGGCCAGTTTTGTTCAACACCTTTAATAATGACCTGGATAAGGGGATGGATTGCACCCTCAGCACATTCACGGAAAACACTAAGCTATGGGGAGAGGCAGATACATTGGAGGGTGGAGATAAGGTGCAGAGTGACCTAGACAAATTGGAGAAGTGGGCCAAAAGAAATCTGATGAGGTTAAACGAGGACAAGTGCAGAGTCCTGCACTTAGGACGGAAAAATCCCAAGCTCTGCTACAGGCTGCGGACCAACTGCTTAAGCAGCAGTTTGGCAGAAAAGGACCCAGAGATTACAGTGGATGAGAATCTGCATATGAGTTAATAGTGTGCCCTTGTAGCCAAGAAGACTAATGACATATTAGGGTGCATTAGGGGGAGCAAGGCCAACAGTTCTAGAGTAGTGATTATTCTCTTTTATTCAGCACTGGTGAGGCCACATCTGGAGTACTATGTCCAGTTCTGCAGTGGAGGGCAACAAAAATGGTTAGGGGGCTAGAGCACATGACTTATGAGGAGAGGCTGAGGGATTCAGGCTTATTTAGTCTACAGAAGAGAAGAGTGAGGGGGGATTTGACAGCTGCTTTCAACTACCTGAAGCGGGGCAGGGGGTTCCAAAGAGGATGGAGAGAGGCTGTTCTCAGCAGCAACAGATGACGGAACCAGGAGCAATGGTCTCAAGTTGTAGCGGGGGAGGTCAATGTTGGATATTAAAAAGAACTTATTTCCCTAGAAGGGTGGTGAAGCACTGGAATGGGTTAGCTAGGTTACCACGAGGTGTAACAGTTAACTCGAACTAAGGACTTAGTTCGAGTTAACGTTTGACTGCCGCGTGTAGCCGCGGGCAGTTAGTTCGGACTAGGGGGATTTAAAAATGGCGCCCGGACGGGAAGATGCAAATAAAGCCCGGGATATTTAAATCCCGGGCTTCATTTGCAACTTCGAATGCCTACATTAGCCTCCCTAGTTCGAACTAGGGGGCTAGTGTAGACATACCCTATGATATTATGAAATACTTTCAGATCACAATTCACAACCAACCCACAAAGTAAAACAAAATATGACGAATGCATTTGTATATTGAATAGACTGGACAGAATCTAGTTTGATTTGCTCTGTGGATATTCCATAAACAGAAGTAGAGACTACACAAATGAAATAAATTAAGCCTTGAAACATAACTATGAGATAGGTAAATTGTACTAGGTCTCTTTTTCAGATAACTAATTTGAGACTCACTAACGTGCCTTTGCTCATAGAGAGGGGACAGAAGGAAGTTTAGTCCTGATGACTCTAATCATCATTGGGCAGTGGGCTGGGTCTGATGAGCCACCAAAAGCCCACTTGCTTACTAAGTACCGTGCAAATCCATTGATATCCACAGGTATCCACTTCTGTGCATATGGATACAGATATCTGTGGCTCATTTTTGAGGATACAGATGAAGAAGCAGTTATAAATTTTGTACCAGAACACTGGAAATCTCCAGATACCTGCTTTATATCTGCAGGTATCTGCATCCATGGATGTGGATGTAGACATCCACGGATCATTTTTGCAGATGTAGATGTGGATGCAGATATCAGTCTTGTGTCCACTCAGGATTCTACACATCAAAGCAAAAGTTATAAACTTGCTCTTGTGTTCCTCAAACCCGTTCTTTGAGGACTTCTGAAAAAAAGCAGCCAGTACTCATGATTAGATCTGTGCAAATCTGGAGTAGCTCCCTCAACACCTTTGGCATTATTCCAGATTTACATCACACAGGGTGTGTCTAGACTACACCTCTCAGACAGAGAGATGTAGATTAGGCACGTCGAAATTGCTAGTGAAGCTGGGATTTAAATATCCCGTGCCTCATTAGCATAAACATGACCGCCGCTTTTTTTCTACACAGAGTTTTTTCGGAAAAAACCCGGCAGTCTAGACGCGGATCTGTCGAAACCAAAACCTTTTTCAACAGATCCTGTAAACCTCATTTTTTGAGGAATACAGGATCTGTTGAAAAAGGCTTTATTTTCGACAGATTCGCCTCTAGATTGTCGTTTTTTTCCAAAAAAGCTCCGTGTCGAAAAAAAGTGGCAGCCATGTTTATACTAATGTGGCATGGGATATTTAAATCCCGGCTTCATTAGCAATTTCGACGTGCTTGATTTGCATCCCTCTGTCGACAGAGGGATGCAGTCTAGACATAGCCTGTAATGAGAGGAAATCATGGGCCATGATAACAATTTTCTCTCTTTCATAACTATGAGTAGAGATTATGAATAAAAGGGAAAAATAGGCTCTAAATACAAATAAAATAAACAAGCGACTTGCCTGGACTAATTAATTTATGCAACAGCTTGAAATCAGAAATGCACACCGGAGCGGATTCATTTTCTCTGTATCTCAGCCCCCTGCCGTTTTCTTTATCTGTTGAAATAGAAGTTTTGTGAAAATCATGCTGGAGCATGTGAGCCATGTGTTTAGATCACTGATTAAAAATGGCAGCGATTGTGGGAAACTATCTCACAAAATTAATTCTCATGGCATGGAATACTGCACAATTGCTGGAAAAAAGCTAATGTTTAATGACAAAAGTGCTATGATATTAAACAACATTCTTTTCAAAGATGATCAGATCAAAGCTCTCTTATTTGCCAGCCCTAATTAGCATAAGATAGACTGTGGTAAAGCTATGAAGAGAGACATTGGCTTGGATAAACCACACTATTGAAGTCACAAGGAAAGACTATATGCAGTGTGGTGTTTATCCTTTTTGTAACAGAGCATATGAATATATAAGGTTTACCTGAACTGTGGGGGTCATAGTACATCATGTTGTTGTAAAGATAGAGTCTATTAATCTTTTCTAGGGTGCACAAGCTAGTTTGGGGTTATGCTTACAGTATCTATTGGGCATAAGCTGCCTCACACACACACTGATAAAAAATCAGAAGTAACTTTGCTGAAGTCAGTGAAATTATCCTGCAGCAAAAATGATATAAGCAAGTGGAGGAATCTCAGTACTCTGGAGATATATATCTGCTACTATTACTTCCCCAGTTACAGAAGCTAGGTGTGGATTCATGACAGCAGGCCCACTATTCAAAGGAGTATTCCAGCACAATATAGCTACACTTCGGATAATATTTTGTGCATAACATAGCTACCAGAGTTAAATAATGAATAACAGCTGAGGGAGAACAAGGAATTAAAAGGATGAGGCAAGAGAGAAAAATATAGGTCAGTTTTCAGCTGTGATTTGAAAAGTTGTAGGGATTCATTAGATGGAAAGATATGGGAAGGTTGTTTCAGGCTTTAAGACATGTCCATCTGTCTGTCCATGAAATCTAGGCACTTATCCATAGAGTCCTGCACGGATACAAATTTTGTACAGGGCATTCGTGCTATAAGTTACCCCGGAATACATCCGTTCTGCACTAAAGTTGTTAACGCTTGTAGGAATTGACGCGTTATAAGTCCTCCCATTCCCCACTCTTAATTTACATACACAAAAAATCCCAACAATTTGTGCAAATGAAAGTCAGCCCTGGGAAAAAATTCTCTGCTTTAAGTTGTTTCACTATGGGTGCATGTACACTGCACCGTTATTTCAAGAGAACTAGTGTTATTTCAAAATAACATTGCAAACGTCTACAAAGCCGTTCTGTTATTTCAAAATAATTTCAAAATAACAGATGGCTTATTCCAAAATCTGTAAGCTTCATTCTATGAGGAATAATGCCTATTCTGAAATAGCTATTTCGAAATAAGGCGAGTGTAGATGCCCGTCACCAGGGCCATTCTAAGTTATTCCTCCCCAGGGCCTCCTGGAATTCTAAATTGAGATAGCACATCTACATTAGCGGAGCCTGCCTTGGACTAATTTCGAAGCTTCCCTGCAATGTAGATGTGTTATTCTGAAATAGCTTATTTCAAAATAAGCGTGCCGTGTAGATGTACCGTATAAGTCCAAGTGTTTTGAACTGTATCTTGGAATTGTAGTGAGGACGGTCTCTGTCTCTGCAGCCACATTGAGATCCTCAAAAATGAGCCGTGGATATATGCACCCATATCTGTGGATGCAGACACACATGGATATGAAGTGGAGAACCACGGGGCTCTACTTATCCAGCAAAGAACTTAAGCATATGCTTGACTTTAAGCACATGGTTAGTCCCACTGAAGTTAAGTACATGCCTCAAAGCTTTGCTGGGTTTGGGGCCAGAATGGTCAGCACCTTGTGGGAGTGGGTCCCTAATGAATTCCTTGCCAAAAGTATCTCGATGCTGCTAAAGGAAAGCTGAAAAAAAATAAAAATCTGTTGAAAGAAAATTGGGGAGACTGTGAAGGGACAGAGAAGAAGTCAGTGTGATATGACATCGGAGGAGAAGGGATGAGGGAAAGGCAGAGAGTGAGAGAGAGGTTCCACTAGACAGGGAGTAAGTCACTGGAAGGTGATAAGAGTCAGGAAGGCAAGTTTAAACTAAGTCCTGAAAGGAAATGGACACCCAGTGAGGTTGAAGATGGGAGTGTCCGTAATTTGGAAGCCTATAGAGAGTGAGATGTTTAGAAGAGCTAGAGAGTTAGTCATCCTGCTAACAAAATACATATGATTCAATGACATATTTGTGTGGTACCAGTTATACAAGAATCACAGTGAAAATTATTTATTTGCTATACAAAACAGACCCCCACCCCAACTGCCTTTTGTAATCTAGGTGCTGACCTATGCACACCCTTATTGGGCTGCATGTAGAAGGGATCTGAATTTAAGATGGTTGCAAGATCCTTGGAAGATGGAGTCTACTCCTAGGAGATGCGATGCCTTTTGAGGCCACACAGACATTTCGATTCTCAAGGCTTCCTGGGAGCAGATCTACCTTCTTTTCAGAATCTCCACTGGCATAAGTCATTGATGCCAATGAACTTCACCAGCTGGCAGCCGATGATGATCCAGCCCATTATTTCAAGACCAGCCATTAAAAAATGAAAATGAGGATGTATGAATGAATGAATTCATTCCACTATAAAAGGAGGGGGAAGTATAACTGCAACAGTCAGAACCACATGAAAAGCTTTCACAATGTTAGATATTGGCCTCCACCCTGTGTTCACATTCTAAAATCTTCAAATGCTTTCCTCTTTTGGCTAATCGTCTCCACAAAAAGTTAGCCCAACTCTGTGTGTGTGTGTGTGTGTACACACATGAATGACATAGTGCCAGCACAGCCAGAAAATTGTGTCTATACATTTTCTTTGTTTTTTTTTTCTCCTGTGTTGCCTATATATGAAACTAAGCAACCCAGGAGAAGAACTCCCCTCCCCCCCCAAAAAATGTATATGTCCATTTTCTAGCTATGTCATTGGTATGCTGAACAGAAATTTGCTGAACCTCCTTCTGTGGTGACTAAAAGTCACCTTTACAAAGGTAATTCTAAAACTTCCAATACCTTTGCCCCTGGAAATGAGGGGACCCAATATTCAGCTGAAGAGCTTGTGATATTTCCATGCCAACTTCTCGCTCATTCCTCAGCAACCCATGTGAACTGCCTGCTGTGGCCAAAAATTGATGTGCCAGACTGTTTCGAAAGAGCAGGGAAGCATTTAAAAGATCCATATTAGGGAGGAATGAGGGTCAGGGGAGTAAGGGGTTGAATTAAAAATATTTTTTCCAGAATTAAAAAAAATAAAAAATTAGGGTTCAATACTTCACTCATGTTGCAAACCAAGGAGCAATTTGCAGAAGGGAATGAGGAAATGGGGGAGGCCACCAGGTGTTGACAATTTTTGTTCAATTCTAAAGCAAAGAAAATAACATTTTGGAATCACTTGGGGCTGCCAAACCTTTCAAAGTATGTAAGGTCAAACTGACAGATTTCTTACTCTTATTTTTATAGAAAATGCCAGGGGTTCGTGACAATTTTTGACTTCACATAAGAGGTCTCGGTTCTGAAAAGGTTGAGAAACACTGCCATAGGCAATGGCATTGCTTTCCATTTCTTCTAATTACCCCTCCTTACTCCGTGCTAACAATGCCAAATATGAATCCAGAATCCTAGTTGCTGTCTAATGCCCTTCTTTAGAGCATACTTATCTGTGCCACAGCATGTAGTAAAAGGTAGTCAGTGAAGTCAGAAAAAAAAAACTCATTTGGGAATAACAGAGCTAATATCCTTCCCAGTGATATTTAGTTATTTTCCAGTCAGTGCAGTGTGAGGGTGATTCATTATAGTGCATTCAAGTCAATGGATTTGCAGAGGGATAACTGGAGGTAAACTTTAGCTCAGTGTGTACTGCACCAGTGGAAATGATGAGAGAAAAGGCCTGACACCGTTCTGTGCATCGGTCCTACCGACACCACTTCACTTAATTATGAATAGAATGGAAATTAATGTAGTATCTTAATGCTGTTTCACTGGAGACAGCAGGCTAGAATCTCATCTCTAATAAATGCCCCATAGCTCTATTGACTCCACTGATTTAACATAGCTGAGAATCTATCCTATTATTCCTATTTGCTCTCCTAAATTTCTGTATGCTTCTGCCATGTGCTGTTAAGCAGCTGATGCTTTCCAACCCAGAGGAGGCTGCATTTCAGTGGAGGGAACAACTTTAACTGTACACTTTGGATAAGGGTCCAAACACTAGCCCCCAAACCAAATGTGTTTGAATTCTCAGGTATATCCTATATGAGATGATTTACATCGTCCTCTAGCATATATGGGTTGTGAGGTGTAGAAAGGTCTTCGGGACTGGAGAGGCATATGCATGTAAAATATGATTTCCACTCTCATGCTGTATCTTACTTCTTTTCTCCATCCCTCTCTGTGTTTTGATTTAATTTCCTTCACAGCAAGCCTGGCTCTTTTTCAATATAAGCAGTGTGCTATTGCCCTACTGTTCTCAACCCTTGGAAGGGTCAGTCTGAGGAGACAACCTGCCTGTGTTTTTAAGTGGTTTGCACTGGACTCCCGCATGTCGCTGTTTTCTCAGCTAAAGCAGATCCCTGTAATATACAATAATTTATAGTATGTATCTACTATAATATTTATATTATATATAATATTATTATACAGTGATGTATAATTCAGAAATTTGATGAACTTAACTCCAGGGTGACTAATGTGATTAAAAGTCCACTTTACAAAGGTAATTCTAACACTCCCAATAACTTTGCCCCTGGAAATTAGAGGACTCAATATTCAGCTGAAGAGTTTGTGAAAGTGCCACTGAACTCCTTGTTGTTTTTGCTGAAACAGACTAACACGGCTAACCGTCAGCAACCTATAATTTATTGCTATGTACCATGTTGTCCTTGATTACTTCAGAAAATGTGTCACAGAGTCAATCATACAGTAAATAGGACACTGGACTTCTAAAAAGGACCTCTTTTATTCTTCCTCATTTTCATGGAAAATAATGACACAGCACATCTAATATTATATTATTATCATTTTAGCACCCATCATAAATTATGCACATATATTTGCACATAATTCATTTATACCTACCTAGCTGGTGCACTTATTACACATTTACTTGCTTCATTAATGCAACATTCCTCTTTTTGTTTCTCCTCTAAGAACTACTTCTGTCTCTAAAGAAGAAAGTTTGAAAGTCTATTCAACTTAAATTGCCCAGTAACTGGGATCTAGACAGACATAAAATGCCTTTGTTTAAAACAAAAAGGTGCAAGAGGGCCAAATTGGGCAAGGCAGGATGTGTATATAAAAGAGGAAATGAAATTTAAGGAGAAGAGAAAGAGCCTGAGAATAGAAGAGCAAGAGAAGTTAATGCAATCAGCTTTTGAATTGGGGAATCTGAAGGAGGAATTGGCTTCAGTGCCTAAGATGCACAGAATTACAATATATTTCTGGATAATTAGGCATGAGGAAGAGTAAGTCATATACTCCCTTGCTGCATTAATGTTCTTGTAAGGGGACCTGGAAATTCTCTCTCTCTTTCAGATGGCTTGGGGTTTGGGGCTTGTGACGGGGTGTACCCGCCCTGCACTGGGAAAGCTGAGTCTAATCAGGCTCACCTGGCTGAAGAAGCCCTGCTCCTGCAACCCTGCTGGACATTCTCAGACTGCAGCCTGGGTATAAAAGCCGGGAGAGAGGCTCACTCTGGGCTGGCTGCTGAGGAGGAGTGAGGTGCTGCCAGTGCTCCTCCAGGTGGAGTGCCAGGCTATGTCTACACTCACGGCTTCTTGCGACAGAAATATGCAAATGAGGCTAAGCGTGGAATATTGCCAAGCCTCATTTGCATACCTAATGAGCTGTCATTTTTGCAGAAGAGGCTCTTGCACCAGAAGGAGCTGTCTTCACTGCCCCTTCTTGGGCAAGAAAACCCCTCTTGTGCAATGCCGTTATTCCTGAAAATAATCGGCGTAACAGCATTGCAAAAAGGGGCAGTGTAGACAGCTCCTTCTGGCACAAGAGCCTCTTCTGCAAAAATGGTGGCACATTAGGTATGCAAATGAGGCTCGGTGATATTCCACGCTTAGCCTCATTTGCATATTTCTGCCACAAGAAGCCACGAGTGTAGACGTAGCCCCAGAGAGACACCTACACTACTGAAGGAGATTGGGAAGAAGGAGGCCCTGGTGGAGCTCCTACAGGTGAACTGCCTGAGGGACCAGACTGGGAAACTAGCAGTGAGACATCAATGCTACAGAGGATCTGAAGGAAGGACCCTGGAGAGAGTCCAGTGGAGTATGGTGGGAAGTAACCCAGGGTGGGAGATTGTTTCCTGAGAAGCTCAGCGTGTTGTGGTGAGAGTCCCTGCTGAGAGAGCAGAGGCCCACACCATTGCTACCAGTGCAGGCCTCAGGTTTCAAGTGGCTAGGGCATAGGGCATTTAGCTGGAGAGTACAGTGTGGTGGGTTCAAGTCCTGGCTGTCCTGGGAGCAGCTAGATAGCTAACCCAGGCTGCCTCAGGGATGGACCAGACTCCTGCATTAGGAAGGTAGGATAAGGGTTCCCCCAAAGGTTGGGGGTGGATCCTGGAGTGGCCCACAGCAGTGCCTCTCAACCAGAGTTACAAGTACCCTTAGGGGCACTCAAGAGAAGTCTGGGGGGTACATCAACACAACTGAAATTGGCTGGGACCTGGTGGAGTAGGGAGGGCCTGGGTCCTCATACTCCCCTGCCTCAATCCCCCAACCAGTGGGGCTTGCACCTACTGTATACTGACTCTGGCTACTGGGTTGCACTGCCCCAGTGAGAGGGGTGTTTATTATTGACTTCAGCAGTTAGCCCCAATGAGAGGGAGAGAAAGAGTTGATGTGGGGGGGTTGGGGCTTGACTTCAAGAGCCCTAGGGACTCGACTACTCCCCCTGAGGGGGTAAGTCTACCAGCCCGCAACAGGACTGTACAGAGATTACAAGATAAAATGACATCAGACATTCTTTGATAATACTTTTGGGTTTGTGTTTTAAACAAAGTGTGCATGGGGGGGGGCTGTCAAATTATTTGACTGCTACAGTTGCCCCCCCCTTGTGTTATCTTCAAACAAGTTGCAAAGCTTTCAAATGACTGAGTTGTGTATCCATTTAAACAATGCAGGTCTGACCTAGCACCCATTGAAGTAAATGGAAATGCTCCCATCACATTCATGGACTTTGTACCTGGTTCTAATATCATGTTTTCCAAGGCATGTTGGGATAAAGGAGGGTATCCCTGTCTATGACTATTGTACTGAAATGGAATAGCCCAAGTCAGACACATTCAATCATGTTGTACAATTATATGGAGCTCCCTTCATTTCGAGCTACTCTAGCCCTCGGAACATGCTAACTAAATGCCTACAACAAACATGGCTCCCTTAGACTCATGTTCCATCCTGAAATTCTTCAGCTCAGAGCTGCATTCCCTTCCTGGATCCATCAATTTCTCTATCTAGGCTGCAAAGTTTGCTCACCACGAACCAATCACTGAGCAACAACATGTCCTCATTGTCAGTAAGAAACTACGAGGAAAGGCAAGCTTAGGAAACAGCATCTCTCCATGGAGGACAAAGTTGGTGACAGAACTTTTTGCAGAAGATTCAGCTTCCTTCCTGTTACCAGCTACTCCCAGAGTGGAAATAATGATGCCTGCCCAGAGGCTAGCATAAAATCTACATGCTGCTGTACTACATATGTAAGCTTCAGTTTGAAGATTTAGGCAGACCGTTAGTGGTACATAGGCCTCTCCACAGAGGTTGCATTTCACCAAAAGTGAGTCCGTAGCAGGCTGTGATTGACCTCACCAAACTAAATAATGAGGCTGTTAGTTTAAGATGAAGCATTACTACAGCTAAAGGAAACCCACAGTGGAGTTAGTAACACACAAAATTACTGTAACAAGGTGACTGTACTGGAAGCCTGTTTCCAGATTATTCCCATCATCTGCTTGTCAAAAAGCATTGTTCATGATGAGGAGAATAAGCAAGCTATGGAGTATGCGTTTTCTTAAAGGGCAGCATACAACTATAGAAGATAAAATTTCTCCTTTGCTGAGCTAGAGAGCGCTATATCTGAGGTGTACATAAAAGGGTCTTGCAAGATTAAGAAGCAATACAGTACAAGCTTTGTTATCCGGCATTCATGAGAAATGGGAGTTGCTGGTTAATCAGATATGCTGGTTACTCGAGCTTTACAGCGATGGTTCATAAATTTTTCACTGTATGCTAGCCATAATTGTAGGATTGGTTAGATAATAGCCGATAATGGTATAATACACAGAAGCATGACACAAACTTTACTGCTGCAAGTTGACAAACTTGATTTCTGCAAGTGCCGGAAAATGTTGAAAAATGATGCTGGATAGCAGCTGTCAGAATTTTTCTGGTTAACCGAAGGGGGAATTGTATTGCCACCTATGACAGATGCCAGTTAACTGAGTTTTCCACATATTAAATTGCCAGATAACCCAGCTTGTACTGTAATTAGTTGTTCTGAAGGTCCATGTTCAAAGATGCAAAGATAGTATCAATACCCCTTTGGCTGCAACCTACAAGCAAGGATGTCTTCAGTAAATCTCAGTGCTCTCTGTGTGCATCATGGCTCACCTGATTTGAACTCAGCAATTGCTCATAGATGTTGGGAACTACTTGGGCAGATAGTTATGAACACTCAGCAGGAACTAGAATTTCACTTTATCCACCATGCCCATCACAAACTGAGATCATCAGTATGGAAAAATGAAAGAAATCAGAAATGACATGGAATCAAGACTTAATGGAAAAGAGTATGGGCAGAATTAAAGAGAGCTTTGCAAGGATGTGGCTTTTACGCTGATTTGGAAATAGAAATAATATAGGGAAAAATTCTCTCTGAATCCACTTGAGGTGTGAACTTTATTTTTGGCTGAGTGTCGTATGAGAGCATTCCAAAATGTAGTTGTCCATCAACCTGGTATATTTAACATGACCATGGGATGTAGTTCAGCTGAGTTCATGGGAGAGGTACAACTCAGTTATATAAAGGGCAAAAATAAATGGAATAGGACATTTGAGTGATGACTAATTTGAAGAAAGAGGGAGGAAGCGATTGTTCTCAGAGGTGAAGGACAGTAACATTTTTCCTCTTAGTGGAATTAAACAGCATTATAGAATCATGTATGTTTGGTATGAACAAGACCTTATAGGATATCTAGTCTATCTCTTCGAGCTACTGCAGGACCGTTTCCTATACTGTAATTAGAGCAACTGGGCCAAACCAAATTAAAAATTTGAACATCTTCACAGAAGTATACAGTATTTTTCTACCATTTCTAGTTCCAGTTCTACCCCTTCCTATTTCTCCACGGGGGTACTTGTGATGCTGCCAAGAATGATGGTGAGCAGGTCACTGCAGACCACGTGGTTCTACAAACACGAGGAGGAAGGTGAACAGGGAAGGCCTGCAGATTCTTACCGAGACAATTAACTACTGTTGGTGCCGGTACACAAACACAAGATGCCTGGGAAACAAACAGGAAGAATTGGAAGTCCTCGCACAGTCAAGGAAATATGATGCGATTGGAGTAACAGAGACCTGGTGGGGTAACTCCCATGACTGGAGCACTGTCATGGATGGGTATAAACTGTTCAGGAAGGACAGGCATGGGCAAAAAGGTGGAGGTCTTCCACTTTATGTAACAGAACAGTATGATTGTTCAGAATGCCCAGTACGAAACTGAAGAAACGACTATCAAGAGTCTTTGGGTTAAGACTGGAGGCATGAACAACAAGGGTGATGTCATGGTGGATGTCTGCTATAGACTGCTGTTGGAAAGGAAAGAGTAGGAGAACCCAGAGGAGTAGATGGGCTTCTTTATTGTACTTACTCAGTTCCTTCAACCCCAATCATTTAAGTGAGCCCAGAGTTAATTATGTTACCCTTTTATCTAAATTATTATATAAATACACATATCTGTTACAACTCCAACCCTTATTTGGTAGTATGAATGCCCATATAATGCATAGTAATAGCCATATAGTGAATATAATTATACCCACCCCTGTTTACTGGTTACAGCACTTTTAGCTTAAACATACAGTTTTGCAGCACAAATTCCCTTAATGAGCAACTTACAGGGCAGGAGAAGGAAGGAACCATGGCCCTGAACATCATCTGCGGACTGGGAAAGAGAAAGGAGAAGGGAAATAACACTACTTTACACACAGGGTATTCATTAGATAGTTACATTCTTTGTGCAGCTGCATACTTATCTATCCTCAGCAAGCAGGAAGGGAGGGAAAAGGTAGAAAACAATATCTACCAAGCAACAGGGCAGTGCCTGCACATGCTGTACCCCTTATTATCATGGTAATGATTTCCCAGGCCTTGATATAACCCTTACATTCCCCAACACAACAGACCAGAAGGGTGAGGTAGGTGAGGCTTTCTTCAGACAACTAATGCAAGTTTCCAGATCGGAAGCCTTGGTTCTCATGGAGGACTTCAATCATCCTGACATGTGCTGGTAGAGCAATACAGCAGTGCACAGAAAATCCAGGAAGTTTTTGGAGAATGTTGGGGATAACGTCTTGGCAGAAGTGTTGGAAGAACTAACTAGGGGTCATGTTCTTCTTGACCAGCTGCCCACAAACAGTGAAGAACTGGTAGGGGGAAGTAGAAGTAGGTGGCAACCTGGGCAGCAGTGATCATGAGATGGTCAAGTTCAGGATCCTGACAAAATGAAGAAAGAAGAGCAGCAGAATATGGACCCTATACTTCAGAAAAACAGACTTTAACTTCCCCAGGGAACTGTTGGACAGGATCTCCTTGGAAGCTAATATGAGAAGGAAAGGAGTCCAGGAGAGCTAGCTGTATTTTAAAGAAGCCTTAATGAGAGTACAAGAACAAACCATCCTAATGAGCAGAAAAATAGCAAGCATGGCATGGCATGGTGAGCTTAAACACAATAATGAAGCTTACAAGAAGTGGAAACTTGGCCAGATGACTAGAGAGGAGTATCAAAATATTACTTGAGTATGCAGAGGTGTTATCAGGAAGGCCAAAGCAGGAAATCAGGAAGGCTCACTGTCTAATAGGTAGTGGTCAACATCTCAATTTCTGGTATAGGCCTGATCTAAACAGAGTGCCACAGGGATCAATCCTGGGACCAGTTTTGTTCAAGATCTCCCTTAATGATCTGGATGAGGGGGTGAATTGCACATTGAGCAAATTCGCAGATGACACTAAGCTGGAGAGAAAAGAAGACATGCTGAAAGGTAAGCATAAGATCCAGAGTGATCTAGACAAATTGGAGGATTGGACCAAAAGAAATCTGATGAGATTCAACAAGGACAAGTGCAGAGTCCTTCACTTAGGAAGGAAGAATCCCAAGCACTACTATAGGCAGGGATCAACTGGCTAAGTGGCAGTTCATCAGAAAAGGACCTGGGGATTACAGTGGATGAGAATCTGGACATGAGTCAACAGTGTGCCCTTGTAGCCAAGAAGGCGAATGGCATATTAGGGTGCATTAGTAGGAGCATTATCAGAGGGTTGAGATAAGTGATTATGGCCCTCTATTCAGTACTGGAACAGCCAGATCTGCCCCCCCCTACAGACATGATGTGGGCAAATTGGAGAGTGTCCAGTGGAAGGCCATTAAAATAATCAAGGGGCTGGGGCACATGACTTCTGAGGAAAGGCTGAGGGAACTGGGATTATTTAGTCTGCAGAAGAGGCGAGTGAGGGGGAGATTTGATAGTGACCTTTAACTACCTGCAGGGGGGCTCCAAAGGGTGGAGAGAGGCTGTTCTCTGTGGTGTTAGATGACAGAACAAGGAGCAATGGTCTCAAGTTGCAGTGGGGGAGGTCTAGGCTGGATATCAAAGAAAACAATTTCACTAGGAGGATGGTGAAACACTGGAATGGGAGGTGGTGGAATCTCCATCCTTAGAGTTTTTCCAGGATAGGTGTGACACAGCCCTGGCTGGGGTGATTTAGTTGAGGTTGGTCCTGCTTTGAGCAGTGGGTTAGACAAGATGACCTCCTGAGGTCTCTTCCAACCCTAATCATCTATAATTATCTAATATGTGACCATCCAAACCAAATCTGGAAATGTTCTGGTGTAGATTAAAACTTCTTAAATGCTGTCTCTCCACATAGTGGCAGAAGCAGGACTTAGATGATAACAAAATATTATAGTTAGATTCAAACTTCATAGCTTGAGACTAGATCTAAGGGTTTGTCTACACAGCACATTAGTATGTACCAGACATTGCATTGCCCCCTGGCATGTCATGAACTAACTGTCCCATCTGAACTCTGCTGCTTGCATGTTAATATAGTCCTATGTCAAACAGTACTGAGCTAGCATAAGAGCATATGAACGTAAGACTGGCCATCCTGGGTCAGACCAAAGGTCCATCTAGCTCAGTATCCTGTCTTCTGACAGCAGCCCAATGCCAGGTGCCCCAGAGGGAATGAACAGAACAGGGAACCATCAAGTGATCCATCCCCTGTCACTTATTCCCAGCTTCTGTCAAACAGCATGTACTAGGAAATGTTTAATGTGCTCCAGCTATGTTCACATGGTCATTGCTTTCTTTGGGAGGTTGATCCACAGCCTAATAGATCTCACTGGCAGGAGACATGTCTGGTATTTGCCCAGAATTTTCCTTTTCTCAGCTGTAGCTATTACTCATAAGTCTAACCCCTTTGATCATTATAATTTAGCTTGCAAACCAGTCCTATTACCCAAGTCTAGTCACTGACCTTCACACTTTAGATGATGAAATCGGAAGGTGAAAAAAATAGGATTTTTTTCAGGCCTCTCAAAATAAAAATGACTTATCCTGGGCTAACAGGGGAGTAGAAATGTATACGTCTGTTCCACATCATTCTCTTCCACCCCCATATTTATATCTTTGAAACATTTATATACAGATACCATGTTTCTTCTTACCCAGCATCTCAGGAACTTGGATTATTACATGGGCTCACAGGGCAAAATCCTCCTCTCAAATCCTGACTTTGCTTTGAGTTTCAGCTGCACTAGGTTAACTGTTAAATATTCTATACTCATTGAGCATGTAACTCCCAATGTCTTTATTGAGAGCCTGTGCAGATTGTGTAATAAGGAGCCCCTGGGCAGCCAAGAGCTCCGCCACATGGATCAGAGAAAAGAATTTTTGCACCTAAGGCAGAATTCTTTACAGTACCAATCTCCATCAGCTTTCACTGAAGACAAGGAGAGTTAGGGGTGCTTACTGTCACTCAGGAGGGACTCAGAGGATTAGGCCCACACTCTCAAAAAGCTGTGTTTAGAATTCCTGGAGGCTCGTTAATGTGGTTTAGTATCCCACTCTAATTAACTTACAGGACTAATGCACTCAAAGTAGTTCAGTCAAAGTTAAAACTCACTGATGGAAACAAACAAACAAACAAAAACCAACTTGTGTACAAAAGAAATGTCAGACCCAAGAACACTGGAGAATCACTGGGCTGCACCAGTCGCTTTCTACCCTCAGATGCATAGGCTAAGTGACCGTTGGCACAGTTGAGATGCTTTTCCTTCCTGAGACATTTTTACAAAATATTCAACATTTTAGAGGTAGCTAGAATCTACCTTCTGCTTGTGTTATACAGTAATTCCTCATTTAACATTGTAGATACATTTCAGAAAGTGATCGTGCTAAGTGAAAACGTGTTATGCGGGGTCAGTTTTCCCATTGAAAATAATGGAAAAGGTGGAGGTTGCATTTCAAGCAGTGGTGTCAAAGTCAATTTTCTGTTGGTGCTGAGTCGTCAACATCAACATTAGACAATGTACTGTAGAGTACAGTGAAACTCCCAATAGGGCATCAGCTGGAACCTGGAAGTGTTCCGGTCAGCCTCTTTCTCGGTGGGGCTGCTGAGAGCCGCAAGTGCGCTCGCGGCTCCAGCCTGCACTTGTTAGCAGCCAGGACCGGGACATAAGGTTGGGGGAGAAAGGGGACTGGGTTATATCAGGGAGGGGAGGTGTTTGGCTCTGGGGAAAGGAAAGGGAGGAGAGGGGAGGGGGATTGGGTTGAGAGTACAGTATGCCTCTGTGACGGGTCTGCCGGGACCCGCAGTGCATCCAGCAAGGGGGGGGGTCACCGGGGAACGGCGCGGCGAGTGACGAATCCTCCGCCGCTTTGCAGGGAAGTGGGGGAAGCCCCTCGCAGCCACCGGCAACAGGCTGGCTGGGGAAACCGTGTTATTTCGGGGATGGTTGTGTTATTCAAAAAACGCTACTCCCCAAAAAATTGTGCTATTGCGAAAACGTGTTAAGCGGGCATGTGTTAAACGAGTAATTACTGTACAGCAGTACAGTGAAAACCATTATAAAGACCTGCTAAATCAAATGCTGAGGGTATTCCTCGCTGTAGTGTTTCTCTGGTGGAGATGACACCAAGGTCTATGTATAGACTGCAGAGTTATATCGAAAATTTGTGCAAATTGCAATTTGTGTATCTTTTTCTGCTTTTTTTTCAGAAGAGGATTTTCCAAAATTTGGCTCGTCTACATGGGGCCAAATTTCGGAAAAACCTCTTTCAGAACATCCCTTCTTCCTCCTACAATGAAGAATACAGGGATGCCAAAAACGCATCCGCTTTTTCGGAAACTGTTCTGCAGTGCTGAAAACTTCTGCAGTGTAGACATAGCCAAGGTCAGTTTAAAGTACGTCAACATCCGCTATGTTACTTACGTAGCTGGACTTGAGTACATTAAGCCAACTTTCCCCTGCACTGGAGACCAGGCCTTAGCCCTAGCTTGTAATTTTACTTGATGACTGACCACTTTTCATGAGTTTCAGCTGTAATGGTATTCTGGGAAAGAGGTCCATTTTCTAGCTCCTGGGGAAAAAGCAAAGGGTTTTGGGGAGAGCATGGTTCTGAATCCGCCATGTTCCTTCCGCAGGCAACTGTGTTCAATCGTCTTCATTTTCTCCTAACGTGGTATTTCCAATGAGTGTAGACTAGTGCTCTAAGAGTTAACCATTCAATGGACTTTGCCATCCTGCAGCTTGAGCACGCATTTGAAAGCCATGAACTTCACAGCCAGCTGTCATATTGGAACTCTTTTTGCCCATAGGAAGCAGCTCTCTGAGGTCCAGACAATATAGATTTTCTGCTGAAACAGAGCCTCCTGCTAGCACAGGCAGTGGGAGCTTTGCTGAACCTGTCTCAGCAGGAGGTTGCTCTTTGTGCATGTAGCTCTCACATTATGCGCCACATCACTTTCTGTCTCTGTTTGAAGCTATCTCAGCATATCTGTAGCATCCACTTCTGGAAGGGTGGGAAGGCATTGTTCCTTGCCCTGGAAAATGTGTTTGCAATAGAACCAGCAAAGCAGCAGCAGCATCACGCCTCAGACAATAGTTTAATTATAGGTAAAGGGGATTTGTCCCATATTGTTAGGATTTTGCTATTAACTGAGCCTTCATCATGCTGGAACTGTAAAAACACAGCGATGTGCTACCAATATTTAAATAGAGCTCTGACAATAATGTTCCCCTTTGACCTGTGATAAAACCTCATGTACTGGAGGGATGTGTGCTTATAGAGATGAGGCTGTTGGAAAGGGGAATTTATTCATTGCTTCTCCCAGTGAAACAAAGGTGCTTTCTCATGATCATAACCGAGGCGGCGGACTATCCCACTCAGCAAAGTGACTTATACTAAGTATACTTTGGTAGTAAAGTTTATACTTGATTCTTGGAGGGGAAAACAAAAGAAAAATTGAATGCCAAATGTTAAGCTTGGTTACCCCAGTGAAAACCACGTATTTACTGCAGGTTTACAACACGTAAGTACAATCGGAATCTGGCCCAGGTAGAGTCTATTGATAGTACTGTCTGGGTTCAATAGCATTCAGTATATAAAAGGGGCAGAGAGAAAGAATGAGTGTGTTTGTGCCAAAGGGAGCATAGCTTTCTCCCTGGACAGTGAGGCTACATCTACACTGCAAAATTATTTCGAAATAAGCTATTCTGGAAGAAATACTCCAAAATTGCACGTTTACACCACAGGGAAGCCTGGAAATTAGTCTGAGGCAGGCTCCCCTAATGTGGATGCTCTACCTCCATTTAGAGCCCCAGGAAGCACTGGGGAGTAATTAGTGAATGGCCTGGGGTAGGAGCTATTTCAAAATAACAGCAGTGGAGCATCCACACCACTGTTATTCTGAAATAGCTATTTCAGAAGAGGCGTTATTCCCCATGGAGTCAGGTTTGCACAAAATAAGCCACCCGTTATTTCAAAATTATATCAAAATAATGGGCTTGCTGTATAGACACTCCCATAGTTATTTTGAAATAACAGACATGTAGACATACCTCTATCTCTATTTTGGTATCCTCTGATATATGTTGCAATTTGGTGCAAAGCTTCAAAATGTTTGGGACTTTCCAGGGGGTCACAGCTATAGCCTTAGAAGGAGTGAGGGCCATCTGATGCTGGGAAAGAACCCCCCATCCCTCTTTGAAGTTTGGTTCTGGAACTTTTAACAAATGATCCCTGGTGGGCCTGTTAGCTGAGTCCAGACATGATGTAGAAGCTACTGATCACCTTTTGGAGGGAATGAGAAGAAACAAGAAGGGGTTAAGACTGACCTGTCCATGCCTGAGCTGGTTCATCCTCAGAGTGGTGAGGGCATTAGGACAGCAACCTCTTGATAGTTTTCTATGTCTGGACGTACCCTATTTGGAATCAAGGAGTGACCATTCTTTCCTTAAATGCTGGAGTACTGTCGGCAGCTCAAATGTCATGAAAGGGGGCTTTCAAGTTGGGTAATCTTATATCATTGTCCGAGTTGACATGCTGAAAATCTGTCAATTTCAAAACAGAGCAGCACCACTTTTCCACAAGTCTGGCCTCAGGTTTCCAGTGGGCTTTCAGGAGACTGATGAATGACACGGCTTTCATGCATTCAGCTTCCTTTCCTTTTGGCACATTTCCATCTGGGTCTGCCATCACCCATTCTCTCTGCCTGTGTTAGATGGCGAGCCCTTCTTTTTGTCACTCAGTTTGGCTGCCCTCTGGAAAAGCAGGCTGTGATGCTGTGAATGGAGGGTGTAACAGAAGAAAAAAAAATGTGTTTGATTTTTTACCAGCCTGGTTCTCACTAATGTACCACAGGTAGCCTACCGTAGGATGTAACTCTGAGGCATTGGATACCATGGCTCCTCTTCAAGTGTGGAGGGGCAGAGTATATTCAGGTACTTAGGAGAGTTGAAGGGACACCGGTTAGTCAATGACAGAGCCAGGCATGAAACCCCAGGAATCTTATCCTCCCAGTCGTCTGCTTTTGTTGGTTAGAAAGCCATACATTTTGTAAGCCTCTTTCTGGAGACATTTAGGGTATGTCTACACTACCACCCTAGTTCGAACTAGGGTGGCTAATGTAGGCATTCGAAGTTGCAAATGAAGCCCGGGATTTAAATATCCCGGGCTTCATTTGCATCTTGCCGGGCGGGCGCCATTTTTAAATCCCCTTAGGTCGAACTCCGTGCCCGCGGCTACACGCGGCACGGAGTAGGTAGTTCGAATTAGGATCTCTAATTAGGATCCTAATTCGAACTACCTACTCCGTGCCGCGTGTAGCCGCGGGCACGGAGTTCGACCTAAGGGGATTTTAAAATGGCGCCCGCCCGGCAAGATGCAAATGAAGCCCGGGATATTTAAATCCCGGGCTTCATTTGCAACTTCGAATGCCTACATTAGCCACCCTAGTTCGAACTAGGGTGGTAGTGTAGACATACCCTTAGGGTGTATCTACATTGCACCCTTACCTCAAAAGAGGTTAAATTTCAAAATTTGGCACTGTCTACACAGTGCCAAATTTCAAAATAAAGCGCTATTCTGAAATGTCCCTTAATTCTCGTGGAACGAGGGTTACAGAGATGCCGAAATAGCACGCCTGTTATTTCGAAATCTAATTCAAAATAACGGTCTACTTTAAAGATGCAAAAAAGCTATTTCGGGATACTTCTGGTATCCCTAAATAGCTCTGCAATGCAGACGTAGCCTTAATAAAAGAGAGAGAAAAATGGCCCTATGTACTAAGTTCCTTTTGCATCAAGAGTCCATCAAATTGCTTTTACCACTCTGTGGGTAAGTGTGATGAATGTCTGTGTTAGTGTAATGGCCATTCTGAACACCTGAGATACCTCTTCCATATCTCTGGAGTTAGATCTTGTTTAAATGAAAGTGGAAGAGCTGATTAGGAAACATAATTGGTTCTATGTTCGTTTGTTTATTTATTTGTTTGTTGTTTTTTTAATTCCCTCCCTTTCACATACTCCCCCTTTAAAAACTGCTATAGTGTCATCAATTGCAATCTGGTTAATGACCGCACTTAAGCGGAAACAACCTTTGATTCTCATCCAACCCAAATTGCAGCATGAGAAGCCTACAACAGCATGTTCAGAAAGTAAACATATGTCCCAAGTGTGAAGTAGCCATTTCATAGAGGTACTAGTTCCATCTTCTAAGGAACAATGTTAGGGTATGTCTACACAGCAGCGTGATTTTGGAATAACTAACATTCTGAAATAACATAGTGTGCATCTACACTACAACCCTTTATTTCAAAATAATGTTGAGCTGGAGGACTTCTTACTCTGACCCATGGTAACCCTCATTTCATGAGGAGTAAGGGAAGTGAAAGGAAGAATGTTCTTCCTTCGACTTCCTGCTGTGTCGACAGTGCCAAAACCGAATTAAGCTATTTCGACTTAAGCTATGCAATTGATGTAGCTGAAGTGGCATAACTTATTCCAACTTTATCCCTGCCGTGTAGATGTACCCTGGGCACATCTAGAACTTGAGCTACACTAATTGCATAGTTTAAGTCTAAATAGCTCATTTCAAATTTGGGAAAGTCTATACACAACAGTTATTTCAAAATAGAGCATTCTTCCTCTGACTTCCCTTACTCCTCATACAATGAAAGTTACAGGAGTCAGAGTAAGCAGTCCTTCAGCTCAACAATATTTCAACATTATGTTGAAGTAAGTATCTGTGTGTAGATGAGGACTATGTTATTTCGGAAAAACATCAGTTATCAGTTACACACAGCACCCTTACCTCGTAATAAGCTATGCAATTTGCTCTATGCAAATTGTGAAGCTCATTTTGAGGTATTTCAAAATAGCTTATTTCAAAATTTGGCACTGTCTACACAGCACCAAATTTTGAAATGAAGTGCTATTTCGACAAATCCCTTAACCCTCATGGACTGAGGGTTACAGGGATGCTGGAATAGCATGCCCGTTATTCTGAAATATATTTAGAAATAATGGATGCATTTAAAGATGTGGAATAGCTATTTTGGGATACCGGAGGTATCCCGAAATGGCTCTGCTGTGTAGACGTAGCCTTAGAGTCCTCAGGCCTTGACAAGAAAGAGAGAACTTTGGAAGTGAATCATGGATATTTTTGAAGTCAACAGAGACACATTATTCAGTTGCATTAGAAAGTCACTGCTAGTGGCTGACATTGATGCTTACAGAATAACATCCAGTGAGCTGTGACTGGAACACAATGAAATATTTTGCACATAAAATGGATCTTCATGCATGTAAAGTAAATACTTTTAGGACCAGTATTGTCCTGTGGTTATTTTAAAGAGCTGAAAATTATGGAAGCAAATTTCAGCTGAGTCTTTCACTTTATTGAGTTTTCCTGGGCAAATGAGTTATACAAAACAAAATCTGTTGAATTCTGGTATTAAACTAGTTTTATAAACATTAAAAAATCCCATTGGCTGTTGAAATATGTAAAAGTAAGCTTTTGCTAGCATGAGAAACTGGGAAGTGACATTTTCCTAAATGTGAAAACTCTACATGATGTACAAAAGGGTCTCAAAACAATGAGAATTGTTCTTATAAACCTGATACAACTGATGCAATTTGCAATGTTTTTTATTATTTATGAAAAGAATGCATCTGTACAGTTTTGCAACAAATAAGATTTTTTTTTACAGTAACCCTCAAAATGTATTTCTAGCTGTAAGCCTTGTCATGAGCTTTCCAATAACCACAGGACTAGACTAGAAATACTACAAGGATTGTCTTTTCCTGGTAATGCCACTAGCTCTGCTTCCACTTTAAGACAAAAAGGTAGAGAGAAGTGCATAATCAGTGAAGGCAATTCAATGCAAACTTTTATATGACGTTCAAGGCTAGTTCATTTTCTGTGACCTCCTCTCTGATCCAAACCAGCTTATAAATGCTTTTTTAGGCAGCATTTGTTTTAGATGGACTTTCTGACACATCATTGAGGACCTGATTTTTGTGGGATCGTACGAGTGTCACCACATTCCCACAGCATTTTGCTAATGCCCTGTCCTTTCTGTGGGATTATCCTAATACCACCACTGTTACTGAGGCATTGTTTTAGTACAAGTTCATTTCTGTGGCATTGTTCAAGACCCACTGTCTTCCTCAAGAATTGTTTTTGTGTCACCTCCTTTCTGTGGTGTTTTCCCAAATTCTGGAAATTATTTTGAAGACCTGAACATTTGGGAATTAAAATCCACTGGATCATCCTATCCAATCTAGCCCCTTCTCTTCAGGTCTCCTCTTTATTTCCATTTTGTCCACTGTAACTGTTAAAACATAAACTCAATATCCGCATTTCAAAATCGGAGTCTTAAATCAAACTCTAGAAAACTTCCTAGCAGGATTTGTATTTCTTTGCCTATCTGTGAATTTCAACTATTGATGATGGAAATATATTTCCATCAGTTTGTGCATGTACGGTGAAATTGACATGTATCAATGATTTTTATTTTACTAATAAAAATTGATTCTTTCCAAATCTATCATATTGACCCTCAGATTCCTGAATCTAAGATTAAATTTACCCAAAACAGAATTTCAGAAGCTGTTCAGAGGAACTGTGCTGAGCTGTCTCACCTTATTTCTCCCATTTTCCTGTCTCAAGACAATTCTGATGCCTTTAACATTCTTGAACTCTAGCATCAGCAGGTATAAACAGAAGTCACTATATTGATTTCAATGGAGCTATGCTGAGAATATGGCTCTTTGTGCCTGTTGTCTGCATTCTGGTCTTATGCATCCTCCAAATTCTGACTTTACAATAACTTATATTAAACTAAGATTTTTTTCTTATACTTTTCCCAACAACAGTTCCCAGGATCTCTCTCTCTCTCTCTTTTTCTCTAACACACATCCACACTCCTTAAATAGAGAAGCAAACTTCCTTCAGCCCCCTCAACTGCACACTCATGAATTAATTTCAGTCTTAGAAAGGAACCACAATTAAGTTATCCTCTGAGGACAGCACAATTCTAAAACAAATCTTGACGATATGAAAAGTTTGTGAGATCTGCTCAGTGAAATGTATATATTTAATTTGACCCAATAGGGTTCCCAACATGAATACATTCTCCAGTTTTCTTTCACTCTTTGCTTTCTCTGATGTGCAAATCATTGTAGTTTGTAAATGGTGACCCCTACTCGCACATACCCTTCTTTTTTTCTTCTTTCCCCCGCTCCTCAAACGTGCATGCACCAGGAATATTCAAGAAAACCGTATTCATGATGTGCTACTTCTGGTGTAGTGATCTTGCTGTGTATGTCATATTATGGGTTCAACAGGATGGTAAGGTCTCCCTGTGTTCCCAAGCTTGGAGTACTTTAAATTCCTTTGGCAGCTCAGTGCCTTGATTTATGATAGTATTTCAGGTTAACTGCTCATTGTAAGCCTGAAGGGAGAATGCAGGTGAATCTGAGAGCTTCTATACAATAAGCTCTGAGAAGATGCTAGTTTGCTGGTGTTCAAATCTCTTGGAATTGAGCATCCATCTTAGGGTCAAGAACTTCCCTGCCCATCATCACTGCATTTGCAGACTGAACATAGCCCATGTCAGCCAGAGCAATGTGTTTTACTACTGCTGTTCACATCAGTGGGTGAAGGGCCATTACACATATTTCAGAAGAGGGTTAATTTCACTTCAGTCAGCAGTTTTCTAAAATGGTTCTGGGGGAGCATGTGTCTGCTTCATAGGAAGACAAGCCAATACACAGTGTGGTGCAATACAACATCTCTCAGACAGAGGATGAAGTATTTTCAGAGCCACATGGAAGAGCAGGAGAAAAGACCCATCAGTGTTGCGTTCACATTCTCAACTTACCCCAAACCAAGAGACACAGGTAGGCAGGTTTTAAACATGACGTAAATGTAGCTGGATGGAGCGCAGGCTCCCTGTGCAAAGTGGGAATAAGGAGGGATGCCATCGCTGGTGGGAGAGGAGAATTCTGAGTTAGCCGCATTTACTACCCACGTCACAGAGGGGTAAATGACTCCGCAAGCTGTGAGGCACTTGAAGCATGAGGCCCCTAGTGGGACCTTGGATATTTACTGATAACTGAGCCAGATCCTGTTCCCTGCCCGGGCTACTTTGTGAGGTAGAGTCATATATAGTGTAGGGATGTAAAATCCCATTTAATTGGTTAACCAGTTAAAAGGGAGGTTGTGGAGAGGGTCGCTACAGTCCCATTAGGCTGGAGCGCCTCCCCTTTCCCCGCCTGCAATGGTTGGGCTGGAGCATCCCTTCCGCTGTGGATGAGGGCTCCTATGGTCGGGCAGGTCTGAGCAGCTCCTGCCTGCATCGGTGGGCTGGGCCACCGCAGACAGGGCCTACTCTGGCCTCTCAGTTGGAGCAGCCCTTAGAATCATAGAACCATAGAACTGGAAGAGACCTCAGAAGGTCATCAAGTCCAGCCCCCTGCCCTAGGCAAGACCAATCCCAAGTCATAGACAGGGACTGTTCCAGTAGGCCAGTCAGAACAGACCCTGCCTGCAGTGGACAGGAAGCTGCTCCAGCCCCTACTGGTTAACTAGAACCAGTAAGCCTCACCCACTAAAGGTGAGGTTTACCAGTCAATCAATTAACCAGTTTACCATTCCCATTGCTAAAACAGTGAAAGAGGGCCTGGTCCTGTGCCCCAGAGATCCCCCGCGTGCCAGAACAACCTTTCACGATCTTGTACGTTATTGCAACGCAGAGCAACCATCTGCTAGGACATCTGTCTGGGTGACCCTAGGATCTATGGGTACATAAAGGAATCTTAAATCTACCTGCCTAGAGGGATCCTTCAGTGGGAAGGAACTGGTGTATCAGCTACTCAGTTGTCTTCCTCTTCTCCCTTTGGCTGCCAATATGGGGCCTGTGAGGCTATTTGCATGTCACAATTGAGAGCAGACCTCTAGTTGCCCTCATCCATGTAGAGGATTTACCTCAGCACCCACCATTGGCAGATAGGGACATGCATATAGGAGTAGAGGATCTTGTTCCAATCTGCTCCTCTTTAACCACTCTCCTTTGCACCACCATTCAAAAATGTGTGTTGAACCCCAGGATGATCTCCATTACTACTCCAGCTGTCTCATAAGAACATACGAACGGCCATACTGGGTCAGACCAAAGGTCCATCTAGCCCAGTGTCCTGTCTTCTGACAAGTGACCAATGCCAGGTGCCCCAGAGGGAGTGAACAGAACAAGTAATCATCAAGTGATCCCTCCCCTGTCATCCATTCCCAGCCTCTGATAAACAGAGGCTAGGGACACCATTCCTACCATTCTGGCTAATAGCCATTGATGGACCTAATCTCCATGAATTTGTCTAGCTCTTTTTTGAACCCTGTTAAAGTCCCGGTCTTGACAACATCCTCTGGCAAGGAGTTCCATAGGTTGACTGTGCATTTTCTGAAGAAATACTTCCTTTTGTTTGTTTTAAACTTGTTTCCCACTAATTTAATTTGGTGACTCATAGTTCTTACATTATGGAGACAAGTAGCTTTTCTTTACGGGTGTGACCACCTGCAATCTTTCCACTCCCCCAAGTGTGGTATTAGTAGTATGCCTTTAAGGGCTGAGCATCCCAGACTGAGAGATTGGACGGGCACTGTTCAGCTCTTGTTCTGCACAGCCAGCTGGAAAGAGACACAAAATAAAGCAGACCTCTTGCAAGTACCTTAAATACTGAATGATCACTAAATACTACTAAGGGCCAAGATTTATCCCATACAGCAGCTTCCACTCTTACATAAACTTTCTCTGCAATGTCATTATCCAGTACTTAATGTTACTTGCAGAGGGTTGCCTCCAGGTTAACATCTTTCCTGTTGCTGGAATCAGAACCAGATATTCTTTTTCTTCTTTTGTCCTTCTAGGGCTGTAATGAGAACAAATGGAAGTGACCTTACATTGTGGGACACTCCTTTTAGTGTTTTAATACAAATTTCATTACACAGCAAGTCTAGGAAGGTATTCATTAGAACATCCATAAAGACTTTGTGGCGGGCTTAATAGCTAAAGCAAGCTATTGAAATTAGCCAGTCATTCTACAATTGATCTCCCTGGGCATCTTTTACTGCACTAAGGTGAAGTAAGCTGCCTGAGGTTCTGGGAGGCGTGTTTCAGTGCTAAGATATGTGCAAAATACATTCCTTGAACAGACAAGAACCATATGCAAATATTCATAGATCATGAGGGAATGAATAGAACAGGGAACAGAACAAGTGATCCATCCCCTGTCACTCATTCCCAGCTTCTGGCAGACACTAGGGATACAATCCCTGCCCATCTTCATTAACAGGCATTGATGGACTTATCCTCCATGAATGTATCTAGTTCTTTTTTTTTTGCACAGTTATAGCCTTGCTATTCAGAACATCCTGTGTCAAGGAGTTCCACAGGTTGACTGTTTATTGTGTTAATGAATTCTTCCTTTTGTTTGTTTTAAACCTGCTGCCTATCAATTGCATTTGGTGACCCCCAGTTCTACTCTTATGAGAAGAAGTAAAAACCACTTCTTTGTCTACTTTCTCCACTGCAGCCATGGTTTTATAAACCTCTATCCTATCCCTCTTTAGTTGTCTCTTTTTGAAGCTGAAAGATCACAGTCTTATTAATCTTGTTTCATATGGAAACTGTTCCATACCTTGAATCATTTTTGCTGCCCTTTTCTGAACCTTTTTCCGATTCCAATATATCTTTTTGAGATGAGGCAACCACATCTGCACACAGTATTCAAGATGTGGGCATATCATGGATTTTTATAGAGGCAATAGGATGTTTTCTGTCCTATTCGTTATCCCTTTCTTAATGAATCCCAACATTCTGATCACTGTTTTGGCTGCCGCTGCACACTGACTGGATGTTTTCAGAGAACTATACACAATGACTCCAAGATCTTTTTCTTGAGCGGTATCAGCTCATTTAGACTCCTCCATTCTGGATGTATAGTGGGAATTCTGTTTTCCACTGTTTATTCCTTTGCATTTATCACCATTGAATTTCATCTGCAATAGTGTTGCCTCATCACCCAGTTTTACGAGATCCTTTTGAAGATCCTTTGCAGTCTGCTTGGGAATTAAAAACAAGCTCGTCCCTGATTTTAATGAGTGTACAGCATAGGTATTTGTGCAAAACCTGGGTTTGGATTGGGAGAAGTGGTTTGGGCTTTATTTTTAAGAGCAAACATTGTGGGTTTCCTTCTTTGGCCCAGCAAAGGCTGGGTGGGATGGCCTGCAAGAAAGGTATTATTGAAGAGGTGACAATATTGTTACTTACTTGCACCTGAGATGGGAGTGACATTGTACTAGACAACATACACACATGATAAGAGATAATTTCCTTCCCAAAGAGCTTCAGGGCCATTGATGGGGGGGGCAAGGGGTAAGAGGGGTAATTGTCTTGGGGCCTGGAGGCTTAAAAGGGCCCAGGGCTTCTGGCCACTGGTGCTGCTATCACGCGGGAGCTGTGCACAGTGCTGTTGGGATGGTGCGGAGGGCTGGATGGGTGAGGCGCAGCACTGTCTGTGGGCGGTGCTGACTGACTACCCTAATTCTGCTCCTTCTGCCCAAGGTCCTGCCCCTTCTGGGGCGGGGGGGGGGGCGCTGAGCCAGCCTTCGACATTGCCTGCAGCCCAGCAACATCTGTCACCTGTCCTGAAGAACTGACAGTCAAAATAGACAAGACAATGGGTGGGAAGGAAAACTAAGGCAGATTGATTTGCTCAGCATCACACAGTAGGTCAGTGACAAAGCTAGGGAATAGACCATCGTGCTCTTGAGCCTTAGTTCAGTATCCTAGCCACTGAGGATATTCCATGGCCTGTATTTTAGGAGGGGATCACATTACAAGATTGCAATGGCCCTTTCTGGCCATGGAATCTATGATCCATTATGACTTTTGTCATACCAAAAAAATTAGGGTACATCTACACAGCGGCGCTATTTCAAAATAACCGACATTCTGAAATAACAAAAAGCACGTCTGCACTACAAGCCTTTATTTCAAAATAATGTTGAGCTGGAGGACTTCTTACTCCGACTCCTGGTAACCCTCATTTCACAAGGAGTTAGGGAAGTCAAAGGAAAAGAGCTCTTCCTTTGACTTCCTGCTGTGTGTAGACAGAGCCAAAAGCCAAATTCCGCTATTTTGGCTTAAGCTATGCAATTGACGTAGCTGAAATTGCATAGCTTAATTTGGCTTTAGCCCTGCTGTGCAGATGTACTCTTAGGGTATGTCTAGACTACATGCCTCTGTCACCAGAGGCATGTAAATTAGACATACCGACATAGTCAATGAAGCGGGGATTTAAATATCCCCCGCTTCATTAGAATAAAAATGGCCGCCACGTTGCGCCGGCTCAGCTGTTTGTCGGCATGAACCGGCAGTCAAGACGGGGATCGGTCAGCACGGGCATGTTTAAAGACACGGAATTGCTATTCCACGATACTTCCAGTATCCCAAAATAGCCCCACTGCCTAGACATAGCCTGAGAGTCTCCCTTTTTTCTCCACTCAAGCTCATTTGAAGAAGTAGGTTTTGCCCACGAAAGCTCAGGACTACCCATTGTTTTTAAAGTGACAGGCGAACATGTCTACCTTTCTGAGTCCTTCCTAGACAGTCACTTCCCATTTTGTATGCATGAAACTGACTGTTCCTTCCTAAGTGGAGTACTTGGCATTTGCCCATGCATTGGTCAGCTCTGCTTTGGATCATTATTGAGCAAAACCCATCATTAGCATGGGTGCATGAGCTCTGGAATTATGGCTCAAGCATGAAGGGACATATTAATCTTTAGCACATCTGGAATGTAAATGTCTTCTGATACTGGCTGAAACAGTGACATGTGAATGCCTGTTCACCCTTTCAGATGACATTGTAAACAATAAGCAGTCAGCACTGTCTCCTGGACATACCCTTAGAGTGTGTCAACAAAAGGGTAAAGAGATTTGCAAAATACTTTTGAAACTATTTTAATTAGGGTGGTTGATTAATTGCAGGTAACTCACACAGATTAACTAAAAAAAAATCACGATTAATAAATTAATCACAATGAATCGCAGTTTCATGTTATGCAGTAGACATCCAATTGAAATTTGTTAAATATTTTAGATGTTTTTCTACATTTGTAAATTGATTTATTTCAATTGCAGCACAGAATACAAAGCATCCAGTGCTCACATTTTATTATTTTTATTACAAATATTTGCACTATAAAATAATAAAACGGAAAGAAACAGTGTTTTTTCAGTTCACCTCTTAGAAGTATTGTAGTGCAATCTCTTTATTGTGAAAGTGCAATTTAGAAATATAGATTTTTTTTTGCCTAACTGCACTCAAAAACAAAACAAGGGTAAAACTTTAGAGTCCACTCCGTTGTACTTCTGATTTAGCCAGTCACTAAAACAAACAAGTCTCAGAGGGTTAGTCGTGTTAGTCTGTATCTGTAAAAATAATGAGTCTTTTTTTTTATATGCTTGTAAAATTTATATCCCTACCTCAATGATTTCCACTTGATATATCTGACAAAGTGTTTTTTACCCACGAAAGCTTATGCCCAAATACATTTGGTAGTCTTTAAGGTGTCACAGGACTCCTCATTTTAAAAAAAAGCAAGTTTTGTTTACATAAAGGGGAGATACTCCTGACTATTTCTTGTTCACAATGTCACCTGAAAGAGTGAAAACAGCAACTCACATGCTATTGTTGTAACCAGCTTGGAAAGGTATGTATGTGCCAGATGGGCTGATTCTGTGATGCATTAACAGGAGTGTTATATGCCCCTTCATGCTTTGTTCACCAATCCAGAAGACATACTTCCATGCAAATTAATATTGTTAAAAGCAGTATGATAATTAGATTGACTGGATTCCTTGGAGGAGGAGTGTATGAGTCCTGCCTCTTTTACTCTCATTCAATCATATATTTTGTGATACAGAAGTCTTGGATGATGTCCCACCATGTTGTTCATGTTAGCACTTTCCTTGTAGATTTGACAAAATACAAAGAAGGTACTAATGTAAGATTTCTAATGATATCTACAGCACTCAACCCAAGATTTAAAAATCTGAAGTGTCTTTCAAAATCTGAGATGGATGAAGTGCGGATCATGCTTTCCAAAGTCTTAGAAGAGCAGCACTCCAGTGCGGAAACCTCAGTACCTGAACCACCAAAAAAGAAAATCAACCTTCTGTAGCTGGCCTCTGACTCAAATGATTAAAATGAACATAGAATTACAAAATCATAGAATACTAGAACTGGAGAGGACTTCGAGAGGTCATCAAGTCCAGTCCTCTCCCCACACAGCAGGACCAAGCACTGTCTAGATTATCCCAGATAGATTTGTATCTAATCTGCTCTTAAATATCTCCAATGATGGAGATTCCACAACCTCCCTAGGCAATTCATTCCAGCGTTGAACCTCCCAGACAGTTAGGAAGTTTTTCCTAATGTCTAACCTAAACCTCCCTTGCTGCAATTTAAGTTCATTGCTTCTTGTCCTATCATCAGAGGTTAAGGAGAATAATTTTCTTCCTCCTCCATGTCACACCTTCTTAGGTACTTGAAAACTGCTATCATGTCCCCTCTCAATCATCTCTTTTTCAAACTAAACAAACCCAATTCTTTCCATCTTCTCTCAGAAGTCATATTTCTGAACCTTTAATCATTTTTGTTGCTCTTCTCTGGACCCTTTCCAATTTCTCCACATCTTTCCTGAAATGTGCTGCCCATCCAGTAGATGCCTAATCAGTGCAGAGTAGAGCGGAAGAATAACTTCTTGTGTCTTTTTCACAACAGTCCTGTTAATGCATCCCAAAATGACATTTGCTTTTTTTGCAACAGTGTCAGATCATTGACACATATTTAGCTTGTGGTCCACCATGAGCTCTAGATCCTAGACACATCTCATCATCAACTGTTTATAGCCAAGCCCTAACGTATAACCGATTTCCTCTAATCCCACAAAAAGAGACAAACACCTACAAGATCTTTATCAGGCATTCTTAAAACTTAAATACCCACCTGAGGAGTGAAGAAACAAATTGACAGATCCAGACGAGTACCCAGGTATCTGCTTCTTTAAGACAGGCCAGCCAGGAAAATAACAGAACACCACTAGTCATCACCTACACCCCCAGCTTAAAGCTCTCTAGTGTATCTTTGACAGCCTACAACTTATCCTGGAAAACAATCCCTCACTCTCACAGGCCTTTGGAGACAGGCCAATCCTTGTCTAACCTGAAGCAAATTCTTTCCAGCAACCACACATCTCACTTCACTCACCCAGGAATATACCCCTGCAACAAACTCTGTTGCCCACTCTGTCCACACATCCACACAAGAGACACCATCCCAAGACCTAACCACGTAAGCCACCACATGAGAGACGCATACAACTGCACATCCTTTAATGTCGTATTTGCCAGCAATGCTCCTCTGCCATGTATTTTGGCCAAACTGGACAGTCTCTACAACAAAGGATGAATGGACACAAATCAGATATTAGAAATGGTAACACACATAAACCTCTAGGGGACATTTTAACCTGTTTGGACACTCATTAATGGATTTTAAAGTAGCCATTATTTTACAAAGGAATTTCAAAAGCCAACTACAGAGAGAGATTCAGGAACTAGCCTTCATATGCAAATTTGACACTGTCTCTGCTGGCTTGAACAAAGACCTCAATTGGATGGGCCATTATAAAACCAGTTTTCCTTACATTCAACACCCAATTGACATAAAACGCTAAGTATGGGACACTTCCAACCCACTCAATTAGCCTTATCAGCACCGGCACTACAATTGGCAGGTACTTTTTCCTCCCTCCCTTCTTTTTCTGTTATAATTCTGATGGTGCATCTACACAGCACCCTTACCTCGAAATAAGCTACACAATTTACGCTATGCAAATTGCATAGCTTATTTTGAGGTAATTTTGAAATAGCGTATTTTGAATTTTGGCACTGTCTACACAGCGCCAGTCTTTTAAATAAAGTGCTATTCCAACAATTCCCTTAACCCTCATGGAATGAGGGTTAGAGGGATGCCGGAATAGCATGCCCATTATTTAGAAATCTATTTCGAAACAACGGGCATGTTTAAAGACACGGAATTGCTATTCCACGATACTTCCAGTATCCCAAAATAGCCCCACTGCCTAGACATAGCCTGAGAGTCTCCCTTTTTTCTCCACTCAAGCTCATTTGAAGCAGTAGGTTTTGCCCACGAAAGCTCAGGACTACCCATTGTTTTTAAAGTGACAGGCGAACATGTCTACCTTTCTGAGTCCTTCCTAGACAGTCACTTCCCATTTTGTATGCATGAAACTGACTGTTCCTTCCTAAGTGGAGTACTTGGCATTTGCCCATGCATTGGTCAGCTCTGCTTTGGATCATTATTGAGCAAAACCCATCATTAGCATGGGTGCATGAGCTCTGGAATTATGGCTCAAGCATGAAGGGACATATTAATCTTTAGCACATCTGGAATGTAAATGTCTTCTGATACTGGCTGAAACAGTGACATGTGAATGCCTGTTCACCCTTTCAGATGACATTGTAAACAATAAGCAGTCAGCACTGTCTCCTGGATATGCAAACAAACTTGATTGCCTGAGCATTTGGCTGAACAAGAAATAGGCCTGAGTGAACTTGTGGGCTCTAACATTGAAAATTATTTTATTTTTGAATGGAGTACAAAATTCTACATTTGTAAATACAACTTTCAGGATAAAGAGATGGCATTATAATCCTGGAATTAGCTGAATGGAAAAATACTATTTCTTTTGTTTTCTTTTTTGCAAATATTTTAATAAAAATAAATATAAAGCAAACTTTGTATTCTGTGTTGCAACTGAAACATCCAAAACATATTTTATTAAATGGTATTCTAATATTGTTTAACAGCATGATTCATTTATTCATTATTTTTAATTTCTTGACAGCCTTAATTTTATTTCCTCAGATTCCAGAAAGAATTTCTCATTTATTTAAAATTTGTTTGTGAAAATTTGTATTGACCGTCTTTTTAGAGGGAAGGTGTTTTGTTTTTCTCCCATTAAAACAAAAGATTATTCTTTAATGAAAAAACATTAATTTGAAACATTTCAACCGGCTCTCGAAGCCAGAAAGACACCAGCCTAGATAAACAGACTTAAACCTGTTACTAACATTGTGAATTGAAACTTCTGCATAGCCAATGATTCTCATATCTAGACGAGTAGCATAGATTCTGTAGAGGCCAGACTAATCGGTCTGAACTGCGTGAGAAACTCCCCTCTGGCTCAGATAGGAGAAACACTGCCTGTAGATCATAACTGTTGTGCTTAAAGACTCTATCTAAAGTTGATCAAAACACGTCCAGCCAAACTTATTCTGGGGAGAAGGAGCACAAAATGGCCTTTCAAAGGAAACACACATTTTCATTTCCTTTGAAATTTTTCACTTTTTTCAATTTGTTTCTATGAAAATTGAAAAAAACCCCCACCAAACTTTGGAGCAGTTTTGGCCAAACATGGTTTTCAGGAACGCATGCTAGGTTTTCAAAATCTGAAATATCTGTGGTTTCAGGTTATAAAGACTTTCCTGTGAAGAACTGACTTTTTTTTTCACGCCTCTCTAATGGACACCCACAAAAGGGTTAAATTGCAAAGTCAGACTTGTGCCCCAAGGATAATCAGATGATGACATTTGCTTGCCTGAGGTGTATGCTCCTTCAACAGAGATATGGGCGTGTTTCCTCACAGGGAAGGAAATGTACTCTTCATTGGAGATTCAGCATCAACAAATAAGACAGCCACCCCCTCCCTTAACAAGATCAGGTGAAGCCAAAGTGAAAGGAGCCAGGGAAACAACCGATGCAAGTTTCCTGGTACATTGGTGGAGAGGAAAGTCTGTCATGTGCCCAACAAGATCTACAAGAGGGGACTGGACCTATTACCACAGAGTTGCCATACAATATCTTCTACTCCTCCCTAGCAGCAGTTTATTATGAAAGTACTTAACACCACACTAGCATGTCCCTACTGGCGTGGGACCTCCATGTCCCAAAGTCCATGTGGTTACAGGTTTGGCAGCCTGCAGAGGCCCCAAGTCCAGATAGCTGAGGAGGTTGGCCTTGCTTATTATCAAGTGTGCTCTAGTCTCTCATCATCATTTGGCAAGCATAGCAGATTGGATCTAGGCTAATACCCATGGTAACAATTGGGAATCTCCAAAACACAGGCAGAAATACCATTGATGGAGGAGGTGCGTTGGAGGAGGCATTCTGTTAGATCCTATTGGGTATAGGATCTTAACATACAGACCTGTTTCAAGAAACTTTTAATGAGCCTGTAATTATCAGTAGTTCTCAGCTACCAATGCATTTGGCCAGCACTATAAGCCCTTAAAAAAACCCACTTGTTCTAATCAGGACCCTGTTCCAAATACTAACACATCAATGTCAGAAACTGCAGTCAAGCACAGCCTGTCCCCAAATCCCAACCTCTTGAAACACGATGGCTCATTAATAACTTTAAAAGGATGATGACACTGATACTATTTATAGGGCCCTGCCAGGCAGGCCTGCCAAAGTTAAAGAAATTAACATGGAAAAATTGTCAACTGGAAAACATTAGTGTTTATCAACAGATCAATCAAACTTCAACTACTGTAAATTGTGCTTTTAGGGAACTAAAATGTATCAACAATGACAGTTGTTTGAATGCCTTATTTTGCTACACTTCTGCCCTTGTATCAGTTGCAGAGGGAGACAAACAGACAGACACCTCCACTCCTCTTTTGCCTTTGCCCTTTGACTCCCCTGACACCTGCCAAATTTACCACCATTGTAGAGCTCTTAAAAGTTACAGCTACATGTTTCAAGATGTGTGGCAAATCAGAATTTCTGAACAAAATTCTCAGGAAGTCAATAAAGCGTTAATTAGCTTTGACTGAGGGCGCACAAGTCCGTGGCAAGCTAAATAAGTGTCAAGGTGACAGGGCTGTTTATATACTAAGTACAAGGTTTATGAATAATGTGCATGGAAGAACTCTTCTGGTGTAAGAGGGCTAAGAGATATTGCTATTATCCTTTCACCTTTTGGTTTCTTTTTCTGTCACTCCCTTTATAGATTTAGAGAGAAACTGTGTTATTGCAACAGAAATGTTTTGCCTTTATGTTTCATGTTCACTGTAAACTGTAGGGTAGAAACTATTTATCCTTAGGGGGAGGACAATGAATTATTGGCCCACTGGCCTTAAGAGGGAAATAGCAAGGAGGAACAAATAAGAGATGTGGTTAGAAAAGCATCAGGTACAAACCCAGCCTTGGCTTTTAGCCCTGGTGTACACTATGGCTTTATTTCAAAATAACCCCCCTTAGATCGAATTTATAAGCAGAGCGTCCACATACCAAGCCCGTTATTTCAAAATAATGGGCCGCTTGTTTCAAAATCTGTACTCCTGCTTTCCTCAAGGAATAATGCTATTTTCAAAATAGTTATTTCGAAATAGCGGTAGCGTGGATGCTCTGGTACCGCTATTTTGAAATAATAACCCCCCTTGAGTAATTCAAACTAATTACGCCTCAATGCTTCCTGGGGCTCTAAGTCTGAGGTAGTGTGTCCACCTTAATGGAGCCTGCCTCAGACTGATTTTGAGGCTTCCCTGTTGTGAAAACAGGTTATTTTGATTTTGTTATATAGGGAGTTATTAAATAGATTTTAGTTATTTTGAAATAGTTTCCTAGTGTAGACATGCCGTTAGAGCCCAGGGGAAAACACCCAATAAAAAAACAACACCGGTGATTTAAAAAATCACTTTGGATCGAAAAGAATGTGGTCTGTGAGGGATTCAATATAGATGGTAAAAAGCCAGACAATGTATCTGCTGCTGTGACTTGAATATCAGCTGAATATTGTTATTTTTATTAGTTTAATGTAGGTTGGCATTGAGGAGATCAGGGCCTAGATGTATTAGCTGTTGTATAAATAATATGTCCTTTCCTTTAAGAGTTGATTCTACAGTGAGTTCAGGCCAGTTCCCATGCTGAGCTCTTTACAGGATCAGGGTGTAAATAGACCCTGTAAGGGTGTGAGGTAAGAAATATTATTACACACAGTAGTGAGACAGAAAAGAGACCTGTCTCTCCCATTGTCATGTCAGACACCAATGGCACAGTCAATTCAACCTTTTGTTCTAGAATTCTTGTCTAATGTCTGAACCACAAGATTAGCCTTACTTGGGAGAGAACTTTGCAAAAGAATCCCAGTTTGGGTGAGAGACAAGAAAGTCTCTCTACTGTGGCAAAAAACTGGGAAGAGAGCATTCAACTGGAGCAACTGAAATGCTGGGTGCGTTCACCATGTGGTGTGAAAATCATATGGAGGGGGATAGAAAGCAGACTGCCTGGTTTGCACTTATGGCTGCTTTGTGATGTGTGTCTGCTATTTTGGAAGCCACGGAGATCCGGATGGCTGACAGTGTACTACCAACCCAAGAAAGATTTTTTAAGTGGATGCTCACAACTTAGCATGTCACTGACTACATCCATGTAATCTTGGAGTTTTCACTGAAGACTAGGGCTTTGCAGGTGATTACTCAGGACCTCCGGACTGTATCCAAAATCTCAGCAAATTCCCGCCAAATCAGGAATATTTGTTTTTCTGTTCAAAAGCAGTTTGAGACTAACAAAGAAAATGCCCCAATCTTTTCCAGTCCCTGCTATACGCAGGTAGCTGCTGACATGAGCACTGTCTGAAAATCAGGAAAGGGCACAGGTTATAAATCCAGTTCAATGAATGATTTGAAGGTGACATAATACATATAAGAGGACACAAAATAATGAATGATAGAAAACATGGAGTGGTATCTTCTTTTTGTCTAGTCTGATAGAACAAGGGGATGTTCACTGAAATTAAAAGCTAGTAAATTCAAAACTAACCAAAGGAATTAGATTTCATAATTAGACTGTGGAATTCATTGCCACAGGATATCATTAAGATAAAGAATTTAAAATTCTAATAGGAATTAGGAATGTATAAGATTGAGGATAACAAGAATGTCCTGAATTATAATAGTAAATACTCTAAAACAGTAAACAGTAAATCTTGGGTATGTCTGCACAGCAGCGTTATTTCAGAATAACTGACTTTATTTAGAAATAACATAATGTGCGTCTATGCAGCAAACCATTATTTTGAAATAATGTTGAGATGAAGAAACTCTTATTCCTCCCCCCGTAACCCTGCTTTCATGAGGAGTTAGGGAAACTGAAGGAAGAGTGTTCTTCCTTCGACTTCCTGCTGTGTAGACAAGCGCCAAAAAGCCGAATTAAGTTATTTTGACTTCAGCTACGCATTTGACATAGATGAAGTTACATATCTTAATTCGACTTTGCCCTTCTGTGTAGACGTGCCCTTGGGATATAAAGAAGGAATATAAAATGACATGCTTTAAGGTCATTTGTAATAGGGATTAGAAAGTGACTGATTACCACAGATCTGCCTATTGTAGACTCTTATTACACTGTGTCTGAGGGTACGTCTACACAGCGGCGCTATTTCAGGATAATGTCTGTTAGCATTCTGTGCATCTTAACAGCACACCTGTTATTTTGAAATACAGTCAAAATAATGGGCTTCTTATTCTGCCTTCCTGTAAACCTAATTGCACGAGCATTAAGGAAGATGCCAGAAGAGCAATTTATTTTGAAATTAGCACTGTGTAGACAGCGCCAAATTTTGAAATAAGCTACGCAATTTGTGAAGCTTATTTCAAGGTACATCTACTGTGTAGATGTACCTTGAAGCATCTGGTGCCATCCACTTTTGGGGGGTGGGCCACAGTTCGGTTATGGAATGGCCATCCCATATACTGTATATCAGTAAAGACTTTGAAACGTTTTTTAAAAGGTGCCTGGTACCCACTTGTACTTTGTGATATAAAATTTAGGATTTTTTTTTCATTTTTCAGGTTGTGTTTTACCTCTGAAATATCAGGAATGTCAAGTCGAGGACATCCCTCAAGGACAATGTGACAACTATAACCTTGCTAGCATTGGTCCAGCAGTGAGTGTTAGTGATGCAGGCAGGCTAGCCAACAGGCCCCTGGGAAGGTGGGGAGGGGGCTGACTGCACACTCCTGGAAGGGGTGGAGCCTTGGCCAGAAGGGGTGGGGCCAGGATAGCCAGCTCTCAGAGTACCCGGACCATGCCCCTTCCTCAGCACCATCTGGAGCACAGTGTACTGCGCAGGGTTTCAGCGGTAATTTAAAATGTCTGGTGTTCCGACCACTACTGCAGTAGGGGTGGAGATGTCCCGAAGCTCCAGACCTCTTTGAATTGCTGGGCAACTGCTCCCTTTGCCACACCCGGCTCCACATCTCGAGGCAGCCACAGCAGAACAACTGAACAAGGAAGGACCCCAACGAATGTGGGGGATGGGTCACCTGCATTCCTTGCTTCATGCTCTATGATGCTTCAAATCAGTAGGGTCATTATCAGTGCCACTGGCCTTTCCAAAGTTGAGGAAAAGTCATATCATTGTTTGGAGAGTCTGTTGCTTCCTTTTCCTTAGCTGGCTCTGATTTCCTGGCTGGCCTACAATTGGAAAAACCTGCCTGAGGAAACCAAGGTGAGGCCTTTCAAACATCAGCTGAAGTCCAGCCCAAATGGGTGCATTGCCCAGTGCATTGTACCTTAGTCATGGTGCTGATTACTCTTCCCTGGGCATATTTCTGCTTCAGCCTCATGTGACCCATCAATTCCTTAGCAGAGAGCAGATGGAATCCTCATTACTCATGGAAGGTTGTGCCAGAAGTTCCAGGTATCAATACATAGACTTTGTCACTTGCTGGTGTTCCTTTGCTGACAATCACACGCCAGTGTTGCAGCTCTGGGATCAAGGTTGGAGCAGCGTCAGCATATTCTTCTGAGAAATGCTGAAAAGGAAGCAGGTTTTTGTGCCTTGCAAGTACCTTTCCTACAGAACAAAGAAATCAAAAAGCATTAGGGCTTTTCTCTTAATTACTCCAAGCCCCCTTCCAACCATTCTGCCAATGCACAGAGGCCTTAGAACAAACAGGTTATTATTTTATGACCACTCCAAAGTCAATTTGCACAGTCAGAGCAGTGTAAAACTTGCACTGCTAGACAAAACCAGGGCTTTATGGTACATCTGCAATAAGAAGTTATCAGTCAAGGAATGAGGATTCTACCAAGGAAACTGGTTTACAGTAGAATAGGTCCTGGTCACTGTACAGTTAAAAATGAATTAAAAATGAAGTGCTTTGAGATGTATGAAGGAAAAGCACTATAAGGGGACATCTACACTGCACAGTTATTTTGGGATACCAGAGGATACCTCACACAAACTGCCCATTATTTTGAAATATTTTTCGAAATAACGGGCATGCTATTTTGCCATTCCGGTAAACCTTGTTGCACAAGGAATAAAGAATGGCTCAAAATAGCACATTATTTTGAAATTGGGTGCTGGGTAGATGCGCCAAATTTCAAATTTCAAAATAGATTTGAAATAAGTTACGCAATTTGTGTAGGGCAAATTGCGTATCTTATTTCAAGTTTAGGGTGCTGTGTAGACGCACCCTAAAAGAATTAAGTAAAATTATCAGAGCATCCATCAACGTATTCTTGTTATAAAACAAGAGTTTGATACATCAGAGTGTACACCAGGCTGAGTGTGGGGATAGAGGTTGAATCCCCCATAAGTTCACAATTTTGAGAAAGAAACCTTTCCATCCATTTTATGAAATTTATTCATCATCTGTGGTTTCTTCTGTCCCTGCCACTACCTTTCTAGCATATCTAAATAGCAGGACCATAAGATTCATCCTTCTCTTTCCTGATTTCTTCTTTGAAAGAGGACACACGTTTATATGTCTGTATCTGGGAGTGGAAGTGTGCATTTATGAACTGTTCAAAAAGGATGAATAGTGTTACCCAATACTGGTTGAACCTCTCTAGTCCAGCACTCGTGGTCTGGCAATACCTGTGGTCCGGCATGATTTTAGTTAGCAGGATGTCCACTTTTCATTGGATGTGGCCAAGTTTCCCACGGCCCCATAAAGATTGTTTACAGCCACTAGTCCTGGCTCTGAGTTCTGTGCTATTATTTAGCTGTAATTTACCCCTAAATGCCTTCTTCTAAGAGCCTAATAAGCCGTGGAAGTGTTGGTATATGATACTTACAACATCTGTTGACTAGGGAGGGCTAGAAAATAATTCCAGATCTTAAAAATTTTTGCAGTCTAAAAAAATTGTTCCAATTCAGACAAAAATCAAGATCTTTCTCCCACTATAGTCTGGACGTCAAAGACCTACCCTAGCATGTGGGAGACAGTTTTAGCTTCCTACTCTGCTTCGGTCATAGTAAGGACATGAGTCTGTATTTTCCGTATCTAAATCCAGTGCCCTATGCTCTGGGCCATACAATGGAAATTTGTGATACTGGTTGTCATGTTTCTTAATAATGTGCAGATACAAAATGTGACCCTAATCTTTATCATCCAAGTTTCATATTTGAAATGGATAATGTGAACTCAGCAAGGTGCAGGGCACTTCATTCTGAGCAGGGGCCTATTATAGGAAGAATTCACCATGATTTGAAAGCAGCATTGAAACTAATTTGTGAAGAGCGGGAAGTTACTTGTCTTTTGGTTCCACCTTGGCAATAACAAATTTGATTTAAGACACTACAACAGGAGTTGATCGGTTGTTCAGATGTTACATCCTCATCTATACTACTCAGGTACAAGGAGTCTGAGCAATTTGATAATGACGGGTAAATTCTGTTTCACAAAAGCTATCCCCAGACAGTGCATGTGAGGGTGATTGCAGCATTTCTAAAAACAGAGCAAGCTGGTATAAGAATAGCCAATTGTGATGGACACAGACAAGGCACCAATTGGTGGGTCTCGGTGCATAGATCTCAAACAGGAAGGATTTTACTGCAGTGCACTGAAAAATGCTCACTGGCAATTGGCATTTCTCAGCTTATGCAGAAACTTGCCCTTGTCCTTTGTCCGATTGTTCCAACAGTTTATTCCATCTCTAGAACCATCTCTGCTTGTTATTCAACACCGTTGCAGGCTGTTATTTACTAGTGTCACTTTTTGCCTGTTGAGGAGTCTGATGGAATTAGAAAGTGGAAAAAGAAGGAGCATTTGATGATGTGGAAAATGTTAAAGACTTGAGTTATTGTGATGCACTCATATTTGGAACAATTTCTAAATCAGGAGCCTGTCTCGGGCTGACCTGTTATTGCCCTTCAAATTTTTATCTGCCAAAAGCCTTCCATGATGCTGAAATGTGTGGGCCCAGGACATGCCTGGCAACACACGGAGGAAGGCATTTAACTTTAATACTTGTCAAATGTTCTTTATTCAAATGTACAGTGGAATGTCCCCTCATCTCCCAGTCCGGGAATTTTCCTTAAGGATTCCTGAGGCTAGCTCCTTACTTCCTTGCTGTGTATCCAACTGTATATCACTGCCTTCATCTGTCCAGCCAACAAGTCGAGCTGAGTGAATAACTGTCGGGGTTTTCTGGTTTTGTTGTTTTTGTATTTGTTTGGTGGGCAAAACAACCAACATCAAACAACAACAAAATCGTTAAAAAATAATGGAGGCTCCACCCAAAGCAATTTTTTTTCAGTTTTTCTTGGTGAAACAAAATTTCAGGTGAACAAAATATTGCAATTTGACTTGAAATACATAGAGCAATTTTAAAAGGAATCATTGTTTCATAGCGGAAAGTTGAAATGTTTCATTTTTTTCAACGTGTTCAAAATACTGATTTATTTTTCTCTGGGGGGAAAAAAAACACTTTTTTTTTTTGGCCAGGACTATTTGTCAAAAATCACCCAATTCTGGGAATAGTTTTGGTTCCTCTACCACTGCATTTTTCACCAAATATACCATTTATACCAAAAAATTCACTCAGGTTTGCTAAGGTGAGCCACTAAGAGGTCCGTTACTCTCTTCCTATATCCAACCTCTTCCGTTAGTCTAAGGACTCGGAGACATAGCACATCTGAACACATGCTTCCTTCCTGGCACCACTTCCAGATTCCCAAGCCAATGAGAACTAAGGGGCACATTCTGTGTCCTAGACACTCTTGTGGCAGTAGATGGAGAGACGATTGAGGCAGTGGTGTAGCGAGGGTGTTATGCGCCCGCGGGGGGCAGGGGGAGTGAGCAAAGGCAAAACTGCACTGAACTGTGCAGCAGGGGCAGCAACAGCTCCCAAGCCAGGGGTGCTGGGCTCCCTGGCAGGTCTTTGAAGTGCCTGCTCCCACTGCCCGGCCCAGCCTCGACAGTTTGTCTGCAGGGAACAAGTGGCCCAGCAGCTTAATTGGCACCCCACTCGTGTGGCACATGGGGGCAACTGCCCTCCTCCAGCCCCCCTCACTATGCCACTGTATTGAAAAGCAGCAACTGGCTGCTAAGGAGAATCCCCCTAATACAGTAGCAGTATAGTATACCCATAATGCTTTGCCCCTCAGAGGCCCAAGCATAGGAAACATGACAGGGCAGGGATGGAGAAGACCCAGATGTGATGTGATGATAGCTAGAATGTTATTGGAATTCTGGGCTGTGGCAAATTCCTGGACATCTCGACTTCTCTAATTTACACGAAGGACTGTATCAGCCTTTTCAGCCACCAGAATCTGAGTAGCACCCAGCTGGCTGAAAGCTACCTTTAATTCCCCTCCCCAGCAGCTGTTTGTCTCTCTACTGTGCCTCTCCAGAGGTGCAGCTGAGATTCTGCTTCCAGGTATTTTTAAGTGATGGGTTTACAAGTAACCAAGCACAAGACACACTTCTGATAGGCAGGACTGAAGTAGGGGGCCATTGAAGAGCGGACTCACCAATGGGATGGCCTCTTCTGGCTGGGCATGACATAGCAGGGTCTCCCCACCTGCACCCTCGCCAAAAGCCTCTCTAGCCCTGTTTTTTGTCATGCCAGTGACCTACTTAAAAAACCTTTCAGGGGTGACTGAAAGTCTGAACTAACAATCGTCCTGTGGCCTCAAGCCTAGTCTTTTGCCTGGGTCCCAACTGAGTAGTCCTTCACACCTGATTTCCGGGGTCTTTGAACTTCTATTCCCAGTAGCTATTAGGGGAATCTCATTGCCTCTCCTCGTCTCCTGGTTTCAGCCTAGGAGTCCTGTAGTAAGCAAGCAAGCGAAATCTGTCTATTCAGCCCCCTGTTTTCTCCCTGGGTTTCTTCCTCCCTTATCCTCCGACATTCCCAACCTGCCTCTTCTGGGACTCACTGTGTGCTTGCATTCCTCTCAGGCTTCACCCTTCCCTCAAGGCTGTGGCTTGCAGGATTTCAGGTGGAGTTCTCCAATAAATCCCAAACCAATGGTGTGTAACGCCAACAGACCCTGATTGTTCACAGACAGAATTGAACCTGGGACTGTTGGAGCATAATGCATATATAACCCCTGGTGGGCTAGATTTCACTTCATTGTCCTTCTCCAGTGTCTTATAAAAATAAACACAACAACTCCCATAGAAAAGTAACTGGACAATCTAGTGTTCAGTATCTAAGGATTTTCAGCAAGGATTGCACAGGGTCAGTCTAATTAATTAATTTAAATAAATAACTTTATAAACACTTACAATGGAGAAACATCCAATGCAGGTGATGAAGTGGTTTTTACCCCGGAAAGCCTACACTCAAATAAATCTGTTAGTCTTTAAGGTGCCACAGGACTCCTCATTGTTTTTAACAATGCACAAAATTACTAGACCTTTTCATGAAGTCCTTTGCATTTTGAAGACTCTAGACCAAATTCAGCACTGGCTTAAGCAGATCCAGTACTACAGAAATGAACAATTAACAACTCAGTCATAATAGACCTGCCAGCTCATTAAGAATTGACCTAAACATTCACCTTTGTCTCAAACAAAATAAAATACTAATTTTTAGTGAGGGAGGGGGAGTTTTAAAATGGTTAATTTAAAAAAATCTGAGGGTATTTTTCCACACACTTCACCTTTTTGTCTGGGACCAGAGAACAATATTGGAACAGACTGAGAGTGATTATTCCCATAGCATGAACTGCTATCCCAGAGCAAACAAAGTCCATTCAATCTAGTACCTTGTCTCTGTAGCCTCACCATTAGAGAGGAAACCATAAACATCCTGGATGGTACCTAATTTTGCAGTACTCTATCACAGGAGTTTGTCCCTCGATGGTCTTACTATTGATTCATTTCAGACTTGCAATACAGGAAATCTCATGAGAAAACATTGTCCTCTCAGGATTTCCAGACACCAGAGGTTTTACTACATTTAAAAGCAGTACTCAAACTTCAACACGCATCTGCCAATGCAAATGACCCTTTAAAAAAATTGAGGTTTATTCCTGGCAAACCAATGATCATTGTGCATTGCCTCCCCACCCCTAACATTTTCTCTGCTGGCTCTCAGTTTTAAGAAAGCTGGTTTTTGCCTTGGGGATACATAAAAGTTATCATATGAACTACCCTTTTATTTTTATTTTATTTTCCATGTGCCATTCATCGCACCACAACTTATTGAAAATTTTGTCAACAATCAGCTTTACAAAAGCTCTGCACATTGTCTGCATAAAAGCCCTGTTTTGACGAGAAAATGACTATTAATGAGAACATGTTCTTTTCTGGCATCAGACTCCAAGAGACACAGGTCATAAATCTCTTTGATCTTTTTGCAAAAAAAGGCTGGAATCAAGGAAAACAGCAAGTTCATTCTTTTTTTTAGCTTCTGATTGAAACAATTCCATTTAGTAACAAGTAATTTATCATTGCTTTTTTTCTTCTCATCTCATGCTTTTATTTGTTTTTGAGTCTAAAACACCAGCAAATTCCTCCTGATGTATAACCCACCTGTTTACTTTTTTAGGATTTTTATATTTTAGGATGGGTGGGGACATGAGGCAGGGGGTGGGGAGTAAAAAAAAAATTGTCAAGAGAAAGAAACGAAAAGAAAACTATAAATGTTAATTGTGAAGAAGAATCCTAATCTTTCAGTTCAGTCAGGGAGTAGCTGCATGCCACAGATGTGTCAATACTGCCATCTCTTGCCTCTTCACTAAGTTGAGATGGAAACTTTGGCATTGGGATTTGGGAACACATACACACACACACACACACACAAGAATTCTGTTTTTCTACAGAAAGGTGAGTCTACCCCCACCCTATATTGTAATGTATCTTAAGAGGGATTTTTTAAATTGCCTTACTTCATTCTGTATCCATGAGGTAACTCTACATTCACCATAGGACAAACCTGCTGGGGGGAGTGAGGGTTATTGCAGATTGTAATATGAGTTATCTTTAACCATGCTGAGGAGGAGAGACAATCTGTTCTATTGTCGAAAACTATCCAATTAAGCTTGTACCTCTCTCTTGGTGTGATGACAATTTGTGTGCATGTGTATAAATACACACACTGTGTGTACAGCAGTATGCCCAGGCAAAATGTAACATGAGCGTTTTAACAGCAACTGTCTGGGAGCTAGATGTTCTAATGGAATCTGAACTTTTCTTATGATAGACTCCTTTAGATGGTGTGTGTATATGTATGGCACTGACAACGATTTAGGTTGTTGGTCATTAAACATCATGTTACACAAAGGCAGTGGCCAATATTTTGCACCTTACAATGATGATCTATAGCAGTATTATTGTTTCATTGAGATAAACTCACGAGTGCGGCATAGTCATTTGTCAGTGAGCAATGTTGTTTTCTAGGCTGGTGCAGACTACAGTCCCGGACTCATGTGCACAACATGTTAGTTGTAATATCTTAGCACAAAGATGCTTCATCTTTTCTTCTTATTGTTGCTATTCAGCAGGGTTTGCAGTAGCAGAAATATGTGGGCTTTTTAAGTGAAATTTTGAGGTGTGCAATAAGCATTGATTTCTCACATTTCAGGGGAGCAAACAGCAGGACAGACTGCAGGATTTAAATGTCTCTGTCTCCTGTTTTGCTGCAAGTAACCAACGAAATGACTGACCTCTTTGGACACCCTGACCTAGGGCCCAAGTCATTGCTGACTGAAATACGTGAAAATATTGCCTTTGATTTGAATGGATCTCGGATCAGGGCCTTAACGATGTTCATATGATTAGATACATTTGCAGAACGTGGTCATGCTCATTCATTCAGGTGGTTCATTTTGCTCCAAGGTGACCAGTACAGGAAGGGGGCACATTGTGATGCTGGAACAGCTGCCTACAGGACAGGGTGTAAAACTAGGATACACGGACAGAGTTGCTTTATCCTGTATCCTAACAAAACTCCCAGGAATTCTGGATTCATGCCCCGTGCATGGTGGATTAATCTATAACCAATATAAGAGTCTCTAGTGTTAAACATCCAGAACTCCACGGCTATTTTCCAGCCCTGTTGGTAGCTATTTCCTTCCCTTGTTCTCGTTATACCTCCTTGGCTTTATAATTATATGTTAGCACATTTAGAAAACAGTTAGTGCATGAGAGCGCATGGATGTGTAGGAGGTGAGATAGTTAATATAAGAGCAGCAGCATTAAATTTGAGAGTTGTCCACACGGCAGAGCAAATGCTTTATCAACACACCACAGGTGTACAGCACCAGAGCAGATAAAACCATAGAAGACCCTAGATGACAGTTCTGTGTCCAAAATACATTCATCACCCACGGTACACTTCTGCATCTGTTAAACACGGTAGGCATTTTACTTTATTCTGGAGACATTAAAGTTGGTGACCGTCTTGTGATTGGTCCAAAACCTTGCCTTTATAAAATGGCATCTTTCTTAGGGTACGTCTACACTGAAAGCTTCTTTTGAAGTAAGCTTTTCCGGAAGATATCTTCCGGAAAAGCTTATTTCAAAATAGAGCGTCCACACTACAGGGAAGCCTTCACATTAATCCAGAGCAGACTCCCCTGATGTGGACACCCTACCTCGATTTAGAGCCCCAGGAGGCACTGGGGAGGAATAACGTAGAATGGCCCTGATGAGGAGCTATTTTGACATAGCAGCAGTGGAGCGTCCACACCACACCCTCTTCCGAAAGAGCTGTTTCGGAAGAAGTGTTATTCCTCATGGAAAGAGGTTTACCAATGTTGGAAAATGCCCTCCATTATTTCGATTTTCTTTTGAAATAAGGCAATCGCTGTGTGGATGCTAGTATTGTTTTTCCGGAATAACGACCATTATTCCAGAATAACGGTGCAGTGTAGATGCACCCTTACACAATGTGTCTGCTTTCTTGTGTATCACATCTGCTCTTGTTTTTCTTTCACAAACACAAGCAAGTTGTATCCCTATTAGCAATGCACAGACCAAGAAGAGAGGCTTGGATTCTAATGTGTTCTTGGTGGGCCAAACTCATGGGGCAGGAGGTTCCATATGTGAGCCAAGCTCCCATCGAAGTTGATGGAAGGATAGTGCCGTGTATGGGCACATAACTGTTACATTATGAATGAGCACAGCCTCCCAGTCAGTTCCATCCCCATTTGATTTAAATTGCGAAGTGCTCAGAGATTACAGTAATGATTCACAGATACATGTAACCCACTGTAAGAGTTCTTGTTCGGTCTTGAGTCCCTGCCCAGTGCTCGGGCCTGTACGTCCTCGCCCGGTTGCCCCTTTAAGACCAGGGCCAGAAGGCAGGCCAAAAAACAAACAATTCCCGCACAGTCAAAATGGCAGCCGGGCCCCGGTTCAGCGTGCGGCAGGCAAACAAACAGTTTCTAATGGCAGCCCAAGACCTGGTTCAGGGTGAGGTAGGCAAGTAAACAGTTTCTGCAGCACAAGTAGGGAGGGGGACGTGGCAGGGGGGATGTGGGTCCTCCCTACTCCACCACGTCCCGGCCCAGGGCCCTAGCAGTGGCAGGCTTGCAGTCACTGGCATCAGCAGGGGATCCACACCGAAGCCTGGTGACCCAGCTTAAAGGGTGATCAGATTCGCCTGATCATCCATTGCTTCCCCTGGGCCACTTCCAGACTCCCCCTCTGGTTGGACCTGTTCCCCTGGTCGGGGCTGGTCCCCAGGGTCTGTATGGTCTCAGTCTAGAGGTAGGGAGAAAAAGGTCTCCTCCTCCGGGCCGGGGCCTGGTGGCCCAGGCCAGTCGTCTGCCTCAGCCGGCTCCTCAGCCTTGGCCTCCGCTCCCTCCCACAGCCAGCCCACTACTGAGCTTCTGGGCCTAGCTTTTCTACTTCCTGTCCCTCTCCCAGGCTGCTGAGGACTTAAAGGAGCAGACTCCAGCTCAGCCCCTCCAGGCTCAGAGAGGGGTTCTCCCTCCTCGGAGTCAGTGAGCGGCCATCCCTGCTCACTACACCCACATACCTACTAGGCGTGGTTCACTGTCCCATGTAGTGGCACGGAGACCACTTACAGAGAGAAAGAATGAGTTTGTGCAACAGCCTTAGCTGCACACCAACTGCCTTTTAGCTCAAGCTGTAGAGGCTCATGCACTAAGTTCCAGAGGTCCCAGGTTCGGTTCTGTCTGTCGGCGTTACATAAGGTACAGAGAGAGATTCTTTCTCTGATTTTACCAAAGCTTCTCAAGCCAATTTTTTAAATTAACACAAACTCCTACCCTTTTAGACTCATGTTGCTCATATCGGGCAGGTGCCACTGGGTAATTTGATTACAGGTTATAGAAAGTTGCCATTGAAATACACCTATGGATGACAAGATCAACTGCTGATTTCAATCACCCTGATAGAAACCGACTTGATCAAGATAAGAGCCAGGCCTTCACGAAGGACTCAGAGCTCCTGAAAACAAAAGAAGTCTGAATTCTTGCTCATCTTACACCTATGGTCTGGGAAGGATTCTGATGGGAAGGAGGTCCGGGCCAAAGAATGAATCAGAACATGCCCTGATTCCCAGAGAGACAATGTGTCATTCAGTGGAGTTCTATGAATGCAGCTAGGTCATGGCATGTCCATAAATGCCATATGTCTGTGAGGAGGTGGTGGGACAGGCAGGGGATGGAGAAGTGTTCTGTGCGGTTCTCCACCACTTGATCCATTGTCCTCACCCCAGGAGGCATTCTGACTGTTTCTGTGCTCTGCAACTTCAGAGTGTCACTGGGCAGCCACTTAATCTCCACTCCCATAGGAACCAGGCTCCCTTGGGCCCTAGAGATATACAACGGGGCAATCTCACAGCAAAATGTCCCCACTCGTCCAGTATAGATGGAGAATTCTCCCATGTCACTTAAGTCATAGGGCCATAGACCCAAAGGGATGTGCGGGGGAGAAATCTTCCATCTGCAAGGTTCCAGTAGCTTCCACTGGTGCCCATGGGAGTTACTGGGATCCTGCAACGGGAGAAGCAGCCTTCTGTGCAGCTCTTTGGGACGATAATGTAAGTCAAAAGCAGGGCTGCCTGGACCCTACAAGAAGAACCGGGATGTGCTGCATAATGGAATGCAGCTGGTTAAATGAAATATTCATTCTCTCCATCAAGTGCAGCTTGGAAAGGTACCCAATACATACTGGGATGTATGAGAAACACTGATAATTGGGAGTGGGGGGGGGGAGGTTTCAGCATCTCTCACTCCCTGACACTGTTCCAGCCTCTATCCTTCTTTCTCCCCCTTCTTTCAATAGAGCCCTTAAAGAGGGAGGGTTTAACAGAAAGATACCCCATGCTCATTTCCAACTCAAATACCCATTTCCAAACAGAGCCGCTGTACGGGGTGGTGAGCCAGCATCATGCCACTTTCACCGGCTGGAAATACCCTGCCAAAACATCTGCTCCTCCTGGGAAGATTCACACACTACTTGCCCACAAAAAATGTAGATGAAGTATTTAGCACCTAAAGGGATACAGTATAGTAGGAAGTGCGAATACAAGCCACCTTATTCTCGCAAACCCTTTTCCCCTGTCTCCACCCAGTGCAGGTTTTGCTAATAAGTAAATTCCTTCACCACTGGGATGATAGATGTCAGGGAAAATCTATGCTGCTGGTAAGAAAATGATTACACTTATATAAATGCTTAGTGGTTTGTACAATACCCAGCTCATAAGGCTCTGGTCCCTGGTGAGACCACAAAGTCCTGCCATTATACAAATGATAATAATTAACAACAACATCAGTGCTATTCCCCAACCCGGCACTGGCTAACAGAAAGCACAGAAAAACTTAAAAAACAAAGAATAGTCTAGCAGCACCTTAAAGACTAACAAAACATGTAGATGGTATCATGAGCTTTCGTGGGTACAACCCACTTCTTCAGATGACTGGAGTATTAAAAGTCCAGATCCAAGAATAAATCATGGAAGGCAGGGAGGAAAAGAAAAAAAGAAGAAAAAATGTAGAGAATTAGATTGTTCAAGTAACAAGAGGCTGATAAGAACAATTTGTACCTCTATAAGTACTCATTGGTTGGTTGGTTAAGTCATTAGGATGTGGAAGGTAGTGTGCGAGCCAGCCGATACATTTATTCATTCCTCTCTGATATGAATCAAACTTGTAAATGGAGTTATGTTCCAACCCTTCCTTGTGTATTTGGCTTGTGGAATTAGCCTGAAACAACACGGTGACTTTGAGATCTATTAATGAGTGTACGGGCAGGCTAAAGCGTTCTCCAACAAGTTTCTGTGTGTTGCCTTTTTGGATATCTGATTTGTGTCCATTAATTCTTTCCCATAGAGACTGTCCAGCTTGGCCAATATATCTGGCAGTGGGGCATTGCTGGCACTTGATGGCATAGATCACATTAGTGGATGTGCAGTTAAATGAGCCACTGATGTAGTGGCTGAAGAGGTTGGGTCCAGTGATGAAACTGCTGGTATAGATGTGTGGGAAGAGTTGGCACGGGGCTGATTGCAGGGCTGGGTTCCTGGGTGATTATGATGGAGGGGTGCTGCGTGGTTACTGGAAAAAAATTGTTTGTGTTGGGGGGGTGTCTGTATGCGAGGATTGACCTGTTTCCCAAGGCCTGTGAGAGTGAGGGGTCACTTTCCAGGAAGGTTGTAGATTGTTGATAATGAGTTGGAGGGGTTTAAGTTGTGAACAGAGCACATGATCACCACTTGGTTTGTTTTACAGTAACATAGGCTTAGCCCAGTTCAGATGTACATTAAACGTGCCAGATATTCTTAAGGTTTCTCTACAAAACTACTTGAGAAAAGATTCTAAATCTTACCCAACTCCATTTCAACTTTCATACTACAATTACATTACATCTGAGGCTGCATCAGTAAGATCTGTTATGAATTGTTTCATAGGCAATTCATTCCTTTTTCTGTGCCGTTCTATTTTTTTTGAATCATTAGATTACCAATTTTTCATTTTAAAAGCTTCTTAGGAATTCCTAAAACATTTGACACAACAGATAATATGAGAGCCCAATTTACCACTTTTCCCCTTCACTTTTCTTACAATTACGGTTGTTATTTCCCCTGGACATTTTAATTTTTATACTCCCTCAACCTAGGCATAGATTTATCCTTATCATGGGAACAGTCCCAAGAATTCCTGCCGCTACTCTACCAAATCTACCCTCAGAGGCTTGTGTCCAACAAACAGATCATGCTCACTAATGCTCACCCACCTCATCTGGCAGATTAGCAACTGAGCAAAGCAAGATGGCAAGATCTGAGAAGTTGCAGCTTTTATTTAGTTTAACAAAGGAAGCCTCCTTTCAGATAGCTTGGGATGCTTGGCCACAGCCTGCCAGTATAATAAATGTGTAGTGTGGCTTATGGGGTAAAAGCAAAAAAGATTTTAATAATACGGATTAGGAGTTTTCCCCAGAGGGGAAGATTACCCTACATCTGCCTGCTAAAATGTTCCTTGAATCTTCCCGAGGTGACTGCCCACTATTGTAAAAAAGATGTTGGGATAGACCAAACACAGATTTCATAGATTCATAGATACCAAGGCCAGAAGGAGCCATCATCATCTAGTCTGCCCTCCTGAATAGCACAGGCCTTAGAACTTTCCCAACAACAATTCATAGAACACGTTTTTAAGAAAAGAAATTGATGTTTGAGGGGATGGATCACTTCATGGTTTCCTGTTCTGTTCATTCCCTCTGAAGCACCTGGTATTGGCCAGTGTCAGAAGACAGGGTATTGGGCTAGATGGACCATTGGTCTGACCCAATATGGCCATTCTGTTGCTCTTGAGTCAGGTTGGCAATTCCTTATTTTCTAATATGAGACTGTACCTCAGCACAGTGTTAATAACTCATTAGTGAGGCCTGAAGAGGGAGTGAGAGGTATAGCCTCTCCCCGACTTACAAACCGGTTACGGACCAAGCAATTGGTCGTAACTCAGTTTGTTCGTAAGTCGGACCCCATAGAGTTACACACGACTGCACTGTTCGTAAGCGCAGATTGTGTTCGTAACTCGGGGTCCGCCATTTACGACAGCTTCAGTCGTAAATGCGAACGGTTGTAAGTTGACCGTTTGCAACTCAGGGACCGGCTGTACTTTCTGAGAAGGACAAGGCTTTGGGTATGTCTAGACTGCATCCCTCTGTCAGCAGAGGGATGCAGATTAGGCAGGTCGACATTGCAAATGAGGCAGGGATTTAAATATCCCATGCCTAATTGGCATAAAAATGGTCACCGCGTTTTGCCAACTCAGCACTTTGTCGGCAAAAAGCGGCAGTCTAGAGGGGGATCTGTCGAGAAAGAAAGCCTTTTTCGACAGATCCCTTATGCCTCCTGCAAGGAGGTTTACAGGATATTTAAATCCCTGCCTCATTTGCAATGTCGACCTGCCTAATCTGCATCCCTCTGCTGACAGAGGGATGCAGTCTAGACATACCCTTAGAGATTAGCAAAGTGAAAAACTAGAGAGGCTTTGCTGCAATTCGAGCCTCCTCCAAAGCCTGCTGGAGCTGAGGGGAGTCACATTATTGACCACGGTGAGCTCCAGATCAGGCTCCTTATGCAGGATTTAAATCTTCAGTTGCTTCATTACCAGAGCCCTCGTTCTTCCAGTATGTTCCATTCACTTTTTTTTTACCCGTTGGTTTTCCTCAGCACTACAAAGTCAAGTCTGTGACAGGTCAGGTATGTAGGTCCATTCTTGTAATCTCTTCTAACAGAAGGGAATAAACCGGTGTAGCCAATAGCTTTTATAAAGCTGCTTTTCTTTCACACTAGTTACTTCCAGGGAGTAGTTTCACTGGTGCAGATAGATCACCATATACTGTTGTATTGCACAAATGTTTGTCCCTTAGCTGTGCTTTGCTTTCTGTTTTCCTAACAACACAAGAAAACCCTCTTGTTTTTTAGTCTTCACGTCATCTTATGGCTGCCCTTGATTCAGTAGCTGGATAATATTACTTTTTTTTTTTCAAGTAGTAGCACTGTATTCCATGAGCAGCTTAGCAAATATGACAACTGTTCCAAATTTCTGTACACTACTCTCTCTCTGAGTATGTCTGTACAACAGCGTTATTGCAGAATAACTGACATTCTGAAATAACAAAGAATGCATCTATGCTACAATCCAATATTTTGAAATAATGGTGAGCTGGAGGACTTCTTACTCCGACTCCTGTAACCCTCATTTCACAAGGAGTAAGGGAAGTCAAAGGACAAGTGTTCTTCCTTTGACTTGCTGCTGTATAGACAACAACAAAAAGCTGAATTAAGCTATTTCAACTTAAGCTACACAATTGACGTAGCTGAAGTTGTGTAGCTTAATTCGAGTTTTGCCCTGCTGTGTAGATGTACCCCTCCCCTTCTGTCTATTTAATGAGAGAGTTTCTGTAATGATTTAGGCTACGTCTAGATTGCACTGTTAAATTGGAAAAAGATATGCAATTTGCAATACGCAAATTGCGTATCTTTTTTCGATATATGTTCAAAAGAGGCTCTTCCAAAATTTGGCGTGTCTACACGGCGCCAAATTGCCAAAGAAAGTGCTATTTTGAGCCATCCCTTATTCCTCATAGAATGAGGTTTACAGGGATGGCGAAAGAGCGCCTCCGTTCTTTCAAAGAAAATTTCGAGAAAGCAGACGCATTCCGTGGACGCAGCTTTGCTTTTTCAGGATACCTCCCGTATCCCAAAAAAGCAATGCAGTCTAGATGAGTGTTAATGGTTAGAGGCTGCCTCTCTCTCCCTTAACAGTATGAATTAAGCAATAGGGCATCTGTGAAAGATGGACCAGCACTGGTAGTTTGTGCACTTTCTATTGCCCAGACCCTACCATTTGCGTCATGTGCATGTTTTATTTATTTAACCATGTATTGCTTCTGATTTTGGGGGGCTAGTGGAAAGATTTCTTGGTGTCTTTCTTATGGTTTAAGAATAGGGACAATGGAGCAAGTTCAGGTAAAATTAATACCTTCCCCACACGGAGTTGCACTGAAAGCATGGTCCGGTCCTAAACTGATGGGTCACTGAGATGTAGAAATAGTACCCTTTTCTCCTCCCTGCATTTCTGAATTAGTTCTCACAAGAGAACAATGTCCTTGAGGTATTTGCAAAATTTCTAATTTTGCATACTCAAGAGGCTTAGTCAGGTCAGGTAAATTCCAAATGAACATCTTTGTGTGTCTATCCAAAATGAATCTAAACCATAAACCTATGGAGGTTCACTCTTCACTTGACTCCTCACCTAAGCATATTAAATTAGCATTTCTTTCAAAGATCACAGTAGACAGGAATTGTAATCTTTGCTTTTTTTTATTTAATTATACTGTTGAATAAGATGCATGGGAAACCACTGTAAGAAAGAGAAAATGAGAAAAGGAGAGGGAGCGAATCATTGGAGGAAGACTTGAGTTCTGTCTGTCCTGGGAATTTTGTACTGACATCCAGTGTGGTAATTTCTCAGAAGAGTCATACATAATTTAAAGCTAATCCACTGGCCACACAGAGGGGCAATCTGAGGTCATGAATACCCAGCATCATCTAGTGAATAAGCTATGGACTACAAAAAAAACCCGCCTACATTCTAACCTGTGGTCTGATACTGACTCCACAATCACCTTGATCAAGTCATTTAATCTTCCTGTCTTAATTGGTAAAGCAGAGGCAATAATATTTCCTCCCCTATAGTGGGGCTGTGATAATTAAGTAGTTAATAACTGCAGAGCACTAAAGTGATAAAATTCATCACCATGGTGACCCTTCAGCAGCACGTGGGACTTTCAGCCTCTAGATTTGCAAGCTTATTTGAGGAACTGTTTCTTGCAAACCTTTTTTTTCCAAAAGACTGAAAACTATGCACCGTCCTTGGTACAAAGCAGCAGACTTCTGCTTCTGCCACAGGAGTTTTGGATGGTGCAGGGGACTGAATGATCCTGCTTTCAGCTGATATTAGATTTTGATAGTGATTGCCCAAATCCAGCAGGCAGGCCTGTGCCCAGTGTTGGTGGTAACAAAGAAACCAGTTCCACAGACATGCTTCAAAATGTGAAGACCAGCTCTGGCACTGCCGAACACAGACATTTTAAGAACTCCTTGGGCCTCTGCAGCCTTGAGGCCGCTGCAAAGAATAGCAGTGGAGCTATTTTTTGAATACGACACGAGGCAAATTTATTTTGCACAGTATCTTTCTTGTATATCCATCTTTATGGCTCTACAGAGTTAAATCATTTAGGCCACATCTACACTATTGATAAGAGCAAAGCAGCCGCAGTTGATCTTCCAGGATTTGAATTAGCGTCTCTAGTGAAGACACACTAATTCAAACTGAGAGGGGCACTCCCATCGATGCCGGTAGTCCTGCTTCTACGAGGAGTAAGGGAAGTCGAAGGGAAAGTGAGCTCCCATTGACTTCCTGCGGTGTGGATGGTGCCAAAATTCGAATGAAGATACTTCAACCTCAGCTACACAATTAACGTAGCTGGAGTTAAATATCTTAATTCGAATGTATCCCCTAGTGTTGACCAGGCCTTAAAGATACAGAGCAAAGAGAAGATGTTTTTTAAAAAGGTACAAACAAGTGGGGGGACATGAGCATTTCAGATGAGATTTAAAATGAAATGAAAGTCTCAGAGGGGTAGCCATGTTAGTCTGTAACTTTAAACACGAGTAGCCCTGTGGCACCTTAGAGACTAAGAAAAATATACATAGTAACATGACCTTTCGTGGGCAAAACCCACTTCTCTCAAGCTTACCTGATAGAAGTGAGTTTTGCCCATGAAAACTCATGATACTGTATATATTTTACTTACACATTACAAAGACAGCCTCCCCACCTTTTGATATTCATAGTGACCCCAGATTAGCCACTTAATTGACTCTTATGGTAAGCAATTTCCTCCTTCCTTGTCACACCCCCCCCCCCACTTACCCTCACCTTCTGTTTTATGTCAGTTTGTAATTTTTTTTCTTTTTTCATTGTATATAATGGTCATGCCAATTCGCTTTCAAAATATGATCTGGAGAAGTGGGTCTGCCCCACGAAAGCTCGTCACCTAGTAAGCTATATATTTTTCTTAGTCTCTAAGATGCCACAAGGCTACTCGCTGTTTTTAAAGTGAAATGGAAAGTTTCATGAGGCACAGAAAGTTCACAAGGCAGGAGCCGTAGAGAAATGCCCCCTGTGAGAGACAAGATTGTCCAGAGGGACAGAGAGAGACCAGTGTTACAGCAGGAGAGACAGCAGAAGGGGATTAGAAAGCGAGACAGGGTCTGTAAGGTAAGCACAGTTTTCAGGGATTTTGAGAGATGCTAGTCATTCTAGTCTCTATGCTGCCTGTGTTCCCCACAAAGTCATTTCAACTGTTAAAAAACGGTGCAGGTTAGAAATAAATACTCATGCAGCTAAGACTATAGAAGGAGTCCTTGAAATGGAGAAAAGGGAGTGCACTGCATTTAAACATTGTGGCAAGGATATTTGTGGTGCTCCTAATTTGGGGGCTGGGTCACAAATATCATGGCTCTTGGCAGGTTGGGATGCATGCAGGTGGGTTGCACGCAATAAGGTGGCATAACGGAGGAGCTAATTACATCATTTCAGACTTCTCTCTTGTAAACAAATCCATTTGCTCATAAAGTAGACACTACGGGGATGATTTCCCGGACTCACTGTAAGTGTCTTTAGCCTTCCCCGCAACTACTTTGAAACCCTGGACTATTCCCCCATACCACCACCCCTACTGGTTGTCTGGCGAGCTCCCAGCATGGTGAGAAACTTTCTCGTTCTCAGAAGCCGAGGTTTTATCCTGCCTTGTTAACAGTCCATGGTGTAATGTCATCCACTAGTCATCTGGTAGGTAACAAGGAACATTCATCACCAGGAATTCTATTACACAGACAGATCCTAATGCACAGATGAATCAGAAAGAAGTTTGACTGAAGAGCTTGGTCACCCTTGATTAAAGCATCCCATAACTGAGATCCATGTGCCCATGAAATTTACACTGGGAGGTGGCATCTGGTTGGGTCAGCCACTGAAGAGTGGAAGTTAACTACGGGTCCTGAGAGTCCAGTTTTGCAGTGCAATGGTGCTGTGGACAGCTCAGAAAAGACTAATCCAATCTGTGTGTTGTAACACAACATTGGCCTCCACCTTCTTTGTGGGAGGTCTACATAAGCATTAGCTTAGGCTATCCGGCATGACTTGTAGGATGACCTACAAGAGACCACGTGTGTGATGGGATTCAGGACACAGTAAAGTTAATCCTGGCAAGATGGAACACATGGGAAATGCATCCAGCACACTTAGGGTACGTCTACACTGTAGGACAAAGTCGAATTAAGCTATACAACTTCAGCTACGTTAATTACGTAGCTGAAGTCGAAGTAGCTTAATTCAGCTTTTGACGCTGTCTACACAGCAGGAAGTCGAGGGAAGAACACTCTCCCTTCAACTTCCCTTACACCTTGTGGAAGCAGGACTACCGGCATTGACTGGAGTTCCCCTCTCACCTTGAATTAGCTGTCTTACCTAGACAGCAAATTGGAACCCTGGAAGATCAACAGTGGCAGCTTCGATCTTCCTCTGTAGCGTAGACATACAGTAAGTCTAGACAAACCTGTGAAACACTGACACGCCTATGTCCCTCTCTGTTCACCTCCTTCCTTCACCACACAAGAGGGTGAGGCCAATTTAAAGAAACAAGGAGGAATTATGGACTGGTTCCTGGAACGAATGGGTTTGATTTATTTGAGCAGGGCCGCAAAATGGTTTGATCTGAGGCGCTGCTTTCTGAATATCCCTGGATTTTTTTTTCCTTTTGACTCAGGACTAGTGACTGCATGTACAAAAGCATGTAGGATTTCCCTCTCCAGCTATCCTTAGCCACAGAGGTCATGTGCCTCACTCACACACACACACACACACACACACACACACACACTCACACATGTTTTAAAATATCAGGTGCAAACCCCATTTTTAAATGTCACGAATAACAAACACGGCACTAAATCTGCACACACCTAACCGGCTCACAACCTGCTGGACAGATGATTTGATATCAGAGACCCTTCATCCAAAAAAGGGAATCTACACTTTAAAACACCCCAGATAATTGCTTTCCATCCTGTGTCATGTTTTAATTAAAGATAGCAGCCCCACAATCTACGATATATCTGGAAATTATTAGAAACCTTTTCCAGAGGCGAAAAGAGATCAATACCTCTTTGTCTCAGTGGCATAAAACATCACCGTGTTACTTCTATCCCGCTGGCTACAGCAAAAGTTAAAACGGGATAATAGCAGCACTGAGGGGGAGACCCACATGGCAGACAAATAGGCACTTTTCACAAAAAAAAAAATAAAGCAGAGTTGTTTGCATTATCTCCGTCGGTCCCTCTGATCAGTTTTGCTCTCTGTGCAGTAGAGGCATGAGCCAACACACAGAGCTGCTTTCTTTGTGCATGAGGTTGGGTAGGTCAAGCTATTAACAAAAGAAGGGTGATCTAGATGTTGGAGGGGGTGCTCCAGGACTCTATTCCTGACCTGCCACTAACTTGCTGCGTGACCTTAATCTGGTCACGTGGAACCAGACTGTGGAGACTGTATTGCTCAATTGAGGATTCACACTCACTCATTCAATGAACTCCAATGACTTCCTATTCACTCACATAGCCACACTCCCACTTAATCTCCTTGTGTCTGAGTCTCCCCATGTATAAAAGGAGACTCTCAATAGCTTATTTCATCCGGCCCTGGTAATAGAGGGTATGTCTACACTTGCACCCTCTTTCGAGAGAGGGATGCAAATTAAGACATTCAAAATTGCAAACGAAGCCGGGATTTAAATATCCCAGGCTTCATTTACATATTTGCATTATGGCGCTATTTCAAAATAGCGCTATTTTGAAATAACAGACACTCTTAAGACACCGTTATTTCAAGAGAAAACCCTTCTCTTGAAATAACTGGTAAACCTCATTGTATGAGGAATAAGGGTTATTTCGAGAGAAGGGTTTTCTCTCAAAATAACCACGTCTTAACAGCGTCTGTTATTTCAAAATAGCACTATTTTGAAATAAAGCCATAACGTGAATATGCAAATGAAGCACGGGATATTTAAATCCTGGCTTCATTTGAAATTTCAGATGTCTTAATTTGCATCCCTCTCTTGAAAGAGGGTGCAAGTGTAGACATGCCCATACTGTTTTCAAGAGTGGAACATACCTTACTAACCCTAACCCTGTCCTTACCCGTAGGCATAATGCGCAGCTGCATAGGGCATCTGAAAATTTGGGGTACCTCTGGGTCTCAATGTCCACCCACCCACCTCTTCTTGTCCCTGTTCTGTGGCTCTGCTTTCTCTGGAGAAGAGCTAGTGGACTTAGTGGTGAACAAGCCTGTCACAGCCATTAGCAGAACATCAAACCTGTGAAAGAGCCATTCACGTGGTAATGAAGCCATTTCACAGGCATCTTCCAGCCCCAGGTCTCGACTGTCAGTTTCTGAATTTACTGTGTTAGTCGACAGGACCTTGTCACATGGCTGAGGTGAGGACCTAGTCCAGGGCAGGGTGGCGTTGTCCACCTCGCCCCTGTCATGCCTGCATTCTCCCCTTTTTTCCCCCAGCCGGTGCCTCCAGTCTCTCACGCCAAGTCTACTCCTCTCCTCTAGCCCCGGGGTCCCAATCTATATCTCCCCCTTATTGACAGGGCAGCCCAGTTCAAACAATACAACCCAACGGTCAAAGTCTATACCTCACCCCTGTTAGCAGGGCAGCACAAGTCCATAGTTCTAATATGATTCACTGTCTGTTTTAAGGGGTAATAAATAGGGGAAATTTTTGTCCAGGTCCTCCCACTCCACTGGACCCCAGGCCAGGGCCCTGTTAGTGGCTCGTTCTAGCCACTGAGTCACAAGGAAATTCCTGCCGCAACACTCTGACTCGCCAACAGTGGCTTACTCACTGTTAGGCCGTCACCATCCTTGGGCTGCTTTCTGCATCTAATGTCTCTGTGCACTGGTGGATCACTGTCTCCCCTCCTTCCTCTGGGACATGGTTACTCCCACCGGCTTCTGAATCCTGCATGGTCTCTAGATGCATTGGGTCTCTGGACTGTGTGGTGGTGTCACTGGGGCTTGCAGTGAGCTGGCCAGGCACCTCTGGCTGCTAGCCCCAACTGAGCAGAGCTGCTCTCTTTTCTAGCAGTGCAGCCCGAGCATGCCCAATAGTGTGAAAGGGGTGTGGCCTCCTCTGCTCTCAAGATGGAGTTAACCCCCCTCCTGTTCAGTGCGGGGAGCGTACGTCCCATCACAGACTTTCATTTAAAATTTGCTTTAAAATATTTAATTAGTGTGTTGCTGAAGATTATAAAATCACACCTCTAAAAATTAATCTCTCCTCCCAGATGCCATAGGGCATAGGGGCACCAATTAAATAGCACTGTGGAGGGCCACATAAACCCTAAGGATGGCCTATTACTCAGGCAGAATGTCTCCAGAGAGCAAGGGAGAGGAAAAACACAACTTCCACCATTGCTCTTCCCTCTCTCTAGCATCCCATAAAAGCTTCCCCATTGATGTCTCTGAGGTTTCCCCCTTCTGTTAGTTTTTCAGGGCTAGGCAGGAAGACCAGCTACTCCCCATGGCATTGTCCTTTCCTAGCCAGGTGCATTTCCGAACAGACATTCAGCTGGAAGTTAATGCTGCTGTGAGCAATGTTAACTCCTGCTGGGTCCACGCCACATCCAGGCATGAGCAGCACAAGGTCTACCAGACAATTCATGGGTTCATTGATTTTAAGGCCAGAGGAGACCACTGTCTTCTGCATAATACACCACAGGATCTGCCTGATTTGATCCCTGATTTATGTCCAGTAGCTACGGTTCAATTAGAACTCAGCTTTTAGAAACAAATCTTGCCTTGAAATTTTCCAGTGATGGAAAATCCACCACAATCTTTGGCTAGTTGTTCCAATGGCTGTGGGTGGAGGAGTTTGTAGAAGCAAAGCAACCTAGAAGATCAGGTGGCTACACAGTTCAAATATAGCTCCAGAGTTCTGGAGTTTCCTATTCCTCACCCTGGATCTCCCAGGCAGCACCGGGGAAAGAAGTCCCCCTCCACAACACTCTTCTACCTGGAAATTATCCCCTCCTTTTCTCCCATGCGCCGAGGTGGAACAAATGACAACAATCCAGCCCTTCTCCTCTGGATCCTTGGAAGAATGGTGCTGTATAAGTGCAAAGTGGTATTATTGTTAGGAAATAATAATACTAATAAAACAAAACGAATCCAAGCCTTGTCTTCAGATGGTTATTTTAGCAATCCAGAAATCTAAAGCCCATGAAATAGACAATTAAGAGGGGTTAGGCACTTAATATCAGCCATAGTGTTTGGGTAGAATTTTGCAATAACACAGCTGCTATAATAATAATGATTTTTATTTCTTCTTACAGGAAGAAAGCCCTGATGTTTTCAGAGACGCCGCAAAGTCTTGCTGCACAATGCGGAACTTTGGGGCTATGGACGTGTGCAAGTTGGAACAGGCTGTTTTCTCCTTTTGCAACAGCTCCATCTTTAGGAGAGAGAGAGGAAGGTTCTGCCTTCCCCTGGCTAGCTTTACACACAGAAGGACTTTTGGAAAGCTTATTCTAGAAAATAAAAAAAAACTTCTAAATGCCTCATCAGTGTGAGAGTTGAAAAAACATCTCCCTCTCATAGATGACAAACACCTCTCTCTCATAGATGACATAACTCAGGTCTGGGGGAGAGGTTCCTTTAATTAGTCTGGCTCATGTGCATTACAGCTCTTTTCAAGGCAAACCTTTACCCCTGTATTTCAACATTTGTGTTCAGTCATAGCATTTTCCCCTTTATTTTTGGCTATGTCTAAACTGCAGGCTTCTTGCGCAAGAAGCTTTTTGCGGAAGAGATCTTCCGCAAAAACTTCTTGTGCAAGAGAGTGCCCACACTGCAAAAGCACATCGGAAAAGCGATGCGCTTTTGCGCAAGGGAGCGTTCACGTTGCATGGATGCTCTCTCAAAAGAAAGTACTGATAGCTATCTACAGAATGGCCAACAGGGCACCTGTGCTTTTTCCTCTTTCCTGTTTTTGGGCAAAAACCCCTGGTGCCCGACCACACACACCTTTTTGCGCAAGAACTCTTGCGCAAGAAGGAGTTATTCCTCGTAGAAAGAGGAATAACTATTTTGCAAAAAACCATGTGTCCTTTTGATTTTTTTGTGCAAAAACGCACTTGAGGTGTGGACGCTCCACGAGTTTTTGCGCAAAAACTCTGTAGTGTAGACATAGCTTTTGTCTGAAAGACAATGTAGCATGTTCATGGCAAACAGGGATTGAGGGCTAAGTGATAATCAGAATTATCTATGCTAATCTTAGTGGTCTCGGTGTTACAATGTGGTTTCCAATGTGTGGGGGGTATCTCCCCTTGTCTCCCATGTGCTCAGATTGCTAGATCCTTGGGGTAGGGGTTGCCTTTTATAGGCACGGGGTTTGTACAATGAGGCCTAACAATGCTACTTCAATACAAATATTCCTGGCTTAGGTACTTTCACAGCCCCCCCCACCACCAGTTTATCTGAATGCCTCACAGCCTTTACCGTATTTATCCCTCTACAGCCCATGAGACAGGACAGTGCTATTTTCTCCACTTTACCAGTGGGAAACTGAGGCACGGATAGCGTACGGGATGCTCCCACCTGGGAAGTCTGTGGAAAAGTGGGGACTGGAACTCAGTCCTACATTATAGATTAGTAGCTTAACCACTGGGCTTTACTAAGACTTGGTCCATGCAACAGATTTAGGTCAATATAACCACGGAGCGGTATGGAAAGTCCACACCGCTGAGCAACACAGTTATTCCAGCCTAACCCCTGGTGTAGACAGTGCTGTATCGGGGCAGGGATTCTCCTGTCAACATCACTGCCGTGTCTTGTGGCGGAGAAGTACCTACGCCCAGGGGAGCCGCTCGCCCATCGGCGTAAGTAGCAGCTTCACTATGCTCCTCAGTTGCTCTGCTGCAGTGCTATGGGTGTAGACAAGACCTAAGTAATTATAGCAGAGTGAACAGTGGACTTGGTTCAGTCATCGGCTTACCCTGCAGCAAGCGAGACTTAGGTAAAACTCATTATCAGGGTAGGTAAGCTCTGAAATAAGCTTTCAAGGCAGGTTTTGGAAACTTCATTAGATGTTTTGAAGAACAAGCTGGACCAAACAGCCTAGGTCCTGCCTTGGTACATGGGATGTAACGTAATTTCTACACCCCTTCCAGCCTTGTATGTCTGAGATCACTCTGGTCCTTGAACAGGCACAGGATCTAGAAGTGCAGGGGGGGCTGCAGGTTTTAGTTGAGGCTCCACTGCCAGCTTGCCATCCCACTACTCCTGTCTCCCCAGCTGCCAGCCTTGCGCCTGGGGTCCCTGGCAGCTGGCCCCACACCTGGGGTCCTGTCTGCTGCCCCCATGCCCGAGGTCCTGGACTGCTGGTCACATGACCAGGTCTCAGCTGCTGCCCGTGTGCAAGGGTCCAGCTGCTGACTCCGGGGCTCTGCTGCTCCTGTCCCCGAGTTCATCCCTAGTTGGGGGGGACATGCAGGCTTAAGGGATCACCACCCTTATCCTAAGTGTTTTTGTGCCACTGGCCCCCTACATGGAATGAGTGGGTGGATTTAAATCTAGTTACCAGCAGACATGAAAAATGAATCATTATGCTCATTGCTAACTGTGTCTTTGTTCTCAACCTTCTCAGAGAGCCCAACGAATGATCTGACTTTCCTGGGGTTGCTGCAGGTGAATGGGGAGGAACGTGGCAGGGGGTACGGGACAGCTTTCAGGGTACTCCTCTGTAGGTAAAATGAGGTTATCCAGCACTGTCGATCCAGCAGCTCTTTGCAGCCCCAAGCCAATGTGGCCCATTGGCGCCATCAAACAAAACACAAATCTGTTCACTGGAGGATGCAACCCAAAATACTTTGCATCTAGCACCCAACATACTGACATGAAGCAGCCTAATCAACTGGGGAGGACATCTGAGTGAGAACTGAGGACCTATGGTCTGTTCCTGGCTCTGCCACTGACTCACTGTGTGAACCTGAGCAAGTTTTTCCATGCCCCGTGCCTCAGTTTCCCCATTTGTAAATAAGGCTCACGCCTGTATACAGGGCTTTGAAATGCAGTAGGAACATTACTATGGAACTTTACCATTCCCCCTGTCCAGGAAAAGCTCTGTACTGAGGACAGAATTCCCCTGAATATCGTTGAGCTAGTGGGGGTTGGGAGGAAGGAGCTCCCTTCTTGCAGGTCAGGAGGAATTTTAGTAATTACTAAAGCTTCCTGTCTCAATACTCTTTACAATCACAATGCCTCTGTGAGGCCGGTAGGGAACAGAGGCTAAGGTCTTTTCCCATTAGGGATTTACTCTGATTTCAGCCACTGCTGGCCAGTGTTCTTGTAGCGTGACCCATGCAATCCTTTTGTATCCGTGACTTGCCCCGTGTAGTTTGGAAATCGAGATGAGCTATGATGAGGCATATCACAATTTGCCTTGTGTCTACCTAAGAGTTTGCACCAGTGCAGAAATGTTATAGGCTGGCCACCCGCTGCTGAAAAAGAGGCATAGAGGTCTAGAGCATAGGATAGGAATCAGGTAACCTAAATTCCATACCTGCCTGTGACACTGACGTACTGTGTGACCTTAGGCAAATCACTCCACCTCTCTGTGCTGCTGTTTCTCTTCTGTTGCCTATTTAGATAGTCAGCTCTTTGGAGAAGCACTCATCTCTCACTCTGTGCCCTTATTGAGAGCCTGGAAGCATGGGGCCCTGGTTGCTGCTGGGGGTTTTATGTGCCACTGTCAGGGCTAGCTCGAGCCATTCCTGCACCCCGGGCAGCGGGCGTGCGACGCATGCACAGGTCCGCCCCTGGGCGCACGGCGCATGCGTGGCCCCACCCCTGGCACACTGTGCACCTTACAGCTGCCATCAGGCGCCCCCCCCATAGGTTGGCACCCCGGGCAGCTGCCCGGCTAGCCCCCCGCCTTAATCCAGTCCTGACCACTGTAACACAAATAAATCATAATAAATGGAAGTAAATTTCCTCTGTAGACAAGGCCTTCCTGCCCTGCAAGAGGTGGCTAAGAATGTTTAATATCCAGAAAGGCAGAATAAAAACCCTTCCAGTGGAGAGGCGATGGTTCTCCCATGGTTCACAGCTTCACATTATGGGCTGGCAATGGAAAAGCGATTTCTAATTTTTGAATAAGATATTTATTGTATGACATGACTGATATGTCCCCAGTCAAATGTGTGGGGAGGTAAATGGTCCAAGACCAAGTGAGGCCATGTCATGTGGGCTGTGAGTCCTTAACTGCCTCCTCCACCTTTCTCCTTCATCACCCCACCATTTCAAAACCCAGCTTCTTCCACAGCTGGAATCCGCCACTTCCCTGGGAGCAGCCACAACAGAAGCTGGTAGTGGGTGGGTGGGGGGGGGGTCAGAGGAGTAGCTTTGGTTAATTTGGGGTTACGTGGAAGCAGGCAGCAAACATGAACCCCATGCTACTGTTAAGAAGCTGGAGACGCCGGTAGAAGAAGGGAAGGGGGGCTGTGAGGTGATGCGTGAAAATGGGGTTCTTTTCTTGAGCAGTTCCAAAATTAGCGCTTCTGATTTTAATTCACAAAGAATGGATAAGGCACGGTGGGTGAGGTAATATTTTGATTAGACCTACTTCTGTTGGTTCAATACAAGATATTAACTCACCCACATTGTCTCTCTACTACCCTGGGACCCATGTGGCTTCCGCTACACTGCAACCGAAGGATCGCCAATGCCTGTGTAATCAAGAAGGGGTGTGGCTCTGAGAGCTTGTCGGAGGCATTTTAGAGAGCAAAAGCCGTGATATTAAAACACAAACTGAAAAGCGGACCATAGCCTAAACCAAACACACTCTATGCAACCCACTGGACTCTCCTAGGTGTTTATATGAACCAACAGTATCACCATTGTGTCGGAGGACCTCTTAGTTTTTAACACACAACATCCCCTAAGAGTAGGAGTGAGTCAGTCCCGCAGGTGAGAAACTGAGGCACGGAGTGATCAAGTAGTTAGCCCAGAATCACAGAGGAAGTCCATGACAGAACAGGAAATTGAATCTGGCTCTCTGGAGTGCCAGGGTATGCACTAACCACTGGGTAAGACTTCCTTCCTATCCTTTTGAGGTTTCTAATTTTGAGGTCATTGCTAGGAGAGGATGGGAAAGCCTCCAGGAGTTTAAGAGTTTTGCAAACCTCACAACTACTTTGTGGAAGGTGCCAACCTTTCCCCTCCCCATTTTTATCCTCTGCTTCCCCAGTGTGGCAACTTAAACAGCAAGGAACAGCCTTTCTCCAGTCCCTTCCTCCTTTACTTTCTGCTTGTGCTATGCTACAAATGTGGACTATTAGGGTTAGAGGAACCCTCCTCAGACACTAGACTGTCCCACAGGGATGTAATGGATACATAGTATATTATTTAGTCATCAGAATTTCTCTTTACCTTCTTCCCCTGATCCTTTTCTCAGCATGGTCAGTTATCAATGCCTCTTTTCCTCCCCTGCCTGAGTGCCTCCTTATTATAAAGGGGATCCAAAAATGCTCAATGCCAGCATGCAAACCCACTGTACTGAAATAAGTTCCACTTCAAGCCAAAGGAATTTATCCCAGTCACTGCTCATTTCCATTCACACTTTCCTCCCAGGGAATTGCTTTTCCCTGCATAAACACAAGAGACATTGTAGGCTCATCAAGGCATCAACGACATTGACAAGACCAGGGACAAAGTCACTTGCCCAATATCACATGTCTGTGAGGCGGACAAAAGAACAGAACCTATGTCTCCCTTATGTCTAGACTACATGCCTCTGCAGGCAGAGGCATGTAAATTAGACTACCCCACATAGTCAATGAAGCGGGGATTTAAATATTCCCCCGCTTCATTAAAATAAAAATGGCCACCGCGCTGTGCCGGCTCAGCTGATCGTCGGATCGGTCAATGAGGAAAGCCTTTTCCGACTGATCCCTTATGCCTCGTGAAACAAAGTTTACAGGATCGGTCGGCAAAGACTTTCCTTGCCGACCGATTCGCGTCTTGACTGCCGCGTCGTGCTGATGATCAGCTGAGCCGGCACAGCGCGGTGGCCATTTTTATTTTAATGAAGCGGGGGATATTTAAATCCCCCCTTCATTGACTATTTCGGGTAGTCTAATATACGTGCCTCTGCCAGCAGAGGCATGTAGTCTAGACATACCCCTTGAGTCTAATATGGCTCTTTGTCTACAGGATTACATTGCCCCTCACCTCAGTGCTCTGATTTTCCCTTCTTCCTGTCTAGACCCTATGGCCTGAAATAATCTGCTGTGACCACACATTCCCATACAGTGGGTCTGATTCTTCATTGCATTGGTATGAATTACTACACAAAGTGCAGGACATAAAGGTCTGGTCTACACTAGACCAGGCAGGTGGGCTTAAGGTATGCCATCCAGGTACATAAAATGCATAGCTAGCTTCGGCTTAGCTTAAGCCAAGCTGCTGTAGCATCTACACTGCAGGAAGTCGATGCAAGCATACACTCCCAAAAGCTTCCCTTACTCCTCCAGGTATGTCTACACTGCAGAGTTTTTCCGGAAAAATAATACTTACGTCCACACTGCTATTGTGTTCTTTCAACAGAAAGTCGAAAGAACAGAGGGGTTTTTCCAACGGTGGTAAACCCCATTCTACGAAGAAGAAGCCTTTTTCGGAAAAAGGCGTGTGTGGATGCGGAAGAGAGTGTTTTTTCGAAAGAAGAGGCCTCCAGGAAAAAGCACAGGTGACCAGGTGGCCACTCCATCCACAGTAATCACAACTGAAATGCGCGATAGCATCCAATCAATGTGGATGCTATCTTTCGAAAAAGCAGATCACTTTTTCATTGCGCTTTTGCTGTGTAGATATTCTCTTTTGAAAGAAGTTTTTCCGGAAGATCTCTTCCGGAAAAGCTTCTTCCAAAAGAAGCCTGCAGTCTAGACATAGACTCCAAGAAGGAGGAGTACACAACGCCGGTGGGGGCTGCCCTCAGCAATCGATTTACAGATCTACACTAGACCTGCTAAATCAAAGGCTAGAAGATCGACCTGTAGAGAATCAATATTCTCCGTAGTGCAGACCAGAGTGTGCAAAAGCTACTGGTCTGATTGCTGTGGGAGGCCTATATTAGTTTCTCATTTTGTAACTGTCTTAAGGTTTAGAAAGCACTTTGGGGTCATTTATGAAACAAAGGTGCTGTCTGGATGGAAGACCACCACAGCGGCAGCACTTTCTAATTTGCAATTTACCGTTCCACCACCACAGACTTGGTTTTGAGCCCAAAAGGCTTCATGAAGGGAAGGTCTTGCCCCGGGTCCCTCTCATTTGGAGCTGCAGAGCTGACTTCCATGTGGCGCAGAAATACACAAGGAGGGTTAAGTCTGTTTTAAAAGAGCATCAGATGGGTGGAAATGTGTTTGACCTTCCCTGGGTTCTTCAGCCATTCTTCAGCTTGAGTGGCTGAGGGAAGAATGTGTCATTCTGTCACATAAAAAACCCAAAGAGAAAAAAAAATGGATCCTGTCTACTATCCCTTAAAGCCTCGGTTTTCATTTTTATCTAACTCACATAAATAACACTTGGTGGGGGTTTCATTGCTATTTTTATTTAAATGTTCTGAGGAATGCCAGCTAGTATCAAGGTCCATTTTTACAGGGTAATGAATTCCCACAGTTCTGGTAAATATAATCAGATAAGGAGAAAATGAATTTAACCCCCTGTACTAGTCAATAAAAACAAACTTCATAACCTGGGATTCTGTTCCTATTTATAACTGCTAATTGCAGAGAGACACACAAGGAGATTAAAAATTAAGAAAAACGGGCTTTTAAACCCATCAAATAAAAAGAGCAAAAGGAGAAAGGTGAGGAAGAAAATGAAGGAAGGCAGGGAGAAGCAAGAAGAGAAGCAGGCATACAAACAGATGCATACACTTGAGTTCCTAATGTCAGGCCGAAGCTTTCCCACATGAACTTCTGTTTTTCTTCGGTATCTTGTTATCTAGCTGATAAAAATCTTGCGTTTCTGTAACAGACTATTGTTCTCATGGATCCTAGTGTAGTTATTCCGATTGTAAAAAGAATAGGACACGTACTCTGCCTTCACCGGAAAAACACAGTAGTGAGTGAGGTGGAGGAGAAACATTCTTTACACCTACAAAGGAGCTGAGACTAGGGCAAAAGAACTATGGAGATAACTTGATCCATTGAACTGTGCTGTGGATTGGGAGCCAGGGTTCTCTGGTTGGGACCTTGAGAAGTCACATTATAGCTCCGTGCTTCCATTTTCATGCCCTACTTTTCTCTGTTCAGTGTGTAAAATGTGTTTGAGCAGTGCATAACCTGAAGGAGCCCCTTTGTCCCTGGCCCCCCTTTGTACTCTGGGGAACATCCCTTCTTGCTGAAGTGTCTAAGGCCTATTACCAGAACATCAAAATGGAAGGCAAGATGGCTAATCAGCCATGCCCTAGAGCAGGGGAGCAAGGTGTGTGGTGGTGGCTTCCTGTTCCCGGAAGGGGCGGGGCCTCAGGCAAAAGGGGCGGGGCTAGGAGGCAACCAGCCCTCTGTGCCACCCAGCGCGCAACACACCTCCCCTCCACAGTCTCCAGAATCCCACTGAGTATGCGGCACAGCACTCCAGTGGTAATTTAAAGGGTATAGTAGCAGCAGCAGCTGGGGCCCCTTTGCATCACTGGGCCCTGGGGCAACTGTCCCTTCTGCTCCCTCATCAGTATGCCTGCCCAAGAGATATTTTGCAGTTCAGTACTCACAGAAAAAGTGATACCCTGAAGCTGGTGCACTGGCCAACCTTACAAAGCATCAGGGCAACAAAGCAGTACTGGTGGTCACCTGCTGACAATACAGATGATCAAATTAGAGTGGGTTGGAAAATGGGGGAATTCGCTGAGCATTTTGATTTTTCAAGAGAATGATGGAAAACTGAAAAAATGTTGTCAGGAAAAAGTGCCAAATATTTGGCTTGAAACTTTGCATTTCAACCCCAGAATGTCTATTAGGAAATGCCACCACGGTGTCATGTGGGAGTTCAGGCACTTCTTGTCCCAAGTCTTTTCTGTTGATTAAGCCCCCTAGCTGGACTCTATTTCCCATGATGCATGTGATGGCTCAGCAACAGGTGAAATCAAAATACATCCTGGAAAAAGTCCTGGCTATGGACATCATGGGAAATGTGGTCCAGCTAGGGAACCCCGCCCATGAAGGAGAATGGTAGCATGGGGCACATGAACTACAGATCCCATGATGCCCCACATCTACCTTTCCAAATCAAAGCTTTTACATTTTTTAGCTTGGGGGTGTTTTTCTTTTTTTTCTTTTTTTTCTTTTTATTTGTTATATGTTTTTATGAAAGATTTTGTTAAGTGGAAAACCTAATTTTTCACTGACTCAGACAGCCCTAGATCTGCAAAAAACATCCCTAGATATGGGAGGATCCTGTGCTGATAGAAGGAAGGGGCAGGAGCATGTCTTGGGGTCTATTAGGAGGATGAGGGTAACAAAGAAGCTGATGTTCAGATTTTGGTGCTATTCTTATTAACAGGCTCAATATTACCTGAACAAGTGGGCTGCCTATATGGTTATTATGTAGTTACAAATACTATCGTATTCCCCCACTCGTCTCTACCATGTTAGGAAGAGAGTAAAGAAGAACAACATATCCAGGGGGAAGTATGAGAGGGATGTCTGTGAGTAAAATGTCTCAGAGAGGTACCCATTTTAGTCTGTAGTCTGTGGGTAGAATGTAATTCCTGAGGTGAAATCTGGACTGGGCACTAGAATGAATGGTCCTACCATCACCAAACATGTCCCAGCATTTTCAGTGAGCGCACACACAAAAACAGGACCTTGGTTCTGCACCTCACCTGAAAGGTAACACAGCATAGCCTAACACTGATCGGCTCCGCGCCCGCTGAAAGGAATAGTGCCACCTACCGAATTATTAACATCACCTCCACAGAGCTTCGGGGCTGTCCTGAGAGATCTGCTACCCCATCAACAACCCAGCTAGGCTCTGCTTAGTTTATGCGAGTGGATGAGATCACAGCTTGAGGTGATATGGCTGTAGGCTATATTACTTGCTTATAAGAAGCAGTATCAGTTAGTGATGTGACCCATTCTTTTACGGGAGGCTTGGGGTCAGATTTCCGATGGCTTAAAAGTTTCTTCAAATGCACACAGTATATTACTCCTTCTCTGACATTTATGATGAAGGGTTATACTCTCTCAGAGTTTTCTGGTATCACCACTGTGATGCAGTGAACGCTTACTCCTAGGGTGTCCTTTTATATCAGTCTTTAGTATGTGTTATGGCTTTAAAGGAACTGAAAGCCAAGATAGCAGAATTGATTGTGTTCCAGTTATAATCACTCAACACTATTTTGACACCAGCTGAACCAATGGGTAATATTTGTGGTCTCTTTTTTTTATATTAAGCTCAGCATTTAATGATTTTTAGAGCCCTCATAGAGAAATACCATAGACTCCTTTAAAATATACGTCTTTTCCACTTGTGTAAAAAATGAACCTAAAGAATTCTTATGGCGACACAACAGAATGAATGGCTAAATAAAACCAGCATTGCTCACACTGTGTTTAAAATCACCTTTAGAAATTTTTGGCTTTTTACTGGATGCAATTTAGGGGAGAATCATCTTTAAAAGCAAAAAAAAAAAAAAAAAAGCATTTTTAAAACCTTCTAGGAGAAATCAGGAGTTAATTATACAGATTGCAGAAGAGGGAAAAATGGTCAGGTTTGTGTTTAGCACCATGTATCCAACTAATTAAAAATGAGGTTATTAGTTTTTAGTTACACAGCAATTGCAGATACCACTATCGAGGACTCAAGCAATAGCACATTTTATATTGGAGTAGGAATTGCATTTTATGTGCCATTTTGAGGGGTGCTTCTAATTAGAGCGAGGCGAAAGGTTTCACATATAATCTGAAAATTTACATCATTGTGCCTTTTTTTTTAAAGGAAACACAAAACAAAAAACAAACAAACAAACAAAACCCCCTTGTACTCAATGCCACAGAGCCAGAGCTAAGTTCCGTAGGTTACATTTATGGTCAGATTTTCAAAAGAGCTCAATTCATAGTTCAACACAAAACTTGTGGACAAATTCTCAAAAGTGCATGCACCCAGTATGCGAGCAATGTGCTATGTACTTTTGAAAAGCGGACTATTATTTCAGTACCTAAAATGGAAGCTGGACTCTCTTGAAAACCTGACCCTTAGCAGTTTCGAGAAACATGGCCTCGAGCAAAGACTCATGTTATGTGCGCCTCCTGGATGGCCAATGCTCAGTGCAGAATCAGGACCTTAGAATGGAAGATTAGCAGAGTAGGAATCATGGATGAGATCCTTGCTCCACTGAAGTCACTGTGGGACTTGGATTTCACCACAACTCCTGTAGATCTCCAATCACACCAAAGGCTCTTGTAAAATATAATATGTAGAGCCAGCCAGAAAATGGGGAGAAGATGTGTAAAAACCCTGTAGTTTCCATAATTCCTGAAAGTCTATTATAATCCCATCAGATGATACTGCAAACAAGGAAAGATGCAAAAGTCTCATCCACCGTCTACCTTAAGGCTGCTCTGAAAAGAATGACTAGCCTGATGCCCTGAAAATATGGGGTTGGCTCATTACAAGGGTATTCAAGTTTCCTGAAAGGTATCACTAAGGGAAACGAAGTGTTGCAATCTCATCTGAGTGGCATTTCGTTTTAAAGAAAGCAGTTATGCTACTTTAGACCATGAAATTTTGGGCCCGGATGATCCTCGGATAGAAGACCTTCAACGGACACCACAAGAAGAGATCAGTGGCACTTGAGAGCTATCTTGAAGAGAATGCTATATAGTTGGTGCTCTCTCTCATTGTTCAGCTGTTAGAGAATTATCATAATCACTTGTCCTGAGCCAATAATATGGTGTCTCCTTGTTGACACTGAGATGTAGAGTTGACCTATAACAGATTAAATTCACAGGATGAAGAACAGCACACCAAAGGTACGTCTACGCTGCATACTTATTTCAAAATAAGCTATTCCAGAAGAAATACTCCAAAATAGCTTATTTTGAAATAGCATGTCTACACTGCAGGGAAGCCTCAAAATTAGTCTGAGGCAGGCTTCCCTAATATAGACATGCTACCTTGATTTAGAGCCCCGGGAGGTACTGGGGAGGAATTACTCTGAATGGCCCTGGGGAGGAGCTATTTCAAAATAGCAGCAGTGGAGCGTCCACAGTATTGCTATTCCGAAATAGCTGTTTTGGAATAGGCATTATTCCTCTTGGAATGTGGTTTACAGAAGTCGGAATAAGCTGCCCGTTATTTCAAATGTATTTCAAAATAACAGAATTGCTGTGCAGACACTCTCATTGCTATTTCAGAATAATGGCTGTTATTCCGAAATAACACTTCTGTTTAGACGCACCACAACTGACCAACTGCAGCATAGAGAATTTGCAATGCCTTGTGTCATGGGTGAGCTAGAGCTCAAAAAATATCCCTTTTTCTCTACCCCAATAGCCTGATCAAGGGGAAAAAAACCTCTTCCAGCCTGTCTTTGTCTAATGGCAGAGGTAAAGCAGTTTTCTGCACCAATAAAACTGAACGGATTCTATCTAGTTTATCCATCTCAACACTAGTTGTATCTCATTGGGAGGTCACAAACATAGGGTCTTCTTTGGTGTATGTTTCATCATGGTTCTCTCTAACCCAAGTTCACTGAGAAGGGCTGTGGAGATACAATTCTTAGATTCTTTGTCCAGCACTAGAATGTCTTTGGCCAATAAAACGAATTCAATCTTTTAACCACAAGTAGGCCTAAAGCCACAGAATGAAATAACACAATAACTGGCTCTTCTTGTGATCTTTCCATCATCCAGGAACTGAAATGCTGTGCCATCATCAGCAAGCCAGATCACTCCCTACTGCTGTGGAAGCGGCTATCAGAACATGGCCACCCCACGGTTGGCCAAGTGGTTCCCAAGTCTTAAATCACATACCTTCGAATAAGCACCAATACCTTTTTGGGGAGCGTCAGGAATTAATCCATAGGGCCAGATGTGACACTTCACAATAGAACAATGTCTGTATCTGAATGGGGGCAAGACCTGAGACAATGCCAAAGGGGAACACATCATTAAACAACCCCCGAACAGGAGTTTCACATACGCATTATACTTATGTGGGGAAAGGTACTCAGTTCCCAATGCCTAATTATACTTATTAACGGTCAATAACCCAAGGCAGAATTTGAGCAGCACAACTGCCCCTGTGCTACCATCCAAGCTATATGTGTGTTCTGAAGCTACCTCATGAAAGGAGCTCAGAAGCAGAAGTCCTTGGTCCTGCAGCAGAGATGAATCCCACTTCCCATAGCTGCTGCATTTGCCCAGATTGTGCTGGTGGTTCTAAGACATTTTCTTTCTCTCCCACCCAGGCTGCTTTCCCTGCATCTTCTATCCTGCCCCTAAAGGGAGAGTCGGGCACCTGCAACCACTTCTTTGCAGCCTGCCTATACCAGTGGTCCCAGGAGCCAACTGACCGAGGGTCATCCAGGTGACCTTCCAGCTAATTTCCCCTCTTGGTTTTGGAGCAACAACTTTCCTTCCAATGAAACTGAGGCTGCTAGCAAAATCCCTCTCTGCTTGGTTTGGGAGTGACACTTTCTCCTACCTATAGGAGTCCATCGATTTGCTAGCCAGTCTCTGGCCACTGTCCCACACCCACGATAGACACTGTGGCCACGACAATTGCTTTGGAGGGCTGTGTTTCTCATGTCCTAGCCTTTCTGGGTGGCCCTGTGCCACTTCACACAGAAATACCAGTACCACTCTCAACACAATAGCTATGTGTCTATTTAGTCCTGATCTTATCCTGGAAGAAGCAGGTGCTTTATAAGATCAGTAGCTTCATCTGAAGAGTCCACGACTCCACAGAGTAACTGCTCTTGCCTCAGACAGCTGCTTTGGTTCTGGCTCCACTCTGTTTGGGTAGAGAGGCCAAATCTCCCTGAGAGGCTGTTGCCTCTCTCTTGGCTTTCTGATTGAAGCTCTGGCCTGCCATTGATTTGCCAGTAACAATAGCACTGTCGTGGCTTCTACCACTTCTCCACAGGCCAGGCCTGATGTGCAGAACTGGAGTTGGTGTGCGACGCACGAATGGCCTCCCAATAACCTTCTTTTCATCTCATGAAAACTCAGGTGGAGACCCCCGTCATCCTGTTACCAATTCACACCCTTTCATTTTCTACCCGTTAGCATGTTCAGAAAGGGTAACAGAAGGGGAGGATTAGCCCATTGAGTTATCCTGGCTCTTGGCTGGTGAGAAAGGCCCTCTAGAGGAGTAGCTAATCCCTATGGCAGCCCTGGTTCATGGCTACATCTACACTGCAAGCTTCTTTTGGAAGAAGCTTTTTTGGAAGAGATCTTCCAGAAAAGCTTATTTCGAAAGAGAGCGTCCACACAGCAAAATCACAACAAAAAAGCGATGTTCTTTTTTGAAAGACAATGTCCACATTGATAGGACAGTATCTCGCATTTAAGTTGTGATTAATCTGGACCGAGTGGCCACCAGGGCACCTGTGTTATTTCCTGGAGGCCTCTTCTTTCGAAAGAACTCCCTCTTCTGCATCCCCATATGCCTTATTTCGAAAAAGCTTTTTCAGAAGAAGGTTTCTTCCTTGTAGCATGAGGTTTACCGCCTTTGGAAAAACTCCTCCATTCTTTCGACTTTTTGTCGAAAGAATGCAATAGCAGTGTGGACACAAGTAGTGTTTTTCCGGAAAAAACAGCCGTTTTCCTGGAAAAACGCCGCAGTGTAGACGCACCCCATCTTACCAAGGTCTGGCGTATGAGGTGTTACTCACAAAATTGTATGTGCTGCAGCATATAGAGCTTGTGATGCAGCCACAATACTACATACTAGCACAGGCTTAGCAAGTTAATGCACACATACACACATACACACACACACTTAATTCAATCCAAACAGACAATACCTAACTCTTTGAAAAGGTCACTCAGTCTTCCTGATGCAGACACATCATTCCCTTTGTGGCCAGTTTCACAAAGAGCAGTCTCTAATTTCAGCTGTTGAAATAGCTCACCTTTGTGCTTCGAATTCCCCCTCCTCTCTATCGACACTCTGTGCAGAGGGTTTTATGCTTCAGGAAACCATTGCCTCCCTTCCCCTTGGCCCACCCATGCTAATCTGGATACATCCACACCAGAATCCTCATCTTTAGCTTCACATTTCTAATGGGAATTGCTAAGCAGCTAGTAGGCAAAATATCCAGCTGGGCACATGGTAGCTTCACTGCTCGGGAGCAGTACTCAAATGTCTCCCTCATTGCCAAACCATGGGGCCACAATCTTCCCACCCCCTGTAACTCTATATACTAAGGACGTGGCCACATTAAGGGATGGTAACCTTTTGCCCCAGCTCCTAGATTCAGAATCTAAGCTTTCATTTAAAAACAAACAAAACCTTAATTCCCACGCCCTGGGTGGCAAAGAAACACTTGAAATTCTAAATAAGTATATGTGCTGCAGTGATAGCTGCCTGAAATGATAGCTCAAAGAGAGAACTTCCCCCTGCTCACACTGGGGTGTTAACTCCAAGACACACTCCTCTGAGGGCACCCACCCTCACCACACCATTACAGGAAGGGAAGATCCACCACACTCATCTAAACAGATATATCTCAGCTGCCGTGGTAAGAACTGGTGTTCCTTGCTCCCACCCCCTGCCTTTCTGGAGGAGTACCCTGTCTCTCCTGAGGGGAGTCCCCACTGTTCCTCCCAAGTCAATCTGTGGAACTCCTTGCCAGAATATATTGTGAAAGTCAGAACTTTAACGGGATTCAAAAAAGAACTAGATAAATTCCTGGAGGTTAGGTCCATCAATGGTTATTAGCCAGGATGAGTGGGAACGGTGTCCCTTGCCTCTGTCAAAAGCTGGGAAGAGGTGACAGGAGTGGGATCACTTGATGATGATGTACTCTGTTCATTCCCTCTGAGGCACCTGGCATTGGCCATTGTCAGCAGACAGGACACTGGGCTAGATGGACCTTTGATCTGACCCAGTATGGCCATTCTTGTGTTCAAGTGGGAGGAGAAAAGGATCTGGAGTCTTTGACTTTCTGAGAGGGAAGGAAAACACCCTGCTATTGTGAGGGATGGGGCTGTTTGGGCAGAATGAGGGGATGTATGTCTAGGGCCCTGTCTTTCCTTAACCAGGAGATGAGCTGAGAGACGCTGGCATGTAGAGAAGTCTCTCGTGGCTGGTCTGCCCTCTTCTCGTCCTGGCAATTCCTTGCTCAAGCTCACAGTGAAAACCCAAACCATATGAAGCATGGCCAAACCTGGGTATCCTAGAGGCTCATCCTGCAGCTCTGGAGTTCCGTATTTCATTTTTGTTTTAAATAAAAGGAATGGTGCAAAGGGGAGGATATGTAGCTCTTAGTGTGAAATACTCGGTCTCTCTGGAGATGTGCAGAGAGCAGGGCAGGGCCACTCAGACAGGCCCACGAGCATCCAGAAACAGGCTATGGCTGTGACTAGACATGCTCAGTGGTTGTATAGTCATGTATTACTCTAGGTAAGAAGTTTTCCAGGTCCCATAGTTGTCCCCCATTTTGAGGGCTGAGACAAAGAGTTCAAGGAGGGGAAAAGATTTAACGACAGGAGCTAGACAGCCCTTTGGGATCAGCAGCTGATTGACAAGCACCAAGACAAGTAGGGTGAATCTAGACTACAGGGTTTTTTTTCGGAAAGACGGCCGTTTTACCGAAAAAACTTCACCTACGTCCAAACTGCAATCACGTTCTTTCGAAAGAAAATCAAAAGAACACAGGGGGGGTTCCAACATTGGTAAACCTCATTCTACGAGGAAGAACACCTTTTCCAAAAGAGCTCTTTCGGAAAAAGGCGTGTGTGGATGCAGAAGAGGGAGTTTTTTCGAAAGAAGAGGCCTCCATGAAAAAGCACAGGTGCCCTGGTGGCCACTCCACCCATAGTAATCACAGCTGACATGCAAGAGATCGTCCAATGAGTGTGGATGCTCTCTTTCAAAAAAGCAGATTGCTTTTTCAATGAGCTTTTGAAGTGTGGATGCTGTCTTTCAGAAGAAGATTTTTTTTGGAAGATCTCTTCCGAAAAAGCTTCTTTCGAAAAACACTTGCAGTCTAGACGTACCCGTGCACAGTGTGGGGGCACAGTCCCAATATCTCGAACGCTTTGAATACCAGTTTTTATTTGATCTGCAGAAGACCACTCAGCTACTGATCCAGGGCTGAAATGCTGCTAGCTGCGGAAATCCAGCATCTGAAAGGATTAGGGAAAGAACTGACTTGCAATCTCTGAAGACTCTAGGTGTACGTCTAGACTACGGGCTATTGTCGACAGAAGTTTTGTCGACAGATACTGTCGACAAAGCTTCTGTCAACAAAGAGCATCTAGACTACATCCAGTTCTGTCGACAAAGCAAGCCGCTTTGTCGACATGACAGTGTAGACGCAAAGGACAGTGTGGATGCAATAACGCCTTCTGTCGACAGAACTCTGTTGACAAAAGGCGTTATTCCTCATAGAATGAGGTATACGGCTGTCGACAAAACTGCTGAGTTCTGTCGACGTTATGTCAACAGAACTCAGCGGCAGTATAGACGCAGGTATAGTTTTGTCGACAAAAGTCCACTTTTGTCGACAAAACCCTGTAGTCTAGATACACCCTAGGTGACACACAATACATATGGCCATGCCATGCAGCCTGAGAAAGCTTCTCTGACAGAAGACCTGAGAGGAATATGTTTGCATGTGAGTGCTGAAGGGTTGTGTTGGAGCCTCAAAATCTCTGTAAGTGAATCCAAATGAGGAAGTCTGTATAAGGAACACCAGTAGATTTATTGCCCAATAGCTTTTGCTTAAGAGTTACTCGTAGCATTGCAAATAATAGTGACAACGCTGTATATCATTTATCATGCTTTCTGAGTGCGTGCAATGATTGTTTTACTAAGAAACTGAATCGTTCTCTCTCTTTAAAACCACTCTTCTGAAGGCAACAATTTCCTGACTCCAGGGAACAAACTCTCCCATGCTTCTTTGGTTCAATCCTCCCTTTATGCTTCACTCCTCTCCCTGGCTCTGCAAGGTTCTTCCTCGCACCATTACAGAGCACAGGCACGGGAGGGCTTTTCACTGTGGAATCTCGGCTTCTCCGGAGCCACCAACCCTGAAGGATCCTTCCTTGGCATTTCTCTCTTTGCCCCAACCTGCTTTAGGAAGTGTCTTCTCCCCAGCGTTAGGAGATGCCTTTCCTTTCAGAGAGCGAGGCAGGGTATAAAATCCTTCTTGTAGCTCTCTTTGTGGGACCCTTTTCAGGGACCATTGGAAACTCCCAATTACCTGTCCACTAGCTCTCCTCTCCCTCTTACTCTGTGGTCCTGCCCTTATCGCAGAGCTACTTAACTTTGGAAGCCCTGGTGGCCACAATGATACTCACAGCGCATGCGGAGGGCCGCAACTTAAGTGTGGTTGCATATACATGCAAATATATGTATGCAAATATATGCAAATAGCTTCTTTCACACTGACAGACCTGACTACAAAGATTAAAGCAAGACTGCACAACACACCGGCCCCATTTAAGTCAGTTCTGCTGATATTAATAAAATGCAATATTTACCCGATTTCCACCCATATGACAGCACTTTTAATGAGCAATGACAGTCCAGGAAGTTAGCTACTAAAATGCATATCAATAGAAGACCATTATATTGACTGCTTTTTTGTTTAGTTGCCACCTGCAATCCATGTGTGGAGCACTGAATAAATCCAAACAACACCGCGGGTTGCAAACAAACGGGCCGCGGGCTGCATATGGCCCATGGGCCACGTGTTGAGTAGCTCTGCCTTATAGGATCCACTCAGTCAGGTTCTCCACAGTGGGAGTTTCATCCTTAGTGGCCAGTGTCCCCTCCACATGCCACAAAGTAGACTAACTGGTCTTTCCTGCACCCCTTAATCTGGTCACTGTCACTGGGGGATTTATACATCCCAGTACTGCCGGGGATGAATTTAAAGTGGATTTTTTATTCCTAGTTAAGTTCCCGAGTGGGCCCGCTTAGTCTGGAATGAAAGTGCCTCATGTCAAATTAGTGGCATATCAGCAACAAAGTGTGGTGTGATGAATATGCAGAAGAGAGGGCCCAGCTACTCCCACATTGTTAAGGCCTTTGGCCAGCAGGATGCATGGCGCCTTTCTTAGTGCTAGCTGTGAGTTGCCTTTGTGCTCAGGGAAAGCTTGGGCTTTCATTGAGTCCACACCGGATCAAAAGAAAGGAAAGGCTTCTTAGGCACATGCATGCATGTACAGTGCCTCAGTACAACCAACACCTGCAGCATTGAGATGGTCCCGGGAGGCCTTATATCCATACATGGATTCATCCCAACTCTGATAAGATCTGACAGTATCACGACTTGAGGTTGTCCAACTCTGTGTATCTTGTGAGATCTGACAGGAGCACAGCTTGAAGTAGCCCAGGAGGTCAGATGGAATCCCACCTGGAGATGGTTTGGCAGCAGGCTACATTAAATAAATAAACCTTAACTCGGCACAAAATATAACCCAATCCCCAAACCTCTCCCTCTTCCAAAGACCTGGAATCATTTGTATCTCTGCGTGTGTGTTGTGTGTATACATTTTTCTACTTCCTTCTTGAGGCAAGACAGAAGAACTGCCCCAGGAATGCAAGAACATAAGAACAAAAGAACGGCCATACTGGGTCAGACCAAAGATCCATCAAGCCCAATATCCTGTCTGCTGACATTGGCCTATACCAGATGCCCCAGAGGGAGGGATCACAACAGGTAATCCTCACATGATCCCTCCCCATCACCCACCTCCAGAGAAACAGAGGCTAGGGACACCATTCCTACCTATCCTGGCTAATAGCCATTGATGGATCTAACCTCCATGAATCTATCTAGCTCTTTTTTTAACCCTGTTAAAGTTCTAGCTTTCACTGCATCCTATGGCAAGGAGTTCCACAGGTTGGCTGTGAGTGAAGAAAAACTTCCTTTTGTTTGTTTTAAACCTGCTGCCTATTAATTTAATTTGGTGACCCCTAGTTCTTTTATTGTGAGAATAAGTAAATAACTTTTCTTTATTCACTTTTTTCACACCAGTCATGATTTTATAGACCTCTATCCTACCCCCCATCAGTCTCTTCTTTTCTAAGCTGAAAAGTCCAAGTCTTTTTAATCTCTCTTCATATGGGACCTGTTCCAAACCCCTAATCATTTTTGTTGCTCTTTTCTGAACCTTTTCCAATGCCAATATATCTTTTCTGAGATGAGGCGACCACATCTGTATGCAATATTCAAGATGTGGGCATACCGTGGTTTTACATAGAGGCAATAAGATATTCTCTGTCCTATTTTCTATCCTTTTTTTAATGACTCCTAACATTCTATTTGCTTTTTTGACCGCCGCTGCACACTGAGTGGATGTTTTCAGAAACTATCCACAGTGACTCCAAGATATTTCTCTTGAGTAGTTGTAGCTAAATTAGTCCCCATCATATTGTATATATAGTTGGGATTATTTTTTCCAATATGCATTACTTTACAGCCCAGCCTAATAAACTCAGGGGTCTGGACAAGCACTCAAATTCCAGCCTCTGCACCATTTGGAATTCTTCCCCTCTTTAGTCTTTCAGCCAAAGTCCCACTTACCAAACCGTAGATTAACCCTATCTCAAGCAGCCCCTGATTTCAGACCTAAAGGTGCCTGCTACTTTTCTATCCCACAGACATATTTGCTAGTTTTTTATTGCAAATTACTAAAGTCAGGAAAGCCAAATAAGGAATTCCACATAGACTCAAAGAATCATACAACACCAGAAATGGAAGGGACCTTGAGAGAGCATCAAGTCCAGTCCCCTGCCCTCACAGCAGGACCAAGCAAGGTCTATATCATCTCTGAGAGATGTCTGTCTAGCCTGCTCTTAAATATCGCCAGTGATGGACATTCCACAACCTTGATAGGCAATTCATTCCAGTGTTTAACCACCCTGACAGGTAGGAAGTTTTTCCTAATGTCCAACCTAAACCTCCCTTGCTGCAAATTAAGCCCGTTGCTTCTTGTCCTATCATCAGAGGCTAAGGAGAACTTCCCCCCCCCTCCCCCGCCGCACACACACACCTCCCTGTGACACCCTTTTAGATACTTGAAAACCACCATCATGTCCCCTCTCAGTCTTCTCTTTTCTAAACTAAACAAACCCAGTTCCTTCAGCCTTGTATCACAGCTCATGTTCTCTAGACCTTTAATCATTCTTGTTGCTCTTCTTTGGACCTTCTCCAATTTCTCCACATCTTTCTTCAAATGTGGTTCCCAGAACTGGACACAATACTCCAAGTGAGGCCTAATCAGTGCAGAGTAGAGCGGGAGAATGACTTCTCGTGTCTTGCTCACAACACACCTGTTAATGCATCCCAGAATCATGTTTGCTTTTTTTGCAACAGCATTACACTGTTGACTCATATTTAGCTTGTGGTCCATTGTGACTCCTAGATCCCTTTCTGCAGTACTCCTTCCTAGACAGTCACTTCCCATTCTGTATGTGTGAACCTGATTGTTCCTTCCTAAGTGGAGCACTTTGCATTTGTCCTTATTAAGCTTCATCCTATTTACCTCAGACCATTTCTCCAGTTTTTCCAGATCATTTTGAATTGTGAGCCTATCCTTCAAAGCATTTTCAGCTCCTCCCAGCTTGGTATCGTCTGCAAACTTAATAAGCGTCCTCTCGATGCCAATATCTAAATCATTGATGAAGATATTGAATGGAACCAGTCCCAGAACAGACCCCTGCGGAACCCCACTTAGTTCCAAGCTTCTTGTGCTGGGACTCTTGGGTTGTTGACATTGCTGGGACTCCTGCAGGTAGGTAACTCACTGAAATCTGCCCATCAGCTCTCCCAGTGTGATGCACGACTGCATCACTCTGGTCTGATGGTGAAGAGTTTGCCTTGCACACAGCTCAGTGCAATAGCACCTAAACAGAAGTGGTGATTCGACAAGGGTAGGTGGAAAAGAGACAGGAGACTATATAGTGTGGGCCTACGTTAGAACAGAGAAGTGAAGCAAAATAGTCTAGGAGGACAGTGATCTCTTGGATAAGATGCTGAGCTAGAGTGCAGAGGAGCATGGCTGGGTTCCCAGCTGCACGGAGGCTTTCAGATATTGGTAAATATCCCCCCTTGCGAAGAACTGCTTAGCATCTTCCATGACAACGGGTGCTGAGCCAGCTGGGACCTGGCTGGTCTGAGCATTGATGGCACAGGAGCATGTGAATTCAGGGAGGGTATTATTTGAAAAATGAAGGTGCATAAGTTAGTGAAGCTCCAGGGCAGTAGCTTACCCAGTGTTAGCATAGCTGACACACTGACAGTTTATATGGAATTTATGTGCCCATTTACTCTGCTTTTTATGGGAGAACATGTTGTTACCTTACAGCTGCCACATCACATGCTACTTATCCTGCCTCGGAGCTTCAGAGCACCTTCCTCAAGGAAATGTACATATATCAATAGGTTATGTATTTTTAACAACGTTGTAAGGAGAAAATAATAAAATATGCATTATACTGCATACAGGCCAACTGTATTTTTATTTTTTTAAATATATATTACAGATTTAGCTTGTTCTGAAACTATTTTCTTTGTCCCTTTACCACTTGCTACCATATATTGAAGAAAGAAAGAAAGAAAGAAAGAAAGATGTGGTAAGCAAAAGGAGCAGGAATAACAATAATAACAATTCAGAAATGACCTACAGAGCTAGAGAAAAAATAATCATAGAATAGTAGGACTGTAAAGGTACGTCTACACAGCAACAGTATTTGGAAATAACTAGCGTTATTTCAAAATAACTTAGTCCACATCTACACAGCAGTCAGTTATTTCAAAATAATGTTGAAATACTGTCAAGCTGGAGGACTTCTTACTCTGACTCCTGTAACCCTCATTGTAGGAGGAGTAAGAGAAGTTGGAGGAAGCGTGCTCTGTTTAGAAATAAGTGCTGTGTAGTCGCTCCCAATTTCGAAAAAATCTGTTTCAAAATAAGCTATGCAATTGATGAAATAACTGATGTTATTCTGAAATAACATAGTGCACGTCTACACTACAAGCCTTTATTTAGAAATAACGCCGAGCTGGAGGACTTCTTACTCCTACTCCTGAAACCCTCATTTTACAAGGAGAGAGGGTATGTCTATACTTGCAGCCTATTTCGGAATAGGGCTGCAAATGTAGGCATTCGGAATTGCAAATCAAGCGCAGGATTTAAATATCTCACGCTTGATTTGCATCTTCCCGGCCGGGCGCCATTTTTTGAAATTTACAAGCCCGGAATAACTGCCCGTGTCTACACGCGGCAGTGAAACAAGAGTTCGAAATAAAGCCCTATTTTGAACTACCTGTTATTCTTCCTGCAATGAGTTTTAACAGGTAGTTCGAAATAGGGCTTTATTTCGAACGCCCCTTTCACTGCCCCATGTAGACGTGGGAAGTTATTCCAGGCTTGTAAATTTCAAAAAATGGCGCCCGGCCAGGAAGATGCAAATCAAGCGTGGGATATTTAAATCCCGCGCTTGATTTGCAATTCTGAATGCCTACATTTGCAGCCCTATTCCGAAATAGGCTGCAAGTGTAGACATACCCTAAGGGAAGTCTAAGGAAGAATGTTCTTTCTTTAACTTTCTGCTATGTAGACAGAGACAAAAGCCGAATTAAGCTATTTTGACTTCAGCTATGCAATTGACATAGCTGAAGTTGCATAGCTTAATTCAACTTTTACCCTGCTGTGCAGACGTACCCTATGAGGTTTTCTAGTCCAGTCCCCTAAAATGAAAGAGGACTAAGTATTCTTGATACTGTCCTGCTGTTAAAGACCTCCAATGTTGCAAATTCCCTAACCTCCCTAGGCAATTTATTCCAGTGCTTAACCACCCTGACAGGAAGTTTTTCCTAATGTCCAACCTAAATCACCTTTGTTGCAATTTAACCCCATCACTTCTTTTCCTATCTTTAGAGCTTAAGGAGAACTATTTTTTCCTCCCTCCTTCTTGTGATAGCCATCCATATACTTGAAGACTGTTATCATGCCCCCTCAATCTTCTCTTCCTCTGACTAAGCAAACCAAATTCTCCTAATCTTTTCTCATAGATCATATTTTTTAGACCTTTAAATATTTGTGTTGCTCTCCTCTGGACTTGCTCCAATTTGTCCACAGCTTTCCTGAAATGTGACCCCCAGACCTGGACACAATATTTCAGTTGAGGCCTAATCAGTGCAGAGTAAAGCAAAAGAATTACTTCTTATGTCTTGCTCACAACACTCCTGCTAATACCTCCCAGAATGATGTTTGGGGTTTTTTTTGCAATAGCGTCACGTTGTTGGCTCATAGTTAGCTTCTGTTCCACTAGCCCCCAAATCGCTTTCCATAGTACTCCATCCTATGAGTGATTTCTTGCTTTGTATGAGTGAAACTGACTGCTCTTTCTTCAGCAGAGTACTTTGCATTTGTCCTTTGCTAAATTTCATCCTATTTATTTCAGACCATTTCTTCAGTTTGTCTAAATCATTTCCGTTTTTAATCCTGTCCTCCAAAGCACTTGCAACCCCTTCCTTCTGGGTGCGGTCTGCAAACTTAGTAAGTGTACTCTCTAGGCCATTGTCAAAATTATTGATGAAGCTATGGAACAGAACCAGGTTCAGGATCAACCCCTCCTGGACTCCACTCGATATGCCTTACAGCTTGACTCTGAACCACTGATAACTATTCTTGGGATGTAGTTTTCTAACCAGTTATGCACATGCCTTATAGTAGCTTCATGTAGGTTGTATTTCTTTGGTTTATTTAGGAGAAGGTCATGTGAGACAGTCCCCAAAGCCTTTCTGATGTCAAGATTTTCCACGTCAACTGTTTCCTGACCTTTATTCCCAACAAGGCTTGTGACCTTGCAAAAGAAAGCTGTTAGGTTGGTTTGACACAATTAGCTCTTGACAAATCCATGTGAACTCTTACTTAGCACCGTATTATCTTCTAGGTGTTTGCAAATTGCTTAATTATTTGCTCCATTATCTTTCCGGGTACTGACATTAAGCTAAGACATCTGTAATTTCATGGGTTGTCCTTATTCCTCTTTTTAGTGATTGGCTCTTTTTAAATGTTTCCAGGCCTCAGAAATCTCTCTTGTCTTCCTTCCAGGACTTTTTGAGAATAATTGCTAATGGCTCAGCTAACTCCTTGGGTACCCTAGAACGTAGCTCATCAGGTTCTAACATTTGCCATTAACAAAATGGAGACCCACTCTTGAAATCCTTACTCACTCCATCAGTTATCTGTGGGAATAGTCAGAAGAACAAGGACCTGTCACATTAATAAGGACTGCAAGATTGAGCTCTATAGATTCAGGGCACAGTCCCTGATAAAGCTGTTTTGAACCCATTTGGAGATGCAACCTTAAAACTCTCTTGAACAACTTTATGGGAATTCTTTCCTGGTTCCCCACAAATGCCTGGCCCCAGCTGCAGGACTGGCCCAGGGTGAGACATGACTGGAGCTCTTCTGCCCTCCAGTGACCTCTCCTGGGCTGTGTCTAGACTGGCCAGTTTTTCCGGAAAATCAGCCGCTTTTCCGGAAAAACTTGCCAGCTGTCTAGACTGGCCGCTTGAATTTCCGCAAGAACACTGACGATCTAATGTATGATTGTCAGTGTTCTTGCGCAAATACTATGACGCTCCCGTTCGGGCAAAAGCCCTCTTGCACAAATGCTTTTGCTCAAGAGGGCCAGTGTAGACAACCCAGAATTGTTTTGCGCAAAAAAGCCCCGATGGCTAAAATGGCGAGTGGGGCTTTCTTGCGCAAAAGCACGTCTAGATTGGCACGGATGCTTTTCCGCAAAAAGTGCTTTTGCAGAAAAGCGTCCGTGCCAATCTAGATGCTCTTTTCCGCAAATGCTTTTAACGGAAAAACTTTTCCGTTAAAAGCATTTGCGGAAAATCATGCCAGTCTAGACGTAGCCCTGGTGTATTTGGATCTGTTAGTAGTTGATGTAATTTAAAGAAGTCCTACATTATGTGAGTGTCTAAGCTGGCAAGTGAGTGGCCACAGGAATAGATGGTGAAAGATGAAAAGGTGGCAGAAAGCCCCTTCCCCACCCTCACCAGCTTCTCGAAGGACTGAATTCAGCCTCAAATCTTTACACTGTAACTGAAAAGCGATTGAAAGCAAACCCAAAACATTCGCCTCTATAGTCAGCTGCCCCAGTCCCAGACCCGAGACTTCCCATGTCCCTAGCAGCAGCTGATTGACACATGAGGGTTTTGCTCTGTAAATGGGTGGTGTCTGGGAGATTCCCTTTGTTTTCCTGTCCCCATGGCAGAGAGGGGAAATACAGTGTTGTTATTGCTGAGGGACAGCTAAGGCATGACATTGGGTTATACATTTGGGCCTGAAAGTGGGGATGCCACCCAACCACCTGGCCCAGTGCTCCTTGCTATGCACCTCTCACCTTTTCTGGCAATATCTCCCCCTGCTCCTCCAAGGGTGAGGGTGCTAGAGATCATTTTCCACAAAAGGAAAGTCACCCAAAGCTGAACACACCACCCTTATTTCCAACTCTTTCCCCTCTGCCAGGCCTCCATCATCGTGGTAGATGAGCACCGCCCAATCCCCCTTGTGTTTATCTTCTCCACACCCCTATATCCCCATTATACAGAAAGAGAACTGAGGCAGTGGTGTTGCTGCCTAACATCTACCCTCCCCTACTTCAATTTCATTCCAGCTTCTGGGGAGAAGCATTGTGGGAAAAATCTTGGATTACACACAACAGCAGCCCTCATTGGCTATGCCTTCCCACAAGGTATGAGGAAATGAGTAAGGCGGCCAATCAAATGTGAGATTTCCCCTGGGCAGGGCTGGGAACCACATGAAAGTGGCAGTTTCCTGAACACATCTGAAGCTTGTAGGAGGTGGCGCGGGAGACTCTGAGGGTATGTCTAGACTACATGGCTCCGTCGACGGAGCCATGTAGATTAGTTTACTAGACATAGGAAAATGAAGCGGTGATTTAAATAATCGCCGCTTCATTTACATAAAAATGGCTGCCGCACTGTGCCTATCAGCTGTTTGGCGGCACAGCACGGTAGTCTGGACGCTCCGTGGTCGACAAGGGAAGCCCTTGTCGACTGCCCCGGTAAACCTCATTCCACGAGGCATAAAGGGGCAGTCGACAAGGGCTTCCCTTGTCGACCGCGGAATGTCCAGACTACCGCGCTGTGCCACCAAACAGCTGATCGGCACAGCGCGGCAGCCATTTTTATGTAAATGAAGCAGCGATTATTTAAATCGCCGCTTCACTTTCCTATGTCTAGAAACCTAATCTATGTGGCTCCGTCGACGGAGCAACGTAGTCTAGACATACGCTGAAGGAGCAACCTGAGGAGAAGGGCTGTCTGAGTGCAAGCTCCAAGGGGCAGAGAGCAAATTTTAGTTCCGTGCTCTTGACGCACCAGGCACAGTGGGGCCTCGAACCGTTACTGAGACTCCCAGGTGCTGTGGTAAAAGAAGAAATAAATAAATAAATAAATAATGTTGAAATATTAAGCAAGTTAGAGGATAAACACACCACATGAGAGATTTTCTTAAAATAATTATTTACTGCAAGATAGACATAGAAAAGATTTAGATTTAATGAAGGCCCTGCTTTTTTCTTGGGTACATTTTTACACACACACACACACACACACACACACACACACACACACACACTTTAAAGTCAACAAGAACTGTCCTAGAATGCCTATTCCAGTTCTAGGACATGGCATGGGTCATGCTTCAAATTTCTTTACTCACTGATGCATGGCCCATGCCATGTCCTGGAACGGGAATAAACATTCTAGGATTTGCTAGAGACACTCATTCAATAACTTAGAGGAAAACAATCAGTATGTGCACACTACACAATCCTAGACTCAGAGTCCCCCGTGGGGCGCTCTGCTTTTTCTCTGAAGGGCTCTGTGTTTTGTTTTGGTTTTTTTTCCCAGCACTGCAGTAGCATCACGTAATTTTACATGACGTTTCCTTCACTCATTGACTGCTCGGATGCTTGCCAGTGAAGAGGAGAAAGCATTAAATGGGAAATAACCAGATATGGAGTAGCAATGAAACACGTTTCTCACAGGCACAGGATGAGGTTTCCCCAGACGTATGACAGCTAATTTGTACGGGGCAGCTCACCCCACAGCCAGGTTAATACAAGAGAGAGTGGGTTCAACTCTCAGTTGTCTGAAGCCCCATTTATTTGACTCTAACAGGATGAAGGGGACTAAATAAGACCACTGAGCACTCCCCACTGCAGATCGTAGCCTCATGCAGCGGAGAGCTGGAGTCGGGACTCCATGCTGACTCTCATCTGAGCAACTGGCTTGTTGGTCTGGGCTATGATTCTCGCTTAGGGTGCAAGCGATCCCAGATTTAAATCCTAGACAAGCCCTGGCCCTCCTTCCTCTTCAGTCCTGCTGTGAGGACAGGGGACTGGCCTGGACTCGATGACTCTTGAGGTCCCTTCCAGTTCTAAAGTTTTATGATGCTGTGAAAGGATCACCTCAGGGTTTGGTTGGTAAGGAGGGGACAAGCTGGAGATGGTAAGAGCTCACTGCTTTACACCTATTTTCTATTTTCCAGGGCCACCAGGGGGCATAGGGAGTGGAGCCCATGTTAGAGCAGCCCTGACACTGCTCTAATGCACACCAATATTCAGGCAAACCCATTATTGACTTGAAATTTGTTTTAAAGGCCACAGGTTGGAACCATCCTGCCCTGGCAGAGGGAGGAACATCATGCTCCATTGGTCTTTGATTGCTCTAATTTCCATGATTCGTGACCAAGCATATGCATTGAGACTGAGGAACTTTTATTTCCCAGAAAAGAGTTAATTCATCTCCTCTGTCTGCATTTCCTGGGGAATGTATCATAGAAGGGGACTGGAATGATTTATCAATACAAGAATTTAAAGAACTCTGAACTGGCAGATACTCAAGCAGGGAGAAGATTTGGTCTGTGCAATTAATTTTTAAATGATGGTTATGAAGGCTGTGGGACTTGGCCTCAGTGCTTTGCATTTCAATAGACACCAGCTCTGAAAATGTTAAGTGTTGCCAGAGAGCAATTAGCGATTTCAGAAACTTTATTAATTTCCAGTCAATGCCCAGCAAGATTGCGCTTTGAAATGGGATATGGATCAATAGTTTGTTCACAACGGATAAACTTCAAAACTTTTGGTTCAGATAACCTTGCCAGTTCACGTGCTTTTCCAGAGCCTTTTCAAGCCATCTGAACTTTTTAAGTCTATAAGACAGGCTGGAAAAATGTATCCTGTGAGTTCCTCTTGGAATTTTGGGCTTCCCACTTTTAGCCCTTCACCCATTCCTATAGCCAATGTGACTCAAGACTCTTGAAAAATGTCTAATAAAAATCATCTGGCTGGAGAATTCAGAACTTTCTTAATATTCCTCACAAAACTAGGTGACAAGGCAACAAAATGGCAGCTGAAATTCAATGATGATAAATGCAAAGTAGTGCACTCTGAAAAATATAATCCCAACTGTACATAGAAAATGATGGGTCTAAATTAGCCTTTCAAAAAAGGCTTTCTAATTACCTTTCAAAAAAGAGATTTTGGAAGTATCGTGGATAGTTCGCAGAAAACAGCTACTCATTGTTCATCAGCAGTCAAAAATAGCAGAAAAATATACCCTCCAAAAATATATTTCTACTATGTAAATCAATTACACAGCCACATTTTGAATTCTGCGTGCAGCTCTGGTCACCCCATCTTTAAAAAAAAAAAAGAAGCTATATTAGAAATAGAAAAGTTACAGAGAAGGGCAAGAAAAAGGATTAAATGTATGGAACAAATTTCATATGCAGAGGCATAAAAAAAGGCTACTTAGAAAAGAGGTGACAAGGAGATATGATAGAGATCTATAAAATCATGACTGACATGGGGAAAGTGACTAAGGAAGTGTTATTTACCCCTTCACATAACACAAGAAGCAAGGTTCACTCAATGAAATTAATAGGCAGCAGATTTTAAACAAACAGAAGTATTTTTTCATATGACACACAGTCAACCTGTGGAACTCCTTGCCATATGAAATTGTGAAGGTGAAAACTATAACTGGGTTAAAAAAATAATTTAGATAAATTCATGGAAGACAGGTCCCTCAGTGACTATTAGCTAAGATGTTCAGAGGTGCAAACCGATGCGCAAGATGTCCTTAAACCCCGGATTACCTGATCCTGGGCCTGGATGACAGGGGATGGATCATTTGATCATTGCCCTGTTCTGTTCCTTCCCTTTTCAGCATCTAGCACCAGCCATTGTTAGAAGATATGATCCTGTGCTAAAACTAGATGCACCATTGATCCCACCCTATATGGCTATCCTTTTCTTCTTATATTTATCTCTAGACTCATCCTCTTGAAGTTTGCACTACAAATTAATCAGACTATGGAATATTCTTCCAAGGGAAGTAATAGAAACTTTGTTCCTTGGGACACTGAAAACTAGATAGGACAAAGGACTAGAAAATAAAGAGAAGAGAAAAAATTCCACACAGGTGTTTTCTATCTTCTGTTTCCCAGGGTCTTTTAGGAATGTCAATTTAAAGAGAGCTGGAGGGGACAGGAAAGTTTTTGCTGAAGATTGCTAAGCCTTTTACATGTTAGTAAGTATATTATAGAAAGGGAGTGAGAGTGTAGCATATTTGCCACCTTCCCGGTATATTATAGTTTATAAGAAGGGAGGAAGCCTTAACTGCCAGCTAGCACAAGTACAGCCCTCTGAGGTTAGAGAGAGCACGCTGAACCTGATGAAAGGCACCATGGTATGTTCAATGCCATGCATTCTGTTGGTTTACTATGGATACGTGCAAGGCAGGAAATGTAAAGTTCAGTTCATTCAGCGGCATATATACTGCCACTCCACAAGTCACTGTGCATGGTTATTTTCTAAAAGTGCAAGATTCTTCCCTTGCTTAGCACTTATGGGCCCTGATTTCATTCATTTAGGATCAGTTTTTCTGTGGCTGCTGTGATCTTGCATTTTTCAGTTCACGTTTATACACCAGAAACAATTAAGCCAACATTAGTTTCATCCTTGGTACACATAAAATCTCAAGCATCACTGAACTGCATCATTATTTCCCCAAGGAAACAATTATTGAAAAAGAAAAAAAATCTATATATTTTCATTATTTATAAGTTTTCAAGGATTTTTTCCCTTCGCTGAAAAGAATAATAAGGACTTTGGTACTTTGTGAGTCTGAGAAACTGTTCACCTCTCTGCTCCTGCAAACAAACTCCACTATTAGCACGACGATGTGCAGTGGAGAAGTGGGGTTGCATGGAAATTAACCTATTTCCCATTGCTCAACACAAGATTTAAGGTAACAGGTAAGTGCAATTGGCAAATGCAAAAGCCAACTTTTCAAGTGGTCTCCACTTCAAACTTTTATTTTTTTGAAAATGGGGTTCCCAGAGTGTGTGCATAGCACTTTTCAAAAGCTCACCCCAAACATTCAGGGAGAGGCAGGATGAAGCCAGCAACATGAATTCCTGTTGCATTTGGTGTTGTATCTGCCAGTGTTCCCTGTAAGCTGAGTGCTTGTGCGGTGACCCAGGAGAGATTCAAAGATCACCCAGCTGATTAAGCAGCTGGCAGCATGTGTTGCTATTGGTGGTGCACATCTACACACACCTTGGTGCACATAATAAAATTTATTCATCACACATGTGGAAAAAATATGCTGTAAACTTAGGTTATCTCTGCTGCTGTAGCGCTTCAGCGCAGAAACTCACTGTACCAATAAGAGTGGCTATCCTCTCATTGTAGTTAATCCACATCTATGAAAGGGGGTTGCTTGATCAATGGGAGGATTTTTTCCCTTGACTCAGTGCTGTCTACTTCAGGAGTTATGCTTGTTGAACTACATCACATAGGCTACATCTATACTGCAACTCTCTTCCGCAAAAGCTTATGCAAATGAAGTGCAGAGTAGAATATTGTCGTGCTTCATTTGCATAATGAATTAGGGGCTATTTTTGCGCAAGAGGCTTTTGCGCAAAAAGTAGGTGTGTAGACGTCTGCTTTTTGCACAAAAAAACCCTTCTTGCACAAGAGCCAGTCTTCCTAAAAAATGAAGAAGAACAGCTCTACTCAAGAGGGGGTTTTGCACAAAAAGGAGCCGTCTACACAGCTCCTTTTTGTGCAAAAAGCCTCTTGTGCAAAAACGGCCCCTAATTAATTATGTATATGAAGTGCAGCAGTATTCTACTCCATGTTTCATTTGCATAAGCTTTTGCAGAAGAGAGGTGCAGTATAGACATAGCCATAGGGGTAAAGATATTGCATACCCCTGAGTGACATGGCCGTGTCAATCTAACTTTTTAGACTAGACATGGCCTTTGTTAAGGACCTGAGGTATTTCTAACCAAACAAACCACAACTAATATAAATGAAAACTATTATTTCTTTCCTGTGATTATTTTCTTTATTTTAGAAAACAGGGTTGTTGTTTTTTTTAAATGAAACACTCCCTTGGTGTGTTGGGAACTCACCGGGCACTCCCAGTTGGTTCACGAGGATAAGAACGAAATAACCATTCTAGTGTAACTATCCAAGGACGATAAAACGCATGCTATAAATGAACATCCTAACTGGTTAATTTAAAATTGTTTCCCCCCTTCACAGTTTTATTAATGTAAGCAGTACAGCATGGCAGAAAGGTGGGGTTTTTTTTGTTTTTTTTTAAGTTCAGGAAAAAAATTTGAAATGTCAAAGTTGTTTCCATTTTGTTGGGTTTCGGAGTTGATGCTTTGCTTTTTAAAGAAGTTTCTTTTAGAAAAAATAACTTTTTTTTTCTAAATGGTTTTCAAAATGATTACCTGAAAGTTTCAATTACAGGAAACTGAGTAATCAGGAAATTAAACATTTGGTTTATGGCCTTTCCAATGTTCTGTCTCTTTAAATGTCAGAGAATTCCCCCAGCCCCTCCCATTGAAAAGCCTCACTTTTCTGTTGGTTTCAGTTTTGTTGCCAAAGCAATAAAGTTACCACCTCAGCAGAAAGCTGGGTGTCTTTCAGTTTGCTCTTTGTCTATGTCTGGCTCCTTCTGTGCTGGCTCCAAATATAACATTTGGGGACAAAGGGTTTCTATCACATGAGTCTCCAGAGCTGCCTCTGCCAGCAGTGAAGAAAAAAATAAGGAAACAATACTATAAAAGTATCAAACAGCTAAAATAAGAGGTTATTTGAAGACTGGGCAAATGCAAAGACAAAATATTTGGATAAAATTCATTCTACTGCAGAGGACTAGACAATAAGGTGTAAGATGAAGTAGTGGCCTTTTGCAATAGGGTGAAGTTCACCCTTTGGACTAAAATCGTGTAATTGGTTTGTTGATGTCTGTGAATAAAATATTTCTTTTTGTGCAAGAATGTTTACAGAAAGTGAAAAATCCTGTCTATAATAGGATGAATAAGTATTTCTGAGAGCATTAGCAGAACGATAAACTGATAAGCTGTGGAACTCATTGACACAAGATATCACTAAGGTCTTGTCTCTCTGCTTAAAGTACACAGCTCCAACTAGGTAAATAACATAGTTGGAGTTGACCTACTTTAAGCCAAGCTTGGTGCTGTCTTCACAGTGGGAGGTCGATGGGAGCAAACCAGCTTCCCTTACTCCTCATGACTGAAAGGAGTACCATCGCCAACCAGGAGTGCCCTCAGCATGTGATTTAGTGGGTCTTTAATAGACCCACTAAATCAAATGCCAGAAGAGCGATCTCCGGCGAGCTAAATATAAATGTGGCCTAAGTCTGTGAGCATAGCAGGTCTAAGCATTTATATAGCTACTGAAACACACACAGTTTCATTTGTCAAGATAATCTGGTTATCTCTATGTACAAAATACTAATATTTGTAAATAATTTCCCCTAAGTAAAAGGGATTCTTGCATTTTTCAAACCATGCTACTTAGCTTAACTGTCCAGTCGACCCATAGCACACTTTTAACACACCAGCAAAGCAGATTTTCAAACTCCATCTCATGGGTAAGAACTTCTTTGCTTAAAAGGCCCAGTCTTTTTCTACTAGTGCAGATATCCTGCATGAATGAGGCAGAAGAAAATAACTGGCTTGGTCATGTCATACAGTGAGTGAGCAATCTGATGTCAGACACTAGCCACAAAAGCTAAGTGTTGGTTGTTTCCCAGGTTGAAATGCTGAATGGAGAGAGAGTGGATCATAAGAACTTAAGAACATAAGAACGGCCATACTGGGTCAGACCAACGGTCCATCCAGCCCAATATCCTGTCTACTGACAGTGGCCAATACCAGATGCCTCAGAGGGAAGGAACACAACAGGTAATCCTCATGTGATCCCTCCCCTGTCACCCACCTTCAGAGAAACAGAGGCTAGGGACACCATTCCTACCCATCCTGGCTAATAGCCATTGATGGACCTAACCTCCATGAATCTATCTAGCTCTTTTTTGAACCCTGTTAAAGTCCTAGCCTTCACCACATACTCTGGCAAGGAGTTCCACAGGTTGACTGTGCGCTGAGTGAAGAAAAACTTCCTTCTGTTTGTTTTAAACCTGCTGCCTATTAATTTAATTTGGTGACCCCTAGTTCTTATATTGTGGGAATAAGTAAATAACTTTTCCTTATTCACTTTTTCCACACCAGTCATGATTTTATAGACAACCATCTTGTTGAAGCACTTCTGAAAATGAGTTGTCCATGTTATCTCTCCTCTGTGATGAGCCTAGAAACCCTCCTCCAGAGAGAGCCCCAAGAAACCAATCCTTATGGCCATTATTCCACTCAACTGTGCAGCCAATTTAATGTGTCATCTGGAATCTAGATAGTCAGCGAATACACAAGATTTGAATAACTGGTTGGAAATATGTAGAGAGTCACCGATTTTTTCTTTAAAAAAAGGCATGTTACCAAATCAATAGTCAGAAATGATGTGTCTCCAGTTCCAAACCCTCAGCTCCAAACACCCACTGAACTTTGGGGGCTAGGAAATGTTAATTTCACAAGCCAAATCCACTGTGCAGTCAAAGCCCATCTCAGCTTGTATATATTATTTTATCATCAGTCTCAATGGGTGCTCTATCTCAGAAAGGACTGCAGCATTTAGTGTATTATGATTAGGGGTTACCAAACTGTTTTGGATGAAGCAAAAGCAAATATTTACCTTCCATAAGAACTCTAACCAGACTTAGTCCAAACAATTTTTATTTTAAGATTCAGAAACATTTGTCAACTTTAACCCACTAATCAAACTTCATTTCCTCTTACCTCTCCAGTGCTTGGATAATCACAGGATCAGAGGAGGAGGTGTTAAAACTATCCAGGTAAATCCCTCACAGGGGTAGCTGAGTTAGTCTATACATGATAAACTTAAAAAATAACAAATAGTCTGGTAGCACTTTAAAGACTAACAAAACATGTAGACGGTATCATGAGCTTTCGTGGGCACAGCCCACTTCTTCAGATGACCGGCACCTAAAGTGCTACCATACAGGTAAATCCTGTCTGACTAGATGCAAGTGTCAGAAATCTCAAACCTCTTCTTCCACTGATAGCTATCTCCCATGACATTAACACGGACATTAACTTCCCCTCCCATACCCCCTCTGTTCTGAAATTTGATTTGTCCTTTTTATATGTGTTCACTTTTTTTGATTGTATCCCTTTGGTATACATGGTCCTGCCAATTTTCTTCCACAATTTGATCTGAGGGAGTGGGTCTGGCCCATGAAAGCTCATCACCTAATAAACCATCTTGTTAGTCTTTAAAGTGCTGTATAGTCCTGTCTTTTGTTTCAGCTAGACCAGACTAACACGGCTAAATCTCTATTACTATTCCCATGAAACAGGTTCATGAGTCTATTTATAACATCTGGGTGCTTATCAAAGCTCTTAAGTATCTGAGGTTCTCTCCTCATGAATTATTACTTTGGGGCCTTGATTTTTCTTATATCATTTTTACAAAAGTGATACTGCATTGCCTTCAGTGAAGTCACTCCTTATTTATACCTGTATAAGAGTCAGGCTTAAAATTCTTACGGAAAGAAGTACCTGTGTCAGGGACAAATCAGCAGTGGAAGGAGTGTTCTCCCAAAAACATCAATGAAAGAAAAGCACAAGACCTTGTTTCTTAGATTTTAAGACTGGGGAAGAAAAACTGAAGCTTCTAGTCTCAGAGGAGTAGCTGTGTTAGTCTGTAACTTTAAAAACAACATTTAAAAAAACAATAAGCAGTCCTGTGTCACCTTAGGGTATGTCTGCACTACAAAGGAAGATCAAAGCTGCGCTGTCAATTTTCCAGGGTTCAAATGAGCAGTCTAGTGAAGACAGCTAATTCGAAGTGAGAGGGGCACTCCGGTCGATGCCAGAAACCGTTTTTTCACAAGGAGTAAGAGAAGTAGAAGGAAGAGTATTCTTACTTCAACTTCCTGCAGTGTAGACAGCACCAAATGCTGAGTTAAGCTACTTCGACTTCAGCTACACAATTAACGTAGCTGAAGTTACGTATCTTAATTCGACTTTGTCCTCTAGTGCAGACATCCCCTTAGAGTCTAACAAAAATAAATGTACAGTACTATGAGCTTTTGTGGGCAAAACCCACTTCTTCAAATGATATGGAAAGAAAGAAAGAAAGAAAGAAAGAAGGTTGAGTTAATGCACACAACATTTGGGTTTGATTCCATGTATTGTCGGAACCTCAAGGCAAGTTACTTTATTTCTCTATGCCCCTATTCCACATCTATAAAATAGGGATAATAGGTCTTGCTTTATCTGTCTTTCTAGGGCTCTGAGGCTATGTCTAGACTACAGGGGTGTTTTTCGAAAAAAGTGACCTTTTTCGAAAAAATCTTCACCTGCATCTAGACTGCAGCCGTGTTCTTTCGAAATTAAATTGAAAGAATGAGGCGGTTTTTTTGACAGAGGTAAACCTAATTTTACAAGGAAGAATGCCTTTTTTCAAAAAAGCTGTTTTGAAAAAAGACATTCTTGACCGCAAACAGGGCTTTTTTGAAAGAGAGCATCCAGATTGCCTGGGTGCTCTCTTTCGAAAAAGTGGATCGCTTTTTCAAAAAAAGTGGTGGCTGGCTAGATGATCTCTTTTGAAAGAAGCATTATTTCGAAAAATCTTCTTTTGAAAAAAACGTGTAGTCTAGATGTACCCTGACTGTCTCTTACCATATGTATGTAAATTGCATAGCTTTTCATCTTGGTTGGCACCTCTATGTGGTACTGCAATGCCAACTTTTAGATGATTACTAGGATGAGATTTATATTGCAGAAGTAGGTCATTTTATTCCACTCATACTAGCATAGTTGCTGTTGCTCCAACTAGTTTAGTTTTGCATCTTCTAAGTCTTTCCCCCCCCTTTCTTTGCTGTGATATAACTGTCTCCCTTTTGTTTTTTCATAAGGACTTTTTGTTTGTTTTGTTAACTTGGTACTGATTGTTCGCTCCTCTTTCTTATTACATTAGGGTTCCTTTCTATTTTCTCATAATCCCAAAGGAAAACAAACCTCTCCTGTAAAGCTCTGAACCAACAGTCCATACCCTTTTACACAGGCAACACACTTGCTGAATGCAGGATTGGTGTATCTCCTCTGAGGCCCATGGAATTATACAAGTAATGAGATTGGCTCATTCAGTTTAACGATGAGTGTTGTGGAAAGATTAATTATCTCTGTTGTCATCAAACCAGGTTTTTGGTTTGGTCTTACTTGTGTGACTAGAATTAAAAACATTTTAGAAATAGCTATGGGTCTAACCCTGAACCCAAATCTATACACAATCATTCTGTTAAAGCCTGGATCAGACTTGGTGGCTGAAACCTTTCTTTTTATTTAACCAGACAGTCTTGGTTACGACAGTTTTGCGACCTTTACTTTATATATGTGCCATTTCTACAAGAGTGGTAGGAAAAAAGCTAAGTGGATAGAAATGGGTGGAATCTAACAACCCTTTGCATGGGCAATGGCAAACAAAATGTCTTGTGGACCCCAATGTCTTGTGGGCCCCATGGGGCCCATGGGCTGCCGATTGCCCACCGCTGCTATAAGCCCATAAGATTTGGGAATTTGGATCTGGATCTCAGCACTGTAGCTTGGCCATGAAAACAGAGCCCATCTTAGGGCACTGTGTAAGTAGTAATTCATAAAGGGGTCCATCTCTGCTTAGTAGGGTTGCCAGGTACTTTCACAAAAAATACTGAACATGGCAGGAAAAAAATTGTTGGAGCAAAAAAAAAGGGGGGGATGAGGGGGACCAAAGTTGTTGAGCAAAAAAAATAAAACCCGCACAAACAAAAAACAGTCACTGCACCTTTAAATCCCCACACTCCCTACTTCCCCCGCCCCACCAGAATGTCCCAAGCAGCCTTTGGCCACGAAAAACAGAAAATACCGGACATGTAAGATTTTCTGCTTTTTTTTACCAGACAGAGGCCACAAATACCGGACACCTGGCAACCCTAGAGTCTAGTTAAAAGCATTTTAACCTTGATCTTTACCAGGGCATGGGTTTTTTCACCTATTAAAATATGTTTTTGTTTTAGCTAGTGACTGAACTTGTGCAACTTCTCAGCTGTAGTGGACTTTAACCATAATTAAATGTGTGTGCGTTGTGGAGAGGGTATTGGATGTTCATACAAGATTGCTCCTCTCTTCTCTAGCTCCCTCCTCTTTTAGTTAAGTGTCAAAAACCAACCAGTGAAGTAACACACTAGAGAAAAAAAAAAGCTGATAGTCTCTTTATTTCAAGCCGTCTCTAAAAGCGTTTTCCCCAAGGAGCACCCTACAACTGGAGGAAGCAGAGGCAGCGGCTGACTTTCAAAGTAATTATTGCTGTTAAACTGAAGTGGGCTTTAAACATTTCATTCAGATTGATTTATTCAAAGATGTTTAAGGCTCAGCCAAGTTTACTAGTGGTGAGGTCGGAGGACACTTTATGGTTTATCATAATATTTGTTTGGTTGCAGTGGAACACACACAGAAGTGAAATGAAGAAGGGGGACACTTTTCTTTTTGTTTCACTTGTGAAACTCTTTTTGTTGTTAACAAGAGGTGGTGTGCTCTGAGGATCTATCAAATAGAATTAACTGTTGAACATGTCTCCACTACTCTCTGAGGAGGGAGAGGTGGGAAAAGTTTATGAAAATTTTAAATCTTTCTTCCTCGTTTTGAATAATTTTCATTTTTTTGCCCAACCCCATCTCCAAAGAAAGCAATAAGCTTTCCTGTCAAAGTAGGAATTAATTAAGCAAATCAATCAGTCAGTTTTATTAAGGAATTACAGAACCCAAGTGCAGCATTAATTATTCAGATAATGGGACATCTCTAAGCCTTTCTTTTCAAATATTGATAAGCTGTTATCTATCATCCTGACTGTTTTAGTACTGATTTACTTCTGAATGAAGCCGGGTCACTGAGCCATAGCATATGCCATTTATGAGAGTTGCTGGATGACTAGGAGATATGAGAAGTGGCTTTTATTTCGGTCCACTGTGATTGTAAATACATACAGAATGGGAAGTGACTGTCTAGGAAGGAGTATTGCAGAAAGGGATCTAGGGGTTGTAGAGGACCACAAGCTAAATATGGGTACGTCTACACTAGCTCGTTAGTTCGAGCTAGGTAGGGTAATTAGGGCAACCAGAGTTACAAATAAAGCCTGGGATTTAAATATCCCGGGCTTCATTTGCATGTTCCCGGGCGCCGCCATTTTTACATGCCCCTTAGTCCAAACTCCGTGCCCGCGGCTACACGCGGCACGGAGTTCGGACTAAGGGGCATTTAAAAATGGCGGCGCCCAGGAACATGCAAATGAAGCCCGGGATATTTAAATCCCGCGCTTCATTTGCAACTCCGGTTGCCCTAATTACCCTACCTAGCTCGAACTAACGAGCTAGTGTAGACGTACCCTATGAGACAACAGCGTGACACCGTTGCAAAAAAAGCAAACGTGATTCTGGGATGCATTAACAGGAGTGTTGTGAGCAAGGCATGAAAAATTATTCTTCTGCTATACTCTGCACTGATTAGGCCTCAGCTGGAGTTTTGTGTCTAGTTCTGGGCACCGCATTTCAGGAAAGATGTGGAGAAATTAGAGAAGATCCAGAAAAGTGCAACAAAAATTATTAAAAGCCTAGAAAACATGAGCTATGTAGGAAAACATAAATAATTGGTTTTGTTTTGTTTAGAAAAGAGAAGACTGAAAGGGGACATGAAAGCAGCTTTTAAGTACCTAAAAGAGTGTTACAAAAAGGGGGGGAGAAAATGTATTCTCCCTAACATCTGGTAATAGGACAAGAAGCAATGGGTTTAAAAGAAGCAAGGGAGTTTTACATTGGGCATTAGGAAAAACTTCCTAACTGTCAAGGTAGTTAAGTGCTAGAATAAATTGCCTAGGGAGGTTGTGGAATCTCCATCACTGGAGATATTTAAGAGTAGGTTAGACAGACACCAGTCAGGGAGGGCAGGAGACTGGACTTGATGACCTCTCGAGGTCCCTTTCAGTTCTAGTATTTTGTGATTTCTGTGATTACATATTCCAAAGCACGAGACTTCTTGCTACGATGCAGATAAAAGGGAAGCTGTTCTCCCTTGCTGTTATCATCTGGATGATCAGTCCTATTAAGTGAAGCAGCCCGGCCATCACCCCTCTCTGTGTAACTTTCCTGTTGATTTGTTACACATTAATATTCCTAATATTCATAATAATGGAATGCTGTTTAATTGTTCCAAGAGAGTGGCACAGCTCACATTTTCTGATTGGGCCAACTTATTTTCTTGTTCATTGCTAATGTCATGTTGACAGTTTGCTTCCATTATGAGTCCCTCTGTAGCACCTTGTGCAATTGTTTCTAACCTTTTATGATGGCGCGAGTGGACTTAAAGCATGATGAAAAGCCTCCATCACTGACTCTCGGTGGCTTTCCTGTGTGGATGAGAAGACATTCACCTAATGAAGGTTAATCAAGCAGTCAAGGAGCATCCTTCTTCTCACCCATGAAAGGAGGCAAGTGCTAAGTAGACACAAAAGATTTGAATGCAATAATGGTAGTGCGATAAGTGAAACTAAGAACACGGTCAACTCAAAAATAACTGCAAAATGGTGAGGGAAATTGATGAAAACACGCAGAGTCCTTCTGTAATCTCAAGATGACAACCCTGATTATCTATTGTCATGGAAAACAGTTTATATCCATGAAGCAGACATGTAAAAGCCTAGACAAGGTACAGAATCAGGAGTGATGTAATAAAACAACGGGGTAGGTGCATGCAGTATAGGCTTGGGGTCCGCATCATTCTTACCCTTGTCATACAAATTCTGTCTTGTAATGTTTTGGTGTCTGGGAAAGTAAACTAATGATGAGTGAACTAGTGAGTCTGGGTCTGACTCTGAGAATTGCCATAACGTTTTGATGCTTCTAGCAAAACATCTCACGTCTATGGAATCAGGCTAGAAGTAAACACAGGAACAGCTTACATCGTGGCATTTTGACATTTATGGTCCCTGCTGGAATTGGGATGCTCCAACAACATGAAAATTGGAGCGTGCAGTATTGTGCCTGGTTGTTGTGCAGGGGAACATGGTGGGATGAAGCTGTTCATGAACCCAAGAAGCAGCTGGACTCAGTCTGGCCCATTGGCTCTAGAATATACCTTTTGTGAGTAATACCCTCCGCATATACCTGGACTACGATGAAATTAGAATTCTCATGCTTCAAGGACTAAGCTGTTCTCCATCTGGAGTTGGGAAGATATTTTCCCCATCATATTTAGTGGAATTGTATAACTAGCTGCATTAGATTGTATGATTTTTCCACAGCATCAAAGACTGGACAATGCCAGATAGAATGCACAAGGGGTTGGACCAATCAATACCTGGCAGAGTGGATATTGCTAATTAGGCTACCCGGTGACTTTGAGTTTTTCCCACTGCAGCTGCGATAGCAGCACAGATGTTATGGCAAGCTGAGGCTTCGTGGTGAGTGAATCTCAAAGGCCTAAAGTCCTGGACTTCTCAATCTACCAAGCTAGCATGGAAATATGAGCCTCTCTCTTGATCTTTTGCTTCTTATTCAGTTCCCAGAAAGGGAACACAAATGCCAAATGGAGTGGGAGAACTAATGACAAATTTAACAAAACTTTTTTTTTTCATTTTTCCAAAAAGATCAGATTCAAGTTCAAGTTCTGGGTAAGCTGCCTCCAAAAATATTTCCCAGGCCTTCTTGGAATCCTAGGCGTTGAGTAAGTTGTCTGAATAAATGTTGCTTAAGCAGTTACAATACAATGTTACCAATAAAAAGCAACCAAGGTTTAGAAAAGAACTGGATGAAATCTGTGAATTAAAAGCCAGGGCTAGGGAACTACAGTGCCACATTTCTGGACATTCTTATTGTTGCTCTAGGTGAGAAAAGTGCCACTTCCTGTAACTGAGTGCGGATTTGCAGTCTTCCAACAGTATCTATTACCTTTCCAGTGACAGTCACCTTTGAGCTGTAGCCTTGGGCTCAGCAGAGACTGTCATCACTTTGCCTCAACAATAATGTCCTGCTTCTCATAAGGCCATATTATGTGTCATATATGCTAAACTATTTCTGCAGTTATCAAAAGAAAGCACCTTGGAATAAATGATCAGCATGGCCATGTGGAAATAACACTAACTTTCTATTTCCACGGATGGGAGCTATTACTGTACCTTAGACATATAAGATGGACAGTCATGAAAATAGCCTTGATGTAGTGAATAGAGTCACCTCGTGCCCTGTCATTTATCAGCACCAAGTGTCAGGGCAGTGTGGGCATACACCCAATATTCAGTGTTGTAGAGCGATGGTACACTCCCTCCCCTTACAGTGTCATAAAAGTAGTGATTGTAATACCCAGGTGCAACTGTAGAAGAAAGTAGGTAGGCAGATTGATTCTATGGTCATGGGAACCATTTAGGCTATGTTGACATTACCATAACAAGCCTTTGAATGAGGCTGCAGAGCTATGAAATTACAATGTAGAAGTCTGGGCTGAGGCTGGAGCCAGGGCCCCTCAGAGCCCAAAGCCAAGTCCGCTGACACAGGCTGGCAGTGCGTGTTCCATTGCAGTGTAGATACACCCCTTACGATCGAGATAGAATAATATTCCTTGAAGTGGAATTTGGTCAAGACTTTAGGGCAAATACCATCAACTCTTGCCAAGAGTGCCATAAGCTTCAGAGATTCCAAGGCTAGAAGAAACCATTGTGATCATCTAGTCTGACCTCCTGCATAACACACAGGCTGCAGAATGTCTCCAAAATATCTCAAAGAATATCTTTTAGAAAAGCATCTCATGTTGAGAGTTTTTAAAAAATTGCCAGTGATGGAGAATCTGCTACAACTCTTGGTTTTTTGTTTCAATGATGAATTAACTTTATTGGGGGAAAAATGATGCTCTATTTCCATTCTGAATTTCTCTAGTTTTAACTTCTAACCCTTGGACTATGCTATACCTTTCTCTGCAAGATTGAAGAGCCGATTGTTCTATATTTGTCCCCATGTAGGTGCTTACACACTGTCCTCGAGTCCCCTCTCTTATCCTTCCTGCTAAACTAAATGGGTTGATCTCCTTGAGTTGGATATGCTAAAGCCAGATCTATACTATGGGGGATGGTCGACTTAAGGTACGTAATTCCAGTTACATAAACAAAAGAACTGGAGTCGAGGTAGTTTAAGCCAAACTTCAGCACCATTCCCACAGCGGGAGGTAGAGGGGGGAAAGCTCCCATAGACTTCCCTTACTATTCATGACATTGAGTAGCACCAGTGCTAATGCAGTCACCCTCAGTGTTCGATTTAGCAGGTCTTTACTAGACCCGCTAAATCGAACACCGGAAGAATGACCGCCACAGCGTCAATCTTCCCGCCTGTCTAGACATGGCCTAAGTGATTTTTTCTAAAACTTTACTCATTCCTGTGGCTCTTCTATGAACCCTCCCCAATTTATCAACATCCTTCTTGTATTCTAGACACTATAACTGGACACCATATTGCAGAACTGATTACATGAGTGCCAAATACAGGGGGGAGATAATCTCTCTATTCCCTTGAGATTCCTCATTGAAGATTACGGATCGCATGACCCCTTTTGGCCATGATGTCATAGTGGCAGCTCATATTCAGCTATTTATACATTATAATCCACAAAACTTTTTTATGGCTTTCAGAGTTCTTCATCATATATGTATAACCTACATCTATCCCTTTATATTTAGCCATATTAAAAGGCCCATATACTGACACTTGCACCTACCTTAACAAAGAATCTAGATCACTGTATTAATGACCTGACCTCTTCATTATTTCCTGCTCCCCCAACTTTTGTCAACTTCAAACTTGCTCAGTGATGAATATATAGTTTCTGACATGTTCTTTCATTCATTGCTAAAAATGTTAAACAGCATAGGACAAAGAATGGAACCCGTGGGATCCCCCTAGAAAAACACCCACTTGATGATGATTCCCCATTGACCTTTACATGTTGAGACTTATCAGTTATCAAGCTTTTAATCTCTTTAATATGTGTCATGTTAATGCTATATTGTTCTAATTTTAACCAAACATAATATGTTCCAAGTCCCATGCTTTACAGAACTCTAAATATATAACATCAACACTGCTACCTTTGTCATCCAAATGTGTAATCTCATTTAAAAAAATCATATTAGTGTGATAAAATCATAGAATCATAGAATGCCAGAACTGGAAGGGACCTTGAGAGGTCATCAAGTCTAGTCCCCTGTCCTCATGGCAGGACCAAGTACCATTTAGATCATCCCTGATAGTTGTCTATCCAACCTACTCTTAAATATCTCCAGTGATGGAGATTCCACAACCTTCCTAGGCAATTTATTCCAGTGTTTAACCACCCTAACAGGTAAGAAGTTTTTCCAAATGTCCAACCTAAACCTCCCTTGCTGCAATTTAAGCCCATTGCTTTTTGTCCTATCATCAGAGGCCAAGGAGAACAATTTTTCTCCCTTCTCTGAGTAACTCCCTTTTAGATACTTGAAAACTGCTATCATCTCCCCTCTCAGTCTTCTATTTTCTAAATTAAACAAGCCCAGTTCTTTCAGTCTTCCTTCATAGGTCATTTTTTCTAGGCATCTTTAATGATTTTTGTTGCTCTGCTCTGGACCTTCTCCAATTTTTCCACATCTTTCTTGAATTGTGGTGCCCAGAACTGGACACAATACTCCAACTGAGCCTAATCAGTGCAAAGTACAGCGGAAGAATTTCTTCTCGTGTCTTGCCCACAACACTCCAGTTAATGCATCCCAGAATCATGTTTGCTTTTTTTGCAATGGTGTCACACTGTTGACTCATATTTAACTTGTCTATGAGCTCTAGATCCCTTTGAGCAGTACTGCTTCCTAGACAGTCACTTCCCATTCTGTATGGGTATGTCTAGACTACATGGCTCCGTCGATGGAGCCATGTAGATGAGGTTTCTAGACATAGGGAGATGAAGCGGCGATTTAATTAATCGCCGCTTCATTTACATCAAAATGGCTGCCACGCTGTGCCGATCAGCTGTTTGGCGGCACAGCGCAGTTGTCTGGATGCTCCGCGGTCGACAAGGGAAGCCCTTGTTGACCGCCCCGTTATGCCTCATGGAATGAGGTTTAAATCTCATTTAAATTATTTAAATCACCGCTTCATTTCCCTTTTTCGAGTACACTAATCTACATGGCTCTGTCGATGGAGCCATGTAGTTTAGACGTACCCCAAGTGTGAAACTGATAGTTCCTTCCTAAGTGGAGTACTTTGCATTTGTCCTTATTAAACTTCATCCTGTTTACCTCAGACCCCTTCTCTAGTTTAGCCAGATCATTTTGAATTATGACGCTATACTCCAAAACAGTTGCAACACCTCCCAGCTACGTATCATCTGCAAACTTAATATGCCATCATCTAAATCATTGATGAAGATACTGAACAGAACTGGTCCCAAAACAGACCCCTGTGGAACCCCACTTTTATACTCTTCCAGCATGATTGTGAACCATTAATAGCTACTCTGAGAACGGTTTTCCAGCCAGTTATGCACCGACCTTACAGTAGCCTCATCTAGGTTGTATTTACCTAGTTTATTGATAAGAAGGTCATGAGAGAAGATATCAAATGTTTTACTACAGTCTAGGTATACCCCGTCCACCGCTTCTCTCTTATCCACAACACTTGTTATCCTATCAAAGAAACCTATGAGTTTGGTTTCACATAATTTGATCTTTACAAATCCATGCTGGCTTTTTCCTATCACCTTATTATCTTCCAGTTTTTTGCAGATGAATTCCTTAATTTCTTGCTCCATTATCTTCCCTGGCACAGAAGTTAAACTGATTGATCTGTAGTTTCCTAGGTTGTTCTTATTTCCCTTTTATAGATGGGCACTATATTTCTCCTTTTCCAGTCTTCTGGAATCTCTCCCAACTTCCATGACTTTTCAAAGGTGATGGCTAAAGGCTCAGATACCTCCTCTATCAGCTCTTTGAGTATTCAAGGATGAATTTAATGAGTCCCTGTTGAGTGGCAGATATTTAACTTTTCTAAGTAATTTTTAACTTTAAAAAAAATAACTTCTAAACCTACCCCTTTTCCACTAAAATTCACTTTTAGGCATCCCGTCACCATCAATCCTCTTGACAAATACGGAAACAGAGAAGTCGTTAAGCACCTCTGCCATTTCCAGGTTTCCTGTTATTGTTTTTCCCTCTTCACTGAGCATGGGCGTACCCTATCCCTGGTTTTCCTCCTGCTTCTAATGTATTTGTAGAATGTCTTCTTGTTATCCTTTACGGCTCTAGCTAAATTGAGCTTGTTCTGTGCCTTTGCCTTTCTAATCTTGCCCCTGCATACCTATATTGTTTGCTTATATTCATCCTTCATAATTTGACCCAGTTTCCACTTTTTAGATGACTCCTTTTTGAATTTTAGATCATGCAAGATTTCCTGGCTAAGTCAAAGTGGTCTCTTATCATACTTTCTATTTTTCCTACACAGTGGAATAGTTTGCTTTTGGGCCCTTAATAATGTCCTTTTGAAATACTACCAACCTCTTCAGTTGTTTTTCCTCTTAATCTTGCTTCCCATGGAACGTTACCTACCAGCTCTCTGAGTTTACTAAAATCAGCTTTCTTGAAATCCATTGTCTGTTTTTTGCTGTTCTCCTTTCTATCATTCTTTAGAATCATGAACTCTATGATTTCATGATAACTTTCATCCAAGCTGCCTTCTACTTTCAAATTTTCAACCAGTCCCTCCCTATTTGTTAAAATCAAATCAAGAACAGCTTCCCCCCAGCAGCTCTCTCAACTTTCTGAAATAAAAAATTGTTTCCAATGCAGTCCAAGAACTTGTTGAATAATCTGTGCTCCGGTGTGTTAGTTTCCCAACATATGTCTGGATAGTTAAAGTCCCCCATAACCACCAAATTCTGCACTTTGGATGATTTTTCAGTTGTTTAAAAAAAAAAACCTCATCCACCTCTTCTGCCTGGGTAGGTGGTGTGTAGTAAACCCCTAGCATGATATCACCCTTGTTTTTTACACATTTTAACCTAACCCAGAGACTTCAACAAGTCTGTCTCCTATGTCCATCTCCATCTCAGTCCAAGTGTATACATTCTTAATACATAAAGCAACATCTATAGAAGATCTATTTTCTGTGTTGCATGGCAATCATTATATCACCCTTTTTAGTTCTTTATTAATCGACTCCCATACCAGCAGCTCCATTATCTTGACTAGGATCAATGTCAGACTGACAAGCCTATAATTACCCAGGTCATCCCATTTACTCTTTTAAAGTATCGGCATATCATTAGCTTTCTTCCAGTCTTCTGGACCTTCCCCAGTGTTTCAAGACTTATTGAAAATCAACATTAATGGCCCAGCAAGCTCCTCGACATCTCTTTTAAATCTCTTGGACACAAGCTACCCAGACCTGCTGATTTGAAAATGTCTAAATTCAGTAGTTTTTATTTAACAGCCTCCTAAAACACTAGTGAAACAGAAAGAGTGCTGTCACCCTCACAACCATCACATCATCACGATAAAGCCACCTCATCTGTTCTTCCCCCAAATACAGAACAGAAATATTTGTTGAACATTCTGCCTCTTCTGCATCATAATTATTCCACAAATTCCATCTAGGAATGGACCCTATATATATATAAAAGCTCCTTATTGTGCTTAACTCTCCTGCCCATGGAGGTTTCCTACTGTTCTTTTGATTCCCTTATCAACTTTCTTCTGATGAAAGCTTCTGATTTATAGACCTTACTATAAAATCTCCTATCTTCCATTCACTGTGAATGAGTGTGCACCCTGAAGGGTTTAATATAACCCTGAGAAACCAGTCATGGTGTCAGGATTATATTAACCCTGAGAGGGAGATTCAGGAGTAAATTAATATAAAGCACAGCTAGTCAGGAGCAGGTTGTTTAGTATAAAAACAGGAAGCTGAAAACAGAAGAAGGCTGCAGAGAAAGAATCTAGAGTTACTTTTTGGGAGCAGAAACATGGGGAGGGGGAAAAAAGAAGCAGGCTTGGGATCTTAGCCCTAAAAGAAGGGTCAACTGCAGAGAACTGTGGGGAAAGAAAACAGGAGAGGGCTGAGGCAGAAGACACCCAGAGAAACAGCACCATGGAGCAGGACTCAGCAAAGCTTCACAGCTCATTATAGGATCCCTGGGTTGGAACTCAATTGAGAGGGTGGTCCAGGGTTCCCTAATGAGCCAATGGGAAGTGGCATGGGATTGTTGGAGATGCCAACCAGACAGCTGTTCTGGGGGGACTATGTTACCCTGGAAAGGGAGGACTATACAGTGACATGGCCAGAGAGCCGACTCATGAAGATGGAGCACCCTGAGACATGAAAAGAGAGAGAGAGAGAGAGGAGTCACAACATGAGTAACCAGGACCATGGGTTTGTCTAAAATGAGTGATTGCAACTCCTGTGGTACACCACCATCTAACACCATACTGAGGTGTTAGAGAGAAGAAAGCCACTTGCTAGATCAGTGTTTCTTAAACTCTTTAAGACCAAGGAACACCAAACAATTTTTTTTTATGAGGAACACAAAGGATTTTTTTGTTGAGCAAAAAAAAAAGGGGGGGGAGTGTCAGGAGGAAAGTTATTGAGCAAAAAAAAGTCATCTGCCCCTTCAAGGGTAGCCATTTTGAACTCTATTATTCTCCGCGGCACACCACCTACTGCCTTGTGCTAGATGAACCGTCACCACTTTCTGACAAATGTATGGTCTAACTCCAGCTCTGGCCTGAGAGTGTATTGCACTCATTTATACTGACTCTGAGTTTGGTCCTGTATGTAGAGAGCCAAAGATCATTTCAAAGTTCCATGGAACTCTTCAGCTACATGAACGACCCTTTCCAGAACTAGTGAGCATGTGCATTAGTTATCTTCAAACAGCAGTGCCAGCCAGAAGGCCATCGCCCATCTACTTTCACCCTTCCCATGCCCCTCCTCTTTCCTCTAAAGCCCGACCCTCAGACTAGGCCCACAGCTGATGGAGCCTGGCTGAGGAGCCTGGTCAGTTGTAGGAGCCATACAGACCCTCTCCACTTGTCCATTTTGTGGGAGGGCTCAAAAGCTACCCAGAGCCTCTGTCCCCCTGCCAGGCTCCCCACCCAGGGCACATAGAGGTGGAGGGTCTGCATCAGATCCCCACAGTTTGAGGGAAGTGGTGGGGTGGGATCTTCCAGGACAGAGAGGAGGGCTCAGAGGGCAAGGCTGTGGGAACTGTGAGGAAGAGGAGGGGCAGGGCTTCCAGGTATGGAGACCCCTGTGTGCCCACTTTTGCAAAGGCTCTGTCACCCTTGTCTTCCAAGATGTGATTCCTGAATGGCTCTATAAAGCATCACTTCAACCAAATAAATGATTCATAGTGCACAATTCAGTCACCTCATATTGCCCTAGATCATGTGAATGCTTTGCCCAGGCACATCCATTTGCAGGCCAGGTAATCAGAAAGCATACCATGAGCCTAATGCAGGCTGCCAGATGCTTTTGAACAGACCACAATATCATTTTATATATGTACTCTTATCTTTATTGTTGTTATTTTTGCATTCTCTAGAATCTGGACCTTAACTATATCTTGACCAAAACATGTGGACCTTGACAAAAAAAAAATGATTATCCCAATCTAAGGCATTTATTCACTAACCAAATGTATGGAAACAATATCTTTATTCGATATTCTTAAATCCAGCCTTCTCATTCAATGACATTTACTCAAGGGACTCATAAGAGGTTGTTTCTGTTCCTTGACTGCACTAGATGCAAGCACTTTTGGTGTGAAAACTGAAATTTGCTTTGACATTTGCTTTCTGTGAACATTTGTACCAAGTTTGCACCTATGTGGGTGGAAAGCAGACACAGAAAGGGAGTGAACATGTCCAGGATAGTCTCCACAGGTCCAGAATTACTACAACAACCCATTTTGGCCCCCTTCACTCCCCGAGTAAAAATCTTCCTACCTAAAGTTTGATAAACATATCATCATCTACTTGAAGGAGTGGTTACAGACATAGTTGGAGGGCTCATAAGGAAATAGGTGGAAAATCCCCAGACATTACAGCTATCCAGTATAAATTCATTTGAGACTGAAATTTGAGACTGAAGCTACCAGAGGTATTCCAGAAAAGCAATGCTGTGTCCAAGGAATGCGTCTGCTTTTCCAAAAAAAAAAAAAAAAGAAATTGGAAAAGCAGATGTATTCTTTCACCATCCCTGTAAACCTCATTTTATGAGGAAGAAGAGATGGCTCTAAAGAGCAGGTTTTTCCAAAATTTGGCTCCATGTAGATGTGCCAAATTTCGGAAAAGCCTCTTTCGAAAGAAAAACAGAAAAAGATATGCAAATTCGCAATTTGCGTATCTTTTTCCAACTTTTATTTGTAGTCTAGACGTAGCCTGAAAGTGGAGAGCTGAGGTAAAATTTTGTTGCTTTCTAATTGGCTGGCTTGCTTTGCTGTTTTTGTTTTGTGATTTTGAGGGGTTTTGCTTCTGAAGGAGCAAAAATAGACAGTTTTGGAGACTGAAGTCCTCTGCCCTTCTTCCAAAGAAGGTACACTGTCACCTTCGTGACCTCGGGTCACCTCTAAATGCAAGATAATAGCTTGGTCTCCATGCCCTGTCTTCTGATACTGTCATCAAAGGTAGCAGATACTGATTTGGAGACCCAACTTGTGTGCACAGAACAACCACAATTTTTGGCCACGACACTCACCCAGGATGGGTTTGAGCAGCCAGAAAATTAAAGACTCTCTCACCAATTACATCTCCCGCACTATCCAATCTTCCTAACATAGGTGTTTTAATTGCTCCATTATTGCTTCTTTGTGAGAAGAGACTAAACCCAGGAGACACCTTAGTGAATCAGAGCTTTTTCATTCTAATTTCTCTCAGTTCATTTCCCGTGGTATTATTTTTTCTGCCATCCCTTCCCAGGCAAGACTGAGTCCTTTGTTTTCACCACCCCTCCTAATTGGATTTGTTTTAATCATCTCTCTTAACAACTTCTCCAGACAATCTCCTCTAAGAATTGGACCAGTGAACCTCTTGCTTCTGAACAGTGGAGGGAATTATATAATGTTAAGTCCTCAGCTGATGTACTAGTGGGCATGTCTAGACTACATCCCTCCTTTGAAAGCAGGATGTAAATTTGACAGATCAAAATCGCAAATGAAGCCAGGATTTGAATTTCCCGCACTTCATTTGCATAATGGCGTCCACGCGTTCTTTCGTAAAAGGGCTTTTTGAAAGTGAAACCGCCATCTAGACACAGTTCTTTTGAAAAAAAACCCCAAGGAGTACAGGATCTTTCGAAAAAGGGGGTGGTGGTTTCGAAAGAACTGCATCTAGATGGTGGTTTCACTTTCAAAAAGCCCCTTTTTCGAAAGAACGCACGGCTGCCATTATGGAAATGAAGCATGGGAAATTCAAATCCCGGCTTCATTTGCAATTTTGATATCTATAAAATTTGAAAGAGGGATATAGTCTAGACATGCCCACAGGTTAGAGCTCCATGAATTGTAATGAAGCAACACCAATTTACACCAACTGAGAATCTGATTCTAAAACTCTAATATCTGGCTTACTTCTTCTGAGACACTGGAAACTTAATATACTTCTTATCCATTTACCATTAAAGTCTATTATCATTTCTTTTTCAGATGGGTATCTGAAGGGGGAAATAGTCCAAACCAAACCCACCTTCCCCACGCACACTTCCCTTGACAGCATTCATGCAATTACGCTCTTGGACACATCAGCATCTTGAAAAATTATACATACATAGCCTTCAGGCACTGAGACCGTTGACTAGAGGAAGTGAAGCCTGCTCTACAGCCTGAGCTGTGGATCAATTGGCTTTTAGCTCATGAGGTAGAAGCACACAGCTTTAGCCTCTAAGGTCACAGGTCTAATCCCTCCTGTCCATAGCCAGAAAGAAACAAAGCCTTCACTACTGCAATGCACCATGGACTTTACTGAAGCTATGCTCTTTGGCACTAACCCCGGCTCTGGATCACAATATTTATTTATCTGGTTGTATACATGTAGCCAATTCATTTCAGGTATATTCCACTTCTGGTTTTTTTTGCAGACCATGGACCTGGCTGTCAGTGGACATAAACTGGCATAGATTCATTGGCTACAGTGAAGCTTTGCTTACACCAGCTGAGGGTCTACGACAATAGCTTTAAGTTCCAGCAGCGTTGGAAGAAAGATATGCGGCTCTGTACCTAATTCCCCTACTACCCATTATGAAAAGTGGAAGAATGTCATTATAATGGCCCCAAACATGGTTACTTTCCTATTGTAAACTGCAGTGAATTACGCCACCAAATATTTAAGCCTTTGTTATCTAGATTGTATTTATTCACATAGTCTCTCTGAGTCAAAAGCCTGATTTTCAATCATATCTTTGAATCATTTGTTTAGTTCCACATTAAAACAAAAAACTGCTGTAATAGGCCACTTTAATTGTGTGGAACTCAGCTTTATCGTTTCTAGTGTCATCAAGAACAATCCATGAATTGCAAGATAGAAGTGACTGGTTTTGTGGGCTTTTTTGTTTTGTTTTTTTGACATCTGCATTGAGCAAAATAGAAAGGATGTTGCAAATTAGGAGGGGGTGAGAGAGGAGGTAGAAGGCCTGTTCTTTCTTTTCTGTTTTGGCAAAAGAACGGCTATAGAAACAAATGTAGATGAAGGGGGCACTGAGCCATATAGAATTGAGTAATTATCTACTGTTACAGGGCTTATTATCTTTCCAAATGTTTGCTAAAATTTCTATTGGGCTACCATCTGGACCCAAAGATTTATCAGTGGATACAGAGTGGATTGTTGCTTTAACTTTTCAACAGGGAAATTTCCTTCTCTAATTCTTTCCTGACATCCTCTGTTAAATAATTTAGTTGAATGTCTCCTAGATAGCTCTCTGAATCCTCAGAGTGAATATATTCTAGGTGGTACACTGATATAAAATATTCCTTGAAAGTTTATTTTTTTCTACAGCTAGAGAATCTGAGGACACTTTGCCATCTGTTGTAAGGGTTTTGCTAATGTACCTATTTTCTCCTCTCTTTCTCATTTTCATTGTAATTGCTGGGCCTAATAATTTGCCTACTTGGCTGCCCCCCACCTCCAGTTATGCACAATATATATTGCCTCATCATCCTCACTTCGAATAAAACACAGCACTTTTCTTCTAAGAACTTCCAATTGTAGCTTTGTTGCTATGGCTTTGTACAGCAAATATCATTTCCCCCATTCGAGCGGTGGTAAATAATTCAATAGCATGTCATCAATAACTATAGATCAGTTGCTCAGCTTGAAACAGGCTTGTGGCTTATAGTGAAGGTCATTGATATCAATTATGCACTTATCTTTCATGGAATGTTTCAATTTCATATTATAATAATAATTGTAATAAATAATCTTTGCTCCTCCATCTCTCCCTTTCGTGGCACAGTTTTGTAACTGTTGTTGCCTCCAGAGTATAGGTGGGCAACGTGAAGCTCTCAAGTTAAGAGTCTTGACCAAGGTAGCAGAAATGAGTCAGTGGCAGTCAGAATTATAACCAAAGTCTCTTGCATCCCTGTTTTGCCCAATAGACATTTTCTACACGGCAATGCACCAACACAAAAAATGGGACATCCATCATTATATAGTGAGCCTTTGCAGCTGGGACTCTACATTGTGCTGACATTTCAGCTATTCTTGCCTAGAGGCGGCACAGAGAAGTGATAATGTGACAAAGTCTAATTCTGCTGCACTCGTTCAATGTTAGTCTGTCAGTGACCACAAGCCTTTACCATCTGCTGGCTGGTCAGTGCCCTGAATGAAATGAGTCAGTAGACTTTGGCTAGCTGGCAATAGACCGTAAATCTCCACACCCACATCATCAATGGTGTTAATTTGCCCACTTGTAGTCTGTAGGGAGGGCAACTACTGAACATGCAGGAAAAATGAACAACTCCCTCAACTGGAAAGACAAAGCCTTGAAACTATCTACAAAATACACCAAACCTCCAGCAGCGCTTTTACACCATGAAGAAGGAAGAGCCAGTGACTTCTCTAGCAACCTTGCCTCACAGTTTTACAGGGTAGGTGGTTAGATACTGCAGCAGAGGGCAAGGTGCACAAAACAGCTAGATAAGTTCCTGGAGCATTGGTCCATCAATGGCTATTAGCCAGAATGGGCAGGGAGGGTGTCCCTAGCCTCTGTGTGTGTCAGATGGTGGAAATGGGTGACAGGCAGGGGATCAAGGGAGGATGACCTGTTCTGTTCATTCCCTCTGGGGCACCTGGCATTGGCCACTGTTGGCAGACAGGCTACTGGGCTAGATGGACCTTTGGTATGACCCAGTATGACCATTCTCATGTTATGTTCAGGGCTGGTTCCCTGTCCTAAACTTATTCTGTGGAGAGAATAGTTTATTGCATAGATCTCACAATCCAGAAACTCTAATTAGCATTAATCAGTAAAAACATATATTACTTAGGGAGATCCTTGTGCAACCCACCGACCCCCCAATGCTCCCAATTGTCAGACCCAAATGATACTGCCTGGTAATTTGTTCACTTGTGCACTGAACTGCTTTACTAGTGGAAGAAGAATTTATACCCTTGCCCACTGATCTGCATGTGGCATAATTTACCAGTCATTTGCTTGTACCTTCTAACTGCCCCATGTATCTGGTGCCGCAAAAGGAAGGCAAATACCCTTCATAAAAGACATGACTGATCCTGCAGCGTAACACATTGGGAAATAGGGGGGAAAAATCTCTCCTTCAATTTCACAATCATCCAATGGCCTAAAACTTGTTGTTCAGTGCCAACCTCATTGCCTCGTCTTGCCCAGCTGCAGATATTAATGGTCATAAAATGGTCTAGCCATTCATGTATTTATGATGAGCCCCCTATGGTGTTTTTCTAATGTGTCACTAGGACACAGAACATGGTAGTAGTTGACTACCAGGTCTGTGTGGTGCTTTCCTAAATGACTTTCATACTTTCCCTAAAAGACCCCACAGTGACTAGTGTCACACTTTACCCCCAAGCAATGAGACTATAGTCCCAGTCTTTCACCCCCTCTTCAAGAGAGTGAGATAGCCTAGAAAATACCCCCTCCATAAAAATCAAGGTGTGCTTCCAGAAATCCTTAGATGCTGGGGGAGGGGAGAAGAGAGGGTGGGGGAGGCAATCGCCCTGGATACCTAGTAAGCAACACTGCTTGCTTCAGAAGAGTATTATGGTCCTGATTGAAACCTAGTCAAGTCAATAGCAATGTTTCTAGAGGCTTTGATGAGCTCTAGGTCAGGCCCTCTGTAAGGTTATTAGAGCTCCCTGTGCTAAAGTAATCAATACTGCACTCGGTATTGACAGAGAGATACATAATCATTTCACTGAGGTGCAGATATAATGTCCTTAGTAAATATTAGGAAACACGTTGATCCTGGTATGTTTAAAGAGGCACAAATCAACATTATAGACTGCTCCTTGCAGCTTCCAAGGCAGAAGCGGCTGTTAAAGAGCGCTTTGGCCGGAAAGAGAGAGATTTGAATGCTGAAGGGCCCCGGGCCTGGGGATATACCTGGCAGAAGGCTGAAGGCAGACTAATGGGTATTGAGGCTGGCAGAAATGGGCAGAGGAGAAAGGGTGAGGGAGGCAATGCCATGTCAGAGGGTTATAGGGAATCCGTCGCTATCAGTGCCAGATGTCCAGAAACTCTCACAGATACGCCACACTCCAGTAAAGCAGATGTATTGTATCACAATGCTAGCAGGGCTCTCCACTGACAGCCAGATATTTCAGTTAACACAGGCTCGGCTGACAGACTTTGTCAGGCCCTGAGCAAGGTGCAAGGGTCTGGCTCTGGGTTTCCAGAAGGGGTGGAGCCTCAGGCAAAAAGGGGAGGGGTTCAGGGTAGCCTTTCCCACTCAGCCCTTTAGCACCACCTGGCCTATGGGTAAGCAGCACATATTTTCATTTCCCGAGAGCAGAGACCAAAATGCAGTGCTGCATCATTTCCGGCTTTCCCCTTGGTCCAGAGAAGTAACCTGGGCCAGCCAGCACCATGCTTGCTTGTCCATGCTTGCTCAGCTTTGCTGATTGGTGTCTGAGAGGGAGGTAGCAGATGCACAGCAGCTTGACAAGGCAGGTAGCCCATGCCTTACTTCCCTGCTTTACTGTGCCAGATAGATGATTTTTTACTGGTGCCGAGAAAAGCAATGTTCCCTCTCATTATTTCATTCATGTATGGAATGAACTTTGTTATGTGCACCAAAGAATGTGTAGATGTGCACCACCTCCAAAACACATGCTGCTACTGTGGGCGCTGTGAATATTTTGTTAATGTGTTTGGAGATGGAGCGGGATTCCTCCCTGCACATCTCTATAAAGATCTCTTGGAGGTAGTCTTTCATCCTTCTCACAAGGTTTCTGGGGAGGCCTGCCTTAGTCCACCCTCCATGGTAGGACACCTTTCCAAGTTAAGCCAGCAGGAAGCGGTCTGGCATCATTGCAGCACAAAGCAGTGCAGCATAAGGTCCTGGTTTCTGGCCACATTCAGGCAGTATCAGCTCCCTTTCACTCTGTATGATTTGAGAGCACTGATACTGTGCGTGGCAACCTGGATAAAGCAGGGGAAGCTTTTATGTGATGTCTCCATTTGCTCATCCCCAGAAAAGCATGGCTTGAACCTTGCCCTGATGCTAAACCCAATGCCTCTGACTCCCTCCTCCCTACCACCTGCATGCTCCTGTGGGAAGGGACAGTTGTACTTTCCTGGCACATGTGGCGTGCTGAACGCATGGTCACCACATGAGACCCTGCCCTGTCCTGTCCTGCCTTGCCACCACAACTGGCCCCCTTCACCTCATCCCACAGGCTCAAGCCTGTCCCTTACCATGCCTGCCACCAAACCAAGTCTAGCTGCTCCCATAAGATCTCAGTTGTATACCAGCTGCATAGTGGCCGCTTAAAAGCATGATTGTGGCCTTGTACATAACACGTCCCTATTGTCTTTAGACAGACCTTCCTTTTATGCTAAGAGATTAGGTTTTACGCTCGACAATGTATCTCCCATAATGTCTGCCCTTCACTTTCATTACAGAGGGTGCAGCAGCAAACATACTGCACACTCCACCAGCTCCAGCAGCTGTCCAACAAATACAAATCCAAAGGGGAAAATATACTAGGGACAACATATTCAAGGAGCAAATGCAAGCTGCCCACTTGGGGTGGGAGCAATTAAGAGAGCGGAGGAATATGCTGCTGCCCATTTTGGGGCAACAAAAATGATTAGGGGTTTGGAATGGGTCCCATATATAGAGAGATTAAAAAGACACGGACTTTTCATCTTAGAAAAGAGGAGACTAAGGGGGGATATGATAGAGGCCTATAAAATCATGACTGGTATGTAAAAAGTGAATAAGGAAAAGTTATTTACTTATTCCCACAATAAAAGAACTAGGGGTCACCAAATTAAATTAATAGGCAGCAGGTTTAAAATAAACAAAAGGAAGTTTTTCTTCACTCAGCACACAGTCAACCTGTGGAACTTCTTGCCAGAGGATGTGGTGAAGCTAGAACTTTAACAGGGTTCAAAAAAGAGCTAGATAGATTCATGGAGGTTAGGTCCCTCAATGGCTATTAGCCAGGATGGGTAGGAATGGTGTCCTTAGCCTCTGTTTCTCTGGAGGTGGGTGACAGGGGAGGGATCACGTGAGGATTACCTGTTGTGTTCCCTCCCTCTGGGGAATCTGGTATTGGCCACTGTCAGCAGACAGGATACTGGGCTGGATGGGCCATTGGTCTGACCCAGTATGGACGTTCTTATAAGAGTGGAGCATGAGGAAAGGAGAGTATGCAGGGAGCTGGAAGTGAAGAACCAGGAGAGGGTCTTGATGGTCTTGGTGGATGTAATGGTCTTCAAAGTAGCCTTCCAGGACAGCCACAGGCATCCCCTCCAGCCTTTCTGGACCCATATCCCCTCCTCACTGAGTTCTCTAGCCTCCGCTTCCAGGGGCCTAGAATGTGTGTGTGTGGGGGGGGGGAGAGTCACATTCAACCCCTCGGGATGCACCCCATAGCAAAAGGCTGTCCTTCTCACACCTGTGATCACCACCCTCCTCCCTCCCCCCACAATTTTTTTCCATGTTCCCTAAATCAAAATGCATGATTTCTGAACAACAGTCTCTTTATTGCTTGTTTTGAAGGGGGGTGGAATTCAGGGTTGGAAAGCACACTGTAATACAGGTGCACCTTGTTAAGAGAAATATGCGTGAGTCTCGTATCATTTGCTGCCATCTCATAAAGCTGTTTTCCAAGGCCTCTCTGATTTGCAGTGCCCCTCCCTGTGCTCTCCTTATTGTCCTGGTGTCTGGTGGCTCTTAATTACTGACTAGGTGCTGGGCCTCAACCCCCCCCCCCATCCTGCCAGATAACTTTCCCCCCTTGCTCTCACAGATATTATGTGGGACACAGCAGGCTGCCACAAGAATGGAAATGTTGCTTTCACTGAGGCCTAACCTAGTCAGTAGACTGCAAAACTTTCCCTTTAAATGCCCCAAAGCACCTCTTACCACCATTCCACACTTGTTCAGCCTGTAATTGAATTGCTTCTTATTGCAGTCCAGGCTGCCTGTGTACAGCTTCACGAGCCATGGGAGCAAGGGGTACGCTGGGTCTCCAAGGATCACTGTTAGTATTCCAATGCCTACTATGTTAATCTTCCAGGCTGGGAAGAAAGTTCCAGCTTCTGGCTTTCTGATGAGACAGGAGTTCCTAAAGATGTGTGGTCATGAGTCTTTCTTGACCATCCCACACCAATATTGGTGAAGTGGCCCTCTTGATAAACCAGCACCTGCAGCGCTATTGGGATGTACTCCTTGTAGTTTGTATACTCTTTGGCAAGGTGGCCGGGTGCCAAGACAGGGATGTACATTCCATCTATTTCCCAATCACAGTTAGGGAACCCCATCACAGCAAAGCCCTCCACTATGCCCAGCACATCTCCCAGAAGGGTATTGATTGCCATGGCTAGTTGGATCACAATGGCACCCACTGTAGATTTCCTCACTCAGAAAGGATTCCAAACTGGGCAGTAGCTGTCTGGCATTGCAAGCCTCCACACGGCTATTGTCACTTCTCAACTGTCAGAGAGGGTATCATTCTGGTTTTCCTGTGCTTCAGGATGGAGCAAAGCAATTCACAAACGTCCACAAAAGTGGCATTCCACATGCAAACAATTGGCAACCACTGCGGATCGTCCCATAGCTCCATCACTATGCAGGCCACCAGCCTGTGCTTATCTCATGGCATCGGAACCGATGTTCCGCTTTGTCAAGAGGATCAAATGCCGGTGGCATTTGCCAGTGACTCAACTCAAGTGCTTCACAGTAGAGCATGTTCATGGCCTCTCGAGATTCATCCTCATTCCGTTGGACCCTGGGGATGCTCCATGGTCAATATGGCTACATCTACACTGCACAGTTATTTTGTAATAAGCTATTCCAGAATAATTATTCCAAAACAGCTTATTTTGAAATGGCATGTCTACACTGCAGAGAAGCCTCAAAATTAGTCCAAGGCAGGCTTCCCTAATGTAGGCGTGCTATCTTGATTTAGAGCCCCAGGAAGAATAACTTAGAATGGCCCTGGTGAGGGGCTATTTCGAAATAGCAGAAGTGGAGCATCTACACACACTTTATTTTGAAATAGCTATTTCGGAATAGGCATTATTCTTCATAGAATGAGGTTTACAGAGGTTGGAATAAGCCGTCCATTATTCTGAAATAACGGAATCGCTGTGTAGACACTCATATAGTTATTTCAGAATAATGGCTGTTATTCCAAAATAACTTTGCTGTGTAGACACACTCTATGATTGCCAAAATACTTTCCTATTGAACAGGTTCCATGATGGGTTCCCTACTTATCCTCCTATGAAATCTGCATGGATAACCAGCAGAAAAAAAGGGCGTGAAAAGTCTCTCTCTCATTGTTTTCAAGCAGGGGGTAGGAGACAGGGGGAGATAAGTGCATGATGGAACAAGCTCCCAGAACCACCTGCTTCACAATTTTGGTCCCAGTGTGCACTGGGAGCATAAGGCAGAATGCAAAGGGGTGTCAGTGCGGTACTCTCAAAGTCAACAGTAACCACCTGATGGAGGTTTCTCTACATTGAGCTACGTCGAATTCTTGCGTGCAGTGGAGACATGCCTTTTCGACTTTAGAAAACTGGGTGCTAGAAAATGGACCTTAATAAATTCTACCTTATTCCTCAGTGTAGCAAAAAATGGCTGTGAGGAAATAAGGTTGTTCCCTATATATACAGTAGAGAGACTAATACAAGAGAGGGTGAAGAGCTATTTAAGCTAAAGCACAATTTTGGCAGAAGACCAAATGGATTCATGAACAAAATAGGCTGGGAATTAGAAAAAAGGTGTATAACCCTCAGCGGGGGAAGAAGGAGCAGGATGGGGAGATTTTAGAACAGGATCCTAATAGAACCTGTGAGGACAAACAACTTAATTAGTTTTCGGAGAGAACTGGACAATGTAGAGGGCAGTTGTATGATGGAATTACGTGTGATATTAGGAGGCAGAGCTCAATAGACCTGGGGCTCAACTTCTGATTTATTTCTCATGTTGGAACAACTTATGCCTCAGAGTTTCAGTCAGCCACCAACAGGGGTCAAGAAGGGATGTCTTCCCTCATCCCTCTGGTATTGTGGCGGGTTTTTTAATCTCCTTTCTCTGAATCATAGAAGACTAGTATTGGATGAGACCTTAGAAGCCTAGATAATCTGAAATCATCTCAGCTAGGGCTCTGTCAAGCCTGACCTTAAAAATCTTAAGGATGGAGATTCTGCCACCTCCCTAGGGAACCCATTCCAGTGCTTCAACACCCTCCGAATGAAATAGTTTTTCCTAACATACAACCTAGACCTCCCCCACTGCAACATCTATTGTTTCATGTTGTGTCATCTGTCACCACTGAGAACAGCCTCTCTCCATCCTCTTTGGAACCCCCCTTTTGGTAGGTGAAGGATGATACCAAATCCCCCCTTCTCTTCTGTAGACTAAATAAGCCCTGTTCCCTCAGCCTCTCCTCATAAATCATGTGCCTCAGTCCCTTAATCATTTTTGTTACCCAAATGGACACTCTTCAATTTGTCCAGACCTTTCCTGTTGTGGGGACCTCAAAATTGGACCCAGTACCGCAGATGTGGCCTCATCAGTGTCCAATAAAGGCAAATATCACTTCCCTCAACCTACTGGCAAACCTCTTACTAAACAGCCGTGTTAGTCTGTAACTTTAGAAACAATGTGTAGTCCTGTGGCACCTACTTCTTCAGATGAGATGATCTTGAGTGGAGATCAAGTCATTAGCCTTCTTTGCAAAAAGGGCACCTACTTGACTCAGATCCAGCTTCTCTTCCAGTGTAATCCCCAAGTCCTTTTCTGCAGAACTGCCAACTAGCCAATCAGTCCCAAGCCAGTAGCAGTTCTTAGGATTTTTCCTTCTTGAACCTCATCAGATTTCTTTTTCTCCAATCCTCCAAATTCTCTAGATCACTCTAGATCCTATCCCTGTGCATCCTAGTGTCAACCACGAACCTGTAGAGGGTGCAATCCATCCCCTCATGCAGGTCATTAATGAAGATGTTTGTAATGGACAGGAGGAGTCCTGACCAGCACCTAGTGACTAAGGGGTTAAACTCAGGTAGCTAGCAAAGCTGTTGGCCAGGGGACCTGGAGAACCAATCGAGATAGAGTGTTGAAATTTGAATTGGATATAGATTCCTTACCTGCTTTCTTTGTGTGGGAGGATTAGACCAGGAATTGAGAGACACAAAATGATTTAAACCCAAGACAGAACTGCCAGTTCTCCAAGGAATTTGGGGCATGGAAGTGGACTGAACAAACAGAAAATTGGAAGTAAAAGGAAAAGTGAATCCTGTCGCATTCAGGGTAATTTTTCTTTATTCGGTGGTTTGATTTGAACTGCTCTGTGCAAATCTATGTCTCCCTTCCCCATTTACTACCTTGCATTGTGCCCAGAGACTTTTGTCTATGTTTTAATTTGTTTTCCTTAGTTGCTCTGTCACATCTAGCAACCAAGTATGCTTTCTCAAAATTATCTTTTGTTTTGTAATAAAAATCACCTTTTTTAAGGTGAGGATTTGATTTTTGTGTCCTGGAAAGTCTGTCTGTGTGTATCTGCATGCCTCTGACTGAGGAGTCAGCTACCAGAGACTTCAGCTTGTTTTTCTCTTTTCTTTATCAAGCTCTTTTGGGGCAAAAGAGCTTGGGGTACCCCGGGAGTGGGTTCAAGTGTTCACGCCTAGTTTTAGGGATAAAAATCACTTGATGGTGGCAGCAATTCCCCAAAATCTGTGCATTGTGATTCTGGGGGGAAGTTTTTTGATAACCAGTGCCTGTAGAGGCAAGGTTTTTAAGCTCTCTTGCAGGCCCCCACCTTCTGCACTCAGCATGACACAGTGGGGAACAGCCCTGAGAATGTTGAACAAAACCAACCCCATGACCAACCCCTGGGCACTCTGCTTGATACCTCTTCAACTATCGGGGTGGCCAGAGCTGGAGATGGGACACTGAGAGGGGTATGCCAGAGCGCTGAAATGGCACCAAGCTTTCTTTCTCTCAAGTGCTTGGTGAGCTGGGTCTTTCCAACTGATCACCATATGCGAGTTGAGAAAGAAGGGTTCCCCAAGTCAGATAGGCTGTGACCTTGGGAGTTTTTGTCACATGTGAATGCAGGTCACTTGCCAAGATTATCATAAGAATATAAGAACGGCCATACTGGGTCAGACCAAAGGTCCATCTAGTCCAGTATCCTGTCTGCCAACAGTGGCCAATACCAGATGCCCCAGAGGGGGGAAACACAACAGGTAATCATCACATGATCCTGTCATACATTTCCAAACAAACAGAGGCTGGGAACACCATTCCTACCCATCCTGGCTAATAGCCATTGATGGATCTAACCCCCATGAATCTATCTAGCTCTTTTTTGAACTGCTAAAGTCCTAGTCTTCATAACATCCTCTGGCAAGGAGTTCCACAGGTTGACTGTGTGCTGAGTGAAGAAAAACTTCCTTTTTTTTGTTTTAAATCTTCTGCCTATTAATTTCATTTGGTAACCCCTAGTTCTTATATTGTGGGAATAAGTAAATAACTTTTTCTTATTCACTTTTTCCACACCAGTCTTATTTTATAGGTCTCTATCGTATCCTCCCTTAGTCTCTTTTTTTTCTAAGATGAAATTCCAAGTCTTTTTAATCTCTCTTCCTATGGGATTCATTTCAACCTCTAATCATTTTTGTTGCCCTTTTCTGAACTTTTTCCAATGCCACTTTATGGTCTTTGAGATGAAGTGACCACATCTGTAAACAGTATTCAGTATTTATCTTATTTAAGACTTTTTCCTGCCAGTGTATGGTCTCAGACACTGGTGCACCTCAGGCCATTCTCTTTTCTATCTATGGCACATAAGAAACACTTCTTGTGTGCTGTAATACTGAGGTGTGGTTTGGATTGCTGTGAGTTTAGTTTATTGGTGTTATTGATGTTGTGTGATATGCAAACTATATGCTCTGGCCTGGTCCCTTCTGGCCTTAACCTCCATGGCTCTTTGGGCATGTCTATACAGCAGGGCTAAAGCCGAAATAAATTACACAACCTGAGGTATGTCAGTTGCGCAGCTTAAGTCGAAATAGCTTATTTCGGCTTTTGGCTCTGTCTTCGCAGCACTGTAACTTGAAATAAGATATGCCATTTGAGCTACGCAAATTGCGTATCTCATTTCGATGCCATTTCAAAATAGTTTATTTCATCATTTGGTGCTGTCTACACAGGGTCAAAGTTCAAAATAAAGTGCTATTCCGAAACATCCCTTACTCCTCGTAGAATGAGCTTTACAGGGGCGCCAGAATAGTGAGCCTGAAATAACAGGCTTCCTGTGAAGATGCGGGATAGCTATTTTGGAATACTCTGGTATCCCAAAATAGCGTTGCAGTGTAGAGGTACTTGAGTGTCCTGAAAGAACCTCAAAGATAGCTGTGATCCTGTGTATATGATGAGATTTTCCTATCTTGTCTTTTTTTTTGTTCTTCATTTTTTTTTTCATAGTGTTGCTTTCTTTTCCTTTTATCCCCAAGTCATTTTCTCATGTTTCCCTTGCTTGTTATACTTTGTGTGGTATGAATAATTTAATGGTGGCAGCTATTATTATGACAGGAAATGTTGTAAAGTTGCTTTTTGCCCTTTGTGGCTATAATAATTCATAATTCAAGAACTTGGGCAGCTCTGTTCTCAATGTTTTTCATTGTTGTTGTTGTTGATGATGAAATATTTTAATAAACATAATGGCCAAAATTGAAAACAAAATCACAGTTTTGATGTCCTGCTTTATCCATGTACTTGAAAGATGTAACATTTGGAGTGATGAGCACTAACAGCTATCACTAATGTGGGAGCTAAGGGAAGAGGCTATTTTTTTAAAGCTGGGGTCTGAGAAACTCTTGAGCAAATACCATTGGGTCCTGGTGAAACAACACTAAGTTCCCAGGACCAGATGATGTTCACCCAAGAGTTCTGAAAGAACTCAGGTATGAAATTGCAAACTACAGGTGACCCCAACTCGCGACGCGATTGGTTCCTGGGGAAGCGTCGCAAGTCGGGGGCGTCATAACTTGAACCCTCATTTACAATAGGCACTGTCATGAATGTGGGCCAAGGACGTAAGTTGGGGGTTTTCAGCCCCTTCCTCACTTACAAAAATGGTTGTAAGTGCAGGGGGTCGGAATTTGGGTGGTCGCATGTCGGGGGTTTCCTGTACTACTACTTGTGGTATGTAACCTATTCCCTAAATCTGGTTGTATATCAGATAACTGGAGGGAGGCGAACATAACACCACTATTTCAAAAGGGCTCCAGAGATGATCATGGCAATTACAGACCAGTAACCCTAACATAAGTACCAAGCAAATTGGTTGAAACAAACTATAAAAAAAGAACTGCATTATCAGACAGATACATGCACGTTATTTGTTGGGGAAGTCTCAACATGGCTTTTATAAAGAGAAATCATGCTTCACTAATCTATTAGAATTCTTTGAGGGAGCTCAACAAACATCTGAACAAGGATGTTCCAGTGAATATAGTGTATTTGGATTTTCAGAAAGTCTTTGACAAGGTCCCTCTCCAAAGTCTCTTAACCAAAGTAAGTAGTCATGGGATAAAAAGCAAAGTCCTCTCTTGGATCAGTAACTGGTTAAAAGACAGGAAACAAAGGGTAGGATTAACACAGTGGAGAGAGGTAAATATTGGGCTCTCCCAGGGATCTGTACTGGGGTCAGTACTGTTTATAAATGATGTAGAAAAAGGGGTAAACATTGAGGAGACACATTTGCAAATGATCCAATTTTTTTAAGATAATTAAGTCCTAAGTTGACTTCAAAGAGTTACAAAGGGATGCCAGAAAACTGGGTGACTGGGCAACAAAATGGCAGGTAAATTCAATGTTGATGAATGCAAATTAATTCACAGTGGAAAATATAATCCCAACTCTACGTACAAAATGATGGAATCCAAGAAAGAGACCTTGTAGTCATTGTGGATCGTTCTCCAAAAACATCTGTATAATGTGCAGTGGCAATCAAAAAAGTTAAAAATGTTTGGAAAGAGATAATAAGACCTATATATGTCATATATAAAGTTATGGTACATCCACGCTTTGAATACTACCTAAATATCGATCACCCAATTAGAAAAAAAAAGATATATTAAGAGTTAGAAAAACTGGATGAGTTAGGAAGGAACAATCCACTGAACATATATACAATGGGAAATGACTACCTATGAAGGAGTACCGCAGAAAGGGGTCTAAGGGTCATGATTTAACAGTGTGACGCTGTTGCAAAAAAAGTAAACATCATTCTGGGATGTATTAACAGGAATACTGTAAGCAAGACGTGAAATAATTCTGCTCTACTCCACACTGATTAGGTCTCAGGTGGAGCATCATGTCAAATTCGGAGTGCCTCATTTCCAGACTAAACAAAATTGGGTTTGTTTAGTCTGTAAAAGAGAAGCCTGAGAGGGAACATAATAAGAGCCTTCAAGCACCTAAACATTGTTACAAATATTCTCCTTCACCTCTGATGATCAGATAAGAAGCAATGGGCTTAAATTGCAGCAATGGAGGTTTAGGTTGGACATTAGGAAAAAAAATCTTAACTATCACGGTGGTTAAGTCCTCGAATAAATTGCCCAGGGAGGCTGTGGAATCTCCGTGATTGGAGATTTTTAAGAGCAGGTGAGACAAACAGCTGTCAGGGACGATTTAGATGGTTCTTGGTCCTGCCAGGAGTGCAGAGGACTGGATTTGATGATCTCTCAAGGTTTCTTCTAGTTCTCTGATTCTGTGGCAATGGGTTCCACAAATTAAATATAGATACTGGTGTGTTTTTTGGTGGATCTTGAAGGATGGTCAATGAAGAATACAGGCAGTCACTTTTGTGAAGGGTGAAGATATAGAGAAACCTTAACACCTTCGTGTAGATTTAAAACAAAAACAAAAAAACAGCAGGCCCTCCATGAAGAGCAGTAAAAGTGGAAGCAGGTAGGTAACAAGGGACTAAGACCATGAACGCAAATGCCCTATTTCCCAGTACAGGATTAGGGTTGCTGTCTGATCAAGTGAATGGAATTGTTGTCACTCTGGAAATGAAACATGCTACAACCTCGCAGCAAATAGCCCAATGTAAACCATGTATTATCGCTTAATTGAGAACCCCTTACAGACCTCATTACGGTCTGGGATTTTCTGACTGCTTGCTCGTCCGTTTCAACCACTGCCTTGTTATCCAGCAGGAAAATGAGTGTGCTTGTTATTGTAAGTGAAACTTTGAAGCTATGGCTTCTTAAAACCCCCGACTTCATCCATTGATTTCTTTCTCTCTCTCGCTCCCTCTCTTTCTCTCTCCCTCTCTCCTGCTTTCTGTGTACAATGCCCCCTTGGAAATGCAAACATTCTCTGCCCAAGGCATCAGCATAAAGCATCTGCAGATCGAATAAGGGAGGCTTAGCATGTTTCAGAATGAATAAGAAGAGTTTCTGCAATTGGACTGGCTGGGATAACAATTACAAGTGCTGGTCATCCTCGTGCTTCAGGGCATAAACTGATCAGTAGCTGGGGTCAGGAACATGCCAATCTGTCACACTTAGGGTTATTCTGGGAGTTCTAAACTTTTTCTCTGCAATGTCCAGCACTGGGTGCTGTTGAAGACAGTTTATCAGTCTGGATGACCTATCGGTCTGATGCTCTATGGCAAGTTCCTATGCTCCCCTCTAATGCAGTTGATGCCACTGCGCTGACTCGGTTGCAGAAAAAAAACACGTGCAGGTGACAAGCCCAAGCTTTTAGCAGTTCTATCCCCCTACATGGCTATGGGTGATCCAGCAGAACACCTTGTGGCTATGTCTAGACTGCAGAGCTTTCCCGGGATACCTCTGGTATCCCAGAAAAGCTCTGCCACATCTAAGGAATGCATCCACTTTTCCAAAAAAAAGTCAGAAGAGCGGACGCATTTTTTCGGCATCCCTCGTTTTACAAGGAAGAAGGGATGTTCCAAAAAAGGGGTTTTTTTCCGAAATTTGGACCCATGTAGATGGAAAATTTTGGAAAAGCCTCTTTTGGACATAAATCAGAAAAAAATATGCAATTTGCAGCATATTTTTCCGATTTATCTTTGTAGTCTAGATACAGCCTAAGAGTGGGGCCATCTTTCTAGTTCTGCTCCTCCTGACTCTTCCAAGCAGTTTATCATTCCATTTTCTTAGCCAAGGCCTGTGGCTTTTGCTTGCTTTTGGCCTGGGAAGTAAATCCAGTCATTTTGCATTCTGTCTGTTTGCCTTAAAGTGTGATGAACCGCAACCGTGAGGAGGGAGAGAGCAATCGGGGGGTTCGCTTTACTGCCCTTGTTGGATCGGAGAGGACAGCCACTGCAGATAGCTGTTTTCTGAAGTGCTGTAGGCTGCATTGCTGGAGTGACACCCTGTTGAAATGTCATACGAAGCTGAATGATTTCCATCTCAGCAGATCCTCTTCAGCAGCATTAGTTATGCTAATAAAGTGGTGCGACTTTTCTGGCAGTGCTTGAGGCATCTGCCAGCCTGTGACTGAAGACTCTATCTAGGGAAATAACTCAGCAAGTTAAATTCAGATGGCCAGCAACCTGTTCTAGTTCCTTTTTCATTTCCAGGGCTCTATTGTGGAGCGCATTTTAATAGCTGTTCTGTGTACCTCACACAGACTGGAATCTCAGACATTATTTTGCAAGGCACTTTAGGACACCCAGCGTGTGTGTTTAATTTATGTATGGAATGGCTGGCAAATAACAAGGGGAGTTGAAGGAAAACAAGAGCATTGATTCAGACATACACTAAATTAGCACTCTTCTGCGGAAGACAGAGAGGTTGAGGGCCATGCGACACTTTGTCACAGAGAAAGACACAAGATGTACTCAAAATGAATCTGGATTTCATACTTGGCCCCTACCCTGTCCCACACTGGGTATATCCAGATATGAACATCTGACTGAGTCCAGAGATAACAATGATCCAGCTAAGGCTCTAGGGCTACGTCTATACTGCAGGCTTCTTGCACAAGAACTGTTTTGTGGAAGAGTTCTTGTGCTTTTGCGCATAGATGTGCTTTTGCATAAAAGCGTCTATGGCAGCGTGGACGCTCTCTTGCTCAAGAAATCTCTGATGGCCATTTTAGCCGCAGAGGTTACTTGCACAAAAACCCCCTGTTGCCAGTCCACACTGCCATCTTGAACAAGAGATCTTGCACAAGAGGGCTTATTCCTCATGGGGAGAGGAATAACTCTTGCGCAAGAAGCCCTCTGTTCTGACGCCTTACTGTAAATTTACGTGCGCAAGAACGCGCGTGCAGTGTAGATGCTCCGCACGTTTTTGTGCAAAAATGGCTGTTCTTGTACAAGAAACCTGCAGTTTAGATGTAACCTAATAGTTTAATCAAAACCATGTAGGTAGACCCCAGTATCCACTGACTTAAAGCTAAGGGGTGTATATTTAGATTCCAATACCAACCCAAAAGTTTTCACTTCATGGACCTGGGATAAAGCCATCCTTATTCCAGATGTATGATTCTTTTAAGGGTGAAATTTATTTCATAATGTTTCACTACTTTTCTGTTTGCAGTAATATCTACAATTAAGCAGGTGTGTCAACCAGTATGCTTTTGTCTCTACTTCTGTTTCTTTTAAAGTTTTTGTTCAGATTACTTTGCCTTTTAAATGGATTTGCAATAAATGTTCTCTACTTAAAGTACTTATTGGCAGAATGGTACATGAAACTGAATACCAAAAAGAGATCAAATAGGAAGGCGAGATTTGTTTGAATATATGTAGGAGTAATACTGTCGCTCTCTATTCTCTTATTCAAAATATCATCCAATCCCCTCGCCAAGGCAGTTTAATTTTGAAACTATTTGTGAATCCTGTAAGTTCTACATGTTTTTAGTTGAGACATCCAGAGGATGACAATTTTGTTTTGTGAAAGCGTTCAAGATTTCAAAATTTGTTTTCTTTCCACGTTGGAACAAACCTCCAGCCTTTTGAAATATGATTGTCTCAGAACATCTATTTTAGGTTTGAAAAGGTCACGTTTTCATTTTTTCTCTCTCTCTCTGGAATTGACCAGAGAGTCTACCCTGCACCTCAGAAAACCTTCCAGTCAGAAATGTCGTTGGGATCAGTATGTTTCCTTTAAACATTTGTTCTGGCAATGTAGCATTTTCTGATTTACAAAGTTCTCCCAAAATTTTCCAACCAGTTCCAGCACTCGGCACTAAGGATTATTCATCTGAATATCCAAGCAAGAAATGCCTTGTTGATAGGCTTTTCTAGGATGCTTGTCTCCACGAAGGCTGAGTCGTTCACAGATAGTGAAGACAGCGCCCCTTTGATGTAGTGCAGTCTAAGTAACATTGTTTGCAGATGGGGAATAGATGCACAAAGAGATTAAATAACCTGCCCAAGGCCCCCAAAAGAAGCCTAAAGACAGAGCTGAGCACTGAACCTTCCTCTGTAGTCTAGTGCCTTAGCCGGAAATACACGTGTGTGTGTTCCTGTCTTGAGGCCTTAACAAGGGTACTGGCTACCTCCCCGATTACACTTATCCAAGAGTATGTTGCCCAAATATCTTGACTATTTCTACTAGGAAAGGACCAAATCCCCTTAATGGAGAGTGAAGCAGATTTCTTGCTGATTTCAATCATACTAGTCATAATTTCTTCTCAATTTGCTGCATGCTACAAGTTATTTGTTACTCTCCTTTTTAAAACGTTTTGCTTCTCCACTTAAGGAGATGATAGAAGAACTTTCCAGTCATCCAGTCATATGATTTCCATGGCACAACACAGTTAAAGACTAACAAAGCTGAAACCGTTCAAGCTGAATAGTTGAAATTAATAATTTAACTATCCGGAGGCTGCAATTGGTTTGGGTAAACTATTTGTTAAAAACTTTTGAATAACTAGCACATTCACAGAGTGGTATGGGAAGAAGATCTAACCGTGGTGAATAGTGTATTCTCAAGAAATAATTCAGAAAGCTCTAGTGTGTTATCTTGGTGACATGTTACCAAAAGGTAATGTGCATAAAGTGAAAATCTGGCAGTGTCCCAAGTATACAGAGCCAGAGTATTTGGCGTACAATGCGCAACACCTGGAGAAAACTTGATCTCACTCCAAGACACTCCATGGAGACAGTACCACAGCGCTGCTACCTGAGACTTCCTCAGCATTTCAGGTCATTCTACACAGGCCAGCATAGGCTGAAGAGATGCACAGCTGAAGCAACTGTACCTGAGAGTAAAGATGTTGTGAAGGCCAGGATTTCAAAAAAGAGCTAGATAGATTCATGTAAGTTAGGTCCATCAGTGGCTATTAGCCAGTATGGGTAAGGGTGGTGTCCCTAGCCTCTGTTTGTCAGAGGCTGGAAATGGATGACAGGAGAGGGATCACCATGATTCCCTATTCTGTTCACTCCCTCTGGGGCCTCTGGCACTGGCCACTGTTGGCAGACAGGATACTGGACTAGATGGACCTTTGGTCTGATGCAGTATGGCCATTCTTATGTTCTTAAAGGGCAATGGGAGATTGATAGATACAAACAGAAGGAGCCAAAGGAAAAGACATAACTTCAAAATTAATTAACTGATTGATTGATTGGTTGATTGATTGATTGATGAGTACAAGTTGGCCTAAAAGAAGAAGCATTTGTGTTCTTCATTGCTGCTTTGTGCAGCATGATAGAAACCCCAACTTTTTTTATTCTACTTCCTTTTACTTTTTTAAAAAAGACATTTTGGCTATGTTCACATGAGGAATTCAGGACTTGTTCCCCCTGCATTTCCTAGCAGTCTCTCTGGATGACTTGATAATTGCAGCAGTAATCTGAAAACATCATATGCACCAAGCAAGTGCAATCCGTTGAGAGGAGAAGGTATTTGCAGTCAAATATTTTTAAGAGATTTCACTCCAGTTTTGACAAGCCAATTGCTTCTTGGTGGCTTAACAAGGGTATTGATTAGCTTTCAGCTTATACTTATCCAGGAGCAGGTTGCCCAAATACCTTAACTACTTCTGCTAGGGAAGGACCGCATCCCCTTAATGGAGACTGAAGCGGATTTCCTGTTGATTTCAATCATACTGCAGGTTGGATCTCCCTGGTCCGGCACCCTCGGGACCTGAGCAGTCCCAACCCAGGGAGTTTGTTGGACCAGGGTAGATCCAGGTTGCCCTTCTGGCCACCAGTCCTTCTGGGGTATCAGTCCTGCCCACTGGTTTCTGCTCCCATCCCTGTCCCCTGGGATAAGCTAGGGCTGTGCTCTATGCTGTTTGAGCCTCGGGGCCGCTGGCCCTGCTCTGTGCTCCCCAACATGCCAGCCCCACTGCAAAAGCTCTGACAGAGCTGTGCTCCCCACCGTGCCACTCGGAGTGTGCTCCCGCCCACCCACCGGAGCTACGCCCTCTGCCCTGCCAGTGCCGCTGCTGCCAACCCTGGATAAGGCTGAGTTTCCACCATGCCACCCACCAGTCTGGTGGGTGCTCCTGGCCACCACACTTGCTGCCACTGGCCGGCTTCACTTCTGACCCTGACTGTCCCCCCTCCAAGCCAGACTCTCTGGTCCAGCAATATGCGATTTTGCTGGACCACAGAGTGACTGATTTTAGAGGTTCAATCTGTAGTACAGTTTTGTCCCAAGTGTATTTAATTCTTCTAACTTAAGAATTTGAATCTTGATAATAAAATAATAATGGTTTATTTCTCTTCCCCACTGCTGGGAGTTTTCTTAGAAGATAGTTTCTCTTTGTTCAATACAAAGAATGTGATTGTTTTGATTATTTTTTTTTCTTTGCCTAAAAAGCTTTCCTGCAAGAAAAGCCAGCCTTGTCCACAGTGGAGATTTGTGCAGACCTAAGTAACATTTCTTCTCCATCCGTCGGTTGAAATGCACCTTGCAACTTCACAAAAGTAGAGCTCTGAGACTTGAGAAATTGGCTTGTTTTTGCAGGGCTGAATAATAATGGGTTTACAGAGGCTTAGTTGTTGGTTTTATCCATGGGGATGGAGCCAGAGGTAACGTATCTTGAAAGAGAGATCATTCTCCAGTCCTGCTAGGTTACAACTCAACTAGTTAGCTCGAGTTAACATGATTTTAAAAGTGTTGAGCTGTATCTACATTCACGGTTAAAATCCTGCCTCCACTGAAATCCATGGGAAAACTGCAAGTGACTTCAAAGTGGCCAGCATTTACCGGAGGTGATAAGAGACATTTCAAAATAGCCAAATAGTGGAGTGAAAAATTCCATGCAAGAAATTCAGTTCCAAAATATTGATTCAAAATTAAATGTTTCTTTTTCATCGGCTGAAAAACTGGAGAAAATGTTGAACTTGAAAAAAAAAAAACCACCAATGATTTTGACAAAAAAAACAACCATATTTCATCATATACTTTTTTGGGGGTCAAAAATTGTTGATCAGCTGTGTATCTAAACAAACTCAGGCATAGGCTATATTGTTTCCTCGACTGGAGTCATATCATGAAGGCGATAGATACGCAGTGCCACTAGAAGACTAGTTTAATTATTGCTTTTTTCTTCTTCTTTTCCCACATCTTTGGAAAATGTGCCCAAGGTGCAACTCCTAGAAGAGTCTTAAAAAAATGCCTTGTTGTTACTGAAATCTGGCTTCGTGATTTGTGCCATCACAAACCCAAACAGGTATTCCTCCTGTCTCTGGTTCACTTCTCACTTCTTGCTAACGCCTGCCTATAAAACAGCCTGCACAAAAGGAGTGATTTTCGTTTAGTGAGCACATAAAGAGTATAAAATTCACACCATACCCATGGATTATGAAGACAGCTGAAGAAGTGTGGGTTTTATGGCTGTGTTCACCATATCTTAAATCCTTAAAGAAACAACTTGGATGGAATATGAAACGTGGCAGCACAGTGGATTAATACGTTAGCTAGTCTTTCCTTTTAGGGAGCTAGAGTTCACCTCCGACCAAGGTAGCAGGTGAAAATGAGTTTGGTTTTGGCATTACTCTCCTTATCCGTGCAAGTCACCACACAACCCATAAGGCCTTTCCTTGAAGGGTTGGCCAAAGCTGGATTATACCAGACTGGAAGTGTGGTGCATTGGTAGAGCTGTGTGAGAGAACAACAGGCGTGGAAAGTCAAGTGGATGGTGTAGACCAGGATAGAGCACTCACAATGTGGCAGCATTTCAAGTCAGGAAACAGGTACCGTGGCAAAACTGATCTGGGAGTATCTCCTCTGCCATTAATCCTTCACTTTCCTGAGCACACACATTAAAATAAGCCACTAGTTTGGGGGTATAAAGCTCCATCCTGCTGCCACAGCCATCTGCAGTTGTTGCTGTATCAGACTATTTGGAAGCCTTTCTCTGTCAGAAAGTGCTAAACCTTTGAACAGAGCAAAAATTTGGACTTTAAAGGCCCATTGTGTTGAGCTGTATCTACATTCAGGGTGAAATCCTGCCTCCATCCTCCCTCTGTCTCAGCATGGTGCCTTTAATTTTCAGACCGTTTGCAGCTTTAAATTCAACGTTTATTTTTAACACATATATTTTAATGACATATCAAATGAACCTCCAGTCTGCCTCCTATGAGCATGGAGAGAAATCCTAATTACCTGTTTCGAAAGTGTGAAGCTCTTTCTAATTTTCCAGCAGCCAGGTTCCTTAGACAGCACTCAGTATTATAACTATTTATGCCAATTGTGCTATTCCATGCATAAAATTACTGCATTATTGTTGGAAGAGATGCTGTAGAGATATCTAAGCAGGGTGTAATCACTTCACTTTCTATAAAATTGTGCTCCTGAAAGGTATCATAAATTTTATTAGAAGGCAAGAGGCTAATGGAAGCCAATCAGTGTTAATGCTGATAAAATTGCTTGTATTTTACATTATGAAATGAGGAGATATTTTTATCAGACAGTTTCCTTTTGTTGTGTTAAGAATGTGCGGTGGCAAGTAAGGTGCATTGGAGGATCATTAGTTAACCACTCCTCCTCTTTGCTTTGGTCTCGACTTGCAAGGAAGTTTGCGTGGAAAGACTTTCAGATCTCTGACTGATGGCAGATTGTGAATGCAAAATGGAGACGGCAAACACTCTGGCGTGCTCACTTGCACAGGCTGTTACAATTATGAAGTTCAGTCTTTTGATACAAATATTAATGTCCCAGTGTTAGTGGATCTTTTTATTCTTCCAGATAATTGTTTTCTATTAGGCTGCCTATTGAATCTGGGAAGAGAGAGATTTTATGACTCCCCAGCTTATTTTTAAAGCTCCACAGTAAAGAATGAGAGTCGATGTTGATACGGCGCAATGAGGAGCGGGAGATAGGGATGAGAAAAGGTGTCCTATCCATCAGGATGTAATTGAATCTGTGTGAGAGAGATCATCTCATCTGAGGGTAAATTAAAAGTCTTTTTATGTTAATAATATTTCGCACATTTATAGCCATGCACACGTGATAAGTTCAAAGCCCTCTGAAGAAACTAATTGCGTTGTGCAACACCACCAAGGCAAGCACGGTGATATCACTTTTACTGACAAGGAAACTGAGGAACGGTGAGCTGGTGTGACAAAGTAATCTGATAGCCTGATAGTATGGCTCTCACTCACAAACTAGTGGTCCTGTGTTTTGCCACCACTGGTGACCTGCCTGGGAGAGTGTGTGACAGGGGATCACTTACAGCGGCCTGCAGGGAGGTACCCCACTCCACTCCAGGCCATGAGTGGGGGCCACACCGGATCGGAGGCACTGGTCCGTGCTGGATTTGCAGTGCTTGAGCACTAGCGGCCCCAGGAGGCAGGGGGCTTAGGACCCTGGGGGAGGGCCGGCCGATGGCGCACGAGTGACATGGCACAAGGTGCCGTCATGGAAGCAGGGGAGTTTAAAACGAGGCCAGCCAGCCCCAAGAAGGGGGGGGGAGACAGTGAGGGAGCTGGCTGGCGTAGTGGGTTGCACTCTCCCCGGCAGGTTCCACTGCAGCAAGGGGGAAGCCAGGAAGTGAGGGGCACTCAGAGTACCAAACTGGTGACCTCGGGTGAGGACGAGTGGCAGCTCCAGGGGGATTGATCTTGGACTCTGGATGGACTCTAATACCATCCTGGGGACGTAGACACTTGGGAAGAAAAGGTGATAAAAAGGACTGTAGAGCGTAACAGGGCCTTGCCTGAGCGTGGAGGTGTGTCTCCGAAAGGCAGGCCCCGGTACACTGGTGGAGAATGTGGGTGGTAGGCTTAAAAAAAAAGGGGGGGGGAAGAGAGTTAAGATAGGGGAAGGGCTGCGGGGTTGTTTCTTTTTGTTTGTTTGTTTTTTGTGTGATACAGGAGGTGAGACCCCCGGCCTCATGGAAATGAATAAGTTACTGGAGTGGCTGGCGGAGAGCCACAGACAACAAAAACAACAGACGCCATTGTTACAGCAGATGTCAAACCAGCAAAGAGAACAACAACAGCTGCTGCGCAAGATCGTAGAACTCCAGCAGAGACAGCAGGAAAGGTGGGCACAGCTGGGGGCCCTGACGCCGGGGGGCCGGAGCAGCGGGAAACCCCTTGGAGGGGGCGGGACAGGGGGCAGCCTTGGAGTTGCCCTTGTGGTTAACCAAGATGGGCCCAGGGGACGACGCTGAGGCATTTCTGGTCACCTTTGAAAGAGTGGCCACAGCCGCACGCTGGCCAGAAGACCACTGGGCCACCCTACTCGCACCCTATCGCACAGGCCTGGCCCAAATGGCATATAGGAGTTTATCGGCATGTGACACCCTCCATTACCACTGGGTTAAAGAGGCCATATTAGACCAAACAGGGGTCACGCTGGAAACCTACCGCCAGAGGTTTAGAGCCAAGCGGTACCACCGAGGCGAACGACCACGGGTAGTGGTCCAATGCCTATGAAACATAGCATGGCACTGGTTGGAGGCTGAGAAAAGGTCCAGTGGGCAGATAGCAGAGATGATGGTATTAGACCAGTTCCTCCAGATCCTATCTGAGGAAAGTGGTACGTGGGTACGGTGACACCAGCCCTCGACTCTAGGGGAAGCAGTCACCCTCATGGAAAACTACATGGTGGCCGAGAGTGGAGTAGCGAAGGGAAGGAGACCACCAGAACCCTTGGACCAGAAAGGCCCAAGCAGGCGGGCCTGACTTGGATGAGGATGAGGAGGTCCCGGTATGGAGCTCATTACATCGAGTAAGCCCTGAGATACCACCTGGAGGGCCCTGGCTGAGCTGGTAAGCTGGACAGGAAGAGGAGAAAGTTCTTCACACTTGGAAGAAGGCCCCAGCGTAAGTCCACCAATAGCTGCGCCCCGAGGGGTTTGCTACAAGTGCAAGCAGGAGGGCCACTTCAAAAGAGATTGTCCTTTTATGGACTGCTCTATGGAAGAGTGCTGGCTGCTGACCTCCAGGCCTGCATATGTGACTCTGCCAAAATCACCGTACAGGTAAGCATAGAGGGCAATCTGGTAGACGCCCTAGTAGATACAGGGTATAGCCAAACCCTAATCTGGGCAGGACTGGTTCCCCACGGGAGGCCAGGGGGAGGCCCAGTGCACATGCAGTCCATTCACAGGGATATTAAAGCCTACCTGATGAAGTGGGTGACACTATCAGATGGTGCAGTGGAGGCAGTCTGTCGGGTGGCTGATGCCCCCAGGCTAGCCTACCCTGTGCTCCTATGCTGGGATTGGCCAGGGTTTGAACGACTGATATGAGAAAGGATGGGGGAGAAGAGGGGTTTCTCCCATCAGGCTTCCCAGAACTCCGCCAGCCACACAGGGTATGTCTAGACTGCATCCCTCTGTTGGCAGAGGGATGCAGATTAGGCAGGTCGACATTGCAAATGAAGCGGGGATTTAAATATCCCATGCTTCATTTGCATAAAAATGGCAGCCATTTTTGCCGACTCTGCACTTTGTCAGCAAAAAGCGTCAGTATAGAGGGGGATCTGTCGAGAAAGAAAGCCTTTTTCGACAGATCTCTTATGCCTCCTGCAAGGAGGTTTACAGGATGTGTTGAAAAAGGCTTTCTTTCTTGACAGATCCCCCTCTAGACTGACGCTTTTTGCTGACAAAGTGCTGAGTTGGCAAAAACAGTGGCCATTTTTATGCAAATGAAGCACAGGATATTTAAATCCCTACTTCATTTGCAATGTCGACCTGCCTAATCTGCATCCCTCTGCCAACAGAGGGATTCAGTCTAGACATACCCATATGGTGCAGAGAAAAGGGGCGAACGGAGGCACCCCAGGCCACGCAAAGTGGGGAGAAAGTGGAGGCACGAGAAGACTTCATGGGGGAACAATGAGAAGACCCCACCTTAAGGAATGTGTGGGAACAGGCCAGAGCGATGAGGGGAGAAGAGCAACATGAAGGTGTGGGTCGCCCCACGCTCCGCTTTGAGGTAAGGGCAGACCGGCTCTATCGGGTCGAGAATCGACCAGGGATACCAGAGGAATTGTGGCACCTGCTGGTGCTGGCAAAGCTCCTGAGGCAAGTAATGGACTGAGCCCACGCTAATCCGTGGGCTGGCCATTTGGGTCGAGAAAAGACTTTACAAAGGATTGTCCAGCACTTTTATTCACCCGGCATTTATAGGGAAGGTAAGGACTTTTGTGAGTCTTGCCCCAAGTGCCAGAGAGCTAGTCCAGGGGCAGTGGCTAAAGCCCCATTAGTGCCCCTACCCATAGTAGAGGTTCCCTTTAGTCGAGTGGCAGTGGACCTGGTAGGGCCTTTGGAGAGATCCAGATGGGGGAACCAATATATTCTGGTGCTCATAGACTATGCAACCTGGTACCCCAAGGCGGTCCCCCTTATGAACAACAAGGCTGCCACCTTGGCAGCAGAACTAGTAAAAATGTTTTCCCGGGTAGGGGTTCCTCAGGGGTTCAACCAGGGCCCAAATGTATCAGGACGGATAATAGCAGAGCTCTGCCGATTAATAAATATACAGAGATGCCGAACCTCAGTTTACCACCCACAAATTGTTGACTTGGTGGAGCATTTCAACAAAACTTTGAAAGGTATGCTGAGGCGTTTCGTAGACTTAGACACCAGAGATTGGGACATCTTCCTGCCAGCACTATTATTCGCAATCAGGGAAGTACCCCAGGCCTCTACGGGCTTCTCCCCATTCAAACTATTATATGGGAGACAGCCCAGGGGGATACTAGATTTAGTAAAGAAAACATGGGAAGAGCAAAGCTCCAGGGCAAAAGGAACTGTTCCCTGCAGTATAGATTTAAGAAAACGGCTACAAGCTGTTGGGGAGATAGCCAGAGACAACTTAATACGGGCCCAGGAAGGACAGGCATGATATTATGATCAAAAAGCTAAAATTTGCACATCCCAACCTGGGGATAGAGTCCTCCTCCTGTTGCCTTTAGTTGACTCGAAATTATTGGCAAAGTGACAGGGATCCTATGAGGTGCTTCAACGGGCGGGGCCCATAGATTATGAAATAAAATTAAATGATAAGCGAAAGAAGTCCCAGATCTATCATGTCAACTTACTAAAAAAATGGGTACCCCGGGAGGGAATGCTAATTACCCTTCAGCCTCCATAGCCGGAGTTGGGACCTTGCAGCGATTACTTTGCAGAGACGGGGGCCGTTACGTTGGGGGCAGACATATCCAAACAACAGAAGAACGAATTGAGGACTTTATTACGGGAATGTACGCATGTGCTGTCGGCATCCCCAGGGAGGACAACATTGATGAGTCATCACATCCAAACCACCCCAGGCCACAAGGTGCGTGTCCCCATATGCCCACTCCCGTGGAAGTTGTGGGAGCCAGTACGCAAGGAGTTCCAGAGAATGCTTCAGCTGGGGGTAATTCGAGAGTCACACAGTGAATGAAGAAGCCCCATTGTAATGGTCCCCAAGCCAGATGGCTCGTGGCACTTTTGTATTGACTTTTGGTGTGTCAATGCAATCTCATGATTTGACGCCTACCCGATGCCCCGAGTGGACGAGCTTTTAGAAAGATCAGCGGGCTCCTGATATCTGTCCACAACTGACCTTACAAAAGGGTATTGGCAAATACCACTCATGCCCACTTCACAGGAAAAGACAGCCTTCACCACTCCGTTTGGGCTATACCATTTCATAACAATGCTCTTTGGGTTGAATGGCGCTGCGGCTATGTTCCAGCGGTTAATGGATAGGGTGCTGGGAAACCATTGGAAGTATGTGGCCACATACATCGATGATATTATCATCTACAGTGCTTCATGGGAAGACCACCTACGACATGTTAAGGCAGTGCTGACAGCTCTAGCAGAAGCTCGGCTCATGGTGAACCCCTGTAAGTGTTTCTTTGGGAAAAAAGAAGTAGCCTACCAAGGGTATATCGTAGGAGGAGGTAAAGTGAAGCCCCAGTTAGATAACATCGAACACCCATGACAAAGAGGTAGGTGAGGCAATTTGTGGGGTTGGCCAGATATTATAGACGTTTCATCCCACATTTTGCCATGGTCATGGCACCCCTCACCGACCTCACGAGAGGAGAACAGCCCCAAAAGGTGAAATGGGATGCGCGATGCAAACGGGCCTTCCAGACATTGAAGCGTTGGCTAACCCAGGAGCCAGTGTTGGCACAACCTCATTTTTCAAAATAATTTATTGTTCAAACAGACGCCTCCGATGTGGGGCTTGGCACTGTATTATCCCAAGAACAAGATGGAGCGGAGCACCCAATCCTATGTATCAGCCGGAAACTGTTGCCGTGAGAACAATAGTACACAACAATCGAAAAAGAAGCTTTGGCCGTGCGATGGGCAGTAGAGGCACTTTGATACTTTCTGTTGGGTAACTCGTTCCAGCTGGTGATGGACCACGCGCCATTGCGATGGTTACAATCGATGAAAGAGACCAACCCGCGGATTCTGAGGTGGTATTTGTTCTTAAAATTGTTTAAGTTCGAGGTATTGCATAGAGCGGGCAAAGCCCATAATAACGCAGACTTTTGTTCAAGGTGCCTGCCCGTGGAAGAGTACTGGGAGGAGGGGAAGGCACTATGTGACAGGAGTCACTTACCGCGGCCTGCAGGGACGCGCCCCCCTCCCCCCACTCCAGGCCACGGGTGGGGGCCACACCGGCTCAGAGGCACTGGGCCGCGCCTGCGTACTAGCGGCCCCATGAGGCAGGGGGCTTAGGACCCTGGGGGAGGGCCAGCCGATGGTGCACAAGTGACGTGGCACAAGACGCCATCATGGAAGCGGGGGAGTTTAAAACCAGGCCAGCCAGCCCCAAGAAGGGGGAGGGAGGATGGTGAGGGAGCTGGCTGCCATAGTGGGCTGCAGTCTCTCTGGCAGGTTCCACTGCAGCAAGGGGGAAGCTGGGAAGCGAGGGGCACTCAGAGTACCAAACCGGCAACCTCGGGTGAGGACGAGTGGCAGCTCCAGGGGGATTGCTCTTGGACTCTGGATGGACTCTAATCTATCCTGGGGACATGGACACTTGGGAAGAAAAGAGGATAAAAAGGACTGTAGAGCATAACAGGGCCTTGCCTGAGCGTGGAGGTGTGTCTCTGAAAAGCAGTCCCTGTTTCAGAGTGAAAAAAATTCTAGGGGATCCACACCCCCTTCTGGCTATGGAATCTATGAATGTGAGAACCACAGGCTTGCTCCATACCAGGGGATACGTTCAAATTAAGCTGCGCAACTTCAACTATGTTAATTGCATAGCTGAAGTTGAAGTATCTTAACTCAAATTTTGGGGCTGTCCACACTGAGGGAGGTCAAAGGGAGCTCACTCTCCCTTCGACTTCCTTTACTCCTTGTAGAAGCAGGACTACCCGCATCAATGGGGGCACCCTCTCAGTTCAAATTAGTGTGTCTTCACTAGATCTGCTAATTCGAACCCCAGAAGATTGACTGTAAGATGCAATTGCAACATCAAGTGTCTAAAAATGCAGGTGTAAGTGGCAAAGTAACATCATTTGCAATGATTAGGCATTCAGGAGGTGCTAGAAATTGGTGCAAATTACATTGATTAGACATTCTGGAATAAATAAATCTAGCCCTTGTTCTCATTTCATAATCATGTCCAAATAATGTTTTGACATCCACCCCCACCTAGCTCCTAATATAACATTCACTGTGATTAGTTATAGGTCACTATAATAAATATTTACATCATAGCTGAATGTATCATTATTAGTATTATTTGTATTACTGTAGCACCTACCTCTCCAACTGATAGTGGGCCTTATTGTGCTAGGCGCTGTACAAACATACAGTAAATATCAGTCCATGTTCTGAAGAGCTTGCAAGCTACATACACGAGACAAAGGCTGAGGCCCTATTTAAGTGAAGAGCGTTGAAATCTAGGTTCACTTGCCAGCTTTGCCATAGATTTTGTGTGTGTAACTTTTGGATGAATTGGATAAACTCTGTTTGCTCAGATTTCCAAAATAATGCCCCTCATTTATTCTAGACTGCATGTGGCACCAGGAATCCTGATTTCCAGCCCCTGACCCAGCCAGTACACAAAACTCTGCCAGAAATAAAAACTATATTGGGTCAAATCCTAGCCTGCATAATTTTTAGGGGCACTCTCAAAGTCTCTGTGGTTGAACTCTTGACTTTAATGCAGTCATAGAAAGCAAGAATTTGCCTCATGCCACTACACCAGTTTTCATGTAGATACCATATTAACATGAGTGTGATAGATAAGATAAGGGCAAAAAATGTTTATTCCCATGTACTACCAATAATGTCTTAAAAGTAAACCAGAACTTTAATATTACTTTCTTTTTCTTTTCTTTTTTCTTAATGGGCTTTTCTCACACTTTCTTTACCAAATTAATCCCTCTTTTGTAAATAAAATTTTCCTTGTAACCCACCAATGCCTGCATGGATGATTTGACTGAACAGAATTCATAACAATAAAAAACTAATAGGAATTTATTCAGAGTCCAAAACAAAGTTACATTAACAATACATTTTACTTATGGGCATGATTCAGCAGAGGTGAATGGGCAATTTTAAGTCTGGGATTCTGATGTCAGGTATCTGGAGTCACTCTAACTTTTGTAGATATACCTCAATGTATATGAGATCCAAAACTCATCTCAAGAAGCAGGGCCTATAAAGTATTTTCCTGAGGCAAACATCAAACAAGAAGCAGAATATGACTTCAAATGCTCTGTGCAAAAACTGTTAAACTGTTAACACTTAGGGTGTCTTTAATTCAAAAGGAAATATTGCAAAGCCAAATAATTCAGAGCTAAGGTTGAACTTGAAAGAGAACCAGACATATGAAAGGATGGGGATGAATATGCAAACCATTACTTCTGGGTATCTCTACACTGAAAATAAAAGACCGCAAGCAGCAAATCTCAGAGTCTGGTTCAACCAATTCGGGCTTGCAGGGCTAGCGCTGTTGGGCTAAAAATAGCAGTACAGTTATGCAGTTCTTGAAACCTAGCAAAGGAGGATGGCTCTCAGAGTCTGGCACCTGCCTGAGCCTGAATGTCTACACTGCTATTTCTATGGCTCTAGCACAGGAGTTTTCAAACTCTGGGTCACAGATTATAAGGGCAAGCTTCTAGATGGCCATGAGATGCTTTGCTTACCTGTGCTTCTGCAGGTATGGGCAGTCACAGCTCCTATTGGCCACAGATCACTGTTTCCGGCCAATGGGAGGGATGGGACATGGTGTCCTGGTCCGCATTGCTTCCCATAGCTCCCATTGGCCAGGAACAATGATCCGTGGCCAACTGGAGCTGCGATTGCCCATACTGCAGAAGTGCGAGTAAACAAAGCATTTTGCAGCCAGCTAGCAGCTTGTACTTACAAACCACAACCCTGATTTGGAAAAGCCCTGCTCTAGCACAAGGCCAAGGTAGTGGACCTGGGCTCCAAGACTCACTACCATGGCTCTTGTTTTGCTATGTAAACACATCCTCAGTGCCTGGTCCACACTGGATACAGGCTGCAGCAGCTAGAAAGCTTAATGCATATGGTCTGGCTGCAGAGGTTTATTTTGTTAACCCTAGAATACCCTGCTTAGTCCTGGATCATGATTATTGAACATAGTTGAGACGTCTTTAACCCTGGAGTTTTTTATTGGCTAGGATATGCTTCCCTTCTTGTTGCTGTGAGCTGGTTAATCACTGGCATATTTAAATTCAGAACTAGAAGTGATGATTCATGAAGAGGTGTAGATTCCTGCAGAGGTAGCTTTTTTATCAATGGTAAAGTTTGGGTTCTATTTATATTATTGGAATTTTTAACTTCCACCTTTCCTGGGGGGGGGGGAATTCATGTGTGCGTGGGGGAGAAGGGGCCTTCTCTAGTGTCAGGTATAGTTGTAAGGCTCTGGGAATGTGGATAAATGTTCACTCCATCACTGTACAACGAGTTTTCCCTGTAAAGATTATCATTCACAGACATTAACTGCCAATAAATCTGCAGTTGTGGGACATCCTATGAAAATTCAGCAAGGCTGATGGTGCAAAATTTTAATTCTCAGTAGGCACAATACTCGGCATTTCCATCCACATTCTGTTAACACAGCAGCTCAGCAATGTCCCTGAGATGGATATCAGCTGAACCACTCAATTGATTTACAGCCTTGTAATTCATTTGTCACCATTTATTATCCTTTATATAAAACCAGACATAACTGAGAGAATGGTAGAATTCTAAAGGGTTGGATTAAGAGGATTTTAGCTCATCAATGCCCTTTTATAGTGGGAAGGCAATGGGAGATCATACAAGACAATAAAAATGTTCAGATGAAACGTATGAAACCATTTATAATAAAACTCCCAGCTTTCTAATAAACAGGGTAGGATTGTGTGGATTCTGCCCTTGAACATTGCATTGCTGTCGGTGCCTTTGCAATTCAGACCTTGACCAAAAAAAGGCACTGGCAAATGTATCCAAACATATGAAGGCAGAAGATAAATCTCTGGCTGCATATTGAACAATGCAAAGAATTTCAGTGTCGTTTTCCTTCCCATCTTCCATTTGAACATAGACGTTCTTTGTAATGGCGAAGTGATAGAATGGACAGTCCAATGCTAAATTAGTGTTATGTCTGCTTTGCAGCTGCATGAAATTCAGAACTGTGCAACATTCTGGGGAAACCCACAACTTGAATGAATGTTACTATTCATCCAATAAATACTGGCCCTGATTTTTGTCCTTAATAATGATCTTTTAGTAGTGGAGATTAAAAAACTTTGAGCATGGTTCAAGGAGGGTGTGATACGTCTACTTTGTAAACCCAGAGGTGAGTCTGTATTCACACGCTACAGTGATGAGTGGGAAACAAAAATCTAAATAGAATGGAAAAGATTGAACTGTTAGAAAGATCAAATTTTGTGCTGGGGCTTTATATTAAGGCTGGAATTACAAATGTCCCAAGATGGTTCTGTGATTGAGATGCTGGAACTTGGTATATCGAGTTTTGGTTTATGACTCAGCCACAGACTTCCTGTTTGACCTTTGGTAAATGACATATATTATAGGCCTAAATGTCCCGTTGATAAAATGGGATAATAATTACTTCCTTCTTCCCATTGTCTGTCTAGTATATTTAGACCATTAAATCTTTGCTGTTCTAACTATTTAATTCCGTGTGTAAGCATTGCACCTTACAAAACAGGTTCCCAAATCTGGATGCACTTGACTATAATCTAATAATACAAATCATATTCATTTCAGAGTTAGTGAAAATTACATGCTATTTAGGGTCATTTTGCATTGTTCAAATACTTAATTTTCAAATGTCCTTTATTATGTTACACCAATTTTTTGTTTCAAATTTAGTTGCAACTGCTCTTTTTTCTGTAAGGATAATTTCATTTTGTGCCAAGTTTCAAATGCAAAATTCAGACAATTTTGTGTTATTTGTGTGGGAAAATAAAGTGGCAATGAAGTTCTACAATTGGGGAAAGTATGTTTTCTTTCCTTCACTTGCTTATTCTGCAAAATTGACTGAAAGTATTTATTTTCAAAAGAATCATGTTTATAGAGATCAGACCTAGAAAATTGCATCAGAGGGTATGTCTACACTGAATGATTTTTTTGAAATACGCTATTATGGAATAGCAACGACATGCATCTGACGAAGTGGGTCTTTGCCCATGAAAGCTTATGCTCCAATACATCTGTTAGTCTATAAGGTGCCACGGGACTCCTTGTCTCTATTATGGAATAGTTATTCTGAAATGGCTTATTTCAAAATAGCACGTCTACACTGCAGGGAAGCCTCAAAATTAGTCCAAGGCAGGCTTCCTTGTAATAGACATGCTATCTCGATTTAGAGCCCCAGGAGGCACTGGGGAGGAACAACTTAAAATGGTCCTGGTGAGGGGCTATTTCGAAATAGCAGAAGTAGAGCGTCTATACACACCTTATTTTGAAATAGCTATTTCGGAATAGGCACTATTCCTCATAGTATGAGGTTTACAGATTTCAGAATAAGCCTTCCATTACTTCGAAATTATTTCAAAATAACGGAATGGTTTGTAGATCCTCGCATTGTTATTTCGAAATAATGCTAGTTATCTCAAAATAACAGTGAAGTGTAGACACACCCTCAGAAAACCTCAAAGTTGTGATCAGGTTAAGATATTATAAATGGGAGAACAATTTGAAGTCATAAAAATCAAGCTAATCCTTTATTATTATAATAATTTTATATTTAAAATGTATATTGTGTCTTCCATTAACTCTCTTTTCTTAAAAATATTTCAAAACAAAGTAGTCTAATGTGACAACTTACACAATTTCTTAGTATGTTTGCGCTACAGGAAAATACAGTTTATGAGGTCATCTCAAGCCATTCTTTCTTAACAAGACTATATCCCCAAAGTAGCACGGTTGATACTTGTGATCACATGGATTAGGCTAAATCAATCAGGGATCCAAATAGGCTATCCTATGATTTATAGCATGACCAGTAGAACAAAGTGTTGCTACAAATTCAGGGAGCTTCGGTTCCCCAAAAAGCAAAACTATTAATTTCCATTTTCAGTAAAGTTTTTCAGAACCTTTTGCATGAAACCTATGTTCAGAGCTGAAGACAGCAGAATGACATCTGCAGTTGATAACGAAAAGTTGCAAAGTTTTCGCAGTAGGGTTGATTCCATGCAAAAAGTATCAATGGCTGTTCAGGGAGTTGGATCGGGCACTGTGAGGGAGCCTCCTTGCTATCAACAAATTCAGTGAGGGTCTTGCCATTGGCTTTAGTTGGATCATAGTTAGGGAAAAACTGGTTGTACAGGTTGAACCTCTCTAGTCGGGCCAGTTCCAAACCAGAGAATTTTCCAGACTGTGGAAGGTCAATATTATCAAGCAGCATTACCAACACTTCCACTGCTTACTGGGCTGTTAGTTTTTATCCAAAATAGCTTCTACTGAAATAGCATGTCTACACTACAGGGAAGCCTCAAAATTAGTGTTGAGGCTTCCCTAATGTGGACGCATTTCCTCAATTTAGAGCCCCAGGAGGCACTGGGGAGCAACTACTTTGAATGGCCCTGGGGAGGAGCTTTTTCAAAATAGCAGCAGTGGAGCGTCCACAGTTCTACTATTCCAAAACAGCTATTTCAGAATAAGCATTATGCCTTGGGGAATGAGGTTTACAGATTTCGAAGTAAGCCATCCATTATTTCAAAATTAGTTCAAAATAATGGTATTGCTGTGTAGATGCTCTCATTGTTATTTTCGAATAATGGACGTTATTTTGAAATAACTGTGCTGTGTAGATGAACCTGAAGGTGCATCTACACAGAAGGGCTAAACTCAAAATAAGCTACGCAAATTGAGCTATGTCAATTGCATAGCTAATTTTGAAATAGCTTATTTCAAAATTGGAAGCATCTACACAGAACTTATTTTGAAATAGAGCTCTCTTCCTCCAACTTCCCTTACTCCTCGTACAATGAGGGTTATAGCAGTCAGAGGATGGAGTCCTCCAGCTTGACAGTATTTCAGCATTATTTCAAATTAACTGTCTGCTGTGTAGACACAGACTAAATTATTTCAAAATAACACTAGTTATTTCAAAGTAATGTTGAAGTACCTTTAGCAATAAATTAGAGCTAAATAAGAACACAGAACACAGAGAGCCAGGATTGGTGGCTGTAAACAAACTTTATGGGACTACAGGAAACTTGGCCACATCCCATGAAAAGTGGACATCCAGCTAACTGAAATCATTCCAGACCAGAGATGTTTCTGGATCAGAGAGTTCTGGACTAGAGAGATTCAACCTGTACTTGAAAATCACACTCTGAGGCTCCAGTTCAGCAAAGCATTTAATCACAGATTTTGCTGAGTGGGGACAGCTTGCTAAATGAGATTAAACGGCTTTGAATGAAGATATGCTGATGATACACAAACCTGTTTTACATGACTTCCCAAGCAAATACCAAGAACTCATACAAAGGCTTTTTACTGAAAGATGAACAAAATGATACTGCAGACTCCAGGAACATCCTGTAAAGTGATCACTTAAGACACTGAAGATATTATTAATGGGAAGTGGCTGTTAGTGTATGCTGGATTATATAACACCATCCAATATGTGGACAAGTGAGAACTATCCACTTACATTATTTAGCTGACGGCAAAAGTAGACATTAAAAACTATGTTGATTATGACAGAAAAGAAATATGACCACTTTGATAAATGCCCCTCATGCTAGCAAGATGGCAGCACAGCAAGACACTTGCCAAATAATAGCTGGCTTTGGACCTAACTTGTTAGTGTGTCAGAGAGACCTCTTGCCAATTGGTGGAAAATGGATTACTGTCATTTTTCAAGGGACTGCACATCATTTTTCATTGATTGGCATGCCAAATGCTGCACATAGTAATGAGTCAGGGATGATGCAAATCATCATCCAGCTGTCACTTTGATTGCATTGCCTTCTATCAATGTGATTACACTAGGGTGGCATCCGGAAAGTGATGAATACTGCTTGACTTCAAGGGTGGAAAGCAAAATGGTGTGGAGGGATGGATAAAAGGGGGGGCAACCAATACAACCACACGTGAGTCCCGGCAGTTACACATTAGCACATGTGTGAGTCATTATTAATGGAACTAATAAAACACCTGAGATCTCATGACCCCTCAAATGGTGCAAATTATAATATCTCATGATGGAACAAAATTAACCTAGGGAACTAAACACCACTGACATTAGCTCCACCATGCAGCTCACTTTATCAGTCATATAATTACAACCCACACTTCACAGGGATCACATCCTGGAAGCAGTGTTTCCCAAATACCCTCTTCTGCCCACTTCAGCATCACCAAGATCATCATAAGAAGCAAGTGGCCCCCACTCAGGAGACAAAGCCTGCCAGAAGAAGTGTAAAACCTTCAGAGGTATCTCCACTGCTATAATCAACAGCCCCTTCAACACTCCTTTCTATAGCCAGGGGTCCTACACATGACTATCCCAACAAGAACTGTCCTCAAGGGCATCAAATGCCAACAATATGGGTGAAAGCTGACAATAAGGGCACGTCTAGACTACGTTTCTCTTTCGAAAGAAGATATGCAAATTTGGTGTGAATTTGCATATCTTCTTCCAATGGCTTTTTCAAAAGAGGTTTTTTTGTAAAAGCAAGCAGTCTTGATGTGGTTCTTTCAATAAAAACCCCTTTTTCGAAAGAACCCTTCTTCCTCAAAAAATGAGGTTTACAGTGTTCTTTTAAAAAGGGTGGGTTTTTTTCGAAAGAACCGCATCTAAAATGTTTGCTTTTTCTAAAAAAATCCTCTGTCAAAAAAGCGATCAGAAGAAGATATGCAAATCCGTGCCAAATTTGCATATCTTTTTTCGAAAGAAAAATGAAGTCTAGATGTGCCCTAAATGAACTCTCGAGTGAACTCACTTGGAAAAATAATAAAGACAAAAACACCTTCTCACCAATGGGTGAACCCTTTCCACAAAGTGATCACTCCATATCTAACATCCCAATTCTCAAAAGAAGCCTACAAAACGCTTTCAAAAGAAAGCCCAGGGCCATCACTCTGCTAGAAACTAAAAAACATGGACTGAGTAGAGAAACTGATTTTATGACTCCTCACAACAATTGGCAACATATCCTGCTGTCTATTAGCCCTCCGCTTTTACCCTGGACGTTGGAGATGTTAATTGCCCCCTTTGTTTTAAGTGGTCTGGTACAACATGTGCGAACCCTAAGTATAACCCTAAGTAAACCCCTTACCCTTAACAATGTTGCATTTAGTTAACACACTCTGGTTGTCTTCCCCAGATCTGAAGAAGAACTGTGTGTAGCTTGAGAGCTTGTTCCTACAACCAACAGAGGTTGGTGTGATAAAAGATATTGATGCATTCACTAATACACTAATACAGACATGCTATTGCACACATCCATATGGTTTCTGGTGGGTTCATAACTGGTGGGATAACCATTCTCAGAAAGTAGTTATTAATGGTTGACAATCACGCTGGAACAGTTTAACAAGTGGGGTTCTGCACAGGTCTGTTTTGGGACTGGCTCTCTTCAATATCTTCATCAATAATTTAGATGATTGCATACAGAGTATGATTATTCAGTTTGCAGATGATACCAAGCTGGGAAGGGTTGCACGTGCTTTGGAGGATAGGGTCAAAATTCAAAATTATCTGGACAAACTAGAGAAATGGTCTGAGGTAAACTGGATGAAGTTTAATAAAAACAAATGCAAAGTGCTCCACTTAGGAAGGAACAATCACTTGCACAAATACAGAATGGGAAGTGACTGTCTAGGAAGGAGTACTGCAGAAAGGGATCCGGGGGTCACAGTGGACCACAAGCTAAATATGAGTCAACAGTGTGACACTGTTGCAAAAAGGCAAACATGATTCTGGATGCATTAACAGGAGTGTTGTGAGCAAAACATGAAAAGTCATTTTTCCACTCTACTCTGTTCTGATTAGACCCCAAATGTAGTATTCTGTCCAGTTCTGGGCAACACATTTCAAGAAAGTTGTGGAGAAATTGGAAAAGGTCTAGAAAAAAGCAACAAGAATTATTAAAGGCATCTAGAAAACATGAGCTATAAGGGAAGACTGAAAGAATTGGGCTTGTTTGGTTCAGAAAAGAGAAGACTGAGAGGGGACATGGTAGCAGTTTTCCTGTATCTGCAAGGGTGTTACAGGGAGGAGGGAGAAAATTGTTCTCCTTGGCCTCTGAAGATAGGACAAGAAGCAATGGGCTTAAACTGCAGCAAGGGAGGTTTAGGTTGGACATTAGGAAAAACATCGTCACTGTCAGGATGGTTGAACACTGGAATAAATTGCCTACGGGGGTTGCAGAATCTCCCTCACTGGAGATATTTAAGAGCAGGTTAGGCAGACACCTGTCAGAGATGATCTAGACGGTGCTTGGTCCTGCTGTAAGGGCAGGGGACTGGACTTGATGACCTCTTGTGGTCCCTTCCAGTTCTATGATTCTATGATTTAGGGTTGACTATTAAATAACTGATAGTAAGGGAAAATGCACCTGCATCAGAAGTGGCAGTAATTCATTTTACGTTGTGTGTCTTAACCATATTCTTTTGTGACTATGCAGTCATATCGTTTGATAGAGAATTCTGTGTTTCAAGGCCTACCATATTAATTAAACTACAAGAGCAGGGGACAGAGAAAGAAAGAGAGAGAAAATGGTCTGATGGTGCAAGGAGGGAGTTTGCCACTGAGAATAAAGTCAATGGGTGCTGTGTGTAGTTATCACTTTTGAAGCCTGACATTCCCTTTATATAGATGCCTCAAAGCATGCAAAGCACCTCACATATGGTACCCAGGTTTGAAAATCTTGGCTATACACATATATACGTGTGGGCATAGCATGCATATGGCCAACGTTTTCAAGCTTCAGTGCCTAAATTTAGGCTCTGTAATCCATATTAAGCACTGAAATAAGGGCTAAGAGCTCAATCCTTTATGGTGCTGAGCACTGGCTGTTCCCATTGAAGTGAAAGGTGCTTTGCTCCTTGTAGGATCAAGGGCTAAATGGCCTGATTTTGAAAGGTGTTCAGCACCCAGCAATTCCCAAGGAAGTCAGTGGAGGCATGTCTATGCTAGCAAGAAGATCGCCCCTCTGGAGGTCGATCTTCCTGTGTTCAGTCAGAAGGTCTAATGCAGACCCACCCATACATCAAATGCTGTGGGCAGCCCCCACTGGTGCCCAGTACTCCTCGTTCTGCAAGGAGTAAGGAAAGCCAACAGGAACTTGGGCTCCCATCGGCCTCCCGCTGTGTGGATGCTGCCAAGCTCGGCTTAAGGTAAGCCAATGCCAGCCATGTATTCTACATAGCTGGGGTTGCATACCTTAGCCAGCGTGCCTGGTCTAGTGTAGACCAGGCCTGGAAGTTGCCAGATGCTGAACATGTCTCAAAATTGTAGTGTCTTTTTTTCTTTCTGAATTTCCATTTGTTTCCTTGGCATTTTATGAACTACCATTTGAAACCAGACATAACCATAAAACCAAAAAACACTTTCCCTTCCCATAATCATTGGAGTTTGAATTCCACACAAGGGTAAGTGGGCAGAAAGCTACCAGTGTCAGTGGAGTGACCCCTATTTATCTTGGACCTCTATAAGTAGTGTTACTTTATGATTTCATGGCAGGCTGTATCTAAGGAAAATGAAGGGATTATCTTGGAAAATAGATTGTGATGTTTGGTTAACATGTGGTAAAATTTTACACATTTAAAAAAGAGACATGGAAAGTGAACAAAACACAGTGCATATTTCCACTCACCTACAAGCCCAAGGTGAGTAAATTTGGGAGGAAAGTGGCATGTAAAATGTTTGACGGTTTTCACTACTAATTATACTCATGGTCAAACCGGGCAGGTGGATTTTGGTGTTATGGAAGCTGCAATAACAGCAGTGGAGCATTCCCACAGTTCAGCTGCTTGCTATGGATCCTGGAAAGGTAGTTTGGGATTGATGTACTTTCGTGGCTCTTGCAGTTAACTTATCATTTAGCCTTGGTGTCTTATTGGGGCTGGCAAATGTTTCCCCAGCTGCATGTGTCTTAACTAAAAGGCAACTCACCTGACAGCCGTGCATAGTTGTACATAAGTAGTACTGCTCTATCCAATCCACAATCAATTCTGTTTACAATAGTTGCCAGTTTGGTTGCTTTGATTTCAGTTAAAAGAGCTGAAGATTTCTCTCTCTGTAAGAGTTGGTAGTAATCTAAGAGTCTGGTTCAAATCATAAGCTTTCTGCTTAATCATCTGGAAACTTTCCAGTTTTCCTTCAATAGCGCCAAATACCTGAAATTGTACTTCTATTGGATGGAGGAGAGATATTTGTTTGTCATGATTAGTTCAGCTGACAAGGTCAACAAGAAATGAAAAAGGAAGAATATAAATTCAGAGCAACTATGCCACCTTATATACAGAGTTATTAAGATTACTGGATCTGATTGTTCTCTGGCTTTCCCCTGCTATATTAATTTGAACCTGTAAAATGATGATCAGAATGGCAGCGTTTTTGCATCCACTTTGAATAGACATGAGTGGCTATACACATGGCAAAGTAATGGAGAATCTGGGTCTTTGGGAAGCAGTGAGAGATTAATGAGAGATTCCTAAACTGTGAATACATCCAGTTTAACTGAAGGTATATTTCTGAACTGATAGTCAAAGAGATGCAAATTTGTGTATAGACATTCTTATTTTGGTTAAGGGTGACTGAGTGATTTCAACTGAGCTTAATCTCATTTTAAAAGGGAGTGGGAAGGGGGGACTGAGTGAAACTGAAATAAGATACTCTTAAAGCTAAATAAATTTGTTTAAACAGAGATCTGCACCCAGTAAGTCAGCCCTGGTCTACGCTAGGATCTGATTCCAAAATAACCCCAAGTTCGAATTTATAAGCAGAGCATCCACACTACCAAGTCTGTTATTTCAAAATAATGGGCTGTGGAATTCGAACTCTGTACTCCTGCTTTTCACGAGGGGTAACGCTAATTCCAAAATAGTGATTTCAAAATAACAGTCGTGTGGATGCCACTATTTTGAACTTATTGACCTCTGGGAGGCCTCCTGCAGCTCCCCAAAGTGCTTCTTGAGGCTCTAAGTCCAAGGTAGCGCATCCACATTCACAGAGCCTGCCTCGGACTAATTTTGATGCTGCCCCACAGTGAGGACACATTAGTTAGAATTTGTTAAATCAGGAGTACTTAAGTCAAATTTAGTAATTTCAAAATAGTTTCCTAGTGTAGACATGGCTTTATAGACATGGATCCAGAGCTGGATAAACAGAGAAAAATAAATTCTATGAATATCCCATCCCATTGAGTATTAAATGAAATTTAATTCAATCAAAGTCTCACCTTTTTAAAGTCAGCCTTCAGGCCAATTGTGCAGACTAAAAATGTTGGGATAAGCATTGGCACTTATTCTGAAGCTCATATAAAATAAAAGCTGTGTACATTTTTGTGTGTGTTTCACTCATCACTAACTGTAAATAAACACCATGTGAAACCCCCTCCCCCATTTCTCCAAATCATGCCTCTTTAATTTTCTTGATAGTTACAAACAATCTTCATTAGATTGTCTGAAACAAAGATTGCTCAATGGTAGAGATCTGAGAACAAATGTCATTCCAATGCATTTTTTTTACCAAGTGAGCTTTGGTCTTCATCAAGGGCTGACAAATATTGGCATTATATGTCACTAAGAAGTAAAAAGATCATGCACTGACCTTCAAGAATCCTCACAATATGTACATTATGTTGATGTGCCCTTTGTTTTGTCTCTCTGAGTTTGCTTTGGCGGTTTCAGCTGTTTGGTCTAAAGCAAGGATGTTTCACCAAGTTTTTACTAAGAAAACAACAAGGAGTCCTGTGCCACCTTAAAGACATAGGGTATGTCTACACTACCACCCTAGTTCGAACTAGGGTGGTTAATGTAGGCATTTGAAGTTGCAAATGAAGCCCGGGATTTAAATATCCCGGGCTTCATTTGCATCTTGCCGGGCGGGCGCCATTTTTAAATCCCCTTAGGTCGAATTCCATGCCCGCGGCTACACGCGGCACGGAGTAGGTAGTTCGAATTAGGATCTCTAATTCGAACTACCGTTACTCCTCGTGGAGTGAACTCGTAGCTGCGGGCATCGAGTTTGAACTAGGGGACATTTAAAAATGGCGGCGCCCGGGAACATGCAAATGAAGCCCGGGATATTTAAATCCCGGGCTTCATTTGCAACTTCGAATGCCTACATTAACCACCCTAGTTCGAACTAGGGTGGTAGTGTAGACATACCCTAACAGACTTATTAGGGCCTTAGCTGTAAAACCAACTTCATCAGATGGGGTGCAAGTTACAGAATCAGGGGTATGTGCCCTAATAAATCTATTAATCTCTAAGGGGCCGCAGGTCTCCTCATTATTTTTGCAGATAACGATGAACACAACTACCCTTCTGAGACTTTTCACCAAGTTTTAAATGCATCCTTTAACCATGGACTCAGCTGCATACTGAATGGCCATATGCATTGTCCTCAATCATTTTTTCTAAATATTGAGACATCCATGACATTCTGGGCCCATGCAAAGTGTAACTAGCAACAGGCCAAGCTCCAACATTCCACAGACTCAGTTTGGAAAAGCAAGCTCATCTTTGGAAGAGCACCTGAAGTTTTCCCAGAATTACTCTGGTCAGGAAATCAGACTGAGAGTCTCTTGAGAACAGCTTTTCACACAACTCTTCTTGAAACTGTCAAAGTCGTAGCTGGAGTTGTTACTGCACAGGGAGTGATGTGAAAAAACTCATACTGTCCAGATGGGTTGCCAGATCATGGTTTTTAAAGTTTTTTCGAGTTTCTTCAGCCATTCTTATTCTGGCGGATTGCTAGTCTCAGTTCGATGCAGTTCTGCTTCTATCCATGGTTTTTGGAGGTGCCTTCCAAAAAAGAAGAAAAAAATCATTCAGAAACATTTTAGGGCTGTCAAGAGTGGCAACAAAATATAGAATTCTAATTCCATCAGCTAGTAGAACACCAGGTTGGTACTAGGTGCCATGTGAGAGATCCTGTAGCCAGTAAAAGTAGGCATTTAAAAATGAAGGCTCTGAATTGCTCAGTCATAGGACCTTTAAAAAAAACCTCATGTAACACTTTGGCATCATGGCATATCATTTACCAGCCTTATAGGCCTATAATTACTCCAATTCTGTTGAGTGGCAGTGAAAGGCTGAAGTGCACCATACTGACATTTTCATTTCCTGTCATCCTTCATCACCTGCCTCATATTAAGTGGCGAGACAAGATCAGCAATGAGGATATGTGTAGATGAACCCACCAACCAACTCCATGTTCACTGGTTTGGATTTGGAGGCTTTCTTGTTATGGACATATTGTTAGGGAGCAAGCATGTTTACCAAGGAATGTGGCTACACACTCAGGGTGTGTCTACACAGCAAAGTTATTTCGGAATGATGGCCATGTGCTAAGATTGCCATTGCGGGACACAGACTAAACTTCCAGGTGTAACATCCTACAGATCTAGCCAGAGCCCTGCCTGTGTGGTGCTCGATCTGCATCAGTTTGGGATTTACTTACACAGTTATAAGACTTAAGGGCTCACTGCTGTGAGCTATACAAATTTACATCAGCTGTGGATTTGGCTCAATATTTCTTTTCCATTTGACGGCTCTAATAATATCTTACTAAACTTTAGCTAGCTCTTAAGATGTTAAACGTATGCTGTGAAAGCTCTATTGATTCATTTTTACCTGGCTGTGGTTAGTTAAAGAAGCTTGTATCAAATGACAACCCCAGATAGCACATACATCATCAGTATGTTACATCTCAGTAGAAAAAAACTGCTTTTCACTTTCCAAAATTATAATGGGAAAAGAGAGAGAGAGAGAAATCTGTGATTCAGTGTTACAGTCACTTTAAAAATTTCAGTCAGTTTCATGAAATGTAACATTAGTTTATCAATCACAAAATTAAAAACTCCTTTTCTTTTTTGGCAAAACTCCACAGGAAAAATGATTTTTAAAGTCCTGTAAATTTGTGGTAATTAGAGAAGGTCCTGGTTCCTCAAGAATCTTAATGTGCTTACCAATTATTAATTGATTATGAGTGGGAATTTCAAAAGTGCTCCATGTTAGCCTGACTCTCCTCCTTCTAGTTAACAATGACACTCCACGTTAAGTTTCCTAACTCCACTAGGAAGCAGACACTCTCACGCCCACTTTGATAAGAGAGCCAGATGGGGACAGATACACGTGTGGAATTCCTCCAGAATAAACATCCAGCAAAATAGAATGCAGAATTGAAAGGAGCACATGATCAGAGACGGGATGGCCAATAATAGTTACACAGAATTTTTCTCCCTTTTTTTCATAAATTCATTCGTTTGAAGGCTATATATGGTATCACAGAGCATCGTCTCCACCTCATTGGGTCCTGCGCTTCCATTTAGCAGTGGGCCATAGTAGTCCTCTGTCTTTCACAAGTCCCTCATGTCCTTGGTCTTGCTGTCCACGCCTTGCTTGAGCACGGTTCCTCCCAGCCTCCTTGATGCGGGGAGGGGGAAGGGAGCCTCTTATCACTGGTAGGCCCTTCAGGCATGATGGTGTCAGGACAGATACCCGGTTAAGTCTCTTCTCTCCTATGGGGTCTCTTCCCTCTGACCTCTGAGGCCTTTCACCTCTGTACCTACATGGTTTCTTTGCTGATGCTGGTCAGCATCTGCATTGCCCAGCTCTCCAGTAGCTCATCTTCCTCCTACATCTCCTATTGCAACTGTTCATGGCTGTGCAAGCTCAAGGATGGAAGGGGAGGAGCAGACACGGAGCACAAATCAGCGGATTTGTGGCACTCAAAAGTGCTGGGAGGGAAGGGGAAGCGTAGGAAGTGTGGGGCTCCAGTACCCCAATTTGAGAGAGGCACATGGTGGTGGACAGACAGGGGGTCCGTGGGCCACAGGTGGAATTCCAGTGGGCCGCTGGCTGCAGGTTGCCCACCACTGGTCATGCAGACCACTGAGATGAAGGAGGGCCACTCATGTGACCCACTCACTATTCTTGGTTGCCCATTGCTGTCCTATTGCATTCCCCTATCTGGCTGCAGGAGACGCTCTTAACAGGTTCTGGCAGGCCTTTGATAGGCTCCATCTTTGCTAATTATTCTGGAGCAACCCCTGTTCAGTTACCAAGGTTAAAGGAATCTGCTTATATTCGGGCTAATATACCTGCCTTCCACCGCTTTCCTGTATCCGTTTGGATAGATAGATAGATAGATAGATGGCTATGAAGAACCTAACCCAATTTACCATATGCATTATGCACCCTGTTCATTTCTTCCGCAAAAGATGGCCCAGTGCCTTGCTTGCTAGTCTGGAATCTCAAACTCTGGAGTTGAATTTCCCGCTCTACCAGAAACTTCCTTTTTGATTTTCTTGGGTGTCATTTAGTTGATCTATGCCTCAGCTCCTCATCAGTTAAATGGAGATATTTCCATGGGATTGCTGGAAGAATAAATACTTGGAAAGCTTATGACATGCTCAGATATTGCAGTAATGTTGGTTATATAAGCATCACAGATAGAGTCCTATAAACTATGTGCTATTGTTCTCATTTAAAAGAAATATATAACATCCATTGTGGGACCTAAGTTCCTGGCAGCCATTGTTTTGATAAAGTATTGCAATAATACACCATCGAAGCAACAGTTGTCCTATGTGTTACCAAAAAAAAGTGCCAAAAAAGAGCAATGCTGTTCTTTTAGCATGTTCTTGAAATGTATCACCAGAGCAACAATTACAGGAGAAACAGCTTTGGGGTAGGGCAGCCTGCTTCTGAGTTGATGAGAACTCAACAAGTGACAATCATTATTTTTTATTTGTTTATTGTATTTAATGTGTGGTGACCACACACTGTGTTCACACAAGTCCGTAAGGAGCTAAGGCTACGTCTACACAGCAGAGATATTTTGGGATACCGAGATATGCCAAAATAGCTACCCCACATCTTAGAAATGAGCCCGTTATTTCAAAATACTTTTCGAAATAATAGGTGCACTATTTTGCCATCCCTGTAAACCTCATTGTCCAGGGGTTTAGGGATGGCTCAAAATAACATGTTATTTCAAAATGTGGCATTGTGTAGACAGCGCCAAATTTCAAAATAGCCTATTTCAAACTAGACTCGAAATAATATATGCAATTTTCATAGAGCAAATTGAGTACCTTATTTCGAGTTTAGGGTGCTGTGTAGACACACCCTAAGATATTTTCATGATGCTTTAAAATAAACTTTTGTCATATATAACTTTTAACACATGGAAAGACACATTTTGAAAACATACTGCCAAGCCCAGAGCTGTTACATTTTTCACATTTTGAAATGTGGGGGGAAAAAAGGGGGAAATGGAAGAAAAAGCAATACAAAAGTTTATTAATGCTCCCTTCAATTTTAAGCCAGTTCTAGCCATATTGCATCTATCCCACAGGATAACCCACTGAGGAAACTGACAGTGTTACCAACTCATGTGATTTTGTTGTAAGTCTTCCCATATTTGGGGCTTCCCTTAAACTCTAGCTCCTCAGAGACACATTATTTCATAGCAGTCACCACTCATTTTTTTTAAAAGAAACTTCTTGCTTTCATTGTGTTTATTAACACAACAGTGTGACTGGTTCTGTCAGGACTTTTCTGCTCCCTGCTGGAGGAGGCATCAGCCCCCCGTCTCTCCTGATTCTCTCCTCCCAAGTAAAATCCACTCACACTGGTAGTCCAACAAGTTAGTCCTCCTAGAAGGGCCAGGAGGAAATAGTGAGCACTCAAGAACCAGCAGCCCAGTTAAAAAGAGGTGGCTGCTTTCACTCAGGGGCAGAGAGCTGGGGCTAACTAGGACAGAGGAGGATCACCTCAAGGCTAACCCAGGCCAGGGACTTGAGGGCTACAATTAGGTGCTTGCATTATGAATGCTTTTTCCCATTTGTTGAAAGGAGCAGGCAGCTGAATCCTGAGTTGCTATTTTACCTGATTGTTTAGAGAATGATGCCAAGCTCTGGCACAGGCTGCCCTGATGCCAGTGTAACCCCACACACCTAGGCTATGTCTACAATGCATCATTTTTGTGGAAGAGGAAATGCAAATGAAGCGTTCATTACTATTTCTCATGCTCTCATTTGCATAGTCTCTTCGGATCCTTTCTATGGAAGAGGTTTTTGCAGAAAAAAATGCAGTGTAGATGGGGCCATTTTTCACAAAAAAAACCCCTTTTGCTCAAGATCCCTTATTCCTCAAAAAATGAGGTTCACTGCCCCATGCAGTGGCACTGAGACCACTTACAGCGAGAGAAAAGAACAAGGGAGCTCTACAGCCTAAGCTGAAAACCAGCAGGCATTTAGCTCAAGCTGTGGAAGCTCCTACACTAAGCTCCAGAGGTCCTAGCCCCCTGGTGGTTACACAAGCAGGTGGTCAAAGCTTACAGAACAAGATGGGGTGTGGCTGCAGTACCATAGGTGGCCCTGAAGGAGGCACTGCGGAGTACCTCTGTATCTCATGAATATTGACAGCTCATACTGGTGCATAAACATGAATATTCTTGTCAATATCTGGTCCTAACTCACATTTTAAGTCCACTACTTAAGATGGGGCTGTAAAATCAGCCTTAAGCCAGCTTTGTATCTACCAGTACTGGCCAGCAGCATGAATTAGAGCAGCACTAAATTACATGGTCTGCCAATGGCCCTTAGAGGGAGCTTAGATGGCTGGAGATGGCTTTGGTTCAGGAAAGTCTGGGTCATGTCTCCTTTCCCCAGCCCAACACCCCTATCCCAGCTGTGCCTAAGGATGTGCCTACATAGCAATTAAACATCTGCAGCTGGCTCATGGCCCGCCCACTTAGCCTCACAGGGCACAGGCTAGGGGTCTGTTTAACTTCAGGGTGGACATTCAGGATCCAAGACCCTATCAGTGGGGATAGTCCCAGAGCCTCGGGTACAGTCTGAGCCCAAACACCTACACTGTAATTAAACAGCCCCATAGCCTGAGCCCTACAAGCCTGGGATTGACTGAAGCACAGACTTACCCTAAGCCATTCCACCACCACCACCACCTCCGCTCCCGTTCTGGGCTAATTCTGCTAATTCTGTGACTTGTTCTGTTAATGTTAAAGCCACTGTTGTGAGTCGTAGTGACTCGGTACTATAAAGATAGAAAATATCCTGTTCCCTCTGTTATTACCTTTGCAATCCACTTTAGGGCTCTGCCTCAGAGAAAGCTGGGTCTTCTTTACTGTTACCTTGCTGAGAAATGCTTCCTTTCGGCGGCAAAACCTCTTTGTCAAAGTTGGCATCTGTATCTTGCAGCCTGAGAGAGTCTGAAATACAATGTGCAACTTAATTGGCTAGAACAGTTGTGCTTGCTGTGTAGTATTAACTCTAGAAAGTTTCCATGGTTTATTGAATGGTCAGACAGAGTATGGGCTGACTCAACACTGCCAGGGATAACAGTGTTTTGCCAGCATATACATTATAGTGTCAACATTTACTCCTGGTACTTCAGGGCTGGATTTTTTTTTCTTCTTTCCTTACGTTCTTCCATCTAATCTTTTCTGTAGCCAACAATCTCATGTCAATGTCAGCGCCTGCCATTTCCATAATGTAACTATTTGCAGCATCGTGATTCTTCGCTGTCACTTCCTTTCGTAGCTCACTCTTCAGAATTCACAGCACACGTCGTCAGAATCCGTCAAAACCTTCCACAAAGTGGCTTGTGCCAAACATAAAATGAATGTGTGGGGCACAACAGTCTCTATCAAGAGGTACAAGAAGACATCCCACACTATTATTACTGACTAGCAGACGAACCTGATGTTGCTGGAGTCCTCAACAGTAGTGATGTGGGGTGGGGTGTTTTTTCTGGGTGGAAATTAAAAGGAAAATGTACATGCTTTGTTGAAAAGATGGGGCTTAGGGCATGTGGCTGGAGGGGCCTCAGGGCAAGGGGTGGGGATGTAGGAGTTAGGGCAGGGGCAGGGAAGGGGGGAATCAGGGCCTGAAGGCTGTCTGGAAGAAGGCAGGCTCCAGAGGCTGCCCCAGGTGTGTACCCCTCCCCCTCACAGCCTGCAGGCTCTCTGTGAGGGAAGCAGGCTCAAGGGGCTGACCCCAACCTGTGGTGACCCCCAAGGCCTGTAGGCTTGAGGGGGGGCTGGCAGGTCTGGGAGCTGCCCCCAGCCTACAAAGCCCCCCTTCTCCACAGCCTGCCAATTCTCCAAGGATGGGTTAGCTCCATGGGCTGTCCCAGCCTGCAGCATCCCCCTTGCAGCCTGCAGGGTTTCTGAGGGGGACAGGCTCCAGGCATTATCCCCAGCCTGCAGGATCCCACCTCACAACCTGTAAGCTATCTGGAGGGTGGAGGCTCCAAGGGCTGCCCCCCAGATTGCAACACTCCCTCCCCTGTAGCCTGCAGGGTCTCTGGGGTGTGCAGGCTCCTGGAACTCCAGGATGCTTTTAGAGCATCAGGTAAAGTTTTTTTGATTGGCCAAATCATAACTTTGGGCCTGTTGCAAGTTGTTTCCCATTCTTCTCTCTCTTCCCCTGGGATTTTTGCATATCTGAAAAAGCTGAACAGGAGTAAAAGCCATGAGAGTGGGGAGGCGCAGCAGAGGGGAGAACTAATGAGCAGGGAAGGCTCGGAAGATCAGGAGCCCATTTTTGAGTCCCGCTCCTCTGTCCTGAAAAGGGCTAGGTGGCTTTAAACAAGAAATCAGTGTGATTCAATAGAATCCTCACTGCAGGTGCAATAGTTCCCTGCCCAGGCTGAGGGTTTTCAAGCACACAAGATTGTCATTTCAAAGGTATGATTGATTCAATTCAAGGCAATCTCCCTGGCCAGGAAGGAGGGTTTTTAATGACCTTACTTCATACTGCACAGTCTCCAGCCTTCCCTCTGAGGTGGGAGGGAATACAGAGCTGGTGACAGCTAGCTTTACTGGTACATTACTTCCCCTACCTCTTTTCTTACTTCCTAAGGCTTTCCTGTTGTCACTCTGCAGCCAGGGTGTACTCATTCATGTTCTGTCTCTCTGCATGTCTTATCTCCACGCTCTCTTGACACATGCTGCTTACATATTGCCCTATAATTTCTTTTGTATGTGCTCGCAAGCCTGATCTTCATAGCTCCTCCTCTGCCTGTTTCAAAGCATTTGTCTTCTTCCTAGAGATGGATCCCCTTCTACAAGTTTCCTTAGTTGACTCAACTCCCTTTGCTCCAATCTCCTCCCTAGATCATTGTGCTTCTCACAGAGGGAGAAGAACAATGCACATGGCATAGATCGGCCATGTGTTAGTCTGTACCTGCAAAACTGATGAGGAGTCTTGTGGCACTTAAGAGATTAACAGATTTAGTAGGGCATAAGCTTTCATGGGTAAAACCCACTTCATCAGATGAAGTGGAGTGGAAGTGACAGAAGCAGAAGTATGTATAGGAAGAAGTTGTTTGTGTTAATGAAGCTAATCAAGTCAGGTGGAAGTGGCTCATTCACAGCATTTGATGTGGAGATGTGAATAACCAGAGAGGGGAAATTGCCTTTGTAATGCGTTAACCATTTGAGACCCTTATTCAATCCTATGCTGAGAGTGTTGGATTTGCAAATGAATTCCAGTTCAGTTGTTTCCTTTGTAACTGTTTTTTTTAAATTTCTTTTGTAAAGGGATATATACTTTCAAATACATAACTCAATGTCCAGGGAGGTTAAAGTGTTTCCCTACAGGTTTATGTGTTACCTTTCCGGATGTCTGATTTGTGTCCATTTATCCTTTGGAGTAGAGACTGTCTAATTTGGACATTTATATTTATATTTCATCTCTAAGGTGCCATAGGACTCCTCGTTGTTCTCGTCTTTCTGATTCTTTCTCTCTTCGCTATCTCCCCACTGCCTGACACACATACTCTAAAGAGTCCTTCCTCACCCCTTCTTCCATTTTTCACATCAAAACTCTATCATGCTCTAAAACTCAATCATGTCATCCATTCTCAGTGGATGCTTCTCTGTGGACTGGAGGAAAGGCGCCACTAAACACCCTGAATAAAGAAGCTGCCCCAAAGCCAATTCAAATACCGTCAGTTCATGACGTTCAGATTCTTTTGAAACAGGTGAGTTCTTTCATGAACTTTGAACAGGCTCAGACCTGGAGACCTACATATCCCCTTTATCTCCATGGCAAGCTTCAGCACTTTTTGTGCCATTTGAGTTCTAATCTGTGGGGAACTAACCTCCTTAGATTAGATGCAAAATATAGCTCATTCGGAGAAACCAACCAACACATACATAGATGCACAAAGCCCCAAAGAACTGAGCTGAGATCAAAATACTCGTTACTTTGAGATTCTCTGGTGAACTTGAATCCAACTCTTGAAGGTGAAATCCATCTTCTGACTCCACAGAGTCTTCTGTTCCCCTGGAACTTCTTAGAATGTCTATAAAGATTTCTCCTCTTAACCTTTCTTGTGTTATAAAAAGCACAGCCACGCTCCTCATAACTATTTGATGTCTTATATGAAAACCTTTATAAAAAAAAATCCCAGGATACCATCAAAAGAAAAGTTGCCCACAGTTACCTTTAAATGCTGTGCTTATTTAATATTGACATGAATATCGAGTCACTGCTCTCTGAAACTTAGACTCCCAGACTGGCTATGGAGGTGCACAACTGAAAACCTGCCACTTGTTAAAAAAAAAAATCCCTCACTCCACAGGGAAGATGTGTCAAGAGTAAAAAGGCAGTGAAGGTGAATTTTGGCAGGAGTCCAAACACAGTTGTAGAAAAGAAGCTTCTTTCTCCGACAGCATCCTGACATGCTTTCTTCCGTTTTGCCATGAAGTTGAAGTCTTTTCTCAGGAGAAGTGTGTGTGTGTGTGTGTGTGTGTGTGTGTGTGTGTGTGTGTGTGTGTGTGTGTAAAAGATAGCACAGGCAACGGTAGACCCAGAAATTTCAAACACAGACAGACCTGATATGAAGATGGCAGGGGGAAATAAACTGTCCAGGACGTAGTCTTGTCAAGAAATTAGCTCTTTCAAATAGTTTATTTTTCAAATACTTCCACTACCAAACCAATATTGCTGACACCCCCAGCACACAGGCAGCATATTTGAATAGATAGTTTATTTTGGTTTGTTTAAGCATAGGCATAATTATGTAATAGTTTCAATCATCCAGTTATTTTGGCATTGGGTGGATGTATCATAAAACACAAACATTCCATCAACAGCCACAGTATATTCAGACACACTCAAAAGAGCAGGAAACCGGGGAAAAAAGAGCGGGAAAAAAATCTGGATGTCAGATGTTAAATTCCCTCAGTTCCCATTATCTTCACTAGCATTCAGGATTTTGCAGGAAAGCTGAGAAAGAGGTTTCATATCTATTTCTCCTCAGAGGACGACAACAAAACCTACAAACAAAACATATAAAAATGCATCACACTTTTGTTTGCACATCATTAAGGATACACATTTATTTTTCACCTCATTATTATGTTAATTAATTTGTTTTATGATAGGGCCAACATATAGTGGCAGATGCTCTAAGAGATGGATCCAGCCTTGAAAAGTTTATAATATAAATAGACAGAGGAGGAAATAGAGGTGTGAGGTCTTCTGTGAAAGGCTAAGGACCAAATCTGACTCTTTCCAGGCACATCACCCTATTGGGTTTTGGACCTACCACATTTTTAAGCATCTGGGATTGGTCGTTATTTATACAAGAATTATCACCCAGCCTCTGTTTCCGGCAGTCAGAATTTTAGCAACATCCATACCACGGGGTTCCATGCCTGACTGTTCTGGCTAATAGCCACTGATGGAACTATATCCCATGAACTTATCTCATTCTAATTTACCCATTATACTTTTGGCGTTCACAATATCCCCTGGCACTGAGTTCCAAAGATTGACTGCTCATTGTGCAAAGAAGCACTTCTTATACTTCTTTTAATCCTGTTGTCCGTTAATTTTGTTGGGTGATCTCTAGGCCTTGTTTTACGTGAAGGGATGGATATCACTTCCTGGTTCACATTCTCCACACCATTCATGATTTTACAGACCTCTATAGTACCCCTATTGTCATCTCTTTCCCAAACTGAACACTCGCAGGCCTTTTAATCATTACTTATCTGAAAACTGTTTCATACCTTTAATCATTCTTATTGCTGGTCTCTGAATCTTTTTCAATTCTAATAATTTTTGAAATCTGGGAAAACCATGGATTTATTTAGTGGAATGATGATATTTCCTTTTTTATTATCTATCGTATTTCCTAGTTTTCTTTCTTTCTATCTTTCTTTCTATCTATCTAATCACAGGACCTGAAGGAATGCTTCCATTGGAATGAGAAAGAAACCCTGGGTGTCTATGTAAATACAGTTGTCTCCTGTTTTGCTTGGGTGTGTTAGATATTCAGCAGATGGAGTGGCATTTTGATCATTGTAATCAACTTACTTTGTGACCCAACACCAGCTATGTGTGTATTAAATGATGGGAGAGCTAAAATATGGCTACTAATGTTTGTGATTTTGTGGAAATACAGAAAAGTAGGACTGTGCTACATTGTTCCAAATGTAAGGACTCAGTTAGCAGGAAGAATCTTGCAAATACAGGGGCTCAGCTTCACAGAGCTCTATGCAGGTAAGGGGTGAGGGAAGATTATTCTGGTCTGGAGACTATATGGCTTCCCCTGCTTAGACTAGTTTGACTGGTTCCCCTGACACACACACACACACACACACACACACACACACACACACTTAAAAGAAGAGAGCTAGTGCCTGGCTGCTGCTGGCTCTACCTTGCAGAAGGGTTACATTGCTATCTATCTATCTCTCTATCTATCTATCTATCTGACGTTCAAATAAACATCAAATTGACGTAGCTCCCATTAAAAAGAAATACTGCATAGTTGGATTCTTTTTATTTATCTTATTTTTAAGGCTTTAAGTTCACACAGGGAGGGGTGACACACACTCCACTACTCCCTCACATACGATATGCGCGCGCGCGCACACATACACACACACACACACATACCCACACACCATGTATGCTCTCTCCCTACCTGGCTGGGCCTGTGGGACAGACATGTGTCTTCCCAGACTTGGTACTTTCCTGAGGCAAAATCTGAGGGGTGGCACGCGGGATCACACCTTCCCTTCCCCGATTTGTGCCAGGGTTCACACCCAAATGAGGTCAGCCGCAGTCTTTCAGAACTGTGTGGGAGGGAAGGGACAGGAGCTACTTCCAGCAACCAGGAGGAGGAGGGGATGGCGTGGTCAGTGTCTTTGCAAAGCTCCTCTCTTTTTCTCCCCCACTCAGCTGGAAGCAGCTTGTTCCTTCATGGCCACACAATGTGGAAAAGCAGCTAACACCTCTAGGCTGCTGCTGGCCACTGACAAAACCCTGATAACCCAGCCACCTCCTGTCCCTCCAGCTACAGCATGGACAGGAAGGATGTAAACCCTAAGGATGCAATGAGCACCATGGCCCAGAGATCCTGACTTCAAGGGTTTCAGCAAACGAGGCCAAAGGGGCTCAGCAGGGAACAGTGCCTAGGGGATGAAGTCTGTGTGGGGGGGGTGTTAGTCCAAGTAATTTGACCCAGGCTCTGGGACTCATAACACAGGTTTTTTATGGCAGTGTAAATGTATCCTTACTGACCTGAGTCCATAGCCTGACCTGCTTCCATACTGTAAAATAACAGTTTGGACTGAAGTTTAATAATGACAAATGCAAAGTACTTCACTTAGGAAGGAACAACCGGTTTCACACATACAGAATGGGAAGTGATTACCTAGAGAGGAGTACTGAAGAAAGGTATCTAGGGGTCACAATGGACCACAAGCTAAATATGAGTCAACAGTCTGACACTGTTGCAAAAAAAGCAAACATGATTCTGGGATGCATTTACAGGTGTGTTGTGAGCAAGACACGGGAAGTCATTCTTCTGCTCTACTCTGCCCTGATTAGCTGGAGTATTGTGTCCAGTTCTGGGCACTGCATTTCAGGAAAGACATGGAGAAATTAGAGAAGGTCCAGAAAAGAGCAACAAAAATTATTAAAGGTCTAGAAAACATGAACTATGAGGGAAGACTGAAAGAATTGAGCTTGATTCATTTAGAAAAGAGACAATTGAGAGGGGATATAATAGCAGTTTTCAAGTAACTAAAAGGGTATTTACAAAGAGGAGGGAGAAAATGTGTTCTCCTTGTCCTCTGATGATAGGACAGGAGGCAATAGGGCAGCAAGGAAGGTTTAGGCTGGACATTAGGAAAAACTTCCTAACTGTTAGGGTGGTTAAGCATGGGAATAAATTGCCTAGGGAGGCTGTGGAATCTCCATCTCTGGAGATATTTAAGAGCAGGTTGGATAGACATCTATCAGGGATGGTCTAGATGGTACTGGGTCCTGCCAGGAGGGCAGGGAACTGGGCTTGATCTCTCGAGGTCCCTTCCAGTCCTAGTGTTCTATGAGTCTATGAAGTGAAAGTGGGACTTGGAATCTGACTCACGCCAGCAGAATCCTAGAACCCATGTCCTGAGTGCATGCTGATCTGAGTCAGGCAGGTGGACACAAGGAAGATTTGGGCTCAGATTACAACTAGATCCTAGTGTGCAGTGTAGACATAACTTACAGAAGTTTCCTGTGGAATTGAGTCCTCATCTACACTGACATCCCCTCCCCCCATTGATCTAACTTCTGCGCAACTTCAGCTACACAAATAGAGTAGCTGAAACTGATATACTGTGGTGTTAGTCTGTGCAATAAGATGAGCTCTCCTGTCCACTCTGGCTATTCATCTCATCCTGGGTGGAGTACCCGAGTCAACAGCAGAGCGCTCGGAGGATCAATTTATCATGTCTAAGCAGACATGATAAATCAACTGACAGTGATTTGATTACTGCAGTGTTGATCCACCATGTCGTGAAGACAAGACCTTAAGTCAGCTAGCTAAAGCTTCGGTGGTATCAATGCCGCACCCCACTCCAGTTGTCTAGAAGCCATGGTTTCAATGTCTAGGCAGGTTCAAGAGAGTAATCATCACACATAGAATGTCATTCATTTCCCTCAAGGGCTATAATTTTTCCTGGGGCATTTCATAGATCTATTCTAAGGGCAACTAAAGCTCAGGCTTTGTGAGTAATCTTTCCAAAAGCTTTTATATTGACTAACATTTACCTGGATAAGAGGTCTGTGCTCAAACAACCTATGTTAAATATTCACAGTGCTAATGAGAAAATCCCACGCTCTGGGAATCAGTGAACTTCTGTCCATTTTTACAAAGTTAAAATCATTCAAAGAACAAAAATGTTTAAATAAGATTCATTTTACTTGCTAAAATCTTTATTTTTAAGGCAGATTAAAGCACCTTCTGCATATTTGTCAACATGCAAAATTTCTGCACCAGTAATTATACAAATGGAGTTAGGGCTAATCAGAATAAATGCACAGACATTTAAAGGGACACTGTCAAGAGATAAATAACTTTAAATTAAAAACAGGTTTCTTTGTCCTGCTTTTTATCCTCTCTAGCACTCAGTATAGAGATCAGATGCAACACTTAGTAGTTTAAGCCCTATTGATTGCATTTATTTTCTCTACCCGCTGTGAGTACTTTATTATAGGACACCCATGACTGATGCTTCTTTTGTGTGTTTTAATTGCAGTTGCATCACTCCAGGGATAAATTTGACCCTAACTTCATCTATTTTTTCCCTTTTTCTGTGAGTAAAATAAAAGGCCAGAAACACTCTGTAATCTTTATAGTTTGTAGTTTGTCTGCATTTTTCACTATAGCCAGGTAATTAAACTAGACCAGTCTCTTTAGAAATGGAAGGTGAAATTGTCCTGATACTTTTCCTGTCTGGTTCTCATATGCTAGGATAGTGATGTCAAATTCTTTGGGAGAAAAGGAGCGTATTCCACTTTCAGGAACGGTGTGTGGTTTGGAGTCTAAATTGTGGACACCATACTCTGCTCTATCCACAGTACAGATTAAGCTTAAAATCTGACCTGTCCATTGTTACTAAATTTGAGTAACTGTTTGTTATATTTTTCTCATATTCCGTATCAATCAGTGGGAAAATGTTCCTCTTGGTAGGCTACTGCTTTTTTCCCTACACTCATTTTTCAGTTTCACTGCCTCTTCCTTGTTTTTGTATCTCTCCTTCTTTCTTCCTTTTGCATAGTTCCTCTTTAGCAATCTCCCATTCTCACCTCTGCCTCCAGGTCATCCACTAAAATGATCAGTAATGAAATAGTTAATGTTGATTGGCAAGTATCATTTTACTTGTCACCCCCCTGAGTGAACAGGGGAGTTTATAGCTCCCAGGGTCAGTCCTTCAGGCTGTCTGGAGATTCAGGAAGCCAATGCCTGTGCTCGCCACAGTTTGCATTTTGAATGTTGCCTTCATGATCGCAAGGACTAGAAATGTATTTTATTAAAATGAATGTGTTTGCTTAATGAAACTTGAGGTTCTGAACAATATGGTCGTTATGCAGGCCACCAGGGGCAGCATGAGGCAGGCTGCCGGCAGCTGGCACCCCAGGCGGAAAGCGCGATTGGCGCCCCCGCCTGCACGGCCCTCAATGGTGTGACGTCATCATTGGGCACCCCGTTGAAGGTGGCACCCTAGGCGATGGCCAAGTCGACCTATATGCATGGGACACCCCTGCAGGCCACACAGGAACGTCAAGCTAGCCAGATCCAGGCCATACTTAATCACTAATAGAATACTGTGGTAGGGTTTAGATCTCCTTCTATTGGGTTGAAAGAAAACTGCTAAACTCATGCAGACATTTTTGAGGTGGTCTTTTGATGACTTTGTACATGGTTCCTAAGCCTTTTTTGTAAAGGGTTAATTCACACAAATGGATATTTAAGTCTTTTTTTTTAATTATGATATTTCAATGGGGGAACTAAACCATATGTTTAGTTTAAGCAGTGTTCTTTGCATGCATCCCGAAGGTCCTTTCTAATTGCTTCTTCCCCTCATAATATAAATCCACCACACTCCTCTCTTCCCCCAAAAAATGCCTTCTTAAACAAACTTTGAAGTAGATATGGAATTTTGTTTTTAATTTTCATTCATTATTTTCCTTTAAAATATTGGTTTGGTTTTAGAAACAAAAAAAACTGACCACAGGTTTGATTTTGTTTGCTTCAAACTGTCAGTTAGAAGCACGTTTTTGTTTCAAAATTTCATGGGGAACCCCAAAATTGACGTTGGAATCAATTTTTTTCCCTGGTTGAAAAAAAACCTTTCATTTGTGACAGAACTATGTTTTGGAGCAAGAAAATTTGCTACAGAAAAATGTTGTGATCAGATCTGTTGACTCATTACCACTGAATTATAGACTAGCTAGGAATGGGTGCATCTGAAGTGAATGTAATAGGTTTAACAGTGCGCATCATCACCACACAACAGTCAGGATCACAAATGAGGACTGTATCTAGCTGAAAATACAAAGTCACTGGGAGACTTCAGGAAAGCAGAACAAATAGCAATGGGACATAGAATCTGAACTCCTGGTGTTCCAAGGCTACGTCTAGACAGCGGGGCTATTTCAGGATACTGGAAGTATCCCAAAATAGCAATTCCATGTCTTTAAATGCACCCATTATTTCAAAATATATTTAAAAATAATGGGCACACTATTCTGGTGTCCCTGTAACACTCTTTCCACAAGGGTTAAGTGACTTGTTGAAATAAATTATTTCAAAATCACCTCGAAATAAGCTATGCAACTGGTGCAAATTGCTTAGTTTATTTCAGGGTAAGGTTGCTGTGTAGACACAGCATAACAGATTAAGAAAACACAATAAGGTCTAATTAAATTAAGTTCTTAAATGGGTGTCTAAATTTAAACATGCACCACACTTTAAGCACATGATAATTCATTTATTCTCTGCTCGCATGCTTAAAGTTAAGCTGCTGGGATACATGATTCTTTAGTGAGCAGCTGCAAGTTAGCCTTGATAAAACCCCATCCACTTACATGCACGCACACAATATAAAATAAAAGAAGCAGAACATAATAAACAGGGAAAAAACAGCATTAAAATGGGGTTAAAGGTCTGACATAAATCCAGAAATGCAAAGTAATCAAAAAGCTAAGATCACTGCTCCATTCTTTATTCAGTTAGTTGTTCTTAAGTAATGTGGCTCATATCCTATTAAAGATAAAGATCACCTGACGCTGTAAAACTTCTGGCTAGACCAGCACAACGTCTGCAACTTTTAGAAACCAGTGGGCTGAGTTAAGGTCAGGGTGGTCCTGGCTACTGAATTTCTTTGCCCTCTGGGTAGAAATAAGACCCTTAAATAGGCTAAACAAACATTGATGGTACTTAGCACTAATAAGGCTCATTCCTTCTCCCGCTGATGTCATGTTATTGATTTCAATGGGACCAAGACAGGGAGCTCGATTTTTATTTCATTTACACCACTGTTGATAATCCAGAGTAAAATTAGTGAAGTGGGTGGAGTCACTCTCTATTTTGAACAGTGGCACAGAAATAAAACATTACGGTATATGAGACACATTCTGCCCTAAAATGCACATGAAAGCCCCTATATAAGTGGAGGTTTTACAGTTTCCACAGCAGCTCCTTTCTTCAAAGAAATACATCCACTGCTTTGTGAAAAGGAATTACTGCATGCAACTCAAGTACCTGTTATAAGCAGTTGGTAAAGTTAGGGCTGCTGATCCTTTCAACTGGAAAATTCTTCCTACAGGCAGAATGCAACATTTTGGGTCAAAGTCTATGAAGAAAGAAAGAAAGAAAACCCTGCAAGTTGATAAAAGCCTATCTGCCTGCTTTTGACACGGCGCTGACATTCCTCACAGCTTCACATCCTGTAGACATTTAGAGGGCCATAATTTCCAGTTCAGTTTTCTCTTTTTTCTTCCCATCTTTTCTAAGTGGAGCCCTGCGCTGAGGACTAGGCTAAGAGGGCCTGAACAAATTCATCTTGTGACCTTTTAGTGCCTTCAGAGCAAAGTGATTTAATAGCACTTAAACTGTCAAAAATGTGAAGCTTTGTAATAACGGTATATTAAGCCAGTTTTTATGGAGCATTAGCTGAAGTCCTTCCAGTTTACAAAATGGGGTGGTACCGTGTCTCTTGTTTATCCCCCTCCCCCCTTTCCATGGAACTATGTGACTTGGTAATACAGTCCTATATTATGGTGAGATTGGAAAATAGGCAAGGCATGATACACCATTCAGTGCAAGGTCTGGATAGGTTGCTCTTTCTGTGTGATTTATCAACAGGGCTTGTTACTCAGCCATACAAAGCCCAATCTTTCAGGCTGTCAGGGGATGGTCGAGACAGCCCCAATGGGAGTTGAGGCACCTGCTTGCTATATGTCTGTCTACACTGTGATGAAGGGGTGTCACACACTTGAGCTTCCTTTAATCTAGTTAGCTCTGGAACTGGAACAGGACTGCTGTGGCAGAACAGGGTTCAGAATGGACTAGCCACCCAAATAATTACCTACTGTTCTGGGTGGACTTGCACATTCCCCACAAGTTCACGCTGCTCTAGCTTCACTGTTCTGGTATCTGAACTAGCTAAAGTAAAACTAACTTGGGCATGTCTACATGTCAGTCATGGCCACAGGCAGGGACTACCCAAGTAAGTAGGAAGAGAAGGTTGGGCCTTGGCTGGGATGTGTAGGAACCGGAATGTACAAGTATCTAAGAATGAGCAAAGACGAGAGGGGGAAGAACAAGTCAAATACCCCAGAATTTCTGTCTGGGGGGAAATGCCAATATTTTGACGGTTGTTTACATCCTGAAATTTTTCAGACAAAGTGTTGAATTAAAAATAAGACAGCATTCCGTTTTAGCGTGACCTTGAAGCGTGGTCACCACAACAGCTCAGAGGAGTTGTTGTGCAGGTACATCGTACCACCATTTTCCTCTCCAGCTTTCTTGGCTAGACTATGTCTCACAGGATGTGGTCGCAAGAATCCCACGATGAACCTCAGCGGTTCAGCCACATGGCAGTTCTTCTTTCTATGTTTCGTAGTATCTCCCCTCCCCCCCACTGTGTCTTCTTCGAAAACAGAACCATACATGTGAATACCCCATTCTCTTGAAGGAGTTTCCCTGTAAGAAAATGACTTTTTTTTTTCAGACTTTATGCCTGTTTAATAATTTCCACTCCTGCAGGAATTTCCGTGATAGCACATCTTCCAAGGTAAGAAGGGAGTCTAGTTGAGCTGGAAATTTGTGCCAGTAGAAACCCTTTATGCATCCCAGGATAGGCACACTTCCATCTTCAATTCCTTTCTGACCCCCAGCTAACAGCCCCTGCCTCTGAATGTAGTGCCCTCTTTCTATTCACAGAGGGAACATCACAGGGGTGGGGAATATGTAAAAGGGACGTGTGGGGGGAGCAAATGCTAGAATTCTAGCTGGGTCCCTCTTTCTTCGCCAGAACAGCCTTCTCTGCCCGCTCCCTCTGCTTCCAGCCACCAGTGTGTGAGTCTCTTGCCCCCTTTCTCCAGGTGCGCTGCCTGTCACTCTCCTCACAGAGCCATGCAGATGTAAGTAGTGCATACGATGGGGGCGGGGGAAGCTGCTTCGGATAACTCTGCCCATCTGCAAACAGCTGCCCTTTCTCCACTGAGACAGTGAAATCAAATGCGGACCTCGTGCCACTCGAGTGTTTCCATGAGATAAAAATGAATATTGGGAACCTCTTTAAGAAACAAGAGCATCACACTGATTGAACACTCCTATTTCCCTTGTCCATTTTCCAGCAAACCTCCCAGAAAATGTCTCGGGTGAGCAAATGTCCTGTATTGAAAGAGATGGTTCCATGTTTAAGCCCTCCTGCTGGTATCTCGACTTTTTCTTAAAAATGGGCAAATTATCCCATATTTTCTCTCTCCTCCCGATCAGTACTGTCTCCCCACCCACCAGCAGCCCACCCACCAGCAGTGAGTGTAGGGGAGGGTACAGGCCAACAGTGGCGGTGGATGTGAAAGGCTGGTGGTGGGGCAAAGCTGCAGCATGAGAGTATGTTTGCTCCATGCTGGTCTATCAGTGATGCCCCCATGGTGTGCTGGCTGTCAGCCAACTGGGCCCCATCCCTCCCCACCATCCCATTTCCAGCTGTCCCTGGCTGCTCACTACTCAGTGCAGTGCTGGTGAGTGCGGGCAGGGGCTACCTGGTTATGGGTCACCTCTGCTCCCTACCCATTGGCCCTTAACCTGTTCCCCCTCTTGTTGTCCTCTCCTTGCTTTGCGTTTTCACCCCCTTTCCAGTCCCTCTGCTCCTTATAGCCCCTCCCCCAACAGGGTGCGGGTGTTTTTCTCTCCCAGACTGGTATGGAGAAGCAGTCCTTGGTCAGAGCACTCAGCTCACAAACAGCTTGGTAGGCAGGCTACTTCCTTCCCCCACTGCCTCTTGCAGACCTAGCTACAGTGTCCCTCTGACACCAAGCACTGGCCAGGAAGAGCTGAGCCCTGCTGTGACAAATCCCACACAGTGCTGGCACAGGGAAGACGCTCTGCTCCACCAACTAAGCTCTGGAGTGGCAAGGGAGAGCAATTTCCAGCCTCTTCATGCCTTCACCACGGCAGCCCCCTGGACCGGAGATTAGCACCTTCTTCACCCATCTTCCCACCTTTGGTCCTCCCCCTAAGAAGCGTGTCGCTGGTGTTCTGTCGCCTAGCCCCTGCCTCTGACTTGGTTTGCTGAGGCCACGGCCATCAGGTTCCTTTGAAATTTGAAGCAGCTGTGTTTAGAATCAGCACTGTCAGGTAACAAATTAAAATTAGTGCTTTCACTGAAGGCTACCATTGACTTAATCATGCAAATGACCATCGTTCCCTAACAGATGATGCCAATAAGCACCAGATAATTGCTTCCCTGGAGGTGATGATGGTGTTTAATATTGGGGGAAAATAACCTTTGCAACAAATTTGTGAGCCCTATTTGTAGAAAAATCCCCCCTTTTTAAAAATATGTGCCTGTGGGATGTTTGCCCTCACACAGCTAACAGAGAAGCCTCACCTTGGGAGGCAAGAGAGAAGGAAGTGCCGTAGACAGAGCATTGCTGAGCAGGAGGCAGTGATGTGAGAAAGAGAGCTTCTGGTTGACCACAGCTGCTGAGAGGATGCCAAGCCCATGGGAAGTGGCCAAGGGAAAATTGGCAGGAGTTTGGAGTAGGGGCAGTAGGTAGCTGCTGGCTATAGGGTCCCTGCATCAGGACCCAGGGGAGTGGGAGGGTCTGGTTCTCCCCTTTCCACCCTGCCTCACTCCACTTGCCACTGAGGAGAGTAGCAGGTATCCAGATGCAGTTTTCCCCTGAGGAGAAGGGCTGGACCTTGGACTGTAGTTGGCCACTGAGACAAATGGCAGGACTAAGGACCGCTGGTCCCCTGGAAGAGAGAAGATAATGGAGGAGGGCACATCTGAAGGGCTGTGTTCAGAAGAGGACGCCGTAGTCCATGGAGCAACATGGGTCCAGTGCAAAAATGATGGTGGTGAGACACCACCTGAAGTGGGTGCACTGTTGAGTGGCAGCTAATTCCCAGAATGCCCAGCAGGAGGCGCTGTGGTGGTAAGTCTGTCCCATGACAGTCTCTTGAATTTTTTTAAGCGGCATTTAAATTTGTCCTTTGTAAATGTTGCCTATGTCCACAGAATTAAAAATACCAGCCGCTGCCCTCACAACCCCCTCAGAGAAGCCAAGTTAGAGGAGAAAAAGCATACAAAGGGCATAAGTTCAGACAGACAATTCCAACTCTATAAATTTCCTCAGGCAGCATTAGTCTCTTAATATTTTATGTAATATTCCTTGCCTATATGCAACATTTATAGATTTCTTAGCATCAGGATGCTGTCTGATTTTGCTCTCCCAAGTGTTTGCCATGCCTCATCTCTCAGTAGTTACAGAGGTACCTAGTAACAACTTCATCATTAGTCCTGAATCTTAAAATGTTGCATAAATTCTTGTTTTTCACTAAAAATAGGTGGGTAACTGGTGTGAAGTTTCCCTATGTGTTTCTGTATCCTTTGAAATTTCTGTGCAGTTTTTACTTTGGTTTTGCTTCATAAAGTTTTAATAGGAAGTCTTTGCATTTTGGTGCTGGTTGGTTTTTATTTTTTATTTTTCCTTGACAGCTCTGTTCTTTGTTTCTTTGTCACCACTATCAGTCAACATTGTTTTGTATGCAAAATGCTTGGTGAAGAGATAGATCTTGAGTTTATCCCGGTGCATTTGGGAATGAGATTGTAAAATTGGATTGATGGCCATTTTTAAAACTTTACCAACTACCTTCTCCTTATATAACCAGTTGTTACGCTACACATCCACAACTACAAGTGGTGAGAAGCAGAAGGACTTTGTTTGAGGCTTAGCTTGATTACTTGATGCCAGGTAGGCTTGGCAGAACTAATAGTTTGTTAGGGGTTTTGCCTGCTCAGGGCAGAGTCCTGTCTACTTTTGTGGTGGGCTAAGCACATGGCCAGCACTCAATAATAAAAGAAAAAAAAGTCTTCTGACAGTAAGACAGACCAGAAGTGCTCTGACAAATAGACTTCTGTCTTGTTTATATTATAGTCACTTTATTAACTTTTCCACTGCCTTGAACGCAATGGGTGTGTCTAGACTACACAGTTTTTTTTAAAAAAGTGGCCTTTTTTTAAAAAAACTTCCCCTGCATCTAGACTGCTGCTGTATTCTTTTGAAAGTAAATCAAAGGAACGTGGCAGTTTTTTCTACCGCGGAAACCTCATTTTATGAGGAATAACGCCTTTTTTCGAAAGTGCTCTTTCAAAAAATGGTGCTATGTAATGCAAACTGTGCTTTTTTGAAAGAGAGCATCCAGACTGCCTGGGTGCTCTCTTTCGAAAAAGCGGCTTTTTTTTTCGAAAGTACCGATTGTAGTCTAGACACTCTTTTTTGAAAGAGGCTTTTTCAAAAGTATCTTTTGAAAAAGCCTCTTTCGAAAGAGGCTTGCAGTCTAGATGTAGCCAATGTGTACAAATCCTGTGATATAAATAATATCTCTCCAAAGCATAACCTATGGTAGGGCCAAGTTCTATTGTATTTCACCTGTGTGACCCACAGGAGTTTATGTACATAAATAGAGTTGGATGGGGCTCTTTTCCAGAAGGTTTTTGGTCAGTTTCTCCTCCCACTTTTGTCTTGTTTGTGCAGATTCACTGCAGCAAGGAAAGGCTCCAGCAGTGAGGAAACAGAGAGATACCACATTGCTAAAAAAATAGCAGTGTTGATGTGGGAAGCATTTAGAGAGTCATGTATGGGTATGTCTACATTAGCCACCTAGTTTGAACTAGGGTGGCTAGCGTAGACACACCCTAAGGTATTTACCCTAGGAGTCAGGCATGTAGGTCACTCTACTTGCCTAAGTCCCGTCTCTCTAGCTGTGTTGCTGTTTATACCCATGCAAGATGGGCATGCAGTCTCTATTCTCTGCATAAGTGTAGATGAACCTCATGTGTAAGTACAGCACATAGCATGACAATTAGGACCTGCTGTCACCAGTGGAATATACTATGACCCAGGCCCACTGATGTGGGGGTGGCAAAGGGGGCAGCTGCTCTGGGGCGTGGCAATTCAAAAGGGTACGGAGCTCCTGGCCGTCGCCGCGCCAGGCCGCTTAACTCACCACTGAACACCTGTGTCGCATGCTCCAGGTGGCCCTGAGGGCTGGCTGGAATGGGCAGGGGGGTGGCGTAGTCCTGGCGGCACTGATGGCTGGCTGCCTCTAACTCCGCCCCTTCTTCCTGATGCCCCGCCCCTTCCAGGAGCACAAACAAGACTCCCCCCACCTTGCCCAGGGGCCCAGAAAGTCTATCCCCCCTCCCCCACTACTACTGTTAATAACAAATAACAGGAAGGGCAGCAAACAACCTCGCTGAACAACCACAGATGGATGGTTCAATTTTTCATGCCGGATGGTTAAAATTCCAGTGCTCTGTGTGCTGAGTGACACTGGGGTCCTGGGGGTAGAGGGTGGGACTGGGAAACAAGAGACTGGGATTATTTCTCTTTCTGCCACTAACCTTGGCTACATCGCTTCATCTCCCACCTGCTTTCTTTCTTGTCCACTGAGACTGTAAACTGTTCAGGGCAGAGACAGTCTCTCACTACGTGAATGTACACTGCCTAGCACAGATCTCAGTGACAACCTGTACGTTGTAGCATAATAATAGTTAGTAAAATGACTTTTGGGCTTGCTCGTCTCTGGCTTCGCTGCTCTATTTTGTTTTTCATGAATTTCACTCATTTTAGCTGAAAGGAGAATAGAAGGATGCTGGCAGGCATCTGGTAACTTCTAGGCGATAGCAATAGGCCTTCATCAAACCAGAAATCCAGACACCTATGTAAGTGAGAGAAAGGAAACAAAATCCAGTCTGAAATCCAGATCTGTATTTTAAAGAAGAGTCACTTTTCTTTATAATGGACAGAAATAGAACCTTGGGGGTGTTTAAAATTTGTACTCAGATGTGAACTGTTCATTTTAACACTCACGCACATTGACAGGATGTTTTTAATTACTGCCCAATGGTGAATGGTAATAAAGTCATTGTTGCAAAGGTATCCAGGGGTAATTCCAGTGACATCAGACTCATAGGATGTCAGTGGAGTCACATCATAGCTGAATTAGATCCAGGAGTTTCTGCTCTAGACAGAGGGTCCTAGACCTTCCCTTTTTATTGCCCAGATTTAATTAAAATTAAATTAAAAGAAAAAAAATAAATGAAAAGATTTTTTTCATGTATTAAATAATGTTTGAATATCCTCTCGGTGTTTGCTCTGAAAACACTGAATAAAGTGCAAAATTATATTTTGTCAAATGACTTTTCTTGATGCTCATTGGCATACTATTCCCCAAAGGGAAAATGTGTTCTTTTTTTAACTTGTGTGGATTAATATTTATAAGGATTTTATTAATATGGGGTTGCTGTGAATGAAACCTTTTCAAAATTTAACGCTTTTTTCCCACAGCATCCTAAAGAGTTGGGTAGTTATTGTACAGCATGTTGGTTTCTATCTATTCCATTCTACAGACTGTACTTATACTGTACTCATCATCTATTCCATTCTATAGAATGATTCTTATACTGTACTCATCATCATAACTTCTGACTGCTCTCCAGTCATATATTAAGTCATGTGAGTCATATCTGTCATGTGTACTTAGATCTCTCCTCCTCTCTTGAGAGAGGGTGGAACATGCATGGAGAAGTTCTGAAAAAAAGATACTTTTGTTTTGTTGCGTACCTTGGCGCATCCAAACATGAATGTCTGGAGCCACATGCAACGTTCAGAGAATCATAGAACATTAGAACTGGAAGAGACTGAAAGTCATCAAATCCAGTCCCCTGGCCTCACAGCAGGATCAAGCACCATCTAGAATTGATCATCCCTGAAAGATGTTTGTCTCACCTGCTCTCAAATATCTCCAGTGATGGAGATTCCACAACCTCCCTATGCAATTTATTCCAGTGTTTAACCATCCTGACAGTTAGGAAGATTTTCCTAATGTCCAACCTAAACCTTCCTTGCCGCAATTTAAGCCAATTGCTTCTTGTCCTATCAATAGAGGTTAAGGAGAATTTTTCTCCCTCCTCCTTGTAACACCCTTTTAGATACATTCAGTCTTCCCTCATAGGTAATGTTTTCTAGATCTTTAATCATTCTTGTTGCTCTTCTCTGGACCCTCTCCAATTTCTCCACATCTTTCTTGAAACGTGATTCCCAGAACTGGACACAATACTCCAAGTGAGGCCTAATCAGTGCAGAGTAGAGCGGAAGAATGACTTCTCGTGTCTTGCTCACAACACTCCTGTTAATCCATCCCAGAATCATGTTTGCTTTTTTTGCAACAGATCACACTGTTGACACATATTTAGCTTGTGGTCCATTGTGACTCCTAGATCCCTTTCTGCAGTACTCCTTCCTAGACAGTCGCTTCCCATTCTATATGTGTGAAACTGATTGTTCCTTCCTAAGTGGAGTACTTTGCATTTGTCCTTATTAAACTTCATCCTATTTATCTCAAGCCATTTCTCCTGTTTGTCCAGATCATTCTGAATTTTGATCCTGTCCTCCAAGCACTTGCAACCTCTCCCAGCTTGGTATCATCTGCAAACTTAATATGTGCGCTCTCTGTGCCATCGTCTAAATCACTGATGAAGATATTCAGCAGAACTGGTCCCAGAACTAACCCCACAGAACACCACTTGCTGTGCCCTTCCAGCATGACTGAGAACCATTAATAATTACTCTTCAGAACTTTCATGGCCTCTGCAGGTGTACCTTGTTCTGGTCTTAGGTGTGTCAGTGTGGCCTGGAGCCTCACGATCCAGGTGAAGACAATTTTTGATGTTTGAGACCCAGCATAATTACATATTTAGAGTGTCGGGTCTGTGGGGGGGGGTGGGGTCTGGGGGGTGGGGTCTGGGGTGTAGGAGGAGGCTCTGGGTGGGAGTGGGAGTGGGAGCGGGAGCGGGAGCGGGAGCGAAGCTTAGGGTAGAGACAGAGGGCTGGTGCTCACAGTTGGGTGTGGGGTTACCTCCAGCAGCTTGTGATCAGCAGTGCAGTGTTGGTGCTAAGTCAGGCTTTCTGCTTCTGGCACCATGGATTACGCTGTGCCCCATAATCAGCCAGCAGCAGATCTGGCTCCTAGGCAGAGGCACATAAGAAGCTCTGCATGCTGCTTTCACCTGGAGGCACAGATTCCCCCAGGTTCCATTGTCTGGGAATTGGCCAGTGGGAGTGTGGAGCCAATGCTCAGGGTGGGGGCTGTGCATGGAGCCCAATGCTCCCCCTGCCTAGGAGTCAGACCTGCTGCTGTTTTTTTCTGGGATTTAGCATGGTCTGCAGTGCCAGGACAGGCAGGAAGCTTCCTTAGCACCCTCACTAGTAACGGGTCACCTAAAAGCAAGTGATCCACTACCTGGCTTTGTGAGACCCAGTACTGGGTTGCAACCCGTAGTTTGGAAACCACTGGCCCAGAGGACAGAAATGGAGGGAAAGGCAGCATGTTGAGGTCTGTGCCCAGTTCTTCTGCTCACCTGATGCATAATTTTGGCCAAGTCACTCTGCCTTTCTGTGTCCCCATGCATATGCTTGTGCCACCGTATGTTTTTCAGGCAAGGTTACAGAACCTAGCACAGTCGGATCCCCAGTCTTAGGGAGAGCCTGCAGGTATTGCCAAAACAACAGTCTAATTCTGTATGTCATTCTGCAAGAGTGGGAGGGAATGCTACCAAGAACATACAGCAATGTATTTGCTTTTTTTTTTTTTCTTGCAAGAAGTTGTATATCTGTACAAAACAGACAGACTTGGGAAAGCAGGTAAAGACCCACCAGCTTTTCAGATGCAACATTGCTGGCTTTAAATTTGCATGGGGCTAGCTTTTCAAGAACAAGATCAGAATCATAATATATTTATATTTTTCCCCTGATTTAACCTTTATTTTACAAGGAAGTCTCCTGAAATATTAATTGCTTTTTTTTTTCCTGCGGCGATCTAACAAAAGTAGATAGAGTAAGACAGCAGGATGGGGAGGGAGGAGAGATGCTTTATTTAAAAAAACAACAACAGGGATAGGATTCTCCTAAATATGCATGTGGGAAGAAGTGTTTTTTTTTTAATTTATGTGCAACCACAAAGTTATAAACACATCATCTACCATCAGTGGTTTTTTTTTATACTGGGCACACTTGGCATTTAAAGATTTAAAAGTGCTTTAAAAATAAATGAATTAAATTTCACAACAAGGAATGTAACAGTTATTATCCCTCTTTTGTTTTACAAACAAACAAGTGGTTAACTGACTTGCCTAAAATCATGCAGGAAGTCTATAGCAGAGCCAGGAAATGAACCAAGGTCTGCTGATTCTGTAGGGGCTTGTATTAATTACACTACCTTTCAGCCTATCTACCTAGATAGCAGTTTATTTTCAGTCAGTCTTGTCTGGGCAACAAATTCAAAGATCAAGCATCAGCACAGAGCAGTTTAGGACAAGAATTGAGGAACATTGTATTCACTTATGATTAGATGGGGAGTTTAGAAAGGCTAATTAATTAGCCTCATTTGTGGAAGATTTAAGATTGCTGAAACACCCCTACAGCGGCAGAAATGCTACAGTATTTTTAATTATCACAGGTGGTCAGCACCTCAATTTTATGTGACAGCTGAATGATAATACAGCCAACAGCACAATTCCCCTGAGCATCATGCTTGGGCATTCTACTTATCACAGACCAGCAATTAAGATTGCTACCTCTTGCATTATTAATAATCTTCTTTCTTTGGCCCCTTCCATTCAACTGGGGACCATTTGACCATGCTTAGAAGATGATAATATCCTTTGAGATTATGAGAGAGGATGGGTGGGAGAACTCAGGTAGCTTTTCAATTGAAACACTCTCAGCATTTTTACTGGAAAGGTCTCAGCCTGAATGGTGAGAAGAAAGCTTTTGAGATGGTCTTAAAATTGTGTAGTTTCTGTATGTTGATAAAAAGGACACTTGAGTAAATTAATCATGGTTTGAATGATAAAACTACTTGCACTGTAAACCAGGTGAAGTCAGAGAATCTGTATTTTGGCTTCAAACTACAAACGGTAGAATTCAGTCTCATGAATGCTAGGGGAAATCCTGGGGGACTATGTAGGGTCCATTAGCCAAAAACCTCATACCACACTGCCACTAGGCCAAGATTAAACCACTACTGGCTAAATGCTAGGGCCTAGGAGCTTGGCACCATGGGATTGCTGATTTTCTAAAAAGCAGGAAGGCTGTTAACTGACTCTCTTATGAGATAAACCTAAGAGGCCCAACTGCTTGCCCTGATAAGGGTGGGACTATAAAAATGAGTCATGAGTCCTTGCTCAGGATGTGTAGGCAGGTAAGGGGTTATGCTATGAGACTGCTAGTAAGGCACTCAAACAAGGCATGTGTCAGACTGACTGTAACTACCTCTGTGTGGAAAGACTCCTATTGTTTTTCTGGGGGGTCCTGTTGAGTTAAAGGCCTAGGAGACCTGAAGGGGGAGGGGACCTTGAGAGCTAACCTCTGAGAATTTAAGACCTGGGGTTTAGAAAATTTAGAAATATTCTCTATTCATACTGTACCTTGGCCAGTTTTATGTAAAGTTTATAGATGATATGAAATGTATAGCCCAAGATTCAAGAATTCAGATGGTCCTATCCTATAAAAGAAGTTACAGTCCATCTGCCTTCATCAAAGGTACTTAGATGTCACCTGTTATTGTAAAAGCTAAGCACCCAAGATTCTTAATCCGCTTATCCTCAAAGGACTGTTAAGACGTAGGCAAATCCTGTTATCCTTGGATTTAAGATGCAAGGAAATCAAATTATTTGCCCAGCATGAGATGAGTAGCTTGGGGGCACAACAGGGCACTGAGCCAAGCTTACCTAACTTTTAGGTTGGGGAAGGGGGTTTACTGACCCCCTTCATAGCTGAGGTGATACACATCTGTCATTTCACCTGTGCACAGCTGTATTCTGGGTGGCAAGTTCCTAAATCCCCAAGCATACTTATTTTGCGTGATCCCTAGGGAAATCCAATATGCTACAGTGTTTAGGGAAGTCACCGATTTAAAAATTTTCAAGCATTTTGCTCAACTGTGACACTGTTTATAACTCCGCTGTGTTTGTTAAAGTTTCACTGACGAACTGTAAATGTATCCATATTAGCAAACCTAAAAATGGCAACGATGGATGTGGCAAAACATAACTGCTCCACCCAAAACCATAAAAGAAGGGAAATAAGAAGTCCAGAGGCAAGACTTTTTTCCATTCCTTTCTATCTTCATATGGCCTACAACACACATCAGTTCTCCAGAGAGTTTTTGCTTGTGTCTCCAGTAGGGTCACCATCCTACAATGGTGAAAAATCAGGATGGGAGTGTGGGCTTATAGGAGCCTACAGAATGATTAAATGATAGGAGCAACAAGAATGATTAAAAGTCTAGAGAACATGACCTATGAGGGAAGACTGAAAGAATTGGGTTTGTTTAGTTTGGAAAGGAGAAGACTGAGATGGGACATGATCGTGGTTTTCAGGTATCTAAAAGGGTGTCACAAAGAGGAGAGGGAAAAATTGTTCTCCTTGGCCTCTGAGGATAGGACAAGAAGCAATGGGCTTAAATTGCAGCAAGGGAGGTTTGGGTTGGACATTAGGAAAAACTTCCTAACTGGCAGGGTGGTTAAACACTGGAATAAATTTCCTAGGGAGGTTGTGGAATCTCCATTACTGGAGATATTTAAGAGCAGGTTAGACATCTATCAGGGATGGTCTAGATGGTACTGGGTACTGCCATGAGGGCAGGGGACTGGACTCAATGACCTCTCGAGATTCCTTCTAATTCTAGTGTTCTATGATTCTACAGAAGACAAGGCCTGATGGTCTCTCTAAAATGGGCATATCTGGTCACCCTTGTCTCTAGCAGATACCAAGTGGGAACCTTATCTTCCTCAAACTTGCCCTCTCATACACATCTGAAAAATCCATGGAGGTGTCACAGTGGGGTCTCAGCACTGTTTCCCAAAGACTTTATTTTGCATTCTGAAATGTGTGTGAAAATTCTGCAGCCACCTATCATCCCCACACCGAGACGTAAGTGAGAATGAGAGTCATTCACTCTTGTAGCAGCAACACAGCGGCAGCCCGAGTCCTGGGCCCTTTAAATGGCTGCCAGATCTCTGTGCTGGCTGCCTCTGGCCCCACCCCTTCCACCCATGGCCCCGCCCATTTTAGGAGTGCAGAGCTGCCTCCTCCCCGATCTTGTCCAGGGGCCTGCGGAGGCTGTTGACTCCCCTGGCGCACAATTGAAGTAATTTGGTAGGGCCTTTATTAAAACAGTGTATTTCCACAAGGAGTTGGGGGAGGGGTGTGACTGATTTATGGCCTCTAGCTGGTGCAATGGGGGCCATGAGGCAGTGATGAGTCAGGCCCATGGGAAGCAGGTTTGCTAAGCAAGACATTGACATTTCCATAAACACAACTCCATTTCAGCCGGATGGCCCAGACTAGTTATGACTTGAAGAACAAGCCTGGAGGTCTATTGCTGCTTGCACCACATGATCAGCTTCTTCTCCACTGAGCACAGAACTTCATTGCCCTGCCACCCAGCTCCAGCCAAGCCAGGCTCGGGGCTCAGGTAATGCTCAGTGGTCTATTGATTCTCTGAACATTCCAGCTTCCCTTCTGATAGAAGGAACACATTTAGTTTGCAATGGCAAAACCTACTGCTAATGCACTGGGGGGCCATCTGTAAAAATCAAGTGTGACTTGCATGATGTGCCTGAAAGGAAGAGCGTCACCAAGCCAACATAACGCAGCGGTTATCTGATCAGACCTTCCCACCCTAGATCCTTAAGAGAAATACACACTTGGTTCCACTCAGCTAGTAACTTTCCAGGTAGGAAGAATGTATTTTGCAAACATCCCAAGTGCAGCTAGTACATCTCTCCCACACAGCAAACAGTTTGCAGTCAGTAAACATCCGTTGTGGTTGTCTTCACCTAAAGCAGCAGTGCTGATGCTGTCAGGTTTGTGAGTGCGGTGTCCTGCATCAGCTTATCCAAGGAATACCTTAGACTGGCGGCTTCATCTGCCCTCTCTGGTTCTTCCTTTCATAAAGAGCTGAGCAGTGCGTCTGACTGTTACTCACTGTGGCAACTTTCTGGGGGAGGTTATAAATTCATTTCTAGTGATGTGTGGCAGTTCAGGGACCGTATATTTCACCTGACCCTAAGAAAAATATGGAAAGTGTTCATGGCACTGTGGATCCAGCATAGTCCAGCTGTCATGAGCATGCCCTCCCTTTCTCTCCTGAGCAACTGCAGTGAAGATATCTTTGTTTAAAGAATAAAATAAGTTTAGGGAGAGGAGTTGGTTGGTGTAGCACAATTTGCAATATCTGAGTTGTATGTTTCACTGACAGCAGCACACTTCTTATCACACTCCTGCACCTTCATGAAACTGAAGGCCTTTCATAAGCCACAGAAGGCATAGCTTGGGCAGTGCATGATAGTGTACTGAGTCAGTGCAAGGCTGTTGCAAAAAAAGCAAATTCCATTTTGGCTTGCATGAATAGAGTTACACCATCCAAGTCAGGAGAGGTGATAGTACTGCTCTGCTCTGCACTAGTTACTCTTCAGATGGAGTACTGTGTCCAGTTTTGGTCACCAATATATAGAAAGGATATTTTGAACCTGCAAAGGAACCAGAGTCGAGCAAAAAATATGATCATAGAATCATAGGACTGGAAGGGACCTTGAAAGGTCATTCAGTCTAAGCCCCTGCACTCATTGCAGGACTAAGTATTATCTAAACCATCCCTGACAGGTGTTTGTCTAACTTGCTTTTAAATATGTCCACTAATGAAGATTCAACAACCTCCTCGGGCAATTTATTCCAGTGCTCTACCACTCTGACATATAAGAAGTTTTTCATAATATTCAACCTGTTCTGCCCTGGCTGCAATTTAATCTCATGGCTTCTTGTCCTATCTTCAGGAGTTAAGGAGAACAATTTTTCTCCCTCCTCTTTGTAACAGCCTTTTATGTACCTGAAAAATGTCATGTCGCCTCTCAATATTCTTTCTCCAGACTAAACAAATCCAGGTTTTTTTAATCTTCCCTCATAGGTCATGTTTTCTAGACCTCTAATCATTTCATTGTTCTTCTCTGGACTTTCTTCAGTTTGTTCACATCTTTCCTGAAATGTGGTGCAAAGAATTGGACACAATATCCCAGCTGAGGCTTAATCAGCACATACTAGAGCAGAAGAATTGCCGTTTGTATCTTATTGATTGCACTCCTGCCAATACATCTAATATGAGGTTTGTTTTTTTTTCAACACTGTTATACTGTTCACTCATATCTTGCTTGCGATCCCCCGTGACGGTGACTCCCCCATCTCTTTCTGCAGAATTTTTTTTTAGGCAGTCATTTCCCATTCTGTATGTGTGCAACTTTATTGTTCCTTCCTAAGTGAGGGGCTTTGCATTTTTTCTTATTGAATGTTATCCTATTTCCTTCCTACCATTTCTCCAGTTTGTTCGGATTGTTTTGAATTTTAATGCTGTCGTCCAGAACACTTGGAGCCCCACCCAGCTTGGTATCATCCACAAGCATTATAAGTGTACAATCAAAGGGATGGATTGCAAACCACATGAGCAAAGGTTGAAGGAAAAGGGTGTGTTCAGTTTGGAAAAGAGGAGATATGGGGGTGGGGGACATGATCGCAGTCTCCAAATGCTTGAAAGACTGCCATAAAAAAAAGCAAAAAAAATGTTCTCTCTTGTCACAGCGAGGGCAGGACAAGAGGCAATGTGTTCAAACTACAGCATAATGGATGTAGACTAAATCTCACTTCCTAACACTAAGAATTGTAGGCCAATGGGACAATCTGCGTAGGGAACTCATGGAGTCTCCTTTACTGGAGGTTTTCTAAAAATGTCAGGATAGCCATTAGTCTTGGATGGTTTAGGCACCACAGCAGTTGAGGTGACCCAGTGTGAATTTCCAGAGGAGTCTAGATAAATCCAAAGTCTTACAACCTTTACAAAATTCATAGGTTAATAGATTATAAGGCAAGCTGTGATCAGCTTGTTAAACCTCCTGTATAATTAAAAGGAACAGTCACAAGAAGACCAGATGTTATTCACCCAACAGTTCTGAAGACACTCACATATGAAGTTGCAGAAACATTAACTGAGTTATGTAACCTGTCACTTAAATTAGTCTCTGTCCCTGATGACTAGAACGTAGCTAATATAACACCATTTATTTTTAAAAAATACTCCAGAGGCGATCCTAGCAATTATAAGCCAGTAAGCCTAACTTCATTATCAGGGACATTGATTGACATTATAGTAAATAACAGAATTATGAGACCTATACATAGACATGGTACAGGTTGAATCTCTGTAGTCCAGCACCCTTGGGACCCGCCTGGTGCCAAACTAGAGAATCTGCAGACTGTGTCTGCCTTCTTGTTAACCAGTGGGGTACTGCAGATTATAGAGTAAACCACTAATTATTGAGCACTGCCTGACATATTTCTTGCAGTATACTTTTATGGTAGCATTCTCAGTGTGGGCATTCCAGGCACCTGGTCACAGTTACAACACAGGCTGTTGGACCTTCCTGAATACTTCCTGTTTGAACCAGAGAATATCTACTTCAATGCTGTATAACCTTCCTATCAGATGAAAATTTTCTATCATAAACAGAACACCATTCACAATGTCAATTACTCCCTTTTTCTCCCCTTCTTTTGCTGAGTGGCAGTACACAATCCTTTAAAAAAAACAAAAAACCCATAGCCCTGTGTTTATATCAATTATTTCAAGTAATCAGAGAAGTTCACAAATCTGAATTAAAGGCTCAGAATGCCCAGCTAAGGTGGTTGTTGCCAAAACCACTTTACAAGCAGATAAGCCAAGGTTGAGAAACATTAAATAACATACAAACAATTGCAGAGCTGTGAAGCTAGCACAGAATTTCTGGCTCTCAGTGCTTTTCATAACTGAGATACCTCAACAAATACAAATTAGTTACACTTAAGTTGTGCTGTGGGTGGTAACTGAAGCGGAATAAGAAAGGCTCTTTCAAATTCTGTGCTTTAATTTCCAAAGAACTCCAAAGCCAGAAAATCGCACCAATAAAGACTCAATAATCATCTAGTATGACCAATGATATTTATGGGCAGTAAGAAGCCCAGCTTTCAGCAATTTCCTAGGTCAACAAGGAACAAATGGGGAAAGCAAATCCGTGAAATAAGAAAGGGAAAGGCCATTCCATGACTTAACACGGGCAGAAAGATGTTAGAGCCAATACAATGCTCATGGATAAAATAGAGCTTTAATTAAATTGGAAACTCTCTTAAGAAAAGTTGTGGAGGCTGAATATTGGAATTGCCTCCCCTCCCGTTCTCACTGGTAAAGCACATTTTGGTATTCAGCGTGCGCACCACAAATCCACCTCACCCTGTGGTATCAGCGGGGAAAAAAAATCTTTCATGGGTAATGCCATGAAAATCAGAAACCCAGACATGCCATTGCGTTTCTAGAGTGTCCACTGCAGGCACACCTCATCACTGACTTGCTACCCTGGACAGATATAGAGACCTAGAATATTTCCTTGGCAGGGTGCATCCAATTTGGCAAAAAAAAAAATGGGTATGGCATTGTATACATGTACAAAAAGAATTGGACTGAGTGAGTACCTCAGGAGTGGGGACTGAAGCCTGAGCCCACCTAAACTCCTGCACATGAATTGGGGGGGCCAAAGCCCAAGGGATTCAGTCTGAGGCAGGGGGCTTATAATTTGTGCCCGATGCCCAAGGCTGAAGACCTCACGCTTCAGCTTCAGCCCCAGGCGATGTGGCTCAGGCTTTGGCTTCGGCCCCAGGCCTCAGCAAGTGTAAGCCAGCCCTGGCAACCCAATTAAAATGGGGTTGTGACTCCCTGTGGGATCCTGACCCACAGTTTGAGAACCATTTTACTGCTACTGTGGCAGTGGTTGGAGGCACAGGCCCTTTATCTTGTTGCCATATCACCGCACACTCAACTCCAGGCAGCCCTGAGGCCTTTCTGGAGGAGGCCTGGTGCTACCTGAGCAACACTGAAGGCTGCCTAGCCCCAATCCCGCCAGAGCAGCCCCCCACTTCACCTTACCTAGGGGCCCAGAGAGGCTCTCGGCCACCCTAGTCTGTGTTACACAAGATATCAGACTAGATGATCACAGTGATCCCTTCTGGCTTTGGAATGGTGTTCCTTTCTGACTACTTGTATTACGTGAATGGCCCTGCCTCTAACAGAACAGGAGCATTGGACTTAGATCAAGTGTCAAACTTGGATCCAACATAATAATGCTTACACAACTGGATTTCTAGATGGTGGGAAGTTTAATCTTCCCGCATTTTTTCCTTTAAAAAAAGGTAAATCTGTGTCTACGTGGAGGAACTCTAACCAGACTGTAAAGGACGTTTCAATAAGTCTCTTCAGAATCCGTATGTAAGGTATGCAGGCATGGTTTGAATTTATAGAAAATTTAAAATCAATTAACATGTTAGGTTCTGAAGAGATATTGTAAACTGTCCAAAGTAATAAAATCAGTAATGCATGGCATTACTTTACTCTATGAAGAGCTTGAATAAATAAGACATTTATAAAAATGAGCAGAAAATATGGAATGAATATCCCAAGAACCATGAAAAAAAAATAAGCTAAAAGAGAGATTGAATTTCCCCGTGAGTTCTAAGGAGAGACTGCCACTGTGGATTTTATACATAATTTATAAGGGGAATTGGCCAGTTCACTCAGGTATATACCATATCAACTTTTAGGAAAGATAAAGCAAGCTGCCTTCTGTTAATTGAAATCAAATATAGGCATGGGAGAAAATGACTTCTGCCCATGGAGTAATATAGTAACATCACATAGCCAGCAGCATTTGGCAATTCACGTGCAGCTTTCTTCTACAAAAGTAAACTTCTGCTTCAGTTCCTGAGCAGCCACAAAATGGTGCCAGAGAAAGCAGCCATGCCATCTGTCCTCTGTTGAATCCTCGGTATGTTCAGAAAACTGTTACATTGGGTTATGCCTGATCCAGGGGAATTTGACCCCAAACTGTCCAGGTGTTCAGAGCACTCCGAGGAACATAAAAATGTCCATATTGTATCAGGCCACTAGTCCATCTAGTTGAGCGTTCTGATTCCGACAGTGACCAGACACAGTCATTGCCATCCAATGTTCCCCTGAGGTACACAATCCCCACTCAACCGCAGGCCACACCCTCACTCCACCCCTTCTCTACTACCCCACCCTGCCCCATCTCTTTCTGCCCCCTCTCCATTCCTGGCCTGCCCCTTCCCTACCACTTCCTTCCCAGTTACACACCCTGTTCTAAGCACACCCTAATTCAGCTCCTTCCTCTTCCTTCCAGTGCCCTGTAGACATTGTGGAACAACTGGTGAGCAGAGGGCAGAAGGTGCTGGGATGGAAGCGGATGTTTAGCTGGGAAGATTGGTTGGGCCACCAGCAGACTGGAGGAGATGGGAGGGAAGGGGAGGAGTTCATTAGCAGATCCACCAGTGGGTGGAAGGAGCTGTGGAGAGAGAGGAGCTTGGTTGCTGGGGAGTGGTAAGCACCTGTGTGTGTGTGCACACTTAATGACTTCTTTGTTTCGGTCTTCACCAAGTCTGATGAAGGAATGCCTAACATAGTGAATGCTAGTGAGAAGGGGGTAGGTTTAGAAGATACAATAAAATTTTTAAAAAGTTAAAAATCACTTAGAAAAGCTAGATGTCTGCAAATCACCAGGGCCTGATGAAATGCATCCTAGAATACTCAAGGAGCTGATAGAGGAGGTATCTGAGCCTTTAGCTATCATCTTTGAAAAGTCATGGAAGACAGAAGAGATTCCAGAAGACTGGAAAAGAGCAAATATGGTGCCCATCTATAAAAAGGGAAATAAGAACAACCCAGGAAACTACAGACCAGTCAGTTTAACTTCTGTGCCAGGAAAGATAACAGAACAAGTAATTAAGGAATTCATCTGCAAACACCTGAAAGATAATAGGGTGATAGGTAACAGCCAGCATGGATTTGTAAAGAACAAATCATGTCAAACCAATCTGATAGCTTTCTTTGATAACATAACGAGTCTTGTGGATAAGGGAGAATCGGTGGACATGGTAAACCTAGACGTTAGTAAGGCAATTCAGTCTCGCATGATCTTCTTATCAATAAACTAGGCAAATATAACTTAAATGGGGCTACTATAAAGTGGGTGCATAACTGGCTGAATAACCATTTTTAAAGAGTGGTTATTAACAGTTCACAATCCTGCTGGAAGGGCATAACAAGTGGAGTTCCGCAGGGGTCTGTTTTGGGACCAGTTCTGTTCAATATCTTCATCAACAATTTCGATTTTGGTACAGAAAGTACACTTATTAAGTTTGCAAATGATACGAAACTGGGAGGGGTTGCAACTTCTTTGGAGGATAGGATCATAATTCAAAATGATCTGGACGAACTGGAGAAATGATCTGAGGTAAATAGGATGAAGTTTAATAAGGACAAATGCAAAGTGCTCCACTTAGGAAGGAACAATCAGTTTCACACATACAGAATGGCAAGTGACTGTCTAGGAAGGAGTACTGCAGAAAGGGATCTAGGGGTCATAGTATTAGTAATAGATTTCCTTTTACCAGTTCATTGGGATTTTCTCTGAAAGGGCAACTCATCCAGGGATATTGTGGATTCATAGGAGTTAGAAATAGGACAGATCACTTAATCCATCCCTTAAATCCACAGAAACCTTCAAGGAAAGTTTGGGTCCTACAGTTTATTTCCAAAAGCTTTTTCAATTTAGCTGTAAAAGCTTAAATAAAATAAACTTCCAAGATACCCCTCAGAAGATTCTTTTATAGCCTAGCTTTTTTCAGCAAAAGGGAATTTCTCTTCAAGTGTTGCCATCCAGCCTATGTGTCAGGCAATAATGCATAAAGCCTGAAAGCCTCATCAGCTTTACCTACTGGGAGCAGCTGCTTCTCTCACTTTTCAAGGGTCAAAAGAGCAACTAGAGAGACAGTTCCATCCTTATGCCCAGGTGGGTGATGGGGGAATGCTGCATTCAGGATCCTGAAGTGCTGAAGAGTGGCAGGGAATTAAGCTACCTGAGCAGAAGTGAAGAAAAAACCTGGAGAGAAGTAAGGAGTCATGAAGGGAAGTCGGCAAAACACTTAAAAAAAGCAGAGGAGAAGAAAAAGTGCCAGCCCAGAAGCTGAAAGAAAGATAAGTACTTGAACTAAAAGAGGGAAATAAATCAGCACAGACAGAAAAGTAATTTTAGACAGGTAGGTAAGCAAGAGAAAAAGCAGTTTAGAGACAAATGAGTTTATGGCTAGTATTGAGTATGTAGTTAGATTAGTAACACTGAGAGTGTGAGAGGAAGAAAACTGTCTGGAGGGTAGAGGTTTTGTTGTTTTAAGATAAGGTTTAGATCAAACAGGAGCTACTGATGCCATGAAACACAACAGCTACACTGTTTTGGAACTCGGACTTTTTTCTTTGCAGCTCTTCGGACTGATCCAGAATCCATTATCAAAGCCAGTGGGAATCCTTCTGTTGAAGTCAGCGAGTTTTAGATCTGTCTGAGGAGGTGGTAATGATTGATAACCCAGTCCCGGTCCCAGGAACCATTGGCAGAAGGATCAGACCATTTATTCCCCCTTGAATTTGACCAATATTATTGTTAGGGATTTTGTCTGAGGGATTAACTCCAATTCCTACTTCTGTAGAGCTGTAATTTTTGCCTGTTGGCTGTAACTTTCTCAGGGCAGGTCTACAACATAGGGATAGGTCAATTTAAGTTACAGAATTGGAGTTACATAAGTAGCATAACTCAACGCTTCAATCTACTTAATGCAGGGTCCACACTGCTGGGTCAACAGAAGATACTCTTCCGTCACCTCCCTTTACTCATCTCATTCAGCTGGAGCACTGTAAGAGTGATCAGTGGTTGATTTAGTGGGTCTTCACTAGACCCACTAAATCAAGCCCTGGTGGATTGATTGTTGTAGCATCCATCCACCCCCTAGTGGAGAAAAACACTCAGGAACAGCCAGGAAGGAGTAAGACTGAGAACAACATATTCTGAAGCATCTGAGCACTTATCAGTTGTCTTATTTTAACTAATAACCTTACAAGTATTTAAGATCAATTAGTCTCTGCGAGGCGGCATGGATCAGTGTTCACATCGCACTCTCCATCAGTACATGGCCCAAGACTGGTCCCATGCCACACGAGGCTTGTTGTGCATATGCTAAGAAGAAGGAATCTCTGCCGAAAACCAAAATAACCCCAAATATTAACTAATGGGGGAGAGGAAAGGCAAAGTCCAGAGGGATAGGGCATTGAATGGATAACTAGGATGATAACTAGGATGAATTATATGCATATTGGGAATAAAAGCCTTGAATAGGTTTATAAATCAGAGTATTATAGACCTTAGGGATAAGGAAGATGATATATAGTTGGTCAAGGTTTGTTCCATAAAATGTAGGTGCTCAGACACCAAAGTAACTAGTATGGTACAAAATCATTTCTGCATAGATAATACAGTGACCTTGTGCATCATCCAAATCTAGGTTTGAATGTCCCAAATGATGGGACATTCAATTGCTTCCTTTAAGATTATTCACAATCTAACAGATCTGATTGTTGGTAACTTTTAATAGATAGTGACTTGCCCATTGCAAGCCCAGCATAGTTGGTGGTGGCCACTGTCAGAAAAATTATACTAGACATGGATGAATCTGATCTATTTTGCCAATTCCTATGGTCCCAGATTCAGCCTCAACTTGCCCTTTCTTAATTGCACCCCATTATTTCGAAGCCTAACTGTTTGTTCCATTTGAAATGATTCCTCTTTCTCCTTCATGTTCAAATCCTTTGGGGATATTTGTAGACTATTCTCATGTTCACTCTCTCATGTACACTCTCATAGTCATTGTTTTTGGTCCCTCCTCCCCCCGCCTGAACAGATTTAGCAACAGTCTTTCCTTGTCAATTATTCTTTAATCATTTTTGCACTCTTAAATTGGAATCTTTCAAGTAATGGGATGCCCAGAAATGAGCACAATAGTTCAAGGGTTGAATACCAAGAGCTACTATTTGTTCCATGCTGCAACACATGAGGTTTCTGTGTATGCCACTGTGATTGGGTGCTCATCCCAAACTTGCCTAGAAAGGTTGAGAAAGGTGAGAATGAATCCCAACAGGTCTCAGTTGATTGGACTCAGGTGGCTAAAGTCATCCCCTGACTGAGTGAGCGAGCCCAGCAAAGGAGGAACAAGCTGGGCTGAATTTATAAAGACAGGAAACTGGCAGCAGAGGAGACTGCTGGGAAAGTCTGCAATCACTTCCTAGGAGAAGGGAGGAGCATTTTCCTACTGCAGAAACAATTATTCCCAGTGAGGAGGGAGTTAAGAGGCTGGCAACCCCAGGAAAGTGGGAATGCCAGATGGCAAGGGAGCCATTTTGTGCACAGCCTAGACCCACCCCCTCACCTGACAGGGAAGCTAAGGGGCGTGGCTAGGACTATAAGAACTCTGCCAGGGAGCTCAGTCAGGGCCCAGCCTCTGAGGGAGACAGAAGCCTGCCCAGAGCTCCTGGCTGATGAGGCTGAGATCTGTCCCGGGCCTCCCACAGCCTCCTTCCCTCAGGCCAGCGAAAGCTTCCCTGCCTGGGCTGCCGAGGACTGGCCAAGCCGGCCAGCAGGGCTACCCTCTGACCTAGAGGAACCCAAGGCTCTACTGGTGCCTGGCGATTCGGAGGACCGGCCTGAGCTGAAGGCCCGGCTTGAACCCCGAGGCCTGCCTGAACCCTGGGACCTGGCGAGCCAGCTGGACGCTGGATGCAGCCGTCCGAGCTAATTCCCAAGTCCGACGGCTGGTGGCGCTGTGGGGTGAGTGAACCCCGTTACAATGCCTAAATGAATAATATGAGCTTTTTACTTTGAACCTTTTCCTAACAAATTTACGTAATATTTGAAGATGAAAGTCGGCAATACTCGCGTACTGTTATTGTTGTGTGTCGTCACATAGGCCTGATGGATTCGCACTGCTATTGTAGTGTGCCGATCTCTAGAAGTTAATAAGAAATTAATGTTTATAATTTTAATTCATAATATTAATTATGAAGAAATCTAAACTTTAGAATTTTATCCAGTGAGAAGGCAATTGTGATAAATTTTCTGGGAGGCACCTCCCCTGTGTCCCCTTCACACCTCCCCTGGGGAGGTGCACCTCACTGCTTAAGAACCCCTGCCTTAGAGGGTAAGATGCACGTGGTGAGGATAACGGATTCTGATCACTGACCATTCTAAAATTTAGGGGATGGGAGTTTTGGTCGACATAAATTTGATTTTTTTTTTAATTTGGCAAGTGAAATGGACAAAATGTTATTGGGTGTCAAACAAAAGAAGAACATTAGTATATCTTCCCTATTTGTAATACGTTACCACCACCGGGATCCAGTCAAGGACTGAGGCTTCATTGATTTACGTGCAATAATCCCAATAAGGCAGTGGTTTTCAAACTACAGGTCATGACCGAGTTCTGGGGTGTGGAATGTTGGGTGCTGGGTCTCATTGCTGCAGGGTCATCAGGTGAACAGTGGGGGTGCTAAGGCAGGTTACCTGCCTGTCCTGGCACCACAGACTGCACTGTGCTGCAGAAGGAGCCGGAAGCAGGCCCAGATCCTACGTATGGCTCCATCCATCCACTCTCCCTGCCCAAAGCGCTAGTTCCGCACTCCCCCATTGGCTGCTGCTGCTGGCTGCGTCTGGGGTGCAGCGTGGTCTGCGGTGCCAGGAGAGGCAGGAAGCTGCCTTAGTATTCCCTCTGCACCGCTGACTGGGAGCCATTCAAAGTAAGCCCCTCCTGCCCCAGTCCTGATCCCTCCCCCAAGCCAGAGCCCCTCCTACACCCCAAAACTCTCATCCTCTGCTCCAGCTGGGAGTCTACACTCTAACCAAATTATGTTAGATCATGGGCACCAACAATTTTCTTCAACTGGGTCATGAGAAAACAAGTTTGAAAACCGCTTCTCTAAGGAGTGAGCTGTGGTACAAAGGCTCGGTAAATTGCCCAGGAGTTCCCACCCACTCAACAGTGAAGGTTGGAATACAACCGCAAAGTCTTGTTGCTCTTTTTTCTAACCCCTAAATATTGCTGCTACTTTCTGTACTTATTCCTTTCCCCACTGTCATAGCTTGGGAGCAGCAGTTCTGGTTATATACGGCATTCCTTCCTGCACACACTTATTGTCCAGTATGATGCTTTATGACTATTGCTGGGCAGGACTTTCTTCCATAAAGAACAAGTTGCTGCTCTGACTCCCCAGGGTGGTTCCAATAAACCCCCTCAACAAATCTCTGCAAATCTCTAAGTATCTCATTGTCAGAAGTGCAATAAATTGCTTCACAAAAACACTAATACTTTGAATTACTGTCTGCCCAGATTCTTCTTATCTGCCAGAAAAAAAAAGATAAAATAATCAATGCTTTTCATTTTCAGACAGAGCCTTGGCAATAGAGAGATAACATTTTGTTCAATTTTATTTTTAGAAAAATGTTGGCTTCAAATAATGTCATAGTAACAATTTCTTGCACTTGGATTTCAAAGCACCCTAGACACATTGGGTAGATCTCTCAGCAGGGGTATGTCTGTCTGGCTCCAGGCACATCAGTAGAACTTCATTCACCCCAGATGAGAGGAAGGATGCTACAATACTGACAACAATTAAGGGTATGAATTAGAAGAGATTCCATTCTTTGTCCCACTCCAGACTTCTTGTGGAACATTCACTCAGCCTCTTGGTCCCTCACTTCTCCATTTGTGAAATGGGGATAACAGTATATCATTACCTTCCGGGGTGCTGTGAAGTTAAATATGCTAACAGACTATGAGACATTCCAGTATTATGGTAATGGGGGGCATATAAATATTTAAGAGAATTAGTTAGAAACTGACATGTTAATTAATCCTTTCAATCATTTATATAGATAAATATAAATATATCAATTTTTAAAAGTATAAATTAAGGATTACAGAAGTTCACTGCCTTTCTCAAATTCATGTAATGAGTCCAAAGCAAATAGAATCTATAGAATTCAGCTCCCAGTTACATGCTTTAATCTGCTAAGACCAACCATGTTTCCACTGATAAATCCCCATCTTCCTCGCTCTGAGGAGGTGTTGAGTGGGATCATCCTTAACTGGATTTCCAAGGACAACAGAATTTTCCATAAACTTGCAGGCATTTGGATTCAGTCTGAAGAATGGGGGAGGGTTCTAGACGTGAGCTAGCAGTATTGGCAACTGCCGATGTATAAAAATGTCCACAACAGTTCTCCATATTTCTTTAAGTCCTAGCACAGGTTCTGACCATCCCCATGGTGGCTTGAGACATAGTTTGGCTAGATTTTTTTAAATTGGAAACCATGTAATGAAAGGCTCAAGACAGTCAATTTCTCAACCATATATTTCTAGGTAGAAGAAAATATACAGAATGATGGAGGCCTTGGTTAGACACAACAGGTGTGGCAATACTTCAGGTAAGTCCAAGATTTTCCCCAATATATTTACAAAATGCAATGCTACAGTGGGTTCTGTTCCTGAATAAAACAGAAGACACCAGTGTTGTTGTTTCTTGTGCCACCCATCAGTGGTAGGTGTGGAGACCCAATCATGGATAAATGAAGACAACTCTGTAGGATCGTCTCTATGTGTGATTCATGACAATATGTGCCTCCATGACAGCTATTTAATTTAAACCAGGAACCTAATCCACCCCTAAAGCTATAGCCTTGGCAATGACAGCCTCCGGATTGCCAGCTGAGTGTCTGTCAATGTTCTGCTTTTACTAGTTTTCACTTTTATATATCTGTGTATCCTTATTTTCCCCTTGGGAGGAATGGTCAAAGAGTCAGTGTCAATCAATCATTTGCTTATTCCCCGAGTTGTTCTACCAGTGTAATTCCTGGGCATGCTCAGAGAAGCCATTTTAGGTTAGACTTCGATACAAGCTTCCTCAGAGTCCAGGGATATTTACGTAAACTCATATTAATGCAGTGCAGAGATTTTTTTTTTCCTATGTTAATGGACCATATAGATGTTTAAGTGCCTGCATTTGCAGCCAAACTAACAGGCCTAGTCTTTCGTCTCAAGCAGAAATAGTGAATACATTTAGATCCTGATATCAGTCTTAATCATATTCAGATTCCAGGTTTTGCTTTGGCCCAGTACAGTGTAAAAATTGTGTCCAATGGTGAAGCTCAGATTCAAAGCATCCAGGATGTTCAGAACCAGGCTCTTGGCTTGGGACAGTCTCTAGTGATAAGTGAACATGGTCTTTAACACAGAGCCACCCAAAGAAGATAAATTAGATAAAGTTGGGTGAAATAGGAAGCCAACATGAACAGTTGTTCTGATTTCTGCAAGACCACTGCTTCATAGGCCAAGAAAATAGAAATTAACTTCAGCTTTTACAGTCCTTACACAAATAAAAGTATTTCAGCATGCTTAGTTAATGCGCTCATAAGTTATTACTTGGCTCCTTCGAATCACTTATCCAGACGAAAGCTGATGTTACTGATTTAATTCTCGCCCTGAAGTAGTAGAGGGGTGTGTGTGTGTGTGTGTGTGTGTGTGGTGCCGGGTTCAAACTTACTGATGATCCACTTGTGTTTACAGGAGACATGACAATCTCCACAGCTGTATGGCACGGCTATTTTTTCTGTGAGTATAGGATTTAGTTATGAATGACACATCCGTCTTAAAATCTCAGTCAAAATAATCTGTTTTGTGCTATCCCATGTGAAACCAGGAACACTACTCAGTTCAATGCTAAACCATATTAGTCCCAGTTCACTCTAAAGTTTAAATAATTTAACAGACCTCTCAATAACACACCAGTCCGGTGCTCACTGAAGACAATGGAAGTCCTCCCTTGAGTTCTGAGAACAGTAAACCAGAATTTGTTCTGAGGTAAGAATTGTAGTGTGTGACTGGGTGTTAAGGTGTACCAATACGTAAGGGGTTACCGGCGTTCTACTTATCACACATTGCTATAAAAGGACAGAATCTCATTGCTATAAAAGGAAGGAAGGAGGCCATCTTAATGGGGTTGATGTGTCTTCTCTCTTTTTGCTCACCAAAGCTGGAAAGGCCCTGAGGTAGGTCTCCTCAAGTAGCTTTTTTTAGTTCTGGTTTTGAGTTTGTTCTTCAAAAATGTATCCAGCACTGAGGAAAGGCGTCTGAAGTGACGTGTGGATGAGACTTTCAGATTCTTCTCATGATGGATGAGCCTGCACACCAGTTTACAAAAGAACACTTCAGAAATAGCAGAGTTGTGTTGTAAAAACTTCACATGGACCGTTTCACTTCTGATCATGTGTGAAATAGTTTTGGTCTTCCTAGGCAGGACACCACTCTAAGACGATAACCCCAAAGGAGGCTTTTCTAATGATACATTTTCTAAGCAGAAATACTGTGCTGTGTTGGTTTTGTGGTTTTGTTTTGTTTTGTTTTGTTTTGTTTTGTTTTTTGCCTGCAAGCTTAATGAAGGGAAATTCAAGGTATCATGAAGGATTAGATGGCAAAAGGGTCTAAATGGTTTAATATTTTTTAAAGTTGGCTACAAATGTCATGACATAGCCTCTGACTGTCATTTTGATCTCTCATTGACACTGAAAAGCTCCCTGGGAGCTGGCACATGTTATCTTTGTTTTATGGGCTGCTGCAGCCCTGACAATAATCAGGAGGGAAGAGGAAATGGACAAGACAGATACAAGGAGTACACGTACAAAGAGAGCAAGAGAAGGTCCATTAGATCTCCTGGTAACACAAGAAAATGTCTTAGTTATTGAACTGAATCTTTGAAAAATAAAAAGGTCCTGGGAATGTCTGTATTTTATTTATTTTGATGCTTTCCTAATTTGGAGAGTGAGACTTGATTGTGTTTAAAAACAGTCTTTATCGTGTATGATCACAGCCTCAAATGAGGTGCAGTGAGTGATCTTGAAAGGAATTTTTAGGGGAAAGTTTTGAAAACTCATTGTAGTTTTGTTTTTGTCACTTGTGTGGATCAAGAAGGTGCAACCGTTTTTCATTTTTTGAATTACCGCTATAACTGACCTTTGGCCCCAAATCCGCAAAGCTCTTAACTCTGTGGGCAACCCACAAACCTGGGGCTGGTAAGAGGTCCCACCTAGTGGCACTGAGACCACTTATGGAAAGAAGAATAAGTTTGCTCTACAACTCTAGAGGTCCCAGGTTTGGTTCCCCCTGTCAACATTACATGTGCTTATGTTCTCTTTAGTGCAGTAGAATGTCTTAGCTATTCTATTATATATATTATAACACTTTCCTCACCTCAGTATTTAAGCCCTGATTTACACTAGGGCTTTATTGAAAAATAACCCCGCTTAAGTCAAATTAATAAGCAGAGCATCCACACTACCAAGCCTGTTATTGCAAAACAATGGGGCTACTTTTTAAAAAATCTGTACTCCTGCTTTCCTCAGGGAATAACACTAATTTCAAATAGTTATTTTGAAGTAGCGGTAGTGTGGATGCTCTGGTGCTGCTATTTCAACATAACTACTCCCCAGACTAATTCAGACTAATTACTGCCTAGTGCTTCCAGGGGCTCTAAGTTGAAGTAGCACATCCACATTAATAGAGCCTGCCCTGGACTAATTTTGAGGCTTCCCCATTGTGTGGACACTCCATTTTGATTTTGTTATTTTGGGAGTTATTACATTGATTTTAATTATTTCCTAGTGTAGACATGCCCTAAGTGCACTAAGTGACACAGCTAATAGTCATATTAAGTTTGTTGTATGTGTCAACTTCATTGATGTCAATAGAAACTAGGTAAATGTCCAGTCTTCGTGTTTAACAAACCCCTGTCTGGAATGATTTAGTTGGGATTGGTCCTGCATTTAACAGAGGTTTGGACTCGATGACCTCCTGAGATCTCTTCCAACCCTAGGATTCAAAGTGCTTTGTTGAACCAGGCCTTTCTCTTTAGCCGCTGTGCAACTCCTTGTGCCTATTTTACCTAGTGGTGCCCTTTTAAGATAAAACTTGGCATAAAAGGTACCAAAAGGACCTTCCTTTTATTTTCATAGTCTTTTCTTCTTCTTGTGATTGAAATACACAACTGATCTTGTTGTTTACACCATCAGCTTGTCTAGCACATGATCATGTTTGTAAGACAATTTTTAGTTTTCAATATCTGTTCTATTTTCTAATGTTTAAAGCGAAATATGAATTGCAAATCTTTAGGTCCATATCTAAATAGGGCATAAGTCCTAAACGATCAAATCTGAGCCTGAAAATACTGTTCATGCTGAAATACCAAGAGATGGTCTGATCTCACCTTAAGATTACAAACACATTCTAAAAAAGGAGCAAGTAGATGTTTCTATTGGAGTTAAATCAGTTTACACACATTTGAAAGAACAAGTTTCAAGCAAGAAACGTTATGTGCCTCCAGGCTTGTGTTTATTGTTTACCGCAGGTCAAAAAGAGCCAAAATAGAGGTTGAGTACCAGGGTCATCATACTTGAGTCCTTAAGGTACATGTATTTCTCAATTATTATTCATTTAGACTGCAATAGTGAACAAAGTACAGAGGAAGAGACAGCCATCTCCCCCAAGAGAGAACCGTCTGATAATAAAACTTAATAATTACTTTTTAAAAACACCTTCCCCATTCTATTAAAGAGCCATTACTATAAAAAGTCCAGTTTTTAAATAGAGAAGGCAGTATGCTCTAGTAGGCTACACAAGGAATCTAAAAGCCAAAAATTCCTCATGTGTTAGCTCACCCAAACCATTGCTTGTGACTCCCTGAGGAAATCACACAGAGCTGCATTTTTAAACATGGCTTTTGTTTTCAGACACCTAAATGTAGGCACTTAGACTGAGATTTTCAAAGTTACCTAGATGGTTTAGAGACACAAGTCCCATTAATTTTGAAGTGTTTGGGGGATGTTTAGCTCAACTAGTTGGCTTGGGAATGATCAGCTTTTGTTTTGGTTAATTTATTGGTCAGATTTTAAGATGTGCTCAGAACTCACAATCGGCACCAGCTTTTAAAAAATGTATTGCAGACAATGTGCATGATAAATTGACAGTTGATACCTCAAGTAGCCTCAAGGGGTGAGATCCAGGCCCCATTGAGTTCAGTGGGTCAAAGATTTCATCCTGTTAGGCTGGTGCTAAACAAAACAAGGCTGTTGTTCTCTGGTTTTGTATTTATACCACACTCATTCCTGTCCACTGGGATGTTAAATTTAATTATATCATGGTTATTATTACCAAGTGGTCCAGCTCTTTCCCCTCTTGGACCCAATCCTGTGCTCCTCAAATCAGGAATGGCCTTTCTTCTTCTGGGATTCAGGACTAGCCACTCCAAGAAATAGTCATGTATGGTGTCAAGTCACTTTCTCTCTGCAGCTTGTTCTGAGATGACGTGTACCCAGTAAATATGGGATAGTAATAATCCCCCATTACTATTGATTATTATTTTTATAGCCTCTTTAATCTCCCTGAGCATTTCACAGTCAGTAACACCACACAAGTGAACCACTTTCTCTGTGTCCCTGAGGGTTTTGCAGCTTGTAGAAGTGTGTCTACACTAGCTCATTAATTCGAGCTAGGTAGGCAAATCAGGGATACGGGGTTGCAAATGAAGCCTGGGATTTAAATATCCCGGGCTTTATTTGCATACTCCCATCCGGCCGCCATTTTTAAATCCCCCTTAGTTCGAACTAACTGCCCGCGGCTACACGCGGCAGTTTAAAGTTAATCCGAACTAAGTCCTTAGTTCAGATTAACTGTTACTCCTCGTGGAATGAACTGTTACTCCTCCCTCTGCAGTAAGGCTGACAGTCTTGCTGGTCCCCTGGGCAAAGGGGGGAGGCTCTGCATCCTGGAAGGGGCTGGGCCGTGGGCAGAAGGGACGGGCTGAGGTTGGCTTCCCCCAGGCTGCCTCAGAGCTGCCCAGAGCATGCCACACCTACCCCAGAGAGCTCAAAGCACAGCCTAGAGTAGGCAGTGTGGGGCTCCAGTGGCAATTTAAAGGGCTTGGGGCTCTGACCACCACTGCCACTGCAGTAGCAGCAGCAGCAGCCAGGTGCCCTGGGACCTTTTGAATCTCCAGGCCCCTGAGGGAGTTACCCTCTCTTCCCCCCTCCCCTTCCCTCCCTTGTCAGGGCCTGTTCCTGTGCCACTTCCTACCATCTCTTCCGTATCCAATGTTCACCATCTGTATCAAGAAGGTGTGAAGGACTCAGCTCACCTCTTGGCAGTTCTTCATGGCATGGTTGGGATGGCCGATATCTCCTCTCATGCCTTGCCCTCTGGTCAGGTCAGTTCCAAGTCTCCCTTTTTGTAGGTTAGTCCATAAATAAAAACAAGGGAAATTAACACAGAAATGTGTTTCTTCAGGAGCTGCAAGGAAAAGGCCCTTTCTCTTCCCTGGTCTACCCCCATGTGAATGCCTCTTCTGTTAACTCCTCCTCCATGCTTTGCATCTCTTGCGGGTGTGATGGAGCAGGGCTGGTTGAGCCCAGAACACCTCCTTAACCCCTTGTTGCCTGAAATAGTTTTGAGTATCCAATCTCAAGCTCCTTTAAGCACCAACATAATTAGGGGATCCTGCAACAGTAGTCTATAATGCATCCATGTTTCTGACTGTTAAGTGACAAGGGACAGATACAGGTCTTAAAGAATCAAGAAAATGTGAATGGCAGAATCTAAAGTATACAAAGAACCATCCATCCTGACCTAAAGGAGCAAGACTGCAACTGGATGTAGTGTAAATCAGTTCTCATTGTTTCATTGAGATCTGGAAGGACTTAGATAAGAGTGATTCAAGAATCAGAGGAAATATTCTGTGACACAAGCCATCACTTCTTCATTGTTATTAAAAAATGCTGACCTCTTCCATTGTGCAGGAAAGTCATTCCATCAGGGTACCATGCCACTGGTCGAGTACTATGAATGTTCTGTAGTAGGCCACAAATTGAATGCATGCTGCATGATTTCACCATTCTCTGGCTAATCTGTGTGGCTGTTATTCAATTATTTTTGCCTTGGACACCCCAGAAAAGAATTTGAATTTTTCATCAAAGTCTCCATTGTCCCAAGAAAAGGTCCAAGGTCACAAATATGCAACAATTATCATTACTTTTCTTTCCAATTACTAAAATGCAGTATTGTCCTATAATAAAAATGGTGGAAGATGTGACTTTCGTGGTTAAAAAAAATTAAAACTAGACCAGATATCACAGAGGTTTTTATTTTCACCATTTTTTAATGGTGAAAAATAGTTAACTTGGAAATTTTGCTGTCTCTAACTGATTCTTCACTCTCTTGCACAGTATTTTGTCTTCTACCACCATGAGTGCAAAATGCTTCTCAATCTGAGTTCTCTACTTATTTACACATGTGGTAGCATTTTACACAAGCTTTGCACCAGGATACAGCACCACAAAAAGTTCAAGGCACTGTAGAGTATCAGGTCCTGTATTTCTTGTGAGATTTGCTATGGTGCAATAGCTTTTTCAGCAGCACTTGCCCCCTTTTTGGCTTTGCAGAGAGCTCATGCAAAATTTACCATCTCCCAGTATTGATGTGAAATCTAGTAAATGTTCTGAGTTGGAACTGGACTGTGAAACTGAAAGAGGAAAAATAGATGTGATCCTGCTCAAATTGAAGCTGAATAAAATGGTTTCATGCATTCCCCGAGAAGGCAGTCACGCTCTGCTAGATTATTTCTCACTTATTTTTTTAACCCCTGCTCCTATTTTACATGGGTTTTTTTTTTAATTCTTTGTTTCGGGTTCTTTTGCCTAAGCACTTCAGCAGATTTCCATTCTGCACACTGAAACGTTCGTTGGTGAAACTCTCCTCTGCACACTGAGTCCTTGTTTTTGTTTATAAAAAAAAAAAGTGTAAGGAGACATAAAATGTAAGTGAATCAAGCCCTCAGCTAGCATTTAATTGATAAGAACTAAAGCTAATATTAGATAACAAATAAATGGTCTGTTGCACAGGCATTTAATTAAACACCAAATTAATGCAGTAATGACCTACTGGAACTAACAGCCAGAAATGCTTTACTGCAGGCAAGCATCTGGAAGGTTTCACCTTTCCCCCCCTCCTGTACAAATACATTAAAAAGACATACATTCATTTGTAATAGATAGTCTAGGGGGGTTGTTTTGTCCTTTTGAAAAGTGTCAATACCCTGTCCTCTTGGACACTCAACCGTTTCTCTAGGATTGCCCTTCTCTTCTGATAGGTGCAGTAAACAAATGGCAACTTGTTTCCCCCACTTGGTCGGTATCATTATCTATTTGAAACTCAGCACTGTATACCTGGGGTGATTACACACGGCTGGAAGATTAATTGCAGACAGTACTTTGGATAATGGTCTCAGGTAAGAAGCCTACAGGATCAGGGGAAGGCAAAGGAATCAATAGGTTTCTTTATCTGTACAAGTCGCTGTCTATAAAAGCGTTTTCAATCATACCATGGAAATATCTGATAGGTGGGAGAGATTAACTCTGCTCAAAACCACTCGGCCAGCTTTTTGTGTCTATTTCCGCACCCAGCACAAATATGCAAGAGGGTCTTTAAATGTGGTTTATGAAGGCATTGTAATCCTCCGCTATTCCACCTGAAGGTTTGAGCCTCTACTGGAAGGTAAACCTGTTGGGCTAACAGCAGCTGCTGAGGGGCCAACTGCCCTCAACCCGCAATCAATTTAAGAAGAACAACATCCTTATGGTTATAACTTTGGGTTGGTAGCCCAGAAATCATGGTTCCAGTCCTACCTCTGCCATGATTGTTTCTGGTGTTACTCTGGTCAAGCTACATAATCATCCTCTACATCAGTTCCCCATATGTAGAAAGTCCCCTCTCCTGGGCACTGATGTGTCCTCATTCTCAAAGTATCTGTGTGTGCCTATGAGGTAGGGGAGAGTAACTATCACTAGATGGAGGACTGAGGTTCATGGACACTAAGGCCATGACTACACTATGCAGAAGATTGACACTGTCATGCCCAGTCTTCCCACTAAATGGCACTCAGAGGGCACTCCCGCTCCTCATGAGGATTAAGGGAAGCCAATGGGAGCATTAGCTCCTGTTGCCCTCCCGCTGTGGGGACAGGGTGGAAACGTGATTCAAGATATGCTAACTCCAGCTATGCAGTTTACATAGCTGGAGCTGCGGCTCTTACTTCGACCTTCTGCTGTAGCATAGATCAGGCCTAAGTGACTGGTTCAAGGTCACAGTGGCAGTTTGTGAATAAATGAGAATTGAACTTGAATCTTGCAAATGCCTGGGTAGTGCCCTAACCTGTGGAGTAGACTTCATTTCCTCTAGGAGGGATGCTGTTTTCTTTATTCAACCTTTAGCAGTCTATTCAACCTTTAGCAGCCAAAAGAGCTCAACGTTGATCTAACTCTTGCCCCGTTGACTTCAGAGGGATCAGGTAAGCCAGCACTTTAAAATTTCACGCTTGGATTGTAAACTCAACAAGAATTGTTGTCTCATACTACATCTTTGTACATCACCTGGCATAAAGAGACCCTCACAAACACTTGGTTGGGGCCTCTAGGGCTATGTCTACACAGCAGCGTTTTTCCAGTTATTCCAAAATAACATAGTGCACATCTACACATCAACCCCATTATTTTGAAACAAATTGGAAACAACGGGCATCTTAGGCCCACTCCTGTAACCCTCACTGTATGAGGAGTAAGGGAAGTGGGGGGAAGAGTTCTCTGTTTTGAAATACATGCTGGGTAGACAGCACCAAAAGTCAAAATAAGCTATTTCGAATTAAGCAACACATTTAGCATAGCTCAAGATGTGTAGCTTATTTCAAGTTTAGCCCTGCTGTGTAGACATGCCCTAAGTGTTAACATAAAACAAAAACAATTAAGGGTCATGATCATGCTCAGTGTATCACAAGATCATGGATGACCACCAAAGAAATCTAAGGTAGAGCAGCTAATGGTGATTCAATAGGAAGGTCTATCTGAGTCAATATGGAACCAATTCTTTTGCATGGTACTAAGGATTTTTATTCCACTGGAGGTTCCATCTTTCAGCAGGGAATAAAATTAGGCCTTTTGTGGCCATTGAAGATCCCATAGTAATACTGCAAGATGTAGATGGGTTCAGTTGGGTGTGCTTGTCAAATTCTAGTAGGAATAATTATCCTCAAGTCACTTCCTGCCCTACACAGTTATGAGGTAGCATTATGCACAACTGAACAGCCAAACTCAAAGAGGATGGAGACAGGCTCTTCACAGTAGTGACAGATGGCAGAACAAGGAGCAATGGTCTCAAGTTGCAGTGAGGGAGGTCTAGGTTGGATATTAGGATAAACTATTTCACTAGGAGGGTGGTGAAGCACTGGAATGGGTTGTTTAGGAAGATGGTGGAATCTCCATCCATAGAAATTTTTAAGTCCCAGCTTGACAAAGCCCTGGCTGGGATGATTTAGTTAAGACTGGTCCTGCTTGGGCAGGGGGCTGGACTCGATGATCCCCTGAGGCCTCTTCCAACCCTATGATTCTATGTTTCCATGCAAGAGGTAGCTGCGTCACAATCATGGGTAATAAGATTCCTATCTATGTATGAATATGTTTACATAAACCCTACATTTATTTACACATGTGCACACACACACACACACACACACACACACATTCTGCTCTTCTTTACTTCCATACATCATCATGGTCTTCACTATGGTTCTAAACGTCAGTGAGTGTATTGAGGTGTAATTGATAAAAGCACCCAAGAATGAGATCCAAGATTTTTTTGAAGAGCAAAGGATGAGACAGATTGCTCACTAATCACCATCCATACACACACACACACACACGCACACAAAATACCCCCAACAACTGAACAACTAAAGTAACATCTTCATTCAAACACTGTACAGCATCATTGCTAATTAAGCATCCCAGCATCTCTGTGGTAACGACTATTATCCTCAAGGTACAGGTGGATAGATTTGACTAGCTCAAGGACACACATCTTGTCCATTGTATAATGCACCTGGTTAAATGCAGGTATTCTATTTTTAAGTCCTTTATTCTAATGGATAAACCACATTTCTTCTCCAAGCAGCTTAAAATGAACAAACAGAGAATCCCTGTCCTACATCCCAACAGGCAATGCAGTTCGAAATAGAGTAAACACCACACCCCTATTACCTTTGTTCCTTTGTGTGCCACGTGCTAATGAGACAATCACTGAAAAAGTCACTTTATTTTACCATTGAACATAAAACTGTTATAATAATGAATTCCCTGTTATAATAAGGGCAGTAACATAATCCCAAATGGTATCTCCTCTGCCCCTCTCCTTCCTGAGTTCCTGATGCAGTTTTACAAAGACTGCCCACAATGCCATAGGTGATGTTGAATGCATACCAAGCCTCCCCAACTTTTTCTGCATTGTACACAGTGTAAACCAAAAGTGAACTGGTCTTCTTAGGGAGAAAGTAGAAACATAGGGCTGGAAGAGACCTCAGGAGGTCATCAAGTCCAGCCCCCTGCCCAAAGCAGGACCAACCCCAACTAAATAATCCCAGCCAGGGCTTTGTCAAGCCGAGACTTAAAAAAGTAGTTGATGTTCAAATTCGGATCCTAAAATGAATCTAGATCTGAACAAACTGAACAATTCCATGGCCAAAAAAATGAACAGCATTACCAGAGTGTACTATTTAGCCAAGCAATAGCATTGTCCTTTACAAAGGGCTTTGGAATTGTAAGTCAAATGCAAAGTTACATTAAGATCAGGAAAATTACATCCAGAGAAATCCTCTAAAGACAGCAGCAGTAGCACTAACTGCTCGTGTCATGCCTTTCCGCCCATTATCACATTTGACAAACAGTTTGAATTCAAGCAGAAAGCCCATGGTGAAATAGCAAAGAAAAAAGAGAAGAGAAAAAGTGTCAATGAAAAGTTTTTAAAAAAAGAAAAGTAGCAACAGCAATGTTGTGGGGAGATCATAAACAGAAAGCAAAAATCACCTGTTTTCCCTATTGCAATATTTGGGGAATTTGGGCTGAACTGTCGTCATGTATCAAATTTAGGGCTGTGAACCTGCATAGTGTGTCAAGTCCCTTAGACTGAGGCTAGAGCTGAGCTCATCTCAGTATGTGTGGCTCTGCTCTGGGCTATGACCCCAACTTTGTGCCAACGCTACAGGAGACCTGAAGGTCTGACTCACCAGAACAGAGTGGCAGGACACTACTGGGGACAGGTAGGCAGTAGCTGAGCACATCAAGTGACAGTATCAAGGAGATCTCTGTGATACAAACTACTCGGAACTTGAGGAGATACTCAAAAAGTCCTATCCTTGATGGTATTGATTGTGAAGTAGATGCCACTTTTCAGGAACTTGACAAACTATTTCCCTAGCTATTCCAAATGTTCTTTTCCCAAAACATATGACAATGCACTGCTTAGCTACGTGCAACATCAAGGTGTTCACATTCCTATAAAGAAGAAGACATTAGTCACAGAGGGACAGAGGCTACCATATCATATGATTTATGGTCTTTTCCTGAGGTCGGTAAATCACTGCAGGATCAGTATTAGAAACTGTGATTGCTAAGCTCATGCCTGATCCATTAGACCATGGTGCCTGCCAGACATGTCATTTAATCTATCCATGTCTCAGTTTTTACTTCTGCAAAATGTGAACAAAATAGATTAATAAATTATAAAGCCAGAAGGGACAATTGTGAAGATCTAATGTGACCTCCTGTATCACACAAGCCGTTGGACTTGCTGAATTAATATCTGTTTGAACCAGAGCAGATATCTTAGGGAAAAAAAAGAAATCTCGATTCAGAAAGTGACGGTGATGGCTACCACATATACGAATATATATTGTGATGCCTGGGACACATCCAGCCACATCCACTTAATTAGCCTCATTAACATGGGTCCTACAATTGACAGGCATTTTTTCTGCTGTTATATAGATTTCTTGGTTTCTGTTATTTCCACTCCAATTCATCTGATGAAGTGAGTTTTGCCCATGCAAACTCATTATTCTATATATTTTGGTTAATCTCAGGTACCATAGGCCCATTCATTTTTACTTAAAATTTAGATTGACATAGCTAATTCACACACCTGAGTGTAGTAGTTATGCCTATTTAACCTCTGGTGTAGCTACAGGAAAGGTTGAAAAAGAATACCAGCTACTACTGATGGAGGAGGCGGCATTCCTGCAGTTCCCTTGCTGTAGTCTGTTTCTGCACTATGGAGCTACAGGGGTATACTTACAGTAGCCTAGCAATATTTCTGCAGTTCCCACAGTGAACAGCAGTTCATAAATCAGACCACCCGGTATGTCGTTGAGCACCTAGGGTATGTCTACACTAGCCCCCTAGATCGATCTAGGGAGGCTAATGAGGGCGACCAAAATTGCAAATGAAGCATGGGATTTAAATATCCCGCACTTGATTTGCATGTTCCTGGCCAGTCGCCATTTTAGAAATTGACTAGCCTGAAGTAACTGCCCGCGTCTACACGCGGCAGTGAAACGGGATTCTGAAATAAAGCCCTAACTCGAATTAGCTGGTATTCCTCCTGCAATGAGGTTTACCAGCTAATTCGATTTAGGGCTTTATTTCGGAATCCCGTTTCACAGCCATGTGTAGACGCGGGCAGTTACTTCGGGCTAGTCAATTTCTAAAATGGCGACCGACCGGGAACATGCAAATCAAGTGCGGGATATTTAAATCCCGGGCTTCATTTGCAATTTCGGTCACCCTCATTAGCCTCCCTAGATCGACCTAGGGGGCTAGTATAGACGTACCCCTAGAAAATCAGTACTCCTATCCCATGATCTAATTTTTTTTGTCCCCTCTACATTTAGTTCAGACTGACTTTTTCCTCCACGCTGCCTGGATGCCAGCTGGGGGTGTCAGTGAAAGCAGGGGGTGCACAGGTCTTTGTTTTCAGTTCCAGTGACCGATCCCACCAAGCCTAGAGCACCCAGGAACAGTTATTAAAAGTTAGCCTGAATTTGCCTTTTTAGCCCTGGGGATGGCCCATGCCAGTTGGTCAACATAAAGAGCAGTGATGGGACGGAGCTTGCGCTGTCATTCTGTAGGGATCTAATTCAACCACATGCAGGAGCTATGAGAGATCTGAGTGTGCTCAGTGAAGACAAAATCTGCTAAACTTTGAGAAGTCTGTACTAAGCAGGGACAAGCTATGATTTTTTTAAAAGGTTTATCACTTGGCCAAATTTGGATGGATTTTCACAGGCAGCCCAAGGCGGACACCAGGCTTAGAAAACTTCAGCTCATTATAGGCAACTAAATAGCAGATGTTATAATGGGAAATGTAAGGCAATCCTAATTATAAGCTGAGCTTTTAGGCCCACCTATGATAATGGGAGGAATGGATCTGCATGATATCTCTATAAAGTCCCAACCATAATAAAAAAAAAACCAGTGAATAGTCCTGCAGCACATTAGAGACTAACAAAAATGTAGCCCACTTCTTCAGATGAATGAAGTTTTAAGGGGTCCAAGTTCCAAATAAATAGCAGAGAAAGAGAAGGGATGGGAACAAAAGGAAAACAGAAAAAATGGGAAAAGAATAGTCAATTATAGTGTCCATGCTAAATGAAGCTGATAGAGAGGGTTCTAAGTACTCTTAAGTACCTGGTGTTTGGCCTTTTATGTCATTAGGATGTGGAATGTAGCAGGTAATCCAGTTAAGGTCTTTGTTTAAACCTCTATTGTAAGTATCGAACTTGTCAATGAAATTAAGCTCTGCAGCTTCCCTTTCAAGCTGGTTTTTGAAATTGGCTTGTAATAATATGGAAACTTTGAGATCCATTAATGAACCATAATGGTTCAGCATAAGCAAATCTGAAATCCATACAGGTCAAAAGATATCCAGACACATCAAGACAGGCACAAAACATCCCCATTTTACACATTAGTAACATCAACCTCCAGAAGGTTGAGAGTTGCATTTCCAAATTTGGATGCCTAAATAAGTGCTTGAACTTTCAGAGATGCTGAGCACACACAATGCTCATCACACAAATTGTGGGTGCTCCACAGCTCTGAAAATCAGGTCCCATGTGTGTCATCATAAAATGTGACAGGGAGTCCTGTGGCATCTTATAGACTAACAGATGTACTGGAGCATAAGCTTTCGTGGGCAAAGATCCACTTCGTCAGATGCAGTGACGAAGTGGGTCTTTGCCCACGAAAGCTTATGCTCTAATACATCTGTTAGTCTATAAGGTGCCACAGGACTCCTTGTCGCTTTTGCAGATCCAGACTAACACGGCTACCCCTCTGATACTTGACATCATAAAATGTGTAGTCAGTGTTACCGCAAAGATGAGAGTGAAGCTGCCTTGTATTTTTTCATGCACAAGTGGTGATTAATTAAAATCAACTCATGATCATCAGGCTAACAATGCTATTTTTTTCTATGCCACTGCTTCCCCCAATACTTTATTATCTTTGTCCCATTGGAATGTCCAACTGTAGCAACATCAATTTCACCTGGTTTGTAAAAGAGTGATGACGTTTTGGCTTAGTAAATATTCGCAGATTCATAAAGCGATGAGTATGCACTGGCCCTGATACTGACATTGCAGAACAAAACAATCACAGAGTTATGTACTCAGCTTCTGTCCAAAACACATCACAGAATAGGTGAGTTTTTAGAATAAGGAGAGCATGTTACCTCAAGTGAAGAAAGACACACAAGTTAATAGACTTTAGCAGTGAATGGCTATCAGTTTATTTTTTCCTTTGAATTAATGCCCATTGCTTCCCATCATGGTTGGTGAATGCCTTTTTTTTTCCTCACTTGACTAGGCAGATAGGACATGTCTTGCGTACCAAGGCAGCTGCTGTATAGAAATTGTTTTGCTGCCAACTACACATGATCTAGCTTAATCTGTACAGGCAGCACTGAATTCTGTTCGTCCTCTGCTCCAAACAGAGAGATTCTGTCCTGTCTGAGCCCCAAAACACATCTAGCACTGACCCACCACATCATTTATGAAAGCTTGCGAAAGTAGCCATAACATTTTTAGTAAAACTGAGAGTGTAAATTTTGAATAGAAAGCTGACCCTGGGCATGATCCAAAGCTCAGTAAAGTCAATCAAAAGAATCCTGCTACATTAGACTCTACATTAATTAGCCCCTGTGATGAGCAGCAGCAGAAGACCTAAGAGGAATACAAGTGCTGTCTAGGCCTGTGCATAAAAGTGATTTTTCACTCCCATTAATTTTTCCCCTCAGTGAAAGAGAGAGCAGTGTGAACAACTAATTTTTAGGATTGGTGGTCAAACTGAGAACAAATGTTTCAAATCAAACTGAAACTATTTCTTTTAACTTTTGCAGTTTGCCAAAACATTCCAGAGAAGAGCAACAAAAATGATTAAAGTTCTAGAAAACATGAGGTATGAAGGAAGACTGAAAGAATTTGGCTTGTTTAATTTAGAAAAGAGAAGACTGAGAGGGGACATACAAGACAGAGGTTTTCAAGTATGTAAAAGAGTGTTACAAGGAGGAGGGAGAAAAATTCTTCTCCTTGGTCTCTAAGGATAGGACAAGAAGCAATGGGCTTAAATTGCAGCAAGGAAGGTTTAGGATGGACATTAGGAAAGACTTCCTAACTGTCAGGGTGGTTAAACACTGGAATAAATTGCCTAGGGGGATTGTAGAATCTCCATCACTGAAGATGTTTAAGAGCAGGTTAGACAGACACCTGTCAGGGATGATTCTAGACAGAGCTTGGTCCTGCCGTGAGGGTAGAAGACTGGACCTGATGACCTCTTCAGGTCCCTTCTGGTTCTGTGATTCTGTGATTCCAAAAAGAATCATTTGGAAAAATAATCAAATTATTTTGTTTGACACAAAACAAAATGTTTCATTTAATTTTCAAGGGTTTATTTTTTACCTTGAAATATAATGAAGTAAAATGTGAAACAAAAAATTGTTTCAAATCAAAGAGACAAAGCATTTAATTTTGAAAATGTAGACTTCCTTGGAATTTTTTAAAAATCATTGGTTTGATTGAAAACATCCAGTCAATGTGCAGCAGCAATCAAAAAAGCAAACAGAATGTTGGGAATTGTTAAAAAAGAGATATATAATTAGACAAAGGATAACATATTGTCTTTATAAATCCATGATATGCCCACGTCTTGAATACTGCGGGTAGATGTGGTTGCCCTGTCTCAAAAAAATTATATTGGAATTGGAAACAGTTCGGAAAAAGACAACAAAAATGATTAAGGATATGGAATGGCTGCTATATGAGGAGAGATTAATAACACTGGGACTTTTCAGCTAAGAAAACAGACAACTAAGGGGGGGATATTGTTGCGGTCTATAAAATCATGCTCAGGTAGAGAAAGTAGATAAGAAAGTGCTGTTCACTCCTTTTCATAGCACAAAAACTAAGGATCACCAAATTAAATTAATAGATAGTGGGTTTAAAACAAACAAAAGGAAGTTTTTCTTCATGCAGCACACAGTCAACCTGTGGAACTCCTTGCCAGAGGATGTTGTGAAGACCAGGACTAATAGGTTTCAAAAAAGAGCTAGATAAATTCATGGAGGATAGGTTCATCAATGGCTAATTGCCAGGATGGGCAGGGATGTGTCCCTTGTCTCTGTTTATCAGAAGGTAGGAATGAGTAACAGGGAATGGATCAACTGATAGTTACCCGTTCTGTTCATTCCCTCTGGGGCACCTGGCCTGGCCATTGTTGGGAGATGGGATACTGGGTAAGATGGACCTTGGGTCTGACCCAGTATGGCCATTTTTATGTGCTTATAATATTAATAAAATATAGTGGATAGTATTGAAATGTTTTTTCTCATATGACTTCCTTTTTAAGTTGCTCTGAATGGACCAGTTATTTTAGCTTGATAATCTCATGGCTACAATATTCAATTAATTTCTTAACACAGTTTCCTACTTTTTGACCCATTTACCCTGCCTTCCTTGCCACTGAGTGATTTTTGTTTTTTGCGTTGTTTGGTTTTTATGTTCGAATTCCCTTCTCTGATATTGCCCTAACTTTCTCCCGACTTAGACCTTCAGTATTTTTATTGTGTCTCCTTTCACCTTGCAAAGTCCTAGATGTCCTGCTAAACAGCACAGGGATACCAGAATGTTCCCTTCCACGATGAATGAGTAGCATCTCCTTAAGATTCCCTTTTAGTGCACACCAGAAGACGTTCTTGAACTTGTCCACAGCTATTTCTAATTTGTCTGATCTTCATCAGTCAGTTTAAAGGAGCATAAAATGTCATCTGCCTCACCCGTCACCGTGTGTGTATTAATGTATTTATCTTATTCGCTTCCTCTTGCTCATCTAGGCTTGATGCAATTCTGAATCTTTCAGATCTCCTAATTTATTTCAGTCACTTTTCGGGCTTACTGAAGTTGAATTTCTCAGGTGGACTAGTCTGAAACGATGCCATGCTCTAGCAGTTCTATAAGCAATTATCATCTTAATAGCCTATAAGCCTTGTTTTGTATACTCTCTTCTGGTGTATCAGGCAAAGAGGTCTATTTACCCTCTGCCCCTCAAAAAATCCTCTTATGCCAGCAACACCATTCCTTGGGGTTTGACTGGCAGCTTGGTATAGACTCATTCAAACATATAGACTGAGTAGTAAGTTAAAAAGCTTCGGGGGTAGCCAAGTTAGTCTGAACAGGATAAACGTAAAAAAACAACAAATAGTCTGGTAGCACTTTAAAGACTAACAAAACATGTAGATGGTATCACGAAAGCTCATGATACCATCTACATCTTTTGTTAGTCTTTAAAGTGCTACCAGACTATTTGTTGTTTTTTTAAAGTTTATTTAGTAAGTTAAAGTTCAGCTGACCTAAACAATGTATCTGGAAGGTCATGCAATCTAGTTCAAGAACTAATCTGAATCATCACCTGAAACTCAAGTGCAAACCAAGTGCCACTTTCTCTGTAAAGACAAAAAAAAAGGGGGCAACAAAAATGATAGGAGTTTGGAACCAGTGCCATATAAATAAAGATTAAAAAGACAGAGACTTTTCAGATTAGAAAAGAGGAGACTAAGGGGGGATATGATAGAGATCTATAACATCATGACAGGTACGGAGAAACTGAATAAGGAAAAGTTATATACTTGGCACCATAACATAAGAACTAGGGGTCACCAAATGAAATTAATAGGTAGCAGATTTAAAACAAACAAAAGGAAGATTTTCTTTACACAATTCACAGTCAACCTGTGGAATTCCTTGCCAGAGGATTTATGAAGACCAAGACTCTAACAAGATTAAAAAAAGAACTAGATAAATTCATTGAGGTTAGGTCCATCAATATGTACTAGCCAGGGTGGGTAGGAATGGTGCTCCCAGCCTCTGTTTGTCAAAGGCTGGAAATGAGTGATAGGAGAGGGATCACTTAATGATTATCTGTTCTGTTCACTCCCTCTGGGGCATTGGCCACTGTCAGAAGACAGGATACTGGGCTAAATGGATCTTTTGTCTGACCCAGTATGGCCATTCTTATGTTCTTAAGTTCTTATGTAGTTTGAGGAATAGTTTGGTCACCTTCTTTTCTCTCACTTTTTGACATCGCCTGTGCTCTTGGTTGTATCCAAAACTAGAATCTTAAACACCTAAAAGGTACAAGAAAAGCTGTCTATACAATATACTACACTTGATCAGAAACATGAAGTTCCAGAAAATTCAGTAAGGAGACTGTTCTAATGAAAATTACAGCTCAATTTCAAGACCACAGAAATCAGGCTAAATTTATAGAAGCAACTGAGTAATGTCACAAAACTGAGTCTAATTACATCCAGTTCCTTATAGACAGATGAGCATAGTTCAGAAGTTGCCCCAAGTAGCGCTAGCTGGAACTCTAGTTCCTCCCCAGCAGTTTCAGCAGAGAAACCAAGGATTTAATTCATGAGGCATGGTGTTTAATTTGTAATGAAAGAGGTACTGGGCCTCAGACAATGATTTTTACATTCTTAACTGATGCTGGAAGCCCAGAGGTGCTGGGAGATGCATTGCCGAGCCTAGAGGTGGTGGGGCTAAGCCCTGGCACAAATTAAGCACAAATCAAGGGGGACTGAATCATTCTTCCGTCTCTTGATGTGGTCCTTCCATGTTAGAAGTAAGGTGCACTGGTGGAGTGGTAGACAGGAAAAGAAATGCCCATGTCTTATGTGCTCTCTGGATAAACAGAGAACTTCTGTCTCCAGAGCTGATAATAAGTCTCAAAAATAATTACCACAGATGGTTGTATGCTGCCTATAGAGTGTATTAAGAAATACTATAAGTTAAGGCTGGTGAGCAGGGTCTGGGCAAGTATTGATAGGGATATTTATTCCAAGAACAGTACATCAAACTGCCCATCTGCCTTTGTCTTTTCACCTTTGTCCAACACAAGCTTTGAGGAATATTTCAGCAGAGGTTCTCATTTAATTACATTCAAGTGACTATTTACTGACTATACAGCAAACTAGTGACACAGAAGAGAATTGCAGGACATACTGTCTTTCCTTTTCTCCTCCAAGTGCCCGATGTTTAAAGCAGAGGTCTCAAACTCCCAGCCCTCAGGCCATGCCCGGTCCGAGAGATGATTGTGCGATCCGGCTTGGGAACTCCGGGTGGGAGGGAAGGGGGAAAGCTGCCTGTTACTGGCTCCCAACCCCCACCCCTTCACACCATTATCCTCACCCTCTCACTGCCATGGCAGCAAGTCCCTGAAGCCTGTTAGCAGTACAGCAGTAGGGATCGGACCCTCCCACACTCCCCACGGTGGCTGGAGCCGTGGGGAAGTGGAAAGAATACAATTGCTCAGTCTGCTCCGCTTCCCCAATGACTCCTGCCACTACAGGGAGTACTGGCGGGAGGGGGGCAGGGAGGTAGGAGTGACCACTGCTGCCACACAGTGCCTGGCCACCCTGGTCTCTAGAGAAGTGATTATTCCCCTTTATTCGGCCCTGGTGAGGACACATCTGGAGTATTGTGTCCAATTCTGAGGCCCCCATTACAGAAAGGATGTGGAAACATCAGATAAAGTTCAGCGGAGGGCAACAAAAATTAGTAGGGGACTGGAGCACATGGCCTATGAGGAGAGGCTGAGAGATTTGGGCTTATTTAGTCTGCAGAAGAGAAGAGTGAGGGGAGATTTGAGAGCAGCCTTCAACTTCCTGAAGGGGGGTTCCGAAGAGGATGCAGAGAGGCTGTTCACAGTGGTGACAGATGACAGAACAAGGAGCAATGGTCTCAAGTTGCAGTGGCGGAGGTCTACGTTGGATATTAGGAAAAACTATTTCACTGGGAGGGGGGTAAAGCACTGGAATGGGGTCCCCAGGGAGGTGGTGCAACCCTAGAGCTTTTTAAGTCCCAGCTTGACAAAGCCCTTGTTGGGATGATTTATTTGGGGTTGGTCCTGCTTTGGGCAGGAGGTTGGGCTTGATGACCTCCTGAGGTCTCTTCCAGCCCTGGGATTCTATGGTGATCCCCGAGGCTGCATCCTCAGGGATGAGTGTCCAGGAGGAGAAGGTGGGGTAATGTGAGGACGGGGCATGGCTTGGAGGCCAGCAATGGACAAGCCCTCCCACAGACCTTCAGGAGTCCCAGGCCAATTCCCCAGTTGCTCTGGATGGGGATGGCCCGTGGGTCAGGAGTTTGAGAACCCTGATTTAAAGAGAGGAGCTGTATGAGCAGGCGACCAGCACACAGATCTGAGACTCAAGAGATCTGTGTTCTAGCTCTTCTTGCTTAACCTATTGTATGGTTTTAGGTGAGTCACTTTCCTTTTCGGTGCTTTTGCTTCTCCTCCCACTGTTGTCTTGTCTCCCAGGATATTAAGTTCTTTTTGGCAGGTTTGTATTTGTAGAATAGCTGGCAAACTTGGTTGTGGTCTCCTGACTCTACTAAAGAAAAAAAGAAGAAAAATGCACAAAAAAATATGGGCAAAACATCTGCATACTGAAAGAAAAGTCTTCATTAATTTAAATGTGTTGTTGATATAGACATTTACTCCCACTTCTATGCTACTATGTCCCTTTTTCTATTATTTTCATTAATAGTATTGTCATGGCCAGGCTGAAACGGAGTGACCATAAGAAGGAAACTCAGCCCCTTATGTGTAGTACTGATTTTTATTGTCAGTGACAGGACACTCATTGTGTTTGTTTCTGTGGTGTACCTACAGGTTTATTTACAGGCAGAAATATCTGAGCAAGTACCCTTTGCTGCCAACAGAAGATGAGCACTGCACATTATTTAATGCAGACTTTGTGTCAGCTACAATTTCTTTACTATTCAGAATGCAAGTCCTCACTGGTCCTTCCAAGGTGTCTTTTGATCTGGCTCCTTGCATGACTGGACTTCACTCAGTTGTCTGCATTACAGACCAACTCTACCGTTAATAACAAGGAAACCTCTTTGTGTGGTTTGAAAAAAAAAACCCTAGAGTTAATTATTAATCTACCCTTGGTCTTGTCTACTCTCCATTATCATTAACATAGTATAGAGAAGAGCCAAACAAAGAGGAGGAGAACCTTTTTAGGGTCAAGGACCGCTGACCCACAAAAAAAAAAAAATCAGTCGGGGCCGCACACAAGTGAGAAGGAAAAACAAACAAAACAAGCAAACAAACAAAACCCCTCAACCCCTCAGGCTATGTCTACACTGTAGGCTTCTTGCGCAAGAAACTTTTGGCGGAAGAGATCTTCCGCAAAAAACTTCTTGAGCCAGAGAGCGTCCACACTGCAAAAGTGCATCAAAAAAGTGATGCACTTTTGCACAAGAGAGCGTCCAGACTGCATGGATTCTCTCTCAAAAGAAAGCGCCGATAGCTATCCACAGAATGGCTACCAGAGCACCTGTGTTTTTTCCTCTTTCCTGTTTTTGTGTTAAAAAAACCCCTCTTGCCCATCCACACACACCTTTTTGCACAAGAACTCTTTCACAAAAAGGAGTTATTCCTTGCAGAAGGAGGAATACTTACACCGGAAAAGCCCCTCTGTTCTTTTGTTTTACTTGTGCAAAAATGCACTTGAGGTGTGGACGCGCCACAAGTTTTTGCTCAAAAATGGCCCTTTTTGCACAAAAACTCTGTAGTGTAGACCTAGCCTCACTGATGTGGCCCCTGACTGAGAAGGAGAAAGCCTGTCCCCACATTGCTCTGGCACACCAGAGCCGAGGGGGGCCCAGGATAGTAGATTTTGTGCGCTCCAGCTTTGGGGGGGCGAATTAGGGGAGGATGACGGGGGATGGGGCTGGAGTGCCAATGCAGGCTCCCCAATGCTGGGAGGGAGCCCCAAGCCTTGAGGGCTGGATCCAGGCAAGCGAGGGGCCACATCCAGCTGCAGGGCCTTAGGTTCCCCACCCCAGAGGATTAGAAAACAAACTTACAGTGAGAGATTCAAGGAGCTCAGTCTATTTAGCTCAACAAAAGTTAAGGGGAGACTTGACTCCAGTCTAGAAGTACTTATGGATCAATTTACAAAGTGTTGTGGTGGATTGTCTGGCACTGACAATGTTTAAATCAAGACTGGATGCTTGGGTCCATGCCTGCACCTTGGGCACAAACAGACAGGGTAGAGTAAAGTTCATTTAATGTATTCTTTGTATTCTGGGACAGTGCACTGGCAACATACTCCTAATCTTCCCTCTGTGGTGGCTAAAAATAGGGCCAATGAAGAGCTCTTACACCAGTTTCACACCTTGCTGAAGGCATATTCTCATGCGGCCATTTGGGCTTTAAGGGAGGCATATTTTCTGCTACCAAAGTAGTGTAAAGGGCTCAGGGGCAGCAGTTCTGAAAAATTTTGGGGGGGGGGAGACAAAATGTTGCCAGCATACAGAACATTATATAGGATTACATGGTATCCTGCTAAGTTGAGGTAGAAGAGGAACATATATGAATCAGTGAACAGAGTGTGAGGGAAGCAACTACCCCAATTACCCTAGAACAAATGAAACTCAAAATGAGCTCGGTGTGGCTGAGAAATAGGCTCTTGAACAGGAGTGACAACACAGTACATCAGCATGATATTATGTCTTTACTGATCAGAAAAAAAAAGGGCTTGGAAAATTAAAAAAAAATCAACATCTTTGAACTCAAGACATTTGTAGATCTAGAGAATCTTAACACTTTCAAGTAAGCTTTGAAGAGACAGCATCTCAGCTTTTGAGTTATCCTACCGTATCCTTTCTTGGATTGAGAACTGGTTAAAAGACAGGAAACAAAGGGTAGGAATAAATGGTAAATTTTCAGAATGGAGAGGGGTAACTAGTGGTGTCCCCCAAGAGTCGGCCCTAGGACCAATCCTGTTCAACTTATTCATAAATGATCTGGAGAAAGGGGTAAGCAGTGAGGTGGTAAAGTTTGCACATGATACCAAACTGTTTAGGATAGTCAAGACAGAAGCAGACTGTGAGGGACTCCAAGAAGATCTCACCAAACTGAGTGATTGGGCAACAAAATGGCAAATGAAATTTAATGTGGATAAGTGTAAAATAATGCACATTGGGAAAAATAACCCCAACTATACGTACAGTATGATGGGGGCTAATTTGGCTACGACAAATCAGGAAAGAGATCTTGGAGTTATTGTGGACAGTTCTCTGAAAACTTCCACACAGTGTGCAGCGGCGGTCAAAAAGGCAAATAGGATGCTAGGAATTATTAAGAAAGGGATAGAAAATAAGACCCAGAATATCTTACTGCCCCTGTATAAAACTATGGTACGCCCACATCTTGAATACTGTGTACAGATGTGGTCTTCTCACCTCAAAAAAGATATTTTGGCCTTGGAAAGGGTTCAGAAAAGGGCAACTAAAATGATTAGGAGTTTGGAACAGGTCCCATATGAGGAGAGGTTAAAGCGACTGGGACCTTTCAGTTTAGAAAAGAGGAGACTGAGGGGGGATATGATAGAGGTATATAAAATCATGAGTGGTGTGGAGAGGGCCGATAAAGAAAAATTATTTATTAGTTCCCTAAATAGAAGAACTAGAGGACACCAAATGAAATTAATGGGTAGCAGGTTTAAAACTAATAAAAGAAAGTTCTTCTTCACACAGCGTGTAGTCAGCCTGTGGAACTCCTTGCCAGAGGAGGCTGTGAAGGCTAGGACTATAATAGAGTTTAAAGAGAAGCTAGATAATTTCATGGAGGTTAGGTCCATAAAAGGCTATTAGCCAGGGGATAAAATGGTGTCCTTGGCCTCTGTTTGTCAGAGGCTGGAGAGGGATGGCAGGAGACAAATCGCTTGATCATTGTCTTCGGTCCACCCTCTCTGGGGCACTTGGTGCTGGCCACTGTCGGCAGACAGGATACTGGGCTAGATGGACCTTTGGTCTGACCCAGTACGGCTGTTCTTATGTTCTTATGTTATGTTCTTATGTTCAAGTACGTGTGTGTGGCATGCCATGAGCGCTGTAATTAACCAGTGGTCCCGCTGTATATCTTGTGACTGTCTGGAATACGGAGACTTTCACAGCTAAATCAGTGATCATTCCCTGGATCAAATATAGTCAAGAGGTGGAAAAGGAAGATAATCCTTACCCTCTCATAATGGCTCAGTGGTGTGTCTGAAATTAATCAGCATTCTAGTTTCTTTTCCTAGAGGACATGTGTCCACATCTTTTCAATCTCAGCAGAAAAGCAAAAGGCTATTGCACAGATTCTAAAAAGTGACTGTTGATTTGGGATGTAGACATTGGGACCAGTGGAAGTCAAGGGGAGTTGTGGGTGCTCAGAAAATTTGAAAATCAGACTCAGAGTGGGAGAGACAGACAGAGAGAGAGAGAGAGAGAGAGAGAGAGGCTATGTCTAGACTGCAGGCTTCTTTGGAAGAAGCTTTTCAGGAAGAGATCTTCCGAAAAAACTTCTTCCAAAAGAAAGCATGCACGCTGAATGGATGCTTTCTTGCATTTCAGCTGTGATTACTATGGACGGAATGGCCACCAGGGCACCTGTTCTTTTTCCTCTATCCTTTTAGAATCATAGAATACTAGGACTGGAAGGGACCTCGAGAGGTCATCGAGTCCAGTCCCCGGCCTTCATGGTAGGACCAAATACTGTCTAGACCACCCTGATAGACATTTATCTAACCTACTCTTAAATATCTCCAGAGATGGAGATTCCACAACCTCCCTGGGCAATTTATTCCAGTGTTTGACTACCCTGACAGTTAGGAACTTTTTCCTAATGTCCAACCTAAACCTCCCTTGTTGCAGTTTAAGCCCATTGCTTCTTGTTCTATCCTTAGAGGCCAAGATGAACAAGTTTTCTCCCTCCTCCTTATGACACCCTTTTAGATACCTGAAAACTGCTATCATGTCCCCCCCTCAATCTTCTCTTTTCTAAACTAAACAAACCCAATTCTTTCAGCCTTCCTTCATAGGTCATGTTCTCTAGACCTTTAATCATTCTTGTTGCTCTTCTTTCGAAAGAACTCCCTCTTCCCCGTCCACACACACCTTTTTGCAAAAGAGCTCTTTTGGAAAAAGGATTCTTCCTCCTAGAAAGAGATTTACCAATGTCGGAAAACCCCCTCAGTTCTTTTGATTTTTTTTTTGAAAGAACACACTTGCAGTGTGGACGTAAGTGAAGTTTTTTTGGAAAACCATCCATTTTTTGGGAAAAAAAACATAGTGTAGACATAGAGAGAGAGAGAGAAAGAGAGAGAGAGAAAGAGCAAGCAAACCTGTGCCTAGATATTGTAAACCTTAGGAAATAGTGTCCTTAGGTGTTTACGAAAAAATACCATAGAATTTTGGAGCTCCATCTTTTCTCATTTGAAATCAATGGCAAAACTCCTGCTGACTTCAATATTGAATCATCCCTAAAACTTGGCAACTTTTCTTGATAGATAGATAGATAGATAGATAGATAGATAGATAAAGGAAACCTCATCGGAATAAAATATATTGCCTCTTTTTATTGCTTTAATTGATTTTTAAAATGCTTCTCAAAGGATGATACAGCTGCCAGTTCATGTGTTAATGCAACAATACAGTGTAGCAGTACAACACTTGCATTTAATCAAAATTTAATCAACTCTAATGACATGAACTGGCTAAGGAAAGATAAGGTGGAATTTCACAGACAAGCATCACATCTGTCTGTCAAAGATGACACTGTCACTGGACTAGCAATATTTTTCCTCTTTGCCACCCCCCATTTACCTCTTGTAGGTTACTTTATATTTATTTTTAACTGCTTTTTAAAGGACCATAGGAGGGGACAATTATAATGTTCTTGGGTGATGACCACCATTTGGGGTGACCTTAGGGATTGAACTGGGGATGTCCAGAGCTCAAAGGATCAGCTGCTTTGGCTTCCACTAAAGTTTTCTTTAGGCGTGTCTACACAGCAGCATTATTTCAGAATAATGGTCATTATTCCAAAATAACAATGAGAGCATCTACACAGAAATTCCACTATTTCGAAATAAATTTGAAATAATAGATGGCTTATTCTGACTTCTGTAAATCTCATTCCACAAGGAATAATGCCTATTCAGAGATTGCTATTTCGGAATAGCCGCAGTGTGGATGCTCCACTGCTGCTATTTTGAAATAGCTCCACCCCAGGGCTATGCAAAGTAATTACTCCCCAGTGCCTCCTGGGGCTCTAAATCGAGGTAACACATCCACATTAGGGGAGCCTGCTAGAAACTAATTTTGAGGCTTCCCTGTAGTGTAGATGTGCTATTTCTAAATAAGCTATTTTGGAGTATTTATTCTGGAATGGCTTATTTCAAAATAAGCGTGCAGTGTAGACATACTCTTTCTTATTACTCTTTGCAGATGGAGAGGGACCTAAAACACTCACTTACTAGTCAATTACACTTACAGGGCAAGGTCTGGCAGTTGTAAGCCTTCAGTTCTGTTCCTTGTTTTGTCATGGACATATTATGTGACATTGGACGAGTCCTTGAGGGGTTTGAGTGACTTGATCTCCTTTGTCCTCAGTACATCAGTTTGCACTTCCCAGAATCTTGTGTGGATTGTGTGCCTGGCTGGCCCTCAGCGTAGAGTAGTGCAGCCTGGAGACCATTTTGACTTGCACTGACTTCCAGTGGAATGACACCACAATCAGGGATTGCTGGAGCATTCAAACCCTTCCTTTGCCATCTTCCCTAGCTATTCCATGTACACTGGCAGCTGTGATGAAAGGAGTAAATTTAGAAGTTGCTACCTCAATCACACAAATTCCAGGGGTTCCATTACCAATGGTTTTAGGATCACAAGAACATAAAAGAAGCCATGCTAGGTCAGACCAAAAGTCCATCTAGCCCAGTATCATGTCTGCCAACAGTGGCCAATGCCAGGTGCCCCAGTGGGAATGAACATAAGGTTTGAACATCAAGTGATCCATCCCCTGTTGCCCTTTACCAGGCTCTGACAGACAGAGGCTAGGGACACCATTCCTACCCCTCCTGCCTAATAACCATTGATGGACCTAATCTCCATTAATTTATCTAGTTCTTTTTTGAATGCTATTCAAGTCCTGGCCCTCACAACATCCTCTGTCAGGGAGTTCCACAGGTTAATGATAGTACAAGTGTGTTGTGTGAAGAAATACTTCCTTTTGTTTGTTTTAAGCCTGCTACCTATTAATTTCCTTTGATGACCCCTAGTTCTTGTGCTACAGGAAGGAGTAAATAACTTTTTCTTATTTATTTTCTCCACACCAGTCATGATTTTATAGACCTCTATCATATACCCTTCCCCCTTAGATGTCTCCTTTCCAAGCAGTGCTAGCAGTGTAGTCTGAAGTAAAAGTAGAGCAGGGAAGAATCTGTACAGAGCCCCTTTGCACTATCATTAATGAGTCCCTTTCTTGTCCTTATTGTTTGAAAATGTGTTAGTTGCCGAGAAATCACTGCAGAGAAAGTAGTACAAATGCTGAGAAGCAATGCCCACTGGCTACTTTACGTCAGCATTGTCCAGAGCAGTTTCAGTGCCATTTGTGAATGACTATTTGCTTTTTCTAGTCTGAAAAGTGGATTAAAATTATTCTCTTCTTCCAAACCACATGGCAGACTCAGTGGTGATTTAACCAGGTGCTTCTGTTACACTTGGAGAAGTAGGACTTTGTTTGGGGGATAAGGCAATATGCCATGTTTATTGTGAAGGCAGAATTCGTTTACTGACCTTAGCTACTAAAATTATCCATCACACATACACACACACACAGTTCCACAGATGGGATATAATTACCAGCCTCAATTGCTCATGCTAGTCTACTGGCCAGGTACTCTAGACACAAGGAGGGGAGCCAAGTTATGTCAGAGAGCATTGATGCTCCTGGAAGATGATTGTAGAACCAAAAGACCCAATCCTATAGTTTTGCACCCATCTTTTAGGCCTGCATTGTTCTTCGGCCATCAAGGTGTTGCTAGTAGCTGGTTACCGAGACAGGCTGGTGTCAAGGACTGATCACATTACACACACACACACCTGTATTCACATTCTAGATGTGATTACAGGCATATACCTAACATTAAACAAAGTCAAGGCAGTACAAAATTTAATATGGGGTTTCTATTAGAATACGAAGTTACTTCTAATTACAATGTAGTGACAATGAGTAGTCCTGTAGCACCTTAGGGTATGTCTACACTACAGCGCTAATTCAAACTAGCTTATTTCGAATTAGTTCATTCAAAATAAGCTAATTCGAACTAACGCATCTAGACCCAAAAACTAATTCGAATTAGCGTTTTGCTAATTCGAAATAGCGCATCCACACTGATTGGACGCTGGGTCGCATTTAAGGGCAGCTGAAACCGGTTCCGGCAGGATATCAGGTCAGTAGCTGCTTTGTGTGGCTGCTGTCTGAGGCTATCTGAGGCTCGTGCTTAAAGGGACCTCCCTGCACAGACGGTTCTCAGCTTTTCCGCTTACTTGCCTACCTCGCCAAGGGACAGCAAAAGCATTTTCCTCTCCGCCTGCCTGTGTCGGTGGTTCCCTTTGGGGACGCCGCCGCAGTTGGCACCATGGAGCCAGAGCTCGCCCTGGGCATGCTGCTCCAGTTTTTGGACTTGCTGCTGCAAGCCTGCCAGCAATGGCTGGAGGCTGCCTGGCCCCATCTGGTGCACATCAGTCCCCTGCCTCTCCCCCGGCCTCCCTGGGGGTTGTGGAGAAGCCACAGCAGCGGCCGGACGCCAGTGTGCCCCGCCGCATCTCGCGTCTGGACACCAGCAGCGACTGGTGGGACCGCATCGTCCTGGAGCACTGGGGAGACCAACAATGGACCCAGAACTTCAGGATGAAGGACACCTTCCTGGAGCTCTGCGAGTGGCTCGCCCCTGCTCTGCAGCGACGGGACACTTGCATGAGGCCCGCCATCCCCCTCCAGAAGCATGTGGCCATCGCCCTGTGGAAGCTCTCCACTCCGGACAGCTACCGATCCATTGGGAACCAGTTCGGCATGGGGAGTTCCACTGTCGGAGCAGTACTCATGCAGGTACGGCACTCACCGGCCACTGGGCCAGGAGGGAGGGTGGCTGCAAGGAGGGGATGGGCTGCCCCAGGGAAAACAGGGGCGGGAGGAGGCGAAAGTGCCCTGCACTGGAGGGTTCGGTCTGTCCCGACCGTACTACAGGCCGCCCGTGGTGGCCAGGATCGCAGCAGGGGTCGCTTCTGGGAGTGGGGCGCGGGGCAGTGCCAGGGAACGAACACTCCCAGCCACGCAGGCGCCCCAGTGATTCGCGGTTTGCTGTGTCTCTCTGCAGGTGGTCAAGGACATCAACCAGGTGCTGGTCCGCAGGGTGGTCCACCTCGCTGACCCGGACGTTGTCATCCAGGGGTTCGGCGCCCTCGGCTTCCCCAACTGCGGGGGGGCCATTGACGGGACGCACATCCCCATCCGTGCCCCAGAACACCAGGCCTCCCTCTACATCAACAGGAAGGGGTACTTCTCCGTCCTCCTGCAGGCCGTGTCTGACCACCGGGGCCAGATCACAGAAATTAATGTGGGCTGGTCCGGCAAGGCACACGACGTCAGGGTGTTCCGCAACTCCTCCGTGTGCCAGAGGCTGCAGGCCGGGACCTTCTTCCCCGACCGCCACATCAGGGTCGGGGACGTGGACATGCCCGTCTGCCTGGTGGGGGATGCGGCCTACCCCCTACAGCCCTGGCTGATGAAGCCGTACACGGGGCACCTCAACCCCTCCCTCCAGGCCTTCAATGCCAGGCTCACCAGGGCCCGCATTGTAGTCAAGGGGGCCTTCGGACACCTGAAAGCTTGATTTCGATGCCTCCTCACCTGCCTCGACCTCGCCGAGCACAATATCCCTCCCGTGGTGGCAGTATGTTGTGTGCTGCACAATTTTGCGAGCAGAAGGGGGAGGCTTTCCTGCCAGCCTGGATGGCTGAGGCTGAGCACATGGCTGGCCAGTATGTGCAGCCCTGCACCGCCGCCGTCCGGGAGGCCCAGCGGGGGGGCGTCCAGATCCGGGAAGCCCTGTGGGAGAGCTTCCAGCTGGAGGAGGACTGAACTCTCTCTGCATACCCCACTGGGGCCTTCTTCCACCCTCCCCTCCTTCCCCTTTCTCCTCCCTAGCCCCCTTCCTAATGTTAAATAAAGACACCTGTTTTGCCAAAAAAACCTCTCTTTATTGTACATAACTGGGATGGGGGGAGGGAGGAATGAGGGTGGGAGAGGGGAGGGGGAAACCTGGGAGGAGGGAGCTGGAAGGGGGAGGAAGGGGAGGAAGGGAAGGGAAAGCTCAGGGCTCGGGGTCCTGCTGGCTCTCCCGTCTGACAGCACTGCAGATGTGGGGGCATCGGGGGGGAGTGGGTGTGGAGGGTGGGGCAGGAGGGACGGGGGGTGCGGAGGAAGCGGGAGGGGGAGCAGGCGTGGGAGGAGGAGCGAGACCTGGGGCTGCCGCAGGGGCCAGAGCAGGAGGAGGCAGGAACCTGTCCACCAGGGTCTGGAGGTGGCTGCAGAGGGCACGGCCCTGATCCTCCAGCGCCTCCAAGCTCCGCTGCCGCAGCCGCAGCCACAGGTCCTCCCGGACCCAGTGGTCCTGGTGCGGAGCTGATGCTCCAGTAGCCGCAGGTGCCGCCGGTGGTAGTCCTCCGGGTTCCTGGTGCGCCTGCTGGCCCGGGTGTGGGTGGCTGTTGCAGGCGGGGTGTTGTGCTCTGCAGTCCCAGGTGCTGCGGCTGTGGTGAAACAAGAGCAGTGGTCAGTTCTCCCTGGGGACACAGTGGGTGAAACTCAGCCCTCCTCTGCAAGGCGAGGTCAGCATGTGGGGAACGGGTCAGGGCCCCTGCATGACACCCAGCTGCTGCTCCATGGTGGGCAAGGCCCAGGCGCACGGTCCCTGGGCTCCCTCTCCCCCAACCCCACCCAGTACACATAAGGGGAGCATGATGGCACTCACAAGTGGAGCCCTCCCCGGCCTTGGACGACACAGCCGATGTGCTCTGTGGGATGCCTCGGGGGTCCTGGGTCCTGGGCAGGCTCCTTGCAGGCTCCTGGCTCTCGGCGTCTTCCTCCTCCTCCTCAGTGTCAGGGACAGGGCCCTCTGCCCCGGGGTCGATCACCACCCAGGGGGCATGGACTGCGTGAGCCCCGAGGATGCAGTCCAGGGCCTCATAATGAGGGCATGCCTCTGGGTCGGCCCCTGGCTGGTAGGCCATGGAGTAGGCCTGCCGCAGGTCCTTGATTTTGCAGCGGACCTGCTCCCGGGTCCGCATGTGGCCTCTGGTGGCCAGGCTGGCAGCCATGATGCTGTAGACGGCCGCGTTCCTGTGCTAGTGCAGAGATCGTGGATATTGGAGGCCTCCCCGCAAACCTCGATGAGGTCCACAATCTCCGCACTAGACCAGCGGGCGCCCGCCTCTTACGACCCCGGGCAGGCTCCTGGGAGCCACCAGCCCGGTCCTGGGAAGAGGCGGAGGGCTGGGTGGCAGTGGGTGGCTGGCTCATCTTGTGCCAGGTGCAGGGTCTGCTGGCTGGGTGCTGGCAGGCTTGCAGCTGGCACAAGCCCTGTAGCCAGACCATGCCCCTTTAAGGGCTCCGGGGCCGGGAGGGGGGCAGAAGAGTTTCCCTGGTTTGGCCCAGAGTGGCCACCAGGGCAACCTGGGAAGGGCTAGCCTCCAGCTAGTTTGAATTAAGTGGCTACACAGCCCTTAATTCAAACTACTTAATTCGAACTAGGCGTTACTCCTCGTAGAATGAGGTTTACCTAGTTCTAATTAAGCACTCTGCTAGTTCGATTTAAATTCGAACTAGCGGTTTGTATGTGTAGCCCCTATTAAAGTTAATTCAAACTAACAGCTCTTAGTTCGAATTAACTTTGTAGTGTAGACATACCCTTAGAGACTAACAAAACTGTATAGTATCATGAGCTTTTGTGGGTAAGGCATACTTCATCAGATGAGTTGGAGTGGATATAACAGAAACCATGATATATATAACTGCAAAAGAAGTACTTGTCAATTGAAGGACCCGTGTTAATGAAGCTAATTAAGTGGATGTGTTGTTCCAGTCATAGCTTTTGATGGGAAAATGCGGATATCAAAGGCAGGGGAAATTGGCTTTGTAGTGTGATAACCAGTTAATGTCTTTTTTCAGGCCCGGGGTACCAGTGTCAAATTTATAAATGAAGTCCAGTTCTGCAGTATCTCACTCTAGTTCTTTGGTAGAAAAATGGCTACTTTTAAATCTATGAGGGTACATCTACTCTACGGAGAAGATTGAAGCTGCCGCTCTCGATCTTCCAGGGTTCGAATTAGCGGGTCTGGTTAAGACAGCTAATTCGAACTGAGAGGGGAACTCTGGTCAATGCTGGTAGTCCTGCTTCCACAAGGAGTAAGGGAAGTCGAAGGGAGAGTGTCCTCCCTTTAACAGCCTGTAATGTGGACACTGCCAAAAATCGAGATAAGCTACTTCGACTTTGGCTACGCAATTAACATAGATGAAGTTTCATATCTTAATTCGACCTTGTCCCATAGTGTAGACATACCCTGAGTGAGTGACCAGGTAGCTTAAAATGTTTCCTTACAAGTCTATATGTATTAACAGTTTAAAACAGGGGTTTAGTTACAATATAAAAAAGTTACAATAACAGGTTCTTGGAAGGCAATTCTTAGCAGGCTATTAACAAACTCATCCAAAAGTGGTTATAATTCATGAGGTTACATAATGTCATATTGATAGATATAATTCATTAAAAGGGCCATTTCATTCTTCAGCCTCCCAGTGTTTCCCGTGGCATCACCATGGTACTACTCAGCTGTTACAGAGTGTGGCCCTGCCTGGAACCACGGTGCATGTATCCCTTTTATCCTCTGTATGTCAACACTGATTTGTGGCACACTTTTCCCCATTACCCTTAGAAAAGGTGACGGCAACAGCAGGTTTGTATCCCATATCAAATCAACCCTCTCCCATTCGGGATAGGGGAGTGTTGCTTAGCAATGATCCTTGCAAACCGAGAAGCCTTGCTAACATACCCACCATAAAATACAGCTCGAGATTTTCAATATATATTTAAAATAACAAAGCAAGACAAGCGAGTGCCTTTCCCAGAAATCGCTAGCGTATGCTCTGAGATCTCCCGCATTTTGCATTATGTCAGTCTGTGTCAGAGGCTTCAGGAAAGGTAATATAGAAGATGAATGAAAGTCTATCATTGTAGTGCCAAGATGAAAAAGTGACAGCTCATAATGAAAAGAAAAATAGTTTCCATTTTGGGCCTCTATAAGTAAGAAAGTGACAGAGCCATGGGAGCTGTGAGGCTGAAAAATGGTCCCTTTGACAGACATGCCTGTAAGTGAAAGTGCATGGGATATAATACTAGCCATAATGTAGGGAATAATGATTATTTTAGGGATCGCATGATTTTGAATAAATTCTTGAATAGTGCATAGAAAATGGAACTGAAAGGAACCTAGAATTAATTTGGGGGAATAAATGACTTAGGGATGCATTTTGATCTCTATTGCTAGGGGTATCTATGTGGAGTCACATCACTGGAGTCAATGGAGTGACTTTAGATTTACACTGGTGCCAAGGAGATCAGAATCTGGACTTTACTCTCTCGCCTCCTATGCACCTAGAATGGAACACATTTCATTTTAGAAGGGACAAAAATGGGATGCTATTCAGACAGGCTGTGGTTGATGAGAGTGGAGATATCAGTCACAGAGGACTGTGAGGCTGTTTTAGAAGGGGGGAAAAACACACACATGATCGAGGATGTTTGTTCTAAAGGCAAGATTTGTAGAAATATTATCTACTCTCAGAAAATGAACTTGATTGCTTGTTTGCAGGGGGGAGAAGCCTTATCTACTGAGGAAGGTTACATCAGAATGACCTGAGGTTTGCGTTTTAACTGGTGCAACCTCCTCCAGACACGCGTATTTTGGTTTGAGTGGCTTTTTTCAGGTTTGCTTAAGTCAATTGGGAAATGGTGCAATTTAAACTGAAATAAATGAACACAGGGGTTTGCAGCAATTTAACTATATCAGTTTAAAAACTGATTTCAGTTAAACTGGTACAACTTGCCCATGTAGACAAGCCTTCAGGCAAAATTCACCCCTGTGCAGAAGATCAGCAATATAGAACTTAAATGGGAATTACATGGTGCATAACTTTCACCCTAAAGCATATTTAAAATGGTTTTCCCTGCATGATCTCCTTCTTCACTAGCGTTCCTTGTGAGAAAAGGTCAATAAGGGTAATACTTTGTCCTTCCATAGTGACTTCTATCCAAGGGTCTAAGAGAATTCTATGCGTAGTCTAAAGAGTTCACAGACTTTTATCGAGATGTTTCTAATCACAGAGGCTGTTTTCAAAAATACAAGAACACATATTCATTTGATCAAAATAGCCAAGGTAAGCAAGTATTGTTACTGAAGTTTTACAAGTGAAGAAACTGAGACATCAGGAAAATAGGGCCCCAGTCATGCAGTTACTATCAGTGTCCTAGAAGAAAACAGAAAATCAAGACTGAAAAAGTTTTCAGAAAACACAAAGATTGGGGGGATGGGGAAGAGATTGGAGGTGGGCTCACAGAGTGATATGACCACCTTAGTAAACTGGTCAAAGATATGAAGTCCTGCAGCTGGAAATAGAGAATGTAGGTGATACTGGCACCATCAGGGACTCTGTATTGGGAAGCCGGGACTCTGAAAGAGACTTGGGAGTCATGATTGATAATCAGCTGACAATGACCTTTCAGTGCAATACTGTGGCCTAAAGAGCTAATGAGAACCTTGGTTATACAAACTGGGGAGTGTTGACTAGGAATCAGGAGGTTATTTTACATCTGTATTTCCCACACATGTGACAATGTGCGAAGTACTGTGTCCAGTTCTGGTGTCCACAGTGGAAATAGGATGTTGGTAAACTGGAGAAAGTTCAGAGATTAGAAAGCATGTCTTCCAGTGAGAAATTCAAGGAGCTCTGTTGATTTAGCCTAATGAAGAGAAGGTAAAGAGTATCTTGATCACAGTCTATAAGTATTTACAGGAGTATTTACAGCCATTACAGCTATGTCTAGACAACGGTGCTATTTCGGGATACCGGAAGTATCCCAAAATAGCTATTCCATGACTTTAAATGCACCTGTTATTTCAAAATATATTTGATCAAAATATATTTTGAAATAACGAGAGCTGTATTCCGGCATCCCTGTAACACTCATTCCACAAGGGCTAAGAGACTTGTTGGAATAGCGCTTTATTTTGAAATTTGGCACAGAATAAATAGCGCCAAATTTCGAAATAAGCTATTTTGAAATTAGATCGAAATAAGATACGCAATTTGCATACCTCAGATTGAGTATCTTATTTTGACCTACAGGTGCAGTGTAGATGCACTCATGGGGTGCAACATTTTGATGGGGAGAGGGTCTTCTCTTTCTGGCAGAGAAAGATATAACATGACCTAATGGCTGGAAGTTCAAGCTAGACAAATTCAGGCTGAAAAGAAGGCGAGTATTTTTAACAGTATATTTTTAAACTTTAGAACAATTTACTCAGGGTCATGATGATTCTCCATGACAAAGAACTTTTAAATACAGATTAGTTCCTCTACCCCTAGAAATGCTCTAGGAGTCATTTTGCAGAGTCCTATGGCCTGTGTTATACTAGATGAACAATACCTCCTTCAGGCTCTGGAATCTACAGATCTGTTAACTGCCTCCCTGCCAGCAAGACCCTGTGTTCACGCAGAGCCCCTGCAGTGAAGTAGCTGCTTTAGTCTGGCCAGAAGGGATTAAAGTAAGCTAGAGGGAGTGTGTGCAGAGTCCTGGCCAATCAGGGAGAGGCTTGTAAGAAGCCAGTTGGAAGATAGCTTGCTGGGGCAGCCCTGGTTATAAGGAGCTGTTGAACAGAGAGAGAGAGAGCAGTTAAGGCCTGACCTGGAAGGGTGCAGGACTGGTGCCCAGGAAAGCACCTTCGAGAAAGCAGTGCAGGGCAAGCTCAGGGGAGCTAGAGAAAGGGAGTCTCCACCCTGACACCTGTCAGGCTGCAGGCCTTGACGCAAGGGCCTGGGAGGTGCAAGACTCATAGGGGGAGTAGCCCAAGGAACAGGAGGCAGAAGAGGGGGAGAGAAGGAGGGCAGGACAAGGCTGCTGCCATAGGATCCCTGGGTCGGGACCCACAGTAGTGGACGGGCCTGGGTGCCCTCATCCCTCTTGCACTGCATCTACCCACCCTGAGGAGTGGCCTTTATGAACTGTGGTTTGCCCCTGAACTCAGGGGCTAGACTGAGGCTGCAGTTGGCCACAGTGGCAAGCATGAGGCTTTATGAGTGACACCCCCAAAAGGGGGGTGGGAGACCAGTGTGGCTCTGGGAGTGAAGCGGGTCCAGAGCAAGAGCGTGGAGAGAGTGCAGAGTGGAGTGAGGATGAGTGAGACCCTGGCCAGAAGGGGGCACCCTGCTGAGGACAGAACTAAATCCCAGTGTGGCCAGCAGGAGGCCCCATGGTGGTGAGTCGCAACCCCGTTACAACCCCACTGAGTTCCAGTCATGATTGGGACTGACATCCCCAGTGCAGCTCCCATAGAAATGAACTGCAACACTCCAGTGATGTCAGTAGACTCAGACCTCTGCGTGATTTGCTCAAGATCCCCCAGGAAGTGCATGGCTGTGTCAGGGTTAGAATCAGGTCTCCTAACACCCAATTTATGTCCTGTCCTCAAAAGCCCTTCCTTTGTTGTTAAACTACACAAAGCATCGTTTACGAAAAGTTAAGGAGGTAAGGAGCATGGTTACAGTTTTCTAGTGTTTCAAGGACTGAAACATTGAGGAGATGAATTCTTAAAGTAGTCAGGGAATGTTTATCTAGGGCTAATGGAATGGAATTAAGGGTAGACAAAGGAAAAGCAAACCAAAAATGAATGGAGATAGAACAGATCTTGACAGGTCATTGAGTCCACTCTCCTGCCTTCACAGCAGGACCAAGTACCATCCCTGACAGATTTTGCCCCAGATCCTTAAATGGCCTCCTCAAGAATTGAACTCTCAATCCTGGAAGCGGTGAAAGCTCCAGTGTTTGAGTCACTTACAACTGGACTAGACAAAGCTCTCTGTAATATACTGCAGGGAACAATCCTGTCCCAGCAAAGGGATGCACAAAATAACTCAATAGACCTTTCCTACGTCTGCTTCCTGTGAGTCTCCTATTTTAGAAATCTCTGTGTTAGAACAGAAGGCAGAAAACATTACCCCTTTCTCAGCAAGAGGATGTTTGACCAATTACTGTGGGGGGGTAGAATGGAACAGAAAAGAATTCATTTTTTCCTATGTGTTGTTAGAGCATCCTGTAGAACAGGGGTGGGCAATTACTTTTGACCAGGGGCCACTTCAGAAATTTGTGAAGTGGCCCCAGGGTGCCCTGAAAGGGGTGGGGCCTCAGGCAGAAGGATCAAGGCCAGGATGCTTCCGTGCTTCCCCACCCACAGACCTTGATTGGTCTGGGGGTGGGGGAGCACATGAAGTCTTCCTCCCCCCCCCCCCCCCCGAGAGAAACCAGCTGTTCTGAACAACTGGCTGTTCCCTCTAGGTGCCCATGTCCCTGGTGGTAGGAGGAGACTTCTCAAACTCCGCTCCCTGCCCCCAGGCCAATTAGTGTGATGTCTCTTCCCACTCTGCCCCCTTTCTGCAAGGGGCATATGGATCCCTGTAGGATGGGAGCAGGATGGGAGGAGACTTTGCGTGCTCCCGCCAATTGTCCTGGGAGCGGGGGGGGAGTGAGAAGTCTCTTGCTCCCTGTCCAGGGTTGACTCTAAGCGTCGCACGCTCCCTGGTTCGTAGGCCCTGATTGACCCGGGGGTGGGGGAGCGGCAGGGCCTCTGTGGACCGGATCCGACCGATGGAAGCCCTTTTGCCCTCCCCTGCTGTAGAATATCATAGTTAAAGAATTCTAATGGCTGGTTCAAAAATACCCATGATGCCATTTTCAATTCATGTCAACAAGTTTTTATAGTTATTTCTCTAAAACCAAAGTGGATAAACCCTAATCAATGTTACAGAGGTTTTCCATAAGGATGTAGGTTTATCAATGGTCATTAAATGATTGTCTCTTTAAAACAAAAAAATAATTAGTTTCTCACCGAGATTTAGATTGGGATGTATTAAGAGAAGTGTCCTACATAAGACACAGGAGACAATTTCCACTCTACTCAGCACCGGTGAGTCCTCTTCTGGAACACAGTGTCCAGATTTGGCACCACACTTTAAGAAAAAATGTGGATAAATTGATGTCCAAAGGAGAGAGACAAAATTAACAAGTTTAGAAAACCTGACCTATGAGGAAAGGTTAAAAAACCTGCATGTTTAGTCTAAAGAAGAAAAGATCCAATAGATACATGACAGCCTTCACAGCTCTTATAGAGAGGAAAATAATCAATTGTCCTCCATGTCTGCTGAAGGTAGAACAAGAAGAAATTGGTTTAGTTTGCAGCAATGGAGAGTTAAGTTAGATATTAGGAAAACAACTTTCTAACTATAAGAATATTTCAGCTCAGAAATGGGTTATCCAGGAAGGCTTTGGGTTCCCCATTATTGGAGGTTTTTAAGAACATGTTAAACAGCTGTCAAGGATGATCTAGATATATTTAATCCTGCCTTAGAGCAGGCAGATGGACTAGATGGCCTACTTTGGTACCTTCCAAGCCTACATTTCTATGATTCTGTGATTGTGGACTGCACTATGTGGATTGGCGCATATCAGGATGTACCAATATGCTTATCACCATGCAACCATGCATTGGCTACCAAGGCCTAGAATCGATGTATCCAGGTGTTCTCGTGATTCCATATACCATTACTCTCTTACTCCCCAGAGCAGATGTGTGAGGAATGTCTTAGCACTATCCCCCCAAGCAATTATGTAAGTTTCTGCTAGATGAGCAAAATTGTACCCCATTCCTCATAACAAGGAGCAAGTGTGCAGGTGCTAGAACGCTAGGGTTGTGGGGCTCTGACTGCTGTCTGAAATGGGGCAGTACATTTAGGAAGGGTGCTGTAACTTAGCACACTTGAAAAAAAAATCTGCACAAATTCAGTGAAATGCAGGTGCTCTCCATGAAGTCTCGCTGTGGTTACCACGGGATTCCCAACTAGTATATTTACTGCACAGCTGGGATCGTTTCACCGTTGTGGATTTTTCACTTGACAGCTGGAAGCACCATGCTGTTTCACTGACAGCTGTGAATGGCCCGTAGAACTGGGATAAATGTAAACGTTTATTACTGCTTTGCATTTTCTCTTTTGCCCATCCTCTACAGCATTTTACCCTGCTGCATTAGCCAGTCTTTTTCCAGTTGTTCTTCCTCTAAAGTAGGGGTCAGGAACCTTTTTTGGGTCGGGGACCACCTACCCACAGAAAAATCAGTCAGGGCCACACACAAGTGAGAAGCAAAAAACCAAAAACCAAAAAACCTCACTGATGTGGCACCTGACTGAGAAGGAGAAAGATACTCCCCACATTCCCCTTGAGCACCAGAGCCTTTGAAGGCCCCACCTAGTAGATTTTGTGTGCTCCAGCCCCATGGTGAGGCAGCAGGGGGACTGGAGTGCCATCACTGGCTCCCCAATGCAAGGGGGGCCAAGCCTCGGGGGCCGGACCCAGGCAAGCCAGGGGCTGCATCAAGCCCCCGGGCCTGAGGTTCCCCACCCCTGCTCTGAGTGTCCGTTTTCCTCTGCACAATCTTTCACCGAGGGTACACATGCAATACATGCTACTGTGCACACAAAGCACGTGGTTGCATGTGCAATGGCATTTCACTTGCTCTCCCATAGGCTTGCCCAGCCTATTGCCTGCAGAACGAATGAGCAAGGGAAAGAACTTTGGTTGATTCTCCATAACTTGAAGTTTTTCAGTCAAACTATGAGGACTGACAGCCAGAGGCTACAGGCCTAATACAGGAGTACGTCAGTGAGATTCTATGGCCTGTGCAGTGCAGGAGCTCAAACTGGGTTAATCACAGTGGTTCCTTTTGGCCTTAAAGTCTATGAGTCTGGAAGCCTTGCTCCTTAAAGCTACTTTAGCACAAGGTGAGCGCCAAAAGAAGGTGCCAAATAGTAAGGGAGACTTATGTGGCCAATGACTTGGCGTAATCCTAGAGCTTGCCATGAGTTCATTTGGCTCTGTGGAGTTTTCCAATGGAGTTCTGCATCACTGGAGATATATAAGAGCAGGTTAGATAGGCATCTATCAGGGATGATCTAGATGGTGCTTGGTCCTGCTGTGGGGACAAGGGACTGGATTTGATGATCTCTCAAGGTCCCTTCCAGTTCTAGTGTTCTATCATTCTATGTATGATCCCTAACGGAATGCTTATCCAGCTGTAGCTCAGCATGTCCCATTGACCTGCGTACCATCGCAGAATTATCTATAGTAGCTGGAGTTTTCCTCAGTGTTGTGCTACTCCAGCACATCTGGCTGATGTTAGCCAGCGAGTAAACGTTTTTTACTTTACCTAGGCAGCCAAAAATAAAAGCCCATGACATCCCTTGGAATGCAGGCAGCAAATGCCAAGCAGTAATTGACTGTTGAAAGAGGAGTGCTGCATCTGTTACACTGTACATTAGATGACCGCTCCTGGCACAGGTGAATACCGGCTTCAGATCTAGAATCTGCCCATTTGGTGTTCAGGCAATTGGCAGCCCTCAGGGTGCTGCCCTAATGTGCTGCCCTTTTGACCTGTAGAGGTCACAACAAGAAGTGTGTGTGGGGGGGGGGTGCAATCCAGTCTCCCTAGTTCCTCTCTGCTGACACTGCCTTGAGCTTTGGTGATGCATCTTGGGCAATGAGCAGGCCAGCCAATTAGCTATTAAAAGGAAAAGAAGCTTTCAGTTGTTATGGCCCCAGAGAAGGCTTGGCACATCAAGGACAACCCTTTGAGATGCTGGGAAGTCAGTGGGAGCGAAGGGTAATCACACGTAAGTGCTTCGTTCCTCACATGGAGTATTTTCAGCCGACCACTTTTCCATTGCATGAAGCTGCCTAGATGAAACTGATGTGTATCATGGGACTCTGTCGCTGTTGATGGAAGCAACTTGACATTGAAAGGACCATATCATTTGCACATTCTTTCTTGTTTACATTTTATTAATCAATGTTTCAACACTATAGAGATGAAACATCCCATTTCAAAGTCCTTCCAGTGCTGTACAATCAAAATGCAGAGACGCTTCTATTCAATGAGAAATTTTGCAGTTTCAATGTTTTGTCCCTATTTTGTGGCAAAAACAAATTTTGAAATGCCCAAATTTCCTGCCATAGGGATTATTCTTTATCCCAGTGAGCTCTATGCATATTCTTTTAGGAACGAAAGTCTCCATTTCCTATTACCAATCTGTCACATCACCCAGTTCCTGCATGGTTTGGGTCGACTGGGAATTTGGTATAGATCCCTGCACATAACATTGCTTATATGGCTTTATTTTCTAAGTTGGAAAGTCAGCCAGGTTCCCTACAGCAGAAAGTGTGCCATACTTCATTTAAAAATAGAAACCTTTTTTGGCCCACATTTTCAAACTTGATTTTTGGATGCCCATTCACAGTGCCTTAGGTGACTCAAGGAGGGCACCCAAAATAAGCAGCCACAATTGAAAATGTAGACCTGAGTTTTCAGATTTTGTTTTCTTTTCAATAATAATGTACTCACAGCTGTTGCTCCCAATCATGACTGCTTGAGGAACTAGCTAGCTCTCTGATGATTCATCCTAGCTGTTCCAACGAAACACAGCCAAACGCTCTGTACAAGTGTTGTCCTAATCCTGCCTGAGAAGGGAATTGGTGATTTTACCAAGAACCTGGGTTCTGAATCAAGTCTGTGAAAATGAAGCCGATCGCAGTTGTCCTCATCTGTAGTGCAAGCCTAGAACTTTTAATCCCCGAAGCACTTGGCAAACACTGAATGAAACCTGCTGCTGGCTTAAGTGTGGGCAGCTCCACTGACTTCTTTATGCCTGTGCTGAACCTGATCAGTTAATTAATTAATCCATGTAGCATACATCATAAAGAGATAAGTAACATTATATCTGTTTTCCGAAAGGGGAAAGTGAGGCAGAGAAATTGAAAGTCTTGCCAAGGGCATAGAGGAAAAAAATATTAGTGGCAAGACTAGGCAAGATTAGAACTTGGGAATTCCTTTCTCATTTCAGGCCACAAGCCCCCAATTTTCCAGTAAGTACCAGGGCATGTATATACTAGGAAACTATTTTAAAATAACTAAAATCGATTAATGACACCCAAAATAAAATCGAAATAGCGTGTCCTCACTAAGAGTGTGTCTAGACTACATCCCTCTTTCGATAGAGGGATGTAAATTAGCCACTTCAAAATTGCAAATGAAGCCGGGATTTGAATTTCCTGTGCTTCATTTGCATAATCGCATCATGGCACTCTTTCGAAAAAGCACTATTTCAAAATTGAAACTGCAGTCTAGATGCGGTTCTTTCGAAAATAGAAGCCTTTTTCGGACAGGATCTTTCAAAAAAGGCTTCTATTTTTGAAAGAACCACTTCTAGACTGTGGTTTCAATTTCAAAACAGCGCTTTTTCAAAAGAGCGCCATGATGCGATTATGCAAATGAAGCACGGGAAATTCAAATTCGGCTTCATTTGCAATTTCAAAGTGCCTAATTTACATCCCTCTGTTGAAAGAGAGATGTAGTCTGGATATACCCTTTAAGAAAGCCTCGAAATTAGCCTGAGCTGGGCTCCTTTAATGTGGGCTATCTTGACTTAGAGCCTCCGCAAGCACTGGGGAGTAATTAGTCTGAATTACTCTGAGGGGGTGTTATTTTGAAATAGTGGCACCAGAAAGTCCACACTACCGCTGTTTGGAAATAACTATTTTGAAATTAGCATGATTCCTCATGGAAAGCAGGAGTAAAGATTTCGAAATAAGCAGCCCATTATTTCAAAATAACGGGCTTGGCAGTGTGGATGCTTCGCTTATTAATTCAACCTCAAGGGGGGTTATTTTGAAATAAAGCCCCAGTGTAGACCAGGGCCCAGAGGGGTGACCATGAAGACTAGAGATTACATGCAAAGCAAGCAGGCCACTGGGATCTTTGAGGCCTTCTTTGGCAACACCACCACGTGAGAAGCCAGAAGTTGTCACTCTCTAACTACTCCTTTAAAAGTTGAGATCCTCCTGAACCTGCACACAGGGGGAGCTACTTGCCAGTAAAGGTGAAGGTCACCATGTACCATACTGAAACATGCCATGAAGCTATCCCTGACCTGGGACCCACATGCTGCCCAGCTCTGATCTCTATATGCTGAAGGAAAATAACAGTTTCTAAACCATGCAGAAGGAAATAGATTCTGTGCCACTTGCGGCAGCTGCAGTTAGTATGGACGATTGGTTAGAATGGATAAAAACAGATTTCCCAAACCAACTGTATTCAATGCAACATATTTTTCATATGTTTAATGGAACAGAAATTTTTGTTTTAGCAGGCATTTGTGGGCACTGCTAGTGCTCTGCCTAGGGAGTGGAGACCTGGTGGGGGAAAGCAAGCAGGTGTAGAAATAAAATGAGCTTTAGCATAAAACTGGAAAAGTACCGAGCTTCTCTCTCTGCCCTTCACCACCAGTGAGTCACAGCCATTAGATCCTCCCAGGCCAAGCTGCATGTCAATTAACCCTTTGCCGAGGACAGTCCAATGAATGTGTTGTACTTCAGTGAAGCACTTGGCTTTAGTGACTACAGCCTCCTGGCATTGCAACACCAGGAAAAAGCCAAGGCTATTAAAAAGAACAATTCTTCATTACCAGTCCTGGATGCTCACCCAGTGGCAATCAGTGTATGAGAGAGTCAGAAAACATTCAGCAAGTACACAACCCAACCGTCACAAACCCTCCAAGGAGGAGATGCCTCACAAGTCCCTGTTTGCTTACCTGACTGCAGTTTTCCTGTTTCTTAAATGTCCCTTTCCTGATGCTCAGTTCTGTGTTAAATAATCTTCGGTATCTTTCCTCCATTCCTTCTTCTTTTAGGGTGCATCTACACTACGGTACTAGCTTGAAATAAGCTTCCCAAATTGCGTAGCTTATTTTAAGCTTATTTCAAGATATTCTATTTTGAAATTTGGTGCTGTGTAGACAGTGCCAAATTTTGAAATAGGTTGCTATTAAGAACATAAAAATGGCCATACTGGGTCAGACCAAAGGTCCATCTAGCCCAGTATCCTGTCTGCCGACAGTAGCCAATATCAGATGCCCCAGAGGGAGGGATAACAACAGGTAATCCTCATGTGATCCCTCCCCTGTCACCCACTTCCAGAGAAACAGAGGCTAGGGACACCATTCCTACCCATCCTGGCTAATAGTCATTGATGGACCTAACCTCCCTGAATCTATCTAGCTCTTTTTTGAACCCTGTTAAAGTTCTAGCCTTCACCACATCCTCTGGCAAGGAGTTCCACAGGTTGACTGTGTGCTGAATGAAGAAAAATTTCCTTTTGTTTGTTTTAAACCTGCTGCCTATTAATTTCATTTGGTGGCCCCTAGTTCTTATATTGTGGGAATAAGTAAATAACTTTTCCTTATTCACTTTTTCCATACCAGTCATGATTTTATAGACCTCTATCATATCCCCCCTTAGTCTCCTCTTTTCTAAGACAAAAAGTCCAAGTCTTCTTAATCTCTCTTCACACGGGACCCGTTCCAAACCCCTAATCATTTTTGTTGCCCTTTTCTGAACCTTTTCCAATGCCAATATATCTCTTTTGAGATGAGGCAACCACATCTCTACGCAGTATTCAAGATGTGGGCGTAACATGGGTTTTTTATAGAGACAATAAGATATTTTCTGTCTTATTCTCTCTCCCTTGTTAAAGACTCCTACCACTCTATTTACTTTTTTCACTGCTGCTGCACACTGAGTGGATGTTTTCAGAGAACAATCCACAATGACTCAATGACAAGTCCCTTAATCCTCGTGGAACGAGGTTTACCGGGACATTGGAATAGTGTGCCCGTTATTTCAATTGCATTTCAAAATAATGGGTGTGCTGTAAAGATGCAGAAAATGCTATTTTGGGATACCGAACGTATCCTGAAATAGCACTGCAGTCTAGACATACCCTCACTGAATCTCCTTTGCGTATGGAAGCAGAGGCTGAAGAGCATCTTGTGAAGGATATATAGCATCTAAATGCCTTTGATGAGATTCTTAATGGACTGTGCAACCAACATGAGCCTCAGAGAAACTGTGAAAAGCTAGCTTGTGCCCTTGTTTTGTCTGAAGAAGGGAATTGTTTGGCCAAGTGTGATCTACTCAGATCTTAGGTTTTGGGTTGAGAGCAAGAGAGGGGTCAACGGGAGGGATGGAGCCTTGAATCTCCCTTCTCAGTAGGCAAATGAGAAGAGAACGGGAGAGAAAGACGTTATTCCTTTCTCCCATGACCGCTGTCAGTGAACTCAGCTGAACTCCCCTGGCAGGTGAAATTTAAAGTTCTCTCTCTTCTTTTCAGGGTAGAATTCACCCCATTCAAGGCTAGGTGCCCTATTCAAGTCTCACTTAAGCCCTATTTTGATCATTTAATTGGCTAAGCTAATTAGCGGATCTACTTGTCAATTCTCAGAAAACGCATTCAGTACAAGGAGTAGGTGCTCTAAGTGTGAGGAGGATAGATTGTATTTTTCACACAAACCACAGAGGTTGATTCCCACCTTTCTTTAAGGGCAAACAGAACTCAGCTTTGAGAGTTGCTACCAGCACCTCCCTAATGCAGGTTGGACATCACTAAACTGGGTTTCTCTGCTCCAGAAACATGTTTTTGGACCAGAGAGTCCAGGGTTGGGGGCCCAGTGGCTGATGGCTGGGAGCCCTGCTGTGGTTGGGAGGCTGGTGGCATGAAGGCTGGTGGCAGGGAGTCCTACTGGGGCCAGGAGACCAGTAGGGGGCTTGGTGGCTAGAAGCTATATTGGGGCCGATAACTCAGCAGGGCTGGGACCAGAGTTAACAGTGGCAGGATCAGGGGTTGGCTGGAGCCGGAGGCAGTGGAATCAAGGCCAGAGTTGATTGCGGCAATGGGGCAGAGGTCAGAGCCAGTGGCAGTGGGGCTGGTGCCTGGCAAGCCTGTCTGGGGCCAACAGCCCAGACGGACCATGGGCAAGAGGACCAGGACTGGAGCCAGCAGTGGAGCTGGGTTGGGGCCGGTGGCAGGGGACCTCCCCTGGTCCAACAAATTCCCTCATTTGGGACCAGTCAGGTCCCAGGGTACCATACCAAGGAGTTCCATCCTATAACAATAATAAGCCTTAGCTGGACCATTTTGGTCAAAAATCAGTCTAGAAATCACGTGAAACCATGCTCCATTTTCTTCTTGCATTCCACAAGCTGTAAATTATGGCAAAAAAATCTTTCTTGGGTTAGTTAGTTCTTTCGTTTTCCACCCTGCACAAACTAATCAGCAGTCAAAATTAATTGAAAATGCACTAAAAGTCAACCCAGCATTTTCAAATCCCTAAAGGCATAAAGCAAAAACTTCTATTCTAGTCTGGGCAAAGGTTCATGCTGCATTTAAAATAATAAATAAGCCTCTTTTAAAATGAATTTTACATGATAAATAAAACATAGACACATTCAGAAAAATGGGGAAGAAATTTATAAACAACTAGAAGAGCAAGGCAAACGCATCGCAAGCAGGAAAGATGATGCCTTGTGGTGAAAAGAGTGAATGAGGGAGGATAGTAAAGCAAACAGAGAATAAAACAGGAAATAAAAATGGAGACTTGAAGAAGATAGATAAGTGAGCAGCCAGGTTACAAGTTCACAAGCCCACTTTGCAAGCACTCTTAATGCCTTAATTTTCTTCAAACACCAATGTACAGGGTATGTGTTTACTCCAAGGAAAAGAAAGAGTCATTTCTCTCTACTGACTAAATATGTTACCAACATATAAATGCATTTCTGGCCAAATTCACCAAAGCATGTTTTTCTGCTTTTCAAAGTATTGCAATAAGAAATAGTTGGGATGCCTGTTTAAATACTGTAATGAATAGGATACCCATTCATGGCAGCTCTAGAAATTAATGCCCTGTCTACAGAGCACCTGCTCCATAGACGATAGCAGTGCAAGGCTATGTCTACACTATTCTACTTTTTCGGAAAAAGATAGCAAATTATGCTCTGCAATTTGCATACTTTTTTCCAATTCTTTTTTTGGAAGAGGCTTTTCTGAAATTTGGCCCATCTACACTGGACCAAATTTCAGAAAAACCTCCTCTTTTGGAAGAGCCCTTCTTCGTCATGAAATGGATGCGGTAGAGTTTTTCCAGGATACCTCCTGTATTACGCCCCCCACCCCACCTCCACCCTGGGAACAGCCAAATAGCCAATACAGGCTGCCCCAAGGCTGGAGTGTGCAACTGCATTAGGAAGGCAGGATAAGGGACGCTCGGAAGGTATCCCAGAAAAATTCCATAGTGTAGACGTAGCCCAAGCTTCTTCCCAAGCCACCCTCTAGGAAATAACCCCTCCCTGATGGCTGGAGGGTATTTCAGTTTCTATGCCTAGCCATTTCTTAGTTCTTTACAAAAAAAGTGAGTTGGTTGCAATGGTGATTTTATAAAATCATAGAAATCGAAGGGACCTTGAGAGGTTATCGAGTCCAGTCCCCTGCCCTCACAGCAGCACCAAGCACTGTCTAGATCATCCTTGACAGGTGTCTGATGAACCTGCTCTTAAATATCTCCAGCGAGGGAGATTCCACAACTTCCCTAGGCAATTTATTCCCATGTTTAACCACCCTGACAGTTAGGAAGTTTTTCCTAATGTTATGACCTAGAGCTGTATGAATTTTTTTTGAGGGAGTAGTTTGCTTTCAGAAACTGCAAGTTCATGAAATCTAAGGGCATGTCTACACAGCAGTGTTATTTCGGAATAACTGACCTTATTCCAAAATAACAAAGTGTGCGTCTACACAGCAAACCATTGAACGTCAAGCTGGAAGACTTCTTACTCTGACTCCTGTAACCCTCATTTCACAAGGAGTCCAGGAAGTCAAAGGAAGAGTGTTCTTTCTTTGGCTTCCTGCTGTGAAGACAGCACCAAAAGCCAAAGTAAGCTATTTCAACTTCAACGCAATTGACGTAGTCGAAATTGTGTAGCTTAATTCGACTTTTGCCCCGTTGTGTAGACATACCCTAAATGTCTCAGAGGGACATGTTGATTTTGAGTGAATGACCACAGGCCACTTTTGGCCATGTAACATCCTCAAGGACATACTGGTAGTATATATATTGTGTACATGCAGCCCAGTTAACACAGAGAGAGCTGCCTATACCACCCACGATGGTATATGCATGCTTATTTTGAAACATAGTTTATTTCGAAATAGCACGTCTACACTGCAGGGAAGCCTCAAAATTAGTCCAAGGCAGGTTTCCCTAATGTAGACGTGCTATCTTGATTTAGAGCCCCAGGAAGCACTGGGGATGAATAACTTAGAATGGCTCTGGTGAGGGACTATTTCGAAATAGCAGAAATGGAGCATCTACACACACCTTATTCTGAAATAGCAATTTCAAAATAGGCGTTATTCCTTGTAGAATGAGGTTTACAGATTTCAGAATAAACATAAGATTTCAGAAAAAAACATCCGTTGTTTTGAAATTAAGGAATGGCTGTGTAAATGCTCACATTGTTATTTAAAAATAACGCTAGTTATCTCGAAATAATGGTGCAGTGTAGATGTACCCTTAGATTTTTATGAAGGAAGAAATGGCAAGACTTAGCTATGGCCTGGATATGAGGCTCTTGAAAGCGGGCTAGGTTGAAGCTGAAATCCAGATAATCGGTCTGAGAAACGAAGATGGTAATATTAAGCATTGTAATAATAACAGGAACTTTGGAGTAGAAGTTGGAAGCTGGAGTAAAATTCACTTAGTGTTGTATGGGGGAAATTATCATGTGGTGAGACATAATAGCAGAGGCACATTGCTATGGCCCTTGGAGCCAGGCAGGAAGTCAGCTATACCTGTCAGTACAATTCTCAGCAACGAGTTCAATGAAGTGTTTACTGCAACACAAAACAAGTATTTTATCTTTTCTTACATCATAATGGCAACATCTCTTACACTCATAAGGACTAAGAAAGGGGTGGGGGGGGGAGATAAAGGGTTGGGCCATGTTGAACTTAAGCCTTTGGGAGAACTTTCATGAGATGTGAGAGAAAGAGGCTGAGATTTGAATATGGACGGAAGGAGTGGGGTGTAGAGGTATTGCTGCAAGATGTCTGTATAACACTGTTGGTTGAAATGTTTCAAAGGAGTAGCCGTGTTAGTCTGTAACGGGAAAAAAAGTCTTGCAGCACCTTAGGGTACGTCTAGACTACGGGTTTTTTTCAGAAAGAGATATATGCAAATTTGGTACTAATATGCATATCTTCTGATCGCTTTTTCAAAAGTGGGTTTTTCGAAAGTGAAAGTAGACTGGATGCATTTTTTGGGGGAAATAACCCTTTTTTGAAAAAAAAAGCTCTTCCTAAAAAAAGGAGGTTTACGCAGTTTTTCGAAAAAGGGTTTTTTTTCCAAAAAAACCCACATCCAGACTACTTTCACTTTAGAAAAACCCACTTTCGAAAAAGCGATCAGAAGATATGCAAATTAGTGCCAATTTTGCATATCTTCTTTGGAAAAAAAATCGTAGTCTAGACTTACCCTTACAGATTAACAAAAAATGTATATGGCATCATGAGCTTTCGTGAGCACAACCCACTTCTTCAGATGAATGGAGTTTAAGGGGTCGGTCCAGTATTCCAATAAATAGCACAGAGAGGGTATGGGGGGGAAGAGGAGGAAAATGAAGAAAAAAAGGGGGGGAAAGAAATTGTCAATTAGAGTGTCCATGCTAAATGAAGCGGATAAGAATACTTAGTATTTAAGTATATAAGTACCCTTTGTTTGTTTTTTTATGTCATTAGGATGTGGAATGTAGCAGGCCATTCAGCCAATGTCTTTGTTTAGACTTCAGTTGTAAGAATCCAACCTGTAAACGAAATGAAGTTCTGTAGCTTCTCTGTGGAGCTGGCTTTTGGAATTGGCTTGAAATAATACGGTGACTTTGAGATCCATTACTGAGTCCCTAGGAAAGTTAAAATGTTCCCCAGTTGATGTACTTTTTACAGATGGGACTATCCAGAGACAAGATGCTGAGGGAGAAACAGAGGGGAGAGAGGATAGAAATGAGGAGGGTGAAAAAGAAGCCCCCTCTGAACTAATTAGGGAGATTGGAAAATCCTTTGTAAAGCACTCTACTTTAACACCAGGTTTTTTAAATCTTAAATTATAGGTTCAAAAAGTAAAAAAAGAAGCAGCAATCCCTTACGGAGGTGTCTGGGAATTGTTACAATGGGCCTTAACACAGAAAAACAATGTTTATTGTGTGTAACAGATGATAACTGTTCTTTGTTATGACCTTTATCTTCACTTGTGAGGACAGACCGGATAACTCACTCATAGCTCTTCCATTCCTTCCTCCCTCACTCCCAAGGATAAATGTCACTCAAAACTCAGCCACTTTATACGTTGTTATAAATGTATTATTATTTCCTCTCTATTCATTATAGCCACAGTTATCAGCTCTAATTCTTCAAGGAGCCCTATTCACCATGATTTATTACACAGGAATTCCCATATTGAGTCATCCCAGTGGTCCATCTAGTACAGTGTTTCTTAAACTTTTTAAGACCAAGGAACACCAAACAATAATTTTTTTTTATGAACAACACTAAGGATTTTTTGTTGAGCAAAAAAAAAAAAAAAGGTCGGGAGAAAGTAATTGAGGAGAAGAAAAAAAGCAGCCATTTTGAACTTTGTTGTTCTCCATGGCGCACCTTGGACTGCCTCGTGGCACACTGGTGTTCCCCGGAACACAGTTTAAGAAACACTGATCTAGCAAGTTCTTGTTTTATTTGTTTCTGCTAGCACTCACCACAGGCTAGGGGCTGTGCACTTTTCAAAATAGGTACAGTCTCTCCCTTGGAGACCTTACAAGTCAAAAACACAACAAAGAAACAAGTCAAATGATAGGACAAAAGAGTACAACTTTCAAGTGAAGTATGCAAGTGGCAGATGTTTTGTAACGAATTATTAAACCCACTTGCCTCTTTGCCTGTCCCCTATTCAGTAATTAGACCATTAACTGTTGGCATCATGTTAGATGAGGGTCTTTGGGAGGAAGGTTAGAGGTCAATTTGTTACCATGGGTCATTTCTGATTGTCTCCATTGTATCTCTCCTGCCCAGTTGTTTGGTCTGGTCTCAACCGATTATTTTGGGTTTTTCTAAGTAATGATGTACCACCTAAGTGTGAGGGTATTCTTGGAAGTGCCTACACCATGAAAAGTCTCTCTGTCTTACTAGGTGAAAGGTCCTGAGCATATGTGAGCTAACTGTGCTATCTGCGTGAAAGGTCCCAGACAAAATTACTAACTTTGCCTTAGCTCAAAATACAGGACGTGGCCTATAAGTTTCTTGTGTTACAGCCAGACTGCCAATATAAACCTACCATAGCTTATTATAATAGACACATAATAAAAACCATAAGGAAATAATACATTTATATATCTATAGGCCAGCAAGCAGGTTAGCCTTATAGGCTACATATGCCCTGCTTGACAAGGTGATTTGTACAACGAATCCCGTTACACAGGTATGGAAGTGACAGGCATTTGTAGTGACAATCTCAGCACTATTTTCCACCATTCGAATTGGAGGAACAGTATCATAAAGATGATACTCTGGATTTTGATGCGTTTCTAGAATGTGCATCATATATATGTATTTGTGGTCATCAACATTTGGTATTGGTCTAGGTCTTTGCTTATGCCTGTTAGATTTACGCTGTGTGTGTCCCAAAATGATGAAAATAATTCTGATAGCAATTCCTTGGCCTATAACCCATCCTTTTAATCCCACATCCACAATAGGAGTGGCTTACGACCTGTCACCTTCATTCATTAATAGGGTGATTGTCTGTTAGGCTTTATCCATATCACTAGTAATTTCAATAAGGTGGGTCTCTTTATGAGCTAACATTAATTTTAACTGTAATCCTAATGGGGGAATATAAACAAGTAATGTGGGTGTACTCTGGATTGTTAAATCCTGGTAATCTGAACTAGACTGGATAACGGTGATGTTTTCAAAAGTGGGAACAGGAGGAATTGCTTGGTTCCCTATCAAACTAGAATACTTTGCAGTAAAACAGAAATTTGGATTGTGACAGGACACTCCAAGGGACCATATTAGTACCTGCATTGGTTGGTTTTGATTGATTGCCACACAAAATTGGCCATAGGTTACCATAGGTAGCCAGAGTCTTCCACTTAGTCAACCTCAGTAGGCATGATGATGATTATTTATTCCATAACTCCTCTTCCTGTAATCTACACAGAACAGGGTCTGTTTCAAACAAGTTGGCTACATCTAGACTGGCATGATTTTGCGCAAATACTTTTAACAGAAAAGTTTTTCCGTTAAAAGTATTTGCGCAAAAATGCGTCTAGATTGGCACGGATGCTGTTGCACAAACGCGGTTTTGCGCAAGAAAGCCCTGATCACCATTTTAGCCATCGGGGCTTTTTTGCACAAAACAAATCTGAGCTGTCTACACTGGCCCTTTTGCGCAAAAGCTTTTGTGCAAAAGGACTTTTGCCCAAACATCAGTGCTCTTGCGCAAATTCAAGCGGCCAGTGTAGACAGCTGGCAAGTTTTTGTGCAAAAGTGACCACTTTTGCGCAAAATCTTGCTCGTCTAGACGCAGCCGTCATGTCTACAGATGTACTTAACCTCTATTTTCCACTCCCCAATAACTTGGAGTTTTCCATTGGGCTGTTAATTTATACAAAGCTTATTTGATTAGCTATTATTGGCCTCAAGACTTATACTAACTTGCTGAAGCATATGTCTTACAGGATACAAGCCTGTAGGTTACTTCCATTACTGCTGCACCTAATGCAAAGCAAAATAAAATGAAGTAGGAACAGAGTCGCAGCAAATATAACAAAGGCAAACTAGCTACACTGGTGGGACAGGAGCCCCGCACGCAGCTGCCCAGCGGGGTCAGGGCCCTAGTGTGTGGCTGCACAGTGGGATCGGCAGGACAGTGCAGCCAGCTGCAGGTGGGGAGGAGGGCCAGGGCTGCGAGGGGTGGTGGCAGGAGGGCCAAAAATGACTTCCCTTGCTTTGGCAAAATCCCTCATCCAGGATCAGTCAGGTCCTGAGAGTGCCAGGCCAAGGAGGTCCAACCTGCTTTGTTTTTCTGTACAATGGTGACGGCTCCATATACAATCATTTGGTACATTTCTTTACTTGCAAAGGTGATTATCTGCTGGGCCTTTGCTCTCAGTCCCAGATGAGACTGTCAGGTCTCTGGTGTTCTTTCAGAAGAAGTCAACGCAAACACTCACACACAGAAAATGGAATTCCAAATAAGGCCCAAGCAAACTCCCTTTAAAGTCAGTGGAATGAGTAGCCCACTGAAGGCAATGGGGCAATTCAAGAGCTTCAAGTTAAGCAGATAGGGTACGTCTAGACTGCGGCACTATTTCGGGATAGCAGGAGTATCCCAATATAGCAAGGGCATGTCTTTAAATGCTCCTGCTATTTCCCGAAAAAGCGGGCACGCTATTCCGGCATCCCTGTAACTCTTGTTCCACAAGGGTTAAGGGATTTGGCAGAATAGTGCCTTATTTTGAAATTTGGTGCTGTCTACACTGTGCCAAATTTCAAAATAAGCTCTTTCGACCTAGACTCGGAATAAGCTATGCATTTTGCATAGCACAAATTGGGTAACTTATTCCGAAAGAAGGGCACTGTCTAGACGCACCCATAGTTGTGTGCTTAAGTATAGAGTGTTCAGAAGAATCGAGCCCAAAGGTGGCTGATGATTGAGGAGGGCTACTGGAAAATCACGCGCTCCCAGTGTCGTGCCAGGGTTCTTTCCTTGGAGCAGTCACAGAAAGACTGGAAGTCAATTTTAACTCACCTCTTGTGGGGCATTAGCAAGGCCTTTTCTATATTCTGAGCAAAGAAGGAGAGGAAGGTGGCCATCCCCTCAGAACGCAACATTTCAGGGCTAATGTGGTTGCTGAAATCAGGTAACATCCAAGGAGTTTGCATAGTGGGGCAAGGTTATAATGGAGTTAAACCTTGCTGTAAGCAAAGTGAATATTCCCTGTACATGGAAGCAAATAGTAACTTTAACTCCCCTGCACTATGCGTGGACTTTTACTTGACCCAAGTTCAACATAAGCAGGTTGTCTTGCACATGTTTTGTGTACTTGTAAACATCTATAGCGATACGGTATAATGGATAATACATGCTGGTGATTATACTACGTCCTAAGAGGGGGCCATGTTGTTCCTTTTCAGAATTAAACTCAGAAATGGCTGACTTATCACAACCATATTGTTTAGAAGTTACTAGATAATTCTGCTGCCTTCTTATGTTTCTAAACTGCCCTTGGTTGTTTTCTCCTTCTCTTTGTTGCTTGTTGCTGAGGAAACACGTGCAGATCTGAAGAGCTGCAGAACTGCACCGTCTGCATATTCCTTTCACTGTTTCTCCTCAGAATACACTTCCTCCTGACACCTGGAAAACCATCGCAGATGCAGCACAGGTGATCTTTACAGCATGCTATTCAAAGGGAGCTGGTTTTCAGCCCTGCCGACAACAAACCACACTGTTGACTCCAGCTGGAGTGAGCGATTACTTTGATAACACTTTACAACTGTATTGGAAATGAAGACACCATGTAAGGATGAAGACACTACTCGGAGGCCCCCATTTGGCACACAGCTATCTAGCGCTTGTGCCCCGTACCTGGTGTTCTTCATTAATAGCTATCATTTAGCCATTAGCATCCTCAGAGGAGTGAATCGGGATCTGTCTAAATGTGCAGTGCGAACTTCCTTACGGACTGAGGAACCATTTTTTCTTATCATGCTAAGGATACTCCATGGGATCTTAAGAAGTCTTTTGTCATTTTACTTCCTGCATCGGCAGGCAATTGTAGTGCTCAGTTTTAAAATGTCCATATGTTTTCCTTTGATGGGATTTTTACAGCACTGGCTAATTCTGAGATGATTACTGGTTTTTAATAAGCACATAATTACTGCATTAATCAGAGCTGTCCAATTGGCTTCTGCATGGCACAGAAGGGTGGAAGGAAGGTAGCGGTAAAGACAGGCCTGCATTTACAATAGTTCTTTAACATTTTCTAGGTTTTCTTTCCTGTCTGTGAGATTCAGTCATGGTAACATGTGGATAGCCTTTTCAGGTCGGATCAGCAGTCTGTGTGGTAGGTGTTGCACTTCCTCAGACCTGCTGAGGAACAAACCCAGACAAAGGGTGGTCTGGAGCAGTATTGCTTTTGGGATTGTTTATTGGCACAGATTCTTAATAGTAAAGTGATACAGACACATCACATTCATGCTGGCAGTTTGGAGGCAGGCTGCACATGCGGCATAGATTACTTTTGATTTCGCTGGTGGCTGGAGTGATGGCCAGGCATCAGCTTCCCGGAGACTCGACTATGATATTCCTTGGGAAATCCCTTCAGATCTGCAGGAGGCTTCACTTTCTCTGGGCCGGTCCCAGGTTTCTCCTGGGATGTTATGTCCGAGAGAGAGAGAGATTTTCTGGCCGCTTCTCAGTTAAGTTATCTGCTTGCAGGGCCTTTGTCTGCCTTAAAATGTCACAGATCCTAAAACTGCCTTTTTGGTTGGGTATTTCTCATTCACACCTCACACACATTCCACGGGTTACAAACATATTCATAAGCAAATTTTCTAGGCAAAATTGGGCTCATGAAATTGAGTACAAGAAATTGCATTGTACTACAAATAACATACCAAAGGCATGATAAAAAGCTTCACAAATTATAACTAAGAAAGCCACGGTCAGGGAAGAAGGGGAAAAGCAGAGGAATAGGTCCAGTTAGCTAGACTCCAGGGAAGAGGAGGGAGGGGGGTCATGTCCGACTGATTACAGTAGGCAGCTGCGGAATGCCACCTATTGGGACACTTGTGGCAATCAGATAACACCCAGAAGCAGGACATTGAATATTTGTATTATTTATATTATGATAACATCTAGACTCCTTAGTCCTGGACCAAGCCCCATTGTGCTAGATGCTGTACAAACACAGAACAAAAGATCTTTGTCCCAAAGAGCTATCTATCTAAGTAATCTTGGTCATATAAAGAAGTATGCTCAGAGTGGAATTCAGGACTGCGAGTGACATACTGATGACAATGGACAAGTCCCCTAGGGCACGTCTTCACTCACCGTACCAGAGATCAATGTTCTGGCATTCGATTTAGAGGGTCTAGTAGAGACCTGTAAATCGAATGCTGAGGGTACCTCTGTCCGTTGCTTATACTCCTCGCAGTGCTTAAGCTTGCTGCAGTCAGCCTCCCTCAGTGGGGATGGCAGCAAGCTTAGCTTAAGGTAAGCTGACTCCAGCTACATATTCTATGTAGGCAGGAGTTGCATGCTTTAAGCTGACCTTCCAGGTCTAATGTACATCTGGCCTTAGAGTTTGATTCTTCTTTTGCTGAAATGGGCACCTAGTAGCTCCACTGAAGTTAGTTATAAAACTAGTGCAAGTAAGAGGAGAATCATGCCCTCACATGTTCTCTGCCGCTATTTCTCCATCTCTAAAATGGGTATAACAATGCTTCTCTAGCTCATTCCTTTGAGAGTGAATTCATGTTTGTAAAGAACTACTGTAAATTATGATTAATAAAATGATTTAGCCTTCTTAAAAAAATCTAGCTGCAATATTTAACTCTGTGGTCAATATATTCCAGATAATATATTTAGAATGAAAAAGTGTTTCCTTTTTGTTTTTGTTAAATTTTCTCAAACCCTTTACTTTTCACCTAAGGCTACGTCTATACTGCAGCGCTATTTCGGGATACCGCCGGTATCCCAAAATAGCTATTCTGCATCTTTTGAACACGCCCGTTAATTTTAAATATAACGGGCTTGCTATTGCAACATCCCTGTAAACCTTGTTCCACGAGGAGTAAGGGGCGTTTCGGAATAGCGATTTATTTTGAAATAAGTGCTGTGTAGACAGCACCAAATTTTGAAATAAGCTATTTCGAAATTAACTCAAAATAAGTTGCGCAGTTTGTGTAGCTCAAATTGTGTAGCTCATTTCGAGTTCCGAGTTCAGCGTAGATGCACCGTAAGTGTGCTGGGCTTTCATATGAAAGAGACATCCTTTAATCATGGACGTGTCACCCAAAAGGAAGTCTGATTTCATGGAAACAGCCCCTAAATTTGTGCAAGCACATGAATATATCGCAGCAGCAACTGCCTTTTCAGCTGCCTTTGACGGACAGTCTCTTTTTTAATGTATAAATAATCATTGTGACCCTGGTAAGCAGGTCTGATGATACTCAGCTGAGTAATGTACCAGAACTGAAATTTCCATCTACTTGATGTTTTGCACAGGGATTTTGATGAAGTCACTGTCACCTGCTATTAACTTAATATCAAGTCTTAATAGGGTCTTTTTCTTTCCATCTTCACGCTGTTGGGGTTCAAATTAATTACTACGGGGGGAAAATCTGCACATAAATCCTTAAACTGCACAGGAAGGAAAAAAGTTTCCATTGCTAGTTGAGACCTAATGACACATTAAGAGCCTCTTCCACTGCCAAATACCATGCCCCGCCCTTTTCAGTTCCATTTTCAATGAGGTACAGATTAAGTGGGTGAATAGTCCCACTGACTTCAGTGGGACGGTTGCTGTGCTTAATGTTAAGCACCTTGTTGAAAGAGGTCCTCAGTGTGGCAAGGAAAGCCATCAGTTGAATATTTATTCATACCTGTATCCCTTGATGCCATCTTCACTCTGTCTGAATTTCTCAGTCTTTGCTCTGCTTTGCAGACAGGTACTAGCAGCTTCCGAGAAAAACAGTACAGAAAATCAAATCTACCTACAGATGTTAAACTCTTCATCCCTACAAGCTTTTGCAAGGGTAACTAGCATTTAACTAATGAAATGCATTCTTTATTTTTTAATGGAGATGAAGTCTATTTGCAAAAAGGTTCATTGTTAAAAATTGGAAATATGAGATTTAAAATGGCTGAATGGTGCACTTTGGACCTTCCTAGTCTGGCACCCTCAGGACCTCACCAATGCCAAACCAGAGAATTTGCCAAACCATGGGAGGCCAATACTGTCTAGGAGCAAAAGCAACACTTCCACTGCTTGCTGGGCTCTTAGAAGACATTTAGGGGTAAATTAGAGCTGAACAACAGCTCAGAACACAGAGAGCCAGGCCTGGTGGCTGTAAACAAACTTTATGGGACTGTGGGAAACTTGGCCACACACATGATCATTCAGCTAACTAAAAATCACACCGGACCACGGATGTTGCCAGACCACAGAGTGCTGGACGAGAGAGCTTCAACCTGTACTAGCTTGAGTGGCTTAGCTAATGTTGGTGGGTCTGAGACTCTGTTCACAAACAGCATCAGTGCATTACAGAATCAGACCCTTAGAACAGTCTAGCTATCAGCTAACATGGGAAAAAAGCAATGCCAAGAACCTTCATTTTGCTTATTCCAAATGTAAGATTAAAACTTGATATTGCAGTACAAGAGTACGTTAGCGTTCTTGCTCTTCTTTTGTCTATTCTTAATTCACCCTCACCATGGGGTTGAGGAATGCACAGTATGTTCATAGGTCCCCTCCTTCTGTTCCTCTTGCTTGGCACTCACGCATCTAGCCATGGCAAAAGCCAGAAATGAATGACAGAGTACACCGTGTGTCCCATTTTATAGGAATATATTACGGATTTCTATTACAAGGTTGTTTCATGCTACTCAGTTCTGTTCTTTCCTCGGCGATGTGTTAGGCAAGCAGACTTTAAGGTGAACCCAGTAAGAATGGTTTAGTGCTTTAGTTTTGTTTTTGTTTGATCTTGAAAGCTACAGAGCCTTGGTGAAGGAGGCTTTTTAACTCAAAAGGGCTGAATCTGACTTTTTCTACTTCATCCTTGTATTGTTAGTGGCATTTTTCTGATGGGGAAACGAAGGCCCAGAGAGGTGATTTGTGTTTGCTCAAACCCAGAAGAGTCACCATTAGACCTTGGGAATCTGCAACACTTAGCCCTGTGTTCAGACTCATACGCCCACCAGTCGAGCTCTTTGAATCGGAGCAATATTGGCTACCGCATGCACTTCCCCCTCTACGTGGCAAGACCACATACCTGTGCATATTAGCTCCTAGAGCAATGGCCTCAGATGACATCTCAGCTCTTGAAATCATTGGTGGGGCCTCTGGCTGCCGTTGCAGTATTAATAAGACGGGGACTCTTGTAAAAGAGACGACTAAGGGGGAAGGAGGGGATATGATCCAGGTCTATAAAAGCATGACCAGTGTGGAGAAAGTAAATAAGGAAGTTCAATTTACACCTTCTCATAACAAAAGAGCTGGGGGTTACGAAGTGAAATTGACAGGCAGCAAGTTTAAAACAATGAAAAGGAACTGTGGTTTGGGGTTTTTTTCATCAATACACGGTCAACCTCTGCCAGGAGATGTTGTGAAGGCCAAGACTGTAGCAGGGTTAAAAAAAGAGCTAGATAAATTCATGGAGGTTAGGTCCATCAATGGCTATTAGCCAGGATAAGTGGGGATGATGTCCCCAGCCTCTGTTTGTCAGAAGCTGGGAACGGGCGACAGGAGACATATTACTTGATGATTCCCTGTTCGCATCTGGCATTGGCCAATGTCCGAAAACAGGTGACTGGGCTAAAGGGGCCTTTGGTCTGACTCAGTATGGCTGTTCTTATGTAGCTCTGTGGGCTACATTGTTCCTACGCCACCTTGCAGGGAGTAAGACCCTGCTTGTGTTTTTTACAACGTGTACTCAGCTAGATTCTCTGATTTTCTATACCAGACTCACTTGAGTGTAACTCCATTGAAATCCACTTACTGCTGGTAGATGAGAGAGGAGATGTTGCCTCATAGTTCTTCATCTGACATAGCGAATTAACTCTGAATCAGATTCTGAATGTTTTATTCCTGATGGGGTTCAAGTCAAAACCCAGAGGGGGATCTGAATCCAGCCCTGTGTCAGCCAGTTATACCTGCCCTGGAATTGCCAGTGTGCTGCTGGTTTCCTGGTTCAAGTAGCCCGAGTTGGAAACGGTTTCTTGTCTAGACGCGCAAAGAGATCCTCGTTTCTGAGACATGTTCACAGAAAATGGCCTCTTCAGGTTTCCTGGGTTGTTGCAATGTCAGCTAGAGCTGGTCCCATCCAGCTGCATCCGTCAAACCGAGTTCCATAGCATGACATAACCTGGCCCAGCCAGGTGTTACAAACCAATGGACACCACGGTTCACAAATTATTAAAATTACTTTCAGATTCATATCCTGCCTCTCTGCTGAAATCCTTCCCAGCTGTCATTTCTTGACTCCATATGAATCAGGGTTGGAGAGGGAGGGAGAGAGGGAAAGAAAATGTCCTGGCTGGGGGGAAAAACGCTGTATTCTGGCAAACTGTTTCACCCGCAGAATTAACTCTTTGATGGGGATGGCGCCTCGCAGTCTCCATGCCTGCTGCAGGTTTGAGGGGAGAGGCTTGCAAATATCTTGTTTCTCTATCAGAAACACCCAGGAGAAGGAGGGGGAAAGTAATATACCAGAATGTAGAATCTCTGAATAATACAAAAGATCCCTACTATTATGTAAACTCTTTCAACTGCTTTACAAATATGTAATTACTTAAGGCCAACATCACCATCTGGTGAGACTGCAAACCCTCCATCCTTCATGCTGTGGAGCAGATAAAGGCATGTATAGCCCTTCAATGCCAGTGAGACAACTCAAGCTATGTCTAGACTGCAGGCTTCTTTTGGAAGAAGCTTTTCTGGAAGAGATCCTCTGGAAAAACTTCTTCCGAAAGAGAGCGTCCACACCGCCAAAGCGTAACAAAAAGTGATCTCCTTTTTTGAAAGATAGCACCCACATTGATTGGACGCTATCTCGCATTTCAATTGTGATTACTTCAGATGGAGTGGCCAGCAGGGCACCTGTGCTTTTTCCTGGCAGCCTCTTCTTTCGAAAAAACACTCTCTTCCGCATCCACACACACCTTTTTCCAAAAAAGCTTTTTCGGAAAAAGGCTTCTTCCTAGTAGTAAGAGGTTTACCGCTGTGGGAGAAACCCCTCCGTTCTTTCGACTTTCTGTCGAAAGAACGCAATAGCAGCGTGGACATAAGTAGGGTTTTTCTGGAAAAACAGCCTATTTTTCTAGAAAAACTCTGCAGTGTAGACATACCCTCACAGGAGTAACTGACCTCCAGTGTGAAGAGTCTCTCACTGTTAAGTAGATCTTGCTATTTTACAGGCATGGAGATTAAGTGACTTGACAAAGGCTACACAGATACACAGTGGTAAAGCAGAAAGGAACTCAGTGTGTAGAATACTTCACATATACCTAAAGCATTTTGACTGAAAGTTAATGGGAGCTTGGGGAGGGGGCTGATTGCTCCTTTTGCCTTTGAAAATCTCCCGTTCTGTACATAATGGCTTCATTCTGGAATGACTCAGGTCAATATGATGACGAGCATTGCAGTGCCTAACTTTTAGGCACCTAGACAATCATAGGAGCAATACCATGATGCACAGACTCTAAGTGGAGTGCCTGAGCTCCCTCTGCAATGAATAGAAAGAGGCACCTGGGAATGAAGTCCACAAAAGCCAGCACACTTGGCTGGGAACTCCCTAATGTGAGTCGCCAATTAGAGGGGTGTGCGCATGTAATAGACACCTCATGTAATAGACACCTTAGTCCTGACTGCAGGGGAGCACCCATATCTGCGAGCTACCCACAACTGGCAGATGGAGACTTCCTCAAGTAAGAAGCCAGGAAAACTGACAGCCTCACTGGGCCTCTGGGCAAGGTAGGGGGAGCTATTTCCCTGCTCCTAGAAGGGGCGGGGCCTCAGTTGGAAGGGGTGGGGCCAGGGCACCCAGCCCTCAATGCTGCCCAGACCATAATGCAACCTTCCAGAGCCACACAAAGTTCACGGCAGCGATTTAAAGGCCCTGGGGTTCCCAGCTGCCCATTCCTCCCCTGCCCTCCTGGAGCTTCCTGAATGCCACGAATCAGCGGTTTGCAATGCTCCAGAAACTCTGGGAGGGTGGGGGAAGAGGTGGTCAGTGGATCCACCAGAAAGTGGGAGGTGTTCTACGGAGGGGGAGCTTAGCTGCTGAAGGGTGCTCAACACCCACTAATTTTTCCCCAAGGGTGCTCCAGAGGCGCGCCTAGGGGAGGAGAGCTGACTTTTAGCTCAGTGGTTAGAGAACCCGTTTGGAATGTGGAAGACATAGGTTCAATTCCCCCCAGCAAAGGGAAGTGAGAGGATATGAACGTGTTGTCCCTTCTCTCAGGAAACCCTCTAACCACCAAGCTGCGGGATCTGCTGACACAGCTTTCCCCAGGCACTCCTGTGGAAGCTGTTCCCATCTGACTCAATAGTTGCAGAGTCATGCGAGTGGGCAGACTGGATGCTGGGTCTCCCACCTGGTGCACTAGCCATCTGGTTGCTGAGTCATTCCGGCTTGGTTCCAATTGCTATTTAGCCACCATGGAACGGCTCCAACAGACAGGACTGAGGGCTTGCTCCTGCCCATGAGAATGTTCCACCCATCTTGGGTTAGAGATCTTTCTGCTGGGGCAGGGTGGCCACAGGAGACCCCGGTTAAATCCTTTCTCCCCTCTCACTTCCTGCTTCTCTAGCCAGATCTTAGCGGGATCAGACCCAATAGGAGGCCACTAAACTCACCGACTGGACTGGGCCTCCGCATGGGAGATAGGCGGGCAAATGCCTGTCTCTCCTGGTTGGAGGCAAGCTCTGGGATTCAGGCAGGAGACGGGTGTCCAGATACCTAGAGGGAGGCAACAATTCATACACCCACACTCAGAAACTTAGATGCCCAGGGAAATTTTACCCTGAATATGGAGGTTCTGAACAGCAGTCCCCACAGCCTTGCCAGGCCCCTGGGCAAGGCGGGGTGGGGAGGACAGAGGCCTGCTCTGCACCCCCTGGAAAGGGCGGGCCTCAGGTCAAAGAAGTGGGCAGCCCTCAACACCACCGAGAGAGCCCTGTGCCTCCCCCAGACAGCCCCCAGAGCTGCCTGGAGCGCTCTGCATGGTGCTCCAGAAGTGATTTAAAGAGCCCAGGCAATAGCAGCCAAGAGCTCCAGGCCCTTTTGTATCACCCCTTTGCTTCCCCCACCACCACACACACACACACACACACACACACACACACACACACACACACACACACACACACACACACACACACACACACACAACAAGAGTCCTGTCCGCTGGCCTGGTGCTGAGTGGGTTTAGGCATCTACCGAGTTTGAGAGGGGTTTCTTTGTCTCAAAATGGAGCCTAAATCTGGGGCTTAGGAGACAAAGTACCTTGGTGAATCTAGCCCTGCATGCTAACACCGCTGGAGCCAACCCCTTGCTTTCCTGGAATATAAATCTCCACGAACATATTCTGCTCTTAATTACAATGGTCTGAAGCTGGAGCAATACAACTGAAGTCTATAGAGGTACTTCGGCTTTCTATCCATTGAGCAGAATTTACTCCACATTTATAGCTACCTTTTTTTTAATTGAACCAATAAAATGGTAGGTTCCATCGGCACCACACACCAGTCAACAGCCTCTCCAGAGAGCTTTTTAACCGTATGCAAAACAGCCTGCATTTCCCTCAAGAGCCATTTGCTCCTTTACATCTACTTTGGATGCCCTCCAATGGGATGCAGATCTCTATTTCCATACATGCCTAAATACGCACAAGAAGAAAACAAATTCCAACCTCCCTCCTTCTCCCCTCTCCCCCTGCCAAACTCTTTGAAAACTCACTTGCTTTGGTATGTTTGTGCATTTTTGCTGCAAGAAACCTACAGTCGATGTTCTGAGAGCAGATGAGCTAGCGGGGTACGGCAAACAGCATACAGGTGTCTCCTGCGGCTTTTATTTTCTGTATAATAGGTGCCTACTGGAACAGGAGAAAGGGCATGAGATGCTGTCCTTGTCTTTGCAGAGCATGAATAGCATTTATCTCAGTGCAGTGGGCATCGCCAAGTCGGGTTTTTGTCAACCTGTCAGTTCTTTTTCTTTTTTTTCCTTTTTTTTTTAAAACAGAAAGCAGAGTTCAGTAAATAAAGATAAATGATTGTGCTCCTTCTCTGCAGACCCTGGAGCTAAACTGAACAGGCCTCTTATGGTTTGGACCTGCTTCATTGACTGTTCAGACAGCCCAGTAATACGACAGATGTACCCAGCCGTTCCCTCTTCCCCGCTGTCCATTAGATTATGTTCATTTTGTCTGAGATGCCATTATAAGTCTCAAGGTCAAATAAGTCATAGGGAAGAAAGAGGAGGACTAATTTTTCCCTGCAGCCTTCCATGCATAAGGACTCGTTTGCAACTCACAAAGCACATGGTCTTTTAAGGTGCATATTCAGTTCAGCACAATTTATTCAAATAAAATGCAGGTGTGCAATTAGCCCCAAGGCTGTTTTGGCACAACAGCAGTGAAGCGCTCTCAAGAATGATTTGGGCTGCCTTCCTAAATTCCTAATGAATTATTTGTAAGTAAAATTCATTAAAGAGGAGCCTTCAGAACAGCAGACCTATGGTAAGGGGGATTACAGGTCCCAAAAGCTCTTTCCTCGAGGGACGTGTTATACGAGAGTGAGTAACTAGAAAATTTAAATGGGGGCAATAAAACCAACAGCTCCTAGCAAAGTGTACAAAAATGTGCATTTTAGAAATTTAGTAAGAAAAGAAGAGACAGACACACTGAGGCAAATTCTACTTTCAGCTACGCCCGTTTGTATCCAGAATCACTGCATTGGACTCCTCATGTTGACTCCCCATTCATACTTTGAGAGCAGATTTTTGTCCACTGAGACCTGTAGGGATAAAAGTGCGCACATATTTGTTCTGTGGCAGAATACACATTTCAAGGGGGAAACATGGACAACAACTGGAATACAAGCAGTAATGAAGGGGTGTATAGTATTATATACCTAGCTGATATGATACTTGTTCAAAAGGAGAAGGACGGAAGACTCGCCCCGAGTTTAGTGGGATTTGGACTGGGCCCGTGTAGTGTTTAATTCATTAGGAAATTTAGGGTCAGGAAAATTCCTTGTTCTTAGGCACAGGTCATAGTTGGGAGTGAAAAAGTTGCCAGTCTTGTATTCTCTTGTGACACTGTTCCTGGGCACGAGAAGTCTTGGAAATGTCAGCCAAAAATATTCAGGCCTCTGTTTTCAGCTAAACCTCTTAATTTTGTTTGTTTTAGGTCTGAAGTTGATGGAAGGATGCCACCTTTACTTTGGTGGGATTTAGATCAGGATCCATGAAGGTTTGTGCTGAGTCCAGCTAGGAGTGCTGAGAAACCAAATCACCCATAGAAGATAGCTGGAATTGAGGGCCCTGAATACTTTGCTGAGGTATTCAACATGTGTTTAGTATCTCCATAAATTCAGCGGGTTTTTTTACTCTCAAGAGGGTCAAATTCTCCTTTAGGTCAAATACATCCTGAGGATGCAGCTGTGAGGTGCACTGTAATGGAGACCAAAAATGTGGCCCAATGCATTTTCTCCTTCCTTTGTTTTCCCAGAAAAGAGCAGGAGGTTTCTCTTTTGTCTGAGTCTGTAAAACCACCTCCTCCCCCCCAAGCTTTTCTTGTGGGTACCAAACATTCCACAGAGTGTAAGCTTTAAAACAAAGCACCAGCAACGGCCTTTGAGGAGAGGCTAAGAAGGTGCAGTGCACAAAAGCAAGCTCCTTTCTCCAGGCCCCATCTCTCCAGGAGCACTGCTGGAGTGTACACAGCAATATCCGCCATCTCCCTTTTTATAGGGGCCAGTGTGTCCCTTTCCCTTTGCATTAATCCAGAGCTGCTGACCTCACTCTCTATGTCCCCATGGGTACTACTTTCTCTGCAAGGCTGGCTTGCTCTTTGCATGCCATTGGACATGTAGAGATGAGGGAGACAGGCACACACCATCCCTACAGTGGTGTGAGGAGAAATTGCTTCTCACACACTTTCCCCACCCCTTGTAGATGTGCATGCTTGCGGGGAAGGCACAGTCAAGCCATGAGATTTATAAATGCTGTTCCAGCAAATGAAACCTGCACTTGCATCCTGCAAACAGGGCTGCCATGGTGGAGGGCAAAGGGGCCAATTGCCCAGGGGTCCAGGTAACTTAAAAGGGTCCAGGGGCTCCCGGGGTTTCAATTGCTGCTGTGGTAGAGGCAGCCGGATGCTCCCTGCTGCTTTTAAATTGCAGTAACAGTACTGTGCAGTGCAGCCACAACTCTGAGGGAGGGGAGAGACAGGCACAGAAAAAGGAAATTACTTGCCCAAGGGAGGTTACAGCAAAGGCAGTAAGAGTGTCCAGGTGTCCCAATCCAGTGCCCTACGCATTGGACCAAAAGAGAAGTTCATTGAATCATAGAAGTTTAGGGCCAGAAGAGACTTCAGGACATCATCTAGTTTACCCCCCTGCTAAAAGCAGGGCTAACCTTAACTAAATCTTCCCAGCCAGGGCTTTGTCAAGTTGGGACTTAAAAACCTCTAGGGATGGTGTTTCCACTACATCCCGAGGTAACACAATTCAGTGCTTCACCGCCTTCCTAGTGAAATATGTTTTTTCCCTAATATCCAACATAGACCTCCCCCACAGCAGTCTGAGACCATTGCTTTTGGTTCTGTCATCTGCCATCACTGAGAATAGTTTAGCTCCATCTTCTTTGGGACCCTCTTTCAGATAGTGGAAGGCTGCTGTCAAATCCCCTCTCAGGCTGTGACTACTGCGGCCTGCTCTTGCGCAAAAGCGGCTGCTTTTGCACCACAACTTGCTGCCTGTCTACACTGGCCGCGAGTTCTTGCGCAAGAACACTGACGTTCTAATGTATGAAATCAGGGCTTCTTGCGCAAGAACTATGATGCTCCCGCTCAGGAATAAGCCCTCTTGCACAACTATTCTTGCACAAGAGGCCAATGTAGACAGGCAACATGAATTTCTCGTGCAAGAAAGCCCTATGGTTAAAATGGCCATCAGAGCTTTCTTGCGCAAGAGAGCGTCTACACTGGCATGGATGCTCTTGCGCAAAAGCACATCTCTTGCACAAAGGCACATGCCAGTGTAGACGCTCTCTTCTGGAAGAGTTTTTGCACAAGAACTCTTCCACAAAAGAGTTCTTGCACAAAATCATGCCAGTGTAGACGTAGCCTCACTCTTTGGCAGACTAAATAAGCGCAATTCCCCTCAGCCTCTCCTCATAAATCATGCACCTCAGGCCCTAATCGTTTTCATTGCCCTCTGCTGGACACACTCCAATTTTTCCATGTCCTTTTTGGAGTGGGGGACCTGAAAGTGGATGCAATACTCCAGGTGAGTCCTCATCAGTGCTGAAAGAGGGGAATAATCACTTCACTCGATCTGCTGGCAATGCTCCTACTAATGCAGCCCAATATGCCCTTAGCCTTCTTGACAACAAGTGTATGCTGTTGACTCATATCCAGCTTCTCATCCACTGGAATTTCCAGGTCCTTTCTGCAGAACTTCTGCTTAGCCCGTCAGTCCTCAGCCTGTGACAATGCTTGGGATTCTTCTGGCCTAAACGCAGGATTCTGCACTTGTCCTTGTTGAATCTCGTCATATTTCATTTGGTCCAGACTTCTGGATCTTATCCCTATTGTCCAGCTTATCTAACTCTCCCCCCGCTTAGTGTCATCCACAGACTTGCTGAGAGTGCACTCCATCCCTTCATTCAGATCATGAATGAAGATGTTGAACAAAACCTGCCCCCAGACCAACCATTGGAGCACACCGCTTGATACCAGCTGCCAAGTAGACATCAAACCAAGATTGCTAGGTTGTGGGGAAAGGGCTTTGATTTAGAAAACAAAAAACAAAAACAAAAGTTTGAGAAGGTATACTGAAATATAATTGGAGAAAGAGGTTTCTAACACCAATTATATAATATTTCAATAAATTCGCTTCCCACAACCTTTTTGTTTCTGAATCACTTCGGTAAGACTGTAGAATTGCATCTTGATTATTTCATATTTGATCATGTGTCTTACGGCAGTGCCTAAAGACCCCACTTAGCATGAGGGCTCCATTGTTCTGGATGATATACAAACACCTCTTCAATCACAGGATGGATCCACAAATTTCGCTTTATATAAAAATACAGGGTTGTCATAAAGTACAAGAAATTAGTGGTGGACAATACCTATTAGGTGAGCTTGTCCAAAATTGATCAGGGATATAATCTTCTAGTATTTGGTCGAGTTTTAAAGGACTGAAGTCACAGGGCTCCAAGCACATCACTCAGAATCTAATAGTGCTCATCCTTAAGGACTTTGCCCCCTGGTATTCACCATGAATAGTCTGTTCAGCTTCTCTTTGCTATTATTAGACATTATGCCCATCAGCCACTTACAGTGAGCTATCATAGTCACCTTATGATATTTTCTGGAGGGCTGATGTTTTCCTGTAGAAGACCTGTGAGGTCTCAGAGTTCCACGGAGGACCACAGAATTACGAAAAGTGAGCCAGCCAGCACGCAAACCTAATTTTCTTATTGCAGAGATGAAACCCTTTCTTATAGAAATGAAATTTCAACAGCCACATATTGAAAACTGAAAAATGATTTATGCCTCAATCTTTTGAGCAAAAATTAACATCAATGACTACTCAGTGCATAATAACTGAATGGTGTTTTCTTCATTATGCTGGCAGTTTACAAATCCAGGGAGCTGAGCTTACATCATGTAATTTGTTTTCCTAAGATGACTCCAAGAAGAAAAATGTCAAGTAATTACATACTTGTTACTCTCCAGAATTTTCATCCTGCGCTTGAGATGAAGACTAATATGAGAATTTGGGAAATAATCTGTAATTTCTGTTTACTTATTTGGTGCAATTTACCTTTATTGCTATGGCTTTTTAATTGATAATTCAATAGTATATTTATATTCTGTCTTGTGGTTGGTGCACTAATTCTATTAATTCCCAGGTTGGTTACAAGACATTCTGTTAGAATTGCTATTTTCTTTTTAATAGAACATAGAAACAGACACAACCGACTTGGCATGCAGTAGTTTGTTACATTTATTGAAAATCAAGATACTATATTTGCTCCGTTAAAGTAATGAAGCTGCTGAGTTCCAACCTGTTTAATAAAGTGCTTCTGTGTTTGAATATTTATATTCAATGAAACTGCTGTTGAGATCACATCCTTGTTTTTACCCAGAAATGTATATTAATAATTAACATTAAACGTGCTGTTTGCTTCCTCCTTTGGATAGAAGCAGGGGGACTGGAATCTCCATCCTCTGCAAATAAAGGCCTTAGGTTTATTTAAAAACTAAACTGAGTTTCAGCTATAATCTCTACAAAACTGGCTATCAAAGTCTCTGGTTCACAAATGGGGGAACTGAGGTTCAGTGAGACTATGGGGGAGGAGGTTAGATGTGAACTCAGTGTTGCTGATCTCTAGTGCCATCAGTGGAAAGACCTTCATACTCTGGGCCTTACGTACCTCTACAACAGAACAATGAAAGAGTTTCAAAAGCCCTGTGACATATTTTGTTCCTTTCCTTAGGAACAATAGAGTATTAGTCAATACAGTATTAAGGAAGCCACAGCACAGGTTGAACCTCTTTATTCTGGCACTCTTTGTTTCAGAAACATTTGTGGTCTGGCATGATTTTAGTTAGCTGGATGTCCACTTATCATGGGTGTGGCCAAGTTTCCCACAATCCTATAAAATTTGTTCACAGCCCACCAGTCCTGGCTCTTAGTGTTCTGTGCTGTTATTCAGTTATAATTTACCCCTAAATGTCTTTGAAGGGTACATCTTCACTAGTTGCACCTGAGATTGATGCTCTGGCATTTGATTAAGTGGGTCTAGTATAGATCCACTAAATTGAATGCTGAGGGCAGCTCTGGCTGGCATCTGTACTTACATTCACAAGGAGTAAGTGAAGCCAATGGGAGTGTTTGCTCCTATTGGCCTCCTGTAATGGGGATGACACCAAGCTTGGCTTACCGTAAGCCAACTCCAGCTACGTATTCTATGTAGCTGGAGTTGCATATCTTAAACTGATCTTTCGGGTCCAGTGTAGACCTGGCCTAAGAGCACAGTAAGCAGTGAAAGTGTGGGTAATGCTGCTAAGCAATATTAACCTTCCATGGTTTGGCAAATTCTCTGTTTCGGCACCCATCAGGTCCTGAGGATGCCGGACTAGAGAGGTTCAACCTGTAGTAGCCTTGTAGTCAAACTTGAAACTAGTTTTTCTCTCCACATTAAGCTTGATTCTGGCTATCCATTTCTGACCCTAAGCCAATTGAAGTCAAAGGCAAAGCACCCATTGATTTCAGTAGTGGAGCATTGGGCCCCAAAAAGCTGCTTGCCATCTGGAATTACCCTAATTGCATTCTGCAGCATGTCTTGTTTGTTTACTCATTTGTTTTTCTTTCTGTTGCAGTTTCAGTTTTGTCAATGAACGGATCTTGGCTCTAGGAGATTTTGAAAGCTAAGATGATTTGGGGCTAAAAATCTTCAATGTTTTTGGGTGGAAGTGCTGAACGGATTCAGCAAAATGCATAATCCATGTACCTCTTTAAGTATTTACTGCAATGGGTAGTCTAAGTTGGGCATATGCTTGAGTACCAATTGATCTAGAAGACTCCACATTTGTTTTAGGCCATTTTGTTCACTGAGAGCTAATTCCAGATCTTCAGATGGAAGAAATGTTCATAGTTCTAATTACTTCAGAGGCCTGTGCCAATTTCCCCCAGCTAAGGGCCAAGTATTTAGGAAGGTGAGTGGTTGATTTTATTCACTAGACAGCAGAACAGAAGTGATGATAGAGTCTGACTCTTCTCCAAACCAGCAGGCAATTGTAGGCAACAGCAGTGTCTTTGTTTACACACAGGGTGCATCTAGACTACATGGCTCCGTCGACGGAGCCATGTAAAGTAGTTTACTCGACATAGTCAATGAAGTGGGGATTTAAATAATCCCCGCTTCATTAAAATAAAAATGGCTGCTGCGCTGTGCCAACAATCAGCTGATCCAGCACAGTGCAGCAGTCTAGAGGCGGCGCGGTTGACAAGGGAAGCCTTTGTCAACAGCTCCTGTAAACCTCATTTCATGAGGCTTCCCTTGTTGACCGCACTGCCTCTAGACTGCCGCGCTGTGCCGGATCAGCTGATTGTTGCCACAACGTGGTGGCCATTTTTATTTTAATGAAGCGGAGATTATTTAAATCCTCGTTTCATTGACTGTGTCGAGTAAACTACTTTATATGGCTCCGTCGATGGAGCCATGTAGTCTAGACACACCCACAGAGTGTGGTTTCAAAGAGATATGTGGCAGAATTAGAATTAGACTCTACATGGGTGTCCTTGGAAAACATTCTGAAGAACTGAAAAAGGGATGAAATCAACAGTTTCTAGATGGTCTTAATAAAGGTCTGTAAAAGATATCTAAACACTTTCAGGGTCTATGATTTAGTTTCTGTGAGGATATATTTTTGAACCAGGCTCTAGAATTCCATATCGTTCTACATTAAACTGTACATTAATATTATAAGGTGGTTCCAAAAACCCATGTGAAAGCTTTTACATTTTCTACCACATCCCGTGGTATTTTTCCATATGAGCAATTTCTGTGCATTTCAAATACACTCTGCAAGATTTGTTAATTAAAAATTTTTACTCTTGAAATAGTACTTAAAAGACAGGGAGAATACCCAAAAATATGGGCAATGTAGCTATTAAAATACTATACTAGGTAACATTGTGGCTTAGAAAAAAACAGTCTATGAATATTGATGAGTTGATCTTATGACTTATCTCTGTGTTGACATTTTCAAGTTAAAAAACATTTGACTAAAGGAAATGGCGGCATTCTGCAAATTTCCTAGCCTCAAGGCAGCACACAGAAAGAAGTATGAGCAAATGATGTATACTTTGATGTAATGTCTGTCCTGGGGGTACTGCCAACCCAAAAGGGGGGGGCATAGATATGAAAAATTAAAATGAATCAATAGAGTAAGTCACTGCCTGTAGGATGACGTTTAATCCCTCAATACCATTAGTGACAAGAAGAGGAAGATAATAGTAACAGGGCACCCGCAAAACAAATGGGTTCTTTGCTCTGTTGGTTTGACACTGTTTGTTTGTTCTAGACGGTTTCGAGTAATCAAGAAAATTGCATTCACTAACTATAGGGAAGATAGTTAAAGAAAGTTTCACAACAAAATAAAGATTAAGTAATTAATTAGGCAAAAAGTGTTTTCCTAGTAGAAACCACCTAACTACAACCTGCAGGGGAAAGCAAAGGAATGGGCACAGTCCCAGCTCTAGCCCAGAGAATTAAACCGATAGGAGATCATGTGGAAAAAAAAGTACATGGAGATGTATTGCTTTGCAGACCAAGAGAAACATTGCAGTGTATAAATCACATCATCCAGAAAGTCACTAGTATTGTTTTTCTTTATTATCTACACCACAATACAAAGCCCAAACCCAAATGGCTATGCTGCAGTTTTAACCCTGCAGCCTGAGCCTCATGAACCTGAGGCAGTGCTGACCCAAGCTAGCCGCTGTCGTGCTGCAGGTCTTTTATTGCAGTGCAGACGTACCTTTCATTAAGCCCATGCTTAAACATTTGCTAACAATGTAGCTCCATTAACAAAACAAATCCAGGCAAATGGCAAAGTGAAGGCATCAATGAGCAATTCCCCATCAGAAATCACAAACATTGTGCGTGCTCCTCACTGCATACATCTCCTGAGATGGTGAGCTACATAGTTCAAGCTCTAGCTACTTATGCTTCTGGCTCTGCAGGCGCCTTCTTCAATTTACGTGTGCAGGGATGTCTATCACATAAGACGTTATCCTTGTCCTATGCTGTCCTGTTGAAGCCAATGGGAGTTGGTGCAGGGATATCTGATGGTACAAGTTCATCCCAGGGTGAGAGCAGCTCCCAGTGGTTTGGGTGCTACCCTGGGCTGGGGAGATATTCCTCATTGAGTCACTGACTTAGGTTACATCTACGCTGCAGAGTTTTTGCGCAAAACTTGCAGAGCGTCTGCACTACAAGCGCATTTTTGCGCAAGAAAAAGTACAGTAAATCATCAGAAGACAGGGCTTTTTGTGCAAGAGTTATTCCTCTTTCTATGTGGAATAAGCCTTTTTGCACAAGTGTTCTTGCGCAAAAAGGCGTGTGTGGACGGACAACAGGGGTTTCTTGCGCAAGAAACCCCTATGGGAAAAAGTATAGGCACTCTGAATGGCCATCAGAGCTTTCTTGTGCAAGAGTGTCCATGGCAGTGGGACGCTCTCTTGCACAAAAGCACATCTCTTGCGCAAAAGCACATGGCAGTGTGGATGCATACTTGCACAAGAAGCCTGCAGTGTAGATGTAGCCTTAGGTATCCACACCCCTCTAAGGCAAGGTCTACACTAGACTTGGAAGATCGGGTTAAGATACACAACTCCAGCTACGTAAAATACATAGCTGGAGTCAACTTACTTTAAGCCAAACTTGGCACCGTCTTCACAGAGGAAGGCCAAGGGGAGCAATGCTTCCGTTGGCTTCTCTTACTCCTTGTGACTGCCAGGAGTACTGGCATCAGCCAGAGCCACCCTCAGCATTCGATTTAGTGGGCCTTACCTAGACCTGCTAAATCAAAGGCCAGATGATCGATCTCCAGTGCGGCAACTGGAGATGGGGCCTAATACCTGCACTGTATCTCCATGCCCTCTGCTATTAGAGTAAAATGTGGAAATAAAGATGACTTTTGAGACAATTTTTGAAGTACTTCACAAACAGCAGTGGCTATTTGTGGGACTGAGGTTCTTAGCCAAAATTGTTAAAAAGTCAATGTTTGCACTATCTCTGCCAGTGCTTAGGGGGATTTTCTCGGCTCCTAGACTTGCTCAGGTTATGCACTGTGTGTACCATGGAGGTTGGGGAGGGAAGGAGGCTCTTTGTACCTTGTGCAGGGGTCAGTCAGAATCTGGCCCCAGCTAGGCCTATGGCTGTGCAGCAACAGCTGTGAAATCCTATGTCATGGACCAGAGCTGGCAGGAACAGCAGGGTAGCCAAGGGAAGAATATTTAGTGCATATCTAAACATACAAGCTTAAAGCAGTACCGGTATGGCTGTGCTGCTGTAGGCGTGCTCATGAGAGCACTCCTAATAATCATAAATGTAACAATAATAAATAATGAAACCAGCTCATTGAGCAGGGGGAGCTGCTCTCCCACTGACACAGAGCTGTGCACACGAGCACTTATACTGGCAAAACCGTCAGGGTGAGAGGGTTACACACCTGAGCAACAAAAGTTTTGCCAACATGCGGGCAAGTACAGACATGACCGTAGAGTCTTTCCCTTCAGGAGTGAGGTTTGCTCCCATTCAGTACATTAGGTCACTGTGTAACCCACACAGCTTCTGGGTGTGGCGCACTGCTCCGTCCAGTGGCACTGAGACCACTTACTGAGTGAATCATGAGTCTGCTCTACAGCCTTTGCTAATGGGCAGCTGGCTTTTTAGCTCCTGCAGCAAAGGCTCACGCACTAAACTCCAGAGGTCCTAGGTTCCATTCCGCCCCCAGATGACTGGGGTCTGCCTGGTGTTACATATGCACCACTTAATTCCTTCTCCTTTCCCCCCCGCACACACACAGACCTCAAAATATGAATTAAGTGAATGGCCCGAGCTCGTGATGCTTCTCCATGTGAGATGACTGTAAGGCAGAGTCCCTATCACTGGGACTAGTGCATATTTCTGTTAGTTCTGAGGAATACACGGCCTGATTCAATCCAGCAGCGGGCAGTGATGGAGATCCAGAATAGCCACCCATTACAAAATGTTCTCTGGGCTCATTTGGGATGAAGAGCACTACACCCATTCCCAGGAGCTCCTGCCGTCTCGCACTGCTGCCTCTGATAAGAAGCAGTGACACAAGGCGACAGCAGCCCATGTCCATGGGGGGCCTAAATCTGCTCCTTCCTGCCCCCCTCTCACCCACCACTCTTCTGCCTCTCCCGGCTCCTCCCCCACCCTTGCTGCCTCTGATCAGAGGCAGCATGAGGGGGTGGGTGCGTACAGTCGACAGGATTAACCAATAAGCCAGGCTTGTCAGTTAATTGTGCAGTCAACTACATGTTGACATCCCTAGTGTATATAGCTTATACTGACTGACGACGTGGGGATTTTATTCACCTTGTTGCCTAGGAAGCTTGTGGAATCTCCATCTCTGGAGATATTTAAGAACGGGTTGAATAGACATCTATCAGGGATGGTCTAGATGGTGCTTGGTCCTGCTGTGAGGGCAGGGGACTGGACTTGATGACCTCTCAAGGTCCCTTCCCATTCTAGTATTCTATGATTCTATGACTATCAAAGAGCATTACAAATTATTATTATTACTATAAACCAGACTTCCTCTCTGATCTGCCAGGTTGGGCAGAGCCCTAGAAACTTGAATAGAAGCCAAGAATGTTATTGGATTTGAGAATCATTCTAATTACCTTAGCTAACATGTTGCCTGTAGCAGTGAGCATGGGGGCTTCAGAGCATTTGGGAAGGTTGGTCTCCTGGAGGAAGGTACAAGCTTGTGACATATTGGGTGACTATAATTGCAGATAAAAGGGCAGAAAATCTTTCCAGATCTGTAACTTTGCTGCTGACCCTGCTTAGATCTGGTTTTAATGTATCCAATTATTTTGCATTTGGTCTCTTTCCCTGAGCAGCGAGGCCAGACAATGCTTTATGGACAAAAAGGCTCTTGCTTTCAAAGACCACCCAGGTCTTTCAGTGATGTGGATATTATTGAGGTTAAACAGATGAAGGTTGGAGGTGGCAGTCTCCTTCCAATGGGCTTTTTTGAAAGTTCACTTTCCAAAGTTTTAATTGCCTTTCTCAACAGAGAGCCTTCAAATAACACTGTCTTCAGCTTGGGAATTTAATAAACGAGTTAATTTGTGCACTGAGTGTCAGGAAGAACCCTAGAAAGTGCTGAGCATTGAATGGAATAAGAGCCAAATATTCTCATCACTTCTTTGGATTTATCCCAGTGAAAAAATAGTAAAATAATGCTTGGCACTTACCTAGTCCCTTTCTGTGGAGGAACTTAAAACACTTTATAAGCTTAATCCTCAAAACACCCCATAAGGCAAAGGTATTGTCAGTGTTCATGTGGCCCAACAAAAATCCCAACCATGAATTAGGGACCCATTATGCTGTGTGCTTTCCATAAGGAAAACAAAAAGATAGCCCCTACCCTATGGGGCTTAAAATCGAAATACAAGGTGAGAGACAATGAGGGGAGACCACAAACAGGTGGGGAAGCACAGAGTAACACTGAGACAATTATACTATGTGTAATAAACAGCAGGCACATGCACATGAACTGTCTAGCCACTGCCATCACCCTGTTTAACTGTTGGGGGAAACTGAGGCAAAGTGAAAAGACCTGCCCAGTCTCACAAAGTGACCCAGTGGCAGACCTGAGAATAGAACCATGGAGTCCTGACCAGCAGTGTCTTGCTCTATAATTGGCTTAGAGACACATCACAATTTTAAGAAGGAACTATATAGAATCTATTGGTTTAGACAGGATCACTGGCAAAATATCTAGTCCATTCCTTTACATAGGGCAAGACTGATTTATCGCTAACCATTCTCTGATGGATCCATATGAGGTCTTTGCTTGTATTGTCCAGCGAAGGTGAGATCCAGCACCTCCCTTGGGTAACTTGCCTTTGATTGCCTTCAATATACTAATAGTTATAAAGGTTTTGTAAAAATATCCCACCTAAAAATTCCATGCTTCAGCTGAAAACTATTACTTCTTTTTCTGTCCTCACTCACTAATGAGAATAATTGGTTCCTCTCCTTTTCAGGAGCATCCCTTTATCATTTAGTGACATTTATCATGTCTCCCTTTAATCTTTCCCTTTCCACACTGAATGTGCCTGGTTCTCTGAACATCCCCTGATAAGGAAAGTGGTGTGGTAGTAGAGGTATTGCAAGAAGGCATGGCATGGTCTTTAATAAAGGTAGCAAAGACAAAGAGGTGCATGCAGAAGATGCATTAGTACGAGCATTGTCAGCAGATCTAGGGAAGTGATTTCCCCCCTTTATTCAGTACTAGCGAGGACACATCTGGAGTATTGTATCCAGTTCTGGGCCCTGTTACAGAAAGGATATGGACACATCGGCAAGAGTCCAGCAGAGGCCAACAAAAATTATTAGGGGGCTGGAGCTCATGACTTACAAGGAGAGGCTGAGGGATTTGGGCTTATTTAGTCTACAGAAGAGAACAATGAGGAGGGATTTGATAGCATCCTTCAGCTGAAGATGGGTTCCAAAGAGGATGGAGAGAAGCTGTTCTTTGTGGTGACAGATGGCAGAATGAGGAGCAATGTTCTCAAGTAGCAGTCAGGGAAGTCTAGGTTGGATATTAGGAAAAACTATTTCACTAGGAAGTGGTGGAATCTCTTTCCCTAGAAGTTTTTAAATCCAGGTTTGACAAAGCCCTGTCTGGGATGATTTAGTTGGGATTGGTCCTACGTTTAGCAGGAGGATGGACTTGATGATCTCCTGATCTCTTCCAGCCCTAGGATTCTATGATTCTATGAAAGAAATGATGCTTGCAATCTCAGGCTTGGTGGGGCCAAAGGGCAGGCCAGGAAACCATTGCTTGATAGGGCTATGACGTCTGCCCCAACCGAAGAGTGTAGTTGTCTGTAAGCTGCAATACTTTGGTCTAATTTTGATGGCCGGGTTGAGTGTGGGCAAATTAGGTTTATTGATGTCCTGCCTGTGTTACACAGTTCAGACCAGATGATCTAGTGGTCGCATCTGTCCTTAAATGCTATACAGGGCCCAGCTGTGCAGCCCTTATTCTCATGAGCACTATGGTGAGTAGTAGTGAATGCTCAGCACTGTAAGTAAGCATTGCACTGTGGAGCCACATATGAATGTCAATTCCACCATGATTCTTGCTCTGTTTCGCACCTACCTACCTTGTGCTCTTATTTAAAGAGCTGACTGTGGGCTCCCACCATCTTTAAAGCAGCATCAAAAAGGCTAAAAGGGGAGGGAAATATTAATTAAGCCTCTTTTTATTTTAAGTGCTTATGTGGCTTAGCTGTTCTCTAGCCTGTTGTTTACTCTGAAAAGGCAACAACTCTCAGGCCTGGCTACACTAAGAAGCTATTTCAAAATTAGTAAATTTGACTTCATAACTCCCGATTTAACAAAATTGAACTACTGTGTCCACACTACTGGGAAGCCTCAAATTAGTATGATGCAGGCTCGATTAATGTGGGCGCACTACACCGGACTTAGAACCCCAGGAAGCACTGGGAAGTGATTCATTCGAATTTTTCTGCGGAGTCGTTATTTTGAAATAGTGGCACTGCCTGTCCACACTACCATTATTTTGAAATCACTATTTTAAACTTAGCATTATGCCTGACAAAAAGCAGGAGTACAGATTTTGAAATAAGCGGCCGGTTATTTCGAAATAACGGGCTTGGTAGTGGGGATGCTTTGCTTATAAATTTGACCTAAGGGGGCTTATTTTGAAATAAAGCCATAGTGTAGACCAGGGCTCAGAGGCAATTCAGCCTCCTGTTCCCGAAGGCAAACTCTTCAGAGAATACAACAATGCCTGAAACTGAGAGGAAAGTCTCTGTGAGCTGGCATACTGGAGCGGTCAACAAAGGCTTCCCTTGTCAACCGCAGTGCGTCTAGACTGCCCCGCTGTGCCGGATCAGCTGATCGTCGGCACAGCGCAGCAACCATTTTTATTTTAATGCCTGTGCCGAATAAACTATTTTACATGGCTCCATCGACGGAGCCATGTAGTCTAGACATAGCCCCATTTTCTGTGGTTCATCATTTGCAGTCAAGGGGAGCTGCAGGAAGCAGCGGCCTGGGTCACGCCACTTCTCATGGCTCCCCCTTGGCTGCAAACAACAAACCAGAGCCAACGGGAGCTGTGAGGCTCAGTCGCTGAGGAGCCTGTAAATAAACAAACCAGAGTGGCCTGTTGGCAGCCTTCTCAGAGTGGGTCCACAAACCACTTTGAGAAACACGGTTTTAGACTTTTACACAGGGAGGAAAGGTGATTTGCTCAGGTCCTGAAGGTCGGTTTAGGCACTGGACGGGGAGGTCTATCTGTGTCATGCACTTTTGTGGCCCCTGTTATCAGTGTGTCTGAATTTTTCACCATCTTTAGTGTGTTCATCCTCACCACACCCCATGAGGCAGTGCAGTGCTATTATATTCATGGAAACTGAGGCACCAAAGGGAAGAGACCAGCACAAAGTTGCACTGAACATGTCAGGCAGAGCAGAGCAATGGGGCCAGGACTATAGATAGCACAAGACTTCCCATCAGTGAGGTAACCAAACAAAGGTACTACACGTTCCCCCCTCTTTTTATTCTGGGGGAGGGAATGGCAGTACTGGTCATTCATCCCTATTTTTCAGTGAAGACATTGAGGCCCAGCTACGTTACCCATAGACTGGCACCCTGAGATTCCTGTTCTGATCTGTCTGTGAGCTAAGGATGGCAGCTGGGAACTCTCATGAGATATCCCAGTGGTTGAAAATTGTGGCATTTTTGCTGGCCTAGCAGATACTTTCTTCTTCACATTCAGTGTGGCATTCAGAGGCAATTTCTGAGGTATTCCTCCTCTGCTGCATATTGGGCTCTATCCTGCTCCTACCACCAATGAGATCTTACCATTAACTGCAATGGGAGCAACACTAGCCCCCAGGGGGTATTTCAGCAAGTACTGCATCAGTCTATTCTGAGTTCGCTGTCTGACTCTGGCCAAGATTTGTGAGATTTTTTTTTTTAACCTGGCACTTGCGGTGCCCTGCTCCCATCAAATGCAAGTCATGAACCAGGGGTTTCTCTTGGTCTCTTTGTTTCTGATCATGAAGGTCACACAATAGCCCAGTTGTCTGCTTTTCTGAGGCAATTTTTGCCTGTCTGTTGAAGTAGACAGAAGCCGTTCTGACAACGTTGGCCTTTGTGGCATTGATAAGGATTCTGCAGGATCTCCCAGCCTGGAAAGATCATTTGCTTAGGTGCCCTCCTCTCACACCCTTGGAGACTGGGATATGTCATTATGACCAGCCACACAGAGTTCAAATTAAAAGCTTTTCCCACACCTGTGGGCTTTGCAGTCTCGAACATGAGCTTTGGCCAAGACAGTTGGCCTGAATGGGTCGCAGCAAAGAAAACAATAATGATTTGAAAGAGGATGAGAAGGCTTGGGATTTCAAAGGAAATGGCTTTTCGTTGTATAAAAGTGAATGTAATGATGGCAGAAGTGCTAGATGATTAGCTCTAGAGACAGGCACTGCTCCCTCTTTAGCCCCAGAATATGCGCAGCATGGGCGGCAGCTGTTCACATTTCCTTCCTGCCTCTTTGCCACGGTGTCTGAACCCTGTTCTGAGCTTCTGGTAAGTAATTCAGCCTCCCTAGACCATTCAGTCCCTGGCCTGTCTCCAGAGGCTGCCAAGAAGAGCGCCAGTTAGGAGCAAATGATGCAGGCCTGTCTTGATGCCACCGTCTTCACCTACAACACGGCTCCATGGGTAAGAAGCTTCCGTAAATGCTGACCAGGACTGGATTCAGACTCCCAATGCTGGAGTGAGAACTATAGAGCAATTGTGGATCTTGCAGTCCCCCAGAATGCTGTTCTTTTCATGATTAAGTCCTGCCTGATGAGGGAGAGCAGAGTGCATGCACGTACAGGGGTAAACAAGATGAGCCGTGGAAAGGAAGCTGATCTAATTGTTAAAACAGTGGATGGGAACTCTGATGTGTGTTCAGTTCCCAGCTATAGCAGATACTTCCCTAGAGTCTCTGGGAACTCATTTCCTCTGTACCTGTGTTCCTCACCTGTGCAATGGGAATAGCAACACTTCCTTTGTCAGTCTTGTCCACTGAATTTTTCTCTTTTCAGGGGGAGGCATTTATTTCACCCTGTGCTTGTACAGTGCCTAGCACATCGGGGCCCTGATCTTCTTTGGAGCCTCTGGGCACTGCTCTAATAGAAGTCATAAAAACTTAACACCGTTTCATTGGCCAGGTGAGTAAATAGAGTTTGAGAATCTGCAGCTTTTTTCAATCTCCATTAAAAAAACATCTATTGAGATTTGCAGGAGCTCATATATCAGTTAGTCACTCTCATGACAGCTTTGGCAAGGTACCTGCAAGTTAATTACCTCTGTGATAGTCCCAGACTGGAGCACTGAAGCCAAGAACTTACAGTCTTGAGGGCAGTTTGGATTCTGATACAAATCCAAACTCTATAATTCAGGCCCAGCTCTAGAAATCACTATAAACCCCTCAATATGTGCTTTTAACTGAATTTTCTTGTTTTCAGCTACTTTGAGCCTCTCTGCTCTCCTCTATAACCAGCCTGAGATGGACAACTTTCTTACACATTCCAGTTTCTCAGCCAAAATAAATAGTCTATTATATCCCTCTCATATGCGGTCCCCACCATTAAAACAACTATTTTTGCCATCCGGAACTATTTTATGCTTCTGTACCTCCCCTTTCCTTCCCTACACAAATTATTCAGGCCACTAAGCCTAACTTCAGTATCAGGCAAGTTGGCTGAGATTCTACGAAAGAACAGAATTATCAGGCACATAGAGGATTACAGCATCTTAGGAAAGAATGAACATGGCTTTTGTAAAGGGAAATCATGCCTCACCAATCTTTATAATTCTTTGAGTTAGTCAATAAACATGCGGATAAGGTGATCAGTAGATACTGTATACTCGGGCCTTCAGAAAGTCTTTGAAAAGGTCTTTAACCAAAGGTTCATAAGTAAAGTAGAACTTCATGGAATAAGATGGAAGGCCCTCTCATGGACTGCTGAAAAAAAAACAGGAAGCAAAAAGATAGGAATAAATGATCTGTTTTCACAATGGCAAGAGGTAAATAGTGTGGTCCCACAAGGACCTATACTGGGATCAAGGAAGTTCAACATATTCATAAATGATCTGGAGAAAAGGGTAAACGATGAGGTGGCAAAAGTGTCAGACAATACAAAATTACTCAAGATCATTAAATCCAAAGCTAAGTGTGAAGAGTTACAAAGGGATCTCACAAAACTTGGGTGACTGGGCAACAAAGTAGCAGATAAAATTCAATGTTGATACATGCAAAATAATGAATGTTGGAATAATTCCAGCTACATGTACAAAATGATGGGATCTAAATTAGGTGTTAGCACCGAAGAAAGAGTTCTAGGAATCCTTGTGGCTACATCTCTGAAAACATCCCCTCAATGTGCAGCATTGATCAATATATGTATACACATACACACACACACACAACATATACAATACAGAGAAGGGCAACCAGAATGATTAAGGGGTTTAGAACAGCTTCCGTATGACAAGAAATTAAAAAAGACAGGTACTATTGATCTTAAGGATATCACTGAAATCTGTAAAATCAGGAATGGTTTGGAGAAAATAAAGAGGTGTTGTTTACTCCTTCACCTAACACAAGAACCAGGGATCACGCAATGAAATGACTAGGAAGGACAGGTCCATCACTGGCTATTATCCAAGATGGTTGTGGACACAGTCCCATTTTCTAAGGCCTGGTCTACACTACAAGGGAAGGTTGAAGTATGATATTCAATTCCAGCTATGTAAATTACGTACCTGGAGTTGACCTATCTTAAATCCCCATTGACACAGCAAGAGGTTTTCCTCACTCCTTGTGAGGAATAGGAGCACTAGCACTGATGGGGATGTCCCTTGAGGTTGATCTAGCAAGTCTATGCTACACCCGCTAAATCGAACCCCGGAAGATTGACCAGAGCCGTTTCAATCTGCCGTGTAGTGTAGACGTGACATAAATGTCCCTAAATCTCTGATGGCAAAAAGCTGGAACTGGATGACAAGATGGGTCACTCAAAATTGCCCTCTTCTGATCATTCCCTCTGAAGGATCTGCTACTGGCCACTGTTGGAAGAGATAAGATTTGGCTAGACAGACCATTGTTCTTACATAGATGGCAACTCTTGTGTTTGTATGGGTATTCTTTTGTACTTTACCGCTACACTATTTCTGCTGCATGGATAAAGCTATACAGGCTCCTTCCCCCCACCACCACCATTTAGTTTGCCCTTGTTTTTCCCCTTTGATATGTAATAATGAGGTGGCCCAGAAGAAATGTCTTTAATCAACTGCAGAAACTCATAGCACTATCTGGATCATATATATCTCAAAACACTTTATCACTGTCTCTTTCCAGTGTTCATAATTCTGATGTATCTGGTGTTCCAGTGTCATGTCATTCTATTACATTAAACAATATCACATAACAACGTAGCGCAATGGAATGATGAAATGCTGGCTTGCTTCAGAAAATGTAAAGAGATAATACACTTGTTTTCAGCGGGAAAAGCTGCTATTAGTTCATATAGTGGCTTTACCTGATTAAATTAGATAAGACTAGGTAGATGGAGAGATAGACAGACGGGCCATAATCATGCTGGTACAAATGAAAAATTCCACTTGGATTTATGGCCTCATATTGTTCTCAAGTGAAATGTGAACAGAAACAGGAAGTTTCCCTGCTGTCTTATTACAATTATGATGACAGCTCCAAAAAATACCTACTGTTGTGGTGTTTTTCACATTTGCAATGGAATGGTGACTGCCCATAAAGACCTTCCTATTGCCTCAGGGCCAGCTTTGATATTCTTATCCTCTACAAGTGATCATGTGGATGTCAAGGCTGTACAAAAAGCTCTAGTGTGAATCTCACACTTATACTTACCACCCAAGGACATCAGTAAGGGTCATACAATCATGCACTACATCTAGTGATGAGAAACTGGATGGGATGGGCCAGTGCTTTGAGATGCCCTGAGAACTCTTTATGCACAGGTTTTGACTGGTGGGTTTTGCTCATATGCTCAGGGTTTAACTTGATCACTATATTGGGGATCAGGAAGTAATATTTTCTCAGGTCAGTTTGGGGAGAACCTTCACATTTTTTCCCATTGTTTGCCACATGGTGTATAATAGAGGTGTTAACATGTAGTTGTATAGATGGTTAATCAATAAGTCTGAGCTCATCGGTTAACCTGCACAGTTACACCCCCACCCTCCACCCATTGCTTCTGTATCAGAGGCAGTGGGGGAGGGAGGCAGAAACTGGTGTACACGGGGAGCTGGTTTTTAAGCCACCCTTCCATGTATGCCGGCTCCCGTGGAGCCACTGCCCTCCCCCTGCTGACTCCCACAGGGGCAGCAGCAGGGGGCAGAGCAGGCGGAAGCCGGTGCTCGAGGAGAGTCGACTTAAAAGCCAGCTGGCTGTGAGCACTGGCTCCCGCTTGCCTCCTGCATGTAAATGTGTAATGGCTGAAAATTTTAACAGTTACACATTTACAAAAATAAATGGTTATTTTTAACATCCCTAGTGTATAAGTCACTTGCTGGGATCATCTGGGTCTTTCTCACCTAATCAGTTCCCTGCCATGGCAGTGGCTTTGGGAATTTATGTATCTTAGTCCCTTCTGTTTTCTGGCACACCATATGAGGGCTTAAAAAACAACAAATAGTCTAGTAGCACTTTAAAGACTAACAAAACATGTAGATGGTATCATGAACTTTCGTGGGCACAACCCACTTCTTCAGATGATTGGAGTGTTGGAAGTCCAGATCCAAGAATAAATAAAGGAAGGAAGGAAGGAAGGGGGGAGAAGGAAAAAAAATGAAGGGGGGAGGAAGAAAAAAAGACAGTGAGTAATCTTCCTGGACACTCGTTAATGGATCTCCAAGTCTCTGTTTAGTTTCAGACCAATTTTACAAGCCAAATACACAAAGAAGGACTGGAGCTTAATTTCATTCACAAGTTTAATTCTTATACTAATGATTTGAATCGTGATATTGGATGGCTGGCACATTATCAACCAACCAAACAATGAAGGCACTAATGGTTCTTAATGTCTGTGCAGAGTCTGGTGTTGGTCATCTTCTTTTCCAAGTGCAAACTAATGGTTCTTACAGCCTCTTTTAACTATTTAGGCTTTGAGATGCTACTAGACTCCTTGTTGTTTTTTAAGTTTTTCCTCTTACAGACTCACTCGGCTACCCCTCTGAAGCTTATCTACTCTCTGTCTTTTTTTCTTCCTCCCCTTCCATTTTTTTCTTTCTCCCTCCTTCCCTTATTTATTCTTGGATCTGGACTTCCAACACTCCGGTCATCTGAAGAAGTGGGTTGTGCTCACGAAAGCTCATGATACTATTTACATGTTTTGTTAGTCTTTAAAATGCTACTAGACTGTTTGTTGTTTTTTAAGTTTTTCCTGTTACAGACTAACTTGGCTATCCCTCTGAAGAATATGAGGGCTGTAATACTTCACTCTAGTTCTGGAGTTGAGTTATGTTTGAGGACCTGTGATACAGAGAAAACCAGACTACATGATTTGGTGTTGTGTTCTAGCTTTAAACTCTGTGATGATTTACTTGTTTGCATGGTGGTAGCATCTAAATGGCCTAATTGGGTCCTCTTCATTGCTAGGTGCTGTGCAGAGAGGTATAACAAATGGATGATCCCTGCCTCAAAGAGCTTACATACTAAGTATAAGGTGAGACAATAGACGGATGCAGCAAACAGAGACAGCAAGCCCAAGCTAACAGGGAGAGGACTATAATTAATGTGATCAGCAGCAATTAATGGTCCCTCTAATATTTTTCCACCGGTGTGTGGAATAAATTTTGTTACATGCATGGAAGCATGTGCAAATGTGCACCACAAATAGAAACACACACTGCCGACTATAGGAGGCTATGGGCACACTGCTAATCAGTGGGGTGGCACCTGAGTCTCCCGTGGGTGGCTGCCCAAGTGTTCAGGGAAAACTGGCAGTAATTCCTCAAGGTTTCTGCTCACATTGATGGTTGCCAAAGGTAAGGAGGAAGGAGTTCAAGGGACACCCCTCTATATTCATCCTATGGCCCATGCCAACAAACAAAACTTTTTTTTAATTGAAAAATGGCTCTCACTGTTTAGTGTTTTCATATTTATTTATTCACTTGCAGCCAGGAATGCCTATATCTGTTTCTCAAAAAACGGTACTCAGATGTGATAAATCCTGTGCTACTATTGCCTTCCCATCAGGACATGTTATTCCTTGCAAGGGATAACAACATCCAGCAGAAAAGAGAACAGCTTTATATGTCATTAATTACTGTTGCATCCCTATTTTTGGGGGGGGGGGCAAGTTTGGTGATGTATTTAGTGCCCATTTTACTGGCTGTGCCCCAGGAGGTCTGACTTTAGTCAGTTGCTTCTGGGCTGCTAGAGATTGGGAGTGCAGTGGTTAATGCTCTTGTTCATATTGTCAATTTTTTTTCTTAACCTTGGGCTCCTTTGTAGGCTAAATAAGGTCAAGCAGTCCAAGTGGCATGGATTAAAATGTGAATGACTGATGGAATAATGGAGTTATTGATGTATGCAGGCCATGAGCAATTTGCATGTTGAAATTTTGGCAGGTCCATTCTTTGAAAAGCCAGTTGTACGAGAGTCATCCAAGACTGCCTGATACGCCCCGTGCCAAGTGCTCATGTGACTCAGTCTTTCCAAAAGATTTAATGGGATGGATCCGATTATATACACACACAGAATAATGGGTTTGCCATATTGGCGGCAGCAGCTGATTTTAGCATTCTTAGTTCTAGATCTTCTTTCATTTATAATCACATATAATATCAATCACCCCTCCCCCCCAAAAAAAATACTTTAAATGCAATCAGGAAGGTGCATACTTAAGTAATCAATGCAACCGCATGATCTTTTCTTACGACCCTTGCTCCCATATTTTTGTTGCCTTTGTTTACCATGATATAGATCAACTGAGCTCATAAAGTCCTTAATTTCTTCCTAAAAGCACCTGGCACACGATGAGCATTAGGTAAACAATAAATAATCAAACAAGTCCAAGCCCACCTACACCCCAATACAGGTAGGCATGTGCTTAACTCAAAGTCCATGATTAGTCCCATCGACAAGGGCTGACCCGGCCATGCCAACTGAACTACCCACTTACTGTTAGAATTGGTCATTGTGCACAGGGCTCAGGGATGCAGAATGAACACTCTGTAACTGTGCATGTAACCTAATTTCTTTCATCACTGATTCTCATACTACATATATAAGGCCCTTCGTGATCAGTTCTTACTGCAAAATTCTAGGGTCTTGCAAAACTACTCTTTGGTTGGTTGGTTGGTTGGTTGGTTTTTACTGACTTTTCACCAAGATTTTGGGCCACTCAAGTACATGAAAATACTGATTATGTTAAGAAAATCCAATACACTGCATTAGGTAGATGTGTTTATGCTTACCTAACCAATCATTAAGTGTAAACATGATGCTATCCATTAAAGAGCAAGAATGTAGTTGAAGGTGTGCACATACACACACGCACATGGGTGTGCATAATGCTAAAGTATTGTTCATTAAATAAACCACAGCATAACATTGCTTTTGCTTTCAATACTATTATTTTTCCTGTTTATTGATTTTTATCTGGCTTCCCAAACCCCAATATTAAATCAATATTTACCCAGAAAATGGTTAAATTAATTTTCTGCACTGATTTTTACTCTTTTTTGTAAAAAACAAACAAAACAACAACAACCACCACCACCACCAAATGAGAGAAACAGTGTAATAGTTCTTGTTCTCAGTGACAACAGTATATCTGCAGTCATTCTGCTCAAATCAGCTAGGTTTCTTTGCCTTTATAAGAAAGATCAAAATTTACCCAACTGTGGCCTTGGTTTAGCAAAACATTTAAGCACATATTTAAATTTAAGCATAGCACTAATCCCATTGTCTGCCATGCAAGATCAGTAGTGGCGAGAGAATTGTTCAGTTTTCCTGGACAATATAGTCATCTGCCTCTTTCTGTAAAGACTGCCAACAAAGAGGGGACTAGTTAATTTTTTTGACATACAAATGTAAGCCGGGAACACAAGTGAGATCCACAACTCATTTCACACAGACCAGCTATCAGAAAATAACGCCTTTTGGTCAATACCTACCCGGATTCAATTTAAATAGCAGGACAAAGGTGAAAGGGTCTTTCATATCTCGTTGCCAATCACATGAGTCATTCAGTCTCCACTTAGGTTAAATTAAAAGACCAAGCAGTTAAACAACATTCTATCTTAAATTACAATTTGCTTATTTGTTGTGGTTTGTTACTAAAATCCCTTCTGAGAATCCAAGCTTTAATCCTTGAATGTAATAGCTTTGCCCTTTCCACCACATGAAAGGGCAGGTACAATGCTGATAAGCATGAGATGGATGGATAAATGTTTGTTAGGAAATTAGATAGATAGATAATAGATGGATAAATAGATAACAGTGCTGTAACAGTAAACATACCTAAGAGTGCCAAGGTGAAGATTAAAAAGAAAATCTTTGTCCACAACAGAAACAGATAAGATATTTATCAGGTTCTCAGAATGGTTACAATACCAGTGAAAAGATTTGGCTTCCCAGATGTCTCTGTGGGATGACTTTGTGTGCAATGTTTTTTTGCTATTAACTGGTGTCTAACGTGATGAAATGGTTATGAACTCTTCATTCATCATCTGAGCTAAAAGAAAACCTAGATGACTTGGCAATGAACAATATAGGGTTTTTTTCCTCTCTCTCCATGACTCATTTTCAGGATTTCTTGCCTGACCTTGTTGGACAAATTTTACAACTCCACCACGGAGGGTTACAAGACATCAGGGCTTTAAATATTGACTGCAGTGTCCCCTCGTCCCACAAAAGTTAGTTAGTAGTTCCAAGAAATAAATGATTTTTGCAGGACTCTTAAATATTATGATTTGCATGCTTGAAATGAAATTGCCAAAGTAATTGTAGAATATTGCTTGCCATTACAGTCATTAAAAACAGGCAGATGTAGGATCACTCTCATGGAAAACTTCCTTGATGGGTTTTCATGGAGATAAGTGCACGGACTCCACTTCTAAAAGGATGTGGAATAGAATGAATTTGCAATTCACTGACTGGCTGATGATGATTCTCTTGTTAATTTGGCTCTCGGGAAACCTTAACAAAATTTAATTGCTAAGTTCCGTAGGTTGTCTCCCTTTTCGAGAGCTATGCTCAGGACCATATTCTTAGGGCTGACTTAGAACAATGTTTCCACAGCTCCATCCCCAAGTGCCACTCCTCTACTTGCACTTACACTGATGACATCATCATCTGGACCCATGGGAGGGAGGCCCTTGAAGAATTTCACCAGGATTTCAACAATTTCCACCCTACCACCAATCTCACCCTGCACCAGTCCATATAGGCGATCCACTTGCTGGACACTACAGTACAAATAACTGATGGTCACATAAATACCACTGTATACAGGAAACCTACTGACCGCTGTACTTAATTACACGATCCATCGTCTACAGCCAAGCCCTAAGATGCAACCACATTTGCTCCAATCCCTCAGACTGAGACAAACACCTACAGGATCTCTATCAAACATTCTTAAAACTGCAATACCCACTTGGAGAAGAGAAGAAACTGATTGATAAAGCCAAGTGGTACCCTGGAGTCACCTACTATGGGACAGACCCAACAAAAAAGCAACAGAACACCGCTAGCCATTATCTACAGCCCCAGCTAAACCCTCTCCTACACATCATCAAGGATCTACAATCTATCACAATGATGATCCCTCACTCTCACAGGCCTTGGGAGGCAGGCCAGTCCTCACTTACAGATAGACCCTCCCCCCCCAACCTGAGACAAATACTCAGCACCAATTTCACACCCCACAACAGAAACACTAATCCAGAAACCATTCCTTGCGACAAACCCCATTGCCAGCTCTGTCCACACATCTACCCTTAATGACACCACCGTAGGACCTAACCACATCAGCTATACCATCAATGGCTCATTCATGTGCCCATCTATTAATGTAATATATGCCAACAATGTCCCTCTGCCACGTACATTGGGGGGGAAAATGGACTGTCTCTACACAAAAGAATAAATGGACACAAGTCAGAGATTAAGAATGGCTACATACAAAAGTCAGTGGGGGAGCACTTTAACCTCCCTGGACACACAGGTTTGGATTTGCAAGTTGTGATTCTCAGGCAAAAAAAAAAAAAAAACCAGATGGCAAGGAGAAACGGGTGAGCTAGAATTCATATGCAAATTTGACCCCCCCCTAAATAAACTCATGAAGTGTTACAATAGGTAACTTCCCATTCACGGACTCTCAGCTTGTTACCACTGTTGTAGGTGAGTCACATCCACTTTGATTTAATTAGCAATGATGTCTCACTCCCATCTCTGTATCCCCCTTTTTTCTTTTCTCTTCAGCATCTGAGGAAGTGAGTTGTCGCTCACGGAAGTTTATGCCCTGATACCCTAATGAATTTGTTAGCCCTTAAATTAACTCTTTGTGACGCCCTCATATTGAATAATGCCTACGGTATAATTACTTAATGTGAGTCGGGTTGGCAGCATTGAGTTACTATATTATACTAAAAAAAACTTTTAAAAAACCAATGGTCCTATAGCACCTTAGAGATTAACGAAAATATATAAATTAGTATCATGAGCTTTTGTGGGCACAACCCACTTCTTCAGATGACAAATATGGAGCAAGGATTGTACAGAGTTTGAAATACATTGCACTAGTAAGAGTGGGGTTCCCAAAAGTGCCTAGATACCTTTCTGAATCACACCAAAGTGACTATGTGGCTACTTACTCTGGGGCTGAGTTTTATCTATATAATTCATCTCTCTGTGTTTCTTTGTCTAGTCTTAAACCCTAATTACCTGTGCCAAAGAGTCACACTCCCTCAGGGCATACGGTATCAGAATTAGCTAGGTGAGAACCACCAGCTACTGTGGCAGACAGCCATGGCAGTTGGCGCCTCAGGCCCTTTAAATTGACGCTGGAGTCCTACACTGTGCACTGCAGAGCCCCAGATGGTGCACTCCGGAGTGTGCTTGGGTGGGGGGGAATAAAGGGGGACACAATCCAGGCAGCACTGTGGGCCAGCTTCCCTAGACCAGCCCCTTTCACCTGAGGCCCCACCCCTTCTGGGAGCATGGAGCCAGTAGCCCACACACATTGCCCAGGGTCATGACAAGTCTGACAGCTCGCCTGTATATACCTAACATGTCTTCATTACTCATAGATGCTTGTCAACTTTATATATCTATAACCCTGCCCTACTGATTCCTGTACCTGAAACTACAATCAGTTCATCATACACTGAGTACATATGAATCAGCCCCAACGATAGATAACAACTACATAAAGGTTGCATATTTAATATCCTGAGGAGAAATCCTTCTCCCACTGAAGTCAATGGGGGTATGTCTACACTACAATGCTATTTCAAATTAACTTAATTTGAAATAGTTAATTCAAATTAAGCTAATTCGAAATAACGCATCTATGCACAGAAACTATTTTGAAATAGCATTTTGCTATTTCGAAATAGCGCGTCCACACTGAGTGGATCCTGAACCGAAGTTAAGGTTGGCCGGAACCAGTGCTGGCAGGGCATCGGGTTAGGACTTAGTGTGTGGGGCTGCTGCCTGAGGTTAACTGAGCTCCATGCTTAAAGGGACCCTACCCCCACCCCGGACAGACAGTTCTCAGGGTTCCCCACTTGTTTGTCTACCTCGAGGAGGGACAGCAAAGCAGTCCTGTCTTGGAGTGCCCTGAGTGGCCGCACTCGGAACACCACAGCACTCGGCCACATGGAGCCAGAGCTGCCCCTGGGCATGCCGGTGCATCTCGTGGGGTCGTTGCCATCGGCCCAGCTGCACTTGCTGCAGGCTGCCATCCGGGGGGGTCCATCGGGGGGCTGTCAGGATCCAGGAGGCCCTGAGGGAGAGTGTCCACCCCGAGGAGCCCTCAGAACCTCCCCGGTTCTCCCCACTGGGGGCTCGTGCCTCATTCCTCCCTCACGTCCTTCCACTTACCCCTCCCTAGCCCCCCTTCCTGATGTCAAACAAAAGACACGTATGTTCAAAAATAGAAACTGGGTTTATTGAACAAAACTGGGGGGGGGAGATGAACCTCTGGGGAGACTGGGAAAAGGAGGTGGGAGAGGGGAAGAGAGGGTAGAAGAGGGGAGGGGGAAACCTGGGAGGAGGGAGCTGGAAGGGGGAAGCAAGGGGAAGAAGGGAGAGGGGAAGCTCAGGGTTCAGGGTTGGGGGTCTCACCGGACCAACTTGACTTTAATGCTAACCTGCTCCTGGGTTCTCATGTGGCCTTTGGTGGCCAGGCTGGCGCTATCCTGCCATAGATGGCCGCGTTCCTCCATCTAGTGCGGAGATCATGGACGTTGGGGGCATCCCCCCCAAACCTGAATAAAGTCCATGATCTCCACCCTGGACCATGAAGGCGCCCGCCTTCTCCAGCCCCTGTCAGGCTCCTGGGAGCTGGCAGACTGCTCCTGGGGAGCGGTGGAGGGCTAGCTGCCAGTGGCTTGCTGGCTCATGTTTTGGGGCCACTGAGTCAGGGGACCCAGTGGCCACTGCTGGCTCTGGGCTGGCAGGCTTGGAGCTGGCACAGGCACTGTGGCCAGGGTCTACCCCTTTAATGGCTCCGGGGCTGGGGGAGAGGAGAGTAAGTTTTCCCAGTTGTGCCCAGAGTGGCCACCAGGGCTCCCTGGGAAGGGCTGGAGGCCTCCTATTTCGAATTAAGTGTCCACACAGCACTTAATTCAAAATAGCTATTTCGAATTTGGTTTTACTCTTCGTAGAATGAGGTTTACCAAATTCGAAATAAGGGCTCCACTATTTCGAATTTATTTCGAAATAGTGGTTTCCCTGTTTAGACGCCATTAAAGTTAATTCAAAATAACTGCTGTTATTTCTAAGTAACTTTGTAGTGTAGACATACCCTGGCAGTTTGTCATTCACTTCCTTCAGTGCTGGGCTTTCACTCCTTGGAGTTCTGGGCACATCCTTTCCAGGACCCTTATCAAGCCTTAGAAATGTCCTGGCAGAGAATCCATTCCCAACCAAGGATGGTCAGAGAACAGAAAATAAAGAGAAGAATGGTAAAAATGCCAGAGGCTTCTCTGTACTGGAGTATCCACTATTGTTACCCAGGAGCTGCACTGGTGGGAACTCTGGATCTGAATTGTGCTAGTGTAGATGCACTCTGTGAATCTCAGTGCCTGAATTTTAGGATCCCATAATGCCAGGCATCAATCCCATTTTATCAAAAGGAAAAGTGAAATGCAGAGTGACTCAGTGGATGAGCCAAATCTTAGCTCGTCTGACTCCCAATCTCCTACCATATCCAAGAGCTGAACACAAGCAATTGATTCATTTTCATTACAGAGTGCATGACTTGTTAATAATCTAAATCTATCTAACGTTTAACAGAATTTACCTTAGAACATCACTGAAAGCAGCATTTTCAAAAGAGGGAAAGAGCAAAGAAATCAAGCACACTAATAGCTGTGCTTGCATAACTCTCAACTTATGTGGGATAGATTTGTGCATGATGTCATTTGAGTGCACAGGAAAATGCTGGTTTACATTTGCAGATGCAGAGGCTAGTAGGCACAACGGGGTGCATGTGTAACCACTGTATCCTCTTTTGAAAATGTTGTGTCAAGTGTATTTTGAAGTATCCAGGTACAGAGTTGTGTTTTCTATGTCCTACATTATGTAAGAATCAAATTACCTCTAAACAATTTCATTTAAGACCGGATTTCATCTTAAGAATTTATTTCCGCTCCTTGCCTAGTGAAACCACCTTACACAGCCTCTTAAAAACTACTGTAATGTAATAATAAATTTGGGGTCTGTCTACATTGACCTAATCTGGGAACAAAATCTGGGGTCAAGATCTGAGACAGACTAAGAGTACTCATGATCATCAAGGAAATGCGGAGCTATTTCTCAGTCAGTAATGTGGGCCAATATGTCATGCTGAAAATGCCTGTGAAACAAATTCTCCCTTTTAAAAAATGGGTTTTGGGTGGGTTTTTTTAATATGCTTGGCCAAATCTTGCCCTTGCCTCTGTGGTCATGGAGAATCCCATGGCAACAGAACCCACTGAGTTCTAGAAAGGATTCAGAAAGGACAACACAGAGCTCAGCTGTGTAGGGGCCCCAATGTGCCAGCACAGACAGGATTGATGGAGCAGGGGCAGATCAAAGGACAAAGACTGGAGGATCTCTTGTGACTAGACCATAGACTCATGGACTGGAAGAGATCTCAGGAATTCACTAAGTCCAACCACCTGCTAAAAGCAGGACCAATCCTAACTAAATCATCCCAGCCAGGGCTTTGTCAGGATGGGACATAAAAACCTCTAGGGCTGGAGATTCCACCATCTCTCTAGAGAACCCATTCCAGTGCCTTACCACCCTCCTAGAGGGATAATTTTTCCTAATATCCAACCTAGACCTCCTGCTCTGCAACTTGAGACCATTGCTCCTCGTTCTGTCATCTGCCACCACTGAGAACAGCCTCTCTCCATCCTTTTTGGAACCCCCTTCAGGAAGTTGAAGGCTGCTATCAAATCCCCCCTCACTCTTCTCTTCTACAGACTAAACAAACCCAAATCACTTGGCTACATCTAGACAACAGCGCTATTTTGGGATACCAGAAGTATCCCAAAATAGCAATTCCGCATCTTTAAATATACCCCTTATTTTGAAATATATTTCAAAATAATGGGTGGGCTGTTCCGGCATCCCTGTAAGCCTCGTTCCATGGGGATTAAGGGATTTCTCAGAGTAGCACTTTATTTCAAAATTTCAAAATAAGATATTTCAAAATTACCTGGAAATAAGCTACGCAATTTGCGTAGCTTATTTCTAGGTAAGGGTGCAGTGTAGATGCGCCCTCAGCCTGTCCTCGTAAGTCATGTGCTCCAGATCCCTAATCATTTTCATTACCCTCCACTGGACTCTCTCCAATGTGCCACATCCTTTCTGTAATGGGGGGGCCCAGAACCTGGATGCAATACTCTAGATCTTTCCACCTGCCCTGTTTGGGGGTAGGGGCGGGATTTGGAGGCCCTTCAAGGTATGCACTGCAGAATGACTCTGAAGTCATTTCACTGCCTGCAGGATGGCTCCTTCTCCAGGTCCTCAAGCAATGCAGAACAGTAAATGCCCCACGCTTGGATGTGTCTCGCTAGGCAGAATTTGTACTAGGAGCACCAGAGGTTTGCCGAGGGCATTCCAAACATTGATTAATTTTGCTACTGGTGGGAAAGGGCTGTTATTCCTATTCCATAGATGGAGAAACTGAGGCACGGAGCACTTCAACAACTTGCTGAAGGTTGGTGGAAAAGCTACTGACAGAACCCAGGAGTAAGCAGAATGAAGATGATGGAGGATTTCTGACTAAGCCTGGATTTGAGTTTGTGTCTGCCACACCCCAGGTGACTGCCCTAAGCACCAGTGCCTAACCTGGTGAGTGTCTGTCAGTCTCTGGTATTTCAGAAACATCTATGAAAGGTCCCTGTTTCATTTTGGTGCAGCAGGGGGAAAATTTCCAATCTCTCCAACATTTTCATTGGCTGGAAAAACTGGTTTTTGCCCAGCTCTATCCAGCTACCCGGACTGCCCACGCCAGCTTCTCTGGCCACGAACTCCCACCATGAGCCAGTTAAGGCAGACTCATATTATACCTGATGTCAATTTAAAAATAAATAAGAAGGGAAGGGGGAAAGTTGTAATAAAAGTGTATAGGATAGAGATATACATTTCTCGTTAAAAGCAATAAATCTTCCCAAAAGGAAGTTGTTAAAATTCTTTATGTTTAAAAAATGAGGTCCACTGGGACTCCAAATTTCAGTTCGATTTTTAGCTGAGGCATTTTTTTTCCTTTATCAAACACTTGGTGCTGTAATGCGATAAGGGCCCCATGCAGCCCATAAAACTAATTTATCATCTGTAAGGTGTACAAAGAAAATGGTAACTGCCTGCTTGTCTGCTTGACATATGAGGTCATTTTTGCCGCTAGCTTTCTAATACTGAGCAATTTTATCAGCTATTTATATACATTAATTGCCGGCACCCATATGTTCACTGTTGTATATAATAATGCATTGCATTGAATATGCATTCCTTAAGTTTTAGCATGCCACGTGCATCTTTTATTTAACTGTTTGGTTTGCCTATTAAAGCCCATTTTTCAGCTGTGTAGTGTAACCCTTGCTCTCCAGTGGATTTATGTTTCTTTAAATCTTGCTCGCTACGGTGAAAAGCACTGGAGTGAACAAGGCCACCTCGCTCGTCCCGCAGGAATAGCAGCAAAACAAGCAAAATAAGGGCCATGGTTCACTTAGTAATACTAAACAAAAAGGATTATTCAATGAGTCCTTTTCCTCCAGGGACAGCAGCACATTCACGCTCAGTGGCGTGCACAGAAACATGGCTCTCTAGCAACACAGCCAGGAAATGAAAAGGAGGGCACAATCCTGAGCCTGCTTCAAGCCGTGGCCAAGCACTGGGCATTGTGAAGACCAGAAGCTTCATATGTCAAATACAGTGGACAGAATTAAACCATCGCCTCCATTGGAGGGTGGGAGTAGTAACATGAAGCGCCCTCCCCCAGTGCAAGGGCCAGGCACATGAGAAATCCTTGTGTAACCACCACCAGGCAGATTTGAATCTGGACTCTCTGGAGCTTAGTAGAGGAGCTTCTACCCTTTGAGCTAAAAGCCAGCTACTTCTCAGCCTGTGCTGTAGAGGTCTCTTGTCCTTATCTGTTGCTGTGGTCTAGGTGCTACTGCATGGGACACTGAACTACACTAGGGCTTTGTCTACACTGGCGGCTTCTTGCGCAAGAACATCTTGTGCAAGGGTTATTGTGCAAGAAGTCTTGCGCAAGAAAACGTCCACACCGCCATGTGCGAGCTGTGCTTTTGCGCAAGAGCTCCCATGGCAGTGTGGACGCTCTCTTGTGCAAGAAAGCTCTGATGGCCATTTTAGCCATAGGGCTGTCTTGTGCAAGAAATCCCTGCCGAGCGTCCACACTGCCCTCTTGCGCAAGAGCTCCTGCACAAGAGGGCTTACATCTGATAAAAAAGAGCGTAACTCTTGCGCAAGAAGCCCTCTCTTACCACGCCGTACTGTAAATTTACTTGCGCAAGAGCGGGTGGGCAGTGTAGACGCTCTGCGGATTCTTGCACAAGAACGGCCGTACTTGCACAATAACCCACCAGTGTAGACATAGCCTAGGGGTGTGTCTAGACTACAGGGTTTTGTCAACAAAAGTGGACTTTTGTCGACAAAACTATACCTGCATCTACACTGCTGCTGAGTTCTGTCGACATAACGTTGACAGAACTCAGCAGTTTTGTTGACGGCGGTAAACCTCATTCTATGAGGAATAACGCCTTTTGTCGACAGAGTTCTGTCGACAGAAGGAGTTATTGCATCTACACTGTCCTTTGTGTTTACACTGTCATGTTGACAAAGCGGCTTGCTTTGTCGACAGAACTGGATGTAGTCTAGACGCTCTTTGTCGACAGAAGCTTTGTCGATAGTATCTGTCGACAAAACTTCTGTCGACAAAAGCCTGTAGTCTAGACATACCCTAGGTGTGTGGGTTACATTTGCGCTAGGGGATACATAAGGATTGTTCTCCTTAGCACACAAGGGGGTTTCATCATCCCCTAAAGTTTTGTCAGTTGTCACTGACACCAAAGTGCTGAAATGGGAAACAGGAATTAGTAGGGAATTGGGAAGCCCTGGCCATGCCACCTTTCCTCTAGCCCAGAGGTGAGCAAATACCTGCCTGGGGGCTGGATCCGGTTGGCCGCAGATGGCCATTCCTGGCCAAAGGGAGCTCCGTGAAGTGGTGTCCTGGTCTGTGCCTCCTTCTGCCATTCCCATTGGGCAGAAACGGCAATCCATGGCCAATGGGAGCTGTGATCGCCAGCACCTGAGGAGGTGCAGATAAATATAGAAGGGGCGGCCTACTAGGGGCTAACCCTGGCAAACCACCACCATTTTATTGCCCATCCCAATCTAGCCAAACCCCCTATGCTGGCATCGGGGGGGAGCAGTTAGCAGAGGAGCTACGCCACTGGAAAATTCCTCCTGTACTGGGACATCTTCTGGTTTGTGAATGGATTCTGCATGCAAAGGTGACATGAATCACTTGGCAACACACCCAAGAATCTGGCCCTCTGTTGATCTGTTTGACCTATGAGCAAACTGAGACACCAGATTTGAAAGTATCTTGGCCATTGTCGCACGGTACGCTATCGTCAGAGCTAGAAATGGGATTAATGGGCCTGGTTCTCCTTTTGGATGCAGATGGAGTGTCACCATCCCTGTCTCTCAACCCCATACACTAAATAACACTCTGTGATAAAACACAGTCATTAAAACTTCACATTGAGAAAAGAGAAATTTCCATGGCTGATCAAAGTACAGAAAGCCTAAAGCCGGGTTCAGGAACTATTTACATACCCCAGATCTGTGTCTAAATTGGAGAATTACATCCCATTACCTGTTTACCCACATAGATAAACTTCATGTTTTCCCCACAATGTTTGAAATGAAGCAGTGAACACACACCAGGCAGCAACTGATCCCCGGTGCTTTCCTGAATGTTAGGAAATGAAGAAGCAAGTGCTGTATTTGGAGCACGCTTGGGCTTGAGAGTGAGAACATGGATCGGAAGGCAAAGGAGATGATTCTCAGGATCTGTGTGTGCATCTTCCAACCTCTGTCTGCAGTGGAGGTACTCTTTATTTACGCCGGGGTTGGTCAACCCAGAACTGGGATCAGTGGGCATAAAGCAGGATAGCTCCACTGACTTCATTTCCATGAGATGTAGATTTGGCCTACTATTTGAAAAAGTAAAATAGACCCGTGCAAGGAGAGTCAAAAGAACAAACCATGTTAGTAGTTGAGAAGGGGACAGTTCCTATTACTGTTCATTATTTAGACAACCCCATAGATATGTAAGACCTTTGACAGAGACATGAGAGTCATGTTCCTGACTCATGGGCCAATGACTACTGACTTTGAGAGAAGCAGCATCAGATCCTAGCTAGAAACAATATAGAGAAAATCCATTCTAAGCAGGAGAATGGAAGGCACAATGTTGATGGTTTATTTGGGTTTGGAGTCTGCTCTGCATTCGCTCTACTTTAGGATTGTTTATAATGTTTGATATTTCTATTTTATTTCTCTTTCCATTTGGGCTCAGAAGTAGCTACTTGGACCTTCCCTGGGCTGCTGGAAGAGAGATGAAAAAGACTAGAAATTTTCAGCTTAGAAAAGAGGAGACTAAGGGGGGATATGATAGAGGTCTATAAAGTCATGACTGATATGGAGAAAGTGAATATGGAAAAGTTATTTACTTGTTCCCATAACATAAGAATTAGGGATCACCAAATGAAATTAATAGGTAACAGGTTTAAAACAAACAAAAGGAAGTATTTCTTCACACGGCACACAATCAACCTGTGGAACTCCTTGCCAGAGGATGTTGCGAAGGCAAGGACTTTAACAGGGTTCCAAAAAAAGCTAGATAAATTCATGAAGGACAGGTCCATCAATGGCTATTAGCCAGGATGGGTAGGAATGGTGTCCCTAGCCTCTGTTTATCTGGAGGTGGGAATGGGCAACAGATGTGGGATCACTTGATGATTTCCTGTTCTGTTCACTCCCTCTGGGGGCACCTAGCATTGGCCACTGTTAGAAGAAAGGATATTAGGCTAGATGGATCTTAGGGGAAGTTACAACGCCACCTGTGAGAGAAGAGTACCAAGGGGAACAGGCCCAGTGCAGGAAATGAGAGGCACAGAGCTGATTCCTTAAGACAGGCCTGAAAGGCTCTGCTGCCCAAGCCTCCCAGACAGGTTCTGGAGTGACTAATGCCAATCAAATCTCAACCTCCAATAACAGCTGGTGAATAATAGGGCCAAAGCGTTACCTGCCCAGAAGCAACCCCCACCACTGTGTCGGAACAGTCAGAAGCCGGCTGATGCTGAAGGGTGCAGAGAGCTCCAACACCTTTGATTGAAAACACTGGGAATTCATTAGTTCCTTTGCCAGCCCAGTACGGTAGGTGAGGCAGAATTTAAGATGCCATCAATACTTCCTAGGCAGACTTTCGTACTGTGGATGGAGAAAGGGGATCAGGCTGGAGTAACAACTAGATCAGCTACCTTCCCCCCTTCTCTGGGGCCCTGCCCCTGCTCTGCTCCTTCTCCAAGGCCTTGCCCTGCTTGCTCTGTTGCCCTTCCTCCCCAAATCTCATTCACTTTCACTAGGCTGGGGTAAGGATGTAGGCTCTAGTTGTGGGTGCCTGGCAAATGCCCTATCCCCTCAGCCACTCCAGGGTCCATTCACCCCCCCAAAAACCTTCAGGGGGTCCCTTATCCTGCCTAACACGGAAGACTCTGCTACCAAAGAGCTGGAGTTTTCAGGCCTTGCTCCTCCTTTGCAGCTGAGAACTTTTTCCCCTCAGGTTAGCTGGTCATTCAGCAACAGAGGCCAAAGCATCCCTCAGAGGAGAAAGCTGTGGCCAGTTATACACACACGTGGCATCGAGAAAACGACACGTGACTGGGTGCTGGGGAGGAGTCTGGCTAATAGGATCCCGTGCCTTTCTACGAGGCCTGCCGGCTGCTGGCCTCATGTTACCGCCCAGAGCGCCCGTAACTCAGTGGCAGTTAACCAGCAGGTTGGTTATTGCATTCTCCAGACCGGTAGGTTCACTGGGGCATAGAGAGGTTAAGGGCTACTGATTTTGCACCCCTTTACTTGCTTATGCAAGCTACATGGCGTCTGGGTAGAAGAGCATCAGAGTAAGTGAAGTTTTTGGCCTGGTTACACCCTCTTAGAGCTTGGGGGGAGGGGAATGGGTGTGGCTTCACAACTGCTCCAGTCATGGGCATGAGGGCACGTGGGTCATGCAAACGTGCAGGGAGAACAGTGAGGAACAGAGGGAGCCTTGATTCACAGGCTCCATCTCATGGGCGGGCGAATAAGCTGCTGCATGAAACAAAAAAAAAATCCCATCCTTCATGGAATGGGTGGGAAGGATTCTGGCTGACTGCCAGCTTGCTCTCTGGTCAGCTCCCGCAGCTACATACTACTCCTGAACCAGTGGCAGTGTGGTCTAGTGGCTAGAGCACTGAATTGGTACTCAGGAGTCCTGGCTTCTCTTGCCGCTCTGCCACTTTCACCCATGTGACCTTTGGCAAGTCACATCCCACTCTGTGCCTCAGCTTCTCCCCTCTGTGAAATGGGACTAGCAGCACTGGCCTCCTTGGGAAAACACATTGGACGCTGTTGATCAAAGCCGCTAGTTATTGTTGGGCAGAGAGTGACGTTAGCGTGATACAGTGTCTGAAGTTTTCTCTCCGCCCTGGAAGTGGCATCTCCTGATCACACAGGGGAAAGCATTCGCGGATGCATCCTGCGCATCGCTGTCCTGTGGGAAAGCAGAGGAATTCAGTCTTAAGAGCTATCCATCAGCACCATTCAGGAGCACTAAATTAGGGGGGAAATATTTCAGAACCAAAGGCATAATGAATATCACCATGAACCAAAGGCATAATGGCTGGCTGGAACAGAGCTGTGACAGCAGCAAGACTGAGGATTAGAGGATCAGGGGACTCAGAAGTCCTTTCTCTTGTCACTTGAAGGGAAACCTGCAATACTCAACAGAGAAGCTGCGTGGCCATTCTCTCAGACCTGGGGCCAACATACTCCTTGTAGGCCTCCTAACGTCCTGTGTGAAGACACCAGAAATGTATGAAGAGCCCAGAAATGCAGCCCTCGGGAGGCACCTTTTATAGGTAACTTGCATGGTTTAAAGCTAAACGTGTGGGTTTGGGTTTAAAACAAAGCGACACGGCAGCAGAGGGTGGTGGTTTTATTTTTCTCTTTCTTTACTACTTGTTGTTTCTTGGACCACTGCAAGAAACCTGCATTGCCAAGAAATTCTTGGTCTTTTCTGACCTGTATGTCACGATCTCTTAGAAATTCGTGCTAGCCGAAGGACTCAGTTTTCAGGTCTACCACAGCACAGGTTTCATAGGCGAATCAACTTTGTGGGGAGTACAGCACATATCACACCAGGGCTGTCCTGAGGGGGGTGCAGAGTCTGAGGAAACCTCCCCACAGTGATCCCTGCTCCACCCCTTCCCCAAGCCCCACCCCTGCCCCACCCTGTTCTTTTCCCCGAGAAATGCCGCCCGGGGGATTACACGGTGCTGGTGCAGGAGCAGAAGGGGGTCACCCCCCATACTCATGGGCAGCAGGAGCTGGAGCAGCCCAGCAGTCTGCCCAGCTTCAGCCCACTGTGCCACCATCCTGGCCCCCCTGAGGAGCATCCCGGGGTCAGAGCACTCTGCTTCCCACCACCACTGAGAAGCCAAATGTAGTGTGCCGGGAGAGTGGCACAGTGGGGTGAAGGAAAGTGGGACACTGTGAGAACTTCTGAATCCGTGCAGCACAGGGGAACCACGAGCCAGTCACCGAGCCTATTGCAGGTGAAGTTCAGAGGCTTATCTCGCCAGTTTAAACTGTCCTGGACAGGCCTGGAAATCTCACGAGAAGTGGCCTTCCTCACAGAGGGCTAGCGCATGAGGTGGACTTCATGCCTAAGGCAAACGGCAGCCTGCCTGTGTATTTTAGGACCAAAGTCTGGGGCCATTAAGGTCCCCGTCACTGCAAGCTGGAGTTTGCTCATCATTGTAACATAAGCATAGGGATTAAAATGACAGTACAAGCAAATTGTACAGGAAAGTAGAAGATGGCATTCAAGCAAACTGGTCAGTGGAATGCAAGAGTAGAAAGCACAATCACCTAGTTTTATGGAAGGAGATAGATAGATAGATAGACAGATAGATAGATAGTCACAATTCTCGTCATCTATTCATCAGGCCATGTCGAAGCATATCAGAAAATATGCTGCTAAGCAGGAAGGAAAGGCCTGGGTCTGGTTTGCTCTTATTTATTCAGGCCCATTAGATAAGGGCAGGATGGACTCCAATCACACATCTTCGACATCACCTGCCCAAGCTCTCTTGGCCAGGAAGGAGACCTCAGTGACTCTGGGGTCCTCAGCCCATCTTTGTGAAAGCTGGAGGCCAAGAGGAACAGAGCACGCTGGCCAGGGAGGCCCTGTTTGCTGCAGTTTTCTACCAATTCCCTGGCTCCTCCCCCTCAGGCCGGGTGAATTTGAAGTGGGATGGTGTGAAAGGCCAAAGCCAGTTATGCTTTCCCAAAAGGGAAGCACAATGCTAACGGGAACATTCCTGTGCTGACTTTTTAAAAGAATTACTCAGATGTCCCAGCTGATTCAAAAGCCCTGCATAGCCCGGACTGGTTAATTTAAGGAAACAAAATGGCATTAGGATTATTTTATCTCAACTAGTTTTATTCAGCAGTGCCACAGTCACCAAGATTGCCAGTGACTGCTAGACAGAGAACCCAGGAGACCTCCCTTTCCTGTTCATTGTTATGCCTTTGGGAATTCAGGACCCACCCAGTGGCAATGAAAACACAAACGTGGGCAAACCAACTCAATAGGAAACCCAGTGGGCCTTCAGAAGCCTACATATGGGGCAAGGTGTTAGCTTGTCTCCAGCCCATGAACGGCCTGTTGATTCACCCAGAAGCTCTTCCCAGGCAAAGTTTTATGTCCCAAACAGAGGCACCACACAAACAGGTCTTCAGCTTACCCAAGGCAATAGTTCCCAAGGGATTTTCTCCTTTGTCACACACAATCTGTCCTGCTTCAAGGCCTTCAGCAGGTTCTTCCTTGCTCTTTCATTAGAGTATGTCTACACTACAGTTTTGTCAGAAAAATGTCCATTTTTCCGACAAAACCTGAGTTACATCCACACTGCAATCGCATTCTTCCGAAAGTAAATTGAAAGAACAGAGGGTTTTTTTTCCCCAGCATTGGTAATCTTCTTTCTAAGAGGAAGAAGCCTTTTTTCCGAAAGAGCTTTTTCAGAAAAAGATGTGTGTGGAAGGGGAGGAGGGAGTTCTTTTGAAAAAAGAGGAAAGAGGAAAAAGCATAGGTACCCTAGTGGCCACTCCGTCCATAGTAATCGTAGCTTAAATGTGAGATAGCGTCCATTCAGTGTGGACACTATCTTTCAAAAAAGCAGATCACTTTTTCGATGCACTTTTGTGTGTGAACCGAAAAAAGGTTCTTCCAAAAGAAGCCTGCAGTCTAGATGTAGACTTAGAGTTCTACCTTCCAGAACCTGCTCTTTCCCAGGAGAAGGGTGTTGGGTTTTAGTCTCCTACTGATCTTTATAGCGGCAGCTATTGCCACACTTTTTTAGTTGGCCAAACTGGGAGCACCTGCTCTGATATAGGAGGGCTAGGCCTGCTTCATTTCAAGGGGCCAGCTATCCTGGGACATACATATTACATCAGTAAACACAAGCAGAAATGCATCGTCGTGGAATAGATGCACCAGTGACACAGAGACACAAAGGGTCTAGTATAGAAGTTCCCAGGCTGTGCCTTGTGAACCACTGATGGCCTTGCAGAGCACTAAAAGTTAGACCTCTCTCATCTGGCATCCTCTGGACCTGACGGGTGCCGAACCAGAGACTTTGCCAAAACACGGAAGGTCAATATTGGAGCAAGCGGGTCTCTTTACATTTTTATTTTGCTGAGGCGAATAAATGGAACTACGCTTCGTAACGTATGACTGCACTAATACACCTTATAACAGCCTACACCTAGCCACAGCTTATCAGTTCTCGTCATAACGATGTGTTAGTGCTCCTACACAGTTTTATTACATTGGTACAAGGAAATGAGTAGACAAAGCATAAAAACCATGCTAACACTTAGCAGTGTTACCAACACTTTCACTGCTTACTGGGCTCTTAGAAGACATTTAGGGGCAAATTAGAGCTAAAGAACAGCACAGAGCACTGAGAGCCAGGACTGGTGGCATGGGGCCAACTCTAACCAGTTGGAAAGAAGGAGGAGCGGACAGCCTGCCTCTGCTAGAAACTTCTGCTCCATAGAGATAGGAGAGGGGGGAATGAGACTGGAAACACACTCAGCCAAACATCTGACAACATCTTGCCCCACCAGCCACCAAAGAGTTTACTAATAGGGAAGCACAAGTAGGAGGACCAGGGAAGCACAAAGAGGAGGACCAGGAAAGCTGACCAGGTCAGCTGGGCCTGTTATCCTTCGAGTCACACCATTCCAGAAAACCAGTTTGTGTGTCCTTGCTGGCAGCCAATTTCATGTTGGAGCTCAGCTGGGATCACTTCTTGGACTGCACCCAGGCCTCCTGAGGAGTGGTAAGTCCTATTTCCATTCGGAGGGCCACTACGCCAGCTGTTTGAGTCTCTCTGGGTTGATGTTCACAGCTGCCTCCCTAACTCCTGCCTTGGCTCTACTTCTGCACTTTTCACCACTAAGCATGCTAAAAACACTCCTCTGACTACTGCAGAGATTTAAGAGCAGGATAGACAGACATCTAGCAGGGATGATCTAGATGGTGCTTGGTCCTGCCATGAGGGCAGGGGACTAGACTTGATCTTTTGAGTTCCCTTCCAGTTTTAGCGTTCTATGATTCTACGCCAGGCGAGTCTCCATTCCTGTATAGCCTGCATCCAGTTTTCAGTGACTGCCTGCTCACCCTCCTTCCTATCTTTCCTTTGCATCCATCTCCAGCCAAGTCACAGCTATTCAAGATGCAGGAGAGGGAGAGTCAGTCGCACCCCCAACCCCTCTAGACCCCAACCCCTAACCTTGTGTCTTCTACTGGTGCCTTTGCAGGGCAGGTTGTCTGGCATTTGTTAGGCAACCTTCCTTCCTTCTGTGTCTCTCATCCCCCGTGAGGAGTGAGGAATTGTTCAGTTAAGTGCTGCAAGCCCCTCTATCCGACAGCAGCTGCTAAAATGCTCTGTGCCTAGCTCCCAGGCTGGGGACCCTTCCAGCCGTAGCAGCAGCATGTTGGAGAGCAAAACAGTGCACGGAGACAATAGGCTCTGTGCAACAAAGACTGCAGCACAGAGGAAGAAAGTTCAGTACGTCTTTATTTGGGGCTCCAGAGTTCAGCATTCCCACTGGTCCTTCCTCCACACTAATGCCCTTCCATACCCTCTGTGCTCTCTGTTTATGTTCACCTGCTACCCAATTAGCTCCCCATTTAGCTGCGCACCTGCAGTGGCTTTGTCCTCAGACCACTGCACTGTTGCCATTAACCCCCTCGATTACCTTTTGCTCTGAAGAATCCCCGACTGAACAGTTGGAGCATTCATCTGTGAATCAGAAACATGCTACAGTAGATTGTGGCTGGTAAATATGTGAGGTGGGGCGGGAGAGATTATGCCTTTTTTTTAATCAATTGACTTATGTCGCCAGTGGGTTTTCTGTCATAATTGACTAATGCCACATAGGCTGAGGTGTACTTCTGCTGATAGCTGCATTACAAGTTAACAGTCTAGCACAGTGTATGTTTTCATTCAGGCTCTATAGGAGAAACGCATATATGGTAGCTGGCAATGCCCTGAGGGGAGAAATCAGCTGTCTGGGGACAGAGCAGAAGGCATTTGACTACAGACGCCTAGAGACGAGGGAAGAATCAGGAAAGTCAATGAGAAATGAGTCAAACAAGATTCAGTGTGTTGCAGGAAGCAGCCAGAGAGCTGGATCAGCCCAGAAGCTGCAGAGTTTTGGGAGGCAGAGGTAAGGCCGGTGCGACTGTAACAATTTGTTAACCGAAAAATGCTGCAGAGGGTGACGCAGGAGGCTGGAGATAGAAGGCCAGTCACCAGCACTGCGGCAACACCAAATCCTGAGAGAAGAGAGAAACTTCCAATGGGGAAGGGAGGGGTAGAGAAAGGAGAGGGGGTTAGAGATGAGTGCAGCTCAGACAGGAGCCTCTGAGCTCAGCCTGCCTTTCTGGGAAGAAAAAATTAACCTTCCTGCTTTCTCCTAAAGTCAGAAAATGCACCACATACTGGAGACTTCTGAACCATTTCTGAAAATGGGCCCTTTTCCCTCAGACACACTTTAACATGATCTCCCAGACACACTGTCACTGCTCATGCGTGGGACAAGAGGGCTGAAGGAGCTTCCTTACCTACGTTTTGATGCTGTTGCTGTCTTCGATGAGACAGTGATGAAAACACGAATCTGGGAGCTGAAGACATGGTCCTCGTTTCTACCACAGACTTTTTTTTTTACTTAGCCTTTGGGTAAGTCACCAAATCTGCCCCTGCCTCAGTTTCCCCCACTGTCTAATGAGGCCACTCCACAGGGGGTGTTTGGGTGCTGAGGAAGGACACAGAGCGCCTAAGATGAAAACGTTGACAGAAATTATGATGATTTGGTGGGGCAGGGAAATGAAGGGGGCGGGTTTAAAAACTGTCTGCAAAGATACAGTAGGTGCTGAGCTTAAAAGGCTTCTGTTTTGGCTCTTGCAGAGGGATGAGGGTTTGCACATTCCCCAAGACCAGGATTAGATTAGACCAGGATTAGATCCTGATTGTATCGGGTTGTATCATGTTCCCCACTGTGAGGTCAGTTTAATACCATCCACCCACACACACAGCCGGTCTTAGAGGTGGGCCACGACTGCATTTTGGCCCAACCTCCTGAATCCTCCCCCAAGGTTTCCCTGGTTACTCCATGACCCTTTTGTTTGTTTGTTTTTTGGCTCGACAAATTTTCCCCAGCTTTTTTTTTTTGCTTGACAAATTTTTGTCCTGTATTTTTTTTAAACCATCTGGCAACCCTACGGGCGAGCCGGGTGGTTGCCCCGTGCTGCCAATTGATTAGTACCAGCCCTGCCCACACACTGCTCTGAGTCCCTACGAGGCAGTATCCTGAGGAAAGCATCCACTGTGACATAGGTGATGGCTAGCGCTGTACTGGTTGCCAGTTAGGGGACACTATCTCATACTCAACCTCCGCCCCTTGTGGGTTGTCTTCTCTGTGCTCTAAGACTGTGGGCACCCCGGCCCGGGGCAAACCTGTACTATTTAAAGCTTTTCTCCTCAAACTCCCCAAAGATTCCTTTCCCCACATCGAACACTCACCCAACAAAACACACGTGCCCTTGCCTCTCTGCCATTGGGCATGCAGAGCAAATGACACTTCAGAAAGGCGGGGCAGGTCCAGAGCAGATGAACGACTATGGGGATATGGGCTGGTCAAATCACTTTGCTCCCCCCCCCCCTCCACCCCCAAATAAGCCAGAAGAGGAGAAAGAAGAAATGGCCCATTTTCCAGCTCCTGAGACGATTAACCCTGCAAACGGATTTGCTGCACCACAGTGTGCCTGCAGGTTCTGTGAGCACCAGCTGCCATCTAGCGGAGGACTGGTGTGATATGTCATCACCCCACACTCTGCCTCATTTACGGTCCCCGCAGGAGGCGAGGAGAGTGTACTCTCCTAAATGTGTTAACGTAGCAATGTTAGACACTAGAAACAAATTAATATATAATTCTTCTGTGTCTTAAGGTCATTACTGCCGAGGCATAAATTGATAGAGCGATTCCGGTTAATTCATTCTGGCATTTGCTTCTGCATGTCTGAGCACGTATGTAAGCAGGGCCCTGAACGCGTTCCTGCGCGTGGAAATGATGGAGTCCTGAAAGGAGTTTTGTAACCTAAAGGTCAGCATGACCCCAGGTCTGCTCCCCTCTCGTTCTTGCTTTCTGCGAGGCAGGCCATAGGCAGGGAGCAAGCTGGTTTTGAACTGAGCCAAGATGAAACTAGAGGCGACAGGGTCTTCCCCCACCCAAATGCCCCCAGAGATGTGCTCCCTCTGCTATTCTCAGTGCAAGCGCTGCAACCCTCTACATAAAGTCTCTGATCACAGAGGTACTGAAGTGTCGGACAGAGATGTAGGTGCTTTCCTTTCAGATCAGAGGGAGACGTGACAGCATCAGTGGAATCTGAGACGACAGCTGTAGAGAGCTGGCTGTTTTCTAAGAAAAGCCTGGTCCTCCGAGATGTTGAGCTCTTCCTGCAAAATGTTTAGCCCCCTCAACTTCTGCTGAAGTCAATAGGAGATGAGGGAGTGCAGCATCCTGCAGGATTGGGTCCTCATTCAGGCCTACATGATGGTGAACAGTCGAATTAAGATACACAACTCCAGCTATGTTAATTAAGTAGAGGGAGTCGACGTATCTTAAATTGAGTTTCCACGCTGCCCACACAACGCTCAGATCGGCTTCCCTTACTCCTTTTGAGGAGCAGGACTACCAGCACCGATGTGGGCACCCTCTGAGTTTGACTTAGTGGGTCTTCACTAGACCCACTAAATCAAACCCCAGAAGCCACGTAGTGTAGATATGGCCTCAGGGACTTGCCTGCCCATTGTAATTCTCTCCCTGTCTCTCGTACTGTTCCTTGCAGCCAAGTAAAAAAAATGTTTTATGGCAACTTCTCTAACATGTCTGCTCACAATCTGCTTGCCTCTTTGAGGTGAATCTTTGACCAAGTTGTCGAACCAAATTGCGTTGTAAGTTTGAGGATAATTTAAGGGTGTTGCTTGAGACAAAGGGGAGCAAAAAAGGCATGCCTATTGGTGTCAGTCCTCAGTGCATATTTTTTTCTGGATTTGTTTCTTTGTGCTTTGATGACAGGGCACTTATTCAGCTATCCAAGGCCTGTATGGAGGTTTTGAGTTGAACTCTTCTTGCAAAATTTGGGAAGTAGTTGCTAAGCCAATAGGTCCTGTGTTGCTGTTTTCTGTGGTGTGGCCCATACCTGTCCACAGCATTCATTGGAACAAAAGCCCAAAGGAAGAGAAGTCAATAAACCATAGAAATGTAGGTCTGGATGGGACCTCAAGAGGTGACCAAGTACTGAGCCCAGTATTGAGGCAGGACCAAAAACTCCTAGGCCCTCCCTGACTGGTATCCAACCTGTTCCTAAAAAATTCCAGTCGTAGGGATTCTACAACCTCCCATGGAAGCCTATACCAGATCTTAACTACTCCAACGATCAAAAAGCTTTCTAACTATATCTAACCTAAGTCTTTCTTGCTGCCAATGAAGCCCATTATTTCTTGTGGACATAGAGAGTAACCAATCCTTGTTCACATTATCACAGCCCTTAGCATATTTGAAGACTGTTACCAGGTCTCCCCCAGGTCTTCTTTTCTCAATAATAAACATGCCCAGTTTTTGTAACCTTTTCTCGGAGGTCAGGTTTTTTAATCTTTTTTCTTGCTCCCCTTTGGATTCTCTCCAGTTTACCCACAGGTTTGCTAGAGTGTGGCACCTACAACTGGCCCAAGACCTTACCGGTACAGCCCCGAAGGGGTACACAATATATATCCACAGATGTGGATGTCTGCGGATCCATGGATTGGCTGGGCTCTGGTGACAACAAGAGAGAACATCAGGGCAATGGCCAGCGACCAGGTCAGGAGCTGTAGCGGGGAAAGCAGCAGCATGTTGGGCCACTGCTCACAGGAGCCCACGCCCAGCGCGGGCAGTTCCTTGGTGTGGCTGTACCACGCATAGCCCCACCCACTGTTTGGGCACCAAGCTCACAGCCCACTGTCCTGTGAAATAGATGCCTTGCAGTGAAATCTTGGCCCCATTGAAGGCAAAACTTTCATTGACTTCAATGAACTCAGGATTTCAGCCTGGATTCCACTTTCTTTTAGGTTACTATACTAACAGGGTATGGAGGATTCTGATAAGAACATAAGAACGGCCATACTGTGTCAGACCAAAGGTCCATCTGGCCCAGTGTCCTGTCTACTGACAGGGGCCAATGTCCCAAAGAGAATGAACAGAAGAGAGAATAATCAGGTGACCCATCCCCTGTGGCCCATTCCCAGCTTCTGGACAGTTGGCAGGGCTCCAACGCTATGGTTTCTGGCCCACGGTCAGCAATTGCTGTAGTTGCTCTGGAGAGGTCAGAGATCATGTATAGGTAGACAGGTGAGTTGTGTAGGCATGGATGGGAACTCAGGTATTGTTGAGTCAGTCTCTGTATTAAAATGTAGAATCATAGAATCCTAGGGTTGGAAGAGACCTCAGGAGGACATCGAGTCCAACCCCTTGCTAAAAGCAGAATCAATTTCAACTAAATCATCCCAGCCAGGGCTTGGTCAAGCCAGGACTTAAAAATCTCTAGGGATGAAGATTCCACCACCTCCCTAGGGAACCCATCCCAGTGCTTCACCACTCTCCTCAGGGAATAGTTTTTCCTAATATCCAACCTAGACCTCCCCCACTGCAACTTGAGACCATTGCTCCTCGTTCTGTCATCTGTCAACACTGAGAACAGCCTCTCTCCATCCCCTTTGGAACTTCCCTTCAGGTAGTTGAAGGTTGCTATCAAATCCCCTCTCACTCTTCTCTTCTGTAGACTAAATAAGCCCAAATCCCTCAGCCTCTCCTCACAAATCATTTGCTCCAGCCCCCTGATCATTTTTGTTGTGGACTCTCTCCAATGCGTCCACATCCTTTCTGTAACGGGGGGCCCAGAACTGGATGCAGGACTCCAGATGTGGTCTCCCCAGTGCCAAATAATCACCTGTGGTCCACACTGTGAATGATGTTGGCAATCTCTGCTGCACAAACTGTTCCCAGTACGTTTTCTCCTCCTTCTGTGAAATCATTCTCATCCCCTGTGAAGGACGTTCAGCCCATCCCTCTCCTCTGCCTCGTTCACAGTACAGTATAATCTAAAGAGGACCCCTCCTCCTCCAGTCCAATCACTGCCCATTTATACAGCATGCACATCTAATGCAGTCTGCACCTAGACAAGTGATTTCTAAAGCATGGGCCTGCTTGTCCACTGATGTAAATCAGAGAAACGCCATTGATTTCAATGGATCGATGCCAGTTTATATCAGCTGAGCATCCAATCCACTTGATGCCTCTTGGGGTAAATGATGGAGTCCACTTAATAAACATCTAGGTCATGCATGGCAAAGCAATTTTCAAAAGAACCCACAAGAAAAGTGAATTTGTAGCAGCAGCAGGCAGACAGCCTTGTGCTTTTCCCTGCATAGCATTGCGTAATTTTGTACCGTAACACTAAGAGGAGTCTGATAAAATCACTGAAAGGGAATATGCAGTTTCATACAGTCTTTTTTGTTTTTCTTGGATTTCGCTACACTCTCCTCCCACACACACACACACACACCTTACCAGTTATTTCCAGGGCAGTCTGAGATCAAAGGGCTACCTGCTAGAGAAGAGTTCAGGGACAGCACACAAGTCAGATTACCTGTTACACTGAATTCTACGGAGGCCCAAGTCAAAGGCTGTTAAACTCAATGCAAATACTGCTAGTGTTCAGTGACTTTTTGCAGTAGGCTCTAAGTGCTCTCAGTCAGTCTCTATGAATTCTGGGACTTGGGCTCTGGTGGGATGATTAAAGCAGCTGAAATCAAAGCTGAAAATTTCATTCGTTAGTTAAAATCCCTTAATCTTGTTCATTCCATGGGGCAAACGCTATTTGGGATTAAGCCTAGAACCCAGAGGATGCAGTCAGAGGAGAGATGTCTATGTTAAAATAAAAGACTCTCAAAGAGGGTGTGCTGTATGTTACACTTGGCAAACTGTCATTTAAAGGGCTATATGTCTTCATTTCCCCTGCAAGAATTAGAGAGCAGACAGGAACCCAATTTTGTATTGCTCTTTGTTTTAATGAAAATATGTTTTATCCCAGTGGAGGGCCAGTGTTTCTTCCTCCCAGTAAGTGTCAGCAGCTGATCTGAACCCTTCAATAAAACAATGCCATTAAATAATTTAACCTGGAAAGAAACACTGATGGCTGTGAAATAATTTATGGATTTCAGATGGGTCAAACTTTAAAGCACTGAAGTGAAGAAATGTGAGAAATGGGCTTCGGTGAGATTCCCTTGTAGGAAGAAAAGGCACACGTTAAATAGCCATCTTAAACACACAGCACGCACTGACACATTGCTGTGTGAATATTTTTCTAAACAGACTTTCAAGAGGGCTAAACAAATCACTTGGAAAAAAAAAGTCTAAGGGAGATGGGGGAGGTTGAGCCTTTGGCGGATGCCTGCCTAGAACTACCAGTAGCATTACAACCATTAAACAGGCTCATCAGATAGAAAGGCCTGGGATTCTTGCCTCTCCCCGGCACTCCCCGTTGTATGTTTCAACAGGGATTTGAAGGTTAGATTGCTAGAGAAAGTGACAGACAATAAAAAGCAGCATATCAGATATAAGGAAAAAATGCAAAATAGGATAGAATCCACTTAAGTAGGACTATGCAGGGTCTATTGCCTTGATAAAGTAAACATATTATTTTTTAAAAAATCTGGAAAAACTGTGAATGAAATAAAACATGGAGCTGAGTGTTACCAATAGAATAAAGTTGATACTTCAGTGCATTTCATCATCTTGAGTTGCTATTTCTTTTATCCCCCTTTCATTTTCTAAATTGGTAACTTCTGTATTCAAAGAAGAGATCCTGGCATTTCATACCTATTGAACACCTGGTGAAGCAACACTTAATCACTGGCACCAGCTGACTGTGTCGCTCTTACGCAGAATTATTCTAATCATAGACAAGGCGGGGAAGGTTCAACCCCCTACAGATTTCTTCATACTTGGGGAGGCAGGTGCATGAATTTTGGGATCCTACCAAGCAGCTGATAAACCAGGCAGTTGTTAAGTGCCTTCTTGGCCTAGCAAAATATACACTCTGGAATGGGAAAATGCAGTTGTCACAGAAGAAGGCTGAACTGTCAGCTAATGAAAAATCAGACACAGAGCACCAGAGAGACCATTGCTGCTTTGCACAAAGTATCAATTTCCTCCCTGAATCAATATGGACCCTGTGCCCTTAAATTAATGTGTGTGCATGGTGCTGTTGGAGATACTAGGCCAAATCCAGCTGGGGTAAACTGGCTTAAGTCCATTAAAGGCTACTGTGACTTCTAGTTGGTGTGCTATTTGGCTTCACTTCCTGTCACAAACTATTGTGCGGGTTTGGTGTGAGCTCATACACGCTGACATTTCACTTTCACGGAGAGTGATAGATCCCTGCGTTGTATCCGACCGCCCCCCCCCCCCATCCCTTCCCCCTGGGCCTCACCCCCTCAGACCTCCTCCTGCCCCACCCACACTCCTTCCCTTCCCTCCCTGTGTAATTGGTACACCTACTGCTTCACTGTCCCACAGAGAGAGAGAGAGAATGAGTGTGCTTTACAGCCTTAGCTGAGAGCTGAGCTGGCTTTTAACTTATGCGTTAGAGGCTTGTGCACTAAGTTTCTCAGGTTCAATTCCGCCTGTTGGCGTTATACCAGTACTTCCTGTATGCTGCTGAATAACTGATTGTACTGGGTGGGAGACACTGATTGGCAGGGCCCCTAGGAGGCAAGGGGAGAACCTGATCAGATGGGCTGTGGGCGGGTGCACCCCTGGAGTCAGCACCCATGTGTGAGCTGTTAATTAGAGCTCTAAACTAGTGTGATGAAGGCACTGCCAAGGGGCGTTGTGGCACATAGGCTTCTGGGTTCTTTTCTTAGGCTACGTCTACACTGCAGGCATTTACCAGAAGAGAGTATGCTAATGAAGCGCTCATTAACATGTCTCGTGTTGTCATTTGCATATCTCTGCCAATGCTTTTTGCGCAAGAGGTTTTTGCGCAAAAGTAAGCAGTGTAGACGGGTCCGTTTTGCTCAGAAAAACCCTTTTGCTCAAGATCCCATATACCTCCTTTTTTGAGGCATAAGGGATTTTGTGCAAAAGGGGGGTTTTGTGCAAAATGGACCCGTCTACATGGCTTGGTTTTGCGCAAAAACCTCTTGCGCAAAAAGCATTGGCAGAGATATGCAAATGACAGCGCGACAAATGCTAATGAGCACTTCATTAGCATACTTTCTGCCGGCAAAAGCTTGCAGTGTTGACATAGCCCAGTGTGCAGGTTAGTTTTGCTCTTGGAAAGACATACTCTGGTGGGGTTAGTTGTGGGCTGTGCAAGGTTTAATGTAGAGGCAGCTTTGGTGGAGAGGGAGGTGGGGGAGCTTTCCGAGAGTTTGCTCTCTGCTTTGGGCTGTGATGACAGACACCTGTAGAGGCAAAGCTGTTCCTTGGAAAGAAGTCATTGTTGCCGGGCTAAGATGCCTTGCAGAAGGGGTTGCCCTGCCTGCTGTTTGACCATGTCAGTTCGGGACGGATGTACAGGTGTCAATGAAATTATGCTTCACCCAGAACAGACTGCAGCAGAGCTTGGAAACCCGGTGGGGAGGGTGGGTTGTGAAGTCCAGGCAAGAATGTCTTCATGGCTGTCTTTAGCCCCACATTGTAAGCCTGAGTCAGCTCTCCCAGGCTCAGAGACTCACCACCACTGTCCTTTTTTCTCCCCAAGTGTAGAACCTAAGACTTCTAGAGATGGTCGTTGATTCCAATGGGGCAGGGTTAGGCCAATGCTGAGCTCTTTGGAAAGGTTCCCTTTCCCCCACCCCCTGTAAATTGGTTGTAATACTGTTCCTCCCCCCCGCTTTAACTGAAAACACTTAATTCAGTTTGCTGCCCCGCCTAGCCTTTGAAATTCTGCTGTGCCTCCTCCAGGAGTTGCTAAAAGGCTGGTATGTGCTTCCATACTGTACCGTGCAGCTGTTTATTTAGAATTTGCTTCATCTTGGTGGTTAAAAGAGGAACGTTGTCTATCCGGACGAAATTATGGTTCTTCTCCCATGGGATTTTTTGTAGGGAGCCCTGACCCGTTGCTAGAAGTAATTACTTTAAAAATGAATTTTTGCTGATTTTCATATTAGTAAATGTACAGTAAATCTTGCTGGCCTCCTGTCCCCTCCTGTGCAAATCTATTCCATGATCTTTCCCCTAGAAAAGTATCCTACTATTCATCCTGTTTTAATTTCAATGTCTTTCCCCTAGTTATTTCCCCCTGGGATAATTTCCCTCCTCCCTTGGCATTCGCACTGTTTGGATGCTTGCATCTGGCTGTCCCTCTTAGCTATTGCTTAGCCCTGCTGTGAATGTGTTTGGGAGTTCTTTTAAAACTTTCCTCGTAAATCAACCCCTCCAGCTCCCTAATCATTTTTTGTTGCACCTCCCTGAAATCCGTCCAGTTTGTCTACATTTCTCTAGTAATAACTTTGCCTGTGTGTCATTTGGCATTTTCTCCTTATCACATCCCAACAGAGCAGCAACCCTTTTGCCCTGTTGCTTGGTTAGGCTGGCAGGTAAACTGGACCTGAGTGATTGACATAATCCTTTCCTTTGCCGAAGGTGCAGTTTTAGATTTTTGCAAGCCAGTCAATTGGTGATTTGAGCCAAGTGTGATGTTAAGAGGAGGAATTATTCACTCATCTCCTCTAAACAAAAGGAGAGCTGATTGTATGGATTTAAATCCAGGCCACTTCTGGGCATTTTTTCCCCCTTCACTTTCTGATGTTGGAATCAATCATCAGTGACAATTGGATTTTCCCAAGCAGAGTTCAAGGTTCACAGAGCCAGATCGTCTGCTGGTGTAAATCACTGTCATTTTATTTCAATCAATAGAGGCAAGACAATATAAACCAGCAGAGGATTTGGTCCAGAGATGTGAAAGTTACAAGGGAACATGCTGATCAGTCTAGCTGTTTGCATAGTAGAGATTGTAATATGTCACCTACTCATTCTTTTAATGGAGTTATCTTCCAGGCCTTATTTGTCTCTGTCCCCCCATCCTTGAGCTTTTCTGTGCCCTAGAACAGCCCAACGCACATTGATTCTCATCTGGAATTTAGAAATTTCCAAGGGTTACCACAATTCCTTCCTTTGGTGCTGCCCCCACATATTCCTACCACCTAGCAGAAGGGCCAGATTTACACCTTATGCGCCCCACCTACAGCTTTTCCAGCATCCCTTCCACCTTCCTCATGTGGCCCTGCCTGGAGCCCCCACAGCACGGTGTGGCCCATTCTGACTCCTAACCTTGCTCTTCTGTGACTTTTCACTGGAGGGAAAAATACACCTGCCTCCTGCTTGCTGGGTGTTTGCTTCTGCCCAGCAGACCAGTCAGCCTCAGCCAGCTCAGGCTGTTCTGGCACCACAGTGACTTCTGCTGGGCGAAAGGTGGAACTGCAGTACATTGTCTGAAGAAAAACAAATCTGTCTCCCACATGGGTGCGTCTAGACTGCAGGTGTTTTTGGAAACACAGCCGTTTTTCCGAAAAAAACTTCACTTACGTTCACACTGCTGTTGCGTTCTTTCGAAAGAAAATCAAAAGAATGCAGGGGTTTTTCCAACATTGGTAAGCCTCATTCTACGAGGAAGAATGCCTTCTTCGAAAGAGCTCTTTCAGAAAAAGGCGCATGTGGATGCGGAAGAGGGAGTTTTTTCGAAAGAAGAGGCCTCCAGGAGAAAGCACCGGTGCCCTGGTGGCCACTCCATCCATAGTAATCACAGCTTACATACGAGAGAGCATCCATTCAGTGTGGACGCTATCTTTCAAAAAAGCAGCTAGCTTTTTCGATGCGCGTTGGCAGTGTGGACACTCTCTTTCGGAAGACGTTATTTCGGAAGATCTCTTCTGGAAAAGTTTCTTCCAAAAGAAGCCTGCAGTCTAGACATACCCACAGACAAGAATTTTGTGCATGCTGCTGTGACGGCATGTCGGGGTTCCCCCCGATCCTGCAGCCCCGTAGCAGCAAGAACAGACTCCGCCAGCCAGTAGAATAGAGAGGGTTTATTGCTTCTCCAGGATACAGCACAGCACAGACGTGATGTGACTACAGGAGTCAAGGCCAGGATGCCTCAGACCCCTGAGGTTAGGGGGTCAATTGCCCCCCCTAGACCCTCAGCCCAGGTTGTTCCCTTCATGTTTTCCAGCCAGAAACTGACCCTTCCCCCAACACTCACTTCCTTTGTTCCATCCCTTTCCTTAACTGGTAGGACCGGTTTGGTCACTGTCATGGGGGCCCTCAAGGTGCCCCCCGCTGGGCCATGCTTACAGACAGCCACCAGTAGGGGTCATCCACAGCCCAAGCCTAGCAACCAGCAAGGTACTGACACTACATCGCAGCTGCCAAGGACACCTAATGGGTAGGGGGGTAGTATGAGACAAGTAGCATGTGATGGGTCAGATCAGGAAGCTCCCAAGAACTCCTGTAGGGTGCAGATAGAGACAGTGAAATACTGGCAGACCCCAGGCAGCTGTGGGTAGAACTGAACCTGTGACCTCTGGGGCTTAGTGTATGAACCTCTACCTCATGAGCTAAAAGACACTGGCTCTCAGCTGTAGAGCAGATTCATTATTTGCTCTGTAATGCTGCTAGATAGGACAACACACCACACCCAAAAGGTGTGCAGGTTGCAGCAGCAGGACAGTACAATAGTTCAAATTACTGCAACTCAGAGCTGCTAAAAAAACCAGCTAAAAATTGTTGAGATGGGCTAGAACAATCACATACTGGGTAACATTACAGTGCCCCTAGAACACTGGATTCCATAGCCGTGTGTTGACTGCATAACCGGAAATCCAGCCCTTCTATGTTGTCTCTGGTAGATTCTGTCTCTGTCGCTCAGAGGAGCGGGTAAGTTCACTTCCTACACAATTACTTCCTTGGTCTGTTACTGACCATGTTTCGCTGTGATCCCGGGCTGCTTTGATTCCATTGTCATTTTTTAGCAACTTGTCTGTCTGAAGATGTTCTGTAGCTGGAGTCATCCATGGGGAGACTGCAGACTCCCTGCAAAGGTTTTCCAAAGGTAGGCACCTTCTCCAAGCCCAAGGTCCTGATGACGAAAGATTGCCTACACCTCCTTTGATTACATTTAAAAGGTGAGCGCCAGTGTGTCAACAGAAGGAAATACTTCTCCTGTTTTCTTCAATACTGTATTGGTGTTCACAGCTTTCACCTTTCTGGTGACTATTCCTGCAGCTCTAAGAATATCTGCCATACAGAGAGATTTGTGCTAGTCACTGCTCTCCCAAGCATTTATGAACTACACAGTACAGACCTTTTTTTTTTTCTGAAAAACAAAATTAGAGAGGAGACACAAGGCAGACCACAGACTCTGAAACTCCAGGAAACCCAAATTTGGATCCAGATCCCAATTTTGCAAATGGCCCCTTTCTTAATAATGAGTTGACCCAAATCCCAGATGCAACTACTTTCATACCCTCAGCTGTATGAAATCTAGATCTGTAATTTTAGCTGGAAGTTGTCCCTGATTAAACAGCTTGTTTCCACTAGCGTGGCATCTAACACACATCCTTTCTGTTCCAGATTTACCTGTGGAAGAGTCAGAAAAATGATCCTTTCGGTCTCTCTTGGTGCTTGGTCCGTTCCTCAGAGTCCCACATTAGAAACTGCAAAGGAAATGAACAAAGAGAACCATATGATAGTCCCATGGCTCAGTGCCCCATTACAGTGATGAGGGCAGGATAAGACCTATGTAGATAGAATAGAATGGCCCGGCTAAATCCAAACTGCTCTAGTTATTCCTAGTGTTCAGTCACATCCCCAGTGGCTGCAGAGCTGATGAAATCCATGCAGTTACCATGCAGTCAGACAAATGTCCAGCTGGCAAAGATGAAATCGATCTAATCTCATCTGTTACAGCTGGGGGGCAGGGAGGAGTTGGGGTTTGCAAAAAATGGGGCGAGCTAAAATTTTTGTCGGTGTGTAAAATGTTTCAGTTTTTAGTACATACAAGATTGGGTTAGGCCAGCCATCACCAACATTACCCGGAAAAAAGTCTTGGAAAACTGATAAATGTTGGTTTTCTTTTCCCTTACAAAAATATTCCCCTTCTCCCCCTCCCCCCCCCAAAAAAAATGTTTCCCTTGAAAATAATTGTCTTTTTCAATCTGCTCTGTCTAGCACAGGGCAGGGCAAGATGCGGGCCAAGGGCCAGATCCAGCCCACCTAACACTGTGTTTACACTGCAGCGTTTTTCCGGAAAAACTTTACGGCTACATCTACACTGCAGGCTTCTTGCACAAGAACTGTTTTGTGCAAGAGTTCCTGTGCAAAGGGTCTTGTGCAAGAGCGCGTCCACACTGCCATGTGCTTTTCTGCAAGAGATGTGCTTTTTGCGCAAGAGCGTCCATGGCAGTGTGGATGCTCTCTTGCTCAAGAAAGCTCTGATGGCCATTTTAGCCATAGGGGTTTCTTGTGCAAGAAATCCCTGTTGCCCGTCCACACTGCCTTCTTGTGCAAGAGCTCTTGTGCAAGAGGGCTTATTCCTCGTGGGGAGAGGAATAACTCTTGCACAAGAAGCCCTCTGTTCCGATGTTTTACTGTAAATTTACTTGCGCAAGAATGCACGTGCAGTGTAGACGCTCTGCAAGTTTTTGCACAAGAACAGCCATTTTTGCGCAAAAAGCCTGTAATGTAGATGTCGCCTACTTGTGTCCACATTGCCATTTAATTCTTTCTGATGGTGGTAAACCTCATTCTACGAAGAAGAAGCCTTTTCTCAAGAAAAGCTTTTTCGGAAAATGGTGTGCATGGACACGGAAGGGGGAGTTCTTTCGAAAGACGAGGCTGCCAGAAAATAACACGGGTGCCCTGGTGGCCACTCCATCCAGACTAATCACAACTTAAATGCGAGATAGTGTCCAATCAATGTGTACGCTATCTTTTGAAAAAGCACATTGCTTTTCATTGCACTTTTGCTGTGTGGACGCTCTCTTTCGAAATAAGTTTTTTCGGAAGATCTCTTCTGGAAAAGCTTCTTCAGAAAGAAGCCTGCAGTCCAGACACAGCCTTTGATTCAGCCTGCGGACTGCATCTGGACACTTTCTATTTATATCCTGCTACCCATGCCACTGAATTTCCAGGTGGTAGCTCAGGCAACAGTATTCTATTTAAATGGCTCATGGCTCATGGTCATATTGCTGTCCCAGCAGGGGCCAGAGCTTCAAGCCTATAAAAAAGCCACAGCAACCCCAGGTGGCTACCAGGCCATGTGGTAGCAGCAGGGCTAGAAGCCACAAGCCCTTTGCTGTGTTTTTCATTCAAAGCCTCCAGCCCTGACAACTCTGGAGGGGGCTAGTCCCTAGCCCCACCCCTTCCAGGGTTGGAGCCAGCCTGTGACCACTTACCAAAATGGCTCCCCTGCAAAAATTATTGCCCTCCCCGATCTAGCACTATTCACCATAGCAATAGCTGAACACCTAGAATAAGAGGGCAGCAACAGCCTAGGTAAGGAGGTCCCTGCAGCTAGGAGTCTATTATCATGAGGGGATGTTCTGTCTCAGCCACTCTTCCTGTTTATTGACTTCTTCCTACTCCATGCACTGCACACATGGCTCATGTTAGGGCTTGAGCCAAGATGTGCTAGGCACTTTCCATGCAGAAGAGAGTTTCTGCCCCACTCAGCTTACAAATCAAAAGTCTACACTGCAGAGTTTTTGCACAAAAACTTGCAGCGTGTCCACACTACAAGCGTGTTTTTGCACAAGAAAAAGTACAGTCGATCATCAGAAGACAGGGCTTTTTGTGCAAGAGTTATTCCTCTTTCTATGACCAATAAGCCCTTTTGTGCAAGAAACCCCTATCAGAAAAAGCACTGGTGCTCTGATGGCCATTCTATGAATGGCCATCAGAGCTTTCTTGCGCAAGAGAGTCCATGGCAGTGTGGACGTGCTCTTGCACAAGAACTTTTTGCGGAAGATCTCTTCTGCAAAAAGTTCTTGCACAAGAAGCCTGCAGTGTAGATGCAGCCTTTAAAGACATCCAGACAGATACGTGGAGTGGCCCAGGTGGAGACTGGTCATTTTTAGGAGTACACTGATTTGCTTACAGCTAGAGAGTGGTGCTGTTTCTTTGTAGACCATTCTGAACGACAGGAGCTTTGTGTGGAGGAGGGAAGTTACAGTTCTGTGAGGGAAATCTGAACCTGGCTTCATTCTGAATTTCAGCAACATCCCAACACTTTGAAATTCTCCAGCAAGAAAAATTCTGGGGGGAAAAATGGAAACACAGTGATTTTTCGTATAAAAGAAATTCTAGCAAAATTGACCTGATTTTATAAGGCATTTGCATTTTGATGGAACTGCATATTCTGATGGAAAATGGTCCCACCCGTGTTCCTCTGACCAGCTCTGACAATTTGCAATGACCAGACAGGCAATTTTGTGCAGGTGTCAGAGTAGCAGAAGATAAAAGTGTAGAAGAACTTGTGGGGGAAACAGGAGATTGAATGTCACGTCATAGGTGGAACCAAGGAGACCACTGATGGTGGCAGAAGGAATCCAGGCTCCAGGCAACAGCAAACGCATCCCAGAAAACCTACTCTCTGGGCAAGAGAAGAAGTGTTATGGCAGTTGAATATTTGTTGAATTCCATCCTCATGGAGCTTATAGGACCTGTGATGGAATGTGTAAACCCCACACTGGCCTGGAGAGGGTTAATGATCGTCTCTGGGATCAAGAAGTCCCAGCCTGCCACACCTGCCAGGTGTGTCAAACCTGGAAGGAAGAAGCAAAAGGGAGCAGCCCAACTCAGATCCTTGCAGACCTGGGAGGAGAGCAGATCTTCAGTCTTCACTCCGTCTCCTGGGGAAGGCCTGGCTCAAGACAGACTTGCTTGGGTGACTGCCACCCATGTGATCAGGAGCCCATTGAAGGAAGAAGAGTCCTGATGCTGAACCGTTACTTTGAGACTATTCTTTGAGAGCGGCCTATGGGTGCCAGACTAGACGATGGTGCACCTGAGGCTCTCACATGGAAGCGAGTCTTGCCATGTCCTTGAGTTCATTTGCATTTGGCTTTCTTTTGGATTGCTGATAGCGCTGAGACAATCAGGGTCAGTTCAGTTGGAAGTCTTAGGTTCCCTCAGTCAGAGAACAGAAGGCAAGTCCTCCAGGCAGGCTACAGTGGCTTCAGGAGAAGCAGCCAATCAGGGTTCAGGAAGGCCCATAAAAGGAGCTGAAGGACCAGACAGCAGGTAGTTCTTCTTCAAGCTGTGAAGACCAGATGACTGGCTGGCTGAGGGAGTGGAAGCACTGGGGACAGCTCCCTGTGGTGAGCTTAGTGAGCTTTCGTGGGCACAGCCCCTTCTTCAGATGACCGGAGTCATCTGAAGAAGTGGGCTGTGCCCATGAAAGCTCATGATACCATCTACCTGTTTTGTTAGTCTATAAAGTGCTACCAGACCATTTGCTTGTTGTTTTTTTCTGTAACAGACTAACTCGGCTACCCCCTGAAGCTCCTGTGGTGAGCTTAGTGAGACTGAATGACTCTATGGGACTCTGAGAGTATGTCTAGACTACAGGCTTTTGTCGACAGAGGCTTTGTCGACAGATACCATTGACAAACCTTCTGTCGCCAAAGAGCGTCTAGACTACATCCAGTTCTGTCAACAAAGCAAGCTGCTTTGTCAACATGAGAGTGTAGACGCAAAGGACAGTGTAGATGCAATAATGCCTTCTGTTGACAGAACTCTGATGACAAAAGGCATTATTCCTTGTAGAATGAGGTTTACCGCCGTCGACAAAACTGCCGAGTTCTGTCGACGTTATGTCGACAGAACTGGGCAGTAGTGTAGACGCAGGTATAGTTTTGTTGACAAAAGTCCACTTTTGTCGACAAAACCTTGTAGTCTAGACACACCCTGAGATAAAACTCTGAGATAAGGGCAAGGAAGCTGTCTCCAAGAGGGGAAGCTCTGGAGGCACCACTCTCTCAGGCCATGTCCACACTAGGAAAATATTTTTAAATCGCTAAATTCGAATTAAGAACTCCCAATTTAACAAATTAGAATTGTGCGTCCTCACTATGGGGAAGCATCGAAATTAGTCTGAGGCAGGCTCCATTAATGTGGGCGCACTACCTCAGACTTGGAGCCCAGGAAACACTCTGGGGAGCTTCAGGAGGCCTCCCAGAGGCCAATTAGTTCGAATTAGCGGCACCGGCACATCCACACTAGCGTTCTTTCGAACAGACAAGTTCAGAATTAGCATTATTTCTGATGAAAAGCAGGAGTACAGAGTTCGAATTCTGTGGCCTGTTATTCAGAAATAACGGGCTCCGTAGTGTGGACCACTTACTAATTCGAACTTGGGGGGGGGGGGGTTATTTTGGACTAAGATCCTAGTGTGGATCAAGGCTCAGAGTGGGGAACAGACTAAGAGGGACACTAGCACAGAGAACTGGGATGGGCCCTTGTTAAGTGTCTACCCTGGCCGGGGTTTGTGATACACACAGGATGTGACTCAGAGGGAGGGCTGCGTTGCCAAAGAGGCTTTTGGCTGTCAAACAAAGGGAGTGCAGGCACACAGGACCAGACAGGGACACTCGTGAGAGGTGAGTGCTGCCCTGTTACACACTGTCAGAAGAAAGATATGGCATTATCTTCCTTATCTAACTGGAATGGCAATGCCTAGGTCCTATAAGATGATCCCTTTATAAGTAGCCTGCAGTTTGTGAGGTAATGTTCACTTTGCATGTGTTCTGTATAAGCAACAAAACCGCCGCTTTTTGGCACAATAAACCTGTCACGTGAAGCTGGACTAGGACCGGTAAACCAGTCTGTAATGACATGCTGGACTTCCAGTCGCAAGGATGGCTAGTTTGGCTGCATCCTGAATTTAGATTTGTAATTTTCCTCAGTCAGATAGAGGATTTTTTTTTTCAGCCGAGGCTTTGGAGGCACAGTAGCTGCAGGCATTTAATCTGCAGAGGAGCTCTTGAGGATACAGAGTGTAGCATACTGTCTCTGGTTTACATATGTGGAGAGGAGGCGGAGGTGAAGTTGGAAGCGATCCAAAAACAAGTGGTATCGTTAATTTCACACATTTCTATAGCTGGAGTGTGCCTCTCCCCCCAGCAAGTGCCATAACACCATGAATGCCCACAATGGGCTGGTGCAATCCCCGTGCATTTCATCTGCGCAGTCCCAGATGGATTTGTAGCTTACTCAGAGGACTTCAATCTCCAAAATTACTGAGCGTAAATCTGTTCCCCAGAAAGGTGAGAGGTGAAGACACATTTGCGAGGGTGAAAATATTTTCGCTAGGAAGTAAAACACTTGCTAAATAAGCATTTCACAGCTCTTTAGATGCAGACACCTGCTAACAACTCCTTAGATTTCAGTTTGTCTTACACCAGGGCTGTTATTCATAGTTATACTTCCTGGATCGATCACTGCATTGTGAATGAGGAAACTTTGGCCCAGTTCTGGCTCTGCTTCTGACCCATTCCGTGGTCTCACCTCTGTGTTTCTGTTTCCCCATCTGTAAAATGGGGATAATTATACTGACCTTCCTGAATGTAATTCTTTGATGTCTAAGGATGAAAAACTCCTCTGGAAGAGCAAAGAGTTAAGTAATTCAGTTGAGGAAAAAGGCCAACTAAACCAATTGAGCTTTGGTTCCAGGCTAAGTCTGTACTTGTTGGTCAGTGGGAAGGAAAATTCTGCCAAGATCTCTGCATGGAGAGAGGTTAAAGATCTGTGAGGCTAAAGATCAGGACCACCTGATGTTATGTGCTATGCATGTAGGCAGAGACCCTGCCCTGAAGGGCACATTGTCGGTATCAACAAGATTGTCATCCCTGTTTCATAGCCGGGGGACTGACACACACAGAGATTGTGAGTTGTCCAGGTGGAATGCTGTGATACAGCCAGCAACGAAACAATTGAATTGGGGTTGGTTCTACTTCCACCAGGGGGCTGGACTCGATGACCTCCGAGGTCTCTTCCAACCGTCATCTTCTATGATTCTATGAAACCCAGCTCTCCTGAGTTCCAGCCCAGTGCCTGAGCCACAAGGTTCCACTTGGGAATACAACGTTGCTCTCTACAATTTGCATTTGAACTCGACTCTCCTATTCTAGTACTTATTATACCGATGTGTCCAGTGAGGCACAGAGGTCAAATGACTTGCCCAAGGTCTCATAGCAAGTCAACGGCAGAGTTGGGAAGAGAACCCAGGTGTCTTGAGGTTGTGGTACCTGCTCCAAAACTCTTGTCTATGCCCCTTTAAGCCATGCAAAGAGCGTGCCTGTCTCTTTTCCCTTTGTTCTGCCTTACAAAAAGGAAAGTGCACTCGCTTTTCTGGAGAAACTTATTTCTCTTCAGTAGAGGTGGCCCCCAAATTGCCACTAATTTCCTTTGAGGAATTTCTTCTCTGACACAGGCAATTCAGCACTTTTCTTTCTTTCTCTTTCCCCACCCCCTCCTCTTTTTTTTTTTTTCTAGGAGAGACTCACACGGCATCTGCTGAGAACATGTAAGTGGAGCTGCTTTTGAATGCTTCAAGGTAAATGCTGAAAATGACAGCTTAAATGGAATCATTAAAGCAGTTGCAGGTATTATCTGAGTGCTTCTCAATTCTCCTTTCCAAAGCAATGGTGTCTTTATTTTCTCTCCTGATGCCTGCTCCTATTTAAAGGGAGCCTGACAGCCTATTATTTCTTACTTTCTCCCCATTTTCAAGCCTGAACTTGGGGATCCATGTTTATATGTTAGTTATAAGCTGTTGACTGGGAGGAGAGAGGCAAGAAATGTGCTTAAGCCTTATGTATTGCCACGTGATGGCAGAGGCTGCATCAGGGCACTGTAAGCAAAGGGAAATCACAGCAAACTCGTTAATCACTTCATCGTGAAAAATAAAATCAACAGAGACGGCTTAGTAGGTAAAGGATGGAGGTTTGGAGGCTCTCCTGAAAACACTGGGATCATGTGAGTGATAAAACTAGCTGTGTAGACAGAACGTTAATATTGTCAGTGGGGCTGCAAAACCCAGCAGGGTTTCGGAGCCCTGTGTCCAAGCACTTGCTATACAGCTGTTGTCAGCATGCTTGTGTAACCACCACCAGGCAAATTTGAACCTGGGACCTCTGAAGCTGAGTATAGGAGCCTCTACCCTAAAAGCCAGCTGGCTCCCAGCCCATGCTGCTAAGGTCTCTTGGTCTTAAGTATTGCTGTGGTCTAAGTGCCACCACATTGGTCAGTGAACCACACTAGGGCTCATTGGTCAGTGAACTACACTTGCGGCTTCTTGCGCAAGTAAGGTTGTTCTTGTGCAAGAATCCACAGAGCGTCCACACTGCCCGCCCGCTCTCGTGCAAGGAAATTTACAGTGCGGTGTGGTAAGAGAGGGCTTCTTGCGCAAGAGTTACTCTCTGTTCTAACAGGTGTAAGGCCTCTTGCGCAGGAGCTCTTGTGCAAGAGGGCAGTGTGGACGCTCGGCAGGGGTTTCTTGCTCAAGACAGCCCTATGGCTAAAATGGCCATCGGAGCTTTCTTGCGCAAGAGAGTGTCCACACTGCCGTGGGCGCTCTTGCGCAAAAGCACAGCTCGCACATGGCAGTGTGGACGTTTTCTTGCTCAAGACTTCTTGCACAAGAAACCTTGCGCAAGATGTTCTTGCGCAAGAAGCCGCCAGTGTAGACATAGCCTAGGTGTGTGGGTTACACGCGCTCCTACCTGCCACGTAGACACTCCCTGAGGAAGCCGGCTGGCGTGCCCATTGAAACCACAAGCTGACTTGTTCCCCACGAGTTCAGACGTGAGGTGAGCCCCTGCACAAGCCGTCATCCTGGACCAGGATCCTATGGTGCTAGGTTCTGTACAGACCCTGAACAAAAGGACAGTCCCTTCCCCAGTTTAATGGGCCAAGTATAGAACCTCTGCTGAGGAACCCTGGCATGGGCAGAGTGTGGCATGTGGCTAATGGCTACAACACAGACCCATGCCACAGCAACCCACACACCTCCTGGGGGTGGGGCACTGTCCCATCTAGTGCCCTGAGACCACTTACAGAGAGAATGAGTTTGCCCCATAGTCTTGGCAAACAGCCGGCTGGCTTTTAGCTCCTGCTCATCTTGCAACTGGGATGTCTCTGAAGCTTGGGACACAATCCCCCAACGCGGGGAAGTATGTAGCCCTCACACCCCCTGGCTGTAATGAGCTGTTCCATGGAGTGGCACTATGAACAGGCATCTGCATCACACTGGCCCGTTAAGGATAAAACCCAGACCTGGGAGAAGGGCGCAAAGCCCCACAGCTGAGGCAGATACAGCCAATTAGGGCCCAGCTGGGGCTGTATAAATAAGGGCTCCTGGAGGGAAGAGACCAGACAATCCTGCTTTAGCTGAAGAGCAGGAGGGACCTGGCTGCCAGGAGAAGCTGGCGGCTTCCTGAGACAGAGTAGTACTGGCAAAAGGCAAGCAGAGCTGGGGAGCCCTGGCCTGGCCTGGCCTCACTCCCAGGCTGTGGGCCTGAGAGTAGGGAGACAGCCAGGCTAGAAAGAGGCAGCAGGTCCAAACCCCCTTGTCAATGATGAGTGGTCATTTCAGACTGCAGTTTGCCCCTGGGACAGGGGCTAGATATGACTGGCAGTGGGTCACTGAGGCAAGGTGGGTATAGGGGAATTGGGGGGTTCCTTGGAGGGGAGGACCCCGGAATGCAGAGACACAGGACTGCTGATAAACCACCCCGGGAAGAGGGTACGAGGGACACCTGTAGTGGGCAGTGTCCTGAAGAGGGCACTGCAGTGGGAGTGATGCAGGTCCAGAGAGACTGTGGATAGAGCAGAGTGGCAGGGGAGACACCAGCCAGAGGGGGGGTGCCTTGCAGATGAGCTAATTTCCAGCACTACCAGCAGGAGGTGCTGTGGTGGTGAGTCATGCCCCATGACAGAGAGAATGACAGCCTTAGCTGAGAGGCAGCTGGTTTTTAGCTCATGCAGCAGAGGCTCATATGCGGTGCTCCAGAGGTCCCAGGTTCGATTCTGCTCACAGACACCTGGGGTCTGCCTGTGTGCCACTTCACCAGGGAAAGCTTGGGAGACAGGCTGTCCTTCCAGGGGTACAATCCTTCTTCAGGCTCCTTAGTCTGTAGGGTTATGTGCAGGCTACTCCATCCCTTAAGTGGCTGCTGCCTCTCCTCTTACTGCACACTGGAAGACTTGCCCCGGCTTGCTGTGACATGGCTTGCCACCCTAGCAGAACAAAGCAGCCCTCATGCTCCTTGAATGTAGAACTGGAGCTGCCTGTGAGCTTGCATGGGTAGGTGATGTAATGGCTAGGAGCAGGAACTATCCAATGGTTGGCATGCTAGCCTGGGCAGTGATGGAGGAAGGAGCTGAATGAGGGTCTAACAGATTTCCTGTGTTCATGGAAAAGTCACGAAGTGCCTCTGTGCCTCAATTCCCCATCTACAAAATGGGGATCATAGCATGGGCCTCCATCACACGGGTGCTGAGGATACATATATTAAAAGACTATATGCAGTTCTGGAGAGCTGGTCTGAAAGCTTTCTGGCAACATGTATTTCTGCCGGCCTAGGAGTTGTCAAAGCCCAACATGTTTTGCAGAGGTGTGGCAGCGTGGGCGAAGATTTTGATGGGAAAGATTCCAAGGTCTCTCGCTGTCTGGTCACTGCTGAAGGGACGTGGAGACCCAAAACAAAAGCTTGACCGGTCTGTTTCGAAAATGGGCATGTCAGCTCAATTCCATTTGGCAAAACCCTTTCTGAGGGTTTTTGTTTTCATGCTCATGAAGAACACATCCAAACACGGTCACAAAAAGGAACTCACCTGGGAAGCCTCAGTGCTCAAGTATCTTGGTAACGGAGGCCATTTGCATGTTGAAAATGGAATGTTTGCCAGCTCGAGGCATTAAATGAACTTGGGGGATACTTTCAGCCTAGTTGCTTATCCATTCTTGTTGCAGGTGTTGCACAGGAAGCAACCCGCCAATGATGATTAACAATGTATTTCATTTTAACAGCGAGGGCTGCAATAGGCTGTCCATTGACAAGGTGCTTAAGCACATGTGACTTTAATCTTATGAGCAGTCCCAGTGAAATCAGGGACTTTGCTGACTTGCTGCTTAAGTTACTTACTTGATCATAGAACTGCAGAATCATAGGTTGGGAAGAGACCTCAGCTGGTCATCAAGTCTTCCCCCTCTCTCCCTCCACCCGCCCCCTCCGGCCACTCTGCCTGCTAAAAGCAGGACCAATTCCAAATAAATCAGCCTAGCCAGGACTTTGTCAAGTCAGGGCTTACAAACCTCTAGAGATAGATTCCACCCCCTCCCTTAGGTAACCCATTCCAGTGCTTCACCACTCCCCTAATGAAATAGTTTTTCCTAATATACAAGCTAGAGCCCCCCCACCCCCACTGCAACTTGAGACCATAGCTCCTCATTCGGGTACCACTGAGAAAAGCCTCTCTCCATCCTCTTTGGAGTCCCCCCTTCAGGTAATTGAAGGCTTCTATCAAATCCTCCCATCACTCTTCTCTTCTGTCAATTAAATATGCTCAAATCCCTCAGCCTCTCCTTGTAAGTCATGTGCTCCAGCCCCCTAATCGTTGTTGCCCTCCGCTGGACTCGCTCCAAAATGTCCACATCTTTCTGTAATATGGGGCTCAAAACTCAAGCCCAAAACTCCAACTACATAGATGTTAAAACAGTATCAGGGGAAAAAAAGATTTTACAAACTTTTCTGCTCCTAACAGACTGGAAAGGAAGAATTCACTGGAAATTCCCTTCGATGACCCTGAATCAGCATGCTACTTACCTATCTCTGTAAGTTTGAAGCATAGGAATAAAACCAATACCTTCAAAGGGGCTATTCACCCGTTTCAATTTACACACATGCTTCAGTACCATCCTGAAGTGGGAGCCTAAGTGTCTGTCTTTTCTAATGTCATTAGAGTGAGTAACTATTTCTAAATAGCATCCCCTCCCTTCCCCGCCCCATGCACACTTCTGATAAAACCTCCCATTTTATACAGCACTTTCTCCTTTAAATCCCATCGCTCCTTTTCTAGTGTCACAGAATTGTTATGGGATGTACCCTGTACCGATGCTCAGAGAACCATGTGGAAAAAATGCCATTCAGTTATATGGGGCCATGCACCCCGGAGCAATGTGGACCACTGCTCCGTGTTGGGTGTTGCCTGTCAGTGCACAGAGAGAAGAGATGTGGGGACAGACAGGGCAAGTAGGAGGGAAATGTAGAACTGGGGGGGTCCGTTGCTGCTTAGATCCTCTCATCCTCTGCCCTATGGAGGGGTCTCAGGGCTGGAATAATGTCCTAGAATGTCTCTGCTACTTTGGGAGCAGAAATCCTCCACTACAATATACCCACTATGCAGCCCCGTATTCAGGCTATATGGTGGATCAGAGGGTTTGGGCAACACAGCCAAATTCATCCCAGATGTAATTCTGCTGCAGCCTACAGAGTTCTATCTGGGACACATTTATCCCATTATCTTCCCGCAGCGAGATGAGAACATCCCCCTCGAATGGGCGATAAAGTGTATGGAGGGCAGCTAATTGAAAATATGACTGTTTGCATGGCTGGGGAATAGCACTCGCAGGTGGCATGTGATCTGTTGGCATCCAAGTCCTGCTGGATCTGTGGCAGTCTGTGACTGGGAACTGCATTATGCATGGGCTGGGAACAGCCAGCCAGTGGCACAATGCAATTACAGCTTTAAACCGTGCCCATGGCATCAGCTTGGCAATAGCAGACAGACAGCGCCAAATCATTATTTTTTTCTGCTTACTTAGCTTCAAGTTATGAGGTCCCCATCTTTCAGCTGTGGGGACTAAACCAATTAAGGTGCCATTTAAAGAAGGAGCTCATAAATTTGTACAAAGGTAGCCCTGACAAATTTAAACTTAAAAAAAAAGAGAGAGAGAGAGCGCGAGAGAGTGAGTGAATGTTTCGGCTACCAAAACTAGCAATCCATCGTCGAAGACAATGGATGCTACATGTAGGAACTTCTGCAGTATGAATAAATATGCATGAACAAAAAGGGAAACCACGCTTGCTTCTCTCTCTTGTTCATTTGCTATATCTCTTCATGTCATATCCACTTTCACCTAAACAACACAATAGTAAAACATCTGCAATGCTAAATAGCCCTATCATGTTCTAATGACAAGAATAAGAATGTTCCACTCCTGTTTATTAGAATGTATTGATGGCAACAGTGTAAGGCAGCCGAGGGCATAATTAATTCCGGCACAGCCCCAAGTTACCCCTTCAAACTTGACAAGGTTCTCTCTTGACTTGAGTTCCTTTCCCTCATTGCAGTGTAAGGTCGGGGCCCTGACAAGGTACAGACATCGTATTGGAGGAGTGGCAGGCAGGCAGTTCACTGTTTTGGTTTTGTCTCCTGCAGATGTGAATGGTGGCTTATGGCTCAGCGAGGAATTACAGAGAGCTCTGTAAAAACAGCCCCCTGCTGTAGAGAGTGAACAGAATGCTAATGAAACTCAGCTGATACTAAATTGGGAGGAATCATGAACCCTAGTCAGTGTGTAGCCATAATACCAACAGAGATATTAACTGGAAACAACACAACTATAAGGAGATGCCTAGATGAAGTGGGAAAAGCTGAAAGACACCCAAAGGTGATAGCGGAGGGCTGCATAAACACTGCAAACAATATGAGATCACTACTTAAAAGATAGTGTATATGGGAAGGTAACCGCTAGTCCACGGGCAATGTGTTTGTCATGGATGCGATCTACTGTGCTTAATCCTTTTGCTTAAAATGGAGTTGCTTGTGCTATTGGTTCTAGAGATCCCAGATTCTGTCCCCTCTTGTCACCAGAAAGGGCCATTGTTACGGTCCTCACATCAGGAAGGATGTCTCAGAGGAGTAGCTGCATTAGTCTGTATGGCTATGTCTAGACAGCGGTGCTATTTCGGGGTACCGGAAGTATCCCAAAATAGCTATTCCGCGTCTTTAAATGCACCTGTTATTTCAAAATATATTTCGAAATAACAGGCATGCTATTTTAGCGTCCTTGGAACCCTCATTCCATGAGGGTTAAGGGACTTGTCAGAATAGCACTTTATTTTGAAACTAGATTGAAATATGATACACAATTTGCATAGCTCAAATTGCGTATCTTATTTCGATTTATGGGTGCACTGTAGATTCACCCTATCTGGAAAAACAATGAGGGGTCCTGTGGCACCTTAGGGCATGTTTTCACAGTCGAGCTAAAACTGAAATAAGCTACACAACTTGAATTGTGTCAATTGTGTAGGTTAAGTCAAAATAGCTTATTTCGGCTTTTGGCACTGTCTACACAGCAGGAAGTCTGAGAAAGAGCACTCTTCCTCCGACTTCCCTTGCTCCTCATAAAATCAGGGTTACAGGAGTCAGAGTAATAAGACCTACAGCTCGACATTATTTTGACATGTTGAAATAAATGCTTGTAGTGTTGATGCAGACTATGTTATTTCCCAATAAAGTCAGTTATTCCGAAATAACACTGTTGTGTAGACATACCTTTAAAGACTAAGACTTGGTCAATGCTATGTGGAAAGGTCACAATAAGATATGCAACTCCAGCCACAAAGATTATGTATCTGGAGTCAATGTATCTTAAATCCCCATCCACACAGTGGGAGGTCAACAGGAGCAAACGCTCCCATCAGCTTCCCTTACGCCTCACACAGAATAGGAGTATTGATGCCGATAGGTACTAGTGGTCTATACTACACTCACTAAAATGAACCCCGGAAGATTGACCGTAGCAATGTTGATCTTCTGTGTAGTGTAGATGTGCCTTAATAGATTTGTTTGGGTGTAAGCTTTCATGGGTAAAAACCACTTCATGAAATGCATGGAGTGGACCTTGGAAGTGAATACCCCTATGTCTGGAGGTACCCAATATATCAGGGCTACTCAGCATGCAGGCCATGCATTTGTTTGTAGCCTGCAGTGCAGTTTGGGTTTTCATGAGGCTCCACACGTGGCCTGCAGGTGGGGTCCTTTGAACATGGCCTCCATTGGGAAGATGCTCCACAACAGCGAGGTGTCTCCCAGGTGGGGTGAGAATTGAAAGACGCAAGTGGATGGGCTGGCTGGAACAGACGGGTACAGGGTGTCGGCATTTCTAGCTCCCAGGGAGGAGGTGCCAGGAGCGGCGGGGCATTGTGGGAAGGGCTGGCTGCTTAGCTTGCGGGCAGAGCCTGAGAGGTGCTGACTGGCTCACACTGGCCACATTTGGGTCCCGCGCCGCAGCTTAAAGCCTAATCTTTGTATTCATGCCTGTGAGTGTGAAAGAAGCTATTTGCATATATATTTGCATGTATATGCAGCCACACTTAAGTTGCGGCCCTCGGCACGTACTGTGAGTATCATTGTGGCCCCTGGGGCTTCCAAAGTTGAGTAGCCCTGCAATATAGTCTAATAAACAGGAGTGCAATGCTCTTATCCACATCATTAGAACTCCATGCATAGTGAAGATGTGGCCAAAGATGTTATCTGGGGTCAGTGTAGGAATTGCTGGGTGAAGTTCCATGGTCTGCAATTCCACGGTCTACCTAGCAAACTCTTTTGGCCTTCAGATGCATGAAATAATAGAGACTCTTTTCTTAACCCCCTGCATGTGGCCCAACCAGCAAAGCACAAGACCGAACAGTTTGCAATGTTACTTTCCTTCTGGCTTCTTCTTCTCTATTTTAATCACCTCTATTATTTGGAAATGGGGATTGACTGTGGTGCAGCCACCAGCCTTCCTACAATCCCCATCTCTGTGAGTACTTATTTTAGGAGCCAGGTGCTAACTTGCAGAAGGGTTGGGGTTTTCTTTCTCTCCTTTTTTCCCCCAAACAACAGCATCTGCTTCTCAGCAAGCACCTCAGGCAAGTTATGTTGGCAGCATCAGTTGCCGGTGGGCCTGCCTCTGTCACAAGCTGAAGCTGCAAATAGGGGGGCTCAGCCATCATCCTTGGTGGACACCCCCTTCTTGGACTGGTCTTTGTGCTTGAATGGAGATGGTCTTGCATTTTAAATTGTTATCCCAAATAAAGTCACCCACACCAATCTTTCCTGCAACCTTCAAGATGAACCTCTAGGATTCCAAGTCTATTAGAAAGGTTGATCTTGGCCTTAGTCATTGCATAAGTCTCTTGTCTATGGGGCTTCCTGCTGAAATCTGACCCCCACGAGGTACTTAAATGGCTCTCTTCATCTTAGTAGCTAACAAATAGTAATAGCAAAGAACATCCTTCTTGTAAGAGCTCTTATCCTACATTCATAGCTGGGGAACTGAAGCTCAGAGACCATAGCACCCTATCATAGACTGACCACATATAGACCACAGGCTGGAGATTATCCATGCCTTCCTATAGTGGGAAGGGGGAGGGAACAGAGTGATGGCAGCCAGTTTCATCAGTGTTACTGAGCATGGTCAGTCCATAAGGAGCAGCAAATCTTGGGGTGGGAGGGACACATGACCCTGCATGCCCCTCCTCATATGTCACCTCAGTCTGGATTTGGTCTCAAAGCAGGCCTGTGTCGGGGTGACTTGTTCAATAAATTCCGACATGAGAAGAAATATTAATCTCCCTTTCCCTGCCCCCATTGGTGGGAGTGGCTTAGCCAGTTAAGGCTACAAGCAGTGGTTGTCATTAAAGTCTTTACAGTCAATTTTTTATGAGACAGCTTTCACAGAGTGTTTTTGACACGTCGAAGAAGCACGGCTCTGACATTAGTTACTTCCAGAGACAAAACTAAAGATTTTAATTGTGAGTCCTTTACTCTGTAACAGTAGCAAGCCACACACGTACTGGGTGTGATTCACTGTCCCATGTAATGGCACTTAGATCACTTAGAGTGCATCCACACTGCACCCTTAGCTCGAAATAAGCTACACAATTTGAGCTATGCAAATTGTGTAGCTTATTTCAAGTGTCTACATGGCACCAGATTTTGAAATAAAGCGCTCTTCTGAAATGTCCCTTAATCTTCATGGAATGAGATTTACAGGAACAATGGAATAGCATACCCATTATTTCAAAAGATATTTCGAAATAATGGGCACACTGTCAAGACGTAGAAAAAGCTGTTTCGGGATACCAGAAGCATCCCAAAGTAGCACCGCATGTAGACGTACCTTTGCCGAGAGAATGAATGAGTTTGCTCTACAGTGTTAGCAGAGCAGTAGCTAGTTTTTAGCTCAAGTTGTGTAGAGGCTCATGTACTAAGCTCCAGATGTCCCAGGTTCAGTTCCACCTTTCCGTGTTATTGTATATACCATCAGAAATGTGCTTATGCAAGCTACTCCTTCAGCTCTCCTTTGTGAATGACCCCAACCCCATAGATCTCCAGGACTTGTTTGTGTATCTGGGCACGCAGTGACATTTGCAAACTTGAGGTCAAGGTTTTGGTGTGACATTCTGCCAACACATGAGACAAGCTCCCATTTGCATCAGATTTTACAATTAAATTGCTCCAGCGTTGGTCTATCTGTACCCAACACAAACTTTAATGGAAGGAGCAGATTCCATTGTCAGATGGAAGACTACTACTATAAGGACCACTTTGTGGTGTTTAGGCACTAACAAAGCACTTGCCTTGCAGCTCAATCATTCATATTCAATTTGGTTATACTACAGATGTCCTTACAGTTAAGGCACTGGTCTGGGTCTCAGGAGATCCAAATTCAGGCCCCTGCTGTGTCAGACTCTGTGCTTCAGTTCCTTAACTATAAAAACGGGAATAACATGACAATTTCAATAGACAAGACAGACAAAGGAAGTAAATTCTCCAGGGCAGAGACAGTTGCTTTGATTTGTGCAGTACCCATGAGGCCCCCATCTTGCTTTGGCTCTCCAGACACTCCTGTGATATAAATAATAACAAATCTGAAAATGCTCCATTTACAATGACAATGTATCTGCACGTCCTTAGCTCATTCCCTGGTGTTAATAGCCAGCAGATCTGACTTTGCATAACATGTTAATAAGCTGAAAAAAAAACCCTTAGAAATAAAAAGCAAATCAAGATACAGCCTTGCCCCACAGAACACCTATCATACTTTCAAAATAGGCCGTTTGCTTTCAGTAGAGGTTATTTGGAACAATGTTGAAACCAAGAATCCATTTATTTGAATGTATTTCCATTTAAATCAATGTGCTTCTGAGGTGGCATCTTCCTCATTCATGTAAGGTGAATCAATGTCATTTTAAGGGCTCACATCTTCCTAGAGACTCCTACATTGCAAAGGTATATGTGTGGTTGGGTTATTGTCACCTCTGTTAGACAAGAATTAGTGGCTCTCCTGCCGGTGTGGCTACCATGGGAAGATCAGCATGGTAGACAGCATTTCCAAAGCATGGTGCCTGTGCAGAACCTGTGGAGTTGGAGCACATTGGTTCCAACTCCTCACTTGCACTCATAAAAACAAATTAAAAAATAATCTTTTTTTTTTTGGCCAATTCTGCAAAACTCTACCTACTCCCTGAAGGCTTGATACAAGCCCTTTCAAGTCAACACAAAAACTCTCTTTGACTTCAATGGACTTTCAGTCAGCTTCCTGTTGAGGAGACAGACCCTGAGCCAGATAGACTCAGTTGGTACCACCCTGCTCCCAGGGTTGGCAGGTCTCAAACCCACAACCTGCCCACCTTTGGTGGTTCTCTTACCCTTCCTACCTTCCATTGGTGTCAGCTCCAGGCTTGGGGCATCTGGTGGCAATGCCCAGTGCCCCCAGGGAGGGCAGGACTCAAGCCCTCAACCCCAGAGGCAGATGCTGTATCCATTACACCCCTGGAGGACCCACCCCACCTCCTGACCTTAAGGGGCTTCCTTATTCTTCCTACCTTTCAATAGTGCCAGCTCCAGCACTTATGAATCCAGTGGTTGCTATCCTTAGGGCAGGCAGGACTCCAACCCTCAACCTATCTACTGCCTGTGCTGAGTGGTGGACTTCAGAAGAGGAAAGCCCAGAGCTGAGAAGTGTCAGTGAGGAGAGCAGATAGGCTGCTCCTGTGTGAACCAAGGAGCCTGGCTCACACCAGAGATTATAGGAGGACTGTATCCTGTGGGCACCCTTGGCCAAACAGGCCTGGCTTGGATACTTGACAGGAGACTATCCAAAGAGCTCGTACTTCCAGGAGGACAGGCAATTGTAGCTAGAAGCCTTCTGTGAAGGAAAGGGCTGGAGGTTGAGTCCAGCTTGACCGAGGATTCTTTTTTCAGGACTTTACATGGATTTGGATTAAGATCCAGAACCTCAAAGGTATGTAAGCCCCTAAGTGATGGTTATCCCTGAAGGGTTTGAATGTTCGAACATGTCTTTCTTGGTGGGCCAAGTCACCTTTATAGCTGCAATAAAGCAAAGATTTTTCTGAAGCAAAGCACATAGCTAGAAGGGCCTTGTCTGGATGGCAATTCTGTTGATGGGTGAAGAGTGGATAATTAGATTTCTTGACCATCAGTCAACAGGGCAAAGGGTAAGGAAGCAGAGTCCATGCCCGGGCTTGTAAACAATTATAACGTTTGTCCGATGCTGACTGATGTACACAGTTCCTTACATCATGCACTCACAGATGGGCCTTCCCGGGGGGGGGGTGTTTCAGTGTCACTGTTATCAGAACAATCCCTAACACGTTTGTATATCAGTTGTGGTTCCTAACATCGCACTATCAATCACAAGACGTGTCACAAACGTCAGGCTCAGTGCATTTAAAAAATGTAAGAATGTTTGGGGCCTAATCCAAACCCCATTATTGTACATAGAAATGCTAATATCAAAGGAGCTGGAGCAGGTCAATTTCAGATGTCACTCTCAAGGAGGTCATCAGGTCAGCAGTGTGTTTGTTCACTTGTAGTTCAGTTCTAATCTGTACTGCTATACCCATCGGGCTTGATCGGCTTAAGTCAGTGGAAGGAGTGCCATTGGCTTCTGTAAAGCAGGCATTCATACCAGTGTTTCTCAACCAGTGGTACAAGTACCCTTAAGGGTATTTGAGAGAAGTCTGGGGAGTACGTCAACACAACTGAAATTTGGAGAAAACTGAATTTTTGTGTTAAGTTTTACAGCGCTTTATTATTTTTGTACTTTTTACACCCAAAAATTTCATCGCCCGCCCGGCTACGATTAAGCTGTTTAAACAAATGTGTTACAATGGCAGAAAAAATGTTGTGTGTCTGAAAACTGTAGGTACGGGGGGTACTTATAATTTTTTTTTTTTTTTGAAAAAGGGGTACTTAATAAAAAAAGGTTGAGAAACACTGTTCTACACCACGCAGTGAAGTTATTACTGGACAGAATTCTAGAAGAGGAAGAGAATCCAGCACACAGTGAAACTAGCACTCTTAAGTCTCCAGAATGGCTTGATTACATAAGCATTATAAATCTGGTTCAGCTGTCTAGATGCAGAAATCATGAGCTCACAAGACCTCTTAGCTCATTTCCACAGTTAATATAACCCTGTGCATGTTGGGACATATGGTAGATGCTAAATTGATGTAGAAAATTCTGTAATTACAGAAGTTTTCAGGGCCGTAACAAGGGCAAGGTGAGTGAGGCACTTGCCTGGGGTACATAGCTGAGGGGGCACAGAAAAGACAGCTACTGTGCTGTCTTTGCTCGTGCCTCATGCCACATTGGCACCCCCGCCCGCACCGAGGACGGTCTTGCCTCAGGCACCAAATTAGCTAGTTACGACTCTGGAAGTTTTGGCCATTGATTCCTGGGGGCTCGGGATTTTCCAGAAAGTAGGAACTGTGGCAGCCTGAGCGCAAGGGGCTGCCGAAGCCTAGTGGAAGGCAGATACATGGGGAGCTGGGTATGCAGCTTTATGTTCCCATTATAGGCTGCCAGAGACGGTGGCCCAGCAGTTCAACACCTGAAGCTCCTCTGTCATCAGCCTGAAGGGAAGGCTAATCAGAACACCTGAGGCCAGTTAAGGCTGATGACTGCACCATAAATAAGCCCCCTCAGGCAAGGAGGGGGGGAAGGAGTGGAGGGATGGACCACAGGAGAAGTGAAGGAGAACAGAGCAGCCCAGCACAAGAGACTAACCCTAGACAGCCTGCAACAAAGCCTAACCCAAGGCATTGGGAGGAGGTACTCAGGAGGGGTTGGGGAAGTGACCCAGGGAGGGGCTACTGTTCCATGGGGCAAGAGCCAGCCCTCACAATCCACTCGGGCCTACCGCCTTCCCCATAGGGCCCTGGGCCAGAACCTGGAGCAAATGGGTGGGACCGGGTTCCCCCCAACCCCCTCCTGGTTGGTGGGCTGCCTGCAAGAAACAGGGGAGGCCCTATGGTCTAACATAGGGGCTGACCTCCCATACCCTGGACTTGCCTATGCTGAAAAGGGCTTGGAAAGCGGGATACCTTTGCCTTTGTGGCAGTGTCAGGGACACCATGAGCCTCTGAGGCACATGAAGAAAACCCCGCCAAGAAGCGCAGAACCTAGGTGCTTAGCCCCAACCGGCCACAGAAGCAAATACGGTGAGACTATGTGGAGTCCTGAGTATTTTGTTGTTTGGGATCCAGTTTTAACTGCAGCTGGAATTGAGGGCAGGCAACAGGAGGACTAGCACCGCAGTCGCCCTGACTTTTGGGGATTGGTGCCAAAAGGCACCCTTTGAGTCATCTCCGTTCACTGCAGTTTAAGGAGGCAAGGTGTCATGAAGGGCACAGCAATATTCTTCCTTCTTAGTTAAAACTGTCACCTCAGACCTGCCTTCTCCTGGCAGGTTTTGATAGGGTACGAACTCACAGAGACCAGGAAGATAGGGAAACCGTCAAGTGTGGAGTATGAACGTCAAAGGAATGGCTTCCCCGCTTTCCCCCCCCCCCCCGGCCTTTTCTCCACATGTTGCTGTAAGCAAAGCTTCTCTCTCTAAAGGAAATTGGCAAAGGCAAACAAAGCCTCCCCCTGCTACCCAGCTAGACCCAGACACACAATCCTGTGCCTGCCCTTATTTTATGGATCTCAATTGTCTCCCCTCACACCCTCCCCTTAGCAACCATTCATCTTGAGAGTCTTCCTCCTCACAGCAGAACCTTGTGATCCAGAAGCTGGTGACGTGCAGTAGATAGCGACTACCTGTGCCGGGGAGGTAGAGCCAGGCGGGGAAGCTGTGGCTGGTGAGAAGGTTAGGTTTTAATTGGTCTCTTGTTGACTCATGCCACTTCTCCCCTTTCCCTGCTGCCTTCCCAGGTGTAGCGCGAGGCATGCAGACACTAATCACTTCCTCAGGCACGGGGAACACACTTGTAAATCAGGAATATTGTTTCACTAAGCAGAGCCTTGAACAATCATGCTTAATTGTAGGTATTTTCCTGGAAGAATACTAAGCCAGCGGATGGCAAATACAGCAGGGGGATGAGAGAAGCTGCTGAAGGATGTAAATGTGAAGAGGAGGGAGAGGAGATGGATTGGGTGGCCCCAGGAGGAATTACAAGGCATTATGGGATACCACAGAGAAGAGGGGCACTCGGCTTGTGTGCTGAGGAAAACTTCCTAAGGAAAATGATGGCAACCCTATTGCTTAGGACAGCTGAACTCTGAATGGACAAAATACCAGTGGATATATAGAATCCTTTCTGCTCCCAGCAGCACTATGAACAGTTTAGGGGGATTGTTGAGTATCCACCCCTCATTGCAGTGTTGTGCAGAAGCAAAGCTTTTGTGATAGAAAAGAGAGCTTTTTCTTCACCGTGATGATGACTAGTCACTTAAAAATGTAAGATGACTGTAATTCCGATGCAGTGACATCTACTGGCAGCCTGATATAAATAGTTCTGAGAAGGGACCACCAACTACAGTAGTTCACTCTGGGCATGTCTACACTGGGGAGTTATTTCAAAATAACTCCCCTTGCTTTGGAGTAACAAGGCGAGCACCCACAGTACCGAGCCTGTGATTTGAAAATAAAGGGCTTGAGATTTCAAAATAACACCTCCTGCTTGTGAAGAGGAGTAAGCTGATTTCGAAATTGTTATTTTGGGAGTTATTTCAAAATAATGATTTTGAAATAACCTGGTAGTACATACATAGCCTCTGAAGCCGAACAAGATCCTGTAATGTCAGCATTATTGGCTGTTTCACAGCTGATCATTTGATCAGAACTATCCAGCTAATGATTTTGTTACCTCCTATCCCAAATTGCCCCCACATTTTCCCAGGTACCAAAAACTTCTTCCTAGAGGCCAAAGTGCTTCAACTTCCTCCCTGACAATCTGTCTTGTGGTTAAACTTGAAACAAAAAATAGTCTGGTAGCATTTTATAGACTAATAAAACATGTAGATGGGATCATGAGCTTTCGTGGGCACAACCCACTTCTTCAGATTGTTTTAACTACCCAGTCTTCAGATACTTACTGATTCCCTCTAGTTCTCTGTCTCCAACCCCCCTTCTTTTTTTCCCTCCCCCCTCCCCTTCCCCTCTCCTATTTATTTTGGGTGTGCACATCCTAAACTCAAAACTCCATTCATCTGAAGAAGTGGGCTGTGCCCATGAAAGCTCATGATACCATCTACATGTTTTGTTAGTCTATAAAGTACTACCAGACCATTTGTTGTTGTTTTCTGCATTATTCATGTTCACATTGAAATGCAATTAATACCTGTTAAAAATAAATATGTGATGCTGCTGCAGAATTTCCACCCTCCTGACCCTGAGGGATGTGAAACACAGCAGTCTTTCCCACCAAACTTCAGTCCATCTTGCCATGGAGCACACAACACCTTTGCTGAAGTAAACAATCAGCTAGGAGATGGATGAGAGAACTTAAAAGGTCTTTGTCATGTCTATCGTCTGTGAACCTAGTAGCAGCTCATATTAAAGATCCATATTGTTTTATGTCCCAAACAAGTGTAATCCTTGTGGCAGTTGAAGCTAGCAGCAGCCAGGGCCGGATTCAATATGTCGAGGGTTTTCTCCATTGATCGAACACAGAGCCAGTTCGAGCCTCCACCCACCAACCCGGGAAATTTACACACCACCCCAGGGTGTCTCTGAGGAGAAATGTTTCCACCCCTTAGAAGTGCAGAGTTTGAGTGTAGAAAATAAACTTAATAAAAGGAGGGAAGATAACTTGGCATTTATTTGGGAAAACACCAGAAACAGGGTTCATAGACATAAATAACGAGTAAAAGTTGCATCCTGAGTAGGTTAGGCAGTGTCCTTTTCCTCTCAGGTTCTTAAGTCCAGCAACCCAAAAGTACCCCACACGTCCAACTCTTCTCTGAACCCCACTGACAGTTGCTGCCATGAGTCAGAGCAGACCCAGAGTTCAGAGGTACATCCTGGGTGAGAGGAAGTAAAGAGGCATCTTATTCACTCTGCTGGCTGCTTGTTACTGCCTGCTCACATCTGTCTGCCACAACCCTGCTGGGTGCTTTTCACACCTCTCCATCACCATCCTATTGGCCGCTCATCACATCTCTCCACTGCCGCCCTGCTGGCTGTTAGTCACCATTCACTGTCATACTTACCGCGCCAGAGAGCAAGACCCGCTAAATCAAACTCTGAGGGCGGCTCCAGCTGGCACTTGCACTTATCTTTCTTACTCTCAGGGGCTGTGACAGTTGAGCCTCTGCTTAGCAACTGAGGGTACTTTGCATTAGCTCTGGCCTTATCTTTATGGCCCTAATATTTGCAGCTTTCAGATCAACAGATGGGAGGTATGGTAGGGGTTACAGGCAGGAAGGCTGGTAATAGATGCTTTCTCATTTTTAAGCCCCAGGTACCTAGTGTGGCTCAGGGTTACAGACAATTATTGGTAGCATTTCAGAAAAATGACGTAAGTGATTTAGGTGCCTATGTCCCACCTTCAGACGCACCTTCATACCGTGAGACTAAGCTTTGACTACACTTAAAATTTAGGTCAACTTGGCTCCATCGCTGAGAGGGGTGGGAAAAATCACACCCCTAAGAGACATCATTAAGCCAGCCTAAGCCCTGGAGTAGCTGCCAGTACGTTGACGGAACCTCTTGAGAGGGTGGATTCAGTAAGGTAGTGGAGAAACCCTTCCATTGCTCCAGCAAATGTGTACACAACAGCACATAGTGACAGTTGTGCCTCTGAAGCGTTTGTGAAGAGACATATCCAAAGTCTCATTGACTGGCAATGGCACGTAGGTTCTTATGGGCTAGAGCAATAAAGGGATTTAGGCATCTGACTACCTCTTTAGGTGCCTAAACCCAAATTTAGATTCTCAATCCCCAACTCAGCGACTGGTAGACATGTGCAAAGCTGATTCCATTCTGATGCCTGGCACCAAAACCCCAGTGAGCTCTTGAAACTCGGAGTCCCACCATCCAACATCTTCTATCACTGGTCAGAGGTTGTTTCTCCATCTCGTTACCCAATAACCCAGTAGGGAGAGCACTCACACAGGATAAAAGAGATCCTGTTTAAATCCTTCCTGTGTTTGGCATGGAACAGAGACCTCCACCCAGCTGTCTTACCCACCGGGTAAGAGCCCCCATCACTAGGCCATATCCTGAGGCAGCAGGGAAAGTACCTCAATCTCTCCTGTTGAAACGCTTCCACTTTGTATAAAATTCTTCATAGTTGCCGGAGTGTGAACCTGACTATTTCACATCCCAGGAGAATGCCTCAACCGCAGGGCTGTAGAGCCATTCTCACATGCTTGCTGGCCCAACATCTAGTATCCACTGACCTCTCCGGCTGCTGTTACAGGCATCATCAGATACATTTAAAGTTTTCTTGCTTATTAATTTTAAATGATTTGACAACTCAGGAAGGAGGAGACATGTCAAAATATAGGACTCAATCCTGCCCAAAACCCTATTCACAAGGACTTCCATCGCACACGTGAGAAATCCCTTTGGATCTCAATATCTGTGACTTTAGGATCAAAGCTACGGATTGGCTCTTTTTTCATAAAGTACACTGTGAGCTCAGCAGGATGCATCTGGTTTGAAGTAGTCTCTAAAAACAGTTTAATTTTTTCCCCTTCACTTTGTGGGTTAGAGAGATAAAATGTTGACATGTATAAAAAAAGAAAAAGAAGGTAATTTGTGGCAAGCATATCTTAATGTCCTCAGTTATTACAAAGGGAACACAAAGCTCAGAGTATTAAATACAAACTTTTGACAGATGATTTTATAAAATTAGCTGCTGATCTTGCAATTTCCCCTCATCATAAAATTGCAAATAATATTAGATGATGAAAAGTGCTTAGTTTCCAATTTTGACAATGCAAAAAAAAAAAAAAAAATCCTGGCACCTAATTCATGTTTCAGATCAACGGAGTGCTTTTGAAAACAGTTTGGGGACTGATTCTCCCCTGCAGTGTACCTTGTATTACCATTTGCTCTTGTTCAAAGAAGATAGCATTTATACCTAGTTGACAATGCTTTGGTGTAGTTACACCTTAGTGTTCCCCTTGCGGTGGCTTTTTGAGTGGACAAAGGTTTCTTTCCAAGTGTTAGCAGGCTGATCACACTGTCTTCCGTCATTCAGTTTAAGGATCATTAAGATAAAGGTAACTGGTTTACTCCCTTTCCTCCTCTTTTTTTTATGGCATTAATATTCCTTTTAATAATGTCTTGTAGCCTTATACCTGTAGCTTCCACCCAAAGGTCCACCCCTTCCGGGAACATAGAACTGGGCCCTCCCATCTCTTGCCCAGGCATCCAGCAATTCTATTCACTCCCCTGTAGAGAATCCATCATGCCTGTTAGTAAATTGTTCCAATGGGCATTTATTCTCATTGTTAAAAATATACACCTTACTGTCAATCTGTATTTGTCCAGCCTTAACTTCCAGCTATTGTTGTTTCTTCGTCTGCTAGACTGTAGGCCCCATTATTAATTATTTGTTCCCCCTGTAGACAATTATAGGTTGGGGTCAAGTCATCCTTATGCTAAACAGACTGAGCTCTTTGAATCTTGAAGTGTATTTCTGTGAAGCAGGGGACAACCTGAACACAGGCAGTCCCCCCAGTAACTCTCTAGGGAAGGATCCGCTAGAGTGAGGGGCCTTGTGGTTAGGGCATGAGTTGTTTTCTAAGTGATCCATGGGTTCTTGTGCTTTACTGCTTCAGTAAAGAATAATGGTGGTGTAGATGCCTGTGCAACATCTGTTTGCCTATTTTGCTTTCATGGTTGTGTGCCTCTGAAGATTTAAACTGTAACCCATAATGGGTAGAGAGGGACTCTGTGGAAAGTGGAAGAGCTACTTGCAGAGCTTGAGGGAGCTGGCACTACTTTCAGGGCCTAGGCAATCGAATTGGCCAAGAGGGGTCTCAAATATGAGGTCTGCATCTGGAGTGCTCGCTCAGAGCCTCAAAGCCAGAGACAAGTGTCTGAACCCTGCTGAGCCCCAGCAAGCAAAATTAGTATGGAATTCAGCATTTGGACCCCCTCTCTGAAGTCTGGTGAGCGCCCACCAGGAGGCGGTTTAACTAGATCTGTGACAACCTCTCCCTTTGGGTCCCTCCAGGTTTGCCCCTTGTTCACCACATCACATCCAAACCTTTGGTTTTCACCCTTACATCAAGAGGAATAGACTTAACAATGGGAATATTGAGGACTCTTGGCTTTGGAGGGAAAAGAAAGAGGCAGGAGTAATAAGATTTAGTGGAAGATCAGATAAGGGAAGGAGAATACCCTATAGTGAAGCCGGCCATCCAGAAGACAGGAAGTGTAGCAGTCACTGAAGACAAAGTATGAGGCCTGTGGAGAGAGGGGAAATTCAGTACGGGCACATCTCCACAGCAGGGCTAAAGTCAAAATAAGCTACGCAACTTGAGCTATGTCAATTGCGTAGCTTACATCGAAATAGCTTATTTCAGCTTTTAGCTCTGTCTACACAGCAGGAAGTCCGAGATAGAGCACTCTTCCTCTGACTTCCCTTACTCCTCGTACAATGTGGGTTACAGGAGTTAGAGTAAGTAGTCCTCCTTGTATTTCGATATTATGTCGAAGTAACCACTTGCTGTGTAGATGCGGACAATGTCATTTTGGACTAACGTCAGTTATTCCAAAATAACACTGCTGTGTAGACATAGCCTTTGTGTGATACTGAGTTTGAGATGATGGCAGAAAAGTAGGAAAAGCTGAAGGAGAGAGGTTTGAGAGTGAGAGGTTCTGTAGCTCGGAGAAGAGGCTGGAAGTAGAAAAGATAAATATGGGAGACATTGCAGAGGTGAGTCTATGAGCATGGATAAGACTGCCAAGAGCAAGTGAGAAAGCAAGTAGACAAGCAAACCCATAAGAAGAACCCAGCAGGATGCCACCAATAGGGTGCAGGGGGTGAGAAAGAGGAGACATTTAAAAAGGGGGAAGACATTTGCAATGAGAATCCACAGAGCACAAAACCATGGGAGCAAAGAGTGCGTAAGAAGCAGAGGAGAGTGAATCTGAAAGCTCTATAGGTAAAAAACTGATGAAGGCAGTAAAGGATGCAAAAAATTCTGCTTCAGGTTAGCTAAGGGGAAGTTGTTAGAAACATAGAATCGTAGAGTTGGAGGAGACCTCACGAGGTCATCTAGTACAATTCCCTGCCCAAAGCAGGACCAACCCCAACTAAATCATCCCAGCCCGGGCTTTGTCAAGACAGCACTTAAAAACCTCTAGGGTTGGAGATTCTACCACCTCCCTAGGAAACCCATTCCTACGGGCTATTGCTAATGGCCTTAGACAGCTTCCTATAGAGGAGAAGAGTTGGAAGCTGGATTAGACGGGATCAAAGGGAAGAGATGGAGCAGCTGCCATCCAGGCAGTGTAAGGTATGCTCCAGCATTTTGGAGGCAGAAGAGAGGAGTTTTAGAGTTAAGTTGGATTAAGAGACCGGTGCCAGATTCTCTGTTGCCATGTGATCTTTATGCAGGCATCTCCACCAGCATGAAGCTGGTGCAAAGCATCACCCAATCAAAAGAGGAGTGTTTCCCACCCACCAAAAGGAAGTGGGACAGAACCACACCGGGCCCGCAGCGAGCAGTTAAGTCATAAAGCAAAGGAAAGCCACTGATACAGCTCAGAGCTTCAGTCCGGAATCAGCATGTGGCCTGCATGTCAAAAAGGTTAAATCACCCCTGCCTATCGGGATCAGCTCCCCAGGGCAAAAAGCCTTTTATCCTCATTGACAGTAGGCCAGGCAGAGGCAGGCGGGGATAATTGAACAGTAAACTGATTTACATTTAAATGCCACGTTTTCATTACACTTTTTTCTTCAACATGAAATTTCATCTTTTCAACCAGACAAACCAGGATAAACTATTTTTATATGACAAAAAAAAGATGATTGACACCCCAAAGTAATACTTTTTAAAATTCCTCCAATTAAACAAAGTGAATTTAATTTTAAGTTTAATTAAAAGGAAAATTAATTAGAAAGAAGATTAAATTTTAATTAAATTTCTCTAAAATCCTTATCCCTGCCTTTGCTGCTAATATTTCTCTCCGAACCAAATCCCTTCTTAATATTCTTAAATTCTATTCTAGTAAACTTCCCCTTTATATTAAAATTATATCTGCCTGGGTGTGCTTGCAACTAGGAAAAAAACCCTGGTCCCCCTCTTAAAATACTCACCGTAGTGCACCTGAACTGCAAAGCGACTCAGGAGCAACTAGTGGAACAGTTGGATACGCGCTGAGTGGCACACTGCTAAATTAACCCACATGCTGCTCAATGTTCCAGGTCCAGCCAGCTTGAACAGAGTCTTTGGGTAGCCAAATGTGCCAAGTATGCAGCTAATCTGCCATTAAGGGCATCCGATATGTCTACATGTGGTTTACTGCTCAGCATTTCCTGAGGTTCGACTGATTTTAATGTACATTTTCCAATCTATTTTAGTGCTAATGCCAATTTGTGGCATGCATGAGGCTAGACAGTTGGGCTCAGCTTAGCTCTGCTCAGCCCGGTACCAAGAGGGGTGGGAGCTGTAAGCCAACTTCATGTTATCCAGATACCGAGGCCAGCATCCATGACACATTAGAGCAGCTTTATGGCTGCTTTAATTTCTGCCTGGCCATAGCAACCCCAACAGGTCTTTCCCAGCGGGAGGGGACTGATCACAGGAGCACAGTGGCACCCAAGTAATTTCCTTTTTTCCCAGCCATGCCCCTGAGTCTCCTATGTTCCTTAATGATGAGGCTATCTCTCCTCTGACTGTGTTAATTTAAAGGAGTTGTCTTTGACTCAGGAATGTTCATGCTCCTTGTAACTGTTTGTCAGATTCTATGTCTAGACTACAGGGGTTTTTTTTTTGAAAAAACTTCACCTGCGTCTAGACTGCCGCCACACTCTTTTGAAATTAAATCGAAAGACTGCGGCGGTTTTTTCGACAGCGGTAAACCTCATTTTACAAGGAAGAAAGCCTTTTTTCGAAAGAGCTCTTTCAAAAAAAGGCATTCTTGAGTGCAAACAAGGCTTTTTTGAAAGAGAGCATTCAGATTGCCTGGGTGCTGTCTTTCGAAAAAGCAGATCGCTTTTTTGAAAAAGCTGTACCTGTCTAGACGATCTCTTCCCAAAGAAGTGTGTAGTCTAGACGTACACATAGTGACCAAAAGTCCTGACACCCTATACCACATCAAAATAAAGGTAAGTGTAACAATGTTTTATATTTATACAATTCAGCCTGTTGAACATTGGGTTGATCTAGTCCAGGGGTCTCAAACTCCCGGCCCTGGGGCTATCTGCAGCCGGAGCGCTCCCCCAACCAAGCCCACAAAGTATTTTGGAAAAAGTGGTTTCATCAGGCCCACACAGCTGCTGACCCAAGAACAAGGGGGCTGAGTAGCACACAGGGACTTACCTGTGCACATGGCTCCCAGCAGCACCCCAGCAAGGGCAGAATTTTCGGAGGGTGGGAGGGCAGCAGCCATGCACTCTGGGACCTGGCTTGCTTTTCATCCTGTTCCCCAGATGCTGAGGGAGTGAGGGGAAACTCCTTGCATTCTGTGCATGCCTTTCACACCTGGCTGTGAAGGGAGCTGCTGCTGTTGCTGAGGGCGAAGTGTCCCTCCTCCAGGCAGGCAGCTCCGTGCGCAGAGCCCTGAGCCCCTAGGCTGGGCAGGCTCATTAAGCAGCTGTGGGGCCGTGCTGCCACGCATCTTAAAGGGAACCTTACCCAGTACCCATGTAGTCCCAGTCACAGAGGGTGCCACTTAGTCTGGGAAGCCGTGCTGGCCACCTCCACCGCAATGCGAACTGTGCTGGCCAGGAAACTGCCCAAGCTGGTGCACTTCTGCAGCCAGCAGGGCGGGGCCAGTGGGTTTTGCTTTCGGTTACTCTGGGAGAGGGATCCCAACGTGAGGACGTAGATGTTAGTGGTGGGGGCAGGCAGAATTCTAGTGCAAGGTTGCAGATATTAGCAGGAAAGGGGAGCATTGTAGTACCAGGACATAGGGATATCAGGGTGAGGACTCGGTTTCAAGTCTTTTGTAGGATCCTGGTCTCTGTCTGGGCTTCTGGACACAGGGGAAGACACAACTTGCATGAACTGTACAGCCAATCCCAAGTATTCAAAGCTGATTCATTGCCAACCCCAAGGGTGAGCCTACACAGCACCCTTACCTCCAAATAAGCTATGCAATTTGCACTACACAAATTGCGTAGCTTATTTCGAGGTAATTTTGAAATAGCCTGTTTAGAAATTTGGCGCTGTCTACACCGTGCCAAATTTCAAAATAAATCGCTATTCCGAAATGCCCCTTAACTCTCAAGGAACGAGGGTTACAGGGACACTGGAACAGCACACCCGTTATTTCGAAATGTATTTCAAAATAATGGGTGCATTTAAAGATGCAGATTTGCTATGTCGGGATACGTCCAGTATCCCAAAATAGCGCCTCTGTCTAGATGTAGCCTAAGTGTTAAAAGCTGAAATCATAGAAAAAAATACACTTGGTGATCTTTTTATTTGGCTTCTGGTATTTGAGATCTTTGGCTGAACTTGGGGCATGTTTTCAAGCTTTTCTGCGTAAACCATGAGACCTAAAGTTTTCCAGAAAAAGAAAAAGAAAAAGAAAAAGAAAGATAGGAATCTCTTCTAATACCAGGCACCCACAAACAAGCATAATCTACTAAGTCAGAGAGATCACAGTTGATAGCAATGCATGAGGCATCAGGTGGTAAAGATCTGGCTGGGACTTTCCAGAAAAAAAAAAGCCCCAATCATCAGGAGGCTTGTGATCAATCAGGAGAGCTGACATCAGTGATATCTAGTCAGTTTTACAAAGTGACTTAAAAGTTTCACATCTTACACCCATGGATGGGACGACTCTGCACACACCTCCTCCAGGCCACAAGGCTGTGCTGGCAGAGGCATGGGGCTAGCAGCAGGAAGCCATTCCAGCCCTGCTGCACTGCTGGTGGTGGCGGCGGGTTCACTTAGTTTTAAATCACCTGGGGGTGGCAGGTGGTGCAGGGAAATATGGGGTGGGGAGAAGGGGGCCAGCAGAAGGGGCCGGGAAATGCATGCGGAGGTGGGGAATGTGCGGAGACCTCAGCCCTTCCCAGAGTCCTGCCAGAGGGGGGTGGCCACAGGCCTGCTAGGAGTATTTGAGGACTGGTACTGACTCTCAAGTATATTGAGTGTGCGACCCCTGGTCTAGTCCGACATCCTGTCACTTCCAGCAGCCAGTACCAGCTGCTTCAAAGGAAGATTCAAGCAACTCCATAGTGGCCAATTCGCAATATCCTGCCTCTAGGGAATGCACCATCCCACCCCTTGTCAGTTAAAGAGCCACACGCGCAACTTTCATCCCGAATTGCTGCAAACGGGCATGCCCACACAACTGATCACGTTTTTGCAGACCTTTTTGCCAAGGGGCAACAGTAAATTCATTGACCATCCAAACAGGATCGAATCTCACCACGGAAGTCCACGGCACATGTCCCTTTGGCTTCAATAGATACAGGATCGGTCCTCCCCATTGCTACTATTAAACCCACCTACCATCCTTTTAATGAGCCTCGCTCAGCATGTTGGAACAGTCTCCAGGAACCAGCTGCCAGTCTTGGCCTCTGCTTTTCTGCTTGCTGACACTTTGAGGGTCACTCAGGCCATTTCTGGCTAGCAGTCTCTATTTGGAATTGCTTTCCTTCCCATTCTCTCACCTGGACGTCATCTACTCCAGCCTTCTGGGCAACCCATTCACCTTCTGATCTTCCCATGCTCCTTCCTTCCCTCCCACCCATGCCAACTCATCAACAACAACTGACCTGTCTCCTCACCAGCTGTCATCTGGTTCTGGCTCAGCAATAGTACCACTCCTCTTGAGTTTGCCCTGGTTGGGTTTCTGAGCAACAGAATTATTGCCTGGTGTTTGTTTCTCTCTCTCTTAAAGACAAACATGGGCTGAATAACAAAAAATCATATATATTGATTATTTGTTGCTGGCGGTGGCTGCCACGTATGGACAGCCAGGGTCGATGGATAGCACAGGTCAATTGTATTTGTCTTTCGACTTTTTCTCAGATGCATTCCTATGGGTGAATGGGAGAGGGACTAATGTGGTGACTCCACTTTAAATCTGATCATCCTCAGTCTGTGAAAGAAACACTAGCGCAAACAAACATACCAGCAGTTCTGACATAATGCAGATTTTAAATATTAATTAATACTGCTATTACCAGTTCGTGCCTGTGTCTACAGGTTGCAGCTCTGAAAACCGGCATTCTCTGGTCTGGCAGCATCCGGGGTCTGGCAGGACCATGGATGCTCCTGGACCAGAGAGCCTGGGAGCCTATGGGAAGGAGGGTCAGCATGGCTGTGGGAAACAAGGTGGGCAGCTCAGTTGGAGACACTGTTGGACTGGGGCTGGAGCCCCCCAGCTTCAGCAGCCCACAGCAGTGCAGGGCCATGGCCAGAGTCCCCCAGCAGTCTCAGGAGTCCCAGGGCAGCCCCAGGGGTATGGGGTTGGGGCACCGACGCAGCCCCTGGGAGCGTGGGGCTGAAATCGAATGCCAGTGTGGGGATAGACCCCCATAGCAGCCCTCTGGAGTGTGAGTCCGGAGTCCCATGGCTGCCCCTGAGGGACGGGGCTGGAACCTGTGATGCCCAGGGAGCTGGCAGCAGCTGGCAAGCAGCCCAACCAGGTTGGAGAGGTAGAGAGAGGCAGGGTGTCTGCTGCCAGCAGCAGGCGACGGGCTTGGGGGCTGGTGGCAGCAGACCTCTCTCGGTCCAGCAAATTTGCTCATTTAGGACTGGTCAGGTCCCGATGCTGCTGGACCAGGGAGGTCCAACCTGTAAAACAATTCTTGTTGGATTGTTGTTATCTGTATTCTGGGGTCCCTGGTGTTAGGTGCTGTACAAATACATTGTGACAAGAAGCCGCTGCCCCCCAAAAATCACGCAAATGAAAGAGAGGAGGGGGAATGAAATAGGGTTATCCCATTTTACATAGGGGAAACTGAGGCATGGAATTCAATTGTGGGAGTTGAGTACTTAAAAATGTGTCTCTGAACTCTTGAAGAATCTGGCCTCACGCAACTTGCCCAAGATCACACTAGAAGTAGCTTGCAAAGTGGAGTAGAACCCAAATCTCCTAGGTACTGGTCCTTATGTCCATGGCAAGACAACCATGTATTGTCATAAGGAAAAGCAGTAGCTGGAAAGCATAAGTAAGAAGTTGGAAGGGTTGGGGAAATACAGTACTAATCCATAGATACCTTTGCGAATCAGTTAAGTGTGTGTGTGTGTGTGTGTGTGTGTGTGTGTGTGTGTGTATATATATATATATATATATATAGTCTCAGATTATTTTGGTTCCTTGTTGTGCCAGGCCCTAATCCTTGAACCTCATTCACAGTCTTAGCCCTCACGGTGAATAGAAAATGATTTCTGTGGAATTTTCCATCAGGGAAATCTAAACACAATATATCAGATTATGTCAGCATTAATCTCTGTGTCTGCCTACTGCACTGCATGCCTCAGGGGAGTTACAATGTTGAGTCCCTTACATTCCCAGTAAACTACATCCCCCATAGTGCATCAGGATCAGAGATCTGGATATTTTGGCCTGAATATAGATTTAGGAATTGCCACACTAGGTCAGATGGGCAGTGGATGAGTCTGACAAATTTCCCAACTTGAAAAAAGTGTTTAGGGGAAAAAAAATGGTTCATGGTCACATTTTTTAAAACTAAAAATTCTGCTTCCTGACAACTTTTTGTTCTGAAGTGTAGATTTGTTTGTCTGAACAAGGGTTTAGAAAGAAAAAAAAGTAAAAATTGCAACAAAAAACGTCAAAATTACCAAAACAAACTAAGGGAGGGGGCAAATGGTTATTTTCAGGTTGCATATATTATTGACTTCAACATTTTCATCCTAATCTGAGATGGGAAGAATTGGAACTCTTGAAAACATCCACAGGATGGGAAAACTATTTCTCACTTGGCTCTCCTGGTCAGTTCTAAATGCTTCAAAGTGCAGCAGGCAAAAGATCCCTGCAGTAGGGAGTTAAGAAAGAACCTCCCCACATTGAAATTTTCCTCCTACATCCCAATAGTTAGTGATGGTATAATGCCCCAAAGCATATGCAAATATCCCCTTCCCCTTGTTAATACAAAACTACTCTTCAAAAGCTAAAGGTGAGGGTTGTTTTCACTTAGGATCAAAACTAAAGACAGTTTGATGGGGTGTGTTTCATTCCATTCTGGTACCTCTACTCATGACTACTGTGCTTTGGGTCACACAATCAACCCCCTCACTCATGAAGATAAATGCTGTATCTGGCCTGCAGTAAGCCATCATCTATTCTTGAGAGAGAAAGAGAGTATAGAGCATGACCTTCTTTGAAATATTGGATCTATTTACACGGGTTTGCGTGGACCACATTACTTATGAGTCACCAAGGGGAAACTGAGCTACTGGTAGATAAAGCGATCAGTGCAAAACCACTGTAAATAAATCTGAAATTTCTATGAAGGTCGCACTCTGTCTGATTTATACCTCGGCACCCTATGAAATAATGGTGACCAGGTAAGTGGTTTTCAATTTTTTTTTAATTCACATACCTTCTTTGTTGCTCAGGGGGCTACTGTATTTTAAAGTGCATCTGGTTGGAGGGATGACACATCCCCAGAGAATAGTAAGTTATTATGGTGTGGCATAAGGATAAATCTTAAAGGTCCCAGTTCTTCCATCTTAACTCCTAGTGGGACTGCTTGATGTGAGCAAGGATGGTAAAATCAGATACATCAGTAGTGAACAGTGGTGCTCTGGAAGCTTGGGGCTAGATTTTGGTTGCTCAATATCTCAGCGCACAGTCAATTTGTGGAACTCCTTGACAAAGGATGTGGTGCAGGCTCGGACTTTAACAGGGTTCAAAAAAGAGCTAGATAGATTCATGGAGGTTAGGTCCATCAATGGCTATTAGCCAGGATGGCTAGGAATGGTGGCCCTAGCCTCTGTTTCTCCAAAGGTGGATGACAAGGGAGGGATCACGTGAGGATTACCTGCTGTGTCCCCTCCCTCTGGGGCATCTGGTATTGGCCACTGTCGGCAGACAGGATACTGGGCTGGATGGACCATTGATCTGACCCAGTGTGGCCGTTCTTATGTTCTTAATATCTCAATTCCCATGAGGAGCCCCACTCAAATCCATGCAAGACTTTGCATGAGTGAAACACTATTCATCAGCAGCAGGAGTGTTTAGTCTTTGAGGGGCAGCATGATCTAATGGGTAGAATGCAGGACTGGGACAGGTCTATACCAGATCTGGAAGGCTGACTTATGGTACGCAACTCCAGCTACTCAAAATGCGGAGTTTTGAAATAAATAGATGTAAGCAGGGTCTGAACTGCTGCTTGCTATCAGCCAGCTAAAAGGAGAGACCTGCCCTGGGCATGGGTGTGCCCACTACAATTGTTTAGCTCTGCAAGATAATTAACTGTTAACTGTTGATATGTAAATACAGCTCATGCCAGGAGGGGGAGGGAAACCGAGGTGTGGCTATGTAAATCCAATTCAGCCAGGGCTGATGGAGGATCAGTGTTGGAATAGAATGTGGTATATTGTAAATAATTTGGGGCTGTTGTGGGGGTCACAAATCATGCTACCCCTGAATGTGGGAAATGTAAAACATGACACCAGTGCTTGCAGGAGAGCCACCATCATTGTAAGAGGTCTCCGAGGAACAAGCCTCCCCCCTTCCAGAGTTGAGTGAACTGAGCTGAGGGGAAGGGTTAAAAGGCTTGAGTCAGCCTGCTTCACACCTGCCAGGTGTGAGATGTAAGACTGGCCCAACCTGCCCCTTTCCCCCTTTGTTTTAAGGACAGACCTAAAGCAGACTCCATGAGGAGTCTTTTTTGCTAGTCCAGTGGAAGCTGGAATCCTTTGCCAGTCTAGGTGGTGGCTAAAGAGTTGAAATCACTAAGAGCTGAAATCACTGGTTTAGCTGGGAGCCAGACCCATTGCAGCCAGTGAAGTGGCAGCGGCCAGCAGAGTGGCCGGTAGGAGCGGCGGCAGGCGAGGAGCGGTGACCAGCGGCGTGGCGTGGCTGGTAGGAGCGGCGGCAGGCGACCAGTGGCACGGCATGGTTGGTAGGAGCGGCAGCAGGCAAGGAGTGGTGGCAGGCGACCAGCAGCACGACACGGCGGGTAGGAGCGGCGGCAGGCGACCAGCGGAACGTCCGGTGGAGTGGGACGAGACAGCTGGTGGAGTATGGCGGAGTGGCTCACATTAAAGACTGCAGCAGACCCTACGGAGAGGTGGGGCCGTTGGCCTCGGACCACGTAAAGTGCCCCTATCTATCGCCCCCGCCCCTATTTCTACCCAGGTTGGGAGGTAAAACCCTGCAGGTGAATTTTTGGACTCTGGGCAGCACTGACCAGGGACAGAGACTTTTGGGGTGTCGGACTTTGGGACTTTGGGTGATTCTTGTCTGGGGGGGTGAGGGCTTAGCTCATGTTTGGGCTATGAACTCTGTTTGTGGTATTTTCTCAAGTTAATGCCGTATGACTTCTCTCTCTGTTTCATTAAATGTTTCTTTCCTATACTCAGACTCTGTGCGTGTGAGTGGGGAAGCATTGCCTCTCAGAGGCACCCAGGGATGTGTGAATTTCCCAGGTTACTGGGTGGGGGCTCGAGCCAGTTCTGTGTGAGATGGACCCCTAGATATTGAACCCGGCCCTGGTTGCTGCCAGGCCTACCCGGCAGAAGGGTTACACAGAGGATGTGGGAGGAGATAGAGAAGGAAAAAAAGGGGAAAAAATAGTCAATTAGAGTCTCCATGCTACATGAAGCTGATAGAGAAGTTGCAAATTATTCTTAAGTACCCATTGTTTATTTGTTTTTATGTCATTAGGATGTGGAATGTAGCGGGGCCATCCAGCCAATGTCTTTATTCATGCAAAATGTGTAGCTGGCTTACTTTAAGCCAAGCCATGGTGGCATCCACACTGTGGGAGGCCAATGGGAGCAAATATTCCCATCGGCTTCCCTCACTCCTCACAGAAGGAAGAGTACCGGATATCAGCAGGAGCTGCCCTCAGCATTTGATTTACAGGTCTACACTAGACCCGCTCATCTGAACACTAGAAAATCGACCTCTGGAGCATCGATCTTCCAGTAGTATAGACGTGCCCTGGAAGACAAAATTCTGGCACTGGCATCCTTTGTGACCATGGGCCAATCATTTAATTGTTGCTCACCTTCCTGCCTTTTGCTTGGCTTGACTGAGCCGCTCTGCTGCACACAGCTTCCAGGTACACTGGTATCATGGCAGGACAAGAACCTGAATACATAGAGTAGAAGAGGCCCTATTGGTTGCTCATTGTTCTCGCACACTGGGTCCCTAGGCTCAGTGAGCACCTCAGAGTTCCACGGTAGCATGCCGAAAACAACAGCGGCGCTTGAATTAGTTCACAGAAGCACCAGCTGACAGGGAGTGCTTCTCCGGGCTTTTCTCCCATGCACAGGCTCCCGAGGAAGTTGTGCGCACACTCCCAAGCAATCACTGGGGTTATGAAAGAGTCTGAACATGAACCATTTAAATTCATTTCTAGAGATGGGCAAAGACATTAGCAGTGCACTGGGCCATTCCTATAGGGGGCTGTGGGGCCTGAGACAGCTGCCCTCCAACCCAGAGCCTATACCCACTCACCTCCTTCCCAGGCTTTGCTCCTACCCTACATCTTCCGTCCCCTGCTCCTCCCGTCACACCGCCATTGTACCCCTTCCCACAAGCCCTCTCCCCTGAGCGATGTGACCTGCGGGATTACTGGGGGCCAGCAGAAGAGGTTGCCTCTCGCAACTCACTGCAACAGCAGGAAGCAGAGTGACCCGGCCCCAGCCCACTCTCCTCCCACAGCTCCCAGCCATGTTGCTTGGGGGAGCAGAGCGGCCTGGTGCTCAGACACTCTGCTTCCTGCGACTGCGGTGAAGAGGAGTGACCTGACTGGGAGATGGCAGAGGGAATAGGCTGGGGATGGGCCATTCCACTTCTCACAGCTCCCACCAGTTTTGGTGAAGGCAGGGTTGGGCCCAACACCAGCTGCCAGCCCAAGACCCCTCGAAACACCCAGGCCACCAGCTTCCCCCAAAGTGTAGGGCCGAGGGCTGCTGCCCAGAACTGTCCAGGAGACGAGACAGCTCTGGCAGTGCGTGGCTCTGCAGGGAAAACACCAGCAACAATCTAAGGCTGGATCCTGCAACCCTTCCTCACACAGGCAGGCCTCGCTCTGTTGAGGTGAGTAGTCAAGACTGGAGAAGACCGTGAGGGATTTCAGAAGGACCAAACAAATCTACATAAATGATGGCAGATGAAATGCAGCGGTGACAAATTCAAGGCAATGCACACCGAAAGGAAGAGTTGTTCCTATGCAGTGTGGGGTTTTCAGATTATCTGTAACTCCTCAAACAAACAAACTAAAGCAGGGCATCCCTGTGGACACCTCAGTGTATTACATGTAGGTATGTCTAAAGAACAGTATAGAAAATATTGACCACATTGTTATTTTTAAATCAACGGTGCCCCTTCATCTAGATTACTGCATTCAGTTATGAACTCCCAGTCTTTAAAATGATATCAGAAAAGTGTAAAGGATGCAGTGATAGATGACAACAATTATAAGAAGCCCAGAGGAAAAAAGACAATGATATGAGAAGACATTTAAAAGCTTAGGGCTGTTCAGTTTGGCAAATAGATGAATAAGAGAAGCCCTGATAAAAGTATGCAAAATATTCAATTGTGTAGAGAAAGCAAATAGGGTTGATGGAAATGCCCTTTCCCACAGAAAGAGGAAGAGGAGGCAAACTTTTTTATATCCCTCATGATTTACCAGGGGAACTCATTGCATCAAGATGCAACACAGGGTAAGCTTTTAGTAGGATTCAAAAGACTTTTATCCATTTGTCTGAATATGAGAATATCCAAAAATACATTAGGATAAAAAATATATAGACCTATAAACCTTCTTGCTCCAGAGCATAAATTAACCACTAACTGAAAGGGTTAGGAAGAAACGCATGGATAGTTCTCTGAAAACATCTATTCAATATGCAGTAGCAGTCAAAAAAAACTAACAATGTTATGAACTATTCGAAAAGGAAGAGATAATAAAACAGAAAAAAATCATAATGCCTTTATATAAATCCATGCTACACTCATACTTTGAATACTTCATGTAGTTCTGGTTGTCCTGTGTGAAAATAAAAAAGGTATATTAGAATTGGCAAAGGTACAGAGAAGAAAAAAGAAAATGATTAGTGGTACAGAATGGCTTCCATATGAGAAGAAAATAAAAAGACTGGGACTGTTCAGGTTAGAAAAGAGGTAACTAAGGGGGCACAAGACAAAGGTTAATAAAATCCTGAATGGTGCGGAGAAAGTGAGTAAGGAAGTGTTCATTATCCCTCATCTAACACAGGAACCAAGGGTCACCCAAGAAATTAATATGCATCGGGTAGAAAACAAACATAAAGAAGTACTTCTTCACACAATGCACAGTCAGCCAGTGGAACTCATTGCAAGGGGATGTTGTGAAGGCCAAAGGTATAATTAAGCTATATATATATGTATATATTAAGCTATATATATATATTTCAAAGGGACATTATTAAGGCCCAAAAGCAAGCTATTCCTCTGTGTTGGAAAGATAGAAAATATGGCAAAAGACCGCCTTGGCTTAACCACAAAATCTTGCATGATCTAAAAATAAAAAAGGAGTCATATAAAAAATGGAAAGTAGGACAAATTACAAAGGATGAATATAGGCAAACAACACAGGAATGCAGGGGCAAGATTAGAAAGCCAAAGGCACAAAATGAGCTCAAACTAGCCACGGGAATAAAGGGAAACAAGAAGACTTTTTATAAATACATTAGAAGCAAGAGGAAGACCAAGGACGGGGTAGGCCCACTGGTCAGTGAGGAGGGAGAAACAGTAACAGGAAACTTGGAAATGGCAGAGATGCTTAATGACTTCTTTGTTTCACTCTTCACCGAGAAGTCTGAAGGAATGCCTAACATAATGAATGCTAGTGGGAAGGGGGTAGGTTTAGAAGATAAACTAAAAAAAGAACAAGTTAAAAATCACCTAGAAAAGTTAGATGCCTGTATAACCACCATCAAGGTGGATTTGAACCTGGGACCTCAGGAGCTGACTATAGGTGCCTCTACCCTCTGAGCTAAAAGTCAGATGCCTTCTAGCCTGTGCTGTAGAGGTCTCTTGATCTTAACTGTTGCAGTGCTCTAGGTGCCACTTGCACTACTCAGTAACCACACTAGGTGTGTAGGTTACACCTGCAAGTCATCAGGGCCTGATGAAATGCATCCTAGAATACTCAAGGAGCTGATAGAGGAGGTATCTGAGCCTCTAGCTATCATCTTTGGAAAATCATGGGAGACAGGAGAGATTCCAGAAGACTGGAAAAGGGCAAATATAGTGCCCATTTATAAAAAGGGAAATAAGAACAACCCAGGAAACTACAGACCAGTTAGTTTAACTTCTGTGCCAGGGAAGATAATGGAGCAAGTAATTAAGGAAATCATCTGTAAACACGTGGAAGGTGGCAAGGTGATAGCGAACAGCCAGCATGGATTTGTAAAGAACAAATCATGTCAAACCAATCTGATAGCTTTCTTTGATAAGATAACAAGTCTTGTGGATAAGGGAGAAGCGGTGGATGTGGTATACCTAGACTTTAGTAAGGTGTGTGATATGGTCTAGCATGATATTCATATCAATAAACTAGGCAAATACAACTTAGATGGGGCTACAATAAGGCGGGTGCATAACTGGCTGGATAACAGTACTCAGAGAGTAGTTATTAATGGTGCTCAATCCTGCTGGAAAGGCATAACAAGTGGGGTTCCGCAGGGGTCCGTTTTGGGACTGGCTCTCTTCAATATCTTCATCAACAATTTAGATATTGGCATAGAAAGTACGCTTATTAAGTTTGCAGATGATACTAAGCTGGGAGGGGTTGTGACTGCTCTGGAGGATAGGGTCATAATTCAAAATGATCTCGACAAATTGGAGAAATGGTCTGAGGTAAACAGATGAAGTTTAATAAAGACAAAGGCAAAGTGCTCCACTTAGGAAGGAACAATCCGTTTCACACATACAGAATGGGAAGCGACTGTCTAGGAAGGAGTATGGCAGAAAGGGATCTAGGGGTTATAGTGGACCACAAGCTGAATATGAGTCAGCAGTATGATGCTGTTGCAAAAAAAGCAAACATGATTCTGGGATGCATTAACAGGTGTGTTGTGAGCAAAACACGAGAAGTCATTCTTCCACTCTACTCTGCACTGGTTAGGCCTCAGCTGGAGTATTTTGTCCAGTTCTGGGCACTGCATTTCAAGAAAGATGTGGAGAAATTGGAGAGGGTCCAGAGAAGAGCAACAAGAATGATTAAAGGTCTAGAGAACATGACCTATGAAGGAAGGCTGAAAGAATTGGGTTTGTTTAATTTAGAAAAGAGAAGATTGAGGGGGGACATGATAGCAGTTTTCAGGTATCTAAAAGGGTGTCATAAGGAGGAGGGAGAAAACTTGTTCATCTTGGCCTCTGAGGATAGAACAAGAAGCAATGGGCTTAAACTGCAGCAAGGGAGGTTTAGGTTGGACATTAGGAAAAAGTTCCTAACTGTCAGGGTAGTCAAACACTGGAATAAATTGCCCAGGGAGGTTGTGGAATCTCCATCTCTGGAGTTATTTAAGAGTAGGTTAGATAAATGTCTATCAGGGATGGTTTAGACAGTATTTGGTCCTGCCATGAGGGCAGGGGACTGGACTCGATGACCTCTCGAGGTCCCTTCCAATCCTAGTATTCTATGATTCTATGATTCTATTTATGTATGTCCATGGAGGATAAGTCCATCAATGGCTATTAGCCAAGATATGTACCCCACATTTTGGGTATCTCAAACCCTCTGACTGCCAGAAGCTGCGACTGGATAGCAGTGGATGGATCACACGAAATTACCTTGGTCTGTTCATTCTCTCGGAAGCATCTGTCCCCCAGACACTGTTGGAAGCCGGGATGCTGGGCTAGATGGACCATTGGTCTGGCCTAGTGTGGCTGTTCTAATGCTCTTAAACTTTCCTGAGGGGTACACTATTCCATAACTGTCCACTGCCGGATTTCTGGCACCCTGTTCAGAAGCTACTGGTGCTGACAGTGATTCCTGGATGTTGGTCAGATGATGGTGTGCAAGGCCATTGGCCCAGATAGGTGATTGAGCTGATCCAGCATATCAATTCCTATATTCACATGGGAAAAGGTGTTAGAAATGGTAGTATGTTGTATTGCAATAGATTATTTGAAAAGCACTACTTGATTACAGAATTAAAAGTTGCCTCATGACTAATGCACAAGGGGGCAGAGTAAAGATTCTACGTTCAACCGTAGCTGACATTTGCTTAAACACCAATCCATAATGTTCTTTAAGTGCCTTATGGATACAATGGGCCTGAGTCTCCATTTCATTTCACTTTGTGTAGACATGTACAGCCATGCAAAGTGAGTTGCCGGTGGGTTGCAGACCATTCTAACTTGATAGCATTTTACAGCCACTTTTTATTAGTATAAATGGCTACAGAAGATTGAGGGCAATGGAAAAGCATTCCTTAATCATCTACATGGATAAATGTATGCACCCTGGACAGAAAGAGGCTTATTAGACACCCTGATCTGGTGGTGACCAGGAAGCTTGGTGTTGTGAGGCATTCTTATTAGTAGAGTTGCATGGAAAACCCAGAGTTTTCCACTTGAAGGAATCTGTGGGAACCATTCTTCACCCTTGACTTACTTGGATTTTGTTTTGTTTTTCTCGTTTTAGTTCAAACAAGTCCCAATTTCCAAAGCAAAACTCAACCAAACCCATACAGATTTGCACAGTTCCTACTAAGCATCATGACTCAACTGAGGTTTCCTGAAAAATCCACCTAAAATTCATTCACACTCAGATGACATTTTTGAAACTATTTGCACAGGGTTGAGTTTCAGGCTGATATGAAACCAAACCAGAGGAATTGCACTGGGCTTGGGGGGGTCTTTATGAACCAGTCCACAGCTTCACTTATTTTCTATAATTCTGATACATATCAGAACTAAATTTATGCTTCATAAAATTAAAATCCTAATGTAACTACTGCTAATATAATTTAGTATAACTTCAGTTAATTATATCATGGTTATTTATATTCCATTCATCACTGTTGTACCTGAGCACTTCATAAATTCTTAACTACAGACAGACAGGTTTCTATTTCTTTGTCTAATTAGTTATTTTTTTTCCCTGTTGTTCTTTGAATTATTTTTTCATTTTATTTTTGTTTGCTAGTGTTGGAGGGCTGAGTCTGAGCGGTGGGGTTTTATTGCAGTCTAAATTCTATTAGGGTACATCTATACTGTGCAGCTATTTTGGGATACTAAAGGTATCCCGAAATAGCTATCCTGTGTCTTAAGAAGCTGCCTGTTATTTTAAAACATTTTTTGAAATAACAGGTGCACTATTTCGGCATCCCTGTAACCCTCATTCCACAAGGGTTAAGGTATGTCTTGAAATAGAGTGTTATTTCTAAATTTGGCACGGTGTAGATGTGCCAGATTTCAAAATAAGCTATTTTGAAATAGAATCAAAATAAGATACGCAATTTGCATAGTGCAAATTGGATATCTTATTTTGACTTTAGAGTTCTGTGTAGACACCCTTATTCTTTTTCAGAGAGGTCTCTGTCACCATTATAGCAGAGTACCTTCCATTTCTGCATTAAACAATGCAAGAGAATGATAACATTGTGGAGCTAGAAGGGACCTCAAGAGCTCCTTTCATCCTGCTTCATGTCCTGAGGCAGGATCAAGTGTACCTAGCCCATCCCTGAAAGGTGTTTGTCTAACCTCTTCTTAAAAACCTCCAATGGCAGATTCCACAACCTCCCGTGAAAGCCAGTACACAACTATCCTTGTAGTTAGGATGTTTTTCCAAACTACATCTCCCGTGCTGCAGATAAATCCCAATTGTTCTTGTGCTATCTCTGGTGGACATGGAGAACAATTGACCCCCATCCTTTTTCTAAAACAGCTGTTAACCTATTTGAAGAATACCATCAGGTCCCTTGTCTGTCCATCTTTTCTCAAGACAACACATGCTCCTTTTTTTTTTAACTTTTCCTCCATGGTCATGTGTGGTTTGATCTCTCTCTCATTCAATCTCCAGAGGGAGAGTTATGTGTGAACTGGAGAGCTTTGTTCTGGGAGGTATGGGGTTGGCAGGATTATTTAAAATGGATCTGTTGCTCTGTGTGTGATGGAGAAGGTAGGTTGAAACAGTGTGCCTGGCGCTTGGAGCAGAGGGTGCCCACATGCTCAGGGTTTAGCTGATCGCCATGTTTGGGGTCGGGAAGGAATTTTCCTCCAGGGTAGATTGGCAGAGGCCCTGGAGGTTTTTCGTCTTCCTCTGTAGCATGGGGTACAGATCACAGCTGGAGGATTCTCTGCATCTTGGGGTCTTCGAACCATTGTTTCAAGGACTTCAATATCTGAGATATAGGTGAGAGGATTATTCTAGGAGTGGGTGGGTGAGATTCTGTGGCCTGCATTGTGCAGGGGGTCAGACTAGATGATCATAATGGTCCCTTCTGACCTTAAAGTCTATGAGTCGATGAGGTGAGATGCACTGCAAACTCGCAAGGGAATTCTGCTTCCTTTTAAAAGGTAGACTTAGGGAATATCTTCACTCACCACACTGGAGACTGATGTTCTGGCATTCGATTTAGTGGGTCTAGTAAAGACCCATAAATCAAATACTGAGGGAAGCTCCAGCTGGCACCTGTACTCCTCACAGTTGCGAGGAGTAAGGGAAGCATTTGCTCCTGTCAGCCTTCCACTGTGTGGACACAGTCAAGCTTGGCTTAAGGTAAGCCAACGCCAGCTACATATTCCACGTAGCTGGAGTTGCGTACCTTAAAGCCAACCTTCCAGGTCTAGTGTAGACCTGGACTTAGCAATTCTCTAGAAAAGGGGCATGCTTGAGGTGGTCTTCTATGCTGTGCCACTTTCTTGAAGTCTGTGACCAGCCTGCTTCTATGAGAAGAGTCTTTCTTGCGGCAGCTCTGTATCAGTTTCCTGATACTTCCAGCTCTTCAGCCACCCTCCTCCGTGTTCAGCCAACCCCTATTTTGCCTTGCACGTAAACCCTTCATGTATCCTGGTCCCAGAGCCATGAAAAGCATCCCCCTGTAGAGTCCAGCCAGTCACTGTCCACTCATGGTAATTAGCAGGTTCTCGACTCCAAGGCAAAGAAATAGGCACACCAGCTTGTTTGACTCAAATGAGTAACAGCTCTGAGATAACACCACAGGTGCTGTCATCTGTTTATTGTAAAATCAACTGTAAGTTAATTAACAATGGTAAAGATTTAAGAGCGGGTGAACAAGAGTGATAAGGAAACAAGTTACAAATAAAGCAAAAGTAAGGCGTGCTTCTACAAGACACAGATTTATCATCAACAGCCCAACCTTCCAAAAGGAATTTCCACCGAAGCCTTTTCTTGTGGCATTCCAGCTGAGTGTGGTTGAAATTCCGTTTTTGTAGGTAGAAACGCATTGCCCTCTTGCCCCTCATGTAAGTCCTTTGAAGGTCTCCAGAGCCTGGATGCCTCCACAAGACTTCCTTCTGCGGTGCTGGCTCCAAGGTGTCTTCCATGCTCCTGTTTACTGCACATCCCTCTGCTGGTCTGTTTTGCACGTTGATTTTCACATCCAAATGGGGACTCCTTGGTGTGGACTTCGCAATGCTTACTTTACACTGAACCAACGCAGCTGATTCCTCATCTGGCAAAACCAGCTTCTCAGCGCTACTGGGTCGCAGGGTTTCAATACAGACATGCAAATTTCTTAAGTATCATGCAACGATTAGGAAGCTTAGTATGACAAGCTTCCATCAGATACCACAAGCAACCCTTTTTTAGGTAAATGCCATGAAAGCAGCGTGCCACGGTGTAGTGAGTTTGTCCAGCCTGATAGGACTTGCTCTGACACAACAGTGAATGAACCCTTAGAAGGATTCTTAGGGGGCACATATACATTAGGACACGTAGGGGTATGTGCAGCAATAGAAATGGGACCACTGTAGGAAGGACATGTTCTGTGGCCCCTGCTTGAGCCTTGGGGGCCAGAGAAGCTGCCAGTTCCTGCTGCAGCCCCGGCACCCAAGGTGCTCTGTGCCCTTGTCAGTTATTGAGGATTTATGCCTCTGCTTCTCCCCAGCCCCCACGCTCTCCTGTGCATGTCCCCTGAGTAAACACAATCTTCTCCAACCCATCTCATAGCCTTGCTATTTCCTGGCTTTTGGAAAGAAATGGAAAGGGAGAGTGGGAGCATGGTTGCATTCCTTTTCCTTTGTGTTGTGCAGACCACAAGTAGACTCATAGAATCCTAGGGCTGGAAGAGACCTCAGGAGGTCATTGAGTCCAATCCCTTGCCCAAAGCAGGAGCAACCCCAACAAGCATAAGGACCATATGCTTTTCTTCTAGCCTTCATATTTTAAATGAAGATCCTGACGCTGTGCCCATAGCAATCGGGGTGAACCCTGGCCCTCATGCAGAAACCCAATGAACTCAAAAGAGTTCCCCCGGCACACAAGGATTTTCCTGCACAGAGCCAGTTGCAGAGCTGGGAAGTCTCAGGCTACGATACTTTCGAAAAAGCCTCTTTCGAAAAAGAGCATCTAGACTGCAACCAGTACTTTTGAAAAAGCAAGCCGTTTTTTCGAAAGAGAGCCCCCAGGCAGTGTGGATGCTCTCTTTCGAAAAAGCACAGTTTGCATTACATAGCGCCTTTTTTCGAAAGAGCACTTTCAAAAAAAGGCGTTCTTCCTCGTAAAACGAGATTTTCTGTGGTCGAAAAAACTGCTGCATTCTTTTGATTTACTTTCAAAAGAATGCAGCAGCAGTCTAGATGCAGGGGAAGTATTTTCGAAAAAAAGGCCACTTTTTTTAGAAAAAACCCTGTAGTCTAGATACACCAATGTACATCACCACATTAAACACATGCCAAATATTTTATTCATTATCTATTTATTTGTATTGAATTAACACCTCTAAGTCCCAGTCATGGACCGAGATCTCATTTTGCCAGGTGCTGTACAAACCCAAAAGATTGTTCTTGCCCTTAAGAACTCTCAGTTGAGATATGTTTGCAATCTAAGTCGATCAAAAGGCCATAATCTATTATTTTGTTTTTGTTTTGTTTATTTTTAATCTGGGTAAAGTACTTTTACAGTAACATCACTGGAAAACCATTAACAATATTAAAATTTCATGTGACTCCTTCCCCCCTCCCCCCCTCCCTTTGTAATAAGAACTCTGATGAACCTGGCAGATTGCTAGTGAAATGACCCAGTTTGGGCAAGGGCTAAAACTGCAGCTGAAGAGCTTCTGAAACTCACTGTAAATCTGTCTGTACTATTGTTCTACAGTCCCAGCATCACCATCTGCCTTCTAAATTGCATTTGTGTTGCAGTATTTCACAAGTTTTAAAATATGGTTATTGCGATCCATAAACCAGCTTTCACGGAGATTATTAATTAAGTCCAAAATATTGCACTGATGTGCTTTCTGAAATATAGTGCAAACGTCACTGCACTGCTGCCATTATAACCCATCTGCATAACATTACAGCCCATCTCTTAGAAGCTCAATTTTTTTTCCTTGTAGCAGTCCAAGAAGTGAAACCTAAAGTCTTAAAGTCAGGTGAATGAGATAAATTGAAATGGATCTTATTGCTCCCGAACACTCTCCTGGAAATAATGGCATCTTGACATTTTATCAGTCACTCATGCGGTCATTCTCAACAGTATCAGCTAGAGCTTGAAGGATAGAGCCGTAAAGAAAGGATTGTCAGCCATAAACATTCCTCAAAACCATGAAAGCCACAAATGAAAGCTTAAGTAATGGAGGACGCAATACCCTTGATATTTCAACAATTACCTGCAACAACAGGCTTTGTTCAGAGTCCTGGCCATTTTTTTCAAAAGCCTTTAGTTGTCATGGCCAGGATGGGATTAAAAAAAAAGTGTGTGAGAGTGAGAGAGAGAAAGAGAAGGATCAAATGCCCTGAGGTGCAAAGATAAATCTGAGTGGCTTCATATTTAAGGAAGTTTATGGAAATTTATCATTTTTAAACCCAAGATTTATAGCAAGCTATTAGAATTATTAAGCCCGTAGTCAGGTGGTTTGCTTGTTTGTTTTATTACAGGAGATCATCAACTCTCCGCTCAGCTGTCTCTTTTGTGGCCATTTCTGGTGTCAAATTACAGAGGAGAAAAAATGACACTGGCGTGCTGTTGAAGGAGCGTCAGTAACAGATAAAAGTGGGAAATGTGGGAAAGCAAAGTGAATTCAGCTTCGTTCCACTTTGGGAAAGAACAGTAGTTTGGCTGAGGACAAAAAGAAAAAAAAAGGTAATTTTGAATAGTCTCTGGGCTATTATCTTAGTAATTTTGAGTTCATAGAAACTAAGTAGAATAAAGTGCCTGATATCCAAGTCAACCCAAACTCAGGAGGCTGCAAACACGAAAGGTTAAATGCTGTAGAAATTGCATTTGTAGAGTTTCTCAACTTAGGAGATTAATAGTTACTCAAAGCAAGGGATAAATATTAGCAGAAGACCATTAGCAGAGAAAAACACATCAGTGAATCAGAGCTCCCCAGCTTATCAGATCAATTTTAAATAGGTTTATCTTGGACTTTTCTAACATCTAATGAGGAACAAATTGGGTTTTTTTTCTTTTTTGTTTCCTCTGCCCTTGTTGACTTTTTGATATTACCTGCATGTAACAATTAAAATAAATGGGCTGGTGGCACAAAAGTGTTAATTCCATCGTCCCCACAAGATCAGGGACATGGCCACTTGGTAAAAGTTCCCTTTTATTATTCTCCGTTAGGTGATTCTGAAGTTTAGCAACAAAGGAGTTAGTCTTATTTCCGGGTGCTGAGGAACTTCCTGGTGAACATGATAACACAAATGCTAGACCAAATTTTCTTTTGACTTACGCCAGTGCAGATTAGGAGCAACCCCACTGAAGTCAATGGCTTTCAACCAGCGGGAAGCCGGAGTCAATGAAATTTTCACTCTCACGCAAAATGCAGAGTAATGTGTGAAATAACACTCTAGCAGCAAAAGATATGGAAGTGTTTAAGTGATGAAGAGAGAACAGAAAGTAAATATTTATTAACGAGCCACCATGGCCTAAATGGTAGGGACAGTGCTTCATTTGTACCAGGGCTTGCCAAAGCTGAGGACTCTGGACTTGCCACATCAGTTATGAAAGTAAAAAAAAAATGCTGACTTCTGGCACCTACTTGCTTGAGGACTGCAACCTTTTACATTTCAAATTAAGCACTGGATGGGTCACTGGTCTGGGAACTGGGGAACAGTGGTATTATTCTTGTTTCCATTCCTGATCATCTCTGTGATGCAACGTAAGCAAGCCACTTCCCTTCTTGGTGCCTCTGTTTCCCTTTTTACTTTTGGTATGTCTTGTCTGGGGTGGGGAACTTTTTTTGGGTCGGGGTCACTGACCCACAGAAAAATCAGTCGGGGGGCTGCACACAAGTAAGAATCAAAAACCCCACCCCTCACCTGTATGGGCTCCCCAGTGTTACTGGGAGCCCCGAGTCTCAAGGGCCAGATCCAAGCAAGCCGGGGTCTGCATCTGGCCCCCAGGCCTTAGATTCCCCACCTCTGATTTAAGTTGTGAAGGCTTCCGGGATGTTTCAAACAGTGTTACATAAATGAGCAGGGAACTTTTCGTACACATCAGAACATTCCACGTGGGCCATATAGTGCACAGCACACTAGTGAGCATTAGAATATACTCTTCTTCAGACCAATGAACTATGTGGACAAGTCCTTACTCTGTGTTTTTACCTCACCAAACACAAGGACTACATCTACACTGCAAGGTTTTTGCACAAAAATGGCCGGTTTTGCGCAAAAACCTGTGGAACATCCACACTTCAAATGTGTTTTTGTGCAAGTAAATCAGCAGTAAAATGGCAGACCAGAGGGCTTTTGCCGATGTAGGTAAACCTCCTTATACGAGGCATAACTCCCTTTTGTGTTACAGCTATTGTGCAAAAAGGCAAGTGTGGACGCTCCAGAGGGAAAAAGCACAGGTGCTCTGATGGCCATTCTATGAATGGCCATCAGAGCTTTCTTGTGCAACAGCATCCATGCCATGTGGACGCTCTCTTGAGCAAAAGCATATCCCTTTTGCAATGCGCTTTGAGATGTGGACATGCTCTTGAGCAAGAAGATTTTGGCCAAAAACTCTAGCGCAAAAGGCTTCTTGTGCAAGAAGCCTGAAGTGTAGACGTAGCCAAGGGGCCCCCCCACTTGGCTGAGGCCAACAGGAGATAATTCAATAAAAATAATGAGCAATAGTAATTAGATTAGAACTAACTGCCAGTGGGTGGAAGAAGGAAGGAGTCAGGTATCCACTCAGATATATTGTGAAGTGGTGTAAATTATTTAGACCTGAAGACCCTGGCTCTACACTCCCATCAATTGCTCATCCTTTCTTACACTCCAGACACAGAGAGTTAAAATAGTTGACGGCGGAGCGTGCTGCACCATAAAAGTTGATTTTCAATAAGTCTTGGAGCACTGGGGAAGGTCCAGGAGACCAGAAGAAAACTAATGATGTGCCAGTTTTTAAAAAGGGTAAATGGGATGACCCAGGTAATTATAGTCCTGTCAGCCTGACATCAATCCCAAAAAAGATAATGCAGTAGCGGATATTGGACTTAATTAGTAAAGGATTAAAGGAGGGTAATATAATTCATGCAAATCAATGTGTGTTGGAGAAGACATCCTGTCAAACTAACTTGATACCTTTTTTTAATGGCATTTCAAGTTTGGTTGATAAATGTAATACTGCTGGCATAATAGGCTTCTGTAAGGCATTTGACTTGGTACAGTGTAAGCCTGCTGGGTGTGTTTCACTGTCCTATGTAATGGCACTGAGACCACTTACAGAGAGAGGAAACATGACAGTACTTGACGGTCTTTGCCGAGAGCCAACTGGCTTTTAGCACTAAGCTCCTGAGGTCCCAAGTTGGGTTCCACCTATTGATGTTACAACAGTGCATTTTGATTAAACAACTAGAACTATATAAATTGAACATGGCACGCAGAATGGAATAAAAACTGGGCAGTGGAGAGGTCTGGAAATGTAAATATAAACAAGAAATTCTCATCAGGATGGTGCACTGGGGTCCCACAGAGATCTGTTCTTGACCCCGTGCTACTTAACATTTTTAATAATGACCTAGAAGAAAACAATCATAACTGATAAAATGTGCACACCATATAAAAATCGAGGTGGGGTAAATAACGAAGAGAACAGGTCACTGTTTCAGAAAGATCTGAATTGCTTGGTAAAGTAGGTGCTAGCAAATAATATGCATTTTAATATGGCAAAATGTAAATGGACACGTCAGCAAAAATAATATGGACCGTACATACAGAAGGGGAGACTCTATGCTCGGAAGCAGAGGCTTTAAAAAAAGATCTGAGGGTTGTGGGGGATAATCAAATGCCCACACAAGCTCCCAGGGTGAGGCTGTGGCTTAAAGAACTCATGTGATGCTGGGAAATATAAACAGGGGAATCTCGAGTAGAAGTAGAGAGGTTTTTAACCTCTCTATTGGGCACTGTTGCAACTGATACTGGAATATTGTATGCAGTTCTGGTCCCCACAATTAAAGAAGGATGTTGATAAATTATAGAGGGTCCAGAATGATTGAAAGATTAGAAAACATGTTTTTTAATGATAGAACCAAGGTGTTTGATCTACTTATCTTAGCAAATAGAAGGTTATGGGTGACTTGCTTACAGTCTCTAAGTATTTACATAGGGAACACATATTTAATACTTGGCTTTATAATCTAGCAATGGCTAGAAGATGATAAGCTAGCCAAATCCAACTGGAAATGAGTCAATTTTTGACAAGTCAAGGTAGTTAATTATTGGAAAAGTGTTGTGATGGATTCTTTACCATTGACAATTTTGAAATCAAGATTTGATATATTTTTCTAAAAGATCCACTCTAGAAATTATTTTGTGGAAGTCCTACGGCCTTCGTATGTGGGGTTCATACTAGATAATCACAATGAATGATAATCACAGCGATAATCACAATCTATGAATACAGTTTTCAATGCTTCATTACTCTCCTCAAAGGTATTGTTTCTCATGGCCTCCTTTTCTTCAAGCATTTGAAGTGTGTAGCAAGGAGAAAGGTCCTTCTTTCAGCAGGGAGTTGGACTCAATGATCTCCTGAGGTCACTTCCAATCCTATGATTTTTGATTTTATGGCTATGTCTACATTACAATGATCTATCGGAAAAAGGTATGCAAATGGACATAGCCTATGAAAAAAACTGTTTAGGAGGAAAAATCTCACAGGGGTAGCCATGTTAGTCTGCAGCTTTAAAAACAACGAGTAGTTGTGACGAGATGAAAAAAAAATTAGGTCTAATATCAAGGAAAATCCCCTGGTATTAAGATTTATTGCCATGTTTTTTCCCCATTTAGAACAGGTATAGTAAAATGTAATGGACTGGGCATACAGTGAGCCTCACTGACAATCGATAGACTTCAGCTGTCACCAGGTGGTACCCATGGCCTGATGGAACTGATATGGCCACTCAGTCGACCTCCAAAGAGATGAGACGATTTTATCATGAAAAGACATGGCCGCACATGGAGAAGGAAGACCAGAATACGAGAAGAACGGAAGACGTGTTGTGATCAACACAACCTTTATGAGGGCTGAAGGACTGATCGATCTATGTGATTGTGGTGATTAAGATTTATTAGACTGTGAAAAACTTTCCTGTGGGAAGTGGCAGAACCTGCCTCATGTTCATCTCATAAAAATATACTGGAGAATGTATTAAAATGAACAACCCTACACTGACAATGAAATGGCCCAGATGGCCAAATGCTATAGGTTTTTTTCACTTCTAACTTTTCCGCAGGTTTGTAGTCATCCCTTGATGGAGCTGAAGCTTACGTACCCATGTTGAGTTTATATGGGAAATTGTTGCCTATGTTATTAAGGCATTGATTTAATTATCAAATAAGTTTGTCAATATTTTTCAAATAGTTCTAGCCTTTATTAAAGACAAACAAAATATACAACTTATTAAGCTGGAACATGGCCATGGCCATGCCATATTAAATCACTGGGCCATTAAGTCAAGGATTTTGCCTCTAACAGTGGGCACTATGTAATGCAAAAATGTAAGATTTATTATTGAGTGTAGATCAGATCAGATATCCCACTTAATGTTCGGTTGCTCTATTGTCTTTGGGTCTGAACTGGAAGGGGACTTGTCCTTTCTTTACAGTGATGTGTGTCCTCAATTTCCATTAAGTACAATTGACCTGACCAATCATTGCCAGTATCAACATAGTTTTGATATTCTCTAAATTAAACTTCCTAAATTTAAGTCACTGTAGTCGTTACCGCAGTAGCAGCTATGAACCAGTTAAATAATAGTTCCCAGGAAGTTATGGTCTATTTCCCAAACAAATTCACTTTCTTTCACAAAACTTTTATGACTTCAACTCACAAATCACTCCTGCTTCTAAGGGCTATTTCTCATTTTTACTAGTTATAAATTATATGCACCAGGCACCAATTTTATACACCAACAACTATAACAGTGCCACTGCAAAAGAGAACACTCTGAAGGGTATGTTCCTCTCTCAAAAGGGAAAGGAAAAATAATAATAAACATGGTGCTTTCCGCTGCTGTTGCGTCTTCCATCCAAGGACCTCAAAGTAGTTTATAAATGGTAATGAACGAAACCTCTTAAACTCCCTCTGAGGTAATTATGTATTAGTTTCATTTCCCTGTCCCCTCCCTCCAAGCATATAAAATGTGCTCATACTAAGGTTGTTTAAAGATTTCGCACTGGTTCAATTCCACAGGGCACGTTTGGGAGCCCTGGATTGACTCGATCTGTTCTGAGCTGGATTAACTCATGATGTGCAGTCTGCATTGGCAATTTATCTAGACTAGGGTTCTCCACGTTCCTAACACCAGTGAAGTGGAATCACTCTAGCTGTGCCACTGTTAAATGCATAGGATGAAATCCTGCCATCTCAGAAGTCAATAGGAGTTTTGCCATTGACTTCAACTGAGCTAGGATTTTCTCCACAGTGTTTTTGGCTCTCTGGTTCCTAGAAAAAACCCATATGTGAGTTCATAAAGTAAGAGATTTCTTGGTAGGAGACCAGTCTCAGTCCTATGCTGCAGGGAGTATGTGCAGGACCTGGTCTGTGTGGCTGCCATTCCTCTGCCCCCCCATTATCAATTGCTGCATTTTGCAAAATTTCTCTTACTAGTATCTGTGGCTTTATCTACACTATGGCTTTTGCCAGAAGAGGCAATGAAAATGAAGCAGTGATTAGCATATTGCTGAGTTTAATTTGCATAATCTATTCCAAGCCATTTTTGTGCAAGCGGTTTTGCACAAAAAAAAAGCACTGTGGACGTTTCCTTTTTGTGCAAACCCTCCTTTTTTGTGCAAAGCCCCCCAGAGAGGGATAAGGATCTTGTGCAAAAATGGGGTTTTGCACGAAAAGGAAATGTCCACACCGCTTGTTTTTGCACAAAAACCCCTTGTGCAAAAACAGTTTGGAATAGATTATGCAAATGAAGCCAGACAAAATGCTAATCGTTGCTTCATTTGCCTTGCCTCTTCCAGCAAAAGCCATAGTGTAGACATAGCCAGTTAGTAAAAGTTAACACTTTTAGTTCTTTCTTTATATATGGTTGATCTATTCCTTTTAATATTAATTATGTTTTAGAATCCTTATCTTCAGCAAAGAATGTGTCTGAATTCTAAAGCCCAGAAAACTGGCACTTGACTGATAAGTAACCTTATGCAGGAATTGTATGCATTATGCTATATTTTAACAATCTTGGATGCCTTCATGTGTATAAAACTCCAGTTGAAAACGATAGATAGATAGATAGATAGATAGATTTTGAGAGAAAGAGAGAGAGAGAGAGAGAGAGAGAGAGAGAGAGAGAGAGATTTGAAAAACAATTAAGGAATAATTGTCACAGCAGATGTTTTCTGTTGGGAAATCAATAGGAAAAAATTATTTTGGGCTAAGAAGAGCCTACTGAACCCTGGTCTAGACTAAGGAGTTATTTTGAAATAACTCCACTTATTTCAAAAATAACAAACGGAGCATCCCATAACTACCAAGCCCATTATTTAGAAATAAGGGGCTGGTTATTTTAAAATAATAGCTGCTTCTTTCCACAAGGAATAATGCTTATTTCAAAATAGTTATTTTAAAATAGTGGTAGTGTGGACGCACCACTGCTGCTCTTTCAAAGTAACTATTCCCCAAAGTAATTCAAAGTAATTACTCCCCAGTGCTTCGTGGGGCTCTATGACAAGGTAGCACATCCACATTAAGGGTGCATTTACACTCACCCTTACCTCGAAATAAGATACACAATTTGCGCTACTTATTTTGAAGTAATTTTGAAATCGCTTACTTTGAGATAAATTTGAACTAGTCTACACAGCACCAAATAACAAAATAAAGTGTTATTCCAAAACATCCCATAGTTCTTGTAGAACGAGGGTTACAGGGACACCAAAATAGTATGTCCGTTATTTTGAAATCTATTTTCAAAATAACGGGCTGCTTTACAGATGCCGAATAGCTATTTTGGGATACTTCCAGTATCCTGAAATAGCTCCACAGTGTAGATGTAGCCTAAGGGAGCCTGCCTTGGACTAATTTTGAGGCTTCCCTGTAGGGTGGTCACGCTATTTCAAAATAATTATTTCAGGAGTTATTTCAAAATATGTTCTGTCAAAATAATTTCCTAGTGTAGACATGCCCTGAGAGACATCATATTGAAGGATTATTAATCCTCTCACCTGTAAATAATCAAGCTTTCACATATAAATCAGGTAAACTGAGAATGTACAGAAATGACATCACATCATATGTTTGCTTTCACAAAGAGCTTTTCCTTGTTCAAAACCCTGTATAATGATAATGGTTTGGAAGCTTAATTGGGGGAATGAAAACTGCATGTCCTTTCCAGATGTGGGAGATACACTGATCCAGCTCTTAGTATGACAACAAAGGGTGGTAGCAGATCTGTTTGTTTCTATACTCTATGTATGGCAATCTTGAGTCATTAACTCAAGCACACCACAATCTTGGCTGTGCTTTGCCATTTCTGGCCAATGTGAGCTTTGGGGGGCTGGGCCTGCATATGGTCAAATTCAGCAAAATGCCTCATCGTCCACCAGTGGATTACCCTGATGGGTCGCAGTTGCTCGGGACTGGCCTAGATGCACTACCTGAGTTTAGGCCCATTGTACTAAGCATCGTACATAGAGTGCTTGGGCTGGAGAGCTAACAATCTATTTAAACAACACAAAGGATAAGAAAGGAAACAGAGGCACAGAGAGTCAAAGGCATATCCCCAAAGTTGTACAACAAGACATTGGGAAATTAAGAATAGTGTCAGGTCCTCTGACTCCTAGTTCACAGGCCCTTTTTGTCTCTTGTGTGATACTAAGTCTTCTTTCCACATATTCCTGAATGTAGCACAAATATTTTATGTCATAGGGGACACTGATGACTTAAAAACTTGTTCATTCATCTAGCCCTTCATCTTGCAATATAAGATCATTCGCTATTGGACACTTGTCAAGTACTTTGTCGAGTCTGATTATACAGTACATTTCTTAAGCAAGGGGGTTTCCACTATTTATCTGGGAATACTCCGCTCTCAGAGATCTGAGCAGTAAAAGTGTTCTGGACCTTCTGGTATCAGTGGAACCCATTGGGGTACACCAACCGAAGGCCAATTCTGGGAAATAAAATGCATTATCCCTATATCGGGATGTGTGCAGGATCAGTAGGGAATACATTAAAGGAGTTAGCAGGTGGCCTAACTCATAGGTAAGTGCCAGGAGATCAGAGATATAGATCAGAAAGTGGATGGCACCTTCCCTGGTAGCAAGAAAAGTGTGTGGGCCAATCAATTACTGTGTGTGTGTGTGCGGTTATTATCATAGGATCTGTACTTGGATGACTACTTGGGACTAGTCTACACTAGAAGCACTGCATATCTGCACCAATGTCACTGTGCCACTGTAGGGCATCTGGTGAAGATGTTCTATGTCAACAGAAGAGTGCTCTCTCATCAGCATAATTACTCCATTTCCATGAGAGGTGGAAGCTATGTTGGTGGAAGACCATCTCTCACTGACATGGCAATGATGTTGATAGCACTTAGATTGCAATAACTTGCATCATTCATGAAGGTGCCTTTTTCACACCCCTGTTGACCAAAACAGATCACCGCTCAACAGTTTTATCTGTATTTTTCAATGACTTTCTACAGATTGATTCCATCCCAAAAGGATTGGAAATTTGACCTCTTCATTTATGGTCAACAACATGGTCTGGTGAATAAAGCATTGGATTGATCCTCAGATGACCTGGCCTTTATTCATGGCTCTCCCATTGGCTTACTTGGTGACCAAGTCACACTTAGGCCTGGTCTACACTAACAGAGAAAGTTGGCTTATGATATGTAACTCCGGCTATGTTAATTATGTAGTTGAAGTCCAAGTATCTTAAATCTCATTTTGGAGTGACAACACAGTGGGAGGTCGACAGGAGCACATGCTCCCATCGACTTCCTTTACGCTTGTAGGAGCACAACTACCAGCACCAATGGGAGCACCCTTTCAGTTCAAATTAGCGTTTCTTTACTAGACCCACTAATTCAAACCCTGGAAGATTGACTGCGGCACCTTCAATCTTCTCTGTAGTGTAGAGAAGCCCTTAGAGTTTTATAGAGGAGGCAAAATCATGATGCTTATTTTCTGAGATCTGCTAATGAAAAGAGCAACATAGTAGGTAGTCATATTATTTTAGGTACCTACATGAGAACTGAGATCTTATAATAATCTGGCCAAAATGAGAGTTGCTGGGTTCTGAGTTCTTTTGCAAGTCTGGTCCTTTGACTGTATTGACTACCAGAACTTATAGAGCCTTACCCCAGAATAAATCAGAGTAAATTACACTAATGTGAAATGGATTAAGGGAGATTAACTTCAGATCAAGGCCTCTATTGTCCACCAGCATGACTGGGAAACCCTGGGTATGCTATAATCTCAATACTAAGTTTTTTTTCTGCTATTTCATTCAAAGATATTTAGTGCCTATTACCGCAGCGTCTAAAAGCAAATATTCAGCATACATTTTCCATAGATGAATTTTACTCTGTTATTTTTAGTTATGCAACATTAGTCCCAGACAGCTTCTCTCTTCTGGTTTATATATCTTTTTTATGGATAACTATGGTTGTTATCCATAAAACATATTGGGTTTCTCAAGTGGGACATAATTCCATGTCCCAAAGCCATGATGTTGCATTGATACATTAAACCGCACCACCAGGTCACCGTGTCAGCACAAAAACTTGTCACAGTGCAACATGGGGTCCCTAGCTGGGATTGGACTACAGGGGATGGATCACTTGATGATTGCCTGTTCTGTTCATTCCCTCTAGGGCACTTGGCATTGGCCACTGTTGGAAGACAGGATACTGGGCTAGATGGACCTTTAGCCTTTCCTAGTATGGCCGTTCTTATGTTCTGTAATATTTCAGTGTGTTGATCTTTGCTTGCCTCCCCCCAAAAGTGATTGTTGGGATCCATTACCATCCTAGAAGCAATAATATAGAAGTCCCTAGATCTAGCCAGAAGCAGGCAGGAGATTAGTGTGTAGAGAGAAGTAGATATGGAGGAAGAAATGTATTGATGTAAAAATCATCCTTGCTATTCAGCAGAACTGACCCCTGTATATATTCAATGGCACTTCCAACATACATAAGGGTTTGATGGACTGGGACTTTAATGTTTATCAGCAGAATTGGCCTTCGCACTGTCAAGACAAAGGATCAATGGAGACACCCAGGAGCCCTGTGTGGGAAACAGCAAGCCATGGGCCATGTCATTCTTCCCATCCTACAACAGTTAACTCCTGACTCCGATCTCCTCTTCCGGCAATAGGACCACAGGAACTAGCTCATGACCTAGTTCACCATCATCTACTCCAGCAGGCTAGAGGAGCTGAAATCCTAATGTAAGCCCTGGATAGTCTGTAGTTATTCATTGGTACTGTGCATGCTGTTAAAAAGTGCCCCTTCTGTTTTCATGTCGTTCATGCTCACAGTGCTTTGATCCTATTGATGCCACATGCTCTCTTGCTATACCTTAGTGTGATATAATGGAAGGAACTCTATGTGGTGTTCTGTAGAAAAGTCGATTAAAATAGCAAGACATAAAACCTCAAACAGCTTTTATGCGCCACTAATGGACTGGACTGCGCGGCTTTTATGTCTGCTGAGAAAACCTTAAACACCTGATGTGTTGTAAAAATGAGCAACAATTAAAAGAAGAAAGACATGTACGGGTTGGGGAAGCAATGCACCAAAGCCAGGCCATGCTGGTATATAGGTCACAAGTGAGATGAGTTTAATGACCTCATTCACAGAGGAGATTTGCCTACATCACAAAAACACTTTGATTATCAGAGATTCAACAATTCCTGTTACCCACATACAGCTCTCCTTCTACCTGTTAATTACACTTAAAGCCTTTCAGTTTTGGTTTATATTTGATTTTTGCCAAAATTCCTAGATTTTACAAAAGTTATTCATCAGTTTTTACTGATTTTCACTTGTATTTTGGACTATTCGGGTCAATGAAAATACTGATTATGTTAAGAAAATCCAATATATTACATTTATAAATGTATTTATGTTACTAATAAATTAATCTAAGTATAAATGTGAGGCTGTCTGTTGTCTGTTACGGTGTGACAATGTAGTAGAAGATATACATACACACCCTCATGTGTGTGCATAGCTGTAGGTACTATTAATTTACAATTTATGAAATAAACCATAGCATTAAACGATTTTATTTTCTTTTTTTTTCTCTGTTTGTTACTTTTTTTTCTGTCTTCCCATCCCCAAATATTAACCCTGACATTTATCCAGAAAATTGTGACATTATTTTTTTGCATTGATTTTCACACACACACACACACACACACACTCCTCCTTTTTTTTTTTTCAATTGTAACATACACTGCTAGAGTCCTAGGAAATGTTAAACAAAATAAAATATGGAAATGAAAGGACTTGAATACACTTTGAATACACTTGAACAGCTTGGGTGAACTGCGAGAATTTTCAGTGGAACTCTTAGGTTGGATCCTTAAGGAGCCAATGTGGCACCAGTCCGCCTGAGTTTTAGTTCTTCAGAAGTAATACCAGGCAGAAAGAACAGGGTTGTTGCAGGCCACAATCAAAATATAACCAATGGCAGACATTGGGGAAGACAAACAGACACTGTTTGCACACATTCTGCCTAGCTTTGGCCAATGCTGTCTTGTTCTTACTTTCCTGGGTCTTAATCTGTTAGGAGTTATTACATCATCACCACTTAACCCTTCTGGTTTTAGTGAGCATGATTTTGCCCTCTATGTAGCCTTGGAGTGTAAAATGGAAAGTCACCCTCTCCTGTCCTCAGCTGACTCCGCTGGAGAACGAGGCTGTGATGACTTTTGAGGCAGTGTGACTTAGGGGATATTACAATGGACAGGGATTTAAAAGATCTGGATTATGTTGTTGACTTTGCTCCTGGCCTACTGTGAGACCTTAGGCACCTCTGTCTCTACTTCCCCATTTGTAAACTGATTCTGATATTCCTTGTAAAGTGCTTTAAGATCAGTTGATAAAAAGCACGACATAAGAGCAAGGTGTGATGATTACTGTATTAACATAGTGACACTGGAGAAGTGACAATGCTGAATGGAATAATACTATAAATTATACTCCCCAAAATCACCTGATTGTACAAAAATATGCTTGCAATAAACAAGCAAAAAAAAAAAGCAAACCTGAAATTTAACGTTCACGTAGTCCATACAGTTTAGTCTGGTATGTTCCATGTACACAGATAACATGTATCACACTGGACCTTTGAAACAGTCTGCATCTATAGCAGATCTGCAGTAAAACTCAACACATCTGATGCACAGAGGAAAACAGGAAGGAGAATGAAATCTCTAACTCTGGTTAAACTAGGCAGTAGACAGCAGAGTTCTTTATGGTGAAATCTTTTGGCCATCATAAATTTTCATGCTCGATACCTCGATACCATGGTGAATGGTGATAGATTAGATCCATTTGTCATTCCTCTCTGATTCATTGAATTAAGGGCATGTGGCACTTAGCAATTTGGTTATGAAAAGTAACAGCTCTGGTGAGGTCTTCTTAATGGTCTTGTGTGCAGGTGCAGGAAACATTAATATTTTAATTTTCAAGTTATGTTTTTCAGTTATGAAGAAAATACAGAATTCCAAAGAAATCTTGACCCTAACTGCACAGATTTGATCTTAAGTGGAACTGCACAAAACCCAACCTCCTCCTCCCCCCCCCCCCCACTGTTTAGTTTTTTAATCTGGCTGTGGTAATTAAGGCAAGAAATGTTACATGACAAGTTTGATTGCCTGTAGTGTCCTCAAATTAAAGGCAACTGGAAATAACTTCTCTGTCAGAATGGTTGTGCTCTATTTTCATCCCCTGAAGGAAACCCAGGCTGTGCTGACTAAGAAGACTTCAGCTTTTGATCATGAGTTATTGGATATTGACCCGTCACTCAGTAAAGGTTGCAGACTGACTGTCCTGAACTGAAAGGGCCGGAATGAGTGCACATCGGGAGGGGGAACAGCTCTCACCGCAAAAACTTCCCTCCTGTCTAAATCCAGACTAAGAATGGCAATTTGCATTTGTCAGACATTCATCAAATGTGACTTGCTTCATGGAGCCAGGCCAGAAAAACACAGGAACCTGTCATCATAACCTCATGCAAGGCAGTGCTCCATCCTGATGCTGCATGACATGCTGTAGAGCAGATATCACGCTTCCCAACAGGTGAATATAAACCTCAGACTGGTAGAAAAGGAAATTGTCCCTCACCAATTAAAAAAATAATGGATCCAATTAAAATATACATTGCTTACTGTCAGTGTATGGATGTACTGACACACGAGGACTGGTCCTGCTGAAAGATACTGGCCCAAAGTGGCACCTACTAATTTTTTTACAAACCCACAGAATTTGACAAAGGCGTTCCATATGCTTATCCAAATCGGAGTAATTCTCCAAAATCAAAGATCTCCAATATCCTCCCAACTGTGATGGTCTGTGTTACCGAGGAGAACAGCATACTGAGAACCATGAAATCCTACATGGCTATGGATTGTTACAGTGTTATTATCTTAGGAGGACGACAGCTTACAAACTTTTGCAAACAGGCAAGTCACCTTGAAATAAATTACACACAGAACTAGATGTGACCCCACCAGGGACACCTCCATCTCCTTTCCAAAGAAACACCAGCTCCTCTATATTATTTGAATCCCAAAGACAGGAATAAAAGGAGACCTGGGTTATTATCAATTTGCAGCCATGATGAGGTGCCTTAAGATTAATGCCCTGTGAGGAGGATGCTGTAAACAAAACATCATTTTGTATTGCGAATAAATGGGTTTGCTAAATACCGTGTAAATCCCCTTGGTGCCAATGGTCCATAGCGCCGGCAAAAATGCATTTGCACAGCACTTAGTGTCGAGAAATCACATCACTTGGTGCCCAGGGGTTAAGAGCTTCTCCCAAGCCAGAGGATAAACTCATTAAAACTGTCCATTATTGGAGGAAGAAGAAGAAGCCCCAAGACTCTTTCTCTGTATTTTGCTGGGTTAGAAGGAACCAAAGACCATAACACAGCTTTGTAAACCCAGAAAATAAAAACAAGCTCTGCAGACAGAGAAGAATAAAAAGTAAATAGAAAAGGAAAACTTGGCAGAGGCAAAAGTTAACTTTGTATAAAATACTTGACCCACAGGTAAAGCATTAAACTGTTGTTTTGGCAGCCAGAACTGATAGTGGACTTGCTGAAAGGGTAGCTGCTTCAAAAAAGAAGACAAATACAATCCTAATCCCTTTTTCCTGCCATTTACTGCAGATGAGTGAAACCCAAGGGGGAAATTCTTACTGCAGCAAATAGGTGCAAGTCCTGAGGAAAAATTAAGTCAACTTGACAATTTACAAATTTCCTTTCAAGCATGAAAGGTGGATGAAAACAGAAGGTTATTTTTAAATCCAAACCATGACATTTTGTATCTGTTACTATCGCTCCCAAAGAATAAGGGACATGGGGAAAGGGCTCATAATCAACCTAAGCTTCATCTCGTTGGAACGAAGCCAACACAAAATAACTTTTGTCAGACAAGCGGTATTAGAAAATCTAATACTGGGAAGAGATATTTTTCCTGCCTCCTGTCAGATATCGAGAGGCCTAGCAGTTTAAGCCCAGCCATGTTGCTGCTGATGCAAACCAAGGAAAAAAACAATTCATCTGTGAATCTATTAGCAATATAGAAACAGAATATATTTACTTTGACATCCTCCCTCCTTTCACTCTGCCTTTATTCCCCCATCTTGCAGGCATTGCATGAGACTGACCCATGCACCCAGAAAGGCTAAGCATGACCAAAACATGTCACCAAACACCCGGAAGAGCAGGTGGGTCCACAAATGAAGGAACCAAAATTGCATGAGAACTTTGGCCCAGTAGCATGACTCTGCCACTGGCAGGTGAGTCTCTGGGTCATTCTTAGTTGTTTTAACATGAGCCTTAAAATACCCAGACACCCTATGGCACTCTAGGTTCAAATCCCAGCAGTGGATCTTTCATGGGTGGCTATACACTCTCATGGCTGGATTCTCAGCCAGTGTAATTGTCTTAGCTCTATTAACTTCACACCTGCTAAGGATCTGGCCCATAAGATTTAAGTGAAACTGAAGTGTTACATAGACCTTCAGCATAGTGGTGAATTGCAACCCTGTGCGTTTGGCTTTGAGTTTTAAATTCACATAGTCCCTCACCACACCCCGCATTGAAACCATTCAGGTTGAAGATCAATGAAAGCTCTAAATGATCACCCCAAAGGCTCCAGCCCATACCAGAAAGTATAGCATCCCTTCAATGCTACCCCAAGACTTGCTTAAAACTCAGTCCAGACTCACAAAACTGACCCTAATCCTCACTGAGCCTTGTGAACTTGGCCCAAATTAAGCATTTGTACAGTGCTGATTCTATGTATATTGAAAGTACATTTTTGTAAGGATGCTAGCAGTTACTGAGTTTTCGCTGCACAGGAAAAGAGCTAATGCATCAAGTTATGGTTTCTTAATGGCATTCAATTAACACATCACCATTGTTACTTGATTAAAAATTAATGTGGAATACACATTTAACATTTAATACTTACAACTCTTCCTTGATTTACTAAAATTGTCAGGAGTTAAGAAGTCTTGAGATAAGAGGGTTATGTTCATTGCCTATTTAGATAACTGTAATGAAGCAAGCAGATTTTTACAAGGGAATTCAGGCTTGTTAGAAACTTTAATTATTCACATATTAATCACTTTGCTCAATGTATGGTGATTAGCAAGATGTGGTCAACACCCAACAGTTGCACCAGTGAAATTCACTTTTGGGGGGCAGAGGCAGGTGTGTGTTCACAATGTCTGTCTCTTACTGAAACAACCCACGGTTTCATCGGAAGAGTTGTGCCCTTTTCTGGAATGGGGTAACCTTGTGCCAGCAGAGTTGTACTGGCACCGAGTCATGTCCGCATCTTCAAAGTGCCGGCCTTGGGCCCAGATGATTTGAATGGAGCCTGTGTTTGACAGTCACACTTGTCTGACACAAGACAACTCAACCATTGGAATAAGGGTCATCTGTGCAGGAGACCGAACCTTCACAAGGGCTGGTTTGTCACTGTTGGGATGAGCTAAGGGCCATCACAAACCTCAACACCTTCCATTCCAGTTCGGGGCACATTGCTTTGACCTGCCTTCTTGAACGTAAATACACAGAAGCATATATACTTAAAACAAACTGACTTAAAACCTTTCCAAAGCAAGATACTACTCTGTGCATACTTTTCCCCCTGGGTAGGGAATGAAAGAACAAACAGGTGACAGACATGCTTAGTGCACTACTGGAGGGTTCTTATATACAACATTAGTGAGTGCGATAAGAAAACATATATATGACAGATTGATAAAAATGTGGAGGCATAAAAATAGAAATAGATTTTTGTTTTTCTATACTGATACATCCTATCCCAGGGTCAGTATAGATATAGTATGTCTTTACTCCTTACCATAACACAAAAACTAGGGGTCACCAAATGAAATTAATAAGTAGTAGATTTAAAAGAAACAAAAGGAAGTACTTCGCACAATGCCCAGTCAACCTGTGGAACTCCTTGCCAGAGGATGTTGTGAAGGATAAGACTGTAACAAAGATCAAAAAAGTGCTAGATAAATTCATGGGGGTTAGGTCCATCTATGACTATTAGTCAAAATATGCTCAGAAACACTTCATCATGGAGTAAGTCTGAATTGTTCTAGTGCTAATGTGGTCATGAATTAAGGGAAATGATTCTATTATAGCTCTCACTACTGTTCCCCAATGAACTGGTAGCTTTTGCTAAATCTTCCAGGATGTACTTCTTCTTTGGGCCCTTCTGGGTACTGTGGGATAGATACCTAGAAAGCATTGCAAGTGAAATGGTTTAGAACCACACTATCATGAATCTGAGGCAAAAGTGTTCTTCCATCAAATCAGCATGGCCAATATTAATGCACTATTTGTGCTGTACTGGGTTCACCTACAGACTTTTCAGATCTCCAGTGGTGTGAATTCATCTTAAATTACCTTGCCTCTGCTCGCAATTAATTATGGGTGCAGAACTGCAGCTTCAGATGAACACTTAAGAATAGAAGCTGAAATGGCATTTTCAAAAGTGATTTAGGGCCAGATTTTCAAAGGAATGCAAGCCCCCAAAGATAGACCTCTACTGAGATTCTCAGAAGTGCCACAGGCATTTAGGCACAGATTTTCAAAGATAGTTAAATGGTGCCCCACTCCATGCTACAACTGCAAAGTAACATAGGCTTTTATTGAGATTTAGGATTCTGAGCACTTAAACTACTTTTGAAAATGGGACTTAGCTATCTAAGTCACTTAGAGGTCAGATTTTCAAAGGTATTTAATCACCAACAGATGCAGATAGGTGCATAGGAGATTTTCACAAGTGCTAGGTGCGTAACTACCATTGAAATCCATGGAAGTTAGGTGGGTAGGTGCTTTTGAAAATTCCACTAGTATTTATCTGCATCTGAAGGCACCCAACTACCTTTAAAAATCTGGCCCTTAGGTGCTTTAAAAATGATTATTGCAATACTAACAATGCTTTTCATCCCAGGCTTCCAAAGTGCTTTGCAAACATAGCCTACTTATTTAAGCCTCAAGAGTCAGGTAAGAATATTATCTCTGTTTTACAGATAAGAAATCTGAGGTATAGAGAGTGAGCTTGTGAAAGCACCTGGTCGAGAACCAAGAATCCCTTCTCTCGGTCCCTTGCACTAACCACTAGACTATACAGCTTTCCAGTCATCAGCCTTCAGCGGGAGCTATTTCTCCTTATTATCACCAGTATTGTCTACCTCAGTGGTAGCTGACATTCCTGAAGAAAACTGAGAGGAAGAGCCCACTGACCCTAAAAACTCTTTTCATTTAATTACTGTGACAGAGCTTATTTATCTGGAATCCAGGAGAACAGGGGCAGACTGAGCATTGGTACCTACTGAGGAAATATAAACTCTCATGGAAGACAGAGTCATTCAGGCCACAGCCAAAACATTAGAGCCGTAGACTGACCTGTAACTAATTCATAGTGATTGTGATGCCCCAGGATCAGACATAGGGGATTTTGCCAGACTGCTGTGTTGTAACATTCTGTTTGATGAGTTTTCCAGCTAGATAAATGACACTAAGGGTATGTCTAGACTACATCCTTCTGTCGCCAGAGGGATGTAAATTAGACATACCGACATTGCAAATGAAGCGGGGATTTAAATCTCCCGCGCTTCATTTGAATAAAAATGGCTGCTGCATTTTGCAGAGTCAGCAGTTTGTTGGCAAAAAGCGGCTGTCAAGAATGGGATTGGGCGACAAAGAAAGCCTTTGTCGGCTGATCCTGGAAACCTCATTTTACGAGGCACAAGGGATCGGCCGACAAAGGCTTTCTTTGTCGCCTGATCCCCATCTTGACAGCCACTTTTTGCAGACAAACTGCTGACTCGGCAAAACGCAGCGGCAATTTTTATTCAAATGAAGTGCAGGAGATTTATATCCCCGCTTCATTTGCAATGTCAGTATGTCTAATTTACATCCCTCTGGTGAAAGAGGGATGTAGTCTAGACATACCCTAAGAGAAGAGGTCTCTTCACACAAGTCTCTGTGGGAAGTTAGACAAACAGGTGGGGGGCATCGCTCTTTAGCTGAACTCTTCCAACAGGACTTGAACCAAGCAGCTCCATCTATGGTCCAGAACAAGGGTGGGGAACCTTTTTTGGGTCAGGGACCGCTAACCCACAGAAAAATCAGTTGGAGGCTACACATAAGTGAGAAGCAAACAAACAAACAAACAAACCTCACTGACATGGCCCTTGACTGAGAAGCAACTCCCCACACTCCCCTCACACACCAGAATCTAGGGGGGCCCAGGCTAGTAGATTCTGTGTGATCCACCCCTGTGGGGGGTTAGGGGGAAGGGCTGGAGTGCCAGCGCAGGCTCCCCAATGCTGGGGGGGAGCTCTGAGCCTTAGGGGCTGGATCCTGGCAAGCCGGGGATTAAATAAATCCTTTTGCAATAAAGCGCTATTCAGTGTAAATGTATCGAAATCTGCCCCAATATTTGTCCTGGAGGCCTGATGTAGCCCTTGTCAGTAGAGATAAGAAGTCATCATCAGATGACAGCTGTTCGGAGACCACCTAATGAGGGGTCTCATCGCTCCTAGTGGACCTCATAAGAAAAAGCACCACTACAATTTGGCTTTCATTTGATAGACTGAGGAAAGCAGCTGAGGACTGCATGGGGATGCTGATTGCACTGCTCCAGTGGTAGGTCCTTCCAGGTCAGTTTGAGGCATTTGGGTAGTGTACTGGGGGAAGTCGACGCTTCTGCCACTTAACCAGCATCTGTCCATGGATAAACAGTTGTGTGTTCTCCCTGGCTATAAATCCAGCTCTTTTCCCCAGGGCAAAACTCACCATCAGGATGTAGGACAAAAATCCCCCCACGATATTGGCTTGCTGATTAAGCCTAAAACATTTATTCTTTGGGGAACACAGCAAATCCCGAGACCATAATTAAAACATGTTAATCTATACTGGCTATTTACCCATGGATAAATACTTCCATTTGGCACAGGCTTCCACCAAAAATCTTCTGAGATTTGAAGTTGATCTCAAAACCCCACTCCTTTTCCCTTTGATGTTTTAGATCTTACTTTCAGGCCAAATCCCCCCACCCTTGGGGTAATTTGGACACTTGTTTTCTTTATAAGCTCTGTGAATCCAGTTTATAGCTAGTTTTGCTGGGAGTGGGGAGGTGCAAAATGGTGTAGCCAAGTTATACGTTCATTAGAGCTAGAGGAAGAAAAATGAAGTTGGCTCCTAGTTTTGCTTATGTTGTTAAAAGAGACTCTGAAGCTGCAGTTCTGGAACAGGTCTCTTATTTCTTTGAAAGCATGCTGTTTGATAGACTGTCATTTGTCCCCTCCTTTCAGAAGAGCCAGCTGGCAGCTAAGTGCTAAAGCCAGTGACTTGCATGTGTTTTTCTGACATTTAACAAATGGGAACAGCTTGCAAATCTGCATTAACTCACTCTGTCTCACAAATAATCATCGGCTATGCAGTGTAGACATTCAGAACATTAGCACAAACACAAAAGAGAGCGGGAGTCTGTGGGAAAAACAAGTTGGCAAATAAATGATGTTTTACTAAGGGACGGATATAGCATTTCTGTTCAGATGGAAGGTTCTGATGTAGATCTTGAAGGGGGGAGAGAGGGGGAAATGCTGCTAAGAGAGCTAAATCTTCCCTTTAGAATCACAGGGGAGTCTGCTCCTGAAATGAAGGATTCTCTCAGCTTCAACTCAAAAATGTTGATTGGTTGAACATTTTTTTTATATTGCAAGCAGCACTTCAGATACTCTGAGCACCAGGGAGAAACTTAACGGAGAAACAGTAAATAGATAGCTCCTAGACAGTTTCCTCATCATCATTCTCTGTAGGAATAAATGCACTCCCCCCTTTCCTCCCCCCCCCCGGCAAATGTCTGTCTCTCTTTTGGAATTTACTTAGAACCTATTAGTATAATAGCTAAGCAGTGTGGTGGGGTTAAGCCGAAAAAGGAATGTTTCTCATACAACACACCACCAGTTTGGATGCTATTAGCGTTTCAGGCAAAATGTCTATTCTACTGATTTATACTGGAGATTAGGATTTCTCATTGGGAGTGAGGTGCCTAATTCTCGTACTCTCCTGTGAAAATCCCCAACCAGAGTCCTTAGAAAGCTGTATGAAGCTTCAATAAGCATTTCACTGTCAAATCTGCCTTTTTGCTCACCATCAGGGAGTGAAGCCAAGTCTACCAGATCTCAGAGCATTCCTGACAACTTGCGCTGGAGAACAAAGGCTGTGTCTACACTGCAGAGGTTTTTTTTGGAAAACCAGCCATTTCTCAAAAAAAACTTCACTTACATCCACATTGCAATCGCGTTCTTTTGGGGAAAAAAAATGTGAAGAACAGAGGGGTTTTTCTGACATTGATAAACCTCTTTCTACGAGGAAGAAGCCTTTTCCCGAAAGAGGTCTTTTGGAAAAAGGCACGTGTGGATGGGGAAGATGGATTTCTTTTGAAAGAAAAGGAAGGAGGAAAAAGCACAGGTGCCCTGGTGGCCACTCTGTCCATAATAATCACATCTGACATGCGAGATAGTGTTCATTCAGTGTGGACGCTATCTTTCGAAAAAGCAAATTGCTTTTTCGATGCACTTTTGCAGTGTGGACACGCTCTTTCAGAAGAAGTTTTTTCAGAAGATCTCTTCCAGAAAAGCTTCTTCCGAAAGAAGCCTGCAGTCTAGACATAACCTAAGTCCCCGAGAAGATAGTTGCGGACTGCCTGGACAAGAGGATCTGCAATCCACATTGCCCTGGAGGGAGGACCATGATATCAAAAACTTGCAACCCACAGCAGTTTGGGATGAACCTTCACTTTGTAACCATCATCATTATGTTTACCATGAGAAATTCATGGTAAACCTGAAAACTCCAGCTCTCCAAGGTAGGATGAGCCTCTCCAGAAGGGCTAGCTAGGAAATGAAAATATCATGTGAGAATTTTCAAGATTTCTTTTAAAAAATGCCCATTCTGAATCACAGCATAATCTTGAAATTTCAAATTTTCTTGTAAACTGACAAACCCAGATAAATAAATAAATAAACATGGTTCCGTTTGGAGGAATCAAAACATTTACTTTCAATATTCGTTAAACATTTTGTTTCCATTTCCATGCCAACCTTTTCCTCTTCTTTAAAATCTTTTTAATATATATATTAAGTTAAATGTCTGAACAAAATGTCATTTCAAAGCCAACAAAAATAGCAGTTCTGTGGTTTGAAAATGTCATTTCAGCAATTTCAGAACTTTGCTTTTCAACATTTCAAGCCCAGATATTCATCAAAACCACAACTTTCTCAGGAACAGTTTGGATGCTAGACAAACTGGCATTTATCAGGAAAAAGGAAATTGTCAAAAAGTTCCCAACTAGCTCATCGCTAGGTTGAGCTAAAGGACTTAGACCCCCTCGCTGGGAGCCATATCAGATTCATCTCTTCAGTCTCAGAGGATGATGTGTAACACATACTGAACAATGGGTTATTAACAGAGCAGATTCTCAGTTCTGTAATTCCAGCATTAAATCAAGATAAAGCTGGCACAGGTGAGTAGAGTATGAGACCCACTGTGTGGTTTTGAGACAATCCCTGAGAATATTAGTTCCATTAAAAATTGTTTAGCACTGTGAACAGATATAATCTCGCCATGTAACTCTGATAATTTAAAAGGAGACAGTACCTAGGTTGTTCCGGTCAGCATGCTGAAATTTCAGCAGATAATAAGCATCTTTCAGTGTGACTACATTCAGAAATCTATAACATGCATTTCTCGGTTTATTTAGCCAAGAGATGAATGGTTCTACATTGCATTACCTGAATTATCCTCTCCCTCATCAATCATATATTTTTAAAAATACATTGTCTGAATACATATTTTAAAATAATGTCAGGCAAGAAACACAGAATCTATTTTGTCCTTAATTTCCCATTACATACCAAAGTAAGGATACAGCAGGCTCTTATTAATATAATGAGCTGGCAGCGCTTGTCTTAATAGCCTCATTGACTTCAGTGAGATTCTCTGTTTGAGTAAACATGGCATATTTGAGCAAGGTTTTGCAGGATTGGGTCCAATCTTAGAATAAATCTCCTACTATTGGAGGCTTTTTAAGATGAGAACTAATATCTTGATACTTTGAGGTCCGTCCAACACTAGTTAATAGGAGCTGTCCAAAAATGTACCTGAGTTGGTCTACTAGATGAGACCATGAAGATATAAAAATGCTATCTGCCTGTAGGTGACTCTTTATAGTCACTCCCTCTCTTTTAAATGTTAAGATCGTACCTAGGTGCTCAAAGAAAACGTGTTCTGCATAAATAAAAGCTGAGAAAGCAGACACTGTTTTACTGGGGCAAAACCAAATTAGACTGAGGTCCAATTTTATATCAACATTCAAAGCCTGCAACTGGAAAGATGTTTCAGATAGATTGTTTTAATTTTGGATGATCTCTGTGTAAAACCTCATCCCCACATGAGTGAAACTAACCAGTCAGAAAGGGAATTGGAAGACAGAGACAGGTGTCTAAAACATCTCTTAAGATGTATATTTCTCTAAATAAAGTACATTTCATTCCTGTACGTGTGAGCTACCTCACTTGTCCAGCTCAGAGAGATTGCTCCTAACTTCCCCTACCCACCAGAAAATACAAGTCACCTTTTCCAGCATTGAAATGTCACATTGGAAGCAAATTTGTTCTGGAAAGACATTACTCAAAAGGATATTCTAGTTTAGGGTGGCTAATGGAAACATTCTCATATTCTTCCCTTTGTTTCCTAAAAGAGGCCAAGCCTCTGCTTGCCTTAGCAAAGCTGAGTACAGTATGTACTCACCCAAGTCATCCCATTGCCTTCATGAGGCTCCTTGAGTGGGAAAGTACCACTTCAAATTGCAGAATTGGGCTCAGAGAGAGCAGCCAAGTTAATCTCTAACCCAGCTGTTGATCCATTTGCTCAACCATATTTAGCATCAGTCAAATACTTGCAAATGTGCCCCTGACTGCTCTGGGTTAAAGAGTCGACATCTGCGTCAGATGACAGGTATCTCATATACATGGCACCATTTTTTTTTCAGAATCTTTAGTCTACTAGTGAAAATCATCTGGTCATTTTAATCTGCTATATTAAATTCAAGACCATGGACGATAAATTACACGCACATCTCTAATTACTCTGTCATCTGTTTTCCCTTATGTACTGGGCAATTTCAGTGAAGTCTTAAATAGGGAACTAGAGTCACACTTCCCTAATACAGAGGTACTGTACTGTGTTGTATCTCTCAAATGAAAGATCTGCCCTTTTCTCCGTAACCTGCATCGTTCAATGCCCTACCTACTCTCCACCTCTCTCTTTCCTTTCTTTCTCTGTCTCTCTCACTATTTGACACTTCCGCAAGACCTATTTCATAATTTCACCCTGAAAATTATGCCAACTCCTAATAAATAAATGTAACAATACCACATTATGGGGATGATGCAAAATTGTCTTGGGTTTCTCCCCCCCCCACCACCACCAATTAAATATAATTCTGGCATTTTAAGAATATTCTATAATAATATACCTGCTGAAGTGGGCAAAATTGCATGTTTCTTCATTTTTCTTCCTCTTTCTTAGTGTATTCTATGCAGTATAGCAATGAGCACATGATTTACTATTGTCCTGCAACAATATCTTCAAGTCTTGTTGGTGAATCTCCTCCCACCCTTATCCCCATTCTTCACATACATAGACATTTCTTATCAGGCATGGTACTCGGAGAGGATCATGGATCAAATTAATCTCTGTTGTAACTCCACCAAAGTCAGGAGTTTTCACACCCTGGATGAAAGTGACTCCCTACAAAATTAGGTTCATAGTAGTAATAAGTAGTTACCGAAGCTAAATCCAGCCCCCCTTCAAGCCCAAAATATAGTCCCCTACAGGCAGCGATACTGCAGATAAAGATGATATTACATTTAATCCGAGAAGCAGAAAAAAAAAGAACTGTTTCAAGTTTGGGTCAGGAATGGATCAAGCCATCCAATTCAGGAAGAGACCAGAAAATCCCTGAAGGGATTGTGGTGGAATTGAGAATAAGGTTTAATTAAGGAAGCACTGCGTATAGTGTGGATATAAGAGTAAGACATTCTCCTGGGCTGTCAATCCTCTTGTGTGTCTGATGCTTTAAGCATGCACAATAACCTCTTTGTGCCTCCGACTGCACATCTATGTTATGGGTATAATTGATGTGTCTCTTCAAAATGTGCCCATCAGAGTCTGGCACGGTCAATATATGCAATCACTTTAAAATACCAATTAGCAAAACTGGCCAAAAAATGAACTCCAGACGTCTCTCCATCCATTTCTGGGCAGAAGGCTTGCGTACGGCCCTATGCAACATTCAAATCCAATGTTAGAAGCAAGGGGCATATGTGTTGTGCAGAGAGTCTGCATGGGTGTGAATTTCTCCATGAGTAGATGAGCCCTGAAGCATGCCCTGCAAGTTAACAAATGTGGGCTTTTGCTTGTCCTGCTGAAGTAAACATTTCCACAGTGGGGAAACTGTGATTTTTCAGCAGGCTATTTTGGCCCGATTGAAAGATTTTGGCCAACAACCAAAATATTTTGATTTTGAAATACCACCATCAGGCCTCATGGGAGTCTTAGGTGAGACGCCTCATGCTGTCATTCTCGTCTACAGACCAGGCTCCCTGGTCAGACCATCTATCCCATGATGTTATGATCCCCCATTTTGGTAGTGCATCAGGGCAGTCACCTGGTGGTGGTACATTATGGGACATTAAGTCTGACTGGACAGACCAATTCATAGAGGAGCATAGGCGCATGCTCAATATAATTCCCACAAGGCATCCCAGAAGCATTTCAGAGTCAAAATCTTCCTATTTGCAGATTCGCAATTGAAAAAATTCTATATGTAACTGAGAAGCACTGAGACCACTGAGAAAGGACAAGTGACATCTGCTCTACAGCCTTCGCTAAAAGCCGGTTGACTTTTGATTCATACAGTAGAGGCACTGGCTTTAGCCCCTAAGGTTGCCGGTTCAATCCCATGTCTTAACAATCATGCTATCAGCTTTATACATAGAAAGCAAATTCTTTTTTGTGAAAAATTCCATTTTGTCAAAACTCTAATTTTTTCACTGTTACCTACCTACATGACTGTCGAGATGAGGCTAAATGAATTAATGTGCACAAAGGGAAAGATTCCTGTTGAGTTCAAAGACATTTGGGTCAGACCAAAACTACACCGAGGCAGTGTCTAGATTGCATCCCTCTGTTGACAGAGGGATGCAAATCGAGCACGTCGAAATTGCTAATGAAGCAGGGATTTAAATATCCCGTGCTTCATTAGCATAAACATGGCCACCGCTTTTTTTCGAAATGGAGCTTTTTTGAAAAAAAGCGGCAGTCTAGACATGGCTCTGTCGAAAATAAACCCTTTTTCGACAGATCCTGTATTCCTCGAAAAATGAGGTTTACAGGATCTGTCGAAAAAAGGTTTATTTTCGACAGATCCGCATCTAGACTGACATTTTTTTTGAAAAAGCTCCATTTCGCAAAAAAGCAACGACCATGTTTATGCTAATGAAGCATGGGATATTTAAATCCCTGCTTCATTAGCAATTTTGACATGTCTGATTTGCATCCCTCTGTCGACAGAGGGATGCAGTCTAGGCACAGCCTGAGATCCTTCAATAAGGTCTGTCAAAGAAAGCAGAGAGTTATTAATGAGGAGATAGAGCTTCTGAGGTAAATCTCTACTTTTCTAAACAAAATCCATGCACCAGCAACAGAACAAATCCAACCAACTTGCAGAATGACATAGGGCTGTATAACACTCCTAAAGGCTCCTTCTCGACCTTAGATTTAATTCATGTCTAAAAACACTTATTCTTGTTTGTAGTTAGAAAAAAAATATTTTCTTTTCTATTTTCAACATATCACACTTTATTTTTAGGTCTGAATAATTGAAGGTAATGTGCTAACATTTGGAGTGTATGAAACTCAATGTCACAGGATTCCACTGAGGCAAATAGTTGCTTCAAAGGAGTGGGCTTTTTGCGTGGAGAAGAATAACATCTGTAATTACATTACACGGGTTAAAAATTAGAAGGGATATTGATCCTCATGCTTCAGAGCACAAGCTGATTAGCAACAGGGGTCAGGAAGAAATTTTCGCCGGGGAAGATTGTACAATTAATTCCACTACAAAGGGGTTAGAATGGTTCTGATGAAGAATGTGGTATTCTCCACTTATGAAAAAAACTGCAGTTGGGCTCACATGCCATTGTTTTGCCCTAATGTAACAATTTGTATTGGAAATAAGCCCAAACCAAACAGTCCAAAAATGTTGAGTGGTGCTGAGAGGGTCAGCATGAAAATCTGAATCAGATCATAATTTTGCCCTTGGTATTTAAACAATCACAAATTTAGGGCTGTTTCCAAAATCCAAATGTCACCTCTAGAGCACATTTTCTAATTCCAAAAAACCCAGCTGCTCAATGCAATATATTTCTTATGTTTGGAAGCCTCATCCTCCTATTTGGAAATGAGCATCCTGTCTAAGATTAAAGCTGCAATTGCAAATAAGCACTGTATCCCCCACAAGGCATGAAAAATTATATTTCAGGAGGTAGTAACAACATATGTGTATGAGAAAGAGATGGGAGGGGATTCCCATCCCAGAAATGTGATTCCACCCCAAAAGAGTTGATAAAAGATCTATTCCGGTGAGATATATTAAGAAAGAGAGTTATTGTATTTTCTGAAATCATCAAAGTGATAAAGTAACTGATCACACAGAAGAACGGCTGGAATTGCACCCACTTCTACTGTATGAGTAAACAGAGTCCTGTGGCTCATACAAGGGGCTATAAATTTAAGCTTAGTATTTCAGGTCTCTATCTAAAGAACGACAGAGACTCATATCTCCTGATTGATCCAGAAAGAATGCATCATCTTTTTGCACCAATCTAATCGGGAACACTTTTGCCATGTCCATTTTTCTTACTAAGTAAAAAAAAAAAAGACACAGAAGAGATTAAGGCATTCCCCCCTCCTGCAATTTGAGGAGCGGGGGGAGATAGAGGGAAGAAACCCGGACTTGCCTCTACACTAAGCTATAGCCCTCTATCTCAACACACTTCACAATGGTTCCTTTCAACTCTGTGCTTTAACTACCATCTAGTGGCTAGAGCTATATTTGCATTTCCAGGCTGGATGTGTAGATCTGGACTTTCTTGCCTTTTGAACAGTGAATAAATCTGATCACTTTAAAAAATAGCAATAATAATAAAAAGCAATAATTAATTTCCCTGATATTTTTCTGGATTCAATTACTTTTTTTCCATTTGTTCTGTGCGGGCTATACACATAAATTCACAGCTTTTAAAGATCTGGCTGTTGCTGTCTTGCAACATTTCTACATGTTTTCAGCCTTACAAAGGTGAGAGAAGCCGGTCTGTGCAAAGTGCAGATTCATCACTTGTGGAATGAACTACCAGTGCAGGATCCTTCCCTGCCTTATATTCTCCAATCTACTCTGCACATTCTACATTTCTTTCTATGACGTTGAATCCATTACCTTGCAGATATGCATTGGGGCTACATCTAGACTGGAAGCCTCTTTCAAAAGAGAGCACCCAGGCAGTATGGATGCTCTCTTTCGAAAAAGCAGTTTGCATTCCAACCACCTTTTTTTGAAGAGCACTTTCGAAAAAAGGCGTTCTTCCTCGTAAAACGAGGTTTTCTGCGGTTGAAAAAACTGCCACGTTCTTTCGATTTACTTTCGAAAGAACGCAGCAGCAGTCTAAGCGCAGGGGAAGTTTTTTCGAAAAAAGGCCACTTTTTTCGAAAAAACCCTGTAGTCTAGACACACCCTGGGGGACAAGTATTCATCTTTTGTCTATTTGTTTCTAAAGCTGCAGGTTGAACCTCTCCAAACTGGTGGAGGGCTGGCAGTTGGAAGCCCTATGAGGGCTGGGAGCCCAGCCAGGCTGGCAGCAGAAGGGCCGGTGGCTGGACAGGCCAGAAGCAGAGGGGCCAGCAGCAGAAGCAGGAGAGTCGGTGTACATGGGAGCCTGGATGGCTGGCAGCAGCGGGCTCCAGGCAGTCTGATATGGCAGCAGAGCCTGTATGTGGGAGCCCAGTGGGCTGGCAGCAGTGGGGCTGGTGGCCGGGACCTGACTGGGGGTCTGGCAGCCCAGCGGGGTCAGTGGACTGGAGGCTGAGTGCTTATTGGGGTGGCCAGCAGCAGAGGGGAGGGAGCCAACTAGAAGGGTTGAGGAATCCAGCTGGGAGGCCAACAGCAGTGTGGCCAACTGTCCTGCTGTGCCCAGGAGCCCAGCTGGGCTGGCAGCAGAGTGGGAGCCAGCCGTGTGGCCAGGCCAGGAGTGCAGCTGGGTTGGGGGGCCAGAAATGACCTCCCCTGCTCAGGCAAACTCCTTCATTAGGGTCCCGAGAGTGCCAGACTAGGAAGTTCCAACCTGTATTATAACCCGTGTCAATCGGTCTGTCTCATGTGCCCATCATTGTAGTATTTGACCACTATTATGTGATTATTGTGTGATCATGTGTCACTTTTTAAATTCTTAGAATCATAGGGTGAGAAAAGACCTCAGGAGGTCATCCAGTCCAACCCCCTGCTAAATGCAGGATCATTCTGCTGGAGTAAATTCCTCATGCAGGGATCATCCAGTCCAGATCAACACTGCAAGCCAAGCCAAAGACAGGAAGAGCAGAAAAGATGAGCAACATGAATGCTAAGTAAAACAGTACACAAAGTAGGGCCAGGGCTTGTCCAGGATTTCAAGCGAGAATCATGCCCATACACCAACAAGCCAACTCTTAATTCTGTCCTTTTTGTTTTAAAGGACACTGAGTCAAATTCCTCTGGGGCATAATGGTACTGAAGACAGTGAAGTGAACCTAGGATAACTCAGAACCACTCTTTTCCATGCTGGGTCTCCACTATTCCTTTCAGTATTAGCAAGACTGTTTCCTCCTGCATAGCCAGTTAAATAAATTGGTGCATGACCCTGATGTTGGGAAAGTTTCCATCTGGGACATTTTGTGGACGACATTCTGTGTCATCGTTATATCTCAGCCCTCTAACAATGGTGAACTGCTCTTTTAAAATTGATTGCAATGCCAGTGAAGGAAACGGGACTGAGATACTAATTCTAGAGAGCTGTTATTTGTTTGTTTGGGCCTATTTTGCAGCAGCAGTGCTAGCAGTGTATATTTCCATCTCGTTATGAAGCCACCAATGTATGTCAGTCATAACCAAAAAGGACCACCTCAGTCTGCACGGCCCATTTAAGTCTCTCCCCTGAAAGGTTATCAGCTGGGATAGGGTTGTTTGGAGTAGGGCTATGTCTAGACTGCAAGCTTCTTTCGGAAGAAGCTTTTCTGAAAGAGATCTTCCGGAAAAACGTCTTTAGAGAGTGTGTACACAGTAAAAGCACAACAAAAAAGCAATGTGTTTTTTCGAAAGATATGAATGTGGACGCTATCTCACATTTAAATTCTGATTCCTATGGATGGAGTGGCCACCAGGGCACCTGTGCTTTTTCCTGGAGGCCTCTTCTTTTGAAAAAAACCCCTCATCCCCGTCCACACACACCTTTTTCCAAAAGAGCTCTTTCGGGAAAAGGCTTCTTCGTCATAGAAATAGGTTTACCACTGTCGGAAAAAACCCTCCTTTCTTTTGACTTTCTGTTGAAAGAATGCAATAGCAGTGTGGACAGAAGTGTAGTTTTTCCATTTTTCCAGAAAAACTCTGCAGTGTAGACATACCCTCGGAGAAGCAACTCGTTTACACAGATCATCAAATTGCCTCTTGGTGGTGATTTTCACTTGAGGTTGCTACTCCTGGAAAAAACAGCCTGAACCTGAATGCCAGCCTTTCTCTTGTTCCCTTGAGACACTCTTCGGACCCCACTTCTTCCCCCAAGTTCTCCAGCAATTACCCTTATTCCCAAGCTGTACCTAATAAAATATAATTCAAATGAGACGAAGCAGCCAACATAATGGATCCTGGATAATTCATTCAGTCTTGTTAACTTATCTTGTGCCTTTTCCTAGCATTGTGTCCTGTCCCATCTCCTTCATCTTTTAAGATTGTTGGTGTAAGGACCTTATGCGTGACTCTCAGCCATGTTGCAACTTTTGGCCACTTACATCAAAAGTAGAGTAGACAACACTAATGATTCAGCATGGCAGCATTTAATGCCTACTCTGTGCTGGTCTAAATGATTAATCAGGGTGCAAGCAAATGGAAAATCAAGCCCATTGTCTTTAAAGTCTCTGTACAGTAACATTATGGAATGATGCTGAATATAAATGTAATGGCCACCTGGGACCTCTGAAGCTTAGTATAGGAGCCTCTACACCTTGAGCTATAAAGCCAGCAGGCTCTCGGCCCATGCTGTAGAGGTCTCTTGTTCTTAGCTGTTGCTGTGGTTTAGGTGCCACTGCATGGGACAGTGAGCCACACTAGGCGTGTGGGTTACATAAACATACAAATTGTGTATCTTATTTCAAATCTATTTCGAAATAGCTTATTTTGAAATTTGGCACATCTACACAGCACCAAATTTCGAAATAATGTGCTATTTCAAGACATCCTGTATCCCTTGTAGAACGAGAGTTACCGGGATGCTGAAAGAGCGCACCCGTTATTTTGAAAAATATTTGTGTAGACACAGGGTAGCTTTTTCGGGATACCTAGGTATCCCGAAAGAGCCATGCAGTAAAGAGGTACCCTTACTAAATAGCAGTTCTTGAGCCAGGATCTGAGTACAGGGTGAAATTCACCCCTGTCGAGAAATCAGCACAGAGATCTATGCCGTACTCACTTCTACCTTGGGGCTTATGTGGAACTTAAAAAGTGCAATTGCTTTCCATTGTCCTTCAGAATGGGGATGATTTTCACTCAACAGTGAACAGATGCAACAACACATTTTAAAAGTGTGACTATCTGATAGCGTTTGCAAATTGTATTCAATTGTATTACTAATTTCTCATTTAAAGAGCAAAAAATCCAAGCAGCTATAAGCGGCTAGATTGGCTGTGATCTTGGAATTGCATAGGTCTGTTTATTCTGATGAATACTCAGGCCATTAAATGGCAAAGCCTTCCTATGTTTGTCCAGATAAATAAGGACACTTCCAAATCGATTGTCCATTGTTTGGAGGTAATGATACGAAATAAACTATCCACTCTGGGTAGCTTAACAAAAAGGTGCTTTAGTGCACTGATGTGCAATACTTTTTGGAATAAGCACAGGATCTTCTTACTAGTGCAGTTTCAGACTAGAATGCAGCTTCATCACACATAGAAAAGATGCTGCCTCTGTTATCCGTGCCCCACACAAAAGCCCAGTGTTCACGGGCCTATGTATGGTGCCAGAATTTCCAGCTCTGTGGGGTTGGAGTGCAGAACTGTATTGAAGTGAAACAACAAATGGTCTCGCAGCACTTTATAGACTAACAAAACATGTAGATGGGATCATGAGCTTTCATGATCACAGCCCACTTCTTCAGATGACCAGAGTTATGAGTTTGGGATGTGTACACCCGAAATAAATAGGAGAGAGGAAGGGGAAGGGGGAAAGGGGAAGGGGGAAGGAAGAAAAAGGGAGGGTGCTGGGAGACAGAGCATCAGTAAGTATCTGAAGATTGGATAGTTAAACCGAAGCAGATAAAAATCAAAATCAATAGATAGACTCCCATGTCAGGAAGGATACAACACAGAGAGCTGTTTGCACCTTCAATGGTTGTTAAATTGGTAGTGTCCCAACCAACTTTCATCACAACTGAGTCCATTAGCATGTGAATTGAATTTGTGAGTTGGTTGGGATACTACCAATTTAACAACCATTGAAGGTGCAAACAGCTCTCTGTGTTGTATCCTTCCTGACATGGGAGTCTATCTATTGACTTTGATTTTTATCTGCTTCGGTTAAACTATCCAATCTTCAGATACTTACTGATGCTCTGTCTCCCAACACCCTCCCTTTTTCTTCCCTCCCCCTCCCCTTCCTCTCTCCTATTTATTTCGGGTGTACTCATCCCAAACTCATAACTCTGGTCATCTGAAGAAGTGGACTGTGCCCACGAAAGCTCATGATCCCATCTACATGTTTTGTTAGTCTATAAAGTGCTACCAGACCATTTGTTGTTGTTTTTTCTGTAACAGATTAACTCGGCTACCCCCTGAAGCTTCTGTATTGAAGTGGTACCTTTTCCTAGTTCAGCTGCATGATACTGATAACATGTAAATAAGTGTTGGGGAGGGTATGAACAGAGAGGGCTCCCGGAGAACCAATTTATTCAAATTTAAGAAGCTCCATTTAGCTACACTAAAGTCAGTTGGAGTTTTGCCACTGACTTCAAAGGGCCCAGGATTTCACTCTAGGGGCGTATGGATACTATCGGGAAGATGGTTAGATACATAATGAGGATGGCAGTGTAAAGTGAAGATCAGTTCAGTAAGCCTGAAGTGGGGTATAATAGCCTGGTGAAAAGTCCAGTTAGTGTTGGAGTCTGCTAACCGTGCTCAGGATGAATAGCTGCTTATTCAACAAATAATCCCATTTAAATCATGGAGAATGAATAAAAATACTTGCTGAGTAAGGTGCTACTCAAAGGGTAAAATGTACCAATGGACAGAGAGCCTAATATTACTGAAGTGCTTTTGAAGTCATCAAGGCTGAAATGAGACATAAATCCTTTTTCAGGCTTTCTGTGTGAGTAGTTTTTACCCCAAGAGTGAAGAAGGATGATCCAATGGCTAGGGCAGCAGCCTAGAACTTAGGAGATCCAGATTTAAGTCCGTGTTCTGTCACAGCCTTACTATCTTGGACAAGTTACTTATACCAGGTCTATGCTATGTACTTACACAGGTATAACTGCATTGCTGTGAGCGTGAAAAATTCACACCCATGAGCAACACAGTTCTACGAACCTAACCCTCCATGTAGACAGTGCTATGTTGCTGTGAGAACATCTCCCATTCACATAGATACTGCCTCTCCTGGAGGTGGATTGAGTACACTGAGGCCATGTCTACCCTACGCGGAAGATCGACATGACTGCAGTCAGTCTTGCAGGGTTCAAATTAGCAGGACCCACTAATTCGAACTGGGAGGGTGCCCCTGTGGGCACAAGTCATCCTGCTCCTCACAAGGAGCAAGGAAAGCTGGTGGGAACATTTGTTTTCATTGACTTCCCATTGTGTGGATGGTGTGAAAACATGATTTAAGATATGTCAGCTCCAGCTACGTAATTAATGTAGCTGGAGTTGCATATCTTAAGTCGAATTTCCCCTTTAGTGTATACTTGACCTGACAAAAGAAGGCCTCCAATCAGGGTAGTAGTATCTTCACTGAAGAGCTAAAATTCAGTAAGTGTAGGCCTGCCCTCAACTTCTAGGTGTCTGTTTCCCAGCTGTAAAATGGGGGTGATGGTACCTCACAGGTGTGTTGTAAAGCAACATCCATCCAAAATTGTGAGGTGCTCAACTACTATAACAATGGAAGCCATGTAAATACCATAACTAGACAGTCAATAAGGATGGTGGAATCTGGTCCTACATTCTGATTATTATAAAACTCAGATATCTTGGTCTCTCTCTGCTGTGACCACCTACTGCTGCTGCTAGTGAGTGTCACTGTCATGGAGATATTTACAAAGCACCCTGAATGAGCTCACAGCAACATTTTCAGTAGAAGATGGAATGGGGATTTATTCTTTTGCAAGAGATTAATCTTTTAAATGAACTGTATTTCAATGTTCCTAAAACTTTTTTTTCCGTTAGCGACATAGCTTAATTGTTGTATAATCAAAAAAGAAGACAAGTAGCAGCTACCTACCTGACTTAACCACATTAACAGTGTGGTGCACAATGTAACTTAACAGTCCAGTGAACTGTCAGCAGCAGAAGTAATTGGAAATTGGTGGGATAGTTGTTCATGTGATGGAATGGGAATTTTTCATGCCCGATTTTAATAGGGAAATAACTTTCAGGGCAACTTCATATTCTAGATGTTAGTTTGTAAAGATCCTTCATACTGTAGAAAAGTTAAGATAGCAAAAAAAAATCCAATTATATGTTTAATGACTTGGCATTTGTAGTAATGCTATCTAGCACTAATTCACCTGTTAGAGAACAGGCTATCTTTTAGCCCCTGGGGGTTAATGGAGAGCAAATGCCTATTCTTATCAGAGGGTGGGAGAAAAAGTGATTAATTTTTGAAAGAAAGAAAGAAAGAAAGAAAGAATTTATGGTGGGTTTTTCACATGTTCTCTTAGGCTAGGTCTACACTGCAATGCTAAGTTGGAAAAAGAAACACAATTTGCATTACACAAATTGCTTATTTTTTTCCACTTTACTGTCAAAACAGGCTTTTCCAAAATGTGGTGCATCTACATGGCACCAAATTTCAGAAAAAAGTGCTCTTTCTACTCATCCCTTATTCCTCATAAAATGAAGTTTACAGGGATGGCAAAAGAGCACATCTGCTTTTTCGAATATTTTCCAAAAAAGCAGATGCGTTCCTTGGACGCAGCATTGCTTTTCCGGGATACTTCCAGTATCCCGGAAAAGCAGTGCAGTTTAGACTTGGCCTCAGACTAGCAGTCTATTTATTAAATATATTTATTTAGAAAACATGTTATATTCCCATTAGCAAACTGCTATCATGGACAAGATGTTTGCTTAACAATCAGAGACAAGAGGATGGGCTTCAGTATAAGAATCTCGATGGATTGGCTAAATTCTTTTCTCATAACTTCCAGTGAAATCAGTGGAAGATGTCCATATATATATATATATGAGAAGAATTTACCCACACCAGCATGGAAATAAAACAAGTGCAAATACCACACTCCCCTACATGCTTTTCTGTGTCAGTTTTTGTTGTACCTGAGACTTACCCCTGTACAGAAGGCTGACACAAGGCATATAAATCACATAAACCTTATTGTAAAGATTTAAGTAGTACTTTGAGTGGTACAGAATCATAGAAACTTATGCCTGTAAAAGACTATGGTAGATTATCTAGACCAGTCCCCTGCACTGAGGCAGCACTCAGTATTATCTTTCTAAACCGTGCTTGACAGGTATCTCCATGTTGAGCCTGACAGTCCTCAGGAGACTAACCTGTTGTGTGACACAGGCAAAGAACACGAGAGACCAAGGTGCCACCAATGCCAATGGCCTTTGTGATGACACAGGGAACTGATTAGGTGAAACAAGCCCAGTACAAGACAAGAGGAGATAGACAGACATAGAGACAAGGGAGTGCAATGAAACAACGTTAGGCAGTGTGATTGGCACTGGTATCAACGCACCAGCAGCCTAACCTCTATAAGGGTATGTCTACACTACAGCGTTATTTCGAAATAGCTTATTTCGAAATAACACGTCAACACACAAAATGCATTTTGAAATAGCTTTTTGCTATTTTGAAATAGCGCATCCACACTGAGTGGACACTGAATCGCATTTAAGGCCGGCCAGAACCAGGTCCGGCAGGGCATCAGGTCAGGAGTTACTTTGTGTGGCTGCTCCCTAAGGCTATCTGAGGCCTGTGCTTAAAGGAACCCCTCTCTCCCCCACTCCCCCACCCTGGACAGCCGGTTCTCAGGTTTCCCTGCTTGCTTGCCTACCTCGATGAGGGACAGCAAAGCATTTTGTCTCTGCGTGCTCTGGTTGCCCTCACTCAGGATACCACAGCACTCTGCAACATGGAGATAGAGCTGCGCCTGGGCACTCTTGTGCTTCTCGTGGACGGGTTGCTGTGAGCCTGGCTGCATTTTTTGCAGGCTGCCATCCGGAAGGTCCATCAGGGGGCTGTCAGTATCCAGGAGGCCCTGAGGGAGAGCTTCCACCCCGAGGAGCACTAAGAGCCTCCCTGGTCTGCCCCACTGGGGGCTTGTGCCCCATTCCTCCCTCACGTCCTTCCACTTACCCAACCCTAACCCCGCTTCCTGATGTCAAATAAAATACATGTATTTTCATGAACATAAACTCTCTTTAACAAAACTGGGGAGGGGGAATGAAACTCTGGGGAGACTGGGGAAAGGAGGTGGGAAAGGGGAAGAGAGAGGGTGGGAGAGGGGAGGGGGAAACCTGGAAGGAGGGAGCTGGAAGGGGGAAGCGAGGGGAAGAAGGGGGAGGGGAAGCTCAGGACTCAGGGTTGGGAGTCTCGCTGGACCAACTTGATTTTCATGCAAACCTGCTCCTGGGTTCGCATGTGGCCTTTGGTGACCAGGCAGGCGCTATCCTGCCATAGACGGCAGCATTCCTCCATCTAGTGCAGAGATCATGGACATTGGGGGCATCCCCCCCCCAAGCCTGAATAAGGTCCATGATCTCCACCCTGGACCAGGAAGGCGCCCGCCTTCTCCAGGCCCTGGCAGGCTCCTGGGAGCTGACAGACTGCTCCTGGGGAGCGGTGGAGGGCTGGCTGCCAGTGGCTCGCTGGCTCATGTTTCGGGGCCACTGGGTTAGGGGCAGTGACTGCTGGCTCTGTGCTGGCAGGCTTGGAGCTGGCATAGGCACAGTGGTCAGAGTCAACCCCTTTAAGGGCTCCAGGGAAGGGGGAGGAGGAGGAGTGTTCTTGGTTGAGGCTAGAGTGGCCACCAAGGCACCCTGGGAAGGCTGGAGGCCCCCTATTTCAATATAAGTATGTACACAGCACTTATTTCGAAATAGCTATTTCGAATTTGGCGTTATTCCTTGTGGAATGAGGTTTACCAAATTTGAAATAAGCACTCTGCTATTTCGAATTAATTTCAAAATAGCGGTTTGGCTGTGTAGACACTAGTAAAGTTATTTCAAAATAACGGCTGTTATTTCAAAATAACTTTGCTGTGTAGACATACCCTTATGAAATAGAAACAATAAAACTTTATAGCACCAATTGTGAAGCTTAGTGAATAAATGTTCTTAAAGTGCCTTCTGGATATGTAATTACAAGTATAAATACAATCAAAATAGTATTTACATTACAGACCAGCCCAAACTACTGACCCTTTGGATGCCATCCTGTCACAGCCCTTGGTTTTGGGGGAAAAGGGGAGAGCAGGGAACAGTTTGAATCTATTTGTTTAAACTTCCACGTTTTCTGTAATTTAGCTGAAGGCAACATGCCCTTATTCCTGCTGCATGGAGCATTTCCTTTAGTGCATCTCATGAGTTTTCAAGGTGCTTCAGCACATCCTGTAGGGAAAGCAAATTGTCATCAAAATTGAAAATTCTGAATCTGTTTTCTTTTCCCCCTCAAGGTCCTTGGGGCTCTTGAAATGCTAAGTAGGAAGCCAAGCTCAACACATGCATAAGAGATTTTCATATTTTAAAAGACAGACAGAACAGCAGCCGGCAGCAGCAGCAACTCCAAGAAGCAAGTCTTCAAAAAGGCAGCAGCAAGAAAGTTTGCTGCTTGTTCGGCTGACATGTTCTTTCAGTCAATGCTCTGTTGGCTGAGAGGCAGACCACCTGGGGCTAGGGAATGACCCTGCCCTGTGGCATTGTTATTAGTGTTATTTTTAAAAGTGCAGAATTATATTTGGATGCAAGACGTCTCCTTAATGATGGCTCAGCCTTTTGTGCAGGTACAAAAGTCTGATTGATGGGCCATGGGGTTAGGAAAGGAGAATGGAGAAAACAAGTTTATGAATTTGACATAAGATTCGAATCATAGCAGGAACGGAGCCAGTCTCCTCAGACATAAAATTGCACTGGAGGGAGAGATGTGCCGCATGTGTTGATGTTTCAGCACTCCTCTTTTCATTATATCTCTAAACAGCCTACTGAACTTGCAAAATCTGGCAGGTGCCTCTTTTCTCTGACAAATTGTTTGGCATAAGGAAAAACTGAAGCCTGACGATTCTAGGGCAGATCCCCCACTGATGTACATTGACATTGCTCCATTAACTTCCGTGGCGTTATACCAGTGGAGGGGTTAGCCCTCTATACTTGCTGTGCTGAAATGTTTTTTCCCCCAATGTTGACATTTCATGTTTCCTGTCATTTTTTTTTTTTGCCCTCTTTGTTTTGGGAATAACCGGGCTTATCAAATAAACAGCATTAGAACATTACAGCCCACGGGCCACGCTCATCCCCAAGGTAACTCTATCATGTTCAAGTTACACAGGAATGAAGGAGCTCAGGGAGCAAATTTCTTCAAGGAAGATTCTAGAAGCCCAGAGCTTTGTTGTCATTCCAATTGTAGGCAGGACCAGCAGCCCTGGAAACTACCAGTTGTGAACTACAAACCTGTGGCATGTTGGGAGAGCTTCCTGGTTTCTGCCATGTTGTACCCTCTGCCCTCCTCCTCCTCCGCCCCCAGCAGGCAGAGCCGGCCCAAGCTATGGGCTGACCGGGCTACTGCCCGGGGCGCCCCATTGTAGGGGGCGCTGAGCGGGGCTGCTGGACCGGGCGGGGGCAGGGCCACGTATGCGCCGGGTGCCCCGGGGCAGGGCCACACATGCACCGCACTCCCGGGGGCAGCGCCATGCTCCCGGGGCCCAAGGTGCAGGAATGGCTCAGGCCAGCCCTGCCAGCAGGAGGTCCCAGCACTGAGTAGGCTGGGAGCAGGAGCTTGTAACAGGCTAGCCTGTTCAGGGTGGTTTGTCCGAGTAGATCTGGTCTGAGGTGAACACTTAGGGTATGTCTACACTGCACGGCTATTTTTTTATACCAGAGATATCCTGAAATTGCTACCCCACATCTACACAATCTGCCCATTATTTTGAAATATTTTTCAAAATAACGGGCACGCTATTTCGCCATCCCGGTAAAACTTGTTGCATGAGGGTTAAGGGATGGCTTGAAATAGCGGGTTATTTCAAAATTTGGTGCTGTGTAGACGCACCAAATTTCAAAATAAGCTATTTCAAAATAGATTTGAAATAATTTGCGTAGCACAAATCGTGTATCTTATTTTGAGTGCTGTGTAGACGTACCCTCACTGACACACAAAGCAGAGCACACAAAGAAGTCTCCTCCCCAGTCTCCCAAAGTTGTGTAAAAAGTTACAAGGCTTCCCCTATGTTGAACAACCTCACAGTGGGCCAGTGAATGGGGGCGGGGTTAGAGGCTACCCAATAAAACTTAAATAATGCTGAATCCTGCTAGATGCTGAGCACTCAACTCCCTGGGATGTCCATGGAACTGAGGGTGCTCAGTACTTTGCAGGATCAATCCTCACTAAAAAGCTTTGGAAAATCTCATAGTGTTATGAAGAATTTATTTGCATAGACTACCAGACTGGGCTGTCAACTTCTCTAGCCTCCAGTAGAAACTCTGGCCTTTGTGAAAAGTCTGTTCCTTAGAGGATCTGATCAAGTGAAAAGAGGATTTTTTTTCTATTGGTTTCAAACTATACCTTGGGGATGGTGGTGGGGGGACGAAGGGGGGCAGGACACAAAGGGCAGCAATACCATGTGAAGGAACAAGAGTTAGGAACTGAAACGTCTTAGAACTGAAAGCTTATTACAAGGTGGCCTTTGCTGTATTTAAAGAACCATTGACATCTTGTGAACACCTTTGAAAATGATTGTTTATTATACTTACTGCAGGAATGCCTCGGTACCACCATAAGCAGGGTTTAGCTCGGCACCATGCACATACACAGCAGACAGTCCCTGCCTCAGAGGCTGACAGACTACAACGAAATGCCTTTTTAGGAGAAATTAAACCCAGCTGGGAATCTGAAGCTAGTGCAGAGCACAGTGGCTTGCTAGTTAAACAGCAGGGCTGCCCTACCAATACACAAAATGCGCAGCCATGTAGGGAACCGCAAAATTTGGGGCTGCATATGCGGCACCTCTCTCTCAGGAGGCCAGCCCCACCTCCTGCCCCTCCCGGTGGTCTGCTCCTGTGTGGGGCCTGTGACACCTCTGCTCCGTTCCTGCTCCACCTCTTCCCACCCATGCTCTGTCCCCACTCTACCCCCATTCTCCAAGCCCCTTCCCCAGAGCAACATGGCTCATGGAGTTAGCAGGGCACCTGTCACCGGCAGCAGGGGTCACCTCCCCTCATTCACTAGCAGTAGCAAGAAGTGGAGCAACCCGGCCACAGCCCATTATGCTCCCTGAGCTCAGCTTCTGGCCACGCCACTCCACTTCACGCCACCGAAAAATACAGGGAGTGGTTTCACCCTTCCCCCAGCTCCGAAGGATGGGAGCCAGGGACTGGAGTGAGCTGCATCTGGATCTCTCTGCTGGTGAGTGCAGGGATGAAACTGATCCCTGCTGCCAGCGCTATCCTCACTGCCCCTTGCTAGTCCTCTGGGCTGCAAAGTACGAGGCTTGGGATGGATGCCCCAAACCATGGTGCTCACTAGCTGTTTCTTTAGTGGAAGCGGAAACTGTTATTTCTGCTGCTACTCACACCTCCTGTCTGCTCCCCTGTCCATAGTAAGTCTCCCTGCCCTGCCCCTGCCTCCACCAGCTTCTGGCACCTGCCCCTCACAACTACTGCATCCATGGCTGCATAGGGCAACACAATGGGTAGGGGTGGTCCTGTTAAGCAGAGTATCCCAACAAATACAGGTTGAACCTCTCTCATCCGGAACTCCCTGGTCCGGCAATATTTGTGGTCCGGCAGGACCACAGATGTTGCTAGACCAGAGAGCCCCAGTCACAGAGGTTGAGAGTGGCTGGGAGCAGAGCTGGTCTGGTGGGAGATAGCCTGCAGGAACAGTGATCTGAGGGAAGAGAGCCCTGGATGCAGCTGCCATCAACTGCTCCTGGGGTTCTCCAACCCCACGCAGGCGGCTGGGATTGGGGAACCCCGGCATCAGCTGACACCACCGCGCAGGACTGGAGAACCCCATGGACAGCTGTCAGCCCACATGGAGCTGGGGGCTGGAGGCAGGGAGCAGAGCCCTGAGTGCAGGCTGGGGGCAGCAGAACTAGGCAGGTAGGCTAGAGGAGGTCAGGCCTCCAGGTTCTCTTGGGGCAACAGCTAGGAGGGGAGCGCTGGGAGAGCCCAGACGCCTGACCTTCCCTGGTCTTACAAATTCCCTTAATCAGGATCACTCCAGCCCCGAGGGTGCTGGACCAGGGAGGTTTAACCTGTACTATATATTTTAGAGAGTTTGTTTGTGTCTGTTTTATCAAGAACTCCTCCAAAACTGTAAAAGCGAAGACCGCCAAATTCAGTATACAGCTTCCTTCTATCATAACTTAAAGCAATGTAAGGGGTTGGTTGTGCCAGTGTAATCCACACAACTGCTGGGTGCAGGGGTGGCCCGTGAGGCTAGGCAAACTAGGCAGTTGCCGAGGGTGCCGCCGGCCCGGGCGCCTGATGATGACATCACAGCCATTGACGGCCGTGCATGCGGGAGCGCCAATCGCGCCTTCTGCCTGGGGCACCAGCTGCCACAGCCAGGCTCGGGCCGCTCCTGGCTGAGTGTGGGTCACTGTCCCCCGTAGTGGCACTTAGACCACCTACAGAAAGAATTGGTGTGCTCTACAGCCTTATGCTAGGTCTACACTACATCTTTTTCCAAGTTTTTTTTGGAATAGGCTTTTCCAAAATATGGCCGATCTACACTGGGCCAAATTTTGGAAAATCCCCTTCTTTTGGAAGATCCTTTCTTCCTCATGGAATGAGGCAGACAGGGCTTCCGAAAGAGCGCGTTTGCACTTCTGCAAAAAAAAGCAGAAGAGCAAACATGTTCCCTGGACGCGGTGGAGAAAACCCCCACAGTGTAGACGTACCCTTAGCTGAGAGCCAGCTGGTTTTATAACTGAAGCTGTAGAGGTTCATGCACTAAGCCCCAGCAGCCCCGGGTTTGGTTCTGCCTGTTGGCATTACACCAGGAAAATGGAATGTGCCTGGAATGACATTGCTTTTCGTAAAACCAAATAGAAAACAGAGAGAATCACCAAAGAGAGTACAGCCCTCAAAATTTACGTCACTGGGCAAATGTTGACAGAGACTGAACCAAGATGAACGAGAAACATTGGATCAACCTCGAATAGGATTGCTTCTCAGTAAACCTTACAAAAAAGAGATAAACAAGAGGAATTGGGAATAGTGCTCTTTTTTGTCACAGCTAAGTCAATTTTTAAGATCTGAAAACTCCTCCTAAATGGAAAAATGTAAAAAACAACAAGTAGATTAACAAAACATGTAGATGGTATCATGAGCTTTCGTGGGCACAACCCACCTCTTCAAATCGCTGCCGCTCTGAAGCTTCCTCCTAAATGTTCGGAACTAGAACCACCAATTTCAGTAGACAGCTTCCTCTGATCATTACTTAAAGCAACGTAAGGATTTGGTTGTGCCAGGAAAACACGATGTGCCACTAAGGGGATTGCCTCTCATAAAACCAAACAGAAAAGAGAAGGAATCACCAAAGCAAGTACATCTCTCAAAATTTACATCATTGAGCAAGTGTTGACAGAGACTGAACCAAGATGAACAAGAAACATAGGATGAACATGGAATAGGATTGCTTCTCAATAAACCTTATAGCAAAGAAGTAAAATGGAGAAATCTGGAGTAATGCTCTGTTTTGGCACTACCGGGTAAATCTGCAAGTATGCACATAATATCCTTACTCTGTAATCTGAACAGGCTGCATGGGGGGTGGGGGGGAGACATTGGGTCATTGGTAGCATTCAGGCTGGAGCCCCAGTGATATAAATGAGAAAATAATGTTGGTTGAGAGTTCTCTGTGGGATGCAATGCTTTTCAGGGGCCATGGCAATGTCTGAAAACTGAGTTTCTCACCAACTCTTCAAACCCCCCCTTCCCCTCCAAAAAAACACAACCTCCCCCCCCCCCAAACACTGAAGCCCCACAAAGAGATGGAGGAGAGATTGCATAGTGAGTCCTGCCCCCAGTAGTGTTCCTGTCCCATGAGTCTGAGCCTGGCTTCCCACTCCAGGCATTGTGACCAACACATGCAGTCTAAGTGCCGTTCAGGTTAGGCCTAGCCACCTCGCTATCATGACAGATCCTGTGTAAAAGCCCCCAAACAGGGCCAAGAGCAAACTGCCCTTTTTTGCACTCCTTCCCCAGCTCTTCTGTGAGCTCAGTGCCTTCCCATTTCCTCAGTGGAATTCAGACTGGAAAAACTTAGAAAGGAGGCAACCATTGGTGTGAGAAGCCCCTTTGAATTTGAATGGGACAAGAGCCATAGCCAGGAGCCATTTGCAAGGATATGGGGAGGGCTGGAGAGGGCAGGAGAACTACCGCTGGGAATCAATGTGGGGTTAAGAGGATGGAGAAATCAAGGGTGTTTGGGACTTCCCCCTTCCCCCATGTGGGGTTAGTTGGGACAGTCGGGCAGGGTGACATGATGTACATCAGAGGAGAAGTGCAATAGTGCAGCACACCCGGGATGTGTGTGGGTTACACAATCAAACTAGGGCTTTCACTGCTGGGGCACAAATACAGGGTGTTCGGGACAGTCCTGAGCTCCACAGATTCGACATCTTCATGCACTGAGCATCCTGAAGACCCTCCAGGGCAGCTAGCAGAATATAGGGACAGCCCTGGGAAAACCTGGCCAGACTGCAGCCCCTATTCATAGGGGGGAGCGGCTATCTTGGTTGTAACTTAATGGGAAGAGAAATGATTCTTGGTTCTTACTCTAAGACAGGAGCCTGCAACCTATGGCTCTCGAGCCAAATAGGGCTCAATATGGAATCAAATATGGCTCTTTTGCCATTCCCAAAATGCATGAAACTTTTAAAATTAAAAGAAAAATTAATTCAAAATTTTAAAAACGCATAATTACATCTTGAATGCGTGCATGAATCTGAATTTGACCAGTTATGATGTAAACTTCAGAGAAATGTGTGAAAAGATGCAGCAGCAGAAGCCCCCTGAAATAAAGTCTGTGAGTGCAATTAGGGTTGCCAGATGGTTGAACCAAAACCACCAAACACCCCTCCCCCCCCCAAAAAAAAAACACCGGGGAAAAAATTCTATTGAGGAAAAAAAGGGGGGGAGACCAAAGTTGTTGAGTGAAAAAAAAAAGTTAAATAATAAAACAGCATTAAAACAGCATGGCACCTTTCAGAGTGAGTGCAGAGTCAGAATAGGGATAGGAAGAGGGGAGTGGTTGAGCACTAAGACCCAGGGAAGGCATTGCTTTCCCTTGGTCTTTAGGCTTTTTGCCAGCAGCCATTTTGTTTTCTTGATCAAGCCAGAACGCAACTTCCTTGCAGAACCAGGTAAGCATGGGGTCCGGGGGCGGGGGCTGGGGGTGTTGGAGGCCGGGGGCTGTCGTAGGGTTGCCAGGTGTCCAGTATTTTCGCCTCCTAGCGGGGGAAAAAAATCAGAAAATACTGGACATTTTAGGTGTCCGGTATTTTCTGAATTTTTTTATGGGACAGGAGGTGAAAATACCGGACACCTGGCGACCCTAATTACAATGTTTCATTTATGCTATTATTAATCGTCATATCAATTATCAGTAACATTACGTTGCATATTTCCAGTCATGCCAATGGGCATTCTTCTGCGGCTCTTTGTTGACCACTTGTTCTGAATTCTGATGTGGTTAGTTTGGCTCTTTGCTTTGAAAAGGTTGCTGACACCTGCTCTAGGAAGAGACATGGAGGCGGCCATCTTGGTTCTCACTCTAGGAAGAGACATGGAGGCGGCCATCTTGGTTCACACTCTAGGAAGAGACATGGAGGCGGCCATCTTGGTTCTCACTCTAGGAAGAGACATGGAGGCGGCCATCTTGGTTCACACTCTAAGAAGAGACATGGAGGCGGCCATCTTGGTTCACACTCTAGGAAGAGACATGGAGGCGGCCATCTTGGTTCTTACTTTAGTACGAGACATGGAGGCGGCCATCTTGGTTCACACTCTAGGAAGAGACATGGAGGCGGCCATCTTGGTTCACACTCTAGGAAGAGACATGGAGGCGGCCATCTTGGTTCTCACTCCAGGAAGAGACATGGAGGCGGCCATCTTGGTTCACACTCTAAGAAGAGACATGGAGGCGGCCATCTTGGTTCACACTCTAGGAAGAGACATGGAGGCGGCCATCTTGGTGTCCATAGGCTGGGGGCAGCCATCTTGCTTTCCAAGCCCATAGGGGCAGCCATCTTAGTGAAGACTTCGGAGGGCGCGGCCATCTTGGTTATCGCACTCCCCGGCGCGGCCATCTTGGTACAGACGTGCTGCCGGGGCCGCGGCGGCCGCTTTGCGTCCCTTAAGCAAGATGGCGACGGAGCGCGCCGGGATTGGCGGAGCCGCCGGGGCCCGCCGGCGCTCGCGGGGTCAGCGGGGGCGGCGCCGAGTCAGGGCTCCGCTCCGGCGGCGGCGCCCGCAGCAGCCATGGGGGAGGCCGAGAAGTTCTACTACGTCTACAGCTGCGACCTGGACATCAACGTGCAGCTCAAGATGTGAGTGAGGGGAGCGGCCGCTCCCTCCCCCTCCCCTTTGCCCCTCCCCCGCGGCTGGGAGTGGGGGGAGGGGACTCGGGGCGCCCCCACCCCCCCAACTGAGGGACGGGGGGTGGAGTTTCAGGGCGCGCAGGTGAGGGGGGCACTTCCAGAAGGGAGGGGGACGCAGCCCCCCCCAGGGAGAGGGTGGCGGCTGGGGAAGGGGCTCAGCTCTCAGGGGTGTGTCCCGTCCCAGGACCCAGTACGGGGCTGGGGGGATACGAGGGGGCTTGGCCCCTTGCCCCGCGCCTGCAGGAGGTGGGGGGGGGGGGCTCTGTTCATTCGCCAGGCCGGGGGCTGTTGCTGGCGCTGGCTTTGGGCCCCATGGCGGTGTCCCCCGCAAGGGAGCTGGACGCCCCAAGGACTCGCCCTGCCCTCAGCCTGGGTCAGTGTCACCTGCAGGGCGGGCACCCAGCCCCACACGGTCTGGTTTCCTTGCCAAAGCTGGAGGAACGTTCCTTTGGGGCTTGGCTCCTTGCCATGGTACAAGCACTGGCTGAGGGGGTGGGCTGGTGAAGGTGCCTAAGCAGCTTCGGGATGGTATGTCTGAGAGCACGGTCCTGTTCCAATGAACACTCGGTACTGGAAGCCGGAGGAAATACACCCGTCCCCCAGGCTATTAACCAGACTCATTTGAGGATAACAGTTGGCCCATTCTGTCAGGCCGGTATCCTGTAAACACTTACCTACGTTCATACGTTAGGTTTGCTCTACGCTACGGAGGCAGGTCAATGTAAAGCAGCTTATGTCAACCGAATTTCGCCTGGTCTACGCTAGAATGCTGCTTCGGCTGAAGTACGTGGCCCTGCTACCCATCATAAGTCCAACTCTTAGTTCAGCGTAGTTAGTGTCCCTGGAGACCAGGGGTGCGGAACCTTTTTTGGGTCAGGGCTGCTGACCTGCAGAAAAATCAGTCGGGGGCCATACACAAGTGAGAAGCAACCTCCTCACCTCTCCAGAACCACAGACCTTCACTGACATGGCCCCCAGCTGAGAAGGAGAAAGACATTCCCCCCCATTCCTCTTGCACATCAGAGCCTAGGGGAGCCCAGCCTACTGGGTTTTGTGCACTCCAGCCTCACGGTGGGGCGCTGGGGGACCAGAGTGCCAACTCAGTCTCCCCAATGCTGGGGGAGCCCCAAGCCTCAGGGGCTGTATCCAGGCAAGCCAGAGGCCACATCTGGCTCCCAAGCTTTAGGTTCCCCACCTTTGCTGTAGACACTACATTACTTAGATTGTCTGTTATTTTTGTCAATTTCATGGCTGCTTCTGGTTCCAGAGCAGCAGTGTGAGACTCACCACTGGAGCAGTGAAACTGACAATGTCAATTTCACTGCTTTGAAAATGAGCAAGCCCTGGGCTCACAGTTGTCCCCTAGCTGTCAACCTGGTGCGGGATTCATGGCTGGATTCCCCACCCCAGAGTGATAGCCTGAGTTGTGAGCCTAGAGCAGTGTTTCTTAAACTTTTTAGGACCGAGAAACACCAAACAATATTTTTTTTAATGGGAAACACCAAGGATTTTTTTGTTGAGAGGGGGGAAAAAAAAAGGTCCAGGGGCCGGAAAGTGTGTGGGGAGCGGAGATTATTGAGGGGAAAAAGAAGGATTGGGGGAAAGTTATTGAGGGGGGAAAAAAGTCGCCTGTCCCTTTAAGGGCATTTATTTTGAATTCTGTTGTTCTCCGCTGCACACCTCCGACTGCCTCATGGCACACCGGTGTGCTGCAGAACATAGTTTAAGAAACACTGGCCTAGAGGCTCAATTTCACAGCAGAGAGCCTACCAGCAATGAAATTGACGTTCTTGTCAGTTTCATCATTCAAAGTGCGAGCCCTATGCTGCTGCTCTGGGGGGAGGCAACCCTGAAGCTAACAAGAATGTTAGTTGTACTGCTGGTTGGCTCCCTGTTGTGAAATTGAACCCACAAAGAGTTTTGGATATCATACCAGTAGATAAAACTTAAAAAACAACAAATGGTCTGGTAGTACTAACACAACATGTAGATGGTATCATGAGATTTCCTGGGCACAGCCCACTTCTTCAGATGACCGGAGTTTACTGGTAGATGTGGAGGCTGTGAACCCTGCAATGCCTGTGGACCCTTCAATGAATGTATTGCATTGCAGTGAACTCTGCAGTGAACCCTGCAATGCTCCACTTGACTCAGTGCAGGACACTTCACTGTTTTCTCTAACATATAGCATACATTTCTTTGAATCATCCCATTCTATTTGAAAACAAATAAGCTAAATTTTTTGAATTTACTGAATTCCTTAACCCATCTCACCTGTTTAAATGACACTTCTCTCTGAAAACTAGTAATCCAGTACAATTAATAATTGTAAGACAAAGATACCCTCTATGTTTAACAGTTTTAATAAAAATTGTATTCCATTCCTCAGTATTTTCTGTGGAGATGTATTATTTAAAATGAAGTTGGCATTTACTGTTAACACACACAAACTAGGTAGAACTATTTTATTTAAATCCTGGTTTAAATGCCTTTTTTAATTTAGAGGAAGTCTAGAGGGGAAAAGAGAACAGAAGAGTTACAAAGCTGTTTTGGAAGACCCTATGCTGAAGTTCTCAGGATTATACCAGGAGAACTGTTCTGACTTATATGTAACTTGTCAAGTGTTTGCAGAAGGGAAACCTCTTGCTCTTCCTGTTAGGACATCCTACAAAGCTTTTAGCACTAGATGGAAGTAAGTGACTACATTATATTTCATATATGTCTTAAGTATTGGGGCATTGAATTGCATTAATATATGTTGTAGCTTTTCCAAAATCCAGTATATCTATTATATATTTGAGTGTATTTCTGTGTGTTTGCCTGTTTGTTGAAGAACTCCTCCTAAGCAGTAAAAGCTAGGACCTCCAAATTTAGTATACAGCTTCCACTTATCATAACTTAAAGCAAGGTAAGGGTTTGGATGGGCCTGGAATTGGATTGCTTCTCATAAAACCATATAGAAAAGAAACAGAATCTTCAGGAGGATGAGGGGCTGCTGGGGGCACATTTGCCCTCCTCCCGCCCACGCACAACCCCGGGCATCCTTTAGGGAAGGTAGGGGGGGCTGAAGCTTCCACCCTCCCTGATTTGTGGGGGAACATTGGTGGCTGCTCCCCTTCATCAGCTCATTCGTGCTGGGTAGTGCAAGGGGCAGACAAACCTGGATATGCCCCAGCCAGAAGACATGCATCTCTCCCCCGGCTGTGTCCACTGAAACCGCAGCAGCCATAGAGAGGTGCGTCTCACCTGGCGCCAAACTGCTGCAGTGAGAGAGGGCTGGGGTAATCTCCTCATACCCATCACATCCCAGAGCAATGATTTAAATGTAGCATGTATTTTTTTCATTTTATTCTCCAAAAACCAAAAATTGAGTTAAGGATCTGAGCAACACTGGGTAAATCTTCTAGTCTTCTACAAATTATAGAAGTGAAACTCTTAATAGTCTGGGAATGTTTTCTTCACATTTCTGATTCTTAGTACAGCCAGTATTATTTGTACTGTAGTAATACCTAGGAACTTCAGTCAGAGCTCCATTGTGCTGAGTACAGCACACCCATGTCATCCAAAGATCTCAGGCTATGTCTAGGCTAGGCTGTGTTTTCGAAAGAGGATATGCACATTTTGCAGGAATTTGCATATCTTCTTCCGATCTCACTTTTGAAAGTGAAAGTAGTCTGGACTCACTTTTTTCAGAACACCCCCCTTTTTAGAAAAAAAACGCTCTTCCTTAAAAAATGAGGTTTACGTTTTTTTCGAAAAGGGGGGTTTTCCCCAAAAAATCAGCGTCCAGACTACTTTCACTTTTGAAAGCAGAGCTTTCAAAAATTTGAAATATCCGCGGAATTTGAATATCCGCTTTCGAAAATACAGAGTAGTTTAGACGTTCCCTCAGAGAGCTGACAGCCCTATCATGTGACTAGAGAACAAGTGGAGAAAAACTAATCGGATGTGAGGAGAGAGAGAACAAGCAAAGGTACAGCATATGCAGGAAGTTAGGCTACATTATCATAATGGGCTTTCTGACCATAACATTTCTTCAAAGGCAAGGTAAACAGTGGTTTGATTGTTTGGTACACCGAGTAGCATACATGTTTTTATTTTCTAAGAAATCCAAGCAGTACATCCCATTGTGGTACAAAGGAAATGTCAAAATTTTTCTCATTTGCAAATCATAACTACATAGCGGAAACTACATCAAACTAAGGAATTTCCATTTGATTATGGGGAAAAGGGCAGAAATCTTCATTTGTGCTCTGCTTGAAATGTCTTTGTCAGAGAAATAGTTTCCACCAGTTTAGAAAAGCCAAAAAATTCTGTTTTTCAGGTAGCTTTATTTACATATCCTAATATATCTTTGTAATTATCAGTTATAAAGGAAATTTTGAAAGACTGACAGATGGTGTGTTGTAACTTTTTGAGTAGTACTGTTTAAAGATAGCTATTTTTGAGGCACAACTAAAATGTGTGCTTGAGCTTTTTTCTATTCAGTTGGTTCAGGGTAGCCTGAGTTATCTTTATCTTTTATATTTTTATTTTATTTTTATTTTATTGATCCGAGTCTGTAAATTTTCATGACACTTTTGCAAGGCTGTTTGATTTCCATCCACAAGGTTCAGTTGTGAACTTTGACTATGTTCTGTTGGGCGTTGGTCTTGCATATACTTACATGGTTTTAACTGTACTCATCACTAAGTGTGTGTGTAGTATGTATAGGGCCTGAGCCCAAGAAAATATATTCAGCCATACTTTAACATTCAAATATTCAGGAAAATACCTGTATGAAGTATAAAATTGAAAAAAATGAAATATGAAGCTTATAACTAACAGTGAGTGTCTCTCCTCAGCTGGAATGAATGGCTAAAATTGCCTGTGAAGTATCCTGACTTGCCCCGCAATGCACAGGTGGCTCTGACAATTTGGGATGTGTATGGACCAGGCAAAGCAGTTCCAGTAGGGGGAACAACAGTCTCGCTCTTTGGAAAATATGGGTATGTTTCATTTCCTTGCATGACACATTAAAAAAATAGTTTGAACTGCATTTGTGCGCAGTACTAAGCCAATGGTCATATTAGGAGTTGTGTTGATGTAGCTGCATTACTGTATGGTTGCAAAGCAGTGCTTTCATAGTTGTGACTTACCCTGCTTTGCACTCATGCAAGCGATCTACCCTGTTGCAAAGATGTGGGCAAAAATCCCTAAAGGAGACAAGCCTATAGATGGAAAGTTCAACTGTAAGTTGTCAGACCACTTCAAAGCGCACATTCCTGCAGCTTCATATATTAGCAGCTGTCTGCACTGCATATTTCTAAAGGTATGGAAATGTATGTTTAACCTTAAGCATGAACAGATCATCAACATTTGGCTGTCATGTGCTCTTTAAGTGTTGTAATGACATTGACAAGCACCTGTATGTTTGTCTCAACCAGAGTTTATCGTGAAATTGGGACTAGTTTTCTTATTAGAAAAGATAGGCAATGCAAACCGCTCTTGACAGATTAACTAATCCAGGAAGAGTGGGATTGTCAAAGGTGTCTTAAGAGAGCTAGACAACCAACCATAGACTTTCGGTGACAGGAGTTCTGTACCTAATTCCCTTAAGGGTAAACCTACATGTGCAAGGAGCCCGGGTTTTGGATATACACTGGTATATGGTGCTGTTCTAGCTAGCTTATGTTGTGTTCATCATCGTAGAATCTGAGTGGCTAAAAAGTCATTTTGTGAAAATTAGAGAGACAAGGTAGGTGAGAGACATGAGCTTTGGAGCTTACTCAGAGCTGCTCTTAAGGTCTGAAAAGTGTGAAGGTCTTTGCATAAGATCCAAATTTGTCTCTTAACAACAAAAGTTGTTCCAATACAATATAATACTCCACCCACCTTGCCTATCTAGTATCCTGAGACAGGTACGGCTACAACAACACTGCATACTTGTGCAAATGCTACTGTGGGGTTCCATATTTGTCTTTCACTAATGTTCAGAGCAAACCTGCTCAGTTTACAAATGAAAAAGAGATTTTTTTTTCCCCAGTAAATGCTTGCCCTTTAAATTCAGCAGCATAATCTGTAAACCAGGTAGCATTCTAATATCTCATGCATTATCACTGATGATAAAAATTGAAGGCCAAATTCTGCCTTCAGTGTACACCTGTGCCATCCCATTGACTTTGGGAATTGACAGTTCTTTTTCACTTACCACAACTAGAATCTTATTCCTTTTCTTTTAAAACTGTATATGACAGTGAAAATGAAGGCCACTTAAGATATGAATTACCATGCATTTTGGAATTCAGCTAAATAATGCATTGCAGTGTGGTTCTGAACGTTTGGCAAAAGGAATGTGGGAGTACTATCCTTGTACTTGGATACAGACAGATACAAGTGATGCTGCTTCTTTCTTATAGTATGTTTCGTCAAGGAATGCATGACTTGAAAGTCTGGCCCAATGTAGAAGCTGATGGCTCGGAGCCCACCAAAACGCCTGGGAGGACCAGCAGTACTCTCTCTGAAGATCAGATGAGCCGATTGGCGAAGGTAATGGAATAGTTCTTCAGTTAGGTCTTTAAAGTTGTTTCCATCTATAATACAGAAGTCCAGTTTAATGACAGCTAATCAGAAGTGTGGAAGACCTGTTTGCATGCTATTTTCTGACGTCATTGTACTTTTAAAGATATTTACTTTCTCATTTATCTGTGAGGGATTTGTGGTGTATTGGAACATTTCTTTTCCTTTAACTCTAGATCAAAGTATAAAAGATAATATTTGACCACATCATACTAAATACCCCAGTCTCCTGTAAGGAATTTATAAGAATTCCCTGAACATGTTCTGGGGGATCAAAATGGTGGACTCTTCAGTTTCATTAAGAATTATTTTAATCTTGCATTTTAAGAGATTTCCATATAACTTCTGTCGCATTCTTTAGTAGTACTCTTCTAAATGTGAACATTTTAGGCAACATCTGCAGTACAAACTTTGTGCGATGCGGGTTACTCCAGCATAAAGCTGCCAGAGTTAGTCCATTGTTTGTGTCCTTGCATCCTCCCTGCGCTTGCCCATCAAGAACATTTGTATTGATGCACAGTGCAGTGTACTTTGGGTAGGTATCCCAGTGTGCACCTGGCCACTGTCTTTTGGGAAGTTTTGGCAAAGCACGGTGGGGCCAAAACAAGTTGTGCATGGATTACTAGGAGTAAGGGGTCAACTTCCCAGCATGCAACAGTCTTAATCCCATGTCATCCATAACCCATAATATAGGGTTACCATATTTGAACTTTCAAAAAAAGAGGACACCCTTGAGAGGAATTGTATCAGTATCTACCAATTCATGTGGTATTAATGTTATATATATATATATTAAAAAAACACATTAATACAACGTGAGTTGTAGATACTTATACCGATACACTCCCTCTCAAGGGTGTCCTCTTTTCTGAAAGTTCAAATATGGTAACCCTACATAATATTTGGCTACTTTTTTCAAAATCCCATGAACTCTCATTATACTCCTCATTATCTGTCCTATCTGAACAGAAGCATGGAACCTTGTACAACTCTGCATTATTGTCATAAATGTAGCAGAGATCAGGCTTTTTTTAGATCAGTACTAGTTTTAATTCTAGCTAGTATTAGGAGTAGTAACTAGAACTAGTTCTAGTGTAACTTTAAGACTATTTTAGGTGTAAATTACAAGAAGAAAGATTAGATGTTAGCACTTCTTTGGCAACTCAATTTTGTACAGAAACAGTTTCACTGCAAGAAGATAATGAAATATACTTTTCTGTTGCCTCAAAGCTCATCTTCAAGAAACCCTGAACATAAAGGAAGATTTCTGTAACTCCTCAGTCTGCGTTCAGTCTTTTAACAATTTTGTGGTTAGCCTATTATTACACCTTCTTACAGTGCACATATCTTATTTCAGATTAACAAATTTGGTTGTTGCCTCCTGGCTTTTCAAGGCATCCATCTTTCTCTTTGAGCAAGCAAAGTTTGTGATAGAGAAGTTCCAGTGCTATAGATTTGTGTCTCCTCTTCTAGAGATTTATGATGGCAATAAACTAACTTTCATTTAAGCTCTATGTACCTTGAGTTTCTAATAGAAAACTCGTTATAATCTGCTCATTTATAGCCAGCAGGTCACTATAACATGAACAAGGTTGAACTTCAAGAGCATTACAAGGATAGATACTCTTTCCACAGAAAGCTTGAGATGCTGCTTTTTTGTTGCTGTAACAATTTTCTTTTTGGAATGAGAACACAAGTAATGTAATTGCTGCCTGACCTGTTAATCTTAATACTAATTTTGTTTAGAATTTGCACTATGTAGCCTTCTATTGAACATATTTCTGATTGGATTCTAGGAAAATTGAATGAACATGGAACATTTCATCAAGTCTTGGGGTTTTTTTTTTTGTTTTGGCCTTGCATTGTGTGGAGGACAGTCCATTGGGTAGAAAGTTCACACAGGAAGAAATAAAGTGCATATGAGCTTAATTTTCTGCTTTAATGTGATGAATTGTTTGAATGTAGTGAAATGTTGTACTCCTTTTTTCCGGCATTTATATCTACAGGCTTTGTTTTTCACATCACTTAGGACTTGTTTACTTTGGAGTTTACTTGGTTACTTCTGTACTCTGCTGACATGCATCCGCTTCCAAGCTTCATGACAAGTGCTTTGTCCTCTTGCCTGCTCACCGGTAGAAGCTCGACAACTCTGCATGCTCCCTTCAGATCCCTTCAGACCATTCTGAAGAGCACTGATCCTGAAGATTTACAGAGATTTTCCAGGAGGGTTGTTTTTTTCTTCTCAAATGAGCTTAGAAAGTCTGCAGTGACTGTGGTCAGAAAAACAGTTTGTGACTAGCAGAATAGGTGGCATTTTTCCCATCTGTCTAAGGCAATGGTTCTCAAAGTGCCGTCTGCAGACCACTAGTGGTCTGTGGCCACCTCCCAGGTGGTCTGTGGCTCAGCCCCCACTCCACCACTAAGTGGGGAGCCCGCGCTGCCACTGCAGCCTCGTGGTTGCTGCACAGTCGCGAGGTTCCAGTATGAGCTCCAGCTTCCCGCTCGGAGGGGTGCGGGGAGGGTGAAGAAAGCCCCGACTTTCCCCCTGCACACAAAGAAAACGGAGCAGAGGTGCAGGAGGGAGAAGGAAGCCAAAGCCTTGGAGGTCCGGTAGCTGGGCGAGAAGGCAGCATGTTGCCAGCACCAAGAGCTTTACTGGCTACACAACATCCAGCTGCAGGTGAAGTGGCGGGAGGCCAAGCTGCTGCGCAGGTGCTGGATGCGGCTGGTGAAGTCAGAGGCCAAAGCCAGCAAGCTCTGGTGGCTGGGCATGCTCAGATACAAAGAGCCCAACCTGAAGGTGCAGCTGAGCATGGAGCTGGCCAAATCCCTATGGACGCTGAAGCCTGAGGGCAGCATCCTGTGTGACCGGTTCAAGAGCCTGCTGAAATTGGACCTGATTGAGCCCAGGGAGCAAGCCAAGTTCAAGAGGAAATAACCTCTGAAGTATATGGAGAAGAGAGCCTTCTGCAAAGTCACGTTGTAGGGCTGCATGCCCCCTCCAACTCCTTGCCCCATCCAGCCCCAGCTGTTTGTACCAAGCATCTTATTAGAACAAAAAAAACCCCAAAACAACAAAAAAGCAACAAAAACCCACTTCCCCACCATACCCGGCTTGCTGTACACAGAGCTGCTTGCTCTGCTTCTCTCTATGAGCTGGGTCTGGCAGGGAAGGTCGGGACTTTCTTCACCCTGCCCTCCGAGCGGGAAGCTGGAGCTGGTGCTCCTTTTCTGAGGGAAAATTAAAGTTGCAGACTCATCTCGATGTTTTGAGTGCATGTTACACTTAAGTCTAACATTCTTAAATGTAATACATACAAGAAACTCCGAGAAAGGGCTGTACTTTTCAAACAAGGAACCAAGCTCTTGAACATTACTTTCTTAGCATATCCTGGCAAGATAAACCTATGTTACTTCAGGTTGCATAATAAACAATTTTGTTACTTGTGACTGTCATGATCATGAGGGTTAGCCAGCAGCCTCTGAACGAAGGGGTTAACCTTACCTAAGCCAGGTGGAATGGCCAATAGGAATGTAGGTAGGAATTTCAAATGGGGACAAAGGAATTTTTGGTTTTTTTCCCTCCTTTGTTCTGGGCAGTTTCTCTCCATCTACTGAGGGGACAGACAGAATGTCTCCCTCTAAGAACAGACTCTTCACTCTTCTGTAAGTAGGGTAAAGTTTAGATAAATCCGTTAGGTTTTATTGTTTTATAGTTTGGGAAATGGGATCTGATGTCTGTGCATTTAAAAATGCTTTTTGCTTTCTTTTGTAACTAAGCTCCTGGCCCCGTGGTGGGTTTCTCCTCCATGAGTATATTACTTTGTTACTTTTCCATCTAGTCATTATGCTTGCAACAGGAATATTGTACTGATGATAAAAGTTTTCTCTTTTCTTTTCTTAACCTGGCGTTGGTTAATTTTTGTGTCCTTTCCCAAATGATCTCTCCCCCTATTTTCTTATCAATACTTGGGTGGTGGCAGCAGGATTTTATCCCCAAAATCTAGGTTAAGATTTTGGGGGGAAGTTTTATACCAAAGCCTGGTAGATAAGGTTTTGGGGGTACTTTTGCTGGCTCCCACTCCTGCATTTATCGTGCCAGAGTGGGGAAGGAGCCATGACAGTGACCAAAATCTAGAACGTTGTAGACTTAATTGCTCAGTGCTTATGCTGCTTTATGGCTGACTTTGGCACCATACATTGTAAAAAGTATTGTATATGCACTAAGTCCTGATTTATGAATAGCACACTGATGGCAATCATTCCTCATGCTCTACTAAAGGTCCATTCTGCTGGGTGCTGAGGGCAATCAACCTCTCAGGCAGTGTTTAACAAGTCAGACATCCATCCTATATTTCCCCCCTTTTGCTGGTCATTTATCCTGTTGTCACACAGTTCATGTGCCTCAGTATCCAACATTTGTATTCTCAGTCTGTGGTGTAGCATTGTAACTCCAGTCGGCTACAGAAAGGACAATTTTTCCTACCAAATAAAGCTGCTATTTATCTTTTTGGTTGCCTTTTCTTTTTGTCTTTCTCCCCATCTCGTTCAATTGTATTTAGATTCAATTTCACATGACAGAGGTAGAATGATTGCTGTGCTCTTGTATAGGAACATTGTACCTATCGTTCCTGTTGTGAATTCATTTGAGTAGGGTTTCTCGATGGTGGAAAAAATTCTCACTTACCCAGGTGTGCCTTGGGCAAGTGGATTCATCTGTGCTATGGCATACTTCAGTTCAAGCATGTGCTTGAGTAAAGCAGACTTTGAGTGGTTCTTATAATCTATTTAGTAGTTGATGAGCAATTAGTGATCTTGTATGTAAAAGAAAATCTGAATATTCATGATAATGATTGATTAATAGTTTTGCTTAAATGTAGGCATAGTATCTGCAGGCGCTATGTTCCAAAGTCATTCTCTTTGACTTCTGTAATATGTTTTCTGTTTAAATACTGGATTAACTTATGATGAAGTGTCATGGTGTTAGGTTGATGGATTGTGTGACTCTGGAGACCAGGCTGAAATCCTCCAAATGAATAATTAAAAAAATACCCCTACCTGAAGGAGCTGCTTTCCATTTGAAGGAAAATCCTTTTTATTTTTTGACACTTTTTTGACCAGCACTTCCATGATTCACATGAAAAATTTAGTCATGCTCGTATAGGTTTTGGACATTGCTGAACTCCCATATTCTGCTGTGGAAAGAAAATATTTCATATATAACCTCAGCTTGATAAAACAATGGCAAGCGTTCAGTGTGGTAACTGAGTGCCATATCACCACACTAATGTGAAATGTTTGAAAGTTGCTTCAGAAACTGTCAGCATGGCTGAAAGCTGTGATATTACCCTCCCGGGGGATTATTGGCCAAAAAAACCTTCATTCCTTTCCCTCAGCAATTTACATGCAGATGGTAGAACATTTTTAGTGCTCTGTTTAATAGTAATACGTTAGAATTATGTGCTACCATAGGAGTGATAGGTTGGTTTATTGCTTTAAAATGGAAGATATGCTGCTAACTTATCACCTGCTTTTTCCACTTTCTCTCCTCTCCACTCATATCACCATTCCTCTTAGCTGAATGAAATTGCTTGATCATACCACCACCTTGCCCTTATTAACATGAGTAAAAGCATTCAGTTCTTCAGAGAAGCTAGGATTCTTCTTCCAGTTTCATCTAAAGATAACATTTCTTATTTCAAAACTCTTGGCAGTCTTTCTCATTGTTTATTTCAAGCCACGTATGTATTCCCAGACATTGACATTGTTTTTGAAGGAGTAAATGTCTGTGGACATCCTGGATTCAATATCTGTAGATAATTAGTGATGTACTGTGGGGAGGAAAAGGGGGAAACCAATCATGATGATTGATTTCTTCTTACCTTATAAAACATTGACGAATGCCTTTTACCTTGTCTTTTGGCCCAAAGTAAAATTAGTGTGCCCATTCTACAGATTTGGACACTGTGAGAAAGAATAGGCACAAGACAGTAGCAAGCAGTTTTGCACGGGTTGAAGTGATTAACTATATCACTGGTATTCAGACCCCAGTGATTCAGGAGCCAAATTAGCAATCAGCATTACCCCAAAGAGCCAATGTAGTGTGAATCTATTGTTTCACTTATATATTCATCTTAAACAGTATGGGTACGTCTAGACTACAGGCTTTTGTTGACAAAGCTTCTGTTGACAAAGAGTGTCTAGACTACATCTAGTTCTGTCGACAAAACAAGCCGCTTTGTCGACATGAGAGTGTAGACGCAAAGGACAGTGTAGATGCAATAACGCCTTCTGTCAACAGAACTCTGTCGGCAAAAGGCGTTATTCCTCGTAGAATGAGGTTTACCACTGTCGACAAAACTGCCGAATTCTGTCGACGTTATGTTGACCGAATTCGGTGGTAGTGTAGACACAGGTGTAGTTTTGTCAACAAAAGTCCACTTTTGTCGACAAAACCCTGTAGTCTAGACACACCCTATGACATGAGAAATATTTTGTTTTATATATAAATTATATATTCTCACAACAAAATGACTGTACAGGTATTATTATTTTGTCAGCAACAGTTGGTTCATAACAGTAAAGGCATCCTGATTGGTTAATCACTTGTGTTAATAGATCACTGTCTTAATATCCTGTGTCTGTGGGCAGCACATCAGAGCCACTTGCAGCTCGCAAGCCTGAGCCTGAATATCACTGAACTAGATGCTTTTGTGCTGCAGTGTGAGATAGAGATCATTTGGTGCTTTCACCAATGAGAAATAATCAAATGAGCTAGTTAGAATCTTAAGAGGCGGTTTGGCTACATTTGGAGAGAGAAGGATTTTGCTCTAAAATCCAGTACCAGGGGATTGTTTGAAGGAGGGGACATATGAAGGGAAAGTTATATGAGAGTATTGGTTTTGGTCATTATGATTTGGTTGCTGAAGCACAAAATTAAACTTGAAACCACATATGGGGCACTATTTTTTTTTTTTCCTCCCCTATTCTGTGTCTTCTCTAAACTGTCTCTTCAGCTGCTCAGACTGGCTGCACAACATAGGTTTTCTGTTCTTCTGTTTCTTTTCTGTGATTCTATCTTAGAGTGTCAACAAATGAATTATGTAAAAGAAAATTTAATCTGACCTTTATTAGGAAAAAAAAAGAGTAACTGCAGTTTACTGAGCTAAGCAACATTTCAGCTTCTGAGAATTACATTTAAAAAGTTGCTGTATGTAACTTATCAAATGCTTGCAACTTAGATTAGGTTATGTTAGAGTCCAGAGCCTTGAAATAGTGTCAAGTAAATCAGCTGCCTTAAGTGCATGAACTTGTACTAAGGCGGGTCAGGCTATATTTCTAATATTCCTGTGGAAAAGGTTTCAGAATAGAAGGCATCAGAAGCCTGAGGCCAGTCTTCGGTTTGGTGGGTTTAAAATGGCTGATTGCTTAGAGGTCAAGCTGTAAACAATGAAGATACATTTCATAGCAGTTTCCTCCCCTCCTCTCACTATTTGATAGCTGTATGTAGGGCTCGACAAACTATAGAATCTACTCGCCATAGGCAAGTAGATTTCAGCTGCGTGCCCTGTTTACCGGCAGTGCGCGCATGCGCAATGTGGCTCTTGCGCATGCGCAGTGCGGGGCTGGTGAGTGGCTTTCGCCGCTGTTTGTCAAGCCCTGGCTGTATGGTAGGATTTTCAGTGTTCAGTTTGAATACTTATGAAAGTAAGAACTGCTGACTAGAATCACTAAAGGTGGAGCGATATGATTCAAACATTCCTGCAGTGATTTTATTGAACCTTAATTCTGAACTGTAGTAAATGTATCCTTTCATTCTTAGGATCCTTCTAAGTGGTTCAGTGTATTGTGCTGATTTATGTACAGAATTTGTGAAGTGGACAAATATCAAGAAGTGAATGTTGCATTTTTTTTCATGAGGGTCCTGGCTTAGATTTGAATCCAGATCTGTTGTGATGAAAGGCTCACACAAACAGTAACTTCAGACCAGCTCATTCACATTTATAGCAGCATTACTTAGTGTATTTGGCATATGCTTTAGCTTTGGTGTTGCTCTCTGATGTCAGACCAAAAGTTAATAGGTGTTTGATCTGATGTAAAATGAGTTGGTGGCTCTTTTTGTTGAGTACCTCGAACATCTGTGGCAAAATATCCAAAGTTTGATTCATAATCATGGAGATCAATTCCATTCATTCCACCCCTTCTGTATTCTAGGGGGAAGTGCAAAGGTGCTTATGGGAGAAGAGAGCTGTCAAAGCTGGCATTGCTGGTGGAGTAGTGGGCACAGTTGACACACTAATAGAGTGATTGGCTCTGTCACAGTTAAAACATTTGGCCTTAAAAGACAAGGGCAAACAGCTTGTACTCGATACAGTGAGGGCTGATACTGGGCTGCAGATCCAGACTTAGTACCGCGGGGAATCGGATGACTTTTTTCCAGTGGTTTTCAAATATACTTCTTTCTGCAGACCCGCACCACCATTGTTTCCTAGTGAAGAAGAAACATCTGTTTTGTGTCCTCAAGACCTACATGGTAGTGGGTTTGGCTCATGGAAGGGATGCTTGTTATGTTGAGGCCTCCTTCCTGCAGTGGCTAGAGTGAGGCTGTGCTGGCACTTTCAGCTGCTGTTCTAAGCATTTGAGAAATGTAGCCTTTGTTGACACTATCACCTTTTACAAAATAAAACCCTTGGTTAGTTTAACTGAAATGTAATTCTTCTGCAGTGTTGTGATGTACTTTCATGGTGCGGCTGAAAGTAATTTCTTCCTCACATTTCTCAGTAAATTCCTCTTTATCACATACTGTTGGGTTGCTTACCTGTATCTGAAGCTGTCAAACTTTTAGCTATGTCTGGAGACCTATGATAGCAGACAGAAAAGGTTCATATAGTATATGCAGTGATGTATTGTGTTGATCTTAGGGTATTACAGAGGCAAGGTGACTGAAGTAATATCTTTTATTGGACCAACTTCAACTTTTCTCTCTTGAACAGAAGTTGGTCCAATAAAAGATATTACCTCACCCACATTGTCTATCTAAATGATTTTTTGCCACTATAAGACTGAGCCCTGGAAAGCTGCTAACTTATGTTTTGGAAGGTGTATTTTCCTTGCAGAAGCTTTAAATGGCTTTAATAAAAGTAGGTAAAGGAAAGTTTTTAAAAATCTATTTATCTTTTCAACAGCTTAACTAAAATAGTCTTAAGGTAAATTTCTCTTGACTCGCAGCCACATACTACACCACAGATACACTTACTCAGGAACCTACCGCTGCAACAAACCCCGTTGCCAACTCTGTCCACACATCTACACATGCAATATCATCACAGGACCTAACCATATAAGCAACAACATCAGGGGCTCATACACCTGCACATCCTTTAATGTGATTTATGCCAGCAATGCCCCTTTGTCATGTATAGTGGCTAAATTGGACAGCCTCTTCTCCAAAGGATAAAAGCATACAAATCAGACATCAGGAATGGTTACACACATAAACCTGCAGGGGAACATTTTAACCTCCATGGACATTCAATAATGGATTTAAAAGTAGTAATCCTTCTACAAAAGAATTTTATCACCCGATTATAGAGGGAGACATCTGAACTGGAGTTCATTTACAAGTTCAGTACTATCAACTTAGACCTTAATAAAGATCTTAACTGGTTAATGCACTACTAAGGCAACTTTCCCGCCTTTGATGTTTACCTTTCTAAATCAGATACAGTGAATGAAACACATCCAGCCTGACTTAATTGGCTTCATTAACACTGGTCCTGCAATTGTCAGGTAATTTCTTTTGCTGTTATATATACCCTGCCTGGATTCTGTAACTTCTACTCCAACTCGTCTGAAGTGGGTTTCACCCACAAAAGCTCATGACCTAATAAATTCCTTAGTCTCTAAGGTACCACAGGACTACTTGTTGTTTTATTAGATCCTCTTGTAAAATGTGAAGTTAATTTAGAAGCACTATGTTCAAGATAGTCTTGTGCTCCTCCTGCATATATTATTTGATGTCCCTCGAAAAGAAAAAAAAAACCCACCCTTGTAGGATTACATGATTTGACAAATTTTGCTTCAGTAAAAGAAACTTGGCCTTTTTATAGCCAAGCATATTTTGTTTTTAAGGACAATGTATCATGAAGAAGCCTGTGATTTTTTCCCCCTTATGTGTATCTATTTAAATGGAAAAAAGTAGCAATATCTTGGGTGGATTTGGTTTAGGTATGAATTTAAAATACAGCTATGTGGCATTATGCAGAAGTTTGTGGAGTGGTTTTTTTTCTTTGTTTTTTGATGCAGTTAAATTTGCTTTTCCTGGCACTGAGCTTGAGTTGAGGTGAACTGTCCTCACTTATTTGTTTGTGGATGTAACCAAGCATTCATGATACAAAAACATGGGTGTGGGGGGAGGGCGGGGAGAGGAGAGGAGAGGAAGGGGAGGGGAGTTATGCACGCTCAACCTGATCCTGTGAGATAATAAGCTTATCTTGAGAGGTAGTGAGTGCCCTCATCTTCCCATGTGGTAAAATTCTGATAAAATACAGTATTAAGTTCCAATTAAATATTTGGAAATTATAGTCCTTTAACATGTTGGTTAATTAACAAGTTTCTTTAATATAGGAGCCTGACAAGGAACATTTGGAGGAAGTAAGTAAGAAGAGAGCAGAGCTTGTTGGCACCTGGCTTTGGAAGTGCATGCTTCTGCCACTAAGCAGCCTAACATTTATTAATAAGAAACCATCTCATTCTGCTATGGTTTGTGATTTTTGAAGTGAAATGACCTTTAATCAAGGGCTGTTTGTTTCATGGCCGCATTTTAGTCAAATTTGCCATTTCTAATATTAACCAACACCATTCTCAAGATGTGTATGAAAGCATGCTTGTGCAGTGGGGGCATATACATCTCTACACACCCATTCTTTTCAGTTCAAATTTTCTCACAGTTGGCTAAGGATATTTTTTTATAAATAAAACATACATTTCTTTCTGTTGCCTGGGGCTTCCAGAAATATTCCATCTATTCACTGATGGAGTTGTCTCTAGACTGGCACCCCTGCTTACTAGAGCCTCTTCTTGCTTTATCTCTGGGACCTTACAGAGAAATGTAGAAATAAATATGCTTCAACATTCCTTCTCTAAGTAATTTTCCTGGCAGTATCTCTATAAGTGTGTGTGCGTGCGCAGCAGAAACAAATTATTGTCACGAAGTAAAACCTGTTTAATATTAAAGAACCTTGGTAAGCTAATGTAAGCAAAAAGAGTTAAATTTCTCTAAGCCTGGGCTAAACCCAAGCCCTCAAAATAGTAGGGAACACTACCTTCCCCCCAAGCATCTCTTCCTTTTGTGTTTCCAGCCTTTAATTATGCAGAGATGCTTGAGAGGAGGGGAAGATGAGTTTCTCACAGGAAATGTCAGGACAGTATAAGCTTGTACAGTCTTTAAATGGAGTTGTAGTGATTGCTTGTATAACACCATCCATGGCACTGCCGATACTCTTTGGAAGAGGGAAGCTTCAGGAAGTCTTACCCCTTCTCCCTCAGAAATAAAAGGAATTTTCCTCTAAAATAAAAACATACCCAAACAACAATTATTTCCTGTGAGAGGAAAAAACCCTGATTTCTGGGAGGAGAAAAAAAAAATCTATCAAGGTCTTCAACCCTTATTTTGCAAACATACTCCATTTACAAGTTTGAATCCAGTGAATGGTGATCATGTATATAAATTGAGCTCTAATGGAGTGTCTCCTAGATCTCTTCCAGTTTTGTAATTCATACCAGAGTAAGTAAAATTTGATTTCAGCGTCACCATTTTAGCTCTCAACATAAATGTCCAGAGCAGTAATCAAATAACTGATCTCAAGGAAACCATTAATAAACTCCTTCCATTGAACAAATTTGGCTGGCTAACCTCAACTCTTATATGTTGCTCTCATTGTGAGTTAAAAGACTTTCTTTGGTGGGTGAGAATTCTGAGTGCGTCACTGGATCAGATTCGTAGTGATTGTGCTCATCGCATTGCCACCATATCAACATTGCTCCCATTTTCATTTGTTTGCCCGTACATCTTTTTGTTCAACTGCTTTGGAAGTTCACTAGGAAAGGGACTCTGTGGTCTTTACAGCTCTCAGCATTTTCTCATAAAATTGCAGTTTTGAGGGATATTTAAAAAAAATTCTCATCATTCTGATTCCTGCTTTCATTCTTGTGAAGTTGTACCCTTACAAAATTGGCCACTGTCTTCAGTACATTTCAGTGTTCTGAAGCTGGAGATTGCCTGCAGTAAGATGGGCTTAAGATGTCCCTGGTCAGTGTTTGTCAGGGCTGGGAATGGATGACAAGGGCATGTTTCACTTGATGATTAGTAGGGATGTCAGCATATAGTCATGTAAACGATTAACCGATAAGCCTGATTAATCCTATTGACTACATGTGGGGGGAGGGGAGAGGCGGGATGGAAGGCGGGAGCTGGTGCCTGTGGCTGTTAAGTTGGCTCCCCATGAGCACCTTATCCCACAGATCCTCCTCTTCTGCCCACCCCACCTCCCGCATTGCTGCCTCTGATAGAGGCTGCCCAGAGACAAAGGCTGCTACCAGTCTGCCCTGTGCTGCTGCCTCTGTATCAGAGGCAGCAGGTGGGAGCTGGTCTGCGTGGGGAGCCAGTTTTTAAACTTCTAAAGTTGAACTTTAGCCTGGCGGTGATTGCACACAAATTAGGGACATGCAGTTTTCCACTACAAAGGTGGGGAAAAAATCATACAGCAGGTTTCAAAAAATAAACAAACCTTGACTTAATAATCAAGTAGGTTTAAAAAAAAAAAAACCTCCAGGTGTGGTGTGTGTGGGTGTGGTTTTTTTTGTTTTGTTTGTTTTTTGTTTTTTTGAGAGAGAGGTGTGTTTGACTCAGGACTTCTGAAAATATTGCCAAGTACATGTAGTCTATTCATTAAATGTTTGTACAATACCAACACAGTGGGCCCTGATTTGGGCTGCTGTAATTATAGAAAAGAAGATAAACTTCTGTCTGGACTGGAGTTTTTTCCTCCTGTTCTTCACTCCCTTCTTCCCACCCTCTCTAGTTAAGAGGAAGCATCTCTTGAAAAGAGCAAAAGAGTTTTAAAAGTTTGTCTATTTTTGTTTACCTAATGTGGTGTAAATATACAGCATGAATATTATACGTACAATCATTTTATGTAGTGCAGATATAAACTGTTATCCTAATACTCCTTGAATCTGTCTTATAAACCACGTTGGCAAAAGCAATCCTTCACTTTTCAGCCCTTACATTTTAGGCGTTGCAGAATAGTGCTGGAACAGCAGCATATTGTCCATGTATATTGGGAGCATACTGTGCTTGTCTACTTCCACTGAGTAGATTTTTATAGGGCATCTGAGCTGTCTTATGCTTTGGACTGAATGCTTTTTGTTGTTGTCCATATTTGAGTTACAGGTATATTGGCTATGAACAATTGCTGAGCCATAATAATTTGCTTAAGAGAAGTCCTAACATAACTTTTTAATAGATGGTAAGGCTAGAAATGACAATTGTGATCAGATAGTCTGACCTACATAATATAGACCATTATACTTCCCTGATTTAATTTATTTGAACTAATGCATCTCTTTTAGGGGGAAAAAAAACACCCAATCTCGATTTAAAAAATTACCAATGATGGAAAATAAACCATGACCCTTGTTAAATTCTTCACTGATTGTTTATCCTTACTGTTAAAAAATTTAGACTTTATTTCCAGTCTGAAGTTGTCTAGCTTCAATTGCCAACCATTGGATCAGGTCATATTTTTGTTCCTCATGTATGTACTTCAGGAGTGACTTATATCAGAGTCTAACCTTTTCTTGAAGCTAAATGAATTGAGCTCCTTGTGTTTATCACAGTTTTCTAACTGTTTAGTCATTCTTATGGCTCATCTCTGAACCTTGTCCAGTTTATTACCATCCATCCTGAATTGTGGTGTCTAAAACTTCATACAGTATTTTAGTAGCAGTTGTATCAGTCCCAACTATGAAGTAATATAATCCCTCTATTTTTACTTGAAATTCCCCTGTTTAAATATCCAATGATCACACTGGCCTTTTTGGTAACAGCACCTCAGTGTAGCTAACTTGTTGCTGATTATCCACAATAACCTCTCTCCCTCTCCTCCCCCCAGATATTTTTCACTGCTTCACATGAATATGTGATCTGCGTTCCTTTTTTCTAGGCTATAACTTCCTATTTGGCAATATTTAAATGAATATTGCTTGTTTGCACCCAGTATATACCAAGCCATTCAGACTACCTGTCATATCAATTTCTTACCACTTCCCAATCTTTGTCATCTCAGACTTTGTTGATTTTATATCTTCTTCTAAGACGAGTCATTGATAAAAATGCTAACTAGCATAGAGCCAAAAAATAGAACTTAGCTTTGCAGATCCTATTAAAAATGCTTCTTAATTATCTGTTTACAATGACGTTTTGATACCTGTCAACTACCTAGTTTTGAATTCCTTTTTTTTGGGGGGGGGGGAATGATGCGGGGGGATGGGAGGGAGCATGGTACATTATGATTATGTGGAAAAAATCCAAAATTAACAGGTCAGTTGCCTTACTGAAGGTTTTAATTTACTTTTATTTAGAAGATTTTACACTTTATAATACATTATTTTATTTCTGCTGTAAAGACTGGGAACCTTTGCTAGCTATGAAAGGTAAAATTTTCAAGTGTCTCATTTTCAGAAATAAGGTCGCATTCTGAATACAAGTTAAGTTCTATGTACTATAATTTACATTATGGCAAAACAAAGGAAAACTTTGAAATACCATGAACTTATCTAATTTCTTAGCATTAGGAGAGTCCAGCCCTCCTACTTGTGTGTTTCTGTACATCTTGCCTTTTTTTGGTAAGCTTTTATTTTCAGCCCCAAGTGATTGACACGAACTGTATTCTTCTGTGTTGAGGGTGAGGATTCTTAAACTGTAGATTGCATGGGCCACAATTTAGTAATGGTCTCATAGACTGCCATTGCAGTGAGAGATAGCTACATGACCTCTGTAGCCACTATGGCAATTGTTTAGGCAGAACAATAGCACTAAGTATGTATTTTAACAAGATACGGAAGGAACCAGCAACATGTCCCCACCCACTCCTCCCTAGACCACTAGCAAAGGCTTTGCAGATCACTGTTTGGGAATCTCTGCTCTATCCAGTATGACTGACCCAGGGAAACTTACTCAAATCACGTCTTTCAATTACTTTTAAGGACAGGTAGCATAGTTTATAAAGTTAAATGAAGTGCGACACTTGGCCATTCCCTAATTTTGGAGATCTTAGATTCAGATATCTTTCACATGACAGGAACCACCAAACCATGAATATTGTCATGCTAAAGTTCTGCTTTACAAATAGGGCATATTATTATGAATTCAAAACTGAGCTTAATGCTATGTGTATTATGTCCTTTCTTTGGTGATGAATATATTTTGAATCTTGGGCATATTTTTATGAGGCAGATTGTTTATAGGGGCAACTTTATGTGCATTGTAGATGATTTTTAACTCCCTCTCTTCCCATCCCCTTCATGTGTGATTGCATTTGAAATTATGGCTTGGATATTCTTTTTAAGTTACAGCAATTAAAATACTATCACTATATATTTCCATGGCAGCTCACCAAGTCTCATCGACAAGGTCATATGGTGAAAGTAGACTGGCTGGACAGACTGACCTTTAGAGAAATAGAAATGATCAATGAGGTAGGTCATCATATATTATATTTATAATGGGTTTTGGGTCGTCTTGATGTGAAAGCCTTGGCTTATTTGCTTGCTTGGGAGACTGTAATTCAAATGACTTGCCTGTTTTTCTTTTAACAGAAGAAGTGAATCTAAAAATGACCTTTTGGGGATTGGTGATACACTGGTAGCTGAAAATAGTTAACTTGGCTACCAGTTGCATAAGGCTGTTAGAGCATCATGGGGAGAGGGGAACTGAAGTCGTCACAACTTCCTTCAGTAATCTTCAACTCACACAGGCTCTGCATTAAATTTATAATCAGTCTAATCAATTCACACTCTTTTGTTTAAACTGATGTTTCTGTGGGAGGAAATATACTGCCTCTGGAGACTTTTTTGCTTAAATCGATTGCTTATTTGTTTTAAATCTTCAGAGTGAACTCCTGCCCCCAGCTCAGGAAGGAAGTGTTAATCAATGAAGCCATGAAGCCAAAAATGATCTTAAAAGCCTATGTCTGAAAGATGCATAGAATGACCAACTGAGATCTTGTTGACACTACCGACCTTTGTTGCCAAAAACTGCCTTTTGGCAACAAAACAGTGAGAACATAAACGCTGCCATGCAACTTTTGTCAGGAAAAATGCCCAGTTTCAACAACAAAAAACTTTCATCTCTACGCAAGACTTTTCCTGCTCCTTTTATTGTCGACCCAGTGTAGAAACTGCTGTTTGTGTTAGAGGGGTAGCCATCTTAGTTGGTCTCACCAAAAAAAAAATCCCAAACAAACCTGGAGAATCTGGTGGAGCCTTAATGTTTATTAGGGCATAAGCATTCGTGGGCTGGAACCCAATTCATCAGATGCATTTTGCCCGTGGAAATTGTTATAGAAATTTTCATGCATTTGATGAAGTAGATTCCAGCCCAGGAAACCTTATGCCCAAATACATTTGTAAATCTTGCAGGTACCACCAAACTTATTATTGCATTTGCTGTTTGTTTTGTTGACAGAACTGGCTTCTGTCAGTATCCCACAATGCCTGCCATGATCATTCTGCTTATTGTTTAGATCTCTGCTGCCCTGCAGGTATTCATCCCTCCCCTTTCAAAGCTCCGGGAAGTATCTGAGGCCATGTCTTCACTCCATGAAGGATCGATACTGCTGCGATCGATCTTCTGGAGTTCCATTTAGCGAGTCTAGTTAAGACTTGCTAAATCAAACTCAGAAGGCTCCCCCAATGGCATCTGGTCCTCCTGCTCTTGCCAGGAGTAAGGGAAGCCAACGGGAGCATTTGCTGCTGTCGGCTTCTCACTGTGGGGATGCCACCAAGCTCAGCTTAAGGTAAGTTAACTCTCGCTACGTACTCTACGTAGCTGGACTTGTGTACCTTAATTTGAGCTATCGGGTCTAGTGCAGACCTGGCCTGACAGCTGAGTGTTCTGCTCCATTTGGGGAACAAAGAGCAAATCATTGGACTCCTCCTGTTCTGATCAGAAAAAGGCACACAGCGGCATGCAGACTATTGTTGCAGGGTCAGTGGGGGGAGAGACTGTTATGCTTTTTTGACATTCCTCAGCAAGACAAGCTCACAGAGCTACTCATGGTGCCTGTCCTGGCAGCTGAGTAGGCTGTGGGAGAACTCTGGAGGGAATCGCACGTTGCGGCAGTGATCAGTTCTGCCTTCCCACAACACTTCATTGTGGGATACATACCCACAGTGCATTGCTCACATTGTCGATGATGGCACCCCTAATGTGGACACAGAGAGAGCAAGTGTAAACATCCTTTGTTAATTTTTGATTTGTCAACTTTTGGGACAACATAAATTTTGTCAACATAATTTGGTAGTGTGGAAAAGAGTTTGCTCAACACATCTGTGTATTGACAATTGCTTGCTTGCTTAAGGTTTTATTGGGTTTTTTTTTTTTTTGCTTCTTTGCATTTCTGTGATAGCTGCAGAGGAAATGATTTGCATTTCTAGAACACCTTCCACTGGCAAGAGCTGAACTGCTGTGCAAATTCCAACCTTCATTGAAACACCAGTTTTTACAGGGGGAGATTAGCACAGAAGAAGTAATTTGACCTGACATCAAGCAGGCAGTCTATGGAAGAACACTATTAACTGGTTCTCATAACTGTGCTTTAAACATGAGACCAGCCTCCTTTTCCTAGAGAATCAATAATTCCTTGGCTGGATAGGCTGATTCTCTTGTGAGCTGTACAGAGCTGGTTATGCAGCCCCAGTAGGAGAATTTTTATTTCTGGGGTTGGCACAGGATCCAGAAACAATGCACCCTAACTCCAAGATCCCAAGTACTATTTGCCGAGTTTGCAATTAGAAAACTTTGTAAGCTGAGCAGACTGTTTCTTGAAGCCATTGAGGTGCTGAGAGAGCACCTTACAGTGCAACTTTAACTCTGCTTTTCCATTGGCTCAGTTAAACCATTCTGTCCTACTGCATGAAAATGTTTGTTGTGGAGTGTGATTCGCAGTATGTAAAGTCAGAGAAAGCTGGTGTCCTAAAATAAGTAGTTATGTGAAATTATAAACTGAGCAGTTGCCACAACCTCTGATGATCTAATGCATCTGCTGTAGCACAAAGGAAATATAATCATTACTGTTAAGAAAATGCTGAAGATGGATGCTCTTCTTTAAGATACAGTCCTCATCTTGAGTCTGTTTTCTTTTTAGAGTGAAAAACGAAGTTCTAATTTTATGTACTTGATGATTGAGTTTCGGTGTGTCAAGTGTGATGATAAAGAATATGGAATAGTTTACTACGAAAAGGTATGTGCTGTACACATTTTATGATTCTTTTAAGGGGGAGGGAAAGCAGACTTGCCACAAAAAAATAAAAATTACAGCTTTTCCTGCTGAGATGAAATATTTTGTTGCAAGATAGCAGTAGACAGCTGTCAGTGGCAGCTGTTTATGTACATACAAATCAAATAGTAGAGCTATAGCAAGATTGCAGAAGTCAATCATTCATGTACTGCCATTCAAGTTTACAAAATTTAAAAAGTGTGAGTGAGTAAAAACTTTTTGGTTGATTGTTCCCCAAATCAAATAGTACTTTCAGAGTAGCTTTATGTAAAATTAGTTGTTGGGTTGGGAGAAAGAGATATACTTGTCTTCATTGAGAGACTTGATATGGGATTGGCTTATCAAAACTTTGTACAAGAGCTGTGCCAATAGACAATCTGATTGCTCTGAACAAATAAAGGAGATTTATTTTCCCCATGTTCCTTAAAATATAACAAAGGATACATTTTGATACTTTGAATAGGTTTTCATGACAATAACAAATAGATGAACTCTCTACTTTATTTAGTATTATATAATATTTTCCACTTACGTAGCATCTTGCTTGTAAGGATCTCAGGACAGTATGCAAACATCAGCAAATTTCCCCAAATAGTATGCAAAGAAAATAAGTATTCTTACCCCCATTTTGCAAATGGGAAGATGAAGGTAAGAGGATAAGTGAATTTTCCAAGACCACATTGCAGTTTGAAAAACTGGGATGAGAATCTGGATCAGCCGTGGCCAACCCGCAGCTCGCGAGCCGCATGTGGGCCTTGCCCTCCAAAAGTGCGGCTCACGAAGCTGCTCCTGTGCCCCTCCCCAAACGGCCCCTGCTGGCTCCCCCCAGATCCCCAGCTTCCCTGTGCTTACTGGCTCAGAGCTGTGGGGTTTTAAAAATGGCGGCCGTCTTAAAGGGGCAGCCTCCTTTTAGGAAAAAAATATATTTTTTTAAATTTTTTAGTTTTTGCTTGACAATTCTGGTGCGGCTCTTCACATTTTTTCTGCCTCTGTTTTGGCTCTCTTTGTTAAATGGGTTGGCCACCCGTGATCTGGATCTTCAGAATGGCAAAAGTTCTTCTCGGAGTGATTGCTCATGTGCATTCCAATTTAGGTGTGTGCATGCCACGTGCACAGCTGCCGGGAAGATTTTCCCTCGCTAGATACTGTAGGTCAGCAGGGGAGACTCCTAGAGTGGCACCAGTGGCTAGGTATATAGCACCCTGCCGACCGCTCCCTTCCTCAGTTCCTTCTTATTGCTAGTGATGGTTGTCGGAGCTAGAGTCTCCTTGCCTTGGGCAAGCGTGCTTTCCCTGCTTGCTCTTGTAGTTAGTTTTTCTGAAGTGTTAGGTTGTGGTTAAATTCGTAGCAGGGACTCCATTTTTGTTCTTCCCCCACAGGAGCTGGGACATGCCTTTGCTTCCTGGCTTCAAACAGTGCAGACAGTGTACAAAGTTTATGCCAACGGGCGATCCGCATGAGTCCTGCCTAAAGTGTTTGGGAGTGGCCCATTTAGCAGACAAGTGTAAGATCTGTACAGCCTTTATGTCAAGAACTAGAAGAGACAGAGAGTTCTGCCTCTGAAATATGTTAATGAGGGAATCTTTGGATCCCCATCCAGCACCACAGGCTGCGGGACTGCAGTCTGCGGCCTCAGTATGCAGCGCGCCTTTGTTGGTGCTCAGTGCACCGGCTCTGAGGAAGGAGTCGGATAAGACACCCTGGCACTGCAGATCACCGAAGACTAGCTCTCGGCACCTATCCCATTCTCCAGTGCAGAAGAAGCAACAGAGGTGGGAAAGGGGACGGTTCCCTTTTCCAAATCTAAGAGCTTAAAGTGTCACGTCCAGACACTTTACATGTTTTGTTAGTCTATAAAGTGCTACCAGACCATTTGCTTGCTGTTTTTTTTTTTTTTTGTCCTGAGTCAGAGCACCCTTTGATACAACCTACTCGTACGGCACTTCTGCTGGACCCGTTGAGTCTGGTGCAAGTGGACTCCCCGTCCCGGGAGAGCCACAGATGTGAACATGCCTTCCACTCCTGAGACATATGAGGCTGCCTGTGACCTGATCAAGCTAACGTCTGGCCGATCAGTGTCCCCGTGAGTCTCCAGGACCTCCACCACTACTAGGGCCAGTGCAGGCGTGGGGGAAGCCTCCAATGTTAAGAAGGTCCCTTTTGCCTCAGCACCGTTCACCAAGCCAGGATCATTCACCTTGTCTCCGATCTGGTGAGGACTCTCATACCAGACAGAATCCTCCCAGGCAGCACCAGTCGATCAGCGGGGATGGTTCCATTCAGCACCTGTCCCGGGAGGGCTCCTTTACAAGGTGGAGTCATCCCAGTGACCTTACCCCGGTACAAAGACTTCCAGTGCAGCGCAGTACTGCTCCCCTGTGGTCCCCACATTCCACATCCACATTGGAGTGGGAATCGGGGGACACTGATCCAAGAGGAAGCGCTGCTTGGCATAGGTCCCTCTGGAGAGGAGACAGGAGTTAACCCTGCAATGGCCTCGACAGTGGTAGGCTCTGCCTCAGTGGCTGTACTGGACACAAGCTGGGGGTTCCAGGTCAGCATGGGCATTCCTTCAGCGTCCTGAGGTCGAGACCCTGCTCGTAAGGTCATCCCGGGGTAAGGGTCATCCTGGACTACGTTGTGGTCACAGATACCTGCTACACAGCTGTTTGGGGCACTGGTGGAGTCCCGTTTGGCACCGAGCTCCCAGTCGGGATGTGCACCAGTGCCCCAGTCTGGGGAGGACAAACAGCACCAGGTTCCAGGGATGTCTCTGCGCCTGGTGCCACCTGTTTCAGAGCACGCCAGTGCCGGTGACCAAGGGCATGTGCCTGGTCCCGGAGGTGGAACAGGAAGAAGGGGAGCTGAGGGACCCCTCGTTATCACTTAAAGAGGCGGTAACTGGGGTGGCAACTTTGCTACCCCGTATGGACAATAGGGCACATCAGGAGGCATATGGCCCAGAGAATGAGTCTGCAAATAGAGAACATCACAGCGATGTTTTATATCAACAGACAGGGTGGTGCTCGTTCTATTCCCCTTTACATATGGTGATGTCGCAGTATGTGCACAACGAGACGCACCTACTGGCCTCATACCTGCTGGGTTCTCAGAATTCGTTGGTGGACAACCTCAGCCTCTTGTTTCAAATGGACGAGTGGTCCCTCAAGTGGGAAGTTGAGCAGGCCTTTTTCCAGATGTGGGGTCATCCCCATCTAGACCTCTTTGCTACGAAGGGGAACAGGAGGTGCAGGGCCTTCTGTTCTACCTGGGCAGCAGCAAAGGCTCTTTGGACAACGCCTTCCAAATTCATTGCGGGAGAAGGGCATCTTGTATGCATTTCCCCCTTTCACCTAGATCCCAAAAGTGCTGATCAAGGCCTGTGAGGACAGAGCGTACCTCATTTTGATAGCTCCAGCCTGGCACAAGCAACATTGGTACAGGAGGCTCCATCAGCTCTTGGTAGTACCCCCTCTCCCTCTTCCCTTGTTCTGGGAATTCCCAGAACCGCAGCACGTTACTGCAATTCAATCGTCCTTTACACCTGATGGCCTGGAGGCTCTATGGTTGAGCATGCTGGAGCAGCAATGCTTGGGGAGGGAGTCAGGGAGATGTTAGGTAATTGGAGGCCTTCCACGCGGGCTAAATATGCTTCCAAGCAGAAGAGGTCTTCCTTGTGGGCTTTACAGAGAGGCACCCAGCTGTTGCAGGCTTCAGTTCTGTTTATTTTGGAGTACCTTGTGGGGCTAAAACAACAGGGGTTGCCTGCATCGTCCATTAAGGTGCACCTGGCTGCAATATCGGCATTCCACCCTGAGTCGGGGAGCCGTTCGATATTTGTAGATCATTTAGTGAGCAGGTTCTTCAAGATGTGTTGCTCATGTCCATTCCAAAACCCTCCCACATCCCTTCTGTCGGAGTTCTTTCTGACGAGAAGGAAGTGAGGGAGGGGATGGTCGGCAGGGTGCTATATACCTAGCTATACTGGCTCCACTCTAGGGGTCTCCCCTGCCAACCTACGGTATCAGCTAGGGAAAATCTTCCTGGCAACTGTGCACGTAGTGTGCACACACCTAAATTGGAATGGACACGAGCAACACATCCTGAAGAACACCAGTAACGACAGGTAACTGTCTATTTTAGCCACAAAACCATCCAATCTTTCTCCCTTGATGATGTTTTTTTCCTTAGGTAAGTGTATTTGTTACAGACTCTGTGATTGCAGTGTATTTGTGTTTGCTTACCAGATATGTCCACATCACTTTTAATATCTTGTTCTGTGGGCTTTTAAAGTATGACTAAAATGTTGACAGGCATTTGCTTATGGAAATGCACGTAGGTTGGGTATTGGAATTATAAGTGTTATAGTCCATACAGATGATGTATCATATCAACTTTTCTACTGTCCCTTTGTCTATGATCTTTGAAGTGCTGCTGCATTTGAATAATGCACTTCCAAGTGGAATGATGATTATGAAACATGTATGTGTTTTGAGTGCTACATGCCCATTTGATGATAATGGAAACTGAATTTGTCTTACTGGTTTGTATGTTTTTGTTGCTATTGGGAGAGAGGAAGATTGGTTTTAAACCAAATAAGTAGAGGTGGTCAGAAAAATTCCAGAGACACTTTTTTCATTGGCTCTCTCCAATTTCAGATCAAAATGGTTCCTTGAGACAATTTGATTTCAATGAAGTTCTGATGGAACCTAGGCAGCGGTCTAATGGAGTCTCACATGGCTCTGTCTAATCCCTTTCGCAGAGAATTTAGAGATATTGGGGTTTTCATTCTGAATTGGAACAAAGCCAAATTTTAAAACTGAAATTCTTTTCGAAGTGCATTACTTTTCGCTGCAAAGCTTTGCAAACAAGCTAGGAAATATTCTTAGAAGCATGGAAAGACTATAATCAAGTATAAAAATGGCTTACTAAGCATCATAAGATAATTAGGTAGGTAAGGGCACAGCTTAAACATAGTAATACCAACTATTTGATGGACTTGTTGAAAATCTACTTGATGCAAACAGGTTCTGGACCCCTTTTTTGGAAACAGCAGAAAACTGTCCATAAATTAGTTGCCTGTCTTCTCAAGTTTGTTATGCTTCCATTTAAAATACAAAGATCACCAGTCCAGCATACTAAATCTAATGGAACTAGAGTAGTTGTCACCTGTCTGTGACTGATAGTCTAAGTGAAAATTACTTGTCACAGTTTTGTTGATAGATTTGTTTTTCCGTGTTGTGACAGAGAACCAGCCTGTTAAACAGCTGCTGATAGAATCTGAGGTTCTGTGACTCAACACTCAATTACTGTATATAAAGTCAAGTGGCAGTAGCCGCTTCTGTGTTCCCTATCAACTTAATTTTAATGTAGTATTTAAAATGTGAGGAATGCCTGTCTGCAGGTCGCAAGTACACAACTCCGTTTCCCTTTTTCCATCACTCACTCTGGAAATATCACTGTGAATTCCCAAATGCAAGGATCTTGTCTCATCTGTATGGGTAAATGAACTCCAGCATTTTTTCATGAACATGTATATTCATGAAGGGTCAAGTGAAACCAGCCTTGTATAGGGTAAATAGGGCAATTGAAGTCATGTAAATTTTTAAAGGATTTACTCATTAGAATATCTTTCCCAGTGTGTTTAAAAAAAATTAGGTTTGATCAGTCTCTGTAGCCTGACCTGTGTGTCCATCTAGATCAGGGTTTCCCAACCTCTGGGTTGGGACCCAAATATGGGTCACCATTACATTTCAAAAGGGTCGCCAAGTGTCTCCTCAACTGGCTCTGCCCTCTCTCCTCCCCCCATTTTTGAATTGCCTTGGGTCACCAAGTCTTCCTGAATTGTCAAAATAGGTCCCCACCTGGAAAAGGTTGGGAACCGCTCATCTAGGTTCTGGAAACAAATAGTTGTATTCTGCTGATACTGCTTGGAACCCTGGTTTAACTAAACTCATAGTATGAGCTCCATAGAACCCCTTCTTTGTTAGTGTTTTAGAAACTGATGAGCAGTGTAATTTTAAAGAGGTATGGGATAACCTTGCTTGATCATCACTTTGCTTTACCACACACTATAATCATTGCAAAATTGGCAGTGTTTCTCCACCTCTCACGAAAGAATAAATAATAGAGAGTGGTAATAGGGTCTTACATTGTGTAAAAATTAGGATTTTTGGAATATGGTGGAGTACCTTGTAATTTTGTGCATAAAATATTTAATTAAACCACACTCAAAACTAAGTTTGTAAACTTACGAGATTTAGCCTCACATTGGTTTGAGACCTGCATGGCAAATTAGCAGGTAAACGACTGTTGGCATGAATTATTAAGGTTACGCATTCAGGGACACTATAATAGATATTGATGTTCTGTGAGTGAAATAGAGGGGTCAGAGTTGCACCTTCCTCATCTATTTGAAAGGTGGATAAAACTGCCAACATACTTATTCTGTTAAGTGATGGCATTTTTTCTTTCTCCAAGGTATTTCATAGAGCAGCTGTATTTCAAAATAGGCTATGTTTAATGAGAGGATGTGGCCCAGGAGAGCAATGATGCAACCCAACCAACCTGCAGATTCTTGTTTTAGTTTAAGGGTAGTTTTTTTGTGTGATAAAACATAATGAAATGAAAGACAAGAGCTGTCTGCATTTGAGAACAAAGTAAGCAAAATGAGAACATTCTGGTTTCACGTTTAACTTCTTTTATATGCCGTTTAGAAAAATCTGCTCTAAGTGAAGTGTTTGCTTTTTTCTTTTTTTAGCTTAACTTGTCACTGTTGGTGGTAGAAACACTTCATTTTTTTGTTTTTAACTAACGTATGCAAAGCTGAAAAACAACAGATGAAATTTAAAAAAATAGTCAATTCTTGTCCTTCAGATCACTAATTGAGCACTAGTCCTTGGAACAGTTTGCTGCTCTGTCAAAGTGAGTCTTGGTATTTTAGGTTTTTATAAGCTTTCCATCTTATAAATCAGTAAGAAGTTGGTGTTTCTTTTTTTCTAGTGGTACAGGATTTTTTTTAGCCTCGGGATGGAAGGAATGTCAGACCATAATGTTTGTATAGCCTTTTTCCTCATCTAACTTTACGATTTTTCGTAGCCATTGTCTCATCTGTGGTTGTAAATAAAGGGGGAGATTTTTTTAAAAGCTACAAAATGAAGTTAGACTCCCAACTTCCAGTTGGTCAATAGACTTTGAGCACTTCTCCCCACTCTGGGCATTTGAAAAATCTTCATCCATTCATTTATTTTGCAGAGCTCTCTGTTAGCCTATCTCTGTTCTCATATAACCAAATGGCACAGTATGTGCACTGTATTTGTTTGGTTTTTTTTTTAATCTGAAACTCTTGAATCTTTATCCTATTGCTAATTCTTTGTGCGGTCTTGGTTAAATCACTGAGGGTACATCTATATTTGTGCTGTGGTGTGATTCCTGCCTCACATACCTAGGCTTTGAGCTAGTGTCTGAAAATAGCAGTGTGTTTGCAATGGGATGGGTAGCAGCTCTGTGTATAATCCTGCCTTACTCCCCTGAGGTACTTCTGTACAAGCTAGGAATCACCCCTCCCAGACCAAATGTTGATGTACCTTGAATCTCTCATTACCCATCAATAAAATGATACCTGCCTGGGGGAGGGGAGGTATTGTTAGAATTAATGAACCAATGTTTGTACGTCAAGTTGTAGAAATACTAAGTACTAATTAATAAATGTGTTATAAAGTGCACCAATAGAAAATGCTTAAGGAAAAACATCAAGCACATTCCACAGATGAGTTCCTTATACATTTTTAGATATTTTTGGGAATCGTTTATAGTATAGGATTAGCCACAGGGTAGCAGTGGTTAGCTATGTGGTTCTGATTTTATACTAACCTGTACCTCTTACCCCCACTACTCATTTTTTCCTCAACTGCATGCTCCGTCCTGTCTAATACATGTTCTCACGTACAGGGACAGATCTTTGTTACTTGTCTGTATAATGTCTGGCCCAGTGGGGCCGTTGATACTTGATTGTCACTTTCAGGCAGGTGCTCCTGTAATAAAAATAAATATATTCTATAGTACCATATATCTTAATTAGCGCTAACGTCACCATTTATGCAATTGATAAATTAAATTCAACAGAATGGAAGCGGATTGTCCTTTTTTTGCCTTTTTAATTGCTTTTCATCTTTGCTATTTTAAGATTTTGAATGCTTAAAAATTGAAATCACACATATATTCACAGTCTGGGCTTAATACCATCCACATATTCCAGATATCTTATTTAACTGGAAAGTATTGTTTGTAGTGTGATGTCTGAATTTTTCCATTAAAAACTCCCACTACTTTACTCATTAGCTTTGCCTAGAAAAGTTGTCCAATGTAAACTTACTGGTACAAAAACCAAATTTTACTCTAGTCATCATTGTAGAAGCAATCAATATATGTGCAGAAAAGTGAGCTATATATTAGTCTGTGTTTGACAAATGCTGGGAATGGGCAATAGGGGTGGATTACTGTTAATTCCCTCTAGAGCACCTGGTATTGGCCACTTTGGGAAGACAAGGATACTGGGCTTGATGGTCATTTGGTCTGACTCAATATGACACTTCTTATGCATCATCCACAAAACTGCCAGCCATGTTAAAAAAAAATCTGGGACTGGCAAGGAGGGGAAGCAGATTCCTTATAATTCTCAGTTCAAAGTAGAAACAGCTTTGTTCCATTCTGCACTTTCTAAAAAGATCATTCCCAAAATGGTGCTCTGTGTCACATTCTGTACAGAACCCAGTGTATCTGTGTTCATTTTCCCTCAACTTTAGTCAATGCTCCAAACAATAAACCCATATTTTCAAGATGAGACACCTAAATTATATCTGTAAGTGTTTTGGCTTCAGCTTTTGAAAATTTTGCCTTCATAGAAAGGCCCGTTAAGCACTTCCATGGCAGATGCGTCATACAGTAAATGCTCTGTTATCTGACATGTTGGAAGATTGAGGGTGCTGGTTAATTGAATAGTCTGATTAATTAAGAGTTATACTTTACCAATGGAATACCAATTTTCAGAGACTTGGAATACAATAAAGTATAAAATAGTACACAGGTACCCACCAATTCAGAAATAGTACTGCACTGTAGAGTCGTTTGCTTCTTGAAGCATTTGGGTGTGTACAGGTAAAGTTTTCTATACAGTAAGTAATCTTATGACACTACATATCACTATGGACAGTGCATAGCGTACACCCAGATGAGTAAAAATGTAACTTAACACTAAAACTATACTGAACGTAATTTAATCTTTGCTGATTCAAAAGGCACTTCAGGATTTTTCAGTTTCTCTCAGGGTCATCATTATCAACATCAGTTATCATAGCTGTAGAAAGAGTAAGAGATTGCGCTGAACCTGTAATGACCCTATGATACATTGTGATGGATAGGAGGCGTGCTGCCCAGCACTGGGTGACTAAAGCGTCAAATTCAGGTAGCTATGGGGTATTGGCAGGGAGCCAGAAGAACCAATGGGATACAGTGTTGAAATGTGAATGGTAAAGATTACCTGTCTGCCATTTCTCTTTGTGAGGGTTTAAGCCAGGAGTTGGGAAAAACAGGATGATTTAAATCCAGGCAGGACTACCATGTCTTCAAGGAATACTGGGCATGGAAATGGACTGGACCATGAAGGGATCATGAGTAAATAAAGGATAAATGTATATTTAATCACAATCAGGTTATTTTATTTGTTTTGTTGTTTGGTTAAGCTCCTCTATGTGAAACCCAGGTGCCTTCCCTTCCCCATTCACCTTATCTAAGCTGCAGCCCAAAGATACTTTCTTTGTGTTTTAATCTGTTCTTTTCTCAGTTGCTCTGTAACATCTAGCAACTAAGCATGCTTTATGAAGTATATCTTTTTATTTCGTTAATAAAATCACCTTTTTAAGGCTATGATTTGATTCTCGTATCCTAAAAAGTAACAGGGGTTTTGTGTGTGCCTGCCTACACTGAACATTTTGAAAGTGAAACCGCTGTCTAGACACGGTTCTTTCAGAAACACACCCCCCCCCCACACACACACCTTTTTCGAAAGATGCTGTACTTCAGGTTTACAGGATCTTTTGAAAAAGGGGTTTTATTTTGAAAGAACTGCGTCTAGATGGTTTCACTTTCGAAACACCCGTTTAAGAAAATGTGCAGCAGCCATTATGCAAATGAAGCATGGGAAATTCAAATCCTGGCTTCATTTGCAATTTCGATATGTCTAATTTATATCCCTCTTTCAAAAGAGGGATGTAGTTTAGACATGCCCTAAGAGAGACATTGAGGTGAAAACAGCCTCAGATCAGGGCAAGATATCCACCTCCAGGGAAAACTTGAAACACAAGGTGAAGGTACAGGAGAGTGTCCTATGGGGTCAGTGGGAAGTAACCTTGTGGGGGCAGGAGCAGAGGATGGCGGCCACGCTCCTCCTCCACCACTGTCTTCAGGCAGATCTCTAACTAAGGCCAACATGGAGTTCTTACTGTAGTGCATGGAAGCCAAGAAGAAGCAAAAGCAAGCGGAAGTGGAGATGAAACGGTTGGAAAAGGACCAATCCTATCCATCACACACACCCTGGACACTACTTTTCAAATAAATCCCTGATTTCAGCTTCCTTGCTTGTCTTCTGCCTTTTATGCATAAAAGCAGTGTATAGAATATACAATTGCAGAACAGGCTAAGCAGTGTACCAGTCCACTAGATTGAAAATTTGTATTGGGAGATGTCAGAAATGCTGGTTAATTAAGCTGTCTGGTTAACTGAGTGCCAGATAACAGAGCTTTTACTTTAATAATATTGATAGAAATTTCCAAACATTTTTTTTCACTAAAATGCTGATGAAGATTTAAAAATTACATTCTCTAAATTTTGTCACATAAATGGATGGAGTTTATGCTTCTGTCTCCCATTTCATTCTACTTTTTCTACTTTGTCAAAAATTGAAAAAAATCCTTTCTGTGTTTTCTAGTCCTTTACGCCTTTTGTTATCCATTGAAATGCAACAAAGTTTAAGTGCTTTATTTTTTTCTTGAATATGGAAAGTAGTAAATCTGACATAAGACACATTGTTCATTATAAGTTGGGAGACATTTATTGTGCCTTTGAATTATGTTGCCATGCAGGATGGTGATGAGTCATCTCCAATTTTAACAAGCTCTGAGATTGTTAAGGTTCCAGATCCCCAGATGTCTATGGTGAGTAATTTTCTGAGCAACACAGATAATAAGAAAACTTCATTCTGGTGTGCTGTGAAGTTCTTAAGTGTGTGTGTGGGGGGGGGGGGCGGGAGCGGGAGCGCAGGAGACTCTTGACAATTACATATGCTAGGGTCTCAAGTAAGTTTAATTGCAGCACAAAAGATGGCTATTGCCAGTTTAAGTCTTGAATTGAACCAGTTGAGAAATACTAATGAGATCTTTAACGTATTATCAGTTTGTTCAAATGTTTCATTTCAGATGTTAGGATTGGTGGAATTCTCAAATGCTTTCAGTTCTTCAAGTGTCCTCTCTATATTGCTAGTGATGGGATTTGTGCTGATGGGTGTAACACGACTTCAGAAGCTCTTTAGATCAGTGCGGGGTAGTTTGCCCCTGCAACCTTGTCACCACACTAGTACTTGAACAAACTCAGCGAGGGGACCACAAACTAAATACTAGTCAACAGTGTGACGCTGTTGCAAAAAAAGCAAACATGATTCTGGGATGCATTAACTAGATGGTTGTGAACAGGACACAAGAAATAGTTCTTCCACTCTACTGTGCACTGATTAGGCCTCAGTTGGAGTATTGTGTCCAGTTCTGGGCACCATATTTCAAGAAAGATGCAGAGAAATTGGAGAAGTTGCGGAGAAGAACAACAAAAATGATTAAAGGTCTAGAAAACACGACCTATGAGGGAAGACTGAAAGAATTGGGCTTGATTAGTTTAGAAAAGAGAAGACTGAGAGGGGACATGATAGCAGTTTTCAAGGATCTAAGAGGGTGTTACTAGGAGAAGGGGAAAAAATTGTTCTCCTTGGCATCTGAGAATAGGACAAGAAGCAATGGGCTTAAATTGCAGCAATGGAGATTTAGGTTGGACATCAGGAAAAGCTTCCTAACTGTCAGGGTGGTTAAACACTAGAATAATTTGCCTAGGGAGGCTGTGGAATTTCCATCACTGGAGCTGTTTAAGAGCAGGTTGGATAGATATGTATCAGGGATGATCTAGAAGGTGCTTGGTCTTGCCACAAGGGCAGGGGACTGGACTTGATCTCTCGAGGTCCTTTCCAGTACTAGTGTTCTGTGTTCGTACTCCCTGTCCACCTTCCCCGTTCCGGCAGAGTGCAAATTTCAGTGTCTTATGTCCTGCTTTGGCAATAGAAGGGACTGAGGTGCCACACTCCTTTCATGCCCAAGTCCTCCGAACATCATAGAGCATAGGGGGGAGAGGAAGGTGGCTCATGGGCACCCTTATATGCACTGCGCCCGGGAAGTTCCTTCATGCTGCTGCACTGGTTGGCACAAGTCCCATGAGTGTGAATAAGCATAATCCACCTTGACAAACTTCATTGACAAGTAACTAACCTTCATTTTTGGGTTTAAATACACTGTTAACACTTTTGTGATAAGGGAAGAGGAGGCAAGTTGGAGACAGGTGAGAAAAGAGGAAATACAATTCTGTTATTGTGAATGCCAGTTCAGCTGTATCAGCAACTTCAGGAGCCCTTGTGTGGATGGGTCTCTTATTGTCAGCACCATACCATCTAACACTGCTGTGAGGTTGTCCAGTGGACTCAGTGCTGGAAATGGTGTTGGCAGCTAAAATCTATTTTACACAGTTACTTCTACTGTTGCTATTATGGCTTCAGCTGACCCAGTATTAACAAACTCTGGGATGAAAACATGGAATGTATGCAGAGCCTTTAGACTGTAAACTCTCTGAGGTGGTAGTTGTCCATAAAGTGTCTAGTATCTTTAGTGCCTTAGCATGTTTATATGCTATGTAAATCACTGTCACTTTGAATAGATTCCTTGTTGACAGCCATTCACCACAAGGTGAAAAGTAGTTTACACACGTGAAATTTAAGTCTAAAGTAATGGTATTGTTTGTAGAATAAGAGAGCTCACTGCTGAAAAATCATACACTTTCATCAGTGAATTCAGAAGACTAGTTTTTAGAGATGAATACTGAAGTGTGTAATACATTATTTAGGATGTTGGTGAGTCTCTGGTAGACAGTTGCATTTCAAGACTATTTTCAGTAGAGTTAAATATTTATAACCACTGACTTTTATTTTGTGTCTTTTAGGAGAACTTAGTAGAGAGCAAACATCACAAGCTTGCTCGAAGTTTAAGAAGTGGGCCCTCTGATCATGATCTCAAGCCTAATGCAGCTACTCGAGATCAGCTGAATGTAAGTTTGTAACTTTCGTTTGAGTCTTTGGTGTTGAAGTTTGCAGATTCAGTTTTGATAAATGACATTCAGTGTCCGATGCCAAATCTGAAGGGAATACAATAGATATGTGACTTCTCTTGAATGTGAAATTGTTGCTAGGGAGAGAACTCAATCGAAAGTGGCTAGTTGTCTGGCTTAGCTTGTGAACGGTCGGTCATTCCCATCTCATTACTTAGAGATGGGTTAATCTTACTGCACTCCTGAGTACAAAGAAATCCACATCACACAGATTAACGGGCATTTTTGTCAGTCTTGGCCGCAGGGCGAAGAACTGATAGTTGATAGAGGTCAGGGTATCTATAGATCTATGGGAGAGGTTCATCTAAGTTAAGTTCTGAAGAGCATCCATGGTGTAGCATGGGGAAATTGTGCATACACCACAGCCTTCATTCTGTTATGAAGTCAGTATGGAACATGACACACTAAATTCACTCGCCTTCTTTAAAATATCAATATGTACAATTTGTTCTACAAATTGTTCTCTCTAATTTTTTGGTAGATCATAGTGAGTTATCCACCAACAAAGCAACTGACATATGAGGAACAAGATCTAGTTTGGAAGTTCAGATACTATCTTACTAATCAAGAAAAGGTAAAGCTAATTGTATTAAATATATCCTGATCAATGTACATTGTTGTTGAGTAATTTATTTTTCTGTTTCATTAGTGCAACTGTTTTTTTAAGTGTCTGCCTCTTCCAAGGTGTGAATCCCTGTTAGTTGACAGTATATTTAGTCAAGATGTTTTTCATTAATGGAATAGCTATGCTGGTAAAGACTAGAGACCTTTTTAATTTAAAACCTTATTGGCAAATACTTTAAAAACCTGTAGCTCAAAATCTTTAGTGAGTTCCTTTAAAATGCTCTTCTACCAAAACTGCCAGGATTAATCCAGCAAGGAAAAGTTGTGTTAACAACTGCAAATGTAGTACAAATACACAAGCTGCATGTGTTCTAAATAATAGGCAAGGTTACTAGAAAGTGAATTAGAGCTAGATAGTTAAATAAGGCAAAAAAGTATTGGTCTGTGATTTTTTTTTACGAATACCATTGCATTATCTCTAACTGGTATCTTTCCATGTAGCCTTACCTGAGACCCTAGAAAATTCTAGCTAGACAATGATAAAATGTTGCAATAGGTAACAGGTTAAAATTTCTAGTCGTTTTAATGGCAGGTATTCAGCTATAAACAAAGCTGAGGCCATAGCTTGTACTTGCTTATATTTTTGGATAATCTCTAGCAAAGGATATAAATTCCTGATTCAGCAAAGCATTTCAGTATGTGCTTTGCTTAGCTCTCTTCTCCCCATTTATCTTCATACAGTGGATTAGGTCTTGCCAGTATTCTGTTAATAATGACTCCTGTCTATTTAACACAACAATAAGACCTGTAAAACTATGCAAGACCCTTTTCCCTGACAATTTCACCCATGATTGATGCAGTTTTTAAGGGTTTATTTTCCCCTTTGGTGTGCTTGTAAACTGAAAATCCATAGTCTCTAGTGATGATTGAGCATGTTAATTGGGAGGAGAATAAAGTGTGAATTTGCTGCTACAGAAGAGGTAATTCTCTTGCACTGTAGCACCTTAATCTAACTTTAAAGGACTTTACAAAAATAGATGAATTAACCCTCACAACACCCTCATAAGCTAGGTAAAAAAATTCACTCCTTGATAATGAATATGGAGACAATGATGCATAGAAAGATTAAGTGACTTGGTCAAAGTCATGGAGGAAGTCACTAGCATAACTGGGAATAGAACACAGCTCTGATTCTCACTGGTGTATGGTTGCACAAGTTCAATTGCATAGAGTATTGCCATCCACTTCAATTGGGTTCCTCTGGTTTATGCTAGGAGAATTGCAATAAGAATCTGGCCCTATGCCTTGTCTTAAACTAGGGATGTTAAGATGTGGTTAATTGGCTAATCGAGTAGTGGATATGATTTTTATCAACTATTCGATTGGTCGATAAGAGTAGACAGCCTGGCTCAGTCCCAGCTTGCACCAGGTCCGGGATCTACCCCCGCTGCAGTTCTGCAGTTTAAATGTACTAAAAGGCAGGCAGCCCAGCTCAGTCTTGGCTCGTGCCAGGTCCGGGACCTATCCCTGCTGCAGCTCTGCATTTTAAATGTAGTAAGAGCCATGCTGCCTGCCCACCCTGCTCTTTGTACATTTCAACTACAGAGCCGCAACGGGGGTAGGTCCTGGACCTAGTGTGAGCGAGGACTGAGCCAGGCTCCTACCCAGCCGGAGCAGCCCCTGTCCACAGCCAGCCAGGGCCACCGTGGACAGGGACTGCTTCGCGGCAACAGCCCCTGGCTGTGGGGGATCCTAGTGGACAGGGGTTGCTGCCGGAGCAGCCTCTGCCCATGATGGGCCGAGACTTGCTGTGTGCAGAGGCTGCTTTGTGGCAACCTCCTTTGCTCCCCACTTCCCCCCCCCCCAATGCTGCTACCTCTAATGGCTTTTAAGTCAGCTCCCCCCATCATTGGCTCCTGCTTCCCTCCCCGCTTGCTGCCTCTGATACAGAGGCAGCGGGTGGGGGGGATGCGAGTAGTCGAGTAGTTGACTAGATTAATTGATAAGCCTAGGCTTATTGGTTAGTTGACTACTCACTTACAACCCTAACTGAAACTAAACTATGTAACACTTTAAATATTCAAGTCCATTGATTTCTGGAATAGTCAGTTTTTCTAATCTTATTTGTTTAGGCGTTGACAAAGTTCTTGAAATGTGTCAACTGGGACCTACCCCAGGAGGCAAAGCAAGCACTGGAGCTACTGGGCAAATGGAAGCCAATGGATGTAGAAGATTCTCTGGAGCTGTTATCATCTCATTTCACCAACCCAACAGTACGGCGGTACGCTGTTGCGAGGTTGCAACAGGCAGATGATGAGGTATTAAAGGACTCTGTTGTTCTGTGGGTCAACTTGACTTTCATCCATGAGAGACTCAAAGGACCTAACGTAGCACATGTAGTACAGTTTCCGTAATACTTGCTGCTATCTGCATATTTATTACCTTTTAAAGGAAGGTAATTATGAAAAATAATAAAAGGTTCACTGTGAAGCTATTTAATGTATGTTTCCATTTTTAGAGAGAATAAAGTATCTGGCTTTATTAAGCAAAGCTCCTCACAATGCAAATCAGTGCTCTGTATTAAATGTCTTCACTCTTGGGGACTGAAAAAATCACACCTTCTCCCCATCAGTTTTCATTTCAAAAGTAACTGTTCCATTGTTGAATAGAATACCATTCTATTCAACTTCTAGCAGTCTGTTTTGTAATTTCCAGGTATGTCCTGACATTGCATTCCTCTGAGGAAGACGAGATGCAGAAAGATAGCCTATTAGCTAAAAATGAGAGAGAGGGGGAAATTTCTTTTTGAAAACTCATGTAAGATCACTCTTAGAGGGGTGGAAATGTAATGGAATCTAATCTTTTATCTAGCTTTCAATATACATAGTACATCTTCCTCTTACATTTTTATGTTAGGGAATTTTATGCTGTTATTCTGGGTGCATAACCTTGTCGTCTTAAAAGCCACTGACCCAAGTCATATAGGGAATACATAAGAACAGGCACACTGGGTCAGACCAAAGGTCCATCTAGCCCAGTATCCTGTCTGCCGACAGTGGCCAATGCCAGATGCCCCAGAGGGAGTGAACAGAACAAGTAATCATCAAGTGATCCCTCCCCTGTTATCCATTTCCAGCCCCTTACAAACAGAGGCTAGGGACACCATTTCTACTCATTCTGCCTAATAAGCAGGGCTCGATGATCGTGGCGAAATCCGCTCGCCAGCCCCGCACTGCGCATGCGCAAGACCTGTATTCCACATGTGCACGCCGCCGGTAAACATGGCGCCGGGCTGAAATCTACTCGCCACGGGCGAGTAGATTGAATAGTTTGTTGAGTCCTGCTAATAAGTATCGATAGACCTAACCTTCATGAGTTTGTTTAGTTCTTTTTTGAATCCTGTTAAAGTCCTGATCTTCACAACATCCTCTGTCAAGGAGTTCCACAGGTTGACGATGCTCTGCATGAAGAAAAACTTCCTTTTTGTTTTAAACCTGCTGCCTATTAATTTCATTTGGTGACCCCTAGTTCTTATGTTACGGGAACAAGTAAATAACTTTTCTTTATTCACTTTCTTCATATCTGTCATGATTTTCTAGACCTCTGTCATATCTCCCCTACCCTCTAGTTAGCACCCCACCCATAATAAAATGGTCTCCCTCCGTAATACCCCCTATAATATTGTGACCAAAAACTCATACCTTGCACCATGCATTGAAGGTCACTAAACCAGTTCTGCTTGATGAATGGAGGGGAAAGATTCCTTAGGCAATAATTAAAAATCCTGAATCAAGAATTCAAATCTAAGGGCTGTTGTATTATTTTGTTGGTTTTAGCCTTTATGATGGTTGACAAGAGATGTGTCAGCATCCTAGATAGCTAAGTCCTAGGCTCTTTCCAACTTTTACAGATAGAAGTCAAACAACATATAAGTGAATAGGGGATTAGCCTTTATGATGGTTGACAAGAGATGTGTCAGCATCCTAGATAGCTAAGTCCTAGGCTCTTTCCAACTTTTACAGATAGAAGTCAAACAACATATAAGTGAATAATTTAACCAATTTAAGACCAATAGAAGACTAGCGTTAGCTGCTATAAAAGAGAAATATGAGATGTGTATTCCAATTGCTACTATGAGTTTTTAATAATGTAAAGAGTACAAGAAATAGAAATCTGTGTGCTAAGTTGGGTCCATGACTATTTTTTACCTTACTGTAGTCATTTCTTAGTCCCTGCTTCCATATATATTTTTTTTAAATTGATCACTAAGCTCAGATTTAGGCTTTTGAATAAATAGTATAATTCTCAAAAATGTTGAACATCCAGCAGCTCCCATTGCTCATCTCTCAGTATATCTATTTTTTTCTCTTATCTTCTTCCAAGGATTTGTTAATGTACCTGCTGCAGCTGGTCCAGGCCCTGAAATATGAGAATTTTGATGACATAAAGAATGGATTAGAGCCAAATAAGAGGGACAGTCAGGGTTCGATGTCTGAGAGTATGGCAGCATCAGCAATGAATGCTGCTGAAATAGACAGGTAAGGAGCTTCTGCTTCTAGAAGGGAAGAAACAAAGAATATCAGCATCAGCAGTAAAATACGTATTCTATTCTGCAAGTATGCTGCAGTCTTGTGTCTGATATATATGGAGTTTATATTGCAAGCTTACTACACTCTCTTTATTTTGAGACCTTTGTGATGCTTCCCGTCACTACCAAGTTGAAGCATTACAGCACAGACACTCAGTGCCATTCCTGAGATTTTAAAAATAATTGTTTTGTTCTTTGACATTAAATATATGTAGTTGGGAATTCAGCTGGGTGAGAATATTTTGTTGAAAGTTTCTTTTAAGCCAGTGGTTCTCAAACTGCAGTCTGCAGACCACTAGTGGTCTGTGGCCTCCTCCCAGGTGGTCTGCGGATCAAACTCAGTCCCTGCTTCCCCCGCAGCAGGGAACAGGTGCTGGCACTCCAGCCTCGCCCTCCCTCCCCCAGGCGTTTGGAGTGCCAGAGTTGGCTTCCTGCTTGGGGCGGGAGGGGGAGAAAGACTGTGCCTCAGTGTGTGATGCAGCTTGTGGGGGAAGAAGTCCTCCCGCTCCCCCAGCTGGGGGAACAGTAACACGTGGATGTCCTGCTTGGAGGCTTTCCCCGATTCTCCATTGGCCAGAATTTGGCCAGTGGGAGCAGCAGAAAGCAGTGCCTGGGACCAGCACAAGGTGAAAAGGCAAGTAAGTACCGCCGTCCCCTCCCTCCCGCCCCCCCCCCTCCATCCCCAGCCCCCTGCACTCCCAGCCCCCTCACGCATCCTCCCCTGCTGAGACTCTGCACCTCCAGCCTGCTCCCGCTCCTTCCCCTGGCCAGACACCTACCCCAAGGCCATCCTGCACCCTCCCCCCGGCCAGACACCCTATACACAGTCTGCTCCTGCACCCTCCCTCTTGGTGAGACACCTACTTCCAGTCCGCTCCTGTCTCCTCTCCTCTGGCCAGACATCTTGCCCCTCCCCCCCCTCCACCACACCCTGCTCCTGCATCCTCCCTTGCTCATACACCCTTCCCATTAGCCAGACACCCTATCCCAGCCTGCTTCTGCACCCCACCTCCCACCTAGACCTTCACCCCCTTGTGCATTCCACCTCCTGCCCAGATCCTGCACCCCTATCCCTCTCACTGGCAGACCTGTCCCTGACCCTTCCTTATTGTCCCAACCCCACAAAATCCACTAACCTTGGAACTCCAGAAGAGTTAATCTGGTCTGTTGGAAACCTTAAACCTCAGTCCTCTTCGTCTGTCCCCCTCCCCTGGTGGGAGTGGAGCACCAGAGGAATGAAGTGTCTCAGTTGGGGGCTACATTAATGAGGGTGTTTTGTTGTTGTTGTTTTTGTTGGGAGGTGTTTTTTCTTCTCACTTGTGTGGTCCCCAACTGTGGGTTAGTGGCTCCTGACCCAAAAAGGTTCCCTACCCCTGCCATAGATAAAGAAAACACAGGAACTGTTTGTTTGTGTTGGACATAAATTAATATTTTACTTTATTTAAAATTAAATTTGATTTACATGCGAAAGTTAAAGCTCTTAATTTGTTTAATAATTTAAATTAGTATGTCCTTTCTTGCTTGTTAAATTAAACCGGTCTCCCTAGCTGCAGCACTCTCAAAATGGCTTGAGTGTAATTATGTAGTTAACAGCAAGTTTCCATTAGCAAGTTCCACAGAAAAGTTTGCATTGAGCCAGGTGAGGTGGCCACAGGCCAGAAAGTTTGAGAACTACTGTTTTAAGGAAACCCAACCTATTTCCAAAATATGGATGTCTCTGGCTAGCAAGAATCTAATCATCTGAGGGTATTTAGCAGATGTAAAACTTTCTGTTTTGATGAAATGTGGTCTAAAAATTCAAGTTTGTGAAGGTCACAGACACTTTTAATGAAAATAGAAGGCAAAGAAGTACTGAGGCCCGTGAATGCCTGTAACCTGAAATACAGTAAAATGACTATGTTGTGATTCATCTCATATGAATATAGGATATTTTCTCAGTCCTTCATAGCAGGACAGTCTCCATTGCCTGAGATCCCTATCTATTTGCCCTAAAGGAAAAGGCTTTCTTTAAATACATCATCCAGCAAGATTTTCACTCCTGCCTTTCAGCCCCTTAGAATGAGAAGCATAGAACTCCCTGAGCTCCTGAAATACTTTAGTCCTTAGAGCAGTAGTATTAAGTGGAGCGTGAGCTAGTCCTATTGCAGCAATCATGCACAAACCTCTAAATTTAAATGTGGCACATTAAATCTTGTAGTTGGTTCCATTTTGACTGTAGTTCCCAAAGCAGATCCCCACAGATAATCCAGTTGCTGCTCCAATTCTTATATCTGAACTGATATAAAGCATTGTCCAGTATCCTTTAGTGTTTCTGTTCTTCCAGGCAGATTCAACTTGTTAAATGCTTGCTTCAGAGCTTAACTACAATTCCCCTGGAGTTATATTTTCAAGAGCACCAAGGGAATTGAGTGCCCAAGTTTCTTTCGAAAAATGGGACTTAACCTCATATATGTTAGGTGACTTGGATGTTTCTGAAAACTCTATCAGTGGCACTGAATCTGTGTGCTGACGGTGCCCTGTAGTCACTTCAGCACAGACTTGGCACTTCAGTATTCAAGGTCTGGCATTGGCCACTGTTGGAAAGTCAGGATACTGGGCTAGATGGACCTTTGGTCTGACCCAGTGTGGCTGGTCTTATGTTCTTAAGGTCAAAAAGTGATTCTTTTTTATATGCTACCCTTGACAGGATGTTTTCACAGCCCCAAAGGAGAAAGGAATGAGGACCACTTCTCTGGGTTAAAATAATGTCTGTGTGGCAGAGCAGGTAACATCTACTGCCTCAGACTAAAATTAGGCGCAGGGGCATCAGATTTGCCTTCTAATGTGTCTCAGTGCGGTGGACGTGTGAAGAATGTATCTAATCCTTTCTAGTGAGATTGTCATGAATCTGATTCGAGGCCTCCCCTGTAGTGTTTTGAAAGGCAATCCCTCAGTGGAAAAACCTGAGCTGGCCAAGAGTCTGTGTTGATGTGGCCTATTCTGGCACAAGCCTTGCTTCTCCTAACAGGCACAGTGAAAAGAGCTTCACCACTGAAGCATCCTAGGCCATGTTTCTCAACCAGTGGTACAAGTACCCTTAGGGGTACGCGAGAGAAGTCTGGGGGGGTACCTCAACACAAGTGAAATGTCTGGGATTTTGCCCTGCAAAGGGAATTGGGGAGGGGGTGGCAGCGCGTGCCTGTCAAATTGAATGTTTGGAGCCATGTGCCCGGATGTTAACAGCCACTCTGCGCACATGCTCCAGCGCCTGGTGGGACAAGTGTGTGGCTACAGTGAGACCCAGGGCAATTCCAAGTTGGAGGGTGGGGAGGGAAAAAAAAAATTACTTCCACAGCTGCCTCTCCTAGTTTGTTTCCTCTCCAGCAGCCTCCCTGGGGTGCTCCAGCCGGGAGGGCGGCTGAACCTGGAGACACGCATTACCCCCACCCTTGCCAGCAGCTCAGTACAATGCTTCCCTATTGCCCCTTCCCCGTGGTGCTGCAGAGAGGAGCTAAAAGGCAGTGAAGCAGCACAATAAGCTTTGCTCCAAAGGACCACCCCCTGCATCAGTGGCATAGTGAAGGTGGGTGAGGGGGGGAGGGCAGTTGCCCCCGGTCGCCAGGCTAGGGTGGCGCTGGGCTGGGGTGGGAGTGCACAGCCCCATGCGGTGAGCCCATGCTGGGGGGCCACTTGCTCCCTGCAGAGAAGCTGCTGCGGCGGGAGCGGACACTTCAAAGGTAGGGTTACCATACATCTGGTGCCTGGCTCTGGGGAGGGGGGAGGGCATTGGGTTAGAGCGGGAAGGCTGGGGGTGCCTGGCTCTGGGGGTACTTATAATTTTTTTTTAAAGAGGTACTTTATAAAAAAAAGGTTGAGAAACACTGTTCTAGGCCATCACCCTTGAAACAGGCTCTTTTGTGTCTGACCATTGTCATGTTTGTAATATTCATGCTTAATAATTTTTTTTTTTTTTTTAAACAACCACATAACAACTAAGGTTAGGTTTTCTGGAGGAATTAATGTTGCGATTATTATTAGTTGTTGAGCCTGTTGTAGGGTTCCCACTCTAGTTAATATCCATTACAAATGGAACGTACACCATGGTGGGTTGTTTTTTACTGTTAATGTGATCCAAAATCAGTAATTGTAAAACACATGCTTTCCTTCTTTACAGTTCCCATATCATAGCGAGTCCCCTTCCTCCTGTATCCTCCCCACCTCCCACTTCTAAACCAAAGGAGTCTGCAGAGAGTGAAAACCTTGAAGTAAGTAAAACATGTTAGTAACTAAGAAGTATTCAAGATAAAAAAAATCCATTCAATTTTTCACATTGGTATGTATGCTATTGTTATCCTTTTGGCTTGGGAAAGAAGGGGTGAGAACAATTCATCCCTTACTGGCCACCCAGGTGCAGAGGGTAGAAGGGAGCGGTCAAAAATGAGTAGTTCTATGGCACCTTAGAGACTAGCAAAACATACATAAAGAATCATGAGCTTTCATAGATAAGACCCACTTCATCAGATGAGTTGGAGTGGAAATAACAGAATCCAAGGTATACGTAACAGCATTTGCCCTCTGCCTTTAATGTGTGCATTTGCACATCTGAAGCTGTGAACAGTGCATATCCTGCACACTTAATTAGCTTCTTTAACACATTCTACAATTGACAGGTAAATGCTTTTTGTTGTTATATATATCTTGGATTCTGTTATTCCACGCCAACTCACCTGATGAAGTGAGTTTTACCCGTGGAACCTCATGAGTCTCTCTATATTTTTGGTTAGTCTTTAAGGTGCCACACGAATACTCATTGTTTTAACAGGTGCAATATAGTACTTGGAGTTGGGGGGGGGTTTGGGGGGGGAAGCAAGGGATTCTCTGCTTCTGCCTGTTGTCAGCCTGTAACTCTGGTGTTTGTATCTTTGAGGTTCTACTGTATATAACTTTTTATTTTTTAATCTATTCCAGCAAGACCTTTGCACTTTCTTGATATCACGAGCCTGCAAGAATTCCACCCTGGCTAACTACTTATACTGGTATGTCAAAACTTACTTTGTATTATAATAGCACTTAAAGTCACTAAGTTGAAGATTCTTGGTCCAGTTTTGTAAAATGCTATAGCGACACAGAGTAAAAGATAGTCCTTGCCTCGAAGAACTTAAAAATCTAAATTTAAGACAGATGCAATGATGGATTTAAATAAACAAAAGGAGGAATGAGGATTATACAGTCTGCAGTTATATGGGGTCAATAGCATAAGGCTGTCAGTCACTGATTTATAGCACAGCAATGTAGACACATATGTCTCTGATAAAGTGAGAGCATTATATTTGCATTAATGCAGTGGTCAAAATAAAATTTTAAATTCTCCCTGTTTTATATCACTTAATAAAATACATAATTGCCATAAAGCACTGTAATCCTCCTGTACTAAATTAAGACTTGCTGTATTAGCTATCATGGATGAGTACCATATGTAGGCCTAAATAAAATAGTGCTCCGAGTGCTAGGTGGCTTGTTGTTGTTTTAATGAATGATCTGTAGTTGTGGCACCTTGTCCAAGCAGTTGCATTTAAATCTTTGCACTAAAAGTATACCTTGTTTTATAATTCTGTATGTCATGGGCTGAAAATGGTAATTGATAGTATGTTGCAACCAACACAGATACGCTCTGAATAGAACGTAACAATTGGAAAAGGTTGAATTAAAATGCGTGGTCCAAAATGGTGTGCCAAAAAATTGACTTATTCTGACTATGGTTCCAGTTATAAATCCATCCTCTCAAAATACATCTTTCTCTTCACATTCAATCTTTAAATTTAAAATATTCATCAAACAGATGCAAGATTTACTACCACACATGATGTACATGTCAGCATACACTCTTTTTTCTGTCATGGCCTAGAATGCTTGTTTAAATTAAAAATATAATGGGCTCCTTTTCTGAAAGCAAGGAATTACAAGTATGATTACTATGAATAGAAGTCAAATACTTGGTTTGGTCAAATATTCTTCTTCATTTAAGTAGAAATAACTTAGTCTAGCTTAACTCAATTAAGTGTGGCTCATTTCACAGTGGTTACTAAAGCTTTTTCAGTTCCAGTTACATAAACTCTAGACCTAATCATACATGCAAGATTGTGTCTGGTTTGTATCACTAGAGAATACAAGTATATTTCGTTTTGAAACTTGAAAAAACTTTCTTCTTCCTAACTCGGTCAACAAATTGTCAAGCTCTCTCACTTGCCTTCTGACCACAAAATCAGCTAATCTATCCTTTCTTTTCCTTCCAGACATCTCTATTTCTCAGCAACAAAATCCATGTCACAGTTACAGTTTGATCCAGCATAACCATAAATCCTTTTGGCTGCTGATCAGTTACATATTTCAACTAAGCAGACACAGCATGAGCTTAAAACAATCAATGAAAAAATACAATAACCCTTGAAATTCAGGCATCACGTTCACATTACAGTGATGCTAGTCATTCCTGTTCTTTCTCACTTTTGTGCCTAGATGACAAACTATTTCTTGTGTATACATCATCTACTGAGGTATACGATATCAGGCCTTCCTTTCAAGAAGTTAGAGGCATACCATGTTGTACATGTTTTTGCAAAGAAAGATGAGATAAGAGCCCATTTTAATGAATTTATTTGCATTTTTCCTTTTTGCCGCCTTTTGTGGAATCTACGCAAGCTTTGAAAATGCACATGAGAATCTGTCAATCTTTATTTCCTTTGTAGTGAGATCTAAATTTATAAGCTTCCAAGGGTAGCTGAGTTATTCCGTAACTGGAAAAACGTAAAAAACAATGAATAGTCCAGCAGCAACCTTGAAGACTAACAAAACATGTAGATGGTATCATGAGCTTTCGTGGGCACAGCCCACGTCTTCAGACGAACGTGGGCTGTGCCCACGAAAGCTCATGACACCATCTATATGTTTGTTGGTGTTTAATGTGCTGCTAGACTATTCGTTGTTTAAGTTTATCTAAATTTATGGTTAGGTTAAAACCAATCGTACTAGCAATCCCTGCAGCAAGAGAAAGAGAGCTTTGGAACTGGCTTCTGGTTAGCTTTGGTATTTATCAGGGGTATAGCCTTTGCGAAATACAGCTGTTTATCTGGATACTGAATGCATTTCAAATTTTGTTATGAATTTGTATATTAGTCTAGAAAGATGTATGGCACACAAGCTTGATGGAAAAATCTAACGGATTGTGCGGTTTCCTGCAGTTACTTTTCTAGATTGAAAAGAGACCATTTTGATTAATTCTACCAAATTTTAAATATTAATGCCTATATATTCAAAACACGATCTTCAATCTGGAAATGTAAGTAAGTCATCCAACCGTTTACACATCATCCTTCATATCCATTGCATCAACTTTCACATAGCTTTGTCTTGGGCATGGAACTGCAGCCCCATCTTTGAACCGGCTTAGGCTGTCACCTCATGGGTTCCTCTTTTCATCTCCCATACTGTTATAGGAATCCCTTTCTCTTTGTGGTGCCTGACACAGTGCTTAATTTGGGCCAGGACTTACAACATTGACCCCCCAACACAAGTAGGCTTGCTAGTACATATCCCTGGCAGCTCTGGGCTTGCTATATCTGTTGTGCATGTAAAAGAATTGCTTGAGCCCGGCACCTTTTGCATTACCCATTAAGCATTGGTTTGACAGTAGTTGTCCCATCATAGAACCAGTTCCAGTGATTTAAAATAGAAATAAAGTATGTGTTGCATAAGGAAGTAGAAACATAACTGTTAAGCAGAGCATAACATCAGCTAGGCTTAATGTTAGGAAAAGTGTAGTTAGCTTGGCTTTCAGATTTATTCATTTGATTTAATTTCTAATCAAGATTCTTATCATCACTAATCACACTTGCTATAGGCTCTCATAGTATTTAAAAACCCACTCATCCAATCAGTAACACAAATATTCTGCTCATGCACCTCAAACGCTCACTGGTGTCAGAGCAGGTTTTTCCATTTAGCTTGTATAGTGCCTATCATATTGGAGCTCCACTATACTGTAAGCAGAAAGGGAACTAACTGTCCCAGGATGGGTGGAATTAGTCCATACGACTGTAAAGACTGATTACATTCACTACATTTGTATAGTCACTTAACTTAATTCAAGCCAAGCATTAGAAAATGTAATGTATGCAGTTAGACATTAAATGGCCCCATCTAGAATATGCACAGTTATATGTGTTGTACTATCCTATATCTGGGAGGATGCAAGGGGGATAAATGACAAACCGTCTGTTTTGGTTGGCATTACTTTATTGATATAAGTGAAATTACATTTCTGTGCTGCGTATGAAATAACCCAGAAGGCTAATCAGAATCAAATTACAATTTACCAAAATAAGGCATCACATCAAAAATCATGGTAAAATACTGCTCTCTTCTTTGGCTGAGGTCTCGTCCTTTTACAGATGAACAATAGCATTGTTGCAAAGCCTTGCTCTGGACTCTCTCGAGTATTCTTCCACCTCAGTTGCTGATGGAACAGGCAGTGGCAATGCATTTGGGGGGGAGGGAAAGCGAAGGAGGCTGTTTGCATTTCCATTTGGGAGCACTACATTAGGAATGGACAATAAAGCAGTGAGAATGGTGGACTGCTCCTGTCTGCGTGGTTGGACAAACGATTAGTGTTGATTATCAGTTCTCAAGCTGTGGGTCAGGACCCCAAGGTGAGTTATGCCCCCATTTTAATGGAGTCACCAGGGCTGGCTTAGACTTGCTAGGGCCTGGGGCTGAAGCCTGAGCCCCACCTCCTGAGGGACAAAGCTGAAGCCCATGGGCTCCAGCTTTTGCCAGCAGAGCTCATATGTTACAGATCTCTTTGCCTGGAGCTGAAGCTCTTAGGCTTCAGGTTTGCCTCCTCCCACCCAGAGCGATGGGCCTTGGGCAGGCTCAGTCTTCTTTCCCCTCTCTGGAGCCGTATAGTAATTGTTGTCAGAAAGGGGCCACTTTGCAGCAAAGTTTGTGAACCCCTGGTGTAGATGGCTATGCAGTGGGGCAGAGGTATGTGTCTGGCCTACCTGTCTGTACCTGCTCTGTTTCACTCTTATGTCTTAGTGAAAGTAAATCTCAAGTGTTTCAAGTACTCTATATCTCAGTGGAAAGACCCACGGTGTCTGTCTGGGGTCTTGCTATCTGAAGATTCAGGTTCTGCCGTGTAGTAAGTTAAAATTAGTTTGTCTGTAACTGCAGATCTCTGTAGTATTGCACAGTTAAGTGATTTGATCACAGGAGGACAACTTAACCAACCTTGTGTTTGTGTTAAAGGTATGTAATCGTGGAATGCGAAGACCAAGACACTCAGCAGAGGGATCCAAAGACTCATGAAATGTACCTAAATGTGATGAGACGCTTTAGTCAGGCTCTATTAAAGGTAATCCATCCCTTAGGTCAGGGCTACTCAAGTTTGGAAGCCCCGGGGGCCACAGTGATACTCAAGTTACGGCCCTCGGCATATTCTGTAAGTATGGTTGCATATAGATGCAAGTATATATGCAAATAGCTTCTTTCACACTGATGGACATGAATGCAAAGCATTTCCCACAATGCCCTGGCGCTCTCGGTACCTCCTCCCTGGGGGCTAGAAATGCCAGCACCTTGTACTCATCTGTTCCAGCCAGCCCACCTGCGTGTGTCTTTCAATGCTCAGCCCACCTGGGAGATGCCTTGCTGTCGTGGAGCGTGTTCCCAGTGGAGGCCATGTTCAAAGGATCCCACCCATGGGCTGTGTGTTGAGCCCTGCATAAACCCAAACCGCACTGCGGGCTGCAAACAAATGGGCCGGGGGTCGCATGCGGTTTGCAGGCCGCGTGTTGAGTAGCCCTGCCTTAGGTAGTAAAAGATTAAATAGTTTGCAGGTGTTTCCTTTCTTTAAAAAGTCATTAGCTTCCCACAATGCCATATCATAAGCACTACAGTCTGCCAAGTCCCTGTTTCTTCCTGGAATTAATTTGATGTGCTGTAAATGATGTAATTTTAGTTCAGAACAAATGAATGCAGCCATCAAGAGAAGTGTTTCCCTGTCTTTATTAGCTGCTTTTCATATAAATTGACTTTTCATATTATGCTTGCCTCTAGACCCCCTGGCATCTCACCATAAATGTCTGCTGTTGGGGGGTGGGGCGGAGAGGGGGAGATTGTTTGGCCCTGCTTGACAAACAGGAGGTTGGATCACTAGCCTTTGCTGAAACAAGAAGCAGTGCCAATGTATGGGTCAGCAGTAGAGGGTGCTGATGTAATGGAAAAGGTCCTTATAATCCATAACTTCTGGCATAGATGTACAGAGTTTGCTGGCTTAAGTCTAACGGTCAAGTATCTTTCATTGCATTTTTCTTCACCTCTCTTTAATTCCGCTTCAAGGCTTTTATGTGATTGATGTAGTACAAAGGCATATTTCACACAGGAGAATCTTCATGAAACTTACTTTTTTTTCCCTGTGAATTAATTTGTCATGCCTGAGTGTTCACCACTCAGATTATTATTGTTGATGTAAATTGAAGTGCACTGAAAGGTCAGATAACTGATTGCCAGCTACAGCAATTTTGATTACATTTTACAGAAAATACTGTGCTTTGAATGAACTCTGAAATGAAAGATAATTGATCTTTTGTATTAACTTAGGAAATCTAGCTAGACTAAGAATAAATATACAAATTTCAGAGGTAATTATGGAACAAAGAACTAATTTTTTTTTCTGTTTCTTTTTCATTCACATAGGGTGATAAGTCTGTCAGGGTTATGCGTTCTTTGCTGGCAGCGCAGCAGACATTTGTAGATCGACTGGTTCATCTAATGAAGGCAGTGCAGCGTGAAAGTGGGAATCGTAAAAAAAAGGTAAATGCAGGAATAAAAAGTTTGTGGTTGAAATTTTACAATAGGCACGTTACATTTTCACTGGGAACTGTTGATGTTAAATTGCATAACAAGGTACGCTTAATTTGTTTCTAACATCTTATTTAAGCTAAGTATAAAAGTTAATATGCAGTCTGTATTTTGTTTAGCAAGAAGTATTTGAGCTCTTTTGGTGTTTTTTGTTCTGAGCTATTCTAGTTGTGTTTGTTTTGTTTTGTTACCTTTTGGACATATATGGAATTCTCAGATTTCTGGGAAATCTTTTCTCAAAGGTGCTTTTTGATCAATTTAATTTTCCTCTTTAATTTATACAAATATAACTATCTTGTATCCCCTGGAAAGTATTTTCAGGATAGTGCTTGGGCTCTAAGGGTACATCAATGGGGATGTCAATATGTAGATGACTACATGATTAATCGATAAGCCTAGTCTTATCGGTTGATCTTGTCACCATGCACTCCCCTCCCCCTCCTTGCTGCCTCTGTATACAGAGGTGGTAAGCAGGGGAAGGCGGGGACTGGTGCCTATGAGGAGCCAGCTTTTAGGACGGCTCCTCATGAACACCAGATCCTATGGAGCTGCCCATCCCACTTCCACCCCCACACTGCTGCTTCTTATAGAGAGGCAGCAGTGCAGAGCATGCAGGGAGGGCAGGCAGGAGATGGGCTTTTCAGGAAATGGGCTTTCAAGCCAGCTGCCCATATGTATCAGCTCCCATAGGGCCACGTGCCTCCCCACGTTGCTGCACCTCTATCAGAGGCAGCAGGGTGGATGGGTGGGGGGGGGGAGCCAATGCATGTGGGGAGCCAGCTTTTAAACTCCGAGCATCAGAGGCAGCAGCCAGGGGCAGGGATGGAGGGAGGAGGCAATATTCTTGCCAGCAGGTTAAGGAAATATGGATTGGATAAATGGACTGTAAGGTGGATAGAAAACTGGCTAGATGGTCGGGCCCAACGTGTAGTGATCAATGGTTCGATGTCAGGTTGGCAGTTATTTCAAGCGGAGTATTCAAAAGATCAGTTCTGGCACAAATTGTGTTCAACATCTTTATTAATGACCTGGATGAGAGGATGGATTGTACCCTCAGCAAGTTTGTGGATGACACTAAGCTAGGGGGAGAGGTAGATACCTTGGAGGGCAGGGTTAGGATCCAGAATGACCTGTACAGATTAGAGGATTGGGCCAAAAGAAATCTGATGAGGTTCAACAAGGACAAGTTCAGAGTCCTGCGCATGGGACGGAAGAATCCCAAGCATTGTTACAGGCTGGGGGCCAACTGGCTAGGTAGCAATTCAGCAGAAAGGGACCTGGAGATTACAGTGAACGAGAAGCTGGATATGAATCAACAGTGTGCCCTTGTAGTCAAGAAGGCTAATGGCATGTTAGGGTGCATTAGGAGGAGCATTGCCAGCACATCTAGAGAAGTGATTATTCCCCTTTATTCTGCACTGGTGAGGCCACATCTGGAGTATTGGGTCCAGTTCTGGGCCCCCCACTACAGAAGGGATGTGGACGCATTAGAGAGGGTCCAGCGGAGGGCAACCAAAATGATGAGGGGGCTGGAACACATGACCTACGAGAGAAGGCTAAGGGATTTGGTCTTGTTTAGTCTGCAGAAGAGAAGAGTGAGGGGGATTTGATAGCAGCCTTCAACTTCCTGAAGGGGGTTCCAAGGAGGATGGAGAGAGGCTGTTCTCAGTAGTGACGGATGGCAGACAGAGGAGCAATGGTCTCAAATTGCAGTGGGAGTGGTCTAGGTTGGATATTAGGAAAAGCTATTTCACTAGGAGGGTAGTGAAGTACTGGAATGGGTTCCCTAGGGAGGTGATGGAATCTCCATCCCTAGAGGTTTCCAAGTCCTGGCTTGACAAAGCCCTGGCTGGGATGATTTAGTTGGGATTGGTCCTGCCTTTGGCAGGGGGCTGGACTTGATGACCTCCTGACGTCTCTTCCAGCCCTATGATTCTATGAGGAGAGGAGAGATTCTATGAGGAGGCTGCTCTGTGGAAGCTCATTAGATCTTGCTATCACTTCATTTTTAATCCTCTGAAAAGCTGGATAAAAATCAGTATCCACATTAGAATTGAACTTTAAGAGATAGTGGATACACGTTGAAAATATCTGACCTTTATTACAAATGCGAGCTGAAGAGTTTGATATTATATGTTCAAATATCTGCAGTGTTTTTTAGGTTTTAGGTATTTATGGTCTGAGTTAAATAAAAATAAAACAAAATTTCTTTTATATGTATTGGCTCTTCATACCTATGTTTAGCAAGGAAATTTAGTATTCTGTGAGGTCAGCTGCTCGTTTCTTGATTCATTATCTCTTCCATAATTTAATTTGTATCCTGAGCTAAAATTTCAGTCTTGCATTTATAACTTCCATCAAATGTGTTGGTTCTGGCCTATAATCATTTGTAAGATGTAGCTTATATCATAATTGCTAGCATATTTCTGTATAGCATAGATGTACCGGTCCAGGTTATTTTCTGGCCTGCAGCAACTAGCCATTGGAAGTGATCCCAGGGTGTCTGAGCGAATGTAGTGGTCCTCTGTCCCTCCTTTTTTGCCTCTGGCTAGCATTAAAGTAAGTGGAATCAGCTTCATCTTTCTTCATTTCATGTTTAGTCTGTGTGTGGTTGACCGGGTCAGCGTTGGTGCATAAGTTCTTTAGTGGGGATGTTAAAATGTTTGTTTATGTACGTATGTAATCACTAAAATTTTCTTGTGAAGTTGCCTTCTGCAGCAGCGCAGGGAGACGGGGAGGTCTGTGTAACTGTACACAGGTACATGTTCACATCCCTGTTCTTTACTATATATGATATTACTATACTATATAGGTAAATAGTTAAAACTGAATTGCAGTGTTAAAATGTGTTCAGTATTGATTATTTTAGAATATATTATATTCATTAGTATAAATGTAGGGCGAGCTCCTTCAGCGAGACCAGCACAGACTCTTACGACATTGTGTGAACCCATTGAAGATAGCAAGACTGCATACAGATGCAGGGATCTTCACTTGTGTAATTCCCACTGCAGGATCATATCCTAGACTAGAGTATGAACAGATCTTTCACATGAAGAGAACTGAAGAGCACTCTTAGGGTACGTCTAGACTACATGCCTCTGGCGACAGAGGCATGTAGATTAGGCTACCCAGCATAGGAAAATGAAGCGACGATTTAAATAATCGCCGCTTCATTTAAATTTAAATGGCTGCTGCGCTGAGCCGATCAGCTGTTTGTCGGCTCAGCGCGATAGTCTGGACGCTCCGCGGTCGACATCAAAGGCATTTGTCGACCTCCCAGGTATGTCTCCTGGGATGAGGTTTACCTGGGAGGTCGACAAATGCCTTTGATGTCGACCGCGGAGCGTCCAGACTACCGCGCTGAGCCGACAAACAGCTGATCGGCTCAGCGCAGCAGCCATTTAAATTTAAATGAAGCGGCGATTATTTAAATCGCTGCTTCATTTTCCTATGCCGGGTAGCCTAATCTACATGCCTCTGTCGCCAGAGGCATGTAGTCTAGATGTACCCATAATATGGAAAACTAACACCCCTTAATAGGGGCAGGTAGCCAGTTACAAAAATACAAAGAAATTATTGCCAAATTATCATCACTGACATTCTGCATGTGTCTGACTAGCTTTGAACTGGGTGTAGAATATCTGATTATGTTGACTGTTCTGTACTTTATTTAATTTCACATTGGGCTGAAGGTGGATGTTACATTGCTTTGAAGGTATAATGTAGCTTTATAAATGCTACATTACATGGCTGTACATGTATTGTTTTACTGCAGATTTTTATTCTCAGCTCTGTAAATATTTCAAGTGAAGGTTGTTCTCATCCTCTTCCATCAGTGTTTTCTTTAACTGCATTTACATTGTCATCTAATAGACCGTTTTGGGTTTTTGCTTTTTTAGAATGAGAGGCTACAGGCATTGCTTGGAGACAATGAGAAGATGAATTTATCTGATGTGGAACTTATTCCACTCCCTTTAGAACCTCAGGTGAAAATCAGAGGAATAATCCCAGAGACGGCTACACTGTTTAAGGTAAATGGGAGATCTCTTCCATTGAATAAGTGAGATCCAATCAAATCTTAATTTTTGAAAGGCTAACAAACATTATCTTGAAAAAATATTTGCTGTTATATTTGTCAAATAAACTTTGGGGTCATGGCGTTGAGAGGCTAATATCCCTGAAATTAGTGAGGGCAAATGCATGATCAAAGTATTCGTACCCTGAAAGCAACCAATGTTTGTGGCATTTTGGTCTAAAAGATGTACAGGGATGGGCTTCACATTTTGTTCTGAGTGGGGTGAGATCCGTGAACATTTTGATATCCAGACAAGATTCTCTTTCGGTGGGCTAGCTACTGAGAGTCAGAGCCAACACAGCAAAGGTCCACCATCACTTCCATAAGACCCATTAAAAGTCTATGATCAGTAGCATCAAATCTTGCTGACAGACATTTTGTTATGAACAGGGTGTAGGTGGTGGTGATGCACAAATGACTGCATAACTTATGCTTCTGCCTAATCATGAAGTAGTCCATCTTTCTACAGTACTTCAGCACTTCACCTTCTCTGTCCACACTACAGGCTTATTTCTTTGTGTGCATTTGTGCTTTCTTCAGAATAGAGGTACCCCGCTTTCTTCTTCATTGTCTTCCCCTTGTCTAATCAGTTTGGGTCAGTAGCTGCAGTTACTCATTTTCAAGCGTTCAAGGCAAGAGTCTCCTCCAAGCTGACACCAATCTTCTTCATGTTCTCCTCCAGCATCACAAAACAGCTTTTCTAGGTTGTCTCCGTGGTCTTTGCCCTGTGACCACTAGCTTTTGTGAAAGGTGCCTGCTGGTGGAATCTCCCAGGAAGCAGGCGGGAGAGATACAGAAGGAGGTGGGTAGGCCTGGGAACATCTGAATCTACGAGGAATTCCTTGAAAGTATTCATGTGGAGACCGCTGAGGCTGAGGAAGCTACCCCATTACAAAAGGCTGTCTAAACTACATTCCTCTTCTGAAAGAGTCATGTAAATGAGCTCGATCAAAAATGCAAATGAAGTGCAGATTTACAAATCTCACGTTTCATTTGCATAATCGCGCAAGAGCGCTTTTTCGAACCCCCCCCCTTTTTTGAAAGAACCCGTATTCCTCATTTTTTCAGGAGTACAGGTTCTTTCAAAAAAGGGTTTTTCCTAAAGAACCCTGTCTAGACTGCAGTTTCTTTTTTGAAAAAGCGCTCGCACATGATTATGCAAATGAAGCGCGAGATTTGTAAATCCACGCTTCCTTTGCATTTTCGGTCGGGCTCGTTTACATTCCTCTTTTGGAAGCGGAATGTAGTTTAGACATAGTTTAGACTGCTGACACACCACTGGTGAAGGAGGAGATGCTCTGACTCGGGGGGACACTGGCAGCTGCTCACTTCTGGCAGCAGGCAGTGCTCCTCCTCTACTCCCAACCCTCCCACCGTGGTTTTGGAGAACTGTTACGCTGTTCTGGATATGGAAGATAAGGAATCACCCCCTAAAACAGAAGAGGAGAAGCTGTGTATCCCCAAGGCTGCGAGGTCTGCAGCCAGCACTATGAGGCGGAAACATAGAGTAGTGGTGGTTGGAAACCCTCTTCTGAGGGGGACAGAGGCACCTATCTGTCACCCTGATATGTCATCTCAGGAGATATGCTGCTTGCCTGGGTCCTGTATCCAAGACGTTACGGAGCCATTGTTGAGGATTATCCGGCCTCTGACTACTACGCCATGCTACTCATCCATGTGGGCACTGATGATACTGCAAGGTGTGGCCTTGAGCAGATCAAGAGTGACCACAGGGCTCTGGGAGTATGAGTGAAGGAGTTTGGAGCACAGGTGATATTCTCTTCAGTCCTTCCTGTCAAAGATAGGGGCCTAGGCAGAGACAGGTGCATCCTTGAAGTGAATGCCTAGCTGCGAAGATGGTGTTGCCAGGAGGACTTTGGCTTCCTTGACCACAGGATGCTGCTCCAAGAAGTAGGACTGCTAAGCAGGGAGGGGGTTCACCTTTCGAGGAAGGGGAAGAGAGTATTTGGACACAAAATGGCTAACCTAGTGAGAAAAGCGTTAAACTAGGTTTGACAGGGGCAGGTGACCAAAGCCCATAGGTAAGTGAAAAACATGGAGACCTGGAAGATGGCTCAGAAATAGGAGGGAGCATGGGCTATAATAGCAGAGATAAAGGAGAGATAAGGTACTGCTGGGGGGCAAAATCAAATCAGTGTCTTAGATACCTGTATACAAATGCAAGAAGTATGGGGAATAAGCAGGAAGAACTTGAAGTGCTAATAAATAAACACAACTATGACAGTTAGTATCACAGAGATTTGGTGGGATAATACATATGATTGGAATGTTGGTATAGAAGGATTCCGTTTGCTCAGGAAGGATAGGCAGAGGGAAAAAAGGGAGAAGGTGTTGCTTTAAATATTAAAAATGAATACACTTGGACTGAGGTGGAGATGGACATAGGAGACAGATTGGTTGAGAGTCTCTGGATTAAGTTAAAAGGTGTAAAAAACAAGGGTGAAGTCATGCTAGTGGTCTACTACAAATCACCTACCCAGGCAGAAAAGGTGGATGAGGCTTTTTATAAACAACTAACAAAATAGGGAGGAACTGGTTGAAAATTTGAAAGTGGAAGACAGCTTGGGTGAAAATGATGATGAAATCATAGAGTTCATGATTCTAAGGAATGGTAGAAAGGAGAACAGCAAAATAGAGACAATGGATTTCAGGAAGGCAGTTTTTAGTAAACTCAGAGAGCTGGTAGGTAAGGTCCCATGAGAAGCAAGACCAAGAGGAAAAACAACTGAAAGGAGTTGGCAGTTTTTCAAAGGGACATCAAGGGCCCAAAAGCAAACTATTCCACTGGATAGGAAAGACAGAAAGTATGGCGAGACTACCTTGGATCTACCAGGAGATCTTACATGATCTAAAACTGAAAAAGGTATAAAAAGTGTAAACTAGGTCAAATTACAAAGGATGAATATAAGCAAACAACACAGTTATGCAGGGGCAAGATTAGAAAGGCAAAGGCACAAAATGAGCGAAATCTATCTAGAGACATTAAGGGTAACAAGAAGACATTCTACAAATATATTGAAAGCAAGAGGAAGACCAAGGAAAGGGTAGGCCCGTTGCTCAGTGAAGAGGGGGAAACAATAACAGGAAGCATGGAAATGGCAGAGGTACTTAATGACTTCTTTGTTTCCCTTTTTGTTAAGTTTGATGGTGAAGGGATGCCTAATGTAGTATATGCTAGTGGAAATTGGGTAGGTTTGAAGTTAAAATAAAAGAACAAGTTAAAAATTACTTAGAGAAGTTAATGTCTTCAAGTCACCAGGACCTGATGAAATGCATCCTAGAATACTCAAGGAGCTGATAGAGGAGGTAATTAAGCCTTTAGCTAATCTTTGAAAAATCATGGAAGTCAGGATAGAGTCCAGAAGACTAGTAAAGGGCAAATATAGTGCCAATCTCTAAAAAGGGAAATAAGAACAACCCAGGAAACTACAGACCAGTCAGTTTAACTTCTGTGCCAGGGAAGATAACAGAACAATTAAGGAATAATGAAGGAATTCATCTACAAACATCTGGAAGATAATAAGGTGATAGGTAACAGCCAGCATGTAAAGAACAAATCATGTCAAACCAGTCTGATAGCTTTCTTTGATAGGATATCAAGCCTTGTGGATAAGGGAGAAGTGGTGGACATGGTATACCTAAACTTTAGAATGGCATTTGACATGGGCTTGCACTACCTTATCAATAAACGAGGGATATATAACCTAGATGGAACTACTATATAAGGTGGGTGCATAACTAGCGGGATAACTAATCTCTGAGAATGGTTATTAACGGTTCACAATCATGCTGGAAGGGCATAACAAGTGGGACTCCAGAGGGCTCTGTTTTGGGACCCGTTCTGTTCAATATCTTCTTCAATGATTTAGATAATGGCATAGAGAGTATGGTTATTAAGTTTGCAGATGATACCAAGCTTGGGAGAGATTGCAAGTGCTTTGGAGGATAGGATCATACTTCAAAATGATCTGGACAAACTAGAGAAATGGTCTGAGGTAAATAGAATGAAATTTTATAAGGACAAATGCAAAGTACTCCACTTAGGAAGCTACAATCAATTTCACATATACAGAATGGGAAATGATTCTCTAGGAAGAAATACTGCTAAAAGGAATCTAGTGGACCACAACCTAAATATTAGTAGTGTGACACTGTTGCAAAAAAAGCAAACACAATTCTGGGATGCATTAACAAGAGTGTTGTGAAAAAGACACGAGAAGTCATTTTTCTGCTCTACTCTGTGCTAATTAGGCCTCCCTTGGAGCATTGTGTCCAATTCTGGGTACCACATTTCAACAAAGATATGGAGAAATTAGAGAAGGTCCAGAGAAGAACAACAAAAATGATTAAAGGTCTAGAAAACATGGCCTGTGACGGAAGACAGAAAGAATTGGGTTTGTTTAGTTTGGAAAAGATAAGACTAATAGGGGACATGATAGTGGTTTTCGAGTATCTAAAGGGGTGTTACAAGGAGGAGGGAGAAAAATTGTTCTCTTTGGCCTCTGATGATAGAACAAGAAGCAATGAGCTTAAATTGTAGCAAGGAAGTTATAGCTTGGACATTAGGAAAAACTCCCTGTCAGGATGGTTAAACACTGGAATAAATTGCTTAAGGAGGTTGTGGAATCTCCATCATGAGATATTTAAGAGCAGATTGGATAGACATCTATCAGGAATGATCTGCATGGTCTTGATCCTGCCTTGAGGGCAGGGGACTAGACTTGATTCTATGATTCTTTCGTACTTTGGTCAGCATATACCAAATTACATCCATCTCATATGATTAGCCATCTCAGTTTATGCTCCCCTTGCTTTTATGCAATGGAGCAACCTGCATAGTGGCTTGTACTATTTCACTGTGTAGCCTGTTTTCTGTTAATGTCCACCTGAGAACCCTCAGGAGTGCGAAGCAGATGTTCTTTTTTCCTCATTGTCCAGCATTCACCCATACGTCATGGCTGACCTAATCACAACCTTACACATTTTTCTGGAGTTTATTCTTATTGCACAGATTTTCCTTCAACACCCTCAGTTTATACCAGTGAATTTCAAAACTGAAAACTGAACCAAGATATTTAAATGGTTGCAGAGTCTCCACACCATCTAGTTTTAGTGGGTTCTCATTTTTCAGCAAAGCATCATGTGTCCCATCTTTTGATGGTTGGTTCATAAGTCTTAAAAAAAACAAAAAAAAACACACACACACAGCTCTCGATAATTGTAGCTCCCTTTCCAGTAGAAATTATCCTCTCGGTTAATGCTTACTGGTTCGGGTTAACCGGTAGGGTCTGGAACATCTCCCTGCCCTCTCTAGGCAGGGGACTGCTCCGTCAGGGGCTCATCGCAGGAACGGGTTGTTTCGGCTGCCCGGAATAGCCCCTGTCTGTGAGGAGCCAGATTGGCCCCTCCGCCCCCAGTTACACACTGGCCCCCTGCCGGCCCTGTTCCCAGGGAGCTAAGCCTCTGCAGCCCTTGCCAGCTCCGCTCCTGGGGAGGAGGCTACACTGCTGGCTCTGCAGGATAAAACTTATTTAAGCTTTATGCTGCAGAACCCCACAGCGTGTACCGGTGTAACTGCTAGCATTTTTAGTGGGTGCACTATTATCTTTTAAAACAATTTTTTACATCACTAGTCCTTAGGCCTCAGACTAACTTCCCTATTTTGCAAGACTCCACCTCTCTGTGCAGCATGATCCTATTTAAAGTGAGTAAGAAATAATCCATGACCTGTGCAAGTGAATCCAGGACACCAAAAGAAAACCAAAATTTAGTTCCAGTCCTTCAGAAGGTTCCATTGGTGTCCAAATGCACTTAGAATTGAGCACCCCCATTTTCTCAGATTCTACCCCCAAGAAAGAGGTTAGATACTAGTCAATAACTGGCAAGCTCTTCAGAACAGAACAAAACAAAACAACAAAGTGAGGAAAGATGGAGCCTCTTTGCTTTTGAGCCTACGTAACATATTTTGGCCTGAGTCATAGCTTTTTTTTCTACACCCTCATAAGTCCTTGTCTAGAAGAATTAGGGTCCTATATTTATACAAAAAAAAGTAATATTGCAGTAGATACCAAAATCACAGTTTAACAGTACTGACTGCACACAAACAACTCTAGTGAAATTGATCGATTAAAAAATTCCATTTGTATACCTGAATTTTATTTTCATTTTTGTTTGAGAAGTCTCACTTGATAAATTACAGTAGATAAATTTATTCATGTAGATAATTGATCTTCAGCTCACTTTATGATGGGTGAAATTGCAAACTGAATTATAGTAGTTCTTTGAAAAGGCCATTTAAAATTGTTACTTTCACTAAATTAATTGAGAAAGCAGTTAATTGGTTTGATGTCCTATCCTTAGCATTTCCTTGACATTTATAATATTATTATGGAGTTTTCCTTTTTTATATTTTTCTAGTCAGTTTAAAATATTTTGCTCTTTTTGTATGGTACTTCAAAGTTTGACTCAAACGTGAACAAAATTTTTGCATTTTCCCCTAACTAAAGAAAATAGAATGATTTTTTTAAAAATCTCTCAGGATCCATTTCATTTGTCTTATTAATTTTCTCAGATTTCCCACTAAATGGTATATCATTTGTGGATGCATGGACTCAAGAAATTACATAAAAATGTAAGGGAGGATTTCTAATTTAGATTTATGTCCCAGTGAAGTGAAGTATTGGATTTGTTCTAGTGTACTGGTTCATGGCAAATTTCCTTTTCCAGAGTGCCCTAATGCCTGCCCAGTTATTCTTCAAGACAGAAGATGGAGGCAAATATCCTGTAATATTTAAACACGGTGATGATTTACGGCAGGATCAGCTTATTCTTCAAATTATTTCGCTCATGGACAAGGTGATGAAAACTAATCAAGAGTTTCCTAATCTCACTATAAAACATCTGTTTTATTGCTAATATAAGTTGAGGAAATTGATGTTCTTGGTTAAACCGAAAAAACACTAAATGTCAATGCAGCTTAAGTCAATAGTTTCATTGTAGCTATTGCATTCCAAGGAACTCCCAGTTCTTACAAATATTGTTTTCATGTCCTCCATGGAGTAGGAAGAGATGAACAGACAGATTTTCATTTATGCTTTATGGCAGGTCTGACTTAAGTTTCCTGGCGAAGGAAATAAGTTAATTCATCAAACCAGCGCACAACCCTAACCCCTTTATAAAGTGTTGGATTCTTTTAACTGTTCAATCATGTTCGTGTTTTCCTTGCAGCTGTTGCGTAAGGAGAATCTGGATTTGAAGTTGACACCATATAAGGTGCTGGCTACTAGTACAAAGCATGGTAAGATTATTTATTTTAAAAAAACACAAACCAAGTATTTGTCACTCTGTTTCATTTAATTGGATACAGACATTATTCACTGGAGGCTTCTTGTTAGTGTCACAGAAGGGTACAGCTGACTTCACATTGTAAGGTTTCTTTATAACAAACTTGGACAACTGACTTAAAAGCAGATTATTGTTTTTTGTTTTTTTTTTTACCTTCCATCTCCCTTCTCCAGCCTTATTGGCAAGTGTTTGTTTTGAATCAAAATTTGGGACAAATTGTGAAATACTGATTGTCCTTGTTTCAGAACTAGCTTTATCTCTATTCCCTCTCTGATCTTGGAGGGTACTTCTAGACAGCAAAAAACAGGCAGCTGGGATGTGGCTGACCCAGATCAGCTGATGTGGGTCGACTTGGGATTGTTACCCGGTTTACTGATCATACTACTCGGCCAGCCTACCTGCCCTCTGGGCTGCCCCACAACCCTGATCTGCCTGGCCAGATGCTCTGGTCTCCCTCAGCCAAAGCACGGAGTTGGAGTAACAGACCCCCCAACAAAGTAACACAGATGCTATATTAGTTCAGCTCTGGAAGGCCTCAGCTATAAGGCTTTGACGGCACCCAGGAACACAGCCCCAAAGGGACCAAAACCCCAAATAAATCTGTCTTGCTCTGTATACCAATTTTTGTTTTCAGGTTTCTTCATATGTATCCTCTTAGGGTGGGGAGGCAGTTAAGCCATCTGAAGACAAAAGATTGCTTTCCATTCCTTACATAGACTTTCCCCAATGTGGGAATCCTTTGTTTTATCTCCCTATCCCCAAATGTAAAATACCAGATTCAAGATGGCTTCCAGGATCATGTGGCATGGTCACATGTCATTCTAGGACCGAGGACAGTTTGGGCTCACAGGAAAAACAAACTCATTAACCAATCATTCTCTTCAACACTGGGGCCATTAGCATCCTTAAGTACTACTAATGGCTTTCACTAGAACACTTAGATTAATAAAATAGGTTTACACTTCATATTTTTAACTTCATGTACAAGAATGATGCATGCACAGAAATAGAATATACACATTCAGCAGATCGTAACTTTAAAATATGGCACTTGATGCATTTTGCCTAAAGCATCTTTGGAGTTATGCATATTCATAAGACACATTTCATAAAGCATGGGGGGGTGTGTCAGTGGGGCTAAAAGCTGCAGTGGAGTCCTTCGGACTCAGACTGGGACCAACAAATAATAAAAAATCCTATATTATGAAATGCACAAAATAACTTATTTTGACAAATGTAGTTTAGTGATGAGATTTCTTAGTGTAACAGTGAATGTGCTGTATTCTGTTTAGTAAAATGGATTAAATCTCCAATAGGAGTCCTTGCAATAAATTCAGGATGAAAACTAGTAAGTTTGTGTTATAAACGCAAAATTGCAGACTTTAAAATGTCTTGTGACGTATTTTCATTGAAATCTACTAGAATCTGCTGTGATGTTCATATTTAATACTATCATTATGATTCTTAAAACAGATTGAGAAGAGTAAAAGTGATGACTATCTGTACAGCCTTCTGTAGTAGGCTCTAATTTTATTTGTATCAAGCAGTAAGGTCTAGGAACCAAGAGAATCAAGTTATAGCTCCAACTTTATTGGTAGTTTGCTGCTTAGCCTTGGGCAAGTCTTGTAAAATTTCTGTATGCTTCTCTATCCATAAAATAGGGCAAATGTCTACTTGCTTAACAGGAGTGTTGTAGTAATAGATGAATGTTCATAAAGTACTTAATTTTGTACAGGGTCTTGCCCAAATATTTGTGTAGTTGTGTCAAATGTATTCAAAATGTACTGGAGCTAAAAGTTCTCTGGCAAAACCTTGCTGAGTACAGTGGAACAAAAGGTGTATAACTTTATTTCTTTACCACAGTTGCATTATTTTCTCTTTATTTTGCATCGTCACGAATTGGAATATTGCTTTTGTACCACAGGTTTCATGCAGTTTATTCAGTCAGTTCCTGTTGCTGAAGTTCTTGCTACTGAAGAAAGTATACAGGTACATGATGTGGTGCTTGTTTTATTGACTGTTTAGCTGATTAGGTGACAAATAAAAGCCATTTTGTTACAATATTTAAACCTTATTTTCCATTCTCTTGGAAAACCTGGATGTGTCCTTTTTTTATTGTTCATTAGGGAACAGGATATTCATAGTGCAGATCTTTTGCGTGAGTATTTAGTGACTGTAAAACTGTCAGTTATGGACTTCTTTTGAAATAGGTTCAACCTGTAACAGGATATGTTTTCTGGTCTGGAACTCTCTGGTCCAGCAGCCCCTGAGGCTGGCAGCAGAATCCTGATGGCCCAAGGGGCTGAGCTCCCCTGGTCCAGCACTTCGGGAATGGTCATGTCCCAAGGGTGCCAGACCAGGGAGGTCCAACCTGTAATGTATAACCATAGTGCCTAGAAGCCAAGTCACTGTACAAACCCAGAATAAAAGACATCCCTTGCCTCAAAGAGCTGACAATTTCTGGATACCTCTGTAGTGCAATCAGGAGGTGCAGGTGCAGCACATATAGGCATTCCAGAGCTAGCTCTCTAAAAATAGCAGCGTAGCCACAGAGGCACAAGCAATCTACCAGAGTATGTACCCAGAGTCAGTGTGGACAGAACTTTGAATATACACTTGGGCCGCTAGCTTGTGCTGCCACGGATACACTGTGAGTTTTAGTGCCCTAGCTGTATCAAAGGTAGCTGAAGCACGCCTACACATTCTGGTATCACACCTCCTGATTTGCATAGTTACATCTCTTACGTGTAAGACGAGACATTGCATGGATTAAATACTGGTTGGAAGAGCTGAAAAAGTAATTGGAATGGAGAATTGTCATCAAGCAGGTGTGTTTCCAGAAGGGCTTCATAGGGACTGGTTCTGGCCCCTGTGCTATTTAATATTTTTATCGATGGCCTAGAACGACATATAAAATCATTACCGATAAAGTGTGCAGATGACAAACTTTGAGGAGGCATAAATACTGAAGAGGACAAGACTGGATTGCTTGGTAAATAGGGCACAAGCAAACAAGTTTTTGAGATAGCTTAAGGAACAACTAGTTTAACTATACATGTAAGAAGAAAAAAAATGTAGGTCACACACAGGGCAGGGGCTGGGGAGGGCTCTATCCTGGAAAGCAGTGACCAAAAATGATTTTGGGCTCATGGTAGTCAGTCAACTGAACATGGGCTCTCAGGGTGACACTGGCCAAAAGGCTAATGCAGTCCTTGGATGCATAAAGAGGGAAATCTCATACATGATTAGAGAGATTATTTAACTGGTTTTCACACTAATGTGACCATTGCTGGAATATTCTGTCCAGTTCTGGTGCCTACAGTTTAAGAAGGATGTTGATAAATTAGAGAAGGTGCAAAGAAGAGCCATGAGAAGGATTAAATGATTGGAATATTTGGTTATGGTTTATAGTGATAGACTTGGGTCAATCTGTTTAGCTTAACAGGAAGAAGATTGAGGGATGTGACAGTGATGGTGTGTGTGTATTGCACAGAGTTCATGTGGCACAAACTGGATGTGTGTGTGACAGTGAGACAGTGTGTGTCCTTGCCGCTGCTAGGTAAATATCTGAGAGAAGCCAAGCGCTGTCTCTTTAAGACAGGGAAAGCTGTCCTCTTGTGTTGTCCTCTGCAGAGATGGGGCATGGGGGGAGTGTATGTGTGTGAGTGCACAAGCACTGAAATCTTAGAAACATGCACTGCTTCTTAAGACAGACACTCCTCTGAGTCACTCACCGTCCATACTTCACATTGGAGCAACTCGGCTGTATGTCTCCCTCTCCCTGACCCCTGATCTACAGGGCTGGGGTACAGGGACAGGGGGATACCCCGACTTCAGCCCTCGTCTCTATCCCTCCCCACTCGCTCTGCACAGCTATCAAGCAAATCCTGGGAGCAGGTTGGCTGCAGGATGGAGCAAGGTGCCGGGAGAGGCAGCTGAATACAAGGTGCAAGTATGCACGCTCTGCTAATCAGCTGGGTGGCCCAGAAAGAAATACTTGGTGGGCCAGATCCGGCCCCTGGGTTTGATTTTTACCCACCCCTCCTCTCACTGCACACCCCTAGTTGTCACTTACCACCTCACATGGGAACCCATACATGCTCTCCTCAAACAACTACGTCTGTGTCGCTGTGTGGTGTACCTCATCCAGTGCACTGAATGCTCCAATAACAACTATGTGGGTGAAACCAGACAATCACTACATCTCCAAATGAACTCTCACAGGTAGATGATAAAAATGCCATTTCACCAGTGGGTGAACACTTTGTCTAACCTATCTGGCCTTGTTTTCAAAGGAAACGTGCACAACACTTTCAAAAGATGAGCGTGGGAGCTTAAATTCATAACTCTGCTAGACATTAAAAATCATGGACTGAACACAGGCACTGGATTTATGGCTTATTACAACAATCAATAACCCCTCTCTTTGTCCTATGACTGCAGGGCAGTTAATGGGCCACTCTACCTTGAATAGTCCCTTCAAATATAAGCTAATTACTTATGCCAAACTACCTGTTCCACATTGCATTTATCTGTGGCGCTCAAGAGTACCTTTACCTTTCCTGACGATGAGCTATGTGTGGCTCAAAAGCTTGTCTCGCCATGAAAAGTTGGCCAGTAAAAGAGATTCCTTCACCCACCTTATCTCTCTTAATACTCTGGGACCAACATGGCTACAGCTACACTGCATACTAAATTTCCAAGTCATAGCAGAGAAGGACTTTCTCCTGTACAGCACTTAAAAGCCTGCACTTTTGTACCTCATGTTATACACAAGGGTTATTCACTTCTGTATCCTGGCCTTTTTAGAAATGTAGGGTACTAGCATCCTGCACATCCTGGAACTGCATTTCTGTAGCTGATTACTTCATGAAAAAAACTCCATTGCTCAAGATCAGTGCATGCTTTGGAAATGCTCCTAATTTGACCAAATCAAAACCATTCAGAAGGTGGTTATGAACTACCGTGGTAAAAGTCTTAATTCCAATCCAAATTTCAGTTTTAAAGTTTGTGGCTGTTTCTATAACATAACTAGACTTGTTTATTTTGAGTAGCAGTAAGGGGCATAAAGTATTAGCATGTAGTTTGTCTAATGTCAGAGTTAAATTAGTCTAAGATGTTACCGAACTTTTAGATTAATTTGAATTGCCAGTACTGTTTAGCTTTTTCTAATCTAGCAGAAAATATATATTTACTGTGGAAGTGTTTTTGATGCTCGTGGTAATTATGCAATAACTCTGCAATGCAAATTTAATTTTATGGGTTATTTTAAAGAACGCACTTCAGTTTAAGACAAGTGATTTTAAATGTGTTTCTTATTGGTGAATAAGAAACTGTGAACAAAGATCTAAACCGAGCATAGCAATGTAGCATGAGCAAAAACTTGCCAGGGATTTTTTTTATTGAGGGGCGGGGAGGTGGTTAATGTTATATGAAGTTCAAATTTGACATTCTTGTAAGTCGCAGGATTGATACTCCAAGTCTCTCTTCACAGGGCATGGTATTAATAGACCTACCAAGGACATAAACTGCTAACTTTTCTATCAACTCTGAAGCTATTTCCAAGCTTATGGGATAAGCAAGTGTTTTCATGTCCTTCCAGAACTTCTTCAGAAAACATGCACCAAGTGAGACTGGTCCTAATGGAATAAGTGCAGAGGTGATGGATACTTACGTTAAAAGCTGTGGTAAGTTTTATTACAAATATTTACTGATGTGCCATCATTGGCACAAAGGGCAATAGTGTACCACCATTAGGGTGTGTCTAAACTACACCCCTCTGCCAACAGAGGGATGTAGATTAGGCACATCGCTATTGCAAATGAAGCAGGGATTTAAATATCCCGTGCTTCATTTGAATAGAAATGGCCGCCGCTTTTTGCTGATGCGGCACTTTGCCGGCAAAAAGCGGCAGTCTAGACAGGGATCGATCGACAAGGAAAGCCTTTTCCGACTGATCCCTTATGCCTCATGCAAAGCACACCCTTAGAGCTGTAGAGTTAGTAATATTCAGATGCATTGTAGATATAGGCGCTGACTTTGTGGGTGCTCTGGGGCTGCAGCACTCACAGGGAGAAGTTAGTGTGTGAAGAGCACCCACCTGCAACCAAGATCTTCCTGCCCCCGACTCCCTCTACTCCGCACCTCATGCCTTTGTCAGCCCTGCTCACCAGCTCCTCCCCCACTCTCCCAGCATTTCTAGAGCACTGCAAGCAGCTGATTCATGCTAGTCAGGAAGCTCCAGAAGGGAGAGGGAGGAGTGGGGATGGGGTGCACTCAGAGGAGGAGGTGGGAAAGAGGTGAGGGGTTGAGGGAAGGGATTGAATGGGGGCAGGGTGGGGACAGAGCAGGGGGCAGGGCTTGCAGAGAAGGAGTATGGTTGGGGCCTAGATTAGGAGAGGGGAGGGTTGAGCACCCTCAGGCAACACAGGAAGTCAGAACCTATGATTGCAGGTGGAATTTATTTAAAAAATAATCATCAATATATAACTTTCATTTTTTAAAATATCTGAAAGGAGAGGAATTCATCGTTTAAGTAGGAGAATAGCAGAGTGATCCTGACAAATATTGGATAACCAATGGATACTTAGATTTCCCAGACATACCTTGCAATCAAGTATTTTCTTGCTTAACAACATGAGGCCAGCACATAGAGTCCCCTGCCTTTAGCCTGCACTGAACTTACTTGGGTTCAGGTCAGAATTAAAGCAGTTCCTGCTTTTTCAACTTAAGCTTTATTGCATGTAACCCCAATTATGACAGGGGACTTTGGAGCTATTTTGGACTCTCCTGGTTAATGGTGAATTCTAATTAGAGCAGGCTAGAAAACAGATATCTCCCTGGTCATAAACATCAAAACTTTTTTTTAAGTTCCACACCCCAGTGAACTGTCACACTTGAACTTTTTTGTAGGAAAGTTCTCAAGAGAAAACTCAGTTTGACTGATCAAATGTTTTTTTCAGCTTCCCATCTGGAACTCTCTTATGCATTTCACCCATTTCATTCATAAATACAATATTCAATTTGTGAAACTGAAAGGGAGGTTTACAGGCTGCCTAACTGGGAGGCAGAAAACCTGGCCATATAACCTTCCTTCTCCTGCCTGATCCAGGATCCAGAGCTTTCTGGTTCTCCAGCTCCGTAAGCTAAGCAGGATGATCCACCTTAGCAGCCCTGTGGGAAAGCTTTGTGCCACTGAGATTGGCAAGCGCTTTCCAAATGGGGAGTGAGGAGCTGGACCCATTCCCCTCCCCCCCCAGCCAATCAGATGTTTTCCCATAAAAAAGGCCGGTGTGGGGGTGTTTGTCAGAAAATTATTCCAGTAATTTTTTTTCACCAGCTCTAATATTAATATTGTGAGAGTCATTGACATTAGGGACTCATTAGTGATTTAGTTGTAACTTCACTGTCACCATTAAATTACAAGAGCCAAACTTGAAAAAGTATTTGCTGGCAAATAGTTTGAATGACACTGGATATAAATGATATGCTGGAGTTGATAACATTTGTTTTAGTTTCACTTTCACTGTTACGCTTATCTAAGTGTTACTTGGAAGAAGTAAGGTAGCTTTCAGATTTTAAGTGGTTATAGACAGGGGTGGATGAGAGTTTTGCAGGGCCCAGGGTGCAGGGCCTATTGAAGCGCGGGGGCCAGGGCATGCGCCATGGCCACAGCCGACAGGTCGTAGCGTGTGCGCAGGGTCTATTGAAGCGCGGGGCCCGCGGCAGCTGCCCTGCCCACCCTGCCCTATATCCACTGCTGGTTATAGACTTGTAAATTGCACTTAAGAGCTGATTTTGGGATTTCATTAATTTATAAAACACCTACTACATTTCTCTTTGCATTTCATTTTGTTTCAAAAGTTGTTCTTTATACCCCACTGTAGTCTTTAGTCCCCAGTTCATCCATTTTTCAAGACTTAAGCTAAGGACAAACCAACTACTATCAGCAATATGGAACACATTGGTGTTCAGGGCAGGGAATATTTTCAGTTATTTGTAATTTACTTGTCCTTGCAGCTGGTTATTGTGTTATTACCTATATCCTTGGAGTTGGAGACAGGCATCTGGATAATCTCTTGCTAACAAAAACAGGTAATTCTTTTTTAATCATTAAATACTTTTACTTTGCAAATTTGTTAGTTGTTTACTTTAAATACTAAACTGTTATTTTGCAAATGTATCTTGACATAATGTTTTACTGAATTTTATTTTCTGGGCACTGTAGCATCCAACAAGTGATTGTTGTGGATTAGACTGCTGGTTGGTTTGTTTTTGGAGGAGGGGAGTTTTTGGGGTTTTTTAATTTTAAGGCTATATCACACCATTTAAAGTTGACTTGTTTGTAATTGATAGCCTGAGACTGAATGTATAATGAAGTAGTAAGTGAAGAGCCGAGTGCATCGTGCACAAAATTAAATACTTATTTCACAATGTGAAATGAGTGCATGTTGGGTATTGATGTCAGTAGAAGGGTCTTGCTAGAGATTTATACAGCAGGACTCTCTGTTAATTGCAGTTAAATGCAAATGTTCTTATACACAATACAGTTTGCAATAATACTGAAATTCCTGTTCCATGCCAACTAAAGACTGTTGAAAGTTTTGTTAGTTTCTAAATTTGTTGACTAAAATGTGCATTGCTGGAAAGCAACATGGCACAGATTAAAATGAAATTGCGTTGCTTATTGTATCTGCCTCTCTAATTTTATTCACAAATCAGGAAATTTGACACTGGCAACATAAATCATGTTCAGAAGCATCAATACTTTTCAAGTTTTAACTGAGATGATAGAAAAATTATGAAGTTAATGGGTAATTAGAAAGTAATGCTCACTACAAAAGTCCTAATTGTTCTTTTTAAAACTGCTTAATTTTTCATAGGCTCTGTCACACACAATCTCAAAGCAATTTCAGGATCTATTAATTGTGTGCCTTTTGTTAAAGAGACTTTGTATAGACAGATTTGGCAGCTATTATGCACTCATGCATTCCAAATACAGTACAAGTTCAAACATGTTTTTGGAAGAGTTATATTGAAATTTGAAAATCTTTTGATTATTACACCAAGGAATCCTTGCTTGTTCCTGAGGTGTTAATATTGTTTTTAACTCAAATGTGGTTCATGTGTCCTCATGTCAATTCTCAGAAATGTAATGCTGTACCAAAAATTAACATGTCTTTAATATCACAAGATTAAACAAATTAACACACACCCAAAAATAACTTTTGGTGTATTCACTAATCTTATAATTTTAGTTTACATTGTTATCTTTGCAGGAGTAATTCTCACTAATGCTCATGTCCTGTTCCACTGCAGTCCTCTAATTACATAATTGAACCTGTAGTCTTTAATTACATGGTCATAGTCATTTATCAAATAAAGCATAAGATCCTTTTTTTCTAGACTCTTTAATACATGCCTAGAATCCTTAATTTTTTTTACATTTCTGACTAATTTTGTTATAATTATCCACTCAAAGGTATAAAAATTACCTGAAATGCACGTTAAAAAAAAAAAAGTACATTGAAAAACTTAAAAAACAACAAATAGACTAGTAGCACCTTAAAGACTAACAACGCACGAAAGCTCATGATACCATCTGCATGTTTTGTTATTCTTTAAGGTGCTACTAGTCTATTTGTTGTTAGTCTTTAACAGGAAAAACTTGACAAACTCGGCTACTCTCTGAAGCTTAAGTACATTGAAGTTGAGAGAAAGAGATTCTGGAAAATTTCATAAGCACAGATTTCAAAAAAGCAAAGGGCAAAGGGAGAAGTTATAAAGAAAAGGAAATGGGCAAATACGTTTTTTAAAACAATAGCCACGTGTGTTTGAAAACGTTTACAATTGAGTTGGACTCACCAAATTTTGCACTAGACAGCCTTTGTTACTATGGAGTTATACTTTTTAAACTCATTGTTTCTACCTACCCTTCTGTATCCTATTGTTGAACTTATTGCATCCTGTGTTAAATGGCTGTTGCTTGTCAGCTCTTAGAGGCAGTGATCATACAATATAGTTGTAGTGGCTTATGTCTCACTAGTTAAGCATGATTGTTGTCCCGATTAAACTTTCTTAGTGGGGTAGTTTAGCCATTGGCAAAACCTTTCCTCTTGCCTTTCTCAGGTAAACAAGAGTCCAACAGAACTGAAGTCCACAAACCTTCACCCCTTGGTAAAAGTTCCGTGGTGGAGGGGTTCACAGACAGTTCTTTGCTAAACACACACAGAGTTCTGACCCTCACATGCTGCTTATTCCTCCTCTCAAACTATTCCACAAGCTCTTTTTCTGTAGTCTCCCTCCATGGTTTCCTCTCAGATCGAGTCTCTTCACTTCAGGTTCTCATTCTGAGAAGGTTACTTATGGTCTTAGCCCCTTTCCCAGAAACTTTGTGTCTCAGCCTAAGCTCTCTAGAACCTCCAAGTCCCAGAATTCATTTGATCAGGGCTTCAACAGTAGTTGGATTGTACTGGGCCTTGGTTTGTGCATGTCCTTAGAGCCAGTACACCCTTAGACATGTTCTTTGTATAACACTTAGCAAAAAAGGCTCCCCTAAGAGGCTGCAGTCAGGGAGGGGAGTCTGTTTTGCTAAATTACATAACAGTAGAAGTCAATCTGAGTCAGAAACTCAGCACCTCTATGTATCTAGGTATTTAAGGACCCAAAATAAAGTCAGTTTCTGGAAATGTTAGTTTCTCTGCAGTTGTTCTCTGTAAAAGGGGGTATTCTGTATTTACTTTCCAAAGTGTATGAGGCTTCAATAAATAAGGGCAGAGAATTAAAGCCAATTCAATGGGGAGATGGCAACAGGACTTCAGACCGCTATGCTCCCTTAAGGTTACCAACTTCCTAATCACACAAAACCAGACGTTCCTGCCCAGAGATCCTGCCCCTTCTCTGAGGCTCTGCCCATCTTGGCCAGCCCATCTCGGCCACTCCGTCTCCCCTCTCCTTGTCATTAGCTCTCCTCCACCCTCACTCACTTTCACAGGGATAAGGCAGGGAGTTGGGGTGCAGGAGGATGAGGGCTCCAGCTGGATGTCCAGGCTCTGGGCTGTAGCTGGATATGAGAGGTTTGGGATATAGGAGGGGACTCGGGGCTGGGGTAGGGGTTGAGATGAGGGAGCAGGCTCGGGGTGCTGGGTCCTGGCTGCACAGGCACCCCGTTACACCACTGACAGGACTTTGAATGGCCTGGTCAGTGGTATTGACCAGATCTACCAGGGTCCCTTTTCAACCAGGTGTTCCAGTCTAAAACCGGACACCTGGCAATCTTAAACTCCCTAAACACACTTTCTTGGAGAGGGTGGTTTTGTGGGGATAGGAGTGGAACATGCAGCTGTACTTGGTCCTTCCATGAGGGCAGGGGACTGGACTCGATGACCTCTCAAGGCCCCTTCCAGTCCTAGTATTCTATGAGTCTATGCTTCTATGTAACTTAGGCCATACTCTGTCAGCTAGAAAACTTTCTTAGCCACCTCCTTTATGAGCTTAGCAATTACCCATGCAAAATGATCTGCATATTCACAGAATGATTTTCCAAGGCTCATAATTCACCCCAGATTCTGAATCCCCAACTGGAACCTTCATCTCTCTCCTGCATCTTGACCCCTTGTCCTAGCCCAGTGAAAGTGAGTGAGGGTGGGAGTTGGAGAGAGCAGGGTGCAGGGCCTCAGGAGCACAGCAAGGGCAGGGAAGGGGTGTTCTGTTTTATACTGATTAGAAAGTTGGCAGCCCTGTGGCTGTACCTTTTTCAGTTTATGGCAAATAAAATGTATGTCTATGGTCTTGACGGAACTTTAGGTAGTTTGAGCTAGTCACACACAATTTCTGATAACCTGGTATCTGTAGTAAGTTTAACAAGTCTGAAAACCTCCCAAATGACTTGTGTCTGTAGGAGTGCAAGACAATGGTTTTCAACCTTTTTTTCATGTGCAGATCCCTAAAAAATTTCTAGGGGAGGTACGGACCTCTTTGGAAATCTTACACATAATCTGTGGATTTCCAGGGGTCCACAGACCACTGATGAAAAATATTGGTCTAGCTTTCTAGCATTCAATACATGCCTACCATCTAGAATTTGACATTTACCCTCTCTCATAATTACCTTATCATTTTTAAACCACAGCAAGTAGTTCTCTGGCACCTTAGGGACTAACAAAAATATATAGTATAAGAACATAAGAATGGCCATACTGGGTCAGACCAAAGGTCCATCGAGCCCAGCATCCCATCTGCCGACGGTGGCCAATGCCAGGTGCCCCAGAGAAGGAGAACAGAAGACAATGATCAAGTGATTTATCTCCTGCCATCCATCTCCTGCCCTTGTTATGAAGGCTAGGGCACCATACTTTATCCCTGGCTAATAGCCATTTATGGACCTAACCTGCAAAAATTTATCAAGCTCTTTTTTAAACCCTAATAGAGTCCTGGCCTTCACAGCCTCCTCGGGCAAGGAGTTCCACAGGTTGACTGTGCGCTGTGTGAAGAAAAATTTCCTTTTATTAGTTTTGAACCTACTACCCATCAATTTCATTTGGTGTCCCCTAGTTCTTGTATTATGGGAAAAGGTAAATAATTTTTCTATAATCACTTTCTCCACACCATTCATGATTTTATATACCTCTATCATATTGCCCTTCAATCGCCTTTTTTCCAAACTGAAAAGTCCCAGTCTCTCTAGCCTCTCCCCATATGGGACCCTTTCCAAGCCCCTAATCATCTTAGTCGCCCTTTTCTGAACCTTTTCTAATGCCAATATATCTTTTTTGAGGTGAGGAGACCACATCTGCACGCAGTACTCGAGATGTGGGCGTACCATAGTTTTATATAGGGGAAGTATGATATCTTTTGTCTTATTATCTATCCCTTTTTTAATAATTCCTAACATCCTATTTGCCTTACTAACTGCCGCTGCACACTGCGTGGATGTCTTCATAGAACTATCCACTATAACTCCAAGATCCCTTTCCTGATCTGTCGTAGCTAAATTTGACCCCATCATGTAGTACGTGTAATTTGGGTTATTTTTTCCAACATGCATTACCTTACACTTACCCACATTAAATTTCATTTGCCATTTTGCTGCCCAATCACTCAGTTTGCTGAGATCTTTTTGTAGTTCTTCACAATCCCTTTTGCTTTTGACTGTCCTGAACAACTTTGTGTCATCTGCAAACTTGGCCACCTCACTGCTTACCTCATTTTCTAGATCATTGATGAACAAGTTGAACAGGATTGGTCCCAGTACTGACCCCTGGGGAACACCACTAGTTACCCTCCTCCATTGTGAAAATTTACCATTTATTCCCACCCTTTGGTTTCTGTCTTTTAACCAATTCTTGATCCATGAAAGGACCTTTCCTCCTATCCCATGACCACCTAATTTACGTAAAAGCCTTTGGTGTGGGACCGTGTCAAAGGCTTTCTGGAAATCTAGGTATATTATATCCACTGGGTGCCCCTTGTCCACATGTTTATTAAACCCTTCAAAGAATTCTAACAGATTAGTTAGACACGACTTCCCTCTGCAGAAACCATGCTGACTTTTGCCCAACAATTCGTGCTCTTCTATGTGCCTTGCAATTTTACTCTTTACTAGTGTTTCTACTAATTTGCCTGGTACTGATGTTAAACTTATCGGTCTATAATTGCCAGGATCTCCTCTAGAGCCTTTTTTAAATATTGGTGTTATATTGGCCATCTTCCAGTCATTTGGTACCAAAGTGGATTTAAAGGATAGGTTACAGACCACTGTTAATAACTCCGCAATTTCACATTTGAGTTCTTTCAGAACCCTTGGGTGAATGCCGTCTGGTCCCGGAGACTTGTTACTATTCAGCTTATCAATTAATTCCATAACCTCCTCTAATGTCACTTCAATCTGAGTGAGTTCCTCAGATTTGTCACCTAAAAAGGCTGGCTCAGATTTAGGAACCTCTGTAACATCCTCAGCCGTGAAGACTGAAGCAAAGAAATCATTTAATCGCTCCGCAATGGCACTGTCTTCCTTGATCGCTCCTTTTATATCTTTATCATCCAAGGGCCCCACTGCTTTTTTAGCGGGCTTCCTGCTTCTAATGTATTTAAAAAACATTTTACTATCATTTTTTGAATTTTTGGCTAGCTGTTCCTCAAACTCTTTTTTGGCTTTTCTTACTACATTATGACACTTAATTTGGGAGTGTTTATGTTCCTTTCTATTTTCCTCACTAGGATTTGACTTCCACTTTTTAAAAGCTGCCCTTTTCTCTCTCACTGCCTTTTTAACATGGCTGTTTAGCCATGGTGGTTCTTTGTTAGGTCTCTTACTGTGTTTTTTTATTTGGGGTATACATTTAAGTTGGGCCTCTAGTATGGTGTCTTTAAACAATTCCCATGCAGCTTCCAGGGATTTTAGTTTAATTACTCTCCCTTTTAGTTTCTGTTTAACTAGCTTCCTCATTTTAGTGTAATTCCCCTTTTTGAAATTAAATGCCAGAGTGTTTGACCGCTGCAGTGTTCTTCCCAACACAGGAATATTAAAAGTTATTATATTGTGGTCACTATTTCCAAGCGGTCCAGTAACAGTTACCTCTTGGACCAGATCCTGCGTTCCAGTCAAGACTAGGTCGAGAATCGACTCTCCCCTTGTGGGTTCCTGTACTAGCTGCTCCAAGAAGCAGTCATTTAAGGCATCAAGAAATTTAATCTCTGAATCCCGTCCTGAGGTGACATGCACCCAATCAATATGGGGATAATTGAAATCTCCTATTATTACTGTGTTTTTTATTTTGGTAGCCTCTCTAATCTCCCTTATCATTTCAGCATCACTATCACTGTCCTGGTTAGGTGGTCGGTAATATATTCCTAATGCCATATTCATATTAGAGGAATGAATTGTTATCCATAATGATTCTATGGAACATTTTGATTCCTTTAGGATTTTTACTTCATTTGATTCTATATTATCCTTCACATATAGTACCACTCCGCCACCCGCACGACCTGTTCTGTCTTTCCGATATAATTTATATCCCGGTATGATAGTGTCCCACTGATTGTCCTCATTCCACCATGTTTCTGAGATGCCTATTATGTCAACTTCCTCCTTTGATATGAGGTACTCCAGTTCACCCATCTTATTAGACAGACTCCTAGCATTAGTGTAAAAGCATGTTAGAAAACTACCACTATTTATATGTCCGCCTTTCACAGACACATTGGATTTTTTTATGCACGATTGTTTCACATCTGATCTTGCCCATATATTATTTCCCACGTTCCCTATCTGACTAACTTCTAGGGAATCCCTACCTATGGAGCCTCGTGTAAGAGAAGTCTCCGTCCGATCCAGGTGCTCCCCCGCACCAATCGGCTTTCCCCCACCTCTCAGTTTAAAAACTGCTCTACGACCTTTTTAATGTTTAATGCCAGCAGTCTGGATCCACCTTGATTTAGGTGGAGCCCATCATTCCTGTATAGGCTCCCCCTACCCCAAAAGTGTCCCCAGTTCCTAATAAATCTAAACCCCTCTTCCCTGCACCATCGTCTCATCCACGCATTGAGACTCTGAAGTTCTGCCTGTCTATCTGGCCCTGCGCGTGGAACTGGAAGCATTTCAGAGAATGCCACCAAAGTATCATAAGCTTTCATGGGTAAAACCCACTTCTTCAGATGATGAGCTGCAGTGGAAATAACAGAACCAAGATTTTTATAACAGGGACAGGGGAGAAGTACCTGTCACTTGGAGGACCCGTGCTAATGGCGCTAATTCAGTGGTCTGGAAGTGTTCCATTCTTAGCTTTTGATGTGAAAATGCAGTTGTTAGAGGCAGTGGAGACTGGTTTTATAATGCAACATCCAGTTAATGTCTTTGTTCAATCTCAGGGAAACAGTGTCAGATGTGTAGATGAATATCAATTCTGCATGCTCTCTCTGTAACTGGCTGGTGAAATTCTTTTGTAGAAGGATGGCTACTTTTAAATCCATGATGGCGTGACCAGACAGGCTAAAATATTCCTCTACAAGTTTATGAAGCTCTGATTTTGTTAAGATACACTTAAGTATTAATACAGAGTGAATTTTGATATGCAATGAATCTCTGACCTAAAGCTCTTTAGTAAACATTTTGCTTATTTCCTGGACGTTGTGTTCCTTTTTATCAGATTTAAATTCATGTTAATAGCTAGTGTGAAGCTTTAACAAAATATCTTTGTCCCAAAACACTACTTCTCCTTTGTATTTGCTTTTTGTAATGTTTCCATTTGCTGTTTGTATTGTGAATGTGTGAAACATCTTTGGATACAGTCTGTATGAAAAGCTGCAGAAAACAAAAGACCTATCCTACAACACAGATTCACATGAAAATCCTTACACTGGAAAATCCTAAACAGTGCAGCAGAGGGCAGTACTTATCCATGATAAATTCCAGTTGAAATTCCTCTTATCTCTGTGTTGTAATATATACTCTGTTTTATTATCTGATAATATGGGCTTGAATGTACATTCTTCCTTACTGGTTTCTTCTGTGATTGGTACAATGGTTTCTCAAAGTCTTAAATTCTGAATCAGTTTGAGGAGGGGAAATATATAAATTGATATCTAAAGACCAAAACTTTAACAGGATTAAAAAAAGAGCTAGATAGATTCAGGGAGGTTAGGTCCATCAATATTTATTAGCCAGGATGGGTAGGAATGGTGTCCCTAGTCTCATTGATTCCTGTGCATTAATTACTTGCTTCTAAAGCCAGGATCAGTCACTATGCCAGCAACTATGTAGCGGGACACTTCTTCTTCCAGTGAAATATGCAGTTTCAAACAACATCAACCAATCATTGCTGCATATGTTGAATATCCTAATACTGGTACTGGAATGCTGTCAGTCAAAATGCCCTTTGCTGCCCTAGAAAACTGCAGGCTGCAAAGCTGAATTCTAACAGATTTGATGGAACACACTTAAAAAGAATTAAGTTCCCAGACGTTGCAGCTTTTTGAAACAACTAATCTTAAAACTTTTATCTCTATCATTAATTGAAGGCAACTGGTTTTGAAGGTATTGTTTTCTTTTGCTTTTCTCCACCCCTTTTATTTTTTGTTTATTTAAAGCATGGAGCCATTCTGCCTGGATGAGTAAAACAAGTTGCCATGTGAATGGAAATAGAGATATTGGTCCTGACTTTTATTTGCCAGCCCAATAAAGCATGCTCAGAATCTCAAGTGTGTATGTGGACAGGCACATTACTCTTGAGTCTAAGAACTTAATGAATTCAAGGATTGTACCAGCTGTGAACTTTATGGAGGAGCCTTAGCATGAATGGGGACCCCATTCTGACATTGTTGATCTCATTTGGAGAGTGTTGCCAAGTCAAAACAGGATTTCAGACCCCCAGACAATGGCACGCTTAAACAGTTTCTTGTGTGTGATACAAGCCCTTTGGTAATCTCAAGTTTTCTTCATTGTTACAGTTAGACAGCCCAATGCAGCTCTTCTAAGGAGGAAACAAAATGAAAGATGGTAGGATTCCAGATGCTCCCCCAAAATAGTGCAGCTATTACAAGTAGTGATATTAACATAGATTTGTGTACATGGTTAACTGATAAGCCTTGCCTCCCCCTAAGGATATGAGTACTTATCATTCAGAAGGAATGGGGGGGCGCGTGCGCACACACACACACTGCCTCTGATATAGAGGTGGTGGGAGGTGGTAGCTGGTGCGCATAGTGACTCCCATGAAACAGCCTGCCACACAGGCAGCAGCAGGGGGTGAGCAGAAACAGGCAGGAGCCCGTGCTCGCTCAAGCTGACTTAAAAGCCAGCTCCCCCGCAAGCACCAGCTCCTGCGGAGCCTCCTGCCCCACTGTGCTGTAGCCTCTGTTTTAGAGGCTTCCCCGCTGTGGGGGAAGGGAAGAGCAGGCAAGAGCCCCCCCACATGTAAATGTGTAACTGCTGAAAATTTCAGCAGTTACACATTTACAAAAATAAACTTTATTTTAATATCCCTAATTATAAGTTGATTTACTGAATTTACCAAACCCTGCACTATGTAAAATAAAACTTTAAAAGATACTTTAATCATAATTTGAGAGGAAGCGAGAGAGAACATAGTGGCTTGGGAGGAGCACCCTGTAAACCAGGGCTGGGGAACCTGGATTGGGGGCCAATGACCCACATAAAAATCAGTCAGGGGCCACACACAAGTGAGAAGCAAAAAACAAACCCCTCACTGACGTGGCACCTGACTGAGGAGGAGGAAGACGCTCCCCATGCTCCCCTCCACAGCAGAGCCTTGGGGAGTTCGTACTAATAGATTTTGTGTGCTCCAACCCCGGGGCTGAGATTCCCCGCCCCTGCTGTAAACATCTGCAAATCAGTGATTCTGAATGATGGGTACTCATACCCTTGGGATAGGCAGAGGTTTTCCAGAGGGTGCAATAAGAATACAAACTAAAATTTTAGACAATGACTTGTTTATACTGCTCTCGATTATACACTGAAGTGAAAGTACAGTATTTGCACTCTAATTGTTTTATAATATGATAAAAATGAGAATAGTGTGCTCTGACATGATTTATATTGTCTGATTTTGTAAGCAAGTCATTTTTAAAAATCTGATGTAATTTGGGGTACACAAGACAAATCAGACCCTTGAATGAGGGGTACACTAATCTGGAAAGGTTGAGAGCCACCACTCCAAACCCCTCCTTAAAACTCCTTTTTATGTTATGCCTATAAAACCATCAGCCTTGCCCTTGTCCTGAGACCGCTACCTATCATGCTGACTAATATTGTCTCCTTGTTTTCTTGGATTCCCCTGACAGGAGCCATTTATCTCTAGTCTTATACTTCAATTGTGAGCCCTTTAAAGTAGGGGATTGTCTTACTCTTCTGTGTTTTATATAGTGCTCAATATAATGGGGTTCTGATCTATGACTCGGGCTTCTAAATTCTACAGTAATACAAATACATGTGCAGAATATTTCTTACGGGATTACCTGAAAGATTTTTGTCAGTGTGCTAGGATTCAACATCTGCACACTGAATACATTTTAACGATAAGCACATCGCATTTTGCACTCCTTTCTCCTTCACTTACCTACTCAGACACAGAATGGCCTGGTCTGTACTGGTCTCTGCTGTGGACTTGTAGAATGGCATTGGTGTTGAATTAACAGAGGTAGCAATGAGAGAGAATTATGAATTGTAATTTTGCAACCACCATCAGGGTTCTATTGCTATCTCTTAGCTGAGGGAGACCTTTTAATGGTGGCAACATAACTCTAGGGAAAATTGAATATGACCAACTCATTTTCATGAGAGGAAGTTCCCCCCTTTTGGCTGTAGCTCATCTTTCAGAGCATAATTTTAGCTACATAATAAATACAGGCTCCTGGAGAGCAATTTTTCAAAATTACCATGGAAGCTGTAGTTTATAAAAAGAAAAAAGTTAATACCATCTTCAAAATTTAAATTCAAAGAATCAGATAATTACCTTCCTCAAAATGGGGTAAGATGAATTTGGAGTAGTTTGAGGGGATTTTGAGCTTATTAAAATATAAGAAGCCCTTTGGCGATATTGTTAAAAATCTAATTTGAATTTGTGTGGTAACTTTCAGTCAAGGACTTCCAAACACTCAAGAGACTTTAAGTAGTTCAGCCTCATAATACTCCAGTGAAGGAGATAGAAGTTAGACTTCATAGGAAACAAAACACCTGTTAGTGAAAATGCATCTGTCTTGAAACTTCAGGTTTTAAAGTCTGACGGGTAGCCGTGTTCGTCTGTAACTGAAAAAAACAACAAAAGCTCACAATATTATCTACATTTTTTGTTAGTATCTAAGGTGCTACAGGACCATTCTTTTCGAGGTTTTTTTTTTCCTGAAACTGCAGGGTAATCTCAATAGGTGGAGTGTAGTTTCCTGACACAGAATTTGGCCAGCACCCTGTTCTTGTAACAAAACAAAACCGACAAAACCAAATGCATTTGTATCCTAAATTGCTGGGATGTAAGTTTTGTGTCTTACTAGCACCTGTGTCATCTTGTTGCATTTATTCAGTAGTGAGTTAATGGAAAGACCACTCCTGAGGCAATGAGTTTTTCTTGGTAGTTGCCCAATTAAGTACTGTACTGCTGTTTCATTTTCAAGAATCTGATGAGGTGACAACACTGGTGAAGCTGCAGGTATTAGTACTTGAGCATATGGGGACAGAGTTTTAAAACTGAACATTTGGGGGGGGGGGGCGGTTCCCTTGCAGTCTACCACCATAACCTGTATTTAGGGGGCTCAAATGACATCACTTATATATACAGTATCTAATTTGCAGGTGCAGTTTAAATTAATCCAGCTGTGTAAATACTTACTATACCCACAAATAGATTCAGGTACAAAAATGAAGTCTTGGCTAGGTCTGTGCTGAAAAACAAGTGATAAGTGGCCTACTTTTATTGATGGGAGAACAGGTACACATCTGAGCCCCAAAGCTTCTTTGAATTGTATTTATTTGAGGATTTAAAATCTTTAATCTAGGAAAATTCATTTGCTCTTTAAAGAGTAGCAAATTACTTGTGTATTCTATGAAGAAGGCAGATAACCTCCTAAAATTGGGAAGTCAGGGAAGATATTTCTTCAACCACATTTAACTCCAGTTCTAACTGCTCTGTGTGGACTTACCTCTGCCCCCATTCAACTACCCTTGGATTGGATTGGACTCTGTGGGTGGACCCCTATGGCTATTTTCTTAGCTAGGTATAAAACTCTGGTCTCTGGAGTCCCAGCTGAATGACTTAATCATCATAGCCTCCTTCTAATTTTAAAGCATCTCTCAGAGTTAAGCTGTTACAACAAATTCAGAAAAGCTGGATTAGTAGCTAGAGCACAGGTGTGATGTAGTAGTCAGAATAAACGCACTTTATCCCATGGCACTATATTTGGAAGGAAGGGACTATAATTGTATTTTGTCGAATACCGGGGTTTTCAGTTGCCTTTAAAAGAAATGTTTACTACAGGGTCCACACTGGTTCACCATTGATCTGTAGGGTAGGAGGATTGATGCCCTATATCAGGCTTTCCCGTCTTATACAGGTTGTACTGAAAAGTACGGACATGGCTCTTGAAAATATTTCTTTCCCATCAAATTACTTAATTTCCAGGAAACTTTCAAATAAGAGTTTCCAAATTTTGTCATGTTGCAGAAAAATCAGGATAACTTCTGAAATGGGATGCTGGTTTCCCCAGTGGACTTGAGCTGTGATTTATAGCAGAGGCTATTTTCAGGCATTGCAGTGTCTGTTAAGTCTGAGCAGTTTAAAATTAGTGGTTGTTATTGAGTACCACCAATTTCGGAGGAAACTGGTTGAAGTTGATTAAAGTGTCAGGAAAGAATATCTAAGAAGTTTTGGATGGCTCTCTTACATCCTTTCCTCCAAACATGTCTGGGTCAATAGTTATATTAATAATTAAAGGACTCTAAGAACTTCCAAACTGAACGTGAGTAACAGCGTACAAATGGTGGAAACTGGGAAAAATGCAAATGTTTTATATTAGAATAAAAATGTTACTTAGATTAAGGAGAAAAAATCCTTCTCGAGCTGGTAAAATTTTAGATCAGTATCACTTTATTCATAGCCTTTGTTGCTTAAGGAAATTGTATGTGTTAACTTTTGTTTCACAGCACTACAGTTATTGTTTTGTTATTAGCTATTTGTAGCACCCATGATTCATTAGGTGCATTCTGAACACTTAATCACAAAAACAAGTGCACAAGAAGTGGACGTTGAGAACTGTCAGTTAGTATTATGGACTTGGTGATGTGAGAGGAAGAGAGAGGAGCATGGGATCCAAGTAGGGATGTTTGAGTGTAAATGACTAATCATTTAGCCAATAAGTAGGTGCTTATCGGTTAACGGTGTTGTTTACACTCAGAAAAGCCTCCTCTTCTGGAGCTGGGTAGGCAAGGGCTGCCAGCTCCGCTCCCGGGGAGAAGGCTCCACTGCCAGGATTTTCAGTGGTTACACAGTTACCCTAATACACAATTTTTAACATCCCTAGATCCAAGGGTAGGAAAAAGAGCAGAGAGTCAACCCACAGAATTTATTGAAGTGAGAAATAAGAGAGATGAAAGTGGAAGACTAAGTGGCAGAAAAGTCCATGGAGCTTGATATACTGAAGGTTACAGGAAGTTCTGGTGGCTGGGTGAGTGAGTGAGTGTTGCTAATGTTAAATAGAACAATGGCTCTTTTGCTGAAATAGTTGATTTTACAGTTAAAAAGGAAGCTAAGAGTACCACGATGCTCCATCTTTTTTTAGTTTAATTAAATGCTACCTCGACATCGTTGTTATGAACATCAAGCATACAATAAGATTGAGAAATGTACTAAACTGTGGAACTGTTTATATAAGACACAAGTTACTGAAAGGACCCTTTCCAGTAAGACGCATCTAGTTGATGCCATCTCTTTAAAATATCTCTCACGTTTTCCAAGTACAAGTGTTTTTCCCCCAACCTTAAATACTTCGCAGCTGCTAGCATCTAGCAGCTACTGATCTGGTTAAGTTGGATAGGTGATAATATCTTTGAGGTGACCCTTGGTGATGTGGCTTTTCTTCAAGATCACAAAGCAAGCTGGTGGTAGAATCTGCTGTAAAACCCCAGTATCCTAACTCCTCATCCCCAGCACTAGGCATGTAGTACACTGTCACTGCTTTTAAAAGTTTCAGAGGGGTAGCCGTGTGAGTCTGTAACTGGAAAAACTTCAACAACAAATGGTGTTGCAGGAACCTTAGAGACTAACAAAACATGTGGCTGGTATCATGAGCTTTCATGGGCACAAACCATTTCTTCAGATGAATGGAGTTTAAGGGGTCAGTCCAGTTTTCAAATAAATAGCACGGGGGGGAGGGAGGGAGAGGAAAAAAAAGGGGGAAAGAAATTGTCAGAGTGTCCATGCTAAATGAAGCGGATAAGAATACTAAGTATTCTCTAAGGGTATGTCTAGACTACATGCCTCTGGCAACAGAGGCATGTAGATTAGGCTACCCGGCATAGGAAAATGAAGCGGTGATTTAAATAATCGTGTCTTCATTTAAATTAAAATGGCTCCTGCGCTGTGCCGATCAGCTGTTTGTCAGCTCAGCATGCTAGTCTGGACACTCTGCGGTCGACATGAAAGGCATTTGTCGACCGCCCCGGTATGCGTCGTGGGATGAGGCTTACCGGGGCGGTCGACAAATGCCTTTGATGTCGACCGCGGAGCATTCAGACTAGCGCGCTGAGCCAACAAACAGCTGATCAGCTCAGCGCGGCAGCCATTTAAATTTAAATGAAGCGGCGATTATTTAAATCGCCGCTTCATTTTCCTATGCCGGGTAGCCTAATCTACATGCCTCTGTTGTCAGAGGCATGTAGTCTAGACATACCCTAAGGGAGTACTAAGTATTCACTGCTTTTAAAAGTTAGATTCCTCCCTCTCTTCCCCCATTGGGCAGTCTTATTATGGGACATTGTTTGGTCACAAAGACAGGTCTTACTATATTTAATGTTATAGTAGAGGTTTTGGGACCTCATTTAAAAATATTTTACCTAATTCCAAGAAAAAGCAAACCCTAAAGTATAGTTAATTTAATTTAGAAAACAGACTACTAGTGAAATAGGCCAATCTGTGGTTGACAACTATTTTTTTTATTCGGGAGGACTCTGACACTTTACATTATTATCAAAGCTGTGGACTGATCACTAGTGCATTTTGAGTTGTAATCTGGGAAATTAAAACAATAGAGCAAGGTGTCAGAGAATCTTAATTGTTTAAACATTATCTTTCATGGTTCAGACCTGTAAACAGACTGTTTATTAACAGTCAATTATTTGTATCATTAATTTATAGAAACCTGTATCAGTATCTGCTGTTAAAATGTTAATCTGATTTGAACTTCATGTTTTTGAACTATCTTAGTTACCTATGCAAATGTATTAATTAGCATCTCTTATTCTGTATATACAGCATTAAATACAAACACATTTAGTCACAAGAGTTTCTTTTGTTTTATCCACATGTCTCTTGACTCTTCAAGGTGACAGTTTTGAGTAAATGAACAGAAAAAAGAACCCTCCAAACATCTTATTTAAACATGCTTTATTACTTTAGTGTACATCAAAGCCTACATCTTTAAATATTAAGTTTATAAAACTAACTTTTTAAAAAGTGATTTACTTCACTGATGATTCACTTTATTATGTCTCTCAAGAAGGTTTTTGAGTACCAATCTCCTTATGTCTGAACCACTAATGATTGTAGCATTTGCCACTTACTGATTGCTTTGTATGCTAATTAAGCATCTTTGTTTTCTCCTTGAAAGTTGACCATTATGAAATTTGCCCCTTGATTGCAGTCCATGCTCATGACAGGTATCAGTGTTGCACATCCAGTGATAAAAAGTATTCAGTAAAAAGGGCAGGGATGTGTGGCTTTTTGAAAGTATTAATGGTTCTGATGTTTAGAAGCAGGCACCTAGACACTGTCAAAGTACAGCACTTTTGGGGGTTCATAAATGTGGACTCCGGAGCTTTCATTTGAGAACTATTTTAAAAAATTCTCGGGCATATATTATTTTGAAAGGCTTTTTAGATGCATACTGAGTGCATGTTAGTTACTGCATGTGGTGCAAATATTATAAAATCATATCTGGTCTTTTCCTAAAATTACTTGGTGTTAAGATCTTCCCTCTGTGCCCTACATTTCATCCTCTTTGCTGTTTTTTGTCTGGGTTTAAATTACTGTAGTGATGGAAATTTTAACTTTTTTCCACTGAGAAACTATTCTGAGGGCTGATACACTTCTATAAAAATCCTTCTTCATATTTAGCTTAAATTTTCAAGCTATGGACCTCTTTGGACCACCCTAAATGATTCCTCTCCCCTCTTCACAGTGCTTGTTTCAAAAGGTCTAGTCTCCCTTCATCCTACTTTAGCCATCACTTAGACAAACTCGCTCATATATATTGTTCTTCTAATGGTTTCTTATAAATCAAGTCTCTCTAGTCCATTAATCATTGCTGCTTTTCTGAACTCCCTGCAACCTTGTTTATGCACTTGAGTTCAGGGTTGCTGGCGGTAGTTTGAACAAAAAAAATCATGAAAAAATGCATTCACTTTTTCATCAAATACTGAGTAGATCTATCACTTGTATGGAATTGTTTGTTTGTTTTTCCAAAACATTTTGCCAGAATACCTTTTTCCTAATGTGTGATTTGACTTATGTCAGTTAGCAAGTAACAATGAGGACAACTGACCTAATAGATTCTCTTCTGTATAGATGAGAGGTTATTGAATAACTCTTTACTGGTAGCTGTTCACAAACTTTTTGTAAGTATTGATATTTCTCTGGCAGCTCACCCTTCCCAAGGTGAGGTTGAGAGAGCTGCAATGATTTCCAGTACCACATGAAATAGTTGGCATCTGTTTGTAAACTATTAAAACAGGTGCTTTGAGTATGGATACTTGACAATTGTTTGTTTTTTATTACAAAGAAAATGTGTGAATATAATTCTAAATTAGGATGGGTCCTTATTTTGCATAGACTTACTCTATTCTTACAGCCTAAAGTGTGAATAGGTCTGCTACAGTGCTTGGTGTAGCTAGCATACAACTGTGAGTGCAAAACTCAGGTCAGACAGTTGGAAATCATTGCAGTCTCCCCTCTCGCCACCCAGACTGGTGGTGAGTATATCATTAGATTTCACCAAGCTAATACCAAAAGTGTACTTCTGGATCACTATATTAGTTCTTCTATGGCACCACAGTAAGTCTCTCTACACCTTCCTTTTCCATCCAGACAGACTAGACGTAATGAGTAAAGGTTATTAAAATCAAAATTCACTACTCTAGATTACTTCCAGCCCTGATAAGCCAGTCATTTACTCAACATATGCTCAAGATCTCACCAAAGACATTACTGTAGCTAGTCCTTCAGTAAACTAAAATTTAAGATTTTTTTTTTTTAATTAAGAAAAAGTAATGAGTTATAGCAAGGTTAAAGCAGATAAAATATATTAGAGGTGAATTAGGAATTTGTAGATTCAAAACAAAAGCAGTGTTTTAGCAATCTGCCAGTGTCGTCGTCTTTCCATCAGTTCTCTCAAGGTTTTACCAAAGTGTATATGGGAAACTCTGCCTTGTTTCTGGAAAGCACCCTGACAACATCCAAAAAGATCAAGAGATGGCAGGATTGTTCCCGAAGTCCAGTATTGATAGTTGAAAACATCCAGCCAACTGTTTTTAGCACATTTGTCCACAGATTTCACTTGGTTGAGCGCACACACTGTCTCTTTCTTCCTCTCCTCCCCTCCCCCCCCCCTCCCGGCCCTGGCCCTTATTTATTCTTGGATCTAAACTTCTTATACTCTGGTCATCTGAAGAAGTGGGTTTTGCCCACGAAAGTTCGTTTGGTTAGTCTTTAAGATGCTACTAGACTATCTGCTGTTTTCTAAGTTTTTAACATTGTGCTAGTCTAACAAGTGCAGGGGAGGCCAACAGACTTGCTGGGACCCTGGGCACACCTTGGTGTGTGGGGGAGGCTAGATCTGCACTTCTAGAAGGGACATGGCCTTGGGCAGAAGGGGCAGGACTGGAGCAACCAGCTGTCAATGCCACCTGGAGCATGCTTGTCGGACTCCACCACCAGCCCTCAGAGTCACCTGGAATGTGCTACATGGTGCTCTGGCAGCAATTTAAAGGGCCCTGGGCTCTAGCTGCCTCCACTCCTGAAGTAGCAGCAGCCAGGAGCCCTGGCCCTTTTGAATAGCCAAACAATGGGGCAACTGCCCTCCCCACCCCCGTTGGTGGGCTGGATCAAGGTGACACAATAATAGTATTTCTTCTAATCTAAGGTTATTTTCTATAGAGCCTATATAATAGCAAAGCTATAGGATATAGCCGAGCTTAACATTTCAGTTATGTGTTACAAGTCAATTAGTTTCCACATTACACTGCCTCTTGACATTCATCTGAGGTTATAGACAGGGAAATGCTTCCAGTTCCACACGCAGGGCCAGGTAGGCAGGCAGAGCTTCAGAGTCTCAGTGCGTGGATGAGACGATGGTGTAGGGAAGAGGAGGTTAGATTTATTAGGAACTGGGGACACTTTTGGGAGAGGGGGAGCCTATACAGGAAGGATGGGCTCCACCTAAACCAGGGTGGAACCAGACTGCTGGCACTAAACATTAAAAAGGCCGTATAGCAGTTTTTAAACTAAGAGATGGGGGAAAGCCGATTGGTGCGGAGATGCACATAAATCGGATGGAGACTTCTCTCAGAGGAGAATCCATTGATAAAGATTCTCTAAGCTGTAGTCAGAAAGAGAGGAGGGTAGAGGACAAACCATGGGCTAAAGCAGACAAGCAACCGCATATAAAGGAATCCAATGCATCAGGGAAGGGCAGACAAATAAGCAGTGGCAAATTTTTAAAGTGCTTCTACACAAATGCTAGGAGTCTGACTAATAAGATGGGTGAACTAGAGTACCTCGTATTAAAGGAGGAGATTGACAAATAGTCATCACTGAAACCTGGTGGAATGAGGAAAATCTGTGGGACACAATCATACCGGGATATAAAATATATCGGAAGGATAGAGCAGGCTGGGTGGGTGGTGGAGTGGCACTGTATGTGAAAGATAATGAAGAATCAAATTAAATAAAAATATTAAATAAATCAACATGTTCAATAGAATCGCTATGGATAGTAATTCCATGCTCCAATAATAAGAAATTAGCAGTAGGGATATATTATCGACCACCTGACCAGGACAGCGATACTGACATTGAAATGCTGAGGGAGATTAGAGAGGCTACCAAAATAAAGAACTCTGTAATAATGGGGGATTTTAATTATCCCCATATTGACTGGGTACATGTCAACTCAGGAAGAGAAGCAGAGATAAAATTTCTCAATGGCTTAAATGACTGCTTCTTGGAGCAGCTGGTACAGGAACCCACAAGGGGAGAGGCAATTCTCGATTTAGTCCTGAGCGGAGTGCAGGATCAGGTCCAGGAGATAACCGTTACAGGACTGCTTGGGAATAGTGACCATAATACAATAACATTTAACATTCCTGTGGTGGGAAGAACACTTCAGCAGTCCAGAACTCTGGCACTTAATTTCAAAAAGGGGAATTACACAAAAATGAGGAGGTTAGTTAAACAGAAATTAAAAGGCACGGTGACTAGAGCCAAATCCCTGCAAGCTGCATGGAAACTTTTTAAAGACACCATAATAGAGGCCCAACTTAAATGTATACCCCAAATTAAAAAACATAGCAAGAGACCTAAAGAAGAGTCACTGTGGCTTAACCACCATGTAAAAGAAGCAGTGAGGGACAAAAAGGCATCTTTTAAGAAGTGGAAGTCCAATCCTAGTGCAATAAATAGAAAGGAACATAAACGCTGTCAAATCAAGTGTAAAAATATAATAATGAAAGCAAAAAAAGATTTTGAGGAACAGCTAGCCAAAAACTCAAAAAGAAATAACAAAATGTTTAAGTACATTAGAAGCAGGAAGCCTGCTAAAACACCTGTGGGTCCCCTAGACGATCGAGTTATAAAAGGAGCAATCAAGGACAATAAAGCCATTGTGGAGAAACTAAATGATTTCTTTGCTTCAGTCTTCATGGCTGAGGACATTAGGGAGATTCCCAAATCTGCACCGTCCTTTGTAGGTGATGGATCTGAGGAACTTTCTGGGATTGAAGTATCATTAGAGGAGGTTTTGGAACAAATAGAAAAACTTAATGTCAGCAAATCTCCGGGACCGGATGGCATTCATCCAAGGGTTCTAAAAGAACTCAAATGGGAAATTGCTGAACTATTGTCTGTGGTTTGTAACCTATCCTTTAAATTGGCGTCCGTACCTAATGACTGGAAGGTAGCTAACGTGACACCAATATTTAAAAAGGGCTCTAGAGGCGATCCTGGCAATTACAGACCGGTAAGTCTAACTTCAGTACCGGGCAAATTAGTCGAAACAATAGTAAAGAATAAAATTGTGAGGCACATAGAAGGACTTAATTTGTTGGGCAAAAGTCAACATGGTTTCTGTAAAGGGAAATCATGTCTTACTAATCTATTAGAGTTCTCTGAAGGGGTTAACAAACATGCGGACAAGGGGGATCCAGTAGATATAGTATACTTAGATTTTCAGAAAGCCTTTGACAAGGTCCCTCACCAAAGGCTCTTGTGTAAATTACATTGCCATGGGATAAGAGGGAAGGTCCTTTCATGGATTGAGAGCTGGTTAAAAGACAGGAAACAAAGGGTAGGAATAAATGGTAAATTTTCAGAATGGAGAGGGGTAACTAGTGGTGTCCCCCCAAGGGTCAGTCCTGGGACTAATCCTGTTCAACTTATTCATAAATGATCTGGAGAAAGGGGTAAGCAGTGAGGTGGTAAAGTTTGCGGATGATACCAAACTGTTTAGGATAGTCAAGACAGAAGCAGACTGTGAGGGACTCCAAAAAGTTCTCGCCATACTGAGTGATTGGGCAACAAAATGGCAAATGAAATTTAATGTGGATAAGTGTAAAGTAATGCACATTGGGAAAAATAACCCCAACTATACGTACAGTATGATGGGGGCTAATTTGGCTACGACAAATCAGGAAAGAGATCTTGGAGTTATCGTGGATAGTTCCCTGAAAACTTCCACACAGTGTGCAGCGGCGGTCAAAAAGGCAAATAGGATGCTAGGAATTATTAAGAAAAGGATAGAAAATAAGACACAGAATATCTTTCTGCCCCTGTATAAAACTATGGTACGCCCACATCTTGAATACTGTGTACGGATGTGGTCTCCTCACCTCAAAAAAGATATTTTGGCCTTGGAAAGGGTTCAGAAAAGTGCAACTAAAATGATTAAGGGTTTGGAACGGGTCCCATACGAAGAGAGGTTAAAACGACTGGGACTTTTCAGTTTAGAAAAGAGGAGACTGAGGGGGGATATGATAGAGGTATATAAAATCATGAGTGGTGTGGAGAGGGCAAATAAAGAAAAGTTATTTATTAGTTCCCATAATAGAAGAACTAGAGGACACCAAATGAAATTAATGGGTAGCAGGTTTAAAACTAATAAAAGAAAGTTCTTCTTGACACAGCGTGTAGTCAACCTGTGGAACTTCTTGCCAGAGGAGGCTGTGAAGGCTAGGACTATAATAGAGTTTAAAGAGAAGCTAGATAATTTCATAGAGGTTAGGTCCATAAAAGGCTATTAGCCAGGGGATAGAAATGGTGTCCCTGGCCTCTGTTTGTTTGTCAGAGGCTGGAGAAGGATGGCAGGAGACACACTGCTTGATCATTGTCTTCGGTACACCCTCTTTGGGGCACCTGGCGCTGGCCGCTGTCGGCAGACAGGCTACTGGGCTAGATGGACTTTTGGTCTGACTCAGTACGGCCATTCTTATGTTCTTATGTTACGTTCTTATAGACAGGGGAACTGCCTATTGCTTTTAATCTAAGCTGGTTTCCATATTTTTCAAACCTGGAACTCGTCAACCTAGATCTCTAGTTATTTTAGAGGGAAACTCCAGGTAATAATAAAGGTAAGGTAATCATTGCATTTAAGTACAAAGAAAACTAAATTACTAAAGGGGCTTTTATACAAGCTTCTGAAATACACTCTTAAAATCAGAATCATGGCACTAAACTTTAGAGCTTTTTTAAAGTGAACAGTATTAATTATATACATGGGGTTTAGCCACATTCAGACCACCTGTGAGCATATACAGCTGCTTCACAGCACTTTAGTTGCCAGTGATTTCAGGTGGGATCTGAATCTCTGGTTTCTTACTGAGGAGTCCTGTGGCACTTGAAAACTAAACAGATGTATATAGGTATACATTTTTGTGGGCAATGACCCACTTTGTCAGATGCATGGAGATGAAGTGGGTCTTAGCCCATGAAAACGTATGTCCAAATAAATCTGTTTAAGGTGCCACAGGACTCTCCTTGGCTGTTTGTTTGTTTGTGAGGCTTATCACAGCTGTATTTGTAAAACAATATTCCTAAGAAAGACAGACAGAGAGAGGGAGAGCAACCCACTGGTAGACCTAAAAGCAATGTAAAATCTACATTAGGAGTATTTTCATTTAATAAATACACAGTTGTGCAATAGATTATCACTGATCCACAGAGTTTTCTTTAAAATTACCATCCACTTAATGACCTATGTAAAATGAGTTCTTTCTCAGCTCAGTCATCCATGGACAAAAGTCTTTATGGCACAGCCTCAAGTGGCACTCTCATTGGAAGCGTCTGCAAAGATATCAATAACTGAATGGACCTTAAAGCCTAGTTTTCAACTCAGACAAACATAATTTGGAATTGAGAAAATCAGACTCTGAAAGCTTAGTAATAGGCACAACAGAAGATACTTGGATAAAACTTTTAAGTGTGTTCCGGTTAATATCAGCAGATTTAGTTTCAGGGGCTAACACCAGGATATTTTTTTTTCTACTGTGTTAAATGTAATAGTAAAGAAGTTACACATTTGCATTTTTTCCTCCTAATACAGGTAAACTGTTTCACATCGATTTTGGTTACATTCTGGGTCGTGACCCCAAGCCGCTGCCTCCCCCGATGAAGCTGAATAAGGAAATGGTGGAAGGCATGGGAGGCACTCAGAGTGAGCAGTACCAGGAGTTCCGTAAACAGTGTTATACAGCCTTTCTGCATCTCCGCAGGTAGCATCAATCATTCCACATTAACAGTTGCTTGATGAAGAGCGGGTGGTGCTTCCCACCAAAAAAACATGACTCTCTCTATAATATATTCCTGTTGAGGTTCATGATGTAATAAAGAAGAGAGCCCAAGATGGGAACTTTTGAGTTTTAATCATGCTTTTGGCACTGACTACCTTTCTGTAACATTTGTCGTTAGGTGGGGCCCTTACAAATACACGGCCATGAAAAACGTGCCACCGACTGTGAAATATGGTCTCTCGCCACGAAATCTGGTCTTATGTGCTTTTACCCTATGTCGGGGTGGGCAAAAGGGCCTCCACAGGCCCATCCGGCCCGCCAAGCGAATTGATCTGGCCCGTGGAGGCCCTGCTGCTCCCCCCACTCTCAGGCCAATCAGGGCTTGGGGGTGGGGGGGAGCGTGCAAAGTCTCCTCCTGCCCTGCCAGCGCCCTGCAGAAGGGAGTGCACAAAGTCTCCTCCCACCCTGTGAGGTGCATGGCGCTTCTAAATGCCGCATGCTTCTTGCAGGATGGGGGCAGGGTGGGAGGAGATTTTGCACACTCCCTCCACCCCCAGACCAATCAGGGTCTGTGGGTGGGGAAGCAGGGAAGTGTCCTGGCCCCACCCCTTCTGCCTGAGGCCCCGTCCCTTCTGGGGTGCGGGGGCTTGGGGCCACTTCAAAAATTTCTCGTTAGGCGCCCAGTCAAAAATTATTGCCCACCCCTGCCCTATGCTATACAGATTTCACGGGGGAAGACCACTGTTTCTCCAACTGGGGGGTTGGGTTCTGACCCAAACCACAGGGGTATTGCAAGGATATTTGGGAAGGCACCGTTAGGTTTGCACTGCCTTCAGCGGTGGGTGCTCAGAGTGTGGTGGGTGCTGACCAACAGTGCAGCTCTCAAGGCAGCAGAGCAGAAGTAAGGGTTGCAATATCGTACCATGCGCCTAGCCAGCAGCTGCCTCTCTCTCGCTGCCAAGCTATGAAGGCAGCACCACTGCCAGCAGCAGCACACAAGTAAGGGTAGCCATACTACAATCCCCCTCCTGTAACCTTGTGACCATCCCACAACTCCTTTTGGGTTAGGATACCCATAATTACAATACCATAACATTTCCATTTTAAATAGCTGAAATAGTGAAATCTACAGTATTTAAAATCCTATGACCCTGAAACTGACCAACATGGAATTTGGTATGGCCCTCATTGTTATAAATTATTTTTGGTCCAAAGATCTCAAATTATACAAACACTGATCTTTCTAACACTTCTTCAAGATAGTACGTGATAGATAATTATTCAGGAGACAAGTTCTTCTGTTGTTTAGCAAATCTTGGAATGTTCTCTGGTTAAGCAAATTGGTGTCCCGGGTTATCAGTGATGAAATACAGAGCCTTTCAATTCTTGATTACGACCCCTAAATTCAGATTAGGAACAGCCAAACACATTTATCCTCTGTTGGGTGATCTGTGACCTGCATGAGTTGACTAGGGTGGCCTTAGTTCTGTTTCTGCAGAATAGGTAAGAAACTTCAGAAAGATTTGAACAGACATAGAGACTGAACTATCACACTCTCCCCTTACCACTAGAACGTCCTCTTTCAGAGTTCAGGCACAGGATAGGAGAATCTTGCATTGCCATGGTCTGTCTTGTGAACAAATAAGACTTGTGTGTTCTATTGCTAAGCACCTTTTACCATGCCTTACAAAATTCATTTAAAATATGTTGCTTTGTTTGTCCTTTGGGTGGCAGAATGGTTCAGCTTTGCTACCTGTTCTCTTTGAACAGTGAGCAGATGAATGGTTTCTCTGTTTGCCAAGTGATTCAGGAAGTCTTTCATGGAGATACACAAATTCCACTTTAATAGCTGGATTGTCTAGTATAAAATACTCCAAACCCTGGAAAAAAGTATATTGAACAATAGTCATCTTAGAAAGAAAGCAGACAAGATAATGTGAAATGATTGCTAAAGAAATGTAAAAGGTGTTCTGTCTTATTGAAAGGAGAAAAAAGTAACTACCTTTGTAACTGTCATTGATAATGGATTAGCAGCAATTCAGCACAATGAGAAAACAAAGACAAGTTATTAATCAGCAGCCACAATAACTCCCATCACTCTGGAGAATAATCATGAAGGGATTAACCTGTGTACTCTGCATGCAAAGTATAAGTCAAAATTATTTGAGAAATGAATTTATTATACAGAATTACTCCTTCCCTATGTTTCCTTAGGTGCTTTAAAGAGATGTAAGTTGACATTCACTATTTCAATAGAAAAAGCTTTTAAATTCCTGCCAGTTTATCTGTTGAATTAACTAGTTAGCACAATGATTGGCAACAGAGGACTTGCTTAGTAGCATGGCATCCACTGATCCAGTAATTCTGATACAAAATTAACATTTTAAAATGGCAGTTGAAATCCTTAGGCATGCAGTTGTAGTTGAAGAGATTATATTTAAGTATAAATACAGTTTAACGTGAAAATATTTTTATTATACAGATACAAAATATGAACTTGCAGTTCTAGATAAATCTGAATCTGTCATGTTCATAAATTTCTTAGGATCTCGATGTTAAAGGCGTAAAGGCTGTACTATAGGGATCTTAATAGCACATTCTGAGCATCTGTGGCTCAAAACAAACACTAGCAGAAATGTGCACTTACTGAGGTGGATTAGAGCAGGGGTGGGCAATAATTTTTAATCTCGGGCCACTCCAAGATTTTGGCAAGTGGTCAAGGGCCGCACTTCTATAGAGGCAGTTCGGGGTCTGGAACAGAGGTTGGGTGCTGAACGGAGTTTGAGGTAGGAGACTGCGGTGAAGGAGGGGATGTGGGGTCTGAGGGGGAATTTGGGTGAAAGGGGGTGTTGTGATCTGGGGCAGCGGTTTGGGGTGCAGAGGGCATGGGAGCAGGAGAGGATTCTGGCCTGGGAGAGGCGTGTAGGAGGGGGTGCATGGCCTGGGATGGAGTTGTGACCTGGGAGAAGGGGGGAAAGAGGTACAGAAGGTTTGGGTGGTGACCTGCGGCAGGTAGTTGGGGAGGAATGAGGGGGTGGGATGCCAGAGGCAGGCTCTGGCAGGGAGGTGCCTATCTAGCCAGCAGCACTGCAGGAATCTGAGGCAAGCTAGCTGCTGCAGTCCCAGGCTGGTTGCCCGGCTGTTGCACATGGCTCTGGTGTGGGCATGGGGGTAGGGGGAGGGAGGCTTCACATGCTGACCCTGCCCCCAGCAAAATTTCTCAGCTCCTATTGGCCAGAAATTGGCCAATGGAAGCTGGGAGATTTTTGCTGGGGTGCAAGACAGCGCGTGAATGCAACAAATCCTCCCTCCCCACCTTCCAGAGCAGACAACAGATAACCTTTGACATGGCTGCATCTGCTCTGTGCACAAGTGTCCCAGCAAGGCAGCCACAGTGTGGATCTGGCGGCTTGGCAGACTGGATCTGACCCGCTGGCTGCCTCTTGCCCACCCCTGGATTAGCAAATGGAGGACTAGGCTATTGTCATAGTGCATGCTGGCATAAAAATCTGTTTGATACACGGACAGTTGTATAAGTTAATTAGGTTATTTAACATTTTGTAGCCCATAGTTAAGATTTAAGCAAATTTTATATTTCAAGTCTAATTTTCATTCCCATTCACCCCAGTCTTCAGCAAAAGTAAAACCAAGTCCCTGAAATTTCACATGCTGGGAAGAGAACAGAAGTCATAGTGCTGTTACATTAATTAAAAAGTTCCTATCCGTTACTTTGTTCAGCATTTACTAATCTTTTTGTGGCTCATCTCCAAAATGTCTTTGTTTATGATGTCCAGTTTTATTCCATTGGTCTTGCTGAGAAATGCCTTTCAGGGATTTTTTTTGTTAGTTTTGTCTTGTTTGTTTGTTATATTTGTGTTGTGTGTTGTTTCAGATTATTCATGGCACAATTAGATTAGTATTCACTTGTTCATAAGTTTATGATTCTAAAGTAAATGTGAAATAATAAACTATGGGCTTATCAGAGTCATAGATGTAGGCCATGATTTAACTAGGTAGTTAAGGACATAATTGAATACCTGCTGAATCAGGGCCTTAATGAGGAAGCATGGAAACTCCCTGGGTGCGTCTAGACTGACAAGATTTTGCGCAAAAGCAGTCGCTTTTGCGCAAAATCTTGCCGCCTGTCTACACTGGCCGCGAGTATTTGCGCAAGAACACTGACGTTGTAATGTACAAAATCAGTGCTTCTTGCACAAATACTCTGACGCTCCCGCTCAGGGATAAGCCCTCTTGCGCAAGTATTCTTGCACAAGAAGCCAATGTAGATAGCAACGTTAATTTCTTCCACAAGGAAGCCCGATGGCTAAAATGGCCATCGGAGCTTTCTTGCACAAGAGAGTGTCTACATTGGCACGGATGCTTTTGCGCAAAAGCACATGCCAGCGTAGACGCTCTCTTGCGCAAATACTTTTAACGGAAAAACTTTTAACAGAAAAGTATTTGCGCAAAATCATGCCAGTGTAGACTCAGCCCATGACTCAGCCACACGAAATCAGGAATAATGTAAGAGAGAGCAGGCTTGCAGCACATATGGAAATATGTCTAGTTAACATTTGTTGGCAGTGATGAAGAGAACAGTTTAGAGAGACTCAGTAGAGATTCCCAGATTTCATATCTACTGACCTGCAATATGAGTATTTGAGAACCTGAATGTCCTATGAAAATGTGTTTTGCTTTCTTTTTGTTTTTGTTTTTTGTGTGATTGGGGCTTTGAGTAAACAGTCTAACATAAATTCAGTCTTTTTTTTCCAGACCATGAATCTAGAACCAATGATTGTAAAGTACTTGGACTTTTGAAGTGTGTATGTGGTATTTTTTCCCCTTATTGATTCACATAAGTGTGATTAGTCCTGGTAAGTTGTAAGAAATCCAAAATTAGAAAAAGGGAGGGTTCAAAAAAATGTGTCTAGACTCTTTCATTTTCTAAAGATCTTTGTAGTTTAGACGTACCCTCTGTGAACTCAACCTTGGTTTGTAGGAGTTGAAGGCCAAGAAAATCGGGTGCTTTAAATGCACTATTATAGGGAATCTCACATTTTTTCAGCCCTCATCCTGTGTTGTTAAAAATAACACTAAGCAAAGGAACATCTGACTTGACGTTAGCTAATGGAGTACTGCATTCGTACATGATTTATTGAAGAGCCTAAAGGCTCAACTGGTTTAGGATCCCAGTTGGGAAAGAGGCTAGTTGTAGGTAATAAGATTAAAATTGAGGAGCATTTAGGATGTGATGTTAACAATTTGATTTGATTCAAAATACTTAGATGAGCACAGCAGAAATAACATAAGAGCCTTTGTCTTTCAGAAAGCTGACACTGAAGGAATCTGAAATTGTCTAAGGAGTTTTTATCGTAGTTTTTATGATGTATTTGAAATCAAGTGCATAGAAATGGGAAATACAGAAACAGTTGGAGGGGCAGCAATTGAAATGCATGCCAGTAAAATCCAAATAGATAGAAGGGCAAAGAGTCTAATTTGGCTGAGCAGGGGCACAAAGCAGCATGAATAATGTGCAGAAAGCGTGTAGCTTTTAAAGTAGAATCAATCTGGTTAGGGGAAATAAAGCATGTTAAGGATAGTTGAACCTACAAAAAAGATTATATTTCAGCTAATTCAGAAAGCTTATTTAAATATTTATGGTAGAAAGTAAGACAATTTTTTCCAGCAAAAGTAACATCAAATACGAGATTTGTTAAAGAGGAGTGACAGTTTGTAGAATACTCTTAAGTGTTAGTATGCAGATAATGGTCTTGGGGCTCCTGGAGCTCTCAGAACTTTGGACATTAATGAATTAGACTATCCAATCCACATTGTTAAGATGTGTGAAATATAGAAGTATCTGAATGTTAGAAATAAAAGTTGATATTTTTAGATGGCATTCCGCAATTGGTTGAATTCCTGAGAACAGAGAACTGGCAAAAATATGAGCAGTGTACAAGAAAGGATCTTGAAATAGAATCTCTGCATATTTTGGTTTCATCTCCAGATTCACAAAAGAGGACTTTCTTTGGCTCTGCAATGCTTAAATGGAATCGGCTCTGTACACAATCTGCAGAGAATTTAGTTGTCAACCTCTAACTTGCCAAGCAGTGGGAACTGAAATGCTTCAAAGTTTTTTAACTTGGGCAAATAGAGATACACCTTTATGGGGAACGCAAAAGATACATCCCCATCTCCAAGGCAACTGCTCTGCTGAATCTTACAGCCTTGCCTAAAAGTACTGAGGCACTAGAGCATCTCACCAAGATGGTTTAGATTTTTTCCAAAACTTTTCTTTCCCTTATGTTTAAACTGTTTCCAAAAAATTCCCTCCTTCCCTAACACCAGAATCAACTTGAATTATTTAACTTGGATAAAACAAAAAACAGGACTATGTAGCACTTTAAAGACTAACAAGATGGTTTATTAGGTGATGAGCTTTCGTAGGCCAGACCCACTTCCTCAGATCAAATAGTGGAAGAAAATTGTCACAACCATATATACCAAAGGATACAATTAAAAAAAAATGAACACATATGAAAAGAACGAATCAAATTTCAGAACAGAAGGTGGATGGGGGGGGAGGTAAATGTCTGTGAGCTAATGATATTAGAGGTGATAATTGGGGAAGCTATCTTTGTAATGGGTGAGATAATTAGTGTCTTTATTCAAACCTAGGTGTAAAGTGTCGAATTTAAGCATGAATGACAGTTCAGAGGATTCTCTTTCAAGTGTAGTCTTAAAAGGCCTTTGAAGCAGGATGCAGGTAATCAAGTCATTGAGACAATGTCCTTTCTAGCTGAAATGGCAAGAAACTGTTTTTTCTTTGTGATCCTGTCTAATACCTGTTTTGTGGGCATTAATCCTTTGGCGAAGTGTCTGAGACGTTTGTCCAATGTACATAGCAGACAGACACTTTCGGCACATGATAGCATAAATTATATTTCTGGATGTGCAGGAATGTGTGTTCTTGATCTTATAACTCACTTGGTTAGGTCCAATAATGGTATCAGCAGAGTGAATATGTGGACAAAGCTGGCAACGGGGTTTGTTGCAAGGGAAGGTACCAGTGTTGGTATTAGTGTGGTATGTCCTGTGGTTGTTGGTAAGAATCATCTTGAGGTTAGGTGGTTGTCTATAGGAGACTATGGGTCTGTCTCCCAGAGCCTCTTGGAGTTTAGTATCCTGTTCCAGTATAGGCCGTAGTTTATTGATAATGTGTTGGACAGGTTTAAGTTGGGGGTTGTAGGTGATAAGTGGTGTTCTGTTGTTGGTTTTCTTGGGTCTGTCTTGAAGTAGATGGTTTCTAGGTATTCGTCTGGATACTTGGATCGAGTTCAGTCATTTATAAAATAGGTCTTGTAATGGAAAGTGTCAGGCAACCTTAACTTTAGGCAGGGATTCAGCTCAGCATATAATCAAATTTCTTTGATTTGCACACAATGGAAACATAAAAAATTGGCTGATAAGAGGGTTCTGTTTAGTTCATTAAAAATGTGGATTTATGATCTGATTTGATTTTTTTTAGATCAGTGCTATCCTTTTTTATGATACTAAAATAATCAGACAATTTGCATGGTAATGCATATGGTCATTGGCTTGTTTATATTCAGAAGCTGTACTGAAACAATTTTGCTGTTTTGAATTCTCTTTCCATCACCTTCTAAGCTCCTAAAATGCTTTTATAAAAGGCATTCTCCAAATTGACTGTTTACATTTTTTTCCCCAAAAGGGGGGAAACTTTTTTTTTTGTGGATTAGAGCAAGGAAGTTTCCAATTCGTTGAACAGCTTGGAAATTATCCTCTAAAACAGTTAATGTTGCAGTAGCGAAATGGTTGTCTTTTAAAAACACTCACGAGTACTTCCAGCCATCGCATGTTAAATTGGAAGACTCTGATAACTACAGTGTCACTCTTTTTAATGGTGATAAATGACCTTTTATGTTTCAGACATGCAGCATACTCACCCAGGTTATTACTGATTCACTGAGCAGCTGCAGTCAGGTGGCTAAGGAACATACTCATCCTGTTTAGACAATCTCCCATGCAACATCTTCATACATATGTTTTATTTGTAAAGACTTTAGTGTTTTAAAAAATGTTAATTTAAGTAGGTATCTGTGTTGTATAGTTATTTCATGGACTGCCACTTTTTAAAGAAATACACTTTGGGGTCCCTTTAATCTAGGGTCTGTCCGTATGTCGGGTGGAATAGAAAGGTACAAAAGAGATTAATGTTCTTGACTCCAGAAATATTTGCTGCTGTAAACTGTATTACATAGTTCTCCAGCTAAACATTTCTCAATGTTTAGATGTTTAAAAGAAATAAAATGGAGCAAACGACAGAGTGAAAACTTTTTTATCCGGCACTTTAACCGGCATTGTCGGCTGATGTCATCAGCAGGTGCCTCCTTCTCTCTCAGCCTGCCTCCGGCACTGCTGGATGATGTCATCAGCCTGCGCTTCCTTCCCCCTCATCCTAATCCTTTGCTTAAGTATCTGGCACATTCAATTAAGCGGCAACTGGCATTCCCCATGAGTATTGGATAATGACGTTTTCACCGTACTACAGCTTTTGAGATACAATGGTTAAAATTTTCAGTGCAAAACAAACAAGGCCATTGTATTCACAACAAGAATACATGTCCAAAAAATGTGTACAGATCATCTCTCTTGTGCATTACAACTTACATTGCCCAAGATAGAGGGCAATATTTTAAATGAGGAAAAAAACTGAAACAAGAGATTGTTGTTTGCCAAATGTTTAACTGATTTTGCTATTCACATTAGGTATTCCAACTTGATCTTGAACTTGTTCTCCCTCATGGTGGATGCAAACATTCCAGATATTGCTCTTGAACCTGACAAGACTGTAAAAAAGGTAACTGCAAAACTTTATTCGTTACATAGAATAAGCAAATTGCGTACTTCAGATGTTTCTTAAGTAGTTCATATCAGGTAACCTACCTGTAATTATGATTTCTGGACTACTTGTTCAGATGGAGCTCAGGCAATTCTTAGATTCATTGCAGTTCGAGATGGAAAATATCTGTTGAGACATGTAGTGCATTCACCTGCAAGCACAAGAGTATTTGCTATTGTACATGTATTAGACCATAATCCAGTCTAGTTGTGTCCCAGATGATGGGTTTCCACTACTTAGGGAGACAAGGAGCTTCAACACAGTGTGCACACAAGCTGTTATGTTCATAAGAATGTAGGAATTGCTATACTGGATAAGAACTGTGGTCCAGCTAGTTTAGTATCCAGTGTGATAGTGATAAATACCAGATGTTTCTGAAAGAGATGCAGGCAATGTCTTGGTAGGGAAATATGAGAGAAACTGCTGCCCCATGAAAGTCTCCTGTTAATCCCCATTAGTCATGTGACACTAGGCAGTTTCCACACTTGTAATGTTCATTGATTATCGATTATCATGGGTTCTTTCTCAAACTAGGCTACACAGAAGTTTCTCTCAGAAACTTTTTTCTTTAAGGTCTTTTCAATAGCACTGGCCAAAAAGCCACATTTCTGTTTCACAAAACATCAAGGTTTTAGGTCTTGGTTTTGTTCTGTATCATTGCAAGCCACCTGGCTCAGTTCTGGGCCCCAGATCTGTAAATAAGGGTACGTCTGCACAGCAACACTATTTCTAAATAACTAGCGTTATTTCAAAATAACGTAGTCCGTGTCTACACAGCAGGCAGTTATTTCGAAATAATGTTGAAATACTATCAAGCTGGAGGACTTCTTACTCCAACTCCTGGAACCCTCATTGTATGAGGAGTAAGGGAAGTAGGAGAAATAATGCTCTATTTCAAAATAAGTACTGTGTAGACGCTCCCAATTTCGAAATAAGCTACGCAATTGACGCAGCTCAATTTGTGTAGCTTATTTTGAGTTAAGCCATGCTGTGTAGACACACCCCAAGTGTCCAGTGACAGGGTGGGGCAGTCAAACAACAAAATCACAGTCCTAGTCATTGGGTGAGACCAGGCCCTACTGCCAGGCGGGGCAGGTAAACAAACCCAGTTCCACAGTTAGTAAGCCCAGGCTCTGGTGAAGGGCAGGGCAGGTAAGCAAACACAGTTCAAATGGGCCCAGGCCCTGCTGCCAGATAGGACAGACAGACAGCAGTTCACTGTTCAAGTAAGCCCAGGCTCTGGTGCAGGGCGGGGCAGGCAAACATACAGATCACTGGCAAGAGAGGGGGAGCCTGCCACCCAATATGTGGGTTGGCAGGGGGGACGCAGGCCCTCCCTACTCCACCACGTCCTGGCCCAGGGCCCTAGCAGTGGTAGCCTGGGCTGCCACTGGGGTTAACGGGGATCCAGCCCGCAACACGCTGACTCCCTACAGGATAATGAGGTAAACCTGACTGTTGTCAGCTTCCCCTGGGCCATTTCCTAACTCCCCATCAGCATCTACCTCACCCCACAGTTGATACAGGTTCTAGGGGTCATTGGCATCTGTACCCTCCAGCTAAAAAGGGCTTCCTCTTCTGCGTGGGGGCCCGGCAGTCTGGGCCAGTCCTTAGCCTCAGCATGGTCATCAGCGGCCTCCCTGCTCAGGAGCTTAGGGCAAGCTTCTGCCTCCTCTCGCTGCTGGGGCCTTAGTGAGCTCCTGGGCTGGGCATTTATACTATTCGCCCCTCCCCTTGGCTTCCAGTGTTTTAAAGGTGTCAGACCAGGCTCGGTCCACCCAGACTCAGAGAGGAGTTCCTCCCCTTCTGGGTCAGTGAGAGGCCACCCTTGCTCACTACAGTCATCAATAAAAATACCTTGTGAAGTATTTTGTGGGGAAAAACAAGACATTTACTGCAAAATAGCTGATAGCCAAGTGGTCTGAATTTGGCAGAGCAGGGGTTTGAACTTAGGTCTCCGTGTAAATTCTCTATGACTGGACAAGATGGAATGAGGCTCTGCTTTAAAGTTCCTATGGTTTTCTGGTGCATTCTTTTTCTTTTTGTCATTGACTGAAACTGTCATCAAGAAATATAATTGGCAGTCATACCAGATTTCAGAAGTCTTGGTCCTTTTCTCATCTGTAGCCTTCAGGTTCTGACATACCACTTACTTTGATCTCATTCATCTCTATCCAGAGTTCACTGTTGCTTGACATAATAGTATTCATTCTCACATTGGACATTCTCTTATGAGTTTCCTGATATTGTTTTTATCAAACTGAGTCTCCCAGTGTTCATTGCCAATTAGGATACAGCATTCGTGCTCCTTATTAATATCTTGGCATCTACATCTTTCATAAGATGCACTGTCCTGGGGTTTCTCCCTCTTTGCTGCCTCATAAAATAAGTACCCACCACCTATTTAATGAATTCTTTAAAAGAAATGCACATCTGTTCCATCATTTGAAATGATGCTTTGTTAGGAAGAAAATACATTGCTTAAATCTGTTGGTTATGCAAAAAAAAAAAAAAACCTAAGGCAACAGGGCATCTTAAAGTCGTCTTGTGTACACAGCACAGCAAGATACTCACCAGTTCTGTAAGATGGTGTGAATTCACTCTTGATATACTCAAAAGAATAACTAGCAGTCCTTTATTAGATTGAATTTATTTGTTCAATTTTGTTATTCCTTTATTAATCACATTTTTCTTACATGACTTTTTTTTTCTTTCATCCTTCTAAGTCAGCATTCAGGTTTTCAAACAAATTCCTGTAGCTTCAAAACACTATATTGTTTAGGAGCTAAGAGAACCCTTCCTTCTCATGAATTTTAATGCTTTTGTTAAAAAAAAAAAAAAAAAAAAAAAAAAAAAACACACACTTTGAATTCACTACTAGGTTTTGTGTAAGAATTCCAATTTATAAAAGGACTCCATTATCTTTAAGGAAAAACTGAACCTATGACCTCTCTTCAAGACAGAAATTGGCTTTACAACCTACTAAAAATCTATAGTTCTATCCAAAGTGACAGTGACATTGATGTTTGTACAGATTCTATACTCTTGGTGTGTTGACTTCCTTTTTTACTTCAATTATATTATCCTTATACATTGTTAGCAAGAAAAATCAGGCACCAACATTATTGTGGTGCCCTGTAGAACATGGGTAAATCACTGTTAGAGTTAGGACAAGGCTGTTGTTGTTGCAGTATAGGTATTTCAATTATTAAATGTGCAATGGCCTGTCTGATATCCGTTATGGGTTGTTGTTTTTTAATACTAATAATACAGGGACCATCTGTTTTACCTTTCTTAGACTAAGTGACACGCTTGTTCAGTCATTTAACAAGATAATATTGTATCTCATTGTAAGAGAATTAAATAGATGTTTTCAGGTTTTCAGCTGATTTTTTTTGAAGCTTTAAACGAAAAAATCCATATATATTTCAAGAAACTCAGATTAGTCAAAGATCCATTTTAGACTGGCCTGTAAAATTAAATTACTTTTGGTGTCTGAGTAAAGTCAATAGCCATTTCAGACATGATATCACTTTCATGGAAGACTGAGGTGAAGATTTAAAAACATTATGTTTACCTAAAACGTCCTAGGCCTCTTAATGCAGATGGAAGTTGAAAGCTAGCATTTTCCTATTTAGTACCGAAGTAAGTACTCCAGTTCTGCTGCTGTTAGTTTTACAATGACTATACTTTTAATGACTGGCTATTCATCCAGCATGGTTGCCTTCAGACAGGAAAAACATGATTATCTGCTGAGTTGGCTGAAGTAATGAAGTAAACTCAGCAAGGAAATAACGTGTAGGTGAACCCTCTTTTACACTTGATGAGGAATCAGAATAGTTTTGTAATTATTTTGGTGATTAAACTATAATGCATGTGGATGTAGGGAAGTAGAATTCATTTTTTAAAGCTGATGCTTATAGTCTTCAAGTATGGAAGACTCCTTTAATTTTAATATTCTTTAAAATTAATATCCTTTATTTTTTCTAATGAAGAATGCAGTTGCTATAGTGATCCAGCACACTGAAGTATTTCAGTAGACACAACTATAATATCATTAGTATAAATGGCTGTAGATTACTCTAACAGTCCTTTATTTATGTAGATAGAGAGGGTGGGGACTAGGAGACAAAGGAACATGTTTATCTTTAGGCATCTGAAATTACTTTTTGTTAAAGCTAGTGGAGGTGAGCCTGTGAATATATTACAGCTCTTTGTTTTCAGTGAATATTATATGTTGAGGGTGCAGGGACTGTCAAGATCAGTGCTGAAAGGGAAAAAAAAAATCTTTAAACACTCTATTTTTTTTTTAATCTGAAGTAGAAGATCTTTTAAACTTATCCGTATAAAACTTGCTTCCTTCAGTCCCTAATGTTATGCTGATCATTATGGCGCTGGATAGAAATCCAAGTAAAACAGAATGCAAACGAATTCTAAGGCAGCCAGTTTTTACAGATTGAGGTTTCTTTCATTCTCCTTCACCACCACCACCACCACCACCACCAATCCATGATGAAACAGAGCATATAGTGGCTGTCTGATGTATTCCCTCTAGGTGTATGCAAATGAATTGTGAGAACAGTGTCCCTTTTTTTTCCTGTTTGTGCAAATCAGGACGTGACACGGTCAGTTGACAAGCAGCTGCATGAAAGCGGATTCCATGGAATGAAGTCAGTCTGATTGTATATGGTCGTAGTGAAATAACAATATAATTTTAAAATGTTGTTAATGAATTTAAGTAACTTTTTTCAGGAAGAAAAATTACTTTGAGACTAATATTTGATTGCCACTGGAGATGTCCATTAACTGAGAAACCAGGAGTTCAAAATTATGACCTTCTAAACCATCTTTTGCACCTTAGGCTGTGTCTAGACTACATCCCTCTTTCGAAAGAGGGATGTAAATTAGACACTTCAAAATGGCAAATGAAGCGGGGATTTAAATATCCCACGCTTCATTTGCATAATCCCGTAATAGCGCTCTTTTGAAAGCGTAATTTCGAAAGTAAAACCGCCATTTCAGGAAAAAAACTCCTCAAAAATGAGGAGTCCCAGGATCTTTCGAAAAAGCCTGCCGTTTTCGAAAGAACCGCATCTAGACCGCAGTTTTACTTTCGAAATAGTGCTTTTTCGAAAGTGCGCCATTACGCGATTATTCAACTGAAGCGTGAGATATTTAAATCCCCGCGTCATTTGCGATTTCAAAGTGTCTAATTTACATCCCTCTGTCAAAAGAGGGATGTAGTCTAGACACAGCCTTATACCTGACATTTGCAAAAGCATTAAGTATGAAGAGAACAATACCAGCACGTTGAAGTTTGGACATAAATACAAGGTTTTGGGGGTTTTTTTTAAATAAATCAAAGCTGCTTTCTCCAAAGAATCCTCTTCCTTCCTGTAGCATGTGTTTTATCTCAAGAAACTAGCAGGCAGCATGTAATTTTATAATCAACCTTCAAGCTAACTGAAAGCAAATTGCCAGATATCACTTGAGTCTGATAAGTGTGAAATATGTGACTAGGGAATAAAAAATTGAAATCCCAGCATGTGTCATGTACAGCTTTCTGTAAGATAAGTATAGATTGCACTCGATTGACATGGTTTATGGCACAGTATAGCAGGGTTTTCTGCACATCTCATCTGTGAAGATATTTTCACATTCTTTATTCAGAGGGGAAGATACAATGCCAAACTGTGATTTTCACTGTTTACCCGCTAGGAAAACTGTGAAACGTATCAAGTTCCATGTGTCTTAAACCCATGCCTGGGGAATGGCCAAGTGACAGCCTTGCCCTCTGTGCCTCATGGAAAGGCAGAAGAGGGAACTGCAACTCTTGTCCCATCACCAGAGGCTAAACCCAGAGACTCAGCTTGGTCAGGTGACTAGCAGCAGACTATTGATTAGACACCATTGGATATAAAGCTTCCTGGTTTTGTCCCGCCCATTATCTGTACAGCTAGTTGCTAGGCCTGCTGTGCTGACCAGACCCCTGAGACCAAGTTTCTGCCTCCTTACCTGGTTCCGATTGATCACTCCTGTTATCATTCTCTGCTCTTGTTACTTCTCCTGACTGAAACTTGACCCTTGGCATGACTTCTCACTCTATTTCTGGCTTAATCCTGGATGTGTCTCCTCATTCCAGCTCTGGCACTGACCCTTAGTGTCTGGCTCCTGACTCTGACTCTAGCTTTGATCTTTGCTGGAGCTCTGACTGCAGCTCTGATTCCACCCCAGACAGACCTTTTGTTAAACCGCCCTTTCGCGCCGCGCCGTCCCCCCCCCGGGTTCCTGATAGCAAATACAGAATTGAATGAGTTTGATTTTTTCAAGCACCAACATCTCCCAGCAACTTGAGCCGGGGATGTGGTTCCACAGTATTTCTGAAAATCAGTGTCTGTCTATTTACTTATTTTCTTTAACAACCATCTTTTTCAGGTTCAGATCTTATTGATGCTGATGTAATGGGGCAGTCTCATGTTTAATGTCAGATTCAAAAAGTAAATTTTGCATGTTTTGTTGGTAGCCTAAAGTTAATGAGATCTTTCCAAGTCAACATTTCCCCAGTTTTCAACTATATGTATTAGTACATGCCAGGGCAATGAACCTCCTCAGGCCCAGGGAAAAAGCCTCTTTTGCTGCCCCTCAAACTGTACAGGACTAAAATTAAACTTGGTGAATAGTAACACCTCACAGACTGGAAAGTGAATCAGTGCAACTGCAGTAGTGCCTCCCACCCAGCAAAAAATGCAGCCTAGGGAGCCTTCTTAGGACTCTTAGTCTTGACTACAACTAGCAGGAAGGCTCAGCATTTGATATTGGCAGATGATTCAGCTTGTGGCTCAAAAGACTACATGTAGGTGAAGACTAGTAGCCTTAATCTTTCTTGCCTCTAGTTTCCCCATCTCCTCCTCCCAATACCGCATACAAAGAAAACAGTCCCAGGGACTAGCACCTGCTTCATGCTTCCCCACCCCTCTGCATGGAACTCCCTCACGCTAGGGATGTAAAATCCCATTAAAATGTTAACCGATTAAACTTTATATGCTTAACTGGTTAACCGGCCCACCTGTGCTGCAGTGGGCCCAGCTGAGCTGGGCACCGATTAGCCAATTACCCCGGTAAGCACCCCTTTACATCCGTACCTCACGCTATGCCATCCCTTGTTTAGTCCCTTCTAAAGACCCACTTCTGCCTATAGAATGTCATATAATTAAAACTACCATGACAACTAAAGGAGGTTTCCTCAATGCCTCCCCTGCCCCAGACAAGATAATTTCTTTATCTAGATCTTCCAGTTTCTAGTTTTTGTCTGTTTCTGCTAAATCTGAAGATTTCCAGAATAGAGACTGGCTTCAAATCTGTGTATGTTAAGCTACCATTGTATAAGTAATAATCATAATAGAAGTGCCTATATCTTTCAGCCAACACAGCTTGCTTGCTTTTTTCTGTGCAGCTGCTACAGTAATTGCTAATTGTGGGAGAGGGGGGTTCCAATATGGCAGTGCTATATTTTTTTTAATAAGTAAAATCTGCAATCAGTTTCAAAGCCAGTCCCTCAAAAGGGGGATCATAACTTTCCAGATATAAGGTGTGTGCAGCATTGTCACACTTGGGGTGGGGAGGGAGCCTGCCATTTTGAACAGAACAGCCAGATGGCTTGTATCTGTCCTTCACAGCAAATATGACCTTTAAATTAGAAAACATCAGGGACCAGTGATTCATCGACACACAAAGAACTCAGCAAGCATTAAAGAACACAGTGCTCTAATTGACTGAGCTGAGCTTCAAATGTTCATTGATTACAGTAGATGTCACTACTGTTCCATTTATAGGCCAGGATGTGGTCGAAAAGTCCCTTCCCCTGGCTAGCAATTGATAACTACAGCTCGGGTAGTTAAATATGTGAAGAAGGGCAGTGAGATTGAGGTGATTCAAGGGAGGAATTTTCTTGCTGGGGAATATAATAATGCCTGGCACTTATAAAGCACTTTGCATGTTCAGATCTCTGTGCAAATATTAACATATCTGCACAGTGCTTCTTTGAGATGAGTGCTCGAGTTTGTCAGCAAAACAGGGAAAGGTGGGAGACTTTGGGGTTTTTTATTCATGGATATTTCACAAGTTGAACATTTCTGTATCTGTATGCAGTATGCGCCCATTTTAGAGACAGAAAAGTTGAGGCAGGAGACGTGACTTACTCAAGGATATAGAAGTCGTCACTGGCAGAACTTGGCAGCCTGATCCAGTCAATGGGAGTTCTTTAGTTCAGGAAAAAGAACAACTTCGTAATTCACTTTTGTGCTTTGAGATCCTTGGTAAAAGGCAATATAAAGTACTTTAGCAATAACTAATTCTCTTAATACTTCTATGAAAAAATTAAGTGTTATGCACATTTGATAAATAGATAAGTTCTAGAGAGTCCCTGCTCTAATCAATAGGCAGCAGTTCATATTAATGAGGCAACAGACGTGAGGCATCTGATTAACATTTGGGATATTCCTGTAGGTCAACTATAGCATGGCCAAAGACATAGCTGACCTGTTGTAGCTAGTAGGGAACACTACTAAATTAGTGAAAGTCAGTGAAGCACACACACAGCTTTACATAACAATCCAGTACTAGAAACTGGTAATCTGGAAGTAAAATGTGTTCTTGTGTTTGCCTGCATACGGTTCCTGGTTAATTGCTTAAATAGATCAGTCTTTTTAAGAGATGGAGTCCTATAACTTACCCCTGTATTTCTGGGTTTATTCATACTGAGTTAAGACTCTTCTTTTGACTCTCTGTAGCAGTGCATAGGACATTGATATATTTTCCGCTGCTGATTGGAAAGATTTGGTCCGGTTCCTTTCAACTTCACATCTATCTACCACTCTGGAGTAGTGTGGAGGATCTAATCTTGTGGGGGAGTTCAACATCAACATGATTTATTTTTCCCTAGTGCTCTTTTGCATAGCAGACATGTACCACCTTCTTCAACAGGTGGCCCCTATTATATTCTACTGAGGGGAATAGAATATGCTCAGAACTGGGACTCTGAAAGTAGTACTGTTCAGCAGTCTGCAGATGTGACCCACATCAGATCCTGATCAAGGAACTCCCCTGTACATCAGCCTGAAGAGGTGAAAAGCACCTTCCTTGCCACAGAACCTCCATCAGGTTCCACCGGTACCAATGCTAAGTACCCTGTGCTGGGGCCAAAGAAGCATGGGCATAAGCATGGCAGTAAGTCTCCTTCCAAGACTAAGAAGGACTTGACACTGTCCATGAGTTCTGGCTGAGAAGGAATCACTCATTTCAAGTCTCACAAGATTTGAGAAATGGCCACACTGATCACTGGATTCACTGGTACCGATTATGGACTTTGTAACTCTGCCAGCATCCCAGGAACCATCAGTCTCAATATGGTCCCCCTCTCCCATTCCAGAAGCACTACTACTGGAAGGCACCGACGGCAGGATGGTATTACCCACACTTCTTGATCCCACTTCCTCCAATGGAAGATACCATTGGTCCCAGGAGACTTGGAAGCGCCTCGGGTCCCCATAAGTTATTCACACTGAAGGGACTCCAGACTCCACAATCCCAGATCTAATCACCAAGTCTAAGGGACCCTTCACCTGCTATATTCCTGCTGCCTCCTGTTCTTGTGGTTCTGACAGCACCCCCATTTGGTGAGGTTTCTCACTCTTCTGATTCAGTTGATGTACAGATGTACAAGATGGTCCCCCCACTCCCGTTCCAGAAGCATGACTACCGGAAGGCACCAACGGCACCATGGAATTGCCCACAGAGTTGGTAATCAGCACCATTGTCACAAGCTGTGACAAAAGAGTCATCCGGGCTGGCCAAACCAGAGTTCACAGCCCCAATATTGACCATCAAAACAATCCTGCTCAGTTTGGGAGGTCTCCCCCATTTCACCACCACAGCCCTCTTCAGGTAAGCACTCTGACATAGGTCTGGATGATGCACCAATTAGCCAACTCTGGTGGTTGCGATGGATCTGGAGCAGCATCTCTCATCTTCTCCCAACATGCCAGTATATGGCTCTTGCCAGATCCAGGAATTGTTGTGGTTAAAAGCCAAGGCCCTGGAAATTCCCTTAGTCAAGACAGTCAACACCAGCTGATTGACATCTCACACACTTTGATAGCATCAAGGGTGGCCCTATCAATCACTGTATAGCAGATTCCAGCCATGTGTGCATACAACCAGGCCACTTCTGACCATTCCAAGCAAGAACACTACCATTCCACTCCATCCAACAGAGAGGGTAAGAGGCCTTGTTCTTGTGGGCAGAAAGGTGTTCTCCTTAGTGGGGCTCCAATTTTGTATTTCCATTCTTAGCCTTGAAGATCGGAAGATCGCATACAATGCCAAGCAGTTTTGTAGGAAGGCAAGCTGCAAGCCAGTTCAGGAGACCCGCAGATATGCAGAAACACAGATATCAAGGGTTTTCTGCATATTAGTTTAAAAATATCTTTGCCCAGCAATGCAATGCTTCCTAGCCCTGTGCTGAGTCACTGGCACAGAGAATAATTTAGGGGAGTATCATCTACTAACTCTTCAATTCCATCTCCCTTACCATTTCTGTTTTTTGGATGACTCCCAACCTGTAACTGAGCACTATAACCCAGTTTTGTCTGGGATCTGTTGAGGTCACATAGCAAAGTGGCTTTAGGATTATATTGCAATTTTCCTTTCTTCGGTAGCCAGCTGAGCTCACCTTTGAGGTGAGCCTGCAATGAGCAGAATAAAGATATGAGAGATGATTTTCCCCCTCTATTCATTTCCTCTGTGTTGAATATTAAATGGTGAGTAGCTTCTTCTATTTGCCTGCGCTGACCGTTGTTCACAGAAGGGCCTTCCTTACTTCATCTACGTGGCCTGTCTCCTCCTCACAGTCAAGTTACCTATGAAGACTATAAGAAACATACTACCATTGCCATTTTTTAGGGTAACTGGAGTGTAGCTTTCTTGTCCTAATCCCATATATTTGTTAACATAACTGCTTATTTATTGTTCTTTCCTTTCCCCAGATGTCTGTTATTGGGATGAGAATTGTGCCTCATCTGTATTTGGAAAATGCCTACCACACTCTTGGCGCTACCAAAATTAACATTATTTTTAATGTACTGAAGTTACAATCCAATTAAATATTGAAAGACTTTAGCCAGGAGTGGAGAACCATTTTTGGGTCAGGGGCTGCTGACCCACAGAAAAATTGGTTGGGGGCCACACACAAGTGAGAAGCGAGGGGAAAAAAAAACCCTCACTGTGTCCTCCCAACTGAGGAGGAGAAAAACACTCTCCACATTCCCCTTATACACCAGAGCCTGGGGGGCCCAGCCTAGTAGATTTTGTGTGCTCCAGCCCAGGCTCCCCAACGCTATAGGGTGCCCTGAGCGTCGGGGGCTAGATCCAAGCAAGCTGAGGGCCACATCCGGCCCCGGGCCTGAGGTTCCCCACCCTTGCTTTAAGCCATTTGGGGCAGTGGCTGTCTTTTTTGTTCTGTATTTTTGTACAGTGCCTGCCTCAGGGGGGTCCTGATCTAAGATTAGGTCTGCTAGATGTTACAATAATATGAAACCTTAAAAGACAGTCCAATCAATTTTTTATGAAACCTTTTAATCTTTGTCCCAGCTTCTCATTCTAGAACATAGAAAGAGTTAATATTCATAGGAATTATGTTTAATTTGATTAATTAGAAGAGTTTAAGTTTTAAACACACCTCTGTGGACTCTAGGCAGAGAAATCCAGCTAGGCTTATCCTGTACATATTGAGCATAGGATGTTCCTTTCTGTTTAAGTGACAGCCAACCAGGATTAGCTTTAAAAGCTAAAGGAGAGTTTGTGTAATTTAAACTCCAAAAATGAGGTTGTGTATAAGTTACCCAAGGATAACATGTTTGCTTTTAACATCTTCGCAGTAGGAACAGTTTAAGATCTGAAACATACAAATTCAGGTATTTCTGATTTTCAAAAATAATTTAATCTAAAACACTCAGCTCTTCCCAGTATTACCTGCTCTTTGAGAAACAATGGGTTACTTTGCTACCGAGAGATTAGAAGTAACACGTAAGCATTAGTTTTGAGAGCCATAAGTCAGTGTTCATTAATCTTGTTTCTGATCCGCCTGCATCTCAAGAAATAATTTGTCATTTCATGATATTCCTTCTCCCCGAAGTTGTAGCAGTCGTTTTTTATTGCAGCACTGAAAACCTGTCATGCAAGGATCTAGTGCTCAGCAGCATTTGATTCTATTGTTAATAGCAGTCTCATTTTAATCTCTAACTGTAGCAGAATTGGTATATTTGGACAGGAATGTGTGCCAGTCTTCTCTCAGGGAAGGGAATAAATATTTAATAGTCATTACCAGCATTTGGCTGGTACAGCGTCTTAACATCAGTAGCTTTAAGGCTCTCAGAGAGGACATTCTTCTACAAGCACATTAAAAGACGTATTGAGTAAGGGATTGATTACAAAAATTGCACAGAACACAGTTACCATTACAGGGGTTTCATTGTTTCTTAAATAAATGTTAACCATTTTTATTGATGTCATCATAATGTCCGCGCACTGATTCAGGAGGGTGTATAACTTTAAGCTTGACTAGTCCCACTGAAGTCCATTGGGGACTACCTCCTTGTTTAAAGTACCTTTCTGAATAGGGGTCCTACTGACTTGGTAAATGTTGAAACCGTATAATATCAAAAACAAGAGGCTTATAATTTAGAGAAGAATGTTTGTATTAGGCAAGTGATCAACATATAAATGACCAGTTCTTATAAGGATGTAATGTTACCGAGCAGTGAGTGAGTGATCTTGGTTTTCAGCTCTTGATTGTGATCAGTATGTGCATGGTGGGCTATCAATTGTATAACTGTGATTGGGAATGAAGGTAAAATTGTTTTTTTCTTCTGATTCTTTTGGCCTTCCTGTGCCTTTATAAATGGCATGACATTGATTGAAAGACATGTAGTATCAATCTAAAAACATACATTTGCTCATCTGTGGGATTTTTTGTTGGTGGTTTTTCTTGTTTTCTCTGAGCAGTTTGAACACTTTTTTCCAATCATATTTTACTCGTGAGCCTACTTCTTTCTCTGTCATTCATATTTCTGAGATTTATCTGTCTGTTGTTTACAACCACATTTTATACCCAAAATTCAGTTGCTAGAGCACTTCAGGAAATTGTGGGGTGGAGAATGGGGGAGGGGGAGATATTATATCTGACAGTAATAACGTATCAGAGGGGTAGCTGTGTTGGTCTATATCTTCAAAAACAATGAGTCCTGTGGCCCCCTAAAGATTAACAGGTTTATCTGAGTGTAAGCTTTTGTGGACGTAAACCCACTTTGTCAGATACATGGAGTCATGACCAGAGCTCTCTGAAATTTTGACATGGATTTTTAACAAAATTTTGAATTTCTTCAGTGTTCCAGAAGATAGAAAAGAGCAGCAAACGTGCCAATATTTGAAATGATGATCAGGGTAAATATAACTGGATACACAAAGTCAGTCCTGAGTAAATTCATGAAAAGGCAGATATGGAATTGTTGGTAAAGACCTAATCAACAGGATTTTCAGAAAAATAAGTCTTGTCACACTTGACCTTGCTTTTGATAAAATTAGAATTTTGTTTGATAAAGGTAGCTTGGTTTGATATGATAGACTTTTGTAGTCACTGACTTAGTTTTGCATGGTATTTGGATGAAAAAAAGTAGTACCATACAAAATAAATGTAGCCTGTGTTAAACGGATTAAAAACTAGTTAACTGATAGGGATAAAAAGTAACTATAAATTGGAGGATCTTTTCTATCGGGGTTGAGTTTAGTGGGTTACTAGAGAGAATTGTTGGGTCTTTGTTCAGTATTGTTATCAGTCATTTGAAAGAAAATACAAAATCATTGCTGATAAAGCCTGCAGAAGAGACAAACGTATAGTGGTAAATAATGCTGGACTGAGATGACTTATAGAGATGACCGTATCACTCTGTACAGAGTGCTCATTCAATCAGCATGTGTTTTAATAAAGCCAAATGCAGGGTCATAGATCTAGTAACAAAGAATGAAAGTCACAATTACAAACTCCAAGGAAGTATCTTGCAGTGCAGTGATTCTGAAAAGTATTTTCGGGATAATGGTTGCTAATCAACTGAACATGAGCTCCCAGTACGATGCTGTAGCTAAATGGGCAAACAAGTTCATGGCTTTATAAGCCAAGAAATAAAAAGTAGAAGTAGGGAAGTAATCTCTCTCTGTATCCAGTTCTTATCCAATCTTTAAAAAGGATGGTGATAACGATTCAGAAAAAAAAGATACAGAAAATATTCAAAGTCTTGAAAACAAATGTATAGGGAGAGACTTAAGAAGCTCAATATATTTAGCTTAACCACGAGAAGGTTAAGAGATTCAGTCTATAAGTATCTACATAGCAAAGAGATTTCTGATAATGGACAGCTCTTTTCTCTCAGTGGTTGAGAGCTGGACAAATTCAGAAGAGAAATAAGGCACCGTGTTTAAATAATGAGGGTAATTAATCACTGAAACAACTTACCTAGGGACATAGAGATTCCACTATCTCTTGAAGTCTTTAAGTGAAGACAGGATGCCTTTCTAAAAGATATACTTACAGCACAAAAAGTGGTGTGCTTGCAGAGAAATTCCTGAGGTTCTGTGACTTTTGTGTTTTGTAGGGATGTCAATGTGTAGCCTAGGTTTATTGGTTAATCCTATCAACGACACACATTTTCCCCTCCCATCCCGCTGCCTCTGTATCAGAGGCAGCAAGAGGTGGGGGAGGCAGGAGCCAGTGCCCATGGGGAGCCATCCGGATCCCGCAGAGCCGCCTGCCCACCCCACCCCCGCGCTGTTGCCTCTGATAGATTGTAGCAGTATGGAGGGTAAGGGGTGCAGGCAGGAACTTGTACACACAGGAAGCTGGCTTTCAAGCTGGCTCCCCATGCGTATCAGCTCCCGCAGAGCCACTTGTCCCTCCAGGCTGCTGCCTCTCTATCAGAGGCAGCAGCGTGGGGGGAGGGGGTGGCACAGGAGGATGCTCTATCGGATGCCAGCACAGCTTCTGTCTGAGGGGAGCTAGGGCTCCCCGCAGACAGGTAGCAGCAGGGAGCTGGTCTTCGAGTAGGGCCAGGAGTGCATTAGCTGCCAGCCTGTCCCAGGGACTATCAAATAGTCATGTAACCACTAAAATTTGATACAGTTACATGATTATTCAATTAATTCATATTTGATTGACATCCCTGACTTTTATAACCTTTATGACCAGTATGGCTATGTCTACACTACAAGTTTTCTCCGCAAAAAATATGCTAATGAGGGGCTCATTTGCATGAGTCGCGATCTCATTTGTATCTTTTCTGCCGATCCCTTTTTGGGCAAAAACAAGCAGTGTGGACATTTTCTTTTTGCAAAAAAATACCCCTTTCCACATAAAGATCTTGCCGTTCAGTTAACTGACCTCTGCACATGATCAATAGCCACTAACCTTGCATGTGCTCACTGTTGTCATTCTCCTCTAAGCTGAGATTCTGCCTGTCCACTTAGACACTTTATTTGTTTTTGCCAGGGCACCATTTTAGAAATCCTAGATTTTCACTGAGCATGCTCTGGGTCTGCGTGATTTTTTTTTTTCTTAGTCAGAATAGAAATAAGAAAAACAAAGTTGAGACTGGAGAATTTCTCTAGTAATAAAAGCCAGACAATTTGCTCTTTTTTCCTTAATTATAATGCTCTTAACATTTAATTTGTGTATAATGTGTAAGTATTGTGCAAATTTTCAACCGTATTTAAAATATGCTGCTGTCAAAACAACAAAAGATGTAAGAGTAGTGGTGTCTCCAACCAACTGTTCACATATGAAGGATGTAATTTGAGTTAATCAAATTCTCACCTACCATCTGGAGACTGGTTTTCATAGGAGCAATGTGCTCATCCTTATACTGAGTCTATATTCTTTACTTAATTGCCTTATAGTTTCAGAGACATTTTTTTCTAAATTTAACATTAGGCAAAATTAACTTTGCAGGCTTTCAACAACTATTAGAACTCTCCAAAGTATTTCAGCTGTGTACTCACAGTAAAAGAGCTTTGGCTCACCCACATGTGGAGATCAAACTTGATGTGTCTCTTAATGAATGAAACAAACCATTGTTTGTTTAGACTCTTGTACTGGCACCCATTGATCTAGCTGAGCACCTCATAGGCTGCCAGTTTCGAAACTTTGGCCTAGTCTACATTGCCACTTTACTGTGCTATAACTTTCTCACTCGGGTGTGAAAACCACCTGGTACGCAGAAAGTTACAGCACTGTAAAGCACCCGTGTAAACAGGCTCCCAGTGCTGGGAGCTTTGCTACTCCCCTTGTGGAGGTGGTTTCCCTGTAGTGCCGGGAGAGCTTTCCCCCAGCACTGGTGCCATAACCACAGCTAAGATTAAAGTTGTGAACTTTAATCTTAGAAGGGTGGGCAAAGCCTTTGTGTTAATAGATTGGACACTTCACCCAAATCATGTTTCCAAAACCAATATTTTTGTATTTGATTTCAGTTGGTGAGAGAAATTACTTTTGCTTTGGAATTAGACTGATTCAGTAATAGGAGCTTTTTGGTCTTTCAGATGTTTTCCCTTCTTCAGTCTTCTCACAAGAAATGCTTACAGAATAATAGGATTGAATTCTTCTGACCATATATACTTGTCTACAGCTCAGTTATGTTTAGGGTCCCCAATCCTCCAGGGTTATCCTGGAGTCTCCAGGAATTAAAGATAAATCTTTAATTAAAGATAGTGTTGTTTGATTAAACCTCTAGGAATTCACCCAGTCAACCCTAATTATGGTGAGTCCAGTGGCAGCTGTATGTGTTACTTGGAAAATGGATTTTTCCTTGTTTGTATATCAATGTAGTAAAAATATAATTGTACAGTTATAGGGACAGAGGGATTTTTCTTCTTCTTCTTCTGTATAAAAGGTCTGATCTTTCTCATCTCTTCCTACCAGGTGCAGGACAAGTTCCGTTTGGACCTCTCTGATGAAGAAGCTGTACATTACATGCAGAGTCTAATTGATGAAAGTGTCCATGCTCTCTTTGCGGCTGTGGTAGAACAAATACACAAGTTTGCACAGGTCAGATACTACGCATTGATGGGCTATCTGTGGCCTTGTAGTGCAGAGGTGTATTGCGAGTGCTTGACTGTGGGAACAAAGAGATGATTATTTTGCCAGCCTGTGGTTTGTTACGGAGTTTTGAAGTCGTTAAAAGGCGAGTTAGCTCAGAACAGCTGTCAGATGATCAGTGACACTGAAGATCCTTAAGGCAAAGCAGTATCTGTAATTTGGCACCATCAGTGGCTCACCCAGAAGAGAAGGAACTTTTAAGGGCCTGCTATTGCACATAAGGGATGTAAGTGACTAGTCGACTACCCAATAAGGATTTGCTTATTGGGTAATTGAGTAAGAACTCGGCTAGTCTCTTTTTTCCTCCTCCCCCCCCCTGTCTTCATCAAAGAGAGGTAGCAAGAAGGGGGATCAGGAGCCAGTGCTGGGGGCAGCCAGTTTCAAATTCCATTGACTACTTGATTAGCTGACTAATCAAAATTTAACACCCCTATTGCACATTTGAACCAGTTAAGGATTTCCCATCACGTTAGCTTTGAAGTGTATTTATTTGTCATTTTCTGCCTATGTACTAAAGATTTGGAATCTTAAACAACGTTTAAAATTCACAGTTCACAAAACATTGAACTAGTTAGAAAGATAGTCCTTTGCATTGTTTATACAATCTTCTATCAGTTTTTCCACTGTTAAATAAACTGAGAGATTATATTTCTCTTCTGACCCTCGACCCCTTTTTCTAGCTGTGCATTCCCCTGGCAGATTCTGGAAGCAGTAGAGAGCTGTGTTTGCTTGGGGACAGCCCTCATAAAAACATCTTCTTTTGGCAGGTGCAACTAGATAGCTAAACTCTTAATTTGGACGGTACCGTTGAGCCTTGCACGTACTCTGTTTTGGCAGGCTCTGCATGGGCCCTTAGGGGTAAAGTCTACTTGCTGGACAAAGCCCTGTGCTGTCCCTGAATCCTGAAAGATGAGGACCTGCCACCTGAGCATGATACTTAAAAAAGAGAAATTTTAGCAATTAGGAATAAAGCTCTCCTTTTCCTGCTCTTGCTTCAGTCCCCCCACAACTATTGATGCTTGTTGATGGTGGCTGGTTTGTAAACAGTGTATTCTAATTATCTTTATAAAACTCTGCTGTCTCCGTGGGGAAATATTCTCTCTTTTTTAATATCAGAATGCACACTTCCTTCTGTGAAGAATGAAACTTTCGCCACATCACGTGCACACGCTATTGCTTCTGTAGTCCATTGTGAGTGTGATAAGATAGTTAATACCATTCTTCAATAAAATGATATTCACAAAAGCATTTTAGTTCATCTTTGAGGTCATAATATTTTTCTGACTTCTCTAGCTCATTTATCAGGCATTTGTTTTAGACAACACACTGTCTTTTGGCTTAGTCTCATGAGGAGACTTGAAATTCAAAGAAGAATCAAGAAATTTTTTTCTCAAAAAAATCAGTGAGGCTTCCAAATATTTTTTAGAATAATTTATTTTCCAAAAGACTGATCAAAATCAAATATAAAACTAATTTTCGTGTGAGGAGGACTGTTTCTATGGCTGTCCTATGGGCAATAGATCTTCCACTTAATCCTCTTTTTGATGCATACTTGTGTCATTAATTTTCAAGTAGTATGATATCCAATAGGAGGAGAAGTCAGTTATTTTTTGTCAAGGTCCAAATTTCCTTGCTAAGGTATAGTTAAGATCCAGACTCCAAAGGAAAAAATGATACTAAGTAAATAAAAAGATTTTGGGGTCCATTCAGAAGTGTCAGGATTTTGTCCCATGGTCTGCCTATTGATTATTCCTGCCATACAGATTCAACAATATAAGCTTAATTGTGGGAGAGGTCGAGGTTGGATATTAGGAAAAACTGTTTCACTAGGAGGGTGGTGAAGCGCTGGAATGGGTTACCTGGGGAGATGGTGGAATCTCCATCCCTAGAGGTTTTTAAGTTTCGGCTTGACAAAGCCCTGGCTGGGTTGATTTAGTTGGGATTGGTCCTGCCTTGGGCAGGGGGCTGGACTTGATGACCTCCTGAGGTCTCTTCCAGCTGTATGATTCTATTATTCTAATTTACTTAATAAATATGTTTTTCAGTTATAGTTGTTTTTACATGTGAATAGAAGGAAAATGCAGAGAAAGAGAAATCATTCATATTTATAGCTGGTCACTCTAGGTTACTATGTTGTTAGGTGTCAAGCTGTGATTGGTTCCTAGTACGAATTGAGTGTGGAGCCCTAATAGTACAAGTATTAAGAAGTTACCACCTTAAATTAAAAAAAAAAAAACTCACAAGTTTTTTTTAATTTTGTTTTTGTGTTTTGCGCTGACTAAACACCGATTTTTGTTTCTGAACGGACCACATAGGCGTAAGCAGGTCTTTTTTTTTTTTTTTTAATTAAAGAATGATGCTAGCCCTTTCCTAGACATGTTTGCAATGGAAGTTCATTTGTCTTAGATGGCTGTCAGAATTTCCCAGTTGGCTGCTAATGCATTTCCCAAGCAACTCTAATAAATCAGAGTTCATAGATTTGATCTTGGTTATCCATAATTAGACTTGTTCATTCATAATCATCTTTTTCATTTACCCATGGTTTTTAAATTGCAGATATGTTTGATATAGCATTTAAATTGTGCTGAGTAGGCCTTTAGGGCATGGCTTAGCATACACAGTTTTTACATTGATTGTAGGGCTATACTTGTAAAAGTCCCTGATTGAGCAAGACAAAGGTTTCTAATAGGATGGGACGTGTACAGATGGCTGCTTTGTTTCTGTGTCTACATTTCCAGCATATAGTGGAATTGATTCTGTGGGTGTAATGTTAATAACTTGCCCAAATTTGAGCAAACTTTCACAGGAACGGCAAAAGGCACATTACTGACCCAAAGACCACCTCTGCCAAGTTTCAGGTCTCTTTTCCATTGCAATAGGGCACATTAGAGCTCTTCAAAGAAAAAAGTGGTCAGAATTTTTAACATGTATAAAAATGAAATTTCTCTCATCTGAATACTTGGACACGGCTGAAGTGTTTTGGCTAAATTTTTTGAGCCCAAATAGTTTATTTTCAGAATTACAAGCAGAACACAATAATCCCTTCTGGCCTTGGAATGTATGAAACTGAATTGAAAACAAAGTTTTACAACGGGAAGTGTCAGGCAATAGGCAGTGCTACAACCCCCTCTCTAATTCTAAGCTCCATATTTCCCATAGATTCAGTGTCTATATTTTCCTAAGGTAAATGACGTTAGTCTTTGAATGTAAGCAAACTTAGGTGCTGAGTAGACACTGGAGTATACTCGTTTTAGTGCCTTGTAATTAGGAGTGTAAAATCCTGGTTAATCAATCAATTAACCAGTTAAACTTTAGGTTGACCTCACATTTAACTGGTTAACTAAGCAGGATTTCATTGATCCACCCTCCTACCCTTTGGGGATCCTGCTCCCATCCCCCGTAGCAGCTGTGCTGGAGTGGCCCCTGTGGCAGGCAGCAGCTGCTCTGTGACACGTCCGAGCCACCTCTCTCCATAGAGAGCCCTGCGGGGCTATAGGAGCCCCCTATCCACAGCAGGCTGGGAGCTTCTCCAGCCCTCACTGGTTAACCAGCACAGGTAAGCATCACCTGTTATCTTTTCACATCCCTGTTTGTAATAAATAGGGAGTTCTGAATGTAGGACAAAATTCCTGCCACAGTTGTCCGTATTCCGAGGTGATGAGCACCCGCAGTTCTCACTGATTGGCAGTTGTGTGTGCTCAGTGCCTCTGAAAAACATAGCCTGAAAAGACATGTGAGTAGAAAACAGTCTAAAAAAATGAGCAGGCATCTCATTAACAAACCCAGAGTGTGGTCATGGAAGTGGGAAACCTCCATGAAATGGATGCATTTTAGAAATGTTTTCAGAGAAAGGAGAGGAGGTAGAGAATGCTAATCAGGATGCTCTTCCAGGTTCAGAGCCTTATGTTGGCGTGTGGCTACTCATGCCAGGAACCTATGAGAGGAAGCATGCAAAAAGGTCCTAAACCATGGGAGGGCAAAAAAGAGCAGTGAAATATGGCCAGACAGGGCTGTTCAAACTGAACTTTGAGACTGTTTGGTTTTTAGAAAAAAGTGAATGCAAAAATTATCCAAGGGAAATAAATGTGAGAACAAAGCTGTGTGTTGGTACTATTGGAATTAGAGAATCATTAGAACATAGGAACATAAGAATAGTCATATTTGGTCAAACCAAAGGTCCATCTAGCCCTGTCTTCTGACAATGGCCAATGCCAGATGCCCCAGAGAGAATGAACAGAATAGGTAGGGAATCCTCACCTAATCCACTCCCTGTTGCCTATTTCCAGCTTCAGGCAAAGACTAGGAACTTCATCCCTACCCAACCTGGCTAATAGTCCTTGATGGACCTGCCCTTTATGAATTCATCTAGTTCTTTTTTTAACTCTATTATAGTCCTGCCCTTCAGAACATCTTCCAACAATGTTTAATGTTTGGTAATCAGTGTTCTAATCAATTTTCTCATTGTCCAGCCTTCGTTTTGGAGAGGTTGCTGCTAGGGATGTATAGAGGTAACCAGTTACCCGGTAAGCATTGCCTTACCAGTATGCTTACCAGAGTAACCAGTTAACCAGCACCTGGTCGAGCTGGAGCAGCCCCCTATCCGTGGTGCGCCTCCAGCAGGGGAATGTTCTAGCCCACCAGGCCAGAGCAGGCCCCCCACACCCAGTGCGACATGGCAGACGAGTTAAACGTATAGTTCAGCCATGGCCAACCCACTGCTCTCTTTGTTAAATGGGTTGGCCACCCCGATATAGTTTAACCAGTTAAAATGTAGATGGCATTTTGCATCCCTAGTTGCTGCGTAAAAATTATAGGACTCACCTATGTAAAATAGTGGGTGAGTGAACAATCAATGCTCAATTAAATTTACAATAAACCGGTCATCTTGCACAATGGCCAAAATGAAATTTTCAGTTTTGCATATGTCATAATATTGTTTTGATGAATTGCAAATAGTATTGTTATAAATAGCAATTAAAAATATTGTTCAAAATTAGGCACTTGTTTAAACAGCGGATATTGGCATAAAGCCATGCAATTTATTTGTATGAAATGCCCTTTGCTTCATTGTTTATGCTTGTTTATCCATCTGTCTATATTTATTTTTGTTAACACTTTCAAAATGGACTTGCAAACACTAGTGTTCAGTCTCTGCTGTTTGTTGCACCTGTTAATATAAGAGCTTTTACTGAGGTTGGTTATTGTAGTAACCATTGTATTTTAGTTCTTTTGTGTACCACTGTGTGTGTTTGAAGCTCTCATTGAGTAGAGAGAAGCAATTATTTTGGCATCAGTTGTGTTATTGAGAAGCAGTGGGAGTTTTTTTCAGTTTTAAATAGATGATAATTTTTTTAGAGAGACATAATTCAAAGAAATTTTGTTATGGAGACTTTTGGTTTAAAAACATGCCTAATATTTATCTAAACTGTTTGAATGCCTAAGATCTTGTGCTTCCTGTGTAATTTTTAATATCTCCATTTTCCGTACCTCAGTCTTCTCTTATTAGATGTCCCTTAAATGCAGTTTGATTCTGTTTTTTAGTACAATTCTCCTTTAAGAAAGTGCAATGTTTGTGTAGTGACTGCTCAAGATTGGAGAATGTAAATATTAATTTCAATTCACATTTATAAATATTACATCTCTAGTCTCTGGAGATGGTTTTCTTTTTAGCAGTAGTTGAGATGTTTATAGAGAGAGATGATGATAGAAATTAGATTTAACCATTTCCAGGTAAGGAAGTTACTAAATTACTGAACTTTTTTTCCCATAAAAATGACAAACTCAAAGTCAGTTACCTCTCAGGAGTATTACATTAAGGATTTTAATGTTTGTACAGTGTTTGAATTGTTTTTCTACAAAAAAACTGCAAGACTTAATCAAAGAGTTTTAATTTGAAATGAGTAAGAATAAGCTGCCTTTGAATCATATTTGAGTAACTTGTTAGGAGATTTCTCAAACACTATGGGCCTAGTTAGCAGCCATAGCAGCATCCCATGTTGTGGTAGATGATGCCCCTTTTTCGTTTGCTGCAAAATTCCAATTTTGATCTCCATATTGGAAAAGCAAACCCAGTAAACCAAATAAAATGCTTCAGAAGCCACAGAGAATGTGTGCGCTGGATGAAAACTATTTGTCTAGTGGAAAACCAAACATAAACAGAGTGTGTTTCATAGATATTTGTTCTGCCAAGGGTCATGAAGTTCAGCTGCCTTTAAGCATTTTATGGAGTAATGAAATCTACAGTCCAGAGTACAATTACACCTAACTGATTTTCTGCGGATATCAAAGCTGAATAAACGTTTGTCGTCTTTTCTAGTATTGGAGAAAATAAACCCATCAGCTGCTTGGTGGAAATGGAAATGTGAGCTTGTGCTCACAAGGACATGCTCTTCAGCCGTCTATGGACTTGTCAAGACAGCACCTGAAGGCGAGAACTGCACATTTGATAACACCGAATGCCTGGAGAGTGGGGGCTGGTTCTCTGATTTACTGCTATTATAATGTTAAAAAGGACAGCTATTTTATACTACATGAATTTATTTCCCACTTTGGGCCTAGATATTCTTGTATATATTTCTTGTAAGATATTTAAACTAGGTAGGCAAATCCCTGATGACTGCAAGAGGCTTTTGAAGAGAAATCCAAGCACTTAATGGTGAATTTATTTTTGTGTCTTGGTTACCGACCTAGGAACTGAAGTCCATTTCTGTACTTCACTTGGACATTGATGCATGCAGTGTGAAGCCTAGAGAGGTATAGATTGTGATCTCTCGTTAGCCTAGGAAACAGAAGAGTTGAACTGTTTTCACCTGGAATTAAAATTTTGAATGGATTCCTATGACGGTTTCCCAATTTGGGATGTGTTCCCCTTTGGAAAGGACAATCATTTTTCCTTGCGTACAAAAAAGATATTCTGAAGGGCAGATAAGTTAGCCGAATACCAAATTAGAAATACTGACTGCGGGTTTGTCCACACAGCCCATGGCAGCAAGCCTTCCAGCCCAGCTTAATAGATTCATGCAAGTGTGGCTTCTGCTAGCACACTAAAAACAGCTGCGTGGACAGCACCTTGAAGTGGCAACTTCAGCTAGAACTCAGGCGCTGCAGCTTACGCAGAGGGGTAGGCTTCAAATCCCAAGCTGCAGTTTTGAAGTCCTTGTCTACCAGCTATTTGTAGAGAGCTAGCCTGAATCTGTCAGCCTAACAGACTAGCCCGCCGGAAGGCACAGTGATATGCTCACTTACGAGTTCATAGTAAAGTCGGACTTTAACTATGAACGTCAATGTACCGTGACCATATATAATATTTTCCTTGACACTAATAAATTCTTCCTTGATGCAGTTTTGAGATGTTTCATTTAAGTGTTTGAATTTGTCCTTTCCTGCACAGACCTGGCACCCTGAAGGATCACGTGTGGAGCTCTTGGTTTAATACCAAGGTGGTTGCAGCCCTACAGAAATGCTGTAAAAATAAGGCCAGAAGAAAATGTGTCACATGTCGGGATTTATGCTGACTCTGTTTGACTGATCGAGTATAATTAGCATTTCAGATGCAGCTGAACCTTTTCAAAGGACATGTATGGGGGGGGAGGGTGTTCATAATTATGTTTTAAACAAGGAATATTGGAGTGGGGAGGACAGCCTGGACATCCACTTTAAAAAAATGGAAAAAATCAACTGGTTTTAATCTTATAAATATCTACTGCACCTAATCTGCTTTAGGCTGGTTCCTGCTGGCATACACCCAGACAAGGGGCCTTAATAGAAGAAAGTCCACTAGGCACAGAATGCATCTATAACCTTATGTCTGCCATATGGCCTTCAGAGTCAACACAGCCCAGCTCCTCATCAGGCTTTGCTGACCTAGCACATACGCAGCTGTGGCCACTTGGGGATATATTTACACTGCAGTTAAAAATCTGCAGCTGGTCTGTGCTAGCTGACTTGGAATCATCGGCCTCAGGTCATGGGGCTGTTAAATTGCAGTGTAGATGCTCCAGCTGGAGCATGTGCTCTAAACCATGGGAGGATCCCAGAGCTTGGTCAGCAACCTGTGCCCAAACATCTACACTGCTATGAAATAGCCCCTTCAGCCATGCCCAATTCAGCTGGTACCTGCTAGCCTTCAGATTTTTAATTGCAGTATAGACATACTCAGCTTAGTAAAGCTACCCTTACCTTGCAAAACTTACTACTCCAGGATAGAAAGGGCAAAGCTGCATTCTCTCCCAGAAATTCCCCACTGGACCATTGAGCCATGTTATCAGAGGAAAGATTGATTAATATCTCCTTACCTCCTTTGGTGAATCTGGCTCATTGTGTACAGTATTTTTCTCCCCCTCTGATAAATTCTCTCTGAGGATCTACAACATTTTGCCCATCATCATGAGATATTAAGTCTAGTTCCGAGAATGTGGGGCAGTACTGAGATTTCAAATTGTATTAGAAATTTGCTATTAAAAATGCTTATGTTGGGTGATTACCCTACTTACCAATCTAGAATTTAAGAAATTTGCCAATAGCCTAATTAATATTATATTGATATTGAGACACTTTGTATTAACTTTTATTTTACAAATGGCATAAAGAGTTAAATAAGCAATAGATGTTAAAAGTATTAAAGATCAGTGATTTTTTTTTTATCAATTGTTTATTTGCTGAAAATTGCTATTTCAGGCAACTCACAACTATTTGTGAATTTCACATGAATTTGCCAAATAGTTTTGGTTGTTTCTCCCCCTAGCTAGCATTTATATGCCCTTCACAAACTAGGGGTGTGAGGGAGGAGGAATTGGTGGTGGTCTCATAACTTTTAACTCAGTAGCTACAAGACGCATCTGACATGAAGGTTTGTTCTCTCTCTCTCTCTCTCTCTCTCTCTCTCTCTCTCTCTCTCTCTCTCTCTCTCTCTCTCTCTCTCTCTCACACACACACACACACCCCCCCCCCCCCCCCGGTTGAGGAGAAGGGATTTGAATTTGAGTCTCCCACTTGAGCCACAAGGCTAGTGGCTGGTCAGGTTTGGATCTCTCTCTCCTGTTGAAGCTGTTACACTTTTTAGGGATTTAAACTTGAGATTTCAGTGGCTATGAATTAATACTGTGAATAGCAGCATGCACTGGACCAGGGAAAGAGTGAGACTGACTCTATAGCCTACTGGTTAAGGTGCTCATAGCTACTTCTGCCCATTTTTTGTTTTGGGGGGATGATTTTTTTTTGCAGCTTTTGGATCTGGTTTGTGCCAAACTGAATTACTTTTCTGTCTTTATTTCTTTTTTTGTTGTTTGTTTCTTTCTTTTCTCGTTCTTTCTTTTTTTCTTTTTCTTCTTTCTTTTCTCTTTCTCTTTATTTCTTTTTCTTTCTCTTTCTTTCCAGCAAACTGAAAAACCAGTTGCTTACCTAGCTCAGATAAGCATGGTGTTGACATGAATATGGTGTTATGGTAGTTATGAGCAATCTGTTGGACTGTGTAACTATAACAATTAATCATGTAAAAAAAATCACCCTTTTAAAATATATGTATTATCCCTATTTCCAAATTTAGTTCCGAGCTCTTATATAGCACTTTACAAAGGAGGTTTGCATCATTATTCCTGTTTTACCCATGTGGAAACTTAGGCAAAAAGGTGAAGTAACTTGCCCAAGATCACCACGTAGATCAGTGGCAGAACCAGTAATAGAATCCAACTCTTCTTCATTCATCCTTCAAAGTCAGTGGGGCTGAAAGGTTTGCCTATACGAAGTCAGCTGCAGGATTGGGGCCTTCCTGTTTCTACCGTGTACTGTCTCTCTATGTTGGAGTTAGTTACAAAGGTATTGTTCCTCGGTTTTGGTCCTAAATGTAGGCTTTTGAAAATCAAACATTTATAATTCCAGAGATTAATAGAATTGTTCCCACTGAATGTTTTCTTAAAAAAATCCAATGAAGATCTTAATTAAAACAAACAAAAAACCTGTTCTGCTTTGCAATCCAAATATGGTAATTTTGTGCCTAAGAGAGAGAGAAGGTGAAATTGCCTTGAAACTGTGCGGTCTAATTTAACAGCCCGTGAAGAGAGCAATGAAAAACCAAACCTAAAGAGTGTAAAATAAACTTCATTTTTAACTTTCATTCTGTTTTCTAGTAATCTAAAGTCCTTAGTAATATGGGTAAGGATGTTCATTTTCATGGGGTTTTCATATGTTGTCCCTTTAAACAGCTACAGAAAACAATTCTCATCGGGACAGTGGACTTGCTACTGATGTTTTACACAATTAGCAATATGTTAAATCTTGCACATTCACTTTAATCCTTTCCTGGTTTGCTTTGGTGCTCTAGTTATTTCATCCTGGGGGAGGGAGAAGGAAAGAGGAACTCTTTCAGTAGATTTTTCTCCCCTGCTATATAAGATTTTTCTCCCCTGCTATATAAGAACAGTTTTCAGCTGTGCTTGCTTTGAAGTGCGGCATGGCACAAAGCCTTCCAGTTTTTCTTCCTTAGAGGAGGTAATAATTGCAAGCATTTTTCTTCCTGTTGCAAGGTTAAAGTCCCATTGTGAAATCATATGAGGGTTTGTTTCTTCTTATTGCAAGGTTAAATCCCAAAGCGAAATATCAGCAGGGTTTCTATATATAAAAAAATAAACCCTGTTAGTGTCTGTTCCTCTGTTCTAGGCAAACGGTCTGGCACAGCATTTTGTGTCTGTAGTCTGAAGAGAGCGTGTCGGTGAGACTTTTTGAAGGAGGGGGGTGAGGCTCTAAACACACATTGAGAGAACCCTGCAAAGTAAAGGTGAGGTTGTTAAATGATTCTCCTTTTCTTGAGTCCAAGCTTTACTCCTAGGGCCCCATGGATGGTAAAATATAGTGGTTATTACAAAGTATCCAGAGCTTGTTCAGTTAAGGAGTCCTAAGGGACCCATAGAAAGAACAAAATTGCAGGTGGATGGAGTTAAAATAGGTCTTTGAAACTGTTATGTCGAAGTGGGGGGGGGGGGCGGTTGTAATAGCAAAGAAGCCTTTACCGCTGTGTTGGCCTTCCAGGCAGCTGTGATTTAAAAATAACCCTGACCACTGAAAATAGGGGCTTCTGGAGAAGGAAAACGCTCAATCACATTTGCTTCAAGAACATCACCGAGTGAAATAGCTGCCAGCTGCCTCTCAACTGAGCCATCATTGGTTGGCTTGATGTGGGGCTTTAGGAGTGATTTGAAGTAGGGGGAGAGAGCTCTACTATGCATAAACGACAACACTGAAGAACAGTAAAGTGTTGGGAGGAAGGCTTCTCTGGTGGTCAGTGCATGTGGGAGATCTGGGTTCAAGTTCCTGCTTTACCTGTGTGACCCTGGATGCATCTCAGGGACTCTGCCTCAATTCCCCAATTGTAAATGGGGAATAGTTGCCCTGCCTCACAGGGCGCATGTCTACACTAGGAAACTATTTCAAAATAACTAAATTTGACTTAACTCCCAATTTTACAAAATCGAAATAGCGTGTTCCCACTACGGAGAAGCCTCGAAATTAGTCTGAGGCAGGCTCCGTTACTGAGGACGCGCTACCTCGACTCAGAGCCCCCGGAAGCACTAGGGAGTAGTTTGTTCAAATTACTCTGGGGAGTAGTTATTTCGAAATAGCTGCACTGGAGTGTCCACGCTACTGCTGTTTTGAAATAACTATTTTGAAATTAGCATTTTCTCCCGAGGAAAGCAGGAGTACAGATTTTGAAATAACCAGCCCCTTATTTTGAAATAACGGGCTTGGTGGTGTGGACGCTCCGCTTATAAATTCAACCTAAGGGGAGTTATTTCTAAATAAAGCCCTAGTGTAGACCAGGGCAGGGGTAGTTAGGCTAAATACATTGTGAATTGAGATGCTCTGATGTTGCTGTTATTGAAAGGGGCAGTAGAAGAGAGAGCATAGAAACATAGATGTACCATAATGGTGAATTAACTGCTTCTACTGTCCTTGATCTTGTAACTGCTGCCTCTGCCATATCTCTGTTCCACATAGTATCCCGCATTGTTTGCAGTCTGAACAGCTCTCTGTAGAGAGAAAATTGTCACCATTTAAAAATGAAAGTCGTCATCTTTGGCATGTTTACAAAAACCACAGTGTTCTAGCCAGCAAAGTGGGAGGTAATTGGACAGGTTTTCAGCTCTTCGTGCCCTTGAAAAAAATGAAGCAAAGCTGTTGTTATTCACAAGCCAATTAATTTTAAGCTTCAGATGGAACTGCATGCACATGGACAAAGATGTCTCCTTATCTTGCAAGGTTAGAGGGAAGGTGTCCCATGACAATGGTCTTTGTGTCTCAATAAGCGGGAAGCTCTTCTTCTGTAACCCATTGGAGTATTCTTCAGTAATTGCTTGAACTTTTTGCGATTTGTTTGGTGGCATTAGCTGCCCTGGTCCACTTCAGTGGGATGACTCTTCTTCCGGTATCTTTTGTGACGGAAGACACTGAATGCTACAACTGCTTTGGGGTTGGTGAGTTTTTTGATGAATGTACAATACTTCTGGGCGTTCTTCCTGCTCCACTGTATGTTTGTTCTTAATCCCTACCGAGGAACATTGTTGTATTGATAATTGCTTTGCTCCTGCCATGTCAATTTCTGACAATGACCTGACTTAGCCTCTGGTGATCAGAAAATGTATTAGTTAAGGGAGAAGCCCCTTGCTATTGTAACAATGATCTGATTCATTCAAAACCGTGGCAGGAGCAGTGGTGCAAGTGGGCAGGTAAAGTACACTGTATGAGCAAATTACTTTTAGCCAGTTTGGTGTCCCATAATGACTCCTGCCGGCCATCCCCAGCCCCTCGACTGGCTGCCACTGTGTCCAGAGCTGGGACCTGGGGCTTAGGTCTGTGTGTGAATTCAAGATTTCTGAGAGCAGCTGTTTCTCAGATCAGATCTACACTATGGCAGATGGAGGAGTTGCCCACTGCCCCTCCCCACAGAGAAAAGAGCAGAACTGCCAGGCCCGCCCCCTGCCCCTCCACAGAGCTCTGTCTGCGTATAGGGTTCTGGAAGGCGGGGCTGGTAGTTGTGCTGCCATACTGTCCCCAGCCCCTCCCCTCAAGTAACGTGGGATGGGAAAGGGAAGGAAAGATGCTGGGGGTGGGGCAGAGTCACATGAGGGGCGCATGAGTCCCCGTTAGCTGTTGTGCCCTTCCCTCTCCTATACCAGTAAGAACTTTTGTTTATTTGCCCCATTGAGTGGGAGGCTGCCAATGTGAATGGGAGGAAAAAAGTTTCTTTTAAGGAACGACCCATCTGATGTCTTTGCCCAGATTCTGCTAACATCACACTGGAAATTGTCAATATTTTTCTTAAGGGAAAGTGCACAAAGAGTACAAGACCTTGAAAAGAGAGTGAGCTCTTTACAATCGGAACACGCATACTAAAGAGTTCAAAATATTGCTAGAATTCACTGACTTCAGAGATTCTCTCAATGGGAGACTTGAGAATGGATGTTCATTCAAGGTTTCCGAGAGCAGCTGTTTTTCAGATCAGGTATACACAATATTTTGCTTCTCTTACTAGTACTTTCCCTGTCTTAACCACTGTCATTGCTGCTGGGAAAAGTCAGCAAATATATCCTCGTGCAAACAAGCCCCACACCCCTATTTCAAGAGTCTAGTTTCATTAACTGCTCTTGTAGCAGTTAATACATTAAGGCAAAATGGTCTGGTGGGATAGATCAGAGAGCAGTGTATTGGGAGTTGGGAGAGCTGACTTATGCTCCTGGCTATTCCACTAATCAGCTGTGTGATCTTGTTCAAGTCATTTCAAATTCTTATGCCTGGGTAACTTACCTGTTTAGATTGTAAGCTGTTTGGGGCCGGAACTGTCTCACTGTTTTGTAGCAGAGTCTAGCCCAAAGGGCACTTAATCTTGGCTATAACCTCCAGGAGCTCTGTAATACACATTAAACTTCACTTCCTCTTTTGAAACAGTGTTGATTTGTGGTTTAAAATCCTAAATTAACCCCAGAGATCAAGTTTGAAAGGTTCCCATGAAAATCTACCCATTTTAGAACTCCCATTCCATCCTAAATCCACGGGGCTTATTCTGTTCTTTTCTTTCCCTCCTGCTTTCTGGGATCCTTTTCTCAAGAAAACCAGTGAAGAAGGGAGTAGAATGGGTGTACTTCCTCTACCTTTGCCAGTCATCGCTCATACTCCACTTGTGCCACGATGAGAGAGACAATAAAGTGCACAGGATAAAGTTTAACAAAAGCAGCACAGTCCATTGCATAATCCAAGCATTCAAAAACTTCCAGACACGGAATGGCTTTGAGCAGGCGCAACGTGTCCCTGTTTGTATATTGCCTAGTCTAAGGCCCTGGGGGAGGGGTGAAGAAATTCTGGAGGGGCACAAGGTGACCCAGCCTCCCCCCCATCAATCCCATCTCTCCCCTCCCTTTCCCCCCCCCCCCCCGAAGAAAGAGCCCGGTCCATCCAGTAAAAAAATTCGGAAAATACAATGTGAAATGTCCGGTATCTTCTGTTTTTCCTGGCTCACGCGTCCTCCGGAACATGCACAGCTTGGGGTGGGGGGAGGATGGAGCATCCTGAGCAGACTTCAAAATGGCCACCTTAAAAGGGCAATCTTTTTTGGGGGGGACAACAACTTCCCCTGGAGTACCAGCACCTTTTTTTTACAGTGGTCCCAGCAATTAAAGGGGCTGCGACTGATTTTCGGCCCAGGTCAGTTCCTTTTTTTTTTCTCAATAAGTTTTGCTGCTATTTTTAGGGGGAGGGGGTCTGAGGGTTTCTCAAAAATCAAAAAGGGGGTGTGATGCCGAAAAGTTTGGGAACCACTGGTCTAAGGGGACCCGCAGCTTGACACAAATTAAAATTAATGCAGTAGCAGGTAAAGTCCCTTCTTCAATGGAGATGCGCGGCTCCGCTATTTTGGTGATATGTATGTTCTCTAACTTAGTACTGTGTGTTATAAAAGGATTTGTAGGTGAACAATTCAGAATTGTGAGGAGTGAATTTGCTCTGGACGGTGAGCTAAATGAGTAATAAGAAGAACACCACATTGAAAACCTGACTGGCTAATCCTCCAGAAATCGCTACACCCAGAATGCATTTTTACATCTACATTCTTTTGTGCCCTCTGGAATGGGGTCCATTAGCATTTTTTTTTCCATTTTTTGATATTGCACAAGCATGACTTAAATAAGTAGCCTTTAGCCAACTTACACTCCTTTATAGCAGACTATTGCTTGATTTTTTTTTTTCTGTCCTGTTGGTTGGTCCGCACTATTTACATTGGGAGTTATCCCATACTGTACCCGGGTGCCTTACTGAATGTCTGCACCCTCTAAGGCTATGTCTAGACTGCAGAGTTTTTCCAGGATACCGGAGGTATCCTGGAAGAACTCTGCTGCATCCAGGGAATGCGTCCACTTTTTCGGATCAGTTTCTGAAAAAGCAGACGTGCTCTTTTGGAAGCCCTGTATTCCTCATTTTATGAGGAATAAGGGTTCTTCTGAAAGAGCAGGTTTTTCTGACATTTGGCCCCATGTAGGCAGGTCAAATGTTGGAAAAATCTCTTCCAAAAAAAAAACAAGCTGAAAATGGTACACAAATTGCGAACCGCAATTTGCATATCTTTTTCCGGAAAAAAACGGCAGTGCAGACATAGCCTCACAGATATGGAACCAGCAAAAAGCCTGTGGGGGGGGGGGGGAGGTTGCTAGTTTTCCCAATGCTCTGTGTCTTCAGCATGTTTACTTTGACCCAGGGCTGGCCCACAACACTTTGGCACCTGAGGCGGGGAGCTCAAATGATGCCCCCATGTCCCCTTGCTTGGGCCAAAACTTTGAAAGGTCTCAATTCTCTGGGTCCTAGTGGCGCCACCCACCACCCCACAGTCTGGCACCTGAGGCAGCCGCCTCAGTTCGCCTCATGGTAAGACCAGGCCCTGCTTTGACCCATAGTCACATACAGTCTGATCCAAAGCCCCTTGCAGCCGATGGACAGACTCCCATTGGCTTGGCTGGGCTTTGGATCGGGCCTATAATTGGGTTAACAATTAGAATGTTACACGTCATTGTAACACGCATGCAGTGGAGCTGAGTTGTCTGGGCCTGGCATGGGATGGCTTTCCATGTGAGAGGAGAGACAGTCCAATATGAGAGGCACCATCTTCTCTGTTGCTCTGTGTTTGTCAGCCGTGAAAGTAACTTACGATTTCTTACAGGTACTGCCCTATTCCAACCCAGGTCCCTGCCAGCTCTTTAAATAGCTCCCTGCCGGCTTTTGCCGCAGCTCAGCCAGCCCTTACCGGAGCGGCGCACCAGGGTGCACCTGCTTACTTTCACCTCTGGGGTTTGTACAGCACCTAAATCAATGCTTTCCTGGTTGATGTCTATGGCTTCTAAGTGCTGGGGTAATACAACTGCTGTTTGCAGCTAGGCTGAAAATACTGCAAGCAACTTGGTTTACACAAGCCTGATTTTTACGCCAGAGGTTCAGAACAGCACCTGAAGCTGAGGATACCAGCTGTATCAAAGCATTAGTACTTGCAACCCTGATCTCTAACCCATCCCTGTCCCATCTTACAGCCTAGACAGGATTACCTAGGGCAGTGGTCTCCAACCTTTCTAACCACAAGATCACTTCTTCAATTTAAGATCTACCTCAGACCCAAATACCCTTGCCCGGCTTCCTTTTCGCCCCTTCAAGTCCCTGCCCCTGCTTCGCCCATTCTCTGAGGTCTCACCCTGCTCACTCCATCCCCGTCCTCCCTGAACCTCATTTATTTGCACCAGGCTCGGGTAGAGGGTTGGAGTGAAAGCTCTGGTCTTGGGCCAAGGGGTTCAGAGTAAGGGAGGGGCTCTGGGCTTAGCCCAGGGTAGGGGATGGGGGTCCAGGAGGGGTTTCAGGGTGCAAGCTCTGGGAATGAGTTTGGGTGCAGGGGGACGCATGTCTGGGGCAGGGAGTTGGGTGTAAGAAGGGATTCAGGACTGGGACTGGAATTCAGGAAGCAGGCTCTGGCTGGGCACCACTTAACTGAGATGGCTTCCAAGTGGTGGAGCAGTGGGATTAAGGCAAGCTTACTCCTGCCCTGGCCCTGCACCACTCCTGAAAGCAGCTGGTATGTACAGCAATGGCTCCATGGCGCCCCTCATCTATAGGTACTGAGCCCACAGCTTATACTGGCCATGGTTCCCCATTCCTGATCAATGGGAGCTGCAGGAGCGGTGCCTGCAGGAAAGGACAGCGTGTGGAGACCCCCTGCTCTGTCTTTCTCAGGGGCTGCAGGGACATGCCAGCCACTTCCAGGAGCAGCAATTACCACGGGGTAATTACTCCAGCCACAACAGGTTAGGCTCCCTCCATCCCCTTCTCTCTGTGGGGAGATGGGGTGCAGAAGTGGGGGGAGCAGGGACACCCTGACATCAGCACCCCCTCTTCTCCCTCCCACACCCTGCACAGCAAACAGGAGGTTCCCAGGGGGGCAGCTCCAAGGCAGAGGGCAGGAGCAGCATGATAGCGGGTGAAGAGGCAACTGAAAGTGCTAGCACTTGATAATCCCTGGCCAAACCAGTAAAGCTCACCTGTCAGAGGCTCCAAGATCTACTGGTAGATCCCGATCGACTGGTTGGTGACCACTGAACTAGGGTGATGAACCACCATCCAAGAACGGAATTCAGCATTGGAACAATACCCCAGTGGAGGAAATAGGAGGCACCATGCGACCGGAACGGCCATCTTTCTAATGAAAGGGGAAACCAAAATCACTAATGTCAAAAATCCCAAGACATTTCTCACAAGAGGAGGTTGGGTTAAATCACAACTCAGATAAGTACATCCTGGCTAGCTGTGGCCCCACAGAAGTGCGAAGTGACTGTGGTAGTCCTAAATCCGTGTGTAACATTGTCTGCTGTGTGCGGGCTGCTGCAATAGTTTTATTTTCGACCGCAGTCATTCTGTTCCCTCTTTATCTGCTTTCAGGGTTATGGTAACTAACATGCTGCGAGCTCCTTGATGAAAAGGTGTCAGATGAAAAATTAAGTAGTAAGTCACATCTGTTAAAGCCTAAATGATTCATGTCTTACAAGCTGAAGATTTGGTTGAATTATGTGTGTCTGATAAATATATTGGTGATGACAGCAAAGTTATTGATGGCCTACTGTGGGATCAGTTATTTATGATCCTCATTTTAAAAATCCTCATCATCCAGCATGATCAAGGTAATTGCTTTTTTTTTTTTTTTAAATAAAAACATGAAAAAATGAGCCCGGATTGAAAGGAACTTGGAATTGATACAATGAATTCCTTTTGGCTCAGTAGAACGAGGGACTTGATCCTGTTGGTCCATGGAAGTGGTGCCAGGTATTTGCACTTCCGTGTGTATCAATGCAGTTTACAGAGCCTCCCAGAATCCTAGACTTCCAGCTCCAGGGCTGCACGCCATTCTTGCTTCACAGTACCTGCCTGTGGTCGCTTTATTACTTCCCCCAAGTTCTCCTTTGTTTGAATTTTTTGGACATGCACAATACAGTGGGATGGGGGCCTTGCAGTCAATGTGAAATACATATCTCTCATTGAACAGTCAGCCTAAACCAAATCCAAATGAAAAGGGGTACTGGTGTACCAAAGCGGGGTACTGATTTGTAGTTTGAAGTGTTTACTATTGTCCCCGCTCGCTGCTATAGTAATCTGCAAAGAAGTTAGTCCAGATCTGTGGGATTTCATCTTCTATTTGGGCAAGAACTAGAGATGTAAAGGGGTAACTGGTTACCCAGTAAACTCCAGCTGCCCCTAGTCCCGGCAGACAGCTTAACACAGTGGTCACCAACCAGTAGATCGGGATTTACTGGTAGATCTTGGAGCCTTTGACAGGTGATCCTGACTGGTTTCGCCGGGAGGCTATCAAATGCAAGCACTTCATCTGCCCCTATAAGCCCTCTGCCTTGGAGTCTCCTGTTTGCTGTGCAGGGCACAGGAAGAAGAGGAAGAGGGGTGCTGATGTAAGGGTGTCCCTCCCTCCACCCTGTACTACATCTCCACAGAGCAGAGGGGGGAAGGGATGGAGAGACTTTGCTGGCTGTTTTTGGGAGTGGTACAGGGCCAGAGTAGGGGTGAGCCTGCCTTACCCCCCTACACTACCACCCAGAAGCCACCTGTGGTAAGTGGTGCCCAGTTGGAGCCCACATTCCAAACCCCATCCCTGTCCTGAATCCTTCCTGCATCCCAAACAACTGCCCCCAGCCTACAAAAGTGAGTGAGGATTGGGGAGGGAGGATGGAATGGGCAGGGGCGGGGCCTTGGAGAAGGGGCGGGAAGGAGGTGGGGCAAGAGTGTTTGGGTTTGAGAGAGATCCTGGATTGTACTTAAATTCAAAAAGTGATCTCATGCTTTAAAAGGTTGGAGACCACTGGCTTAATGGGTTAAACATATAGCTTAACCGGTTAACATTTTAAACAGGATTTCACATCCCTAGACAGAACTCATGAGATGATCATGGAGCCAACAGCCCGTATGTTCAATTTCCATCTCCACTCTGTGTTTCAAGGTAAGGCTAAGGAGACGGGTGGGTATGTTTTTCTTCCCCCCCCCCCCCCAAAAAAAAACCCCACATTATTGAAGTTATGAAAGCAAACCGCTGTCCCTGGGCCAACTTGTATAGACACCTGGCCTATTCCTGCGGGCACTAACTCTGATGGCAATGTACAAATACCAGTGGGGTAGTTCTTTGACCTCCCTGGACACACAATTACTGACTTGCAAGTTGCCATTCTCAGGCAAAAAAATGAAAAACACTTTTCACTTTTTAGATGGGAGGGTTTTGAAAAACGGGGAAAAGTAATGTAATGTTCGTCAAGTATCAGAGGGGTAGCTGTGTTAGTCTGAATCTGCAAAAGCGACGAGGAGTCCTGTGGCACCTTATAGACTTAACAGATTTATTGGACATAAGCTTTCGTGGGCAAAGACCCACTTCGTCAGATGCATCTGACGAAGTAGGTCTTTGCCCACAAAAGCTGATGCTCCAATAAATCTGTTAGTCTATAATGTAATGTTTGACATTTCTGCCAAAAACAATTGCCCTTTTTCAACCAGCTTTATACTCCAGGGTTTATAACAGCTTCTAATTCTGTCCTCAAAACAATATATCCCATAATCCCCTCAGTGTCAACTGCTCCCTTTAACTTATTCCTTGCCACGGGTGAGATGGGCAGGAGAGAGAATCCTTAATTCCCACCTAATGCTATTAGAAATGTAAGCCGATCATTTTCTCAGATTTATCTACTCTGTTGTGTGTGCCCTCCAAAGTCATATTCAAGTTCCACTTGTGCTTGATTAGTTTTCAAAATAGAATTTGCTAAATTATATTAAAAGTAAACCTTGCCCAAAGCAGCACAGTTCTAAAATTTAGCACTACTCATGAGTGACTACAGACAAGTGGTACCTTCTTACCTTCCAAATCTCTCCTCTGTTCAATTCGTTTCTTTCCTTTCTTGATTCTCTTATTACTGCAAGACCCCTTTACGCTGCTTTGGCCATAAGAGGGGTTTGAGAGTGCCCACCTGCACTCTCCATCACAACTTTTCCTTGATGTGTGCTTTAAGAAAAGCCAACACTGTTACAATTCTGAAAAGATCAGTAGGAAATGAAATCACAAAGGGATTACTTCCCGCAAAAGAGAAACTGACAAATCTCTAAAAGAGGCTGAATATGTGAGGATTTTATTTTTTGTTTTTACTACAATGCATCACAAACAAGCGGTGACTGAATCTAAATGGAAGAAGCTTACACTAGTGCAGAATAGGGGGGAAAAGGACAAGACGCTACTTTTTTTTTTAGAGTAATAAATTCAAACAGAGATGAAAGCCAAAGCGGAAGTGACCAGCAACCAGGGAGCTTGCGAACAGGAGCAGCTAACAGGGAGTTTGGAGAGGGAGTTCTCCAGGTAAAAGAGGAGTAAAAACGGGACCCTTGTGGTAAGTGGCTGTCTGGAGTGTGTGTTTGTGTGTGGGGGAGTTATTTGCTGTGTGCTGAGCTTGTGTTTGTTTGTTTGTTTGAAGGAGCTTCTCAAAGGTTTGAAATCTAGAAGCCTCTGTTAATTGGCTGAGCCTCAGTCAGGGGGAGGGGCTACCAGAGCTATATAAGCCTGTGACTCAGCGACCAGGGAGCTTGTGAACAGGAGCAGCTAACAGGGAGTTTGGAGAGGGAGGTTAGAGGGCACGAGGGACTTCTGACCTTCTTTAAAACATAACTCTTATAATAATCGATATTCCAGAGGTTTAAAAAGAATCCCAGTTTCTGCTTAAACTTATTCATTAGAAAAATGGAGACAGAAGCCCAGCAGCAGAGTGGGGGCTATTCTGTTTATTGCGTCGAGTGTAACGTATGATTACCTGCCCTGTGGGCGGGTGGCGTATGTGTGCACCGTTGCAAGGAGCTCCTGACCCTCAGAGACCGGGTTCGGGCTTTGGAGGCCAGGGTGGCTGAACTGGAGGAGCTAAGGGAGGTAGAGAGATATGTTGATGAGACTTTCCGGGACATTGTAGTACTGTCCCACCTCCAGTCTGAGAGCCCCAGTGCTCTTAAGGAGGATGAAAGTCTCAAGGGAACAGAGCATTCAATGGGAGCAGAGGGAAACCATCCCGTAGTTGGGACCCTCCTTCCAGAGGATGTTGCGGTATCCTCTCGCACTGAGGATACCTCTGAGGGGGAGGGAATGCCAGTTAGGAAGAGGCAGGTGTTAGTAGTGGGTGATTCGATTGTTAGAAACATAGATAATTGGGTTTGTGATGACCGGGAGAACCGTATGGTCACTTGCCTGCCTGGTGCGAAGGTTGCGGATCTCTCGAGGCATCTAGATAGACTTATGTGTAGTGCTGGGGAGGAGCCGGTGGTCATGGTACATGTAGGTACCAATGACGTAGGGAAGGGTAGGAGAGATGTCCTGGAGGCCAAATTTAGGCTGCTAGGAAAGAGACTGAAATCCAGGACCTCTACGGTGGCGTTCTCGGAAATGCTTCCAGTTCCACGTGCAGGGCCAGGTAGGCAGGCAGAGCTTCAGAGTCTCAATGCGTGGATGAGACGATGGTGTAGGGAAGAGGGGTTTAGATTTATTAGGAACTGGGGACACTTTTGGGAGAGGGGGAGCCTGTACAGGAAGGATGGGCTCCACCTAAACCAGGGTGGAACCAGACTGCTGGCACTAAACATTAAAAAGGCTGTAGAGCAGTTTTTAAACTAAGAGATGGGGGAAAGCCGATTGGTGTGGAGATGCACGAAAATCGGAGGGAGACTTCTCTTAGAGGAGAATCCATTGATAGAGATTCTCTAAGCTGTAGTCAGAAAGAGAGGAGGGGAGAGGGCAAACCATGGGCCAGAGCAGACAAACAACTGCATACAAAGGAATCCAATGCACCAGGAAAGGGCAGACAAATAAGGAGTGGCAAATTTTTAAAGTGCTTCTACACAAATGCTAGGAGTCTGACTAATAAGATGGATGAACTAGAGTACCTAGTATTAAATGAGGAGATTGACATAATAGGCATCACTGAAACCTGGTGGAATGAGGAAAATCTGTAGGACACAATCATACCGGGATATAAAATATATCGAAAGGATAGAGCAGGCCGGGTGGGTGGTGGAGTGGCACTGTATGTGAAAGATAATGTAGAATCAAATTAAATAAAAATATTAAGTGAATCAACATGTTCAATAAAATCGCTATGGATAGTAATTCCATGCTCCAATAATAAGAAATTAGCAGTAGGGATATATTACCGACCACCTGACCAGGACAGCGATACTGACATTGAAATGCTGAGGGAGATTAGAGAGGCTACCAGAATAAAGAACTCTATAATAATGGGGGATTTTAATTATCCCCATATTGACTGGGTACATGTCACCTCAGGAAGAGAAGCAGAGATAAAATTTCTCAATGGCCTAAATGACTGCTTCTTGGAGCAGCTGGTGCAGGAACCCACAAGGGGAGAGGCAATTCTCGATTTAGTCCTGAGTGGAGTGCAGGATCAGGTCCAGGAAATAGCCGTTACAGGACTGCTTGGGAATAGTGACCATAATATAATAACATTCAACATTCCTGTGGTGGGAAGAACACCTCAGCAGTCCAGAACTCTGGCATTTAATTTCAAAAAGGGGAATTACACAAAAATGAGGAGGTTAGTTAAACAGAAATTAAAAGGCACAGTGACTAGAGCCAAATCCCTGCAAGCTGCATGGAAACTTTTTAAAGACACCATAATAGAGGCCCAACTTAAATGTATACCCCAAATTAAAAAACATAGCAAGAGACCTAAAAAAGAGTCACTGTGGCTTAACCACCATGTAAAAGAAGCAGTGAGGGACAAAAAGGCATCTTTTAAGAAGTGGAAGTCCAATCCTAGTGAGATAAATAGAAAGGAACATAAACACTGTCAAATCAAGTGTAAAAATGTAATAAGAAAAGCAAAAAAAGATTTTGAGGAACAGCTAGCCAAAATCTCAAAAAGAAATAACAAAATGTTTAAGTACATTAGAAGCAGGAAGCCTGCTAAAAAACCTGTGGGTCCCCTAGACGATCGAACTATAAAAGGCGCAATCAAGGACGATAAAGCCACTGCGGAGAAACTAAATGATTTCTTTGCTTCAGTCTTCATGGCTGAGGACGTTGGGGAGATTCCCAAATCTGCACCGTCCTTTGTGGGTGATGAATCTGAGGAACTGTCTGGGATTGAAGTGTCATTAGAGGAGGTTTTGGAACAAATAGAAAAACTTAATGTTAACAAATCTCCGGGACTGGATGGCATTCATCCAAGGGTTCTAAAAGAACTCAAATGGGAAATTGCTGAACTATTATCTGTGGTTTGTAACCTATCCCTTAAATCAGCTTCCGTACCTAATGACTGGAAGGTATCCAACGTGACACCAATACTTAAAAAGGGCTCTAGAGGCGATCCAGGCAATTACAGACCGGTAAGTCTAACGTCAGTACCGGGCAAATTAGTCGAAACAATAGTAAAGAATAAAATTGTGAAGCATGTAGAAGAACATAATTTGTTGGACAAAAGTCAACATGGTTTCTGTAAAGGGAAATCCTGTCTTACTAATCTATTAGAGTTCTTTGAAGGGGTTAACAAACATGCGGACAAGGGGGATCCAGTAGATATAGTATACTTAGATTTTCAGAAAGCCTTTGACAAGGTCCCTCACCAAAGGTTCTTGTGTAAATTATATGGCCATGGGATAAGAGGGAAGGTCCTTTCTTGGATTGAGAACTGGTTAAAAGACAGGAAACAAAGGGTAGGAATAAATGGTAAATTTTCAGAATGGAGAGGGGTAACTAGTGGTGTCCCCCAAGGGTCAGTCCTAGGACCAATCCTGTTCAACTTATTCATAAATGATCTGGAGAAAGGGGTAAGCAGTGAGGTGGTAAAGTTTGCGGATGATACCAAACTGTTTAGGATAGTCAAGACGGAAGCAGACTGTGAGGGACTCCAAGAAGATCTCGCCAAACTGAGTGATTGGGCAACAAAATGGCAAATGAAATTTAATGTGGATAAGTGTAAAGGAATGCACATTGGGGAAAAATAACCCCAACTATACGTACAGTATGATGGGGGCTAATTTGGCTACGACAAATCAGGAAAGAGATCTTGGAGTTGTCGTGGACAGTTCTCTGAAAACTTCCACACAGTGTGCAGCGGCGGTCAAAAAGGCAAATAGGATGCTAGGAATTATTAAGAAAGGGATAGAAAATAAGACCCAGAATATCTTACTGCCCCTGTATAAAACTATGGTACGCCCACATCTTGAATACTGTGTAAAGATGTGGTCTCCTCACCTCAAAAAAGATATTTTGGCCTTGGAGAGGGTTCAGAAAAGGGCAACTAAAATGATTAGGGGTTTGGAACGGGTCCCATATGAGAAGAGGCTAAAGAGACTGGGACTTTTCAGTTTAGAAAAGAGGAGACTGAGGGGGGATATGATAGAGGTATATAAAATCATGAGTGGTGTGGAGAGGGCCGATAAAGAGACGTTATTTATTAGTTCCCTAAATAGAAGAACTAGAGGACACCAAATGAAATTAATGGGTAGCAGGTTTAAAACTAATAAAAGAAAGTTCTTCTTCACACAGCGTGTAGTCAGCCTGTGGAACTCCTTGCCAGAGGAGGCTGTGAAGGCTAGGACTATAATAGAGTTTAAAGAGAAGCTAGATAATTTCATGGAGGTTAGGTCCATAAAAGGCTATTAGCCAGGGGATAAAATGGTGTCCTTGGCCTCTGTTTTTCAGAGGCTGGAGAGGGGTGGCAGGAGACAAATCGCTTGATCATTGTCTTCGGTCCACCCTCTCTGGGGCACCTGGTGCTGGCCACTGTCGGCAGACGGGATACTGGGCTAGATGGACCTTTGGTCTGACCCAGTACGGCCGTTTTTATGTTCTTATGTAAGTGACGTGCATTGGTGCTATGAATCTGTTTAGGGTTAGGTGTGTTGAGAAATCAGAGAGCTGGAGGATTAATTGAAGTCTGGGCGAGAAAGTTCCCTCTTGAGGATGAGAACAACTGAAGCAGCCTTTGAAAGGTTTTCAGTGGGACATGGTGATTAAATACATCTTGTTAAGAAAGTTCTGCATGTGCCCACTTAAAAGCTTTTTCGCAACAAGCATGACAATGTATTTCACAGACTATAAGTCCGCTGCTTTGCCTGCACAGTAGAGTGAAAACATCAGGGACAGTCACAAGTCACAGATGTGAGTTCCACTCATTCCCTTAAGATGGCCATTACCCTAATTAGCCTCATTACTGCAAATGGAACTGAAGGCAGTAATGCACCGCTTGCTTCCTCAAAAGACTGCTGAGCCCCATCTTCCACAAATTGCTCCAGTCCATTCTAAACGAGCCTTTCATAATCTGCACCTAATTGCTTGTTGGAAGCTCATCATATGCAAGAGTCCATTTGGAATAGGGGACACGGAGGTGCACAGCCTTTGTGCGTGAGCATGTGTCTACGGGTGGGAGTGATTCAGTGCGATTACTGCCATGCCGAAAGTATCATGCAAAATAGGCACTTGTTTGTTTTTTTAATTAGCTTGTGAGTCAGGTGCTCCTGAGTTCTGATCGGTGAGTCTACTGCTGATTTACTGTGTTACGGATAAAAGTTGCTTAGAATAAAATATTACTGGCCTAATTAGAGCCAGTTATGGCCTGCTTTAGAAAGGCTAGGCACCACTAACATCTCATTGACTTAATATCAAGATGGCCTGTAAATTAAGCACCCAGAATAAGAGGCCTCTTTTAACAAAGACCCTTTGTGATTGCATCCTAAGCAGTAAAATAGAACGATATTGACTATCTCCATCTTTATGGAAGCTTGGATTTCACAAAAGTTGAATTTTTTGGGGACCTGATGGTGCCTCTTTTCAAGAAAGCAGTTTCACCATTTCTGCTTTAAAAGACACTTTCATACAAAACTTGGAAATGCCCGCTTCATGTTGATGCTGATGTTGTGATTTTGTTTTTAGCACCTCTGCGATTGTGGCTTCCTGTACTTCACTGTAACTAGCAGTGGAATGATCTTGGAGGCCACAGGGTCAAATTCTATCCGTTCCATTGTCAGTCATGTAGATTTATTTTGAACTCAGGAGTTAACTCTGAATTTATACTTGCACTAGCAGATCTACCCAGCATTGTTTGGGTCTGTAATTTGGGAATTCCATCAAGTGTATTTTGTTTCTTCATCCCTATAAACTCTTATCATTCAAAATGTTTTAACAAAAAAGGGCTATACTGAATCTGGTTTCCAATAACATTTTCTTTTAGTTTTCAAAACTTAAGCATCGATGTAGCTTTGCAAAAACAGAGCACTACTCCAAATTTCTCTGTTTTATCATTTTTCTGTGAGGTTTATTGAGAAGCAATCTAACTCCAGGTTCATCCTATTTTTTTGGCTTGTCTTGAGTCATTCTTTCAACATTCGCTCAGTTATGTCAGTTTTAAGGACCGTACTTGCTTTGGTGGTTCTGTCTCGTTTCTGTTTCATTTATAAGAAGCAATCCCATTCCAGGCACATCCTGATTTCCTTGCGAAACTAAACTGTTATCTTGATTTAAGTCCGTGCTGTCCAACACGCTAGCCACGAGTCACATGCAGCTATGTGGCCAATTGAGTGTGGCTAGTTGGCTTGAACAATGTGTCTATTTGGCCGGTTGAGTGTGGCTAGTTTACTATAGCAGTAACCACGATAGTGGCTACTGTTTCAGAACTGGTTCGATGCCATGGCTTTAAGTTATGATAACTTAATTAGCTTCTATGAGGTGGTAACTGGCTCTGTGGATATGGGAAAGTCAGTGGATGTGATATACCTTGACTTTAGCAAAGCTTTTGATACGGTCTCCCACAATATTCTTGCCAGAAAGTTAAGGGAACATGGATTGGATAAATGGACTGTAAGATGGATAGAAAGCTGGCTAGGCTGTCAGGCCCAACGGGTGATGATCAACGGCTCGATGTCAGGCTGGCGGTCGGTTTCTAGCAGAGTGCCCCAAGGATCTGTTCTTGGACCGGTTTTGTTCAACATCTTTATTAATGACCTTGATGAGGGGATGGATTGCACCCTCAGCAAGTTCACAGATGACACTAAGCTAGGGGGAGAGTTAGATATGCTGGAGGGCAGGGATAGGGTCCAGAGGGACCGAATGGCTTAGTAGCAGTTCTGCAGAAAAGGACCGGGGGATTACAGTGGATGAGAAGCTGGATATGAGTCAACAGTATGCCCTTTAGCCAAGAAGGCTAATGGCATATTAGGGTGCATTAGGAGGAGCATTGCCAGCAGATCTAGGGAAGTGATTATTCCCCTTTATTCTGCACTGGTGAGGCCACATCTGGAGTATTGGGTCTAGTTCTGGGTCCCGCACTACAGAAAGGATGTGGACGCATTGGAGAGGGTCCAGCGGAGGGCAGCCAAAATGATTAGCAGGCTGGAGCACATGCCCTACGAGAAAAGGCTAAGGGATTTGGTCTTATTTAATCTGCAGAAGAGAAGAGTGAGGGGGATTTGATAGCAGCCATCAACTTCCTGAAGGGGGTTCCAAGGACGATGTAGAGAGGCTGTTCTCAGTAGTGACGGATGGCAGAAAGAGGAGCAATGGTCTCAAGTTGCAGTGGGTGTGGTCTAGGTTGGATATTAGGAAAAACTATTTCACTAGGAGGGTAGTGAAGTACTGGAATGGGTTCCCTAGGGAGGTGGTAGACTCTCCATCCCTAGAGGTTTCCAAGTCCTGGCTCGACAAAGCCCTGGCTGGGATGATTTAGCTGGAATTGGTCCTGCCTTTGGCAGGGGGCTGGACTCGATGACCTCCTGAGGTCTCTTCCAGCTCTATGATTCTATGAAGCTATTATACCAAATGTGGAGATGTTAGCGCTTAACGTTTAGGAGGAGTCCTTGATTAAACAGACAGACAACTGAGAGCAGAATATGGCTGCCTTGATAACAGTTTATTTATACAGGTTTTAATGTTTTGCTATGTGGCCTGGATAGGTGGTCAAGTCTATGAACAGTCCAGATGGTCCAAATGGCTGCATTTTCTTGGAATTACACCAGAGGTCAATCGAGGTGCAATAGTTGCAATTGTTCTGCCCAGCCTTACAATTTTGTCTGAGCCATTCCAATACATTACAATTTACAGAGGATTCATGGCTTGTGGTTTCATATTTCTCAGGCAAGATCGGTACTTTGAGGCTCATCTTGACATCTGCAAGGTGGCTAAGTGGCTTCAAATGTGGGGGGAGGGGCTAGAAAAAGCATCCAAGGGGCACATTAATCAGCATCTGTCCCTGTCAGAGGTGCACTGTTGGAGCAGAAGGTCCCTGAACTATGCAAATGTCACTTTAACATTGTCCCCTAGTGTACAATAGAAGCAAATTAAGTCAATGGAGCAAAAGATTGGTGCACTGCAAAAGGGGTCTGCATGGGGCACCCAGGTGTGCTGTGTGTGATAATTAGCCCAAGGAGCAAATATAGGATGATACTTTAGCAAGATGGTGAAAGAGAAAGTTATTGTCTGGGAACCACTTTGATTATTTGGATTATTGTATTTCAGGAGAACCCCAGTTGGATCAGGGCCCCATTGTGCAAGGTATTTGGACACCAGGATCATAGTCTGTTATTCCCCATGGGTGCATCTACACTGCACCCGAAGCTCGAAATAAACTGTGCAATCTGAGCTGTGCAAATTGCATAGCTTACTTCAAGTTAATTTTGAAATAGCTTATTTCGAAATTTGGCGCCATCTGCACAGCACTTATTTTGAAATAAATCGCTATTCCAAAACATCCCTTACTCCTCCTGGAATGAGGTTTATGGGGACGTCAGAATAACGAGCCCGTTATATTTCAAAATTATGGGTGCGCTGAAAAGACGCAGTGTAGACGTAGCCCATATGGCCTGTTTTCCCTGCTATGCTCTGCCACTTTCATTTACCCACCCTGTGTAAACTGTGCTGTTTTCATACCAGCATGATGACAGTTTTGTAAGTGTTCAAGTATTTTGCAGCTTGTGCCAAGTGATTGTTCATTTTCTGACCAGTTTGCCACTGATGGGTAAAATACATCAATGTTTAGCTCCGAGGAATTTGACCTATTCTTGTTCCTCTTCCATGTGTTAGTGAATAGCCAGGATTATTGCTTCAGGTTTAGTGGCTTTGCTGTCCCTTTTCCAGACAGGCAAGAGCTGCAGCGGATTATGCCACATGAAGCCCAATCCCTTTTCACATAAAAAAAGAACAGGCTCTGACCTCAAGATAAAGAGATCTTACAGATTTCATTGTGGTAAAGATCTTTCCCTTGGCATGTTTGATGGATTAATTTTTAATGCCATGTTGGTATGAAATGCCATGAAATCTAACTTCAATGTAGTAATGTAAACTGCTTTTTGCTAATTATTTTATTTGAAATGGTATTTCTCTCCCGGTTTATTCCCCAGCCGCATGTGTGTTTCTGGCCAGTTTCTTGCAATATTAAGAAGTCACTTTGGGGAGGCGGGCAGGGGGGAATGAATAATATATGCAATTTGTAACTGTCAGAAATAGAATAAAAAGACACTGTTTAAAAAACAAGTTTGTATTTACAGTCCATACTTGTAACTTACATTTTTAGGCTGAAACCCAAAGCCTTTATCTGACCTGTCAGGGTTATAGATGGAACCTGTATATTAAGGTTTGCATAGCTTTTATCAAACTGATGCATTTAGCTGATTTAGCATTCCAGTTTTTCATTGAGGAAAAAAAAGATAACATTTTCAAAGAATATGAAAAATGCATTGGCTTTCAGAGAAGCAGAGAATCCTAGAACTGGAAGGGACCTCGAGAGATCGTCCAGTCCAGTCCCCTGCCCTCATGGCCAGACTTTGATTCAGCCCCCACCTAGCACTTTGTCAGTCCAGTTTGCATTGCACATTTTAAATCTTTCTTTGTGAGCATATGGGCTGGTTTGGGTCTTCCACTCTGACTTCGCAATCCTTGCCAGTAGAGTGGTACTTTCCCCAGTCATGATCACGCTCTGTAAATATTTAACATGATGATCAATGTCTGAGAAGCCGTCCCTAAGGCGTGAACTACAGTCCTCCAAGGATAAAAGCGTACTGCACTGGGAAGCGTGTGTTACAGGTCCTCCTCTGGGCCAATCCACAGAGCTTAAGCGTTATTACAGCCCTAGATTAGTGGTCCCCAAACTTTCGGGGCTGCTGGGCACCTGGAGGTGGGGCCGTCCACGCGCCCTGCACCTGGGGCTGGCACCACGTATGTGCTGTGCACCCAGGGCAGGGGCCGCCCACACGCCCTGCACCCGGGGCTGGCACTGCATATGTGCCGCATGCCGGGGGTGGGGCCAGCCCAGATGATTCGGCGGGTGCACATAAATGCCCCGGCGGGTGCCATGGTGCCTGCGGGCACCACGTTGGGGACCACTGCCCTAGATACAGAACCATAGTTCGTCAATGTAAGTGTGATGAATGAGGAGAGTCCTGCTTATAAAGGGTTAAACTCAGGGCATCAGAGAATCCCTGAAAAAATCCAGGAAGCGTTGACAGGGAGCCAGGAGAATCCATCGGAAGAAAGTGTTGACATTTGAATGGAAAGGGAATCTGCTTACTACTTTACTTTGTGGTGTTTTTTTTAAACCAGGAGCTGGGGGAAAGATGAATTGAACCACAGTGATATCCATGCCCAGAAAAGGAATACCTGTCCATAGAAATGGACGGGACCTTGAAGATATAGATATGTAAGTGATAGGGAATGTTTATTTAGATGTTTATCAGGTTATTTTCTTTATTTGGTTAAACTCCTCTGTGATGAGTCCATGTGCCCCCCCCCCCCACCTCCCCATGCGCGCGCACACACAGTAACTAAGCTGAATCCCAGGAAGCAATTCTTTGTGCTTTAATTTGTTCTTTTCTCAGTTGCTTTATAAAACCTAGCAACCAAGTATGCTTAATCAAGTATATCTTTTTGTTTTGTTAATAAAATCACCTTTTTTAAGGCTATGATCTGATTCTTGTGTCCTGGAAGGTAAGAGAAGGTCTGTGTATGCATACCTAAGGCTGAGAGGTCAGCTATCAGAGATTAGTTTTTTTTTTTTTTTTTCATGCTCTCTTCTGGTAAAAGAGCTTGGGGGACCCATCTGGAAGACATTCCCAAGTGATTTCTTCCTGGATTCAAAAAGAAAGGGTTGTTTTGGTCACTTCAGTGGTGGCAGCCTACTGCCCAAGGCCAGAGAATCTGTGACATTGGGTAGTTTTTAAGCAGAATTCTATAGAGGTAAAGTATTTTTTTAAGCTCTCTTGTGGGCCCCTGCTTCTGCACTTGAAGTGCCAGAGCGAAGAACAGTCTTGATAGCAAGCATTGAGCTCTGAAATCCTTAGTCGAATCCCCCATGCACCAGTCAAGAAGGTGGCAGTTACAAAAGCTGGAATTCACGTTTGAATTTAAGAATCAGGCTCTAGCGGGAAATGTAACAGATTGAGATGTGTTATACATCAGATATATCCCACTGGTCAGTGTGTGTTGTGTCCGTCTGTACATCCACCAGGGAGGCGGGTTTGTTGTTAAAGGGCTTAGCTCTTCACCTCTAGCAGCAGTCATGCATTAACTCTGGAGATCACCCATACAACCCTGGGGTGAGTCAAGATGGCAGCCATCACACAAGCATGAAGTGCAGGGTATAACACACACTGACCAGGGGGAGAAGATAGTGGATATCACACAAAGTCATAAGAGGTTGCAAGTTGAAGTTAGTCAAATTGGAAAGCAGCAGCAACTATTGATCAATGAGGGTAATTAACCACTGACAGAGCTTGGAAAAAAAGTGATGAGTTCACATGATGTCTTTAAATAGAGACTGGATACTCTACAGGAAATGTTCTAGTTCAACCACAAGTTATTGGGCTTGATAGAGTTCATTTATGTCCTAGGAAAGAGTAATTCCCTTCAGCACATGGTATGAACTTCTGTGGCTTGCGTTAGGCAGGAGGTCAAACTAGATGATCATTGTGGTCTAAAATCCATGTGGGAAGGTGGCTTAAGCTACAGTTTGCTACGTGTTTCAATAAGTGGGTGTAGAGGAGACAAGAAGACATTGTATATGTTCGATTTTATTTTAATCGCCACTAACTTCACATACAACAGTGCAAACATTGACTAGTACAGCCTCCCTGCACCTCTCTGTAGGTATTGTAACAAATTCACAGGTAATCTAGGAACTGCAAGGTGGTTAGTGTTTTAGAACCTGCAGAGAATAGAATCCATGAGTGAAATCCTGGTTCCAGTGAGGAAAATGGGTATTTTGTCATTGGCGTCAGATGTCACCCCATGTCATTCTGCTCCAAAACCACAACCACCCTGTATGCAGGGCTTCTTGCAAGAATGGCTCTCACTGTGTAAGGAATGGAAAGAAGCTGTGGGTGCTGTGTGCAGCCTTTGACTGCTGTGAACCTGATGGTTCATATCAGAGCCTGGTGAGCTTTACTCTGAGACCCCTCCAGCCACAATCCCAGGCTAGTCACAGAAATCCTGGGTCCTCTGTGCCTACTAATGAATCACAAGCAAAAAGAGATTGAGATCGCATTGTGAATTCAGAACCTCTTGATGACAACTGACAGAGGGCACTGAGATGTATTGGGGATACAGGGATTGCCTGGGGTCATCAAAAAAGATGTCATGTAAGGTCTCTCATGAAAGCATGTCTCACACTAGTCACTGTAATCGTTGTGAGATGTATGTATAGAGGACATGTGAGGCGTTGCGTATGCATGCTAAAATATGTGTTCTAGGTCCACTGTGAAAAACAGGCTGCTCAAAGGCCGCGGGTGTGTCCTGAGGGAAACTTCTCCAGACATCTCCAGGGGCTACAGTGTGCATTGTATATCATACCACAACAATCCATTAGAACTCTAAAATGTCTACACTACGAGTTTTCTTGGCAAAAAATATGCTAATGAGGGACTCATTTGCGTGAATTGCGATCTCATTTGCATATTGTCTGCCAATCCGTTTTTGCGCTAGGGGGTTTTTGAGCAAAAACAGCAGTGTGGACATTTTCTTTTTGAGCAAAAACCCCTTTTTCCGCAAGATCCTTATGCCCCAAAAAAGGAGGTATACCGATCTTGCGGGGAAAGGGGTTTTTGCACAAAAAAGAAAATGTCCACACTGCTTGTTTTTGCACAAAAATTGATCAGCAGAAAATATGCAAATGAGATTGACTTCTACAAATGAGTCCTTCATTAGCATATTTTTTTGCCGAGAAAACTCGTACTGTAGATGTAGCCTAAGTCAAATGCCAATGAATCATAAGAATGGCTGTACTGGGTCAGACCAAAGGTCCATCCAGCCCAGTACCCTGTCTGCCAACAGTGGCCAATGCCAGGTGCCCCAGAGGGAGTGAATTGAACAGGTAATGATCAAGCGATCTCACTCCTGCCATCCATCTCCACCCTCTGACAAAGAGAGGCTAGGGACACCATTCCTTACCCATACTGGCTAATTTAGCTATGAATTTATCTAGTTCTCTTTTAAACCCTGTTATAGTCCTAGCCTTCACAACCTCCTCAGGCAAGGAGTTCCACAGATTGACTATGCGCTGTGTGAAGAAGAACTTCCTTTTATTTGTTTTAAACCTGCTGCCCATTAGCTTCATTTGGTGGCCCCTCATTCTAATATTTTGGAAACAAGTAAATAACTTTTCCTTATTCACTTACTCCACACCACTCATCATTTTATATATCTCTATCATATCCCCCCTTAGGCTTTGTCTACACTAGTGGCTTCTTGCGCAAGAACATCTTGCGCAAGTCTTCTTGTGCAAGAAGACTTGCACAAGAAAACGTCCACACTGCCATGTGTGAGCTGTGCTTTTGCGCAAGAGCGCCCATGGCAGTGTGGACGCTCTTTTGAGCAAGAAAGCTCTGATGGCCATTTTAGCCACAGGGCTTTCTTGCGCAAGAAATCCCTGCCAAGCTTCCACACTGCCCTCTTGCGCAAGAGCTCCTGCGCAAGAGGGCTTACACCTGTTAAAAAAGAGCGTAGCTCTTGTGCAAGAAGCCCTCTCTTACCATGCCCTACTGTAAATTTACTTGTGCAAGAGCGAGCGGGCAGTGTGGACACTCTGCAGATTCTTGTGCAAGAACGGCCGTACTTGCGCATGAAGCCGCGAGTGTAGACATAGCCTAGGTCTCCTCTTTTCCAAGCTGAAAAATCCCAGTCTCTTTAATCTCTCCTCATATGGGACCCATTCCAAACCCCTAATCATTTTAGTTGCCCTTCTCTGAACCTTTTCTAATGCCAGTATATCTTTTTTGAGATGAGACCACATTTGTACACAGTATTCCAGATGTGGGTGTACCATGGATTTATATAAGGGCAATAAGGTATTCTCCGTCTTATTCTCTATCCCTTTTTTAATGATTCCTAACATCCTGTTTGCTTTTTTTCACTGCCACTGCACACTGTGTGGATGTCTTCAGAGAACTATCCATGATGACTCCATGATCTCTTTCCTGATTAGTTGTAGCTAAATTAGCCCTCATCATATTATATGTATAGTTGCGGTTATTTTTTCCAATGTACATTACTTTACATTTATTCACATTAAATATAGTTTGGTGAGATCTTTTTGAAGTTCTTCACAGTCTGCTTTGGTCTTAACTACCTTGAGCAGTTTAGTATCGTCTGCAAACTTTGCCACCTCACTGCTTACCCCTTTCTCCAGATCATTTTTGAATATGTTGAACAGGTTTGGTCCTAGGACTGACCCTTGGGGAACAGCACTAGTCACCCCTCTCCATTCTGAAAATTTACCATTTATTCCTACCCTTTGTTTCCTGTCTTTTTACAAGTTCTCAGTCCATGAAAGGACCTTCCCTCTTATCCCATGACAACTTAATTTACGTAAGAGCCTTTGGTGAGGGACCTTGTCAAAGGCTTTCTGGAAATCTAAGTACACTATATTTACTGGATCCCCCTTGTCCACATGTTTGTTGACCCCTTCAAAGAACTCTAATAGATTAGTAAGACATGATTTCCCTTTACAGAAACCATGTTGAACAACAAGTTATGTTCTTCTATGTGTCTGACAATTTTATTCTTTACTATTGTTTCAACTAATTTGCCCGGTACTGACATTAGACTTACCGGTCTGTAATTGCCGGGATCTCCTCTAGAGCCCTTTTTAAATATTGGCGTTACATTAGCTATCTTTCAGTCGTTGGGTACAGAAGCTGATTTAAATGATAGGTTACAAACCATAGTTAATAGTTCCGCAGTTTCACATTTGAGTTCACTCTTGAGTGAGTGCCATCTGGTCCCAGTGACTTGTTACTGTTAAGTTTATCAATTAATTCCAAAACCACCTCTAATGACAGTTCAATCTGTGACAAGTCCTCAGATTTGTCACCTACAAAGGATGGGTCACGTTTGGGAATCTCCCTAACATCCTCAGCCGTGAAGACTGAAGCAAAGAATTCATTTAGTTTCTCCGCAATGACTTTATCGTCTTTAAGTGCTCCTTTTGTATCTCGATCTTCGAGGGGCCCCACTGGTTGTTTAGCAGGCTTCCTGCTTCTGATGTACTTAAAAAACATTTTGTTCTTACCTTTTGAGTTTTTGGATAGCTGTTCTTCAAACTCCTTTTTGGCTTTTCTTATTACATTTTTACACTTAATTTGGCAGTGTTTATGCTCCTTTCTGTTTACCTCACTAGGATTTAACTTCCACTTTTAAAAAGATGTCTTTTTATCTCACTGCTTCTTTTACATGGTTGTTAAGCCACGGTGGCTCTTTTTTAGTTCTTCTACTATGTTTTTTAATTTGGGGTATGTATGCATTTAAGTTGGGCCTCTATTATGGTGGCTTTGAAAAGTGTCCATGCGGTTTGCAGGGATTTTACTTTAGTCACTGTACCTTTTAATTTCTGTTTAACTAATGTCCTCATTTTTGCATAGTTCCCCTTTTTGAAATTAAATGCCACAGTGTTGGGCTGCTGAGGTGTTCTTCCCACCACAGGAATGTTAAATGTTGTTATATTATGGTCACTACTTCCAAGTGGTCCTGTTATAGTTACCTCTTGGACCAGATCCTGCGCTCCACTCAGGACTAAATCGAGAATTGCCTCTTCCCTTGTGGGTTCCTGTATCAGCTGCTCCAAGAAGCAGTCACTTAAGGTATCAAGAAATTTTGTCTCTGCATCTCATCCTGAGGTGAGAGATGTACCCAGTCAATATGGGGATAGTTGAAATCCCCCACTATTATTGATTTCTTTATTTTGATAGCCTCTCTAATCTCCCTTAGCATTTCATAGTCACTATTAGTGTCCTGGTCAAGTGGTCGATAATAGATCCCTACTGTTATATTCTTATTACAGCAGGGAATTACTATCCATAGCGATTCTATGGAACATGTTGATTCATTTAAGATTTTTACTTCATTTGGTTCTAAATTTTCTTTCACATATAGTGCCACTCCCCCACCCACACGACCTGTTCTGTCCTTCTGATATATTTTGTACACTGGAATGATTGTGTCCCATTGATTGTCCTCACTCCACCAGGTTTCTGTGATGCCTATTATATCATTATCCTCCTTTAACATGAGGCACTCTAGTTCACCCATCTTATTTTTTAGACTTCTAGCATTTGTGTACAAGCACTTTAAAAACTTGTCACTGTTTAGTTGTCTGCCCTTTTCTGAAGTGTCAGATTCTTTTTTTATGTGAATGTTTTTCATCTGATCTGGCCCATTCTTTATCCTCTTCCATCCACTCCTCCTGACTAAAACCTAGAGAATCTCTATCAATAGGCTCTGCTCTAAGAGATGTCTCTGTCCGATCCACATGCTCCTCTGCATCAATCGGCTTTCCCCCATCTCTTAGTTTAAAAACTGCTCTGCGACCTTTTTAATGTTAAGTGCCAGCAGTCTGGATCCACTATGGGTTAGGTGGAGCCCATGCTACCTGTATAGGCTCCCCCATCCCAAAAGCTTCCCCAGTTCCTTATAAAGCTAAACCCCTCCTCCCTACACCATTGTCTCATCCACGCATTGAGACTCTGAAGCTCTGCCAGCCTACCTGGCCCTGTGCGTGGAACTGGAAGCATTTCTAAGAATGCCACCATAGAGGTCCTGAATTTCAGTCTCTTTCCTAGCAGCCTAAATTTGGCCTCCAGGACGTCTCTGCTACCCTTCCCTATGTCATTGGTACCATGTACCACGACCACCAGCTCCTCCCCAGCACTACACATAAGTCTATCTAGATGCCTCGAGAGATCCGCAACCTTTGCACCAGGCAGGCAAGTCACCATACTGTTCTCCTGATCATCGCAAACCCAGCTATCTACATTTCTACTGATCAAATTTCCCATTACTAACAACTGCCTTTTCCTACTGACTGGAGTTCCCTCCCCCGGAGAGGTAACCTCAGTGCGAGAAGATACCACAACATCTGGAAGGAGGGTCCCGACTATGGGAAGGTTTCTGTCTGCTCCCGTTGACTGCTCTCCTTCCCTGAGCCTTTCATCCTCCTTAACAGCACAAGGGCTGCCTGACCGGAGGTCGGACAATTCTACAGTGTCCCAGAAAGCCTCATCTGCATACCTCTCTGCCTCCCTCAGCTCCTCCAGTTCAGCCACCCTTGCCTCCAAAGCCTGTATGCGGTCTCTGAGGGCCAGGAGTTCCTTGCACCAAATGCACACATACGCCACCCGCCCACAGGGCAGGTAATCATACATGCTACACTGAGTGCAATAAACAGGATAGCCCCCACTCTGCTGCTGGGCTTCTGCCTGCATTCTCTCCTACAGCTACCTAGGTTATTGATAGGGTTTCTAATTAATCAAAACTTCTGGATTTAAAACCTTTAAACTAATCTATAAAGAATGGCAAGTGTACCTTGGCCCCTCCCACTCCCCTTCCAAACTCCCTCTCAAAACTCCATTTGCTGCTCCAGTTCACAAAGCTCCCTGGTCTCTGACTCTGCTTTATAAAGCCCTGGCCTTCCTGATAGCCCCGCCCCCTGACTAAGGCTCAGCCAATTAACAGAGGCTTCTAGATTTCAAACCTTTAGAAGCTCACAGCTTCCAACTGCCGGTCACAGCACACGCTCCTTCAAACAAACATCTGGTGGAGACTTCAGAAGGAAACTAACAGAGAGAGGTAAACAGTGGGATGGGGGAAAACCCTATCATGAGGTGACTTTCAAAGGTCTGTTCTGGAATAATTGGAGTGCAAAGATACCCTGGCATCCTTCACTGAAGAAGTAAACTAATAGTGACTTTGCTTCATGAAAAAGAGATCTCAGCCAGGCTTGGTTGGAATTACCAAAGAGAATGTTGGGTGACTTCTTCCGACGGGGGAGGGAGGGGGGGGATAACTTGCTAGTTAAGTTTAGACTTTAGAATGTGTGTTACGATATTATTTGGTATGTAACCATTGGTTCCAATCTCTCCCACCAGTTTTTGTTTGAATCCCTGTTCTTTCTTACACAGATTTCCTGTTGTTTCAATAATTGCGCACACATGCTGTGCATAATTCAGCGGCTGTGGTCTAAAATAAAACCCGTAAACTGTTGTATGCTTGGAAACAAGAGGACTGAGGATTTCTGTGACTATTCTGTGATTGTGGCTGGATACCACAGAGGGATACCTGGAAGGGTCTAGGAGATTGGAGTGCTTCTAGCATAGCTCAGAGGAGAGCGCTTGTGTGACTTAAAGGGAGCGGAGCTAGCAACTACTAGAACAGGCAGGATTCCATCGCACTAGAGTAGGAGTGGGCAAACTGGCCTGAGGACTGGATCCAGTTTGCTGGGGTTAGCTGCTGGCAGGCTGGCATTGCTATATTTACCTGCGCCTCCACAGGTACAGGCGATTGCTGCTCCCATTGCCCACGGATCGCTGTTCCCAGCTAACGGGAGCTGCGGGAGGCGGTGCAGACCAGGACACCACTTCCTGCTGTTCCCATTGGCTGGGAATGGTGAGCCGCAGCCAGCGGGAGCTGTAATTGCCTGTTCTTGCAGAGGCGTAGGTAAATATAGTGGCACTGACCCACCAGGGGCTAACCTGGTGAACTGTTGCCATTTGATTGCTCACCCCTGGTGGTTATATGGTGACTCATAGTCTTACATACACCAAGAAGCATCACATCCATCTCTGATTATGGAAAAGTCCATGAGAGTCCTGCCCATCCAGTTAGACACTTCCACAGCCAGTCTGAGAAAAGAGAAAGAAACAAGCAGAAGCACTGAAAGTTTTTATTTTGTGGCATCATGTCAGTACTGTAACAGCAGTGCAGTACCTAATAATTCCCGTGAGGTGGCACTGTTGCAGGAAGTCTTTGCATCCCTCCAAGTGGAAGGGGAAAGCAACCCTATGGGGAAGAAGAGGGAGAAAGAGCCACCCTTTTAAATCCCAAAGAGTGATCACAGAATGCAGATTGTCTCCCTTTTAGACAATGACATTATAGTACCTACAGCTCCCTAAGGACAACACCGTGCTTAGATCTCAGGAAACAGACACCCTCACAGCTCTTATCTTCACAGTTTCCATGTATGGGAGCAGTCCTTTTTATGTATTTTATTTATTTTTTTCTAATTGAAACAAATACCAGAGAACAGAAGAAATGTCACATGGCAAATAGATACCTAATTACGCTATCATCAACAGATGTAACCTTTTTGTGGAGCTACAGGAAATCAATAACTCTGAGCCCAACGTATTTATTCAGATTCATAAACAGAAAAGGAGGCAATAGAAAAGCAGAGTAATAGGGGGGAAAAAACCCTCCGTTATCTCATTTATTTATTTGTAAAGCAGCTCTGTGTTTCCATATAAAATGGAAGAATCCTTTCTCTCCCTCTACCAACACACACAATCCTCACCTCAGGTTTTTATAGACAAACTTTGCGTCCAGTTGAAATTGTGTATGAAAGATGTCCTGCTTCCTCCTCACTTCTAATGCATGAATGAAGAGCCCACTCCTACCCTCTTTTCTAATGTTGTGCCTTATCTCACAGCTAATTCGATAGAAATCAATGGGATTACTTAGGACAATGATGAGCCACTTGCAACCCAGGAGGATCATCTAACTGTGGGCCGAGAGGCGTTTTGCTGATGTTGACCATCTGCTGCACTGCTCCCTGCAGCTCCCATTGGACGTGGCTCTCTGTTCCAATGGGAGCTGTGGGAAGCAGAGACCAGCAAGTCCATAAGCCCCTTTGCCTGCAAGAACTGCCTCCCACAGCTCCCGTTGGCCGGACACAGAGAACCTTGGGAGCTGTGAGGACGGTGCCTGTGGACAGCCAAAGTCAGCAAAATGGCTCCTGGCAGCCCATTGGCCACAAGTTGCTCAACACTGATGTCAGGAGTAAGAAACTACTCCACCTGAATCATCCAATCACCCCAGAAGTGCACAGTGTAGGTTAGCCATATGAGTGTCAGTATTTTGTTATATGCAGTGTTGTGGTAGCCATGTTGGTCCCAGAAAATTAGGAGAAGGTGGGTGAGGTAATATCTTTTATTGGACCCCATAGGCAATTGGTGCAACTGGGGCTGCGGGAGGCAGGCCTACCTACAGCCCTGCCCCCTCTGCTGAGGCCCCACCTCCCATCACAGGGAGGAGGCGGGGCAATGCACCAAGCGTGCATGCTCTGCCCCCCCCCCCTCCACTGGGAAGGGAAGAGATGGGAGGGGGCGAGCGTGCTCTCCCAGGCCCTCAGAGCACCAGGAAGGGAGGAGGGCATGCAACTCCCCTCTTGTCCCTGGAGCACCAAGGAGGGCATGCAACTCCCTCCTCCCTGGCCCCCAGAGCACTGGGAGGGTGGGTGCTGGGGGCCACAGCACTCCACCCCCAGAATGCCTACAGCAGATGTTCTGGGGGCAGAGTGTAGGTAGAGCCATGCCTGGCAGTTTGAGAAGGCAAAGTCTTCCCCTGACTGCTACCGGACGCCTATGTTTGGACCTATTTCTGTTGGTGAGAGACAAGCTTTGAGCTTACACAGAACTCTTCTACATATATGTTTGTTAGTTAACAGGATTACTTAGTCTGTAACTTTAAAAATAACAACAAGACTACCTCGCTCAGGTCTCTTTATGATATTCATAGACTATCTTTGTTCTGGGGAGCCATTATGGAGCCAAAATAACATGAGCCCCTGTTTTGTTATATGTATGATACAGGATCCAAAATACAAGAAGACAATGATGTGAGCAGTTTTCTCTCCCATTAATGGCTATGTGGCACTCTATCCTGTGGAACATATTAAATGACCACACACAAATATTAAACCCAGTGCATAGTCTTCCAATTGACTGGGCAGGATAGAGGCATTTAGAGACAATGTTTTTGTGGCCAGTATGGAATGAATTAGTCCTAGTGGACCATAATCATAGTCAACCCTTTTCTACATCAGGAAACTGTCAGAACACTCATCCACTTCATCAGTCTCTGCAGACAGATTAAGGACTGAATGGGCTTTAAGATTTAAGGCTTTGTCTACATGAGAAAGTTATACTCTTAATTGAATTTGATTTTTAAAACATTTAAGTTAAACTGGTGCAAAACCTGTCCAAGACACACTTATTTAGGTTGAAATGTGGCTTACTGCAGTGTAGCTTTCCTTGTGACCCAATTGGGTGGGGGATGGAAGTTTGATTTTTGTGAAGGACATCAAGTCTTTGAAATTTGGCTTCATTCCTAATTAAAGCAAACCCCCCAAAAATGCTAACTTTTCCTCTAAAGGAAAATTCAGGAAAAAATGTTTCATTTCGATTTACAATTTTCTAAATTACTTTTGAATTATACCATGAAACTACAAAAAATAAAATAAAATTGTTTCAATATGACAGAACCAAAATGTTTAGTTCCAGAAATGTAAAACAGGGTGTTTCAACATTGCCCAAAGTCTCTTCTATTTTTTTAAACAATTCTAGTGAAGTAACTTTCAATGGCAATTGCATCTCACTTTCTTAGGCATTTTGGACCCTCCCCACAGATGCTTCTTTGCATTTTTAGGAACCTGAATACTTTTGGAAAATCTGATCCTTGGCTCTGAAGTCACTTAGAAGCTTCTGAAAAGTTGAACATAGGTCTGAGCTAAGTAAGGCTGGAAATAACATGAGATAGAGTTGGTAGAGGTGGATTTTGACTGTGATTGCTGTGGTAGTTTCAGTAACTGTTAAGGGCTTTTGTACATGGTCCTGCATTTCAGACTACAAGGATGTGAATTGCAGCATGATCTAACAGCCCCATGTGGATGCTGGTACTAAAAGGTTCCTAGTTCATGTGAACATACAGTAATCTGGTCTGAAAGAAACACTTCATTAGTATGAACTCCTTACCTGTTAGTTCAGACCAGCAGCATTCACATGGGGCAGTTTGAGTACAAATTACTTGGTGCACTCTCCAATTCATGCCCAAGTTCGCACTAAAGTGCAGTCTAGACATAGCCCAAATCTTCCTCTTAATCAAACCATTACTTTTGACAGCAACACTACACAAGAGTATAACGGAAAAGCAATGAAAACACCAAGAGTTGGAAATGTCTCTGTTCTTCTCTGGGAATTTGCGGAGGAAGTCTGCATTCTGACACATACTATTACTGTCAGACTGTATTGATAATCAGATAAATGTGTGCTAAATGACTCTCTCTCTCTCTCTCTTATTTTTTCTGCCCTAGTACGATATGAGACAAACCAACTCCGGATAAGAATATTCATCAATTGAAGATGCAGACTCTTGACCCGATCCAGTAAGAAAGGAAGTTTGTAATTGAAAATTAATTCATACTGGAAAGTGCAGTCAATAGACAATTACTAAGATACAGTTCCCTGTTTATTGCCTGAAGAACTCTGCTTAAGATTTATAACGGTGGAAAGCAATTACCATTACATTTAAAGAATAGGCTAAAAAGACAAAACTTAATTACTATAGAACCCTTCAAACAGTTTTTCTTGTATAAATAATCCTCAGCCAGATACTAATTTAAAAAACAATTATATGGGAGTCTCAAAGTCAAATTCACACCAAAATTCGGAAATAGAAAGCAAAGTTCTGGGCCTGATTCTTATCCCCACACCAGGTCTACATTGGGTTGATGCTAGTGACTTACTCTGGTGTATGGAAAAGGAGCAGTTACATCATGGGGTTGCCAGGTATGAACTTAGCAGCCTTGCAAGGTGACCAGATGTCTCAGCTTTATAAGGACAGTCCCAATATTTGGGGCTTCTTTTTAATATAGGTGCCTTTTACCTGCTGCTGCATGGTTTGATTCTTCACATTTGCTCTCTAGTCACTTTCAGGACAGGTGGGAGCCAGTTTTTGCAGCGCCAGAAATACAGGAAGGGCAAAATCAAGAGGCAGATGCAAAGCCTCATGATGGGGCCATTCCCATCCAGGTAAAGACAGAGAGGCACACAGCCCAGTGGGCTCAGGGCCTTGCTGATTGACATAGGTCTTGGCCAGAGCCAGCGTTGACCTTGCCCACCAAGATGTCAGGGAAGGCCCTAGGGCAGTGAGAGTCAGGTTTTCAGCAGTGGTGCCCCATTGGCAGTAAAAGGAGAGCTAATGATCTTGACAGGACCACCTCACTGCCTGGTAGAGGACAGCAGAGACGTCCTGGGGCTCCACCCAGCCATCGAGGCAGCTTCCAGGGCCTGTTCTGTTGCCAGGCCTGAGTGATGAAGCGTGGCCCCCAGGCTGAGCCTGGGAGGGTCTGCTCAACCCTGGGGATCCTGGCACTTCCCACAGGCAGCCATGTCTTCCAGGCACAAGACAAAGCCAAACTTACTCTGCAGCTGGGTGGTGGTTCCCCTCAGCACGGCCTCTAGGACCTGCAGCTAAAGGCTGGGTCAGGCTGACCCTGCGTGTCACATGAGGGGTGGGAGGACACATACAGGGACTATATCCCACGGCAAGGTGGGGATCCTGTCTGGGAGACAGAAGCCCATTGCATTGCTTTGAACCCATTGCGCTGAAGTGTCCCCAGGAGCCATGTAATGGGGGTCAAGTATGGACCTGCTCTCCAGCCCTTCTCCCTTAAGGAGACACAACCAGCCAGGGCTCAGGCAGGAGTCTCCCCGAGCGTGGGAGAAGCACAGGGCTGTGCAGCTGGCTGAGGAGGTGCTGGGCCTAGAGCAGAGGCACAACCTGTGGCCTATGGCTGCACCGATCACTGTGGTGGGCACAGAAAGCAGGCAGAGACTGCTCTGAAACTTGCTGAAGAATGGCCGGGCTGGCTGTGAAGAAGGCGAGGCCGGCTTGGAGCGACCCAGATGGACCTGGTGCCGGGGTGAAGAGACACATCGTGGTGCAATTGTCTGACTACCAGAAATAGCAGGACTTTGTGGAGCAGTAGCCATGGGTGCAGCAGGTGGACCAGTAGTTGTGGGTGCAGCAGGCATGGAAGGGCAGTGTTAGGATGTGGCGTTTACTTCCCAGAAGCACCCAGGGCCTACACTGTCCACCAGCCAGTGTCATGAGAACCCCTGTTTACCATGTAGCTGCATTTTTTATCTGTGCTGTTTTGTTTTTTCCCCCTTGGTTTGTTAGTCCCCTTTTCTCTTCAAGAAATCAGGCTGGGACCTTAACAATAATAGCAAGAGCAACAGCTCATACCCATCAAATCTTCTCATTTCATCCCTCTCCCACCACACACATAAAAGGACAGTTTATTACTATCTATAACACCATCTAAAGTACTTTCAATTTTTTTTCTTCTTCTAAAGATTCTCTCCAGCACAAGGGAGAGGAAAGAAGGGACATTATTAAAAGAAAACCCTTACTTAATAACTTAAATTTTAAATATGTTCCCTTCCCTTTCCCCCCCCCCTCCTGTATAGTTAAAAGATTAAAAGGAATTTAATGGTGTTTCTGCCATTGTACTAAGGTGACGGATGTCTCTGTATACCAAATCCCTAAATCTTCAAAACAGGTCCTCGTTAACACCCTTTGAAATGCTCTGCCCATTTAGTCCATCAGAATTATACAGGAAGTTTTTGACATCTATACTGAATACCAGATTAGGGCCAGGGACACAGGATTTGGATCTGAATTTCTTCTATGTATGTGTATGTGCGTGCGTATTCCAGATTTGTGCTTTGGTCTGGTTCATAACAGTGGCAGGAGTCTCTGTCTAAATCCACATTTCTCCAGAGTTCAGGTGAATATAGATTCAAGACTCTCTTTTTTTAAAGATATCTGCAGGAGTTGCATTCTCCACAGAAACAACGAGAAGTCCCGTGGCACCTTACAGATGAATGCATCAGATGCATGCAGAGATGTCATGCATCTGACGAAGAGGGTCTTTGCCCACAAAAGCTTATGCTCCAATAAATCTGTTCATCTATAAGGTGCCGCAGGACATCTCATAGTTTATGCAAATTCAGACTAGCACGGTTACCCCTCTAATTCTTCTCCACAGAGACACATCTACCACCAGAGGAGTTTCAGCGGATTTAAGTATTCTGAACATAGCCATCCCTTTTGGATACAGCTTCTGCTTTTAAAAAGGACGGTATGTTTGAGCTCTTTTATTGCCTCTGATTGATGCTATGAATCAAGGATCCTGTGTGAAACCCCAATGGGGAATGCTGTGATGGTTTGGGGGAGTTTTACTTAGCAGACTGGTGTAGAGAAGAAAATAATTGGCTGTTTCAATAAGTGCTTCCCTATAGAGCAAAGCTACAAATTGGTTATCAAGAGCGAGAGAAAGTAGGAGTTTGAGAGATGAAATTATTTCCTCATCTCAGTATGATCTTTCTTCAGTTTACTGCTAAGAGTAAAAGAGTTTAATTAAAAATCCCAGAATGGAATTTATTAGCCAGTTTATCCTGAGCGGCAGGGTTGTGCTGCTTGTGTTGGGGCTGAGAAAATGTTTTCTGGATGGTGTTTTTAGCATTGAGAAATGAATCTTTAAGCTTCTTAGCTAGCACACCTCCAACCTTAAAGGGCTAAATGCGTGTAGAAATGTAGGTGTGATGAAGTTGGTGTGTGTCAGGGGGTAGAGATTATGAAAGACTCATTGGATCTGAGAGGGAGCAAATATAAAAATGACACTACAGGAGGCCCCCGACTTGCGACGCTATTGGTTTCAGAGGAAGTGTCGCAAGTCAGGAGCATTGTAACTCGAACCCGCATTTACGGTAGGCACCGTGCACCATCGTAAATGTGGGCCAAGGATGTAAGTCAGGTGTGTTTCTGGTCCCTTCCACACTTACAAAAATGGTTCTAATTGTGGGGGGTCAGAACTCGAATGGTCGCATCTTGGGGGCCTCCTGTAGTCCCGTGGTGTTTGCAGTTTTATTATAGCCATGTTGGTCCCAGACAAGGTCCTTGAGTGGTCCCTTGGATGGTCACTGTGACACAATGAGTACATTTTCCAGACCTGAAAAAGAGGCCTGTGTAAGTTCAAAAACCTGCCTTTCCCTCCAACAGAAGTTGGTCCAATAAATTATGTACTCACCCACCTTGATATTGTAGGCTAGTGGTTAGTGTACTCACTGGAGAGCTGGGAGACCAAGGGTGCAGTCTCTCTACTCCCAATAACTCTTTCATTAGTTATCCAGAGTGGAACAACTTCAACAGGAGAGATGGAAGGAGCTGGATATTTGAATATCCCAGAGGTTCAGACATTCATTTGAGAGGTGATAAATCCTATCTCCCCTTCCTGCAGAGGGGAGACTTGAACCAGGAGTTTCTCGCATCCCAGCCGAGTACCTTAGCCATTGGGCTAAAAAAGTTAGGAGCGACTGCCATCACCACCATTTTGCCCGTTGGGTACCAATCCAGTAGGTCAACTTGAGCACAAAGGAATGCCCATTTTCCCTCATTCCATGGAGCATCTGGCTGCTAGCATGAGGCTGCTAGATATATACCTGCTCAGTGGCAGAAACATAGATGTCTAGGGAGCTTTTACAGCAAAAACTGTGCCTGAGCAAATTCAGGCACTTATAGGTTTTAGTGGCAGCTAAGGGAGTATTTTATGAATTCTGGGGAATTGTGAATTCTAGGAGTTATTACTTAAAGAACAATTAAGCACCAGACCCTTTTGTGAATCTAGTCCAAAATGACTCCATTGCTGAGTCAGGGTGGCCCAGTGATATGTGTGGTAGTGGGCGGGGGTGGGGGGAGGGGCTCTCATTGTCCATGTGTAACCCAGAAGCACTGAAACCACTGGCAAGGGAGAGTGAAGTCTACAGCCTTAGCTTAGAGTCAGCTAGCTTTTATCTCACGCGGAAGAGGCACATGGCTTTAGCCCCTGAGGTTGCAGGCTCAACCCCTCCTGCTGATGACCAGAGTCTGGCAACTTTACTATATGCATCAGAAGCAGCATGGTAGCTTTCCCTTCTACCACCCAGCGAGTGCATAGCATCCCTAACCTCAAGGGACAGGTAAGATCTCCAGAGCTTTTCAGTTCTTGGTCTCTACTTTGGGCCTGGGTTAAATGTTCGGTTGCTAATGGCGTGCATTCTGGCCAATGCCTCGGCTGCATGTCTGAATGTGGAAGGGACTCCCTGTGGAAATGCAGAATTGTTTTTTTTTTTTTCTCCTTTTTACACCAGAAGAGACTAATAGGTGCCTTCAGGTCGGATTGGGTCTAATAATCTGCCGGCTGCTTTGGCATGAAAGGCAAAAATGCATGTGTAGCTTATTTTGTTAAATCCTCATGGGTAGCCTTTAAGCACTTGATTATTCTTCTGGTTGTGGTTTTTTTTTTCATTTACAGTAAGCCTGGTTTCTTGAGAGAGGAGGATTGTTCCTACAGAACAGAAAGGTTCAGAGGATCAGCAATTAGCTGTCAAAATAACTTAAGTCTTTTTTCTTGCCATCTTACTACTATTTTAATGGGCACTCCCAGAGATCACCTTCCTGCAGAGCATATGCCTGAGGATTAATAAAGACAGGAGCGGAGTAGTATTGTGCAGTGAACACAAACAGGTATTATCCAGTGGAACATGGACTCTGTTTAAATAAGCAACCTGTGGGTCAATTCTACCCATGACTGACAGAGGAAACAAAAGGGGATATGAACTTCAATGAATTCAGAAGAGTTGGAATACATATCTCAGACAAGCAGAAGATCTTTCAAACATCTTATTTGTAAGGTAGCACCTATAAGTCCTAATCAGGTAGCAAGATCATATTGTGCCGGTTACTGTAAAAATACTAAACAAAAAGAAGGTCCTTGCCCCATAAGTAACTTGATTTCAACTCTCTACATGAAGAATAAAAGGGAAAAAACAGGCCTGAAATAGTAGGAGTTTAATATAAACAGACAAAAGTGGAGGAGTTAGCTGAGACATTTCTAGAACTCCCAGAATTACAGAAGATGAAGGTTAGAAGAGACCTCAGGAAACCACCTCGACCAACACTAGATGACTCGGCCAGCCAAGCATACTTCTCCAGCTCTACCCAGGAACTGAATTCACTTTGGTCCTGCAGCTCTTTTTATATTAGCCTGTTGGATCTCGATTGCCTGCTCCTTTCAGCCCCTTCTGATTGGCTGCCTCCCACCCAGCCTCTCTACATAATTCAGAGGACCCTCTCCACTGTCCTTTCCTGGGGCAGGGCCTAAACTATCCTGTCGCAATGCCTATCAAATTTGCAGCCAACGCCAAGATGGGAGGCATTCCTAGTACTTTGAAGGGTAAGAATGCAAACAAGTGTAACAAATTAGTCGATCTGTAATCAGCCAGATGAACTTCAATAAAGACAAGTACTACACTGAAGGAGGAGAAATCAAATGCATAACTACAAAATGGAGAATAACTGGGTAGGCAGTAGTACCAATTGTGGGTCACAGATTGAACATAAGTCAACGAAGTGATGCCATTGTGACAAGGCTAATATTCTGGGGTTTATTAACAGGTGTGTCACGTGTAAGACAGGGCAGGTAACTGCTTCCTTCCACGTGGCAGGAAGGAGGAGGAGGCCTCAGTAGGGGTACAGTAATTACTCGTTTAACATGTGCCCACTTAACATGTTTTCACAATAGCACGATTTTGTTTTAGGGAACGTTTTTCAAATAACACGACTGTCCCTGAAATAACACGTAAATAATCAAGTACTGGATTACTTCGTGCGGCGGTATAAGTTGGTGAAAACAGTGGTAATACGCATGAGCAGATGAATACATGTGGTCACAGTGTTCCTTCTCTCACTCACATGTTTATCTTTGTGTTTTAACAAACCGCGGTGACATGTGTTGCTAGATATCTAATGTTGACGTTGATGACCGAGCACCAACAAAAAAATGACTTTGCCACCACCACCTGAAATGCAACCATTATTTTTAATGGAAAAATTGACCCCGCATAGCATGTTTTCGCTTAGCACGAACATTTTCAGAAACATATCTATAGTGTTAAATGAGGAATTACTGTACTGTGTCCAGTTCTGAGTGCCACACTTTAGGAAAGATGTGGCTAAATTAGAGTCCAGAAAGGAGCAACAAAATGATTAAAGTTTCCAGAAACTTGACCTCTGTGGGCGGGGGAAGCAGACCAAAGAAGCTGGAAGGGAGCCTGTGAGCAATATATTAAGGGCTGCTCTCAAGAGAATGGTGATGGATCGCTCTCCATGTCCGCTGAAAGTAGGACAAGTAGTAACAGGCATAATCTGCAGCAAAGAAGATTTAGGTTAGATCGGGCTCGCAGACCAGGGTGGCAAAAGGAGTGACTGCCCTGGGGCCCAGCAATTCAAAAGGGCCAGGCGCTCCCGGCCACCACCGTTGCTCCTGCAGTAGCTGCTGCAGCCAGAGCCCCGAGCCCTTTAAATTGCACTGGAGCCCTGGGTGGTTCTGAAGCGCTGGTGGGGGGAGGCTGGTCCCTCACCCTGCCCAGTGTGCTGAGGCCCCGCCCCTTCTGGGAGTGCAGAGTCCCATCCCCCACATACACGCCCCTTGCCCATGGACCTGGCAATTCTGTTGGCCTTCCCTGGACCAGATATTTGGGAAAACTTTCTAGCTATAAGGATAACTACAAGCACAGTTACAGTCTTCTAAGGAAAGTTGTGGAGTCCCTCTCATTGGATGTTTCTAAGAACAGACCAGTCAAACATCTGTCAGGAAAGGTCTAGGTATTTGTAATCTTGCCTCAGCACAAGGTCCCTTGCCTCTTAAGATCCCTCACAGCCCTATGTTTCTGGCCCAGGTAGCATCACACACAGTTGTTTGCCCAACATTTTCCTTTAAAAGGCCCTGTTTTCACAATCACTTTGTCAAACTTTAACCATTTGTCCTGAAATTTTACAGGCCAGGTGTCATCACAGACGCATCACTCCTTTATGAGAATGAGACTAGGGGAAAATACTAAATATGTATTTTCATATTAAAAAAGATCTTTGGAATTATTTATGTAACTCTCATGCTACCATGCTTTGGTGCAAAGACTTGAAATTTGGTAGGGTTCTCATCTGTTGTCAGTAACGACCTATGAGGCAAGATTGAAGGAATTGGGCTTCTTTAGTTTAGAAAAGAAAAGACCTAGGGGGGACGTGATAGCAGTTTTCAAGTATCTAAAAGGCTGTTAAAAGGAGGAGGGAGAAGATTTGTTCTCCTTGGCCTCTGAGGATAGGACAAGAAGCAATGGGCTTAAATTGCAGCAAGGAAGGTTTAGGTTGGACATTAGGAAAAACTTCCGAACTGTCAGGGTGGTTAAATTGCCTAGGGAGGTTGTGGAATCTCCATCACTGGAGATATGTAAGAGCAGATTAGACAGCTACCTGTCAGGGATGGTCTAAACAGTGCTTGGTCCTGCCGTGAGGGCAGGGGACTGGACTCGATCTCTCGAGGTCCCTTCCAGTTCTATGATTCTATGTGCCTCTTGCCCCTGTGAAAATTTACTCAAATTTACCCAATCCATAAGTCCCTGAGAAATCTTACATGTGCTCCATAGACACTTGTTTGAGTTTTGCATCTAAGTTCTCCAGAGATGTTGCATGTACTGAACATACTCCAACCCTTCATAGCACCTACGTGCTTACTAGATTGTGGTCAAATGCCATCCCCTTGGAGTGATTGGGCATGGTCCATCTCAGGACTGCTGAGAGTGACTCTTCCTGAAGTTGCTCCTCTGGAATGAGACAAGGGTCTTGTAGGAAAAATAGTTATGTGATCATATAATTAAAGACCATCAGTGCAAGAGGTTGCAAAAGACAAGCTGAATTCTGGCATTTCTAAGTTTTGAGTGTTTGACTTTGAAACCTCTCATGCTTTTAACATACTCTGTATTAATGTAATTTATATATACAATAACTTCCCTGCAATGCAGAGAACTTAACAGCTGGAGCCTATATTAAGGAGCCCATCCTTGATTTGATAGCTTCTGCTATGGAGAGAGCTTTTTTGCAATGCTTGCCTTTCTGAGCAATTAAATAGCAGGGAATCCTATTCTCCTAATCTCTGAAGTCCTACAAAAGTAAATAGAATGCTAGGGGATGTTTCTGTGTGGTCATCAAGGTTATTTATTATTTTTAATAAATCTAGTTGCACTCAAATGTGTGCCTTTGGCAAACAGGTGTGAGCTCAGACTACCGCTCAGAGTCTCTCAGTTCTCTTAAGAAGAATGAAAGGGTTACATAATCAGTTGGGTTTTTTAGTTTTGAAGAAAAACCTTTTGTGTGAACATCTGTCATCTGTAAGATTTCCCCAACCCATCTACTTCCTGTATATGCCATAGTTCAGTTTTATGTCTGTTCCCATCACCTGTGTAACAGGAAAAGAGAATTCTGCGGAGAGTCTGGGTGAAATTCCATGGCTTGTGTTCTGCAGGAGGTCAGTGTCCATAATAGAAGAAGTGAAGGTGTCAAAAGGTGCAGCCTTCGTCATCTGCCTCACACCTCCTCCTGGTCATGTTGGGGATTATCCCCAGGCCAGCACCCTCATCCATGGTCAGCACACCAGTAGTGTCTCTGCTTAAGCCTATGGCTCCTCTCTCAGCTCCCAGAACTGCAGCCTCCTCTTCTTGACTTAGCCCTCCAGCAAGGTCATCATTCATGTTTCCCCCTTTTCTGGGAGGGGGAAGCTCTGTCCAACCCTGGCCACCCACTGCTCCAGCCACCTTAAAATAAAAGTCACTTTAAATAGCAGCCTTCTGCTGCTCCTCTCTAACCTCCGCCAGTGCTGCTCTATTTTCCTGGGCCACTTCTGATGGCTCTAGCACCTCCTTTGCCTTCATTGCTCAGCATTTAGCTGCTCAGTCCCAGGAACCAGCCACTGTACTGTCCAAGGTGCTGACAGCTCTCTTTACTCCCTGTGCTCCTAGCAGCAACTGACCTACTGTGTACCTTGTGGCTCCCTTTTATGTGGACCTGCTGGGTCCTGATTGGCTGTTCGTCTCAATCCCTTTCCTACTGGCTGCTCTGTTGGCCTCTTGCATGCTGGCATGGAATGGATACCCTATCACAGGCTATGTGTGCATTTACATTATTTTAGGTATGACATATGTAGGAGGAAGGGATACAATGGTTTGAAAATTAAGGACTCTGAGGGCCCACTGGTTTGGCTGGAGCTGCCCCAGATGTTGGTTCCAGTGTGAATAGTAAGAAGCGGCCTCTTGGAGCAGTGAGGGTGGAGATGTCCCACCTGAACGTGCCTTTGTCTGGACATGCTGAAGTTTCCCAGAAATATCTATCCAGAGACAGATCCATGGGGGGAGGGGTGGTTAGTGTACTCCCCCCTCTGGTCTCTCAAATGGGATCAGTTTTACCTTTTATTATACCAGAAGTACCATCAACTGATTTTATGTGATGTCATTCATGAATATAGGCCTGAGCCTAGCAGCTACTGTTGTTATAAGCTATCACAGTTTACTTCAAGACCCTTAGAACCTGCCCACAAGAAATGGGAAGGAAGAGAAACTTGTCTTTGTTTCAATAATTACAAAACACTTGAGAATGGGGATGCTTTGACCATTCCAATGTCATTACTACTGCCTTCTGCTCTTTGCTATATCCATCTAACCATCAGAAGACTGAAGTTCTAAAACATCTCAATAGGAGTAATGGAGGCAAGCAAGCTAATTAACTGGAAATTAATAGTAGGGGCCTGAATTTGATGACCTTAAGGGGTCTTTTCTCGTGCTGTGTTCTTAGGATATTTTCATAGTGAGAGATATTTAAAAAACAAGCAGCAATTTGCTTTTTACTCCTGAAGCTGGAACACATCTTGGAAAGTGGAATTGGAGTGTTTTGACTCCATGGCCATCAAACTGAATAGCTGGCTACCTCAGAGTATAAGAGGTTCATCACTATCTTCCAAGACAAGGGGTGGCTCTTTCATATTAGCACGGTGGGTGAGCCCTCTTGCAATGCTGGCAACAGTCCTACTTCTCTCTCTCTCTCTCTCTCTCTCATATACACACCACTTTTATGCTTTTTTCCTTAAATCCACAGCAGGCAGCCAGAAGGAAACACCAGGAAGAAACTATAGTAAAGCAGACAGAGAGAGAATAGCGGCAGGAGGAATACATTTCCTTACTCTAATACTGTTTGTTTCTTCGGTGTTGGAAGAAAGGGATTTTCAGGGAGTCATTAACCATGCATGACAACTTCCCTCTCCCCAGATGTACTGCTGTGTGAAGGAATAAAACCAGGGGTTCCCTCTGTGGTGTACAACAGGATGCTTCATACTGCTTCTCCCATTTGTTCCATTACAGGTGTTTGTCCTGCATTTACATCTGAAGCAAAAGGCACAGGAGGATTTGCCCTGCTGTCAGTTGACTCTTCATTTCACATGCCTCTCACAATGGTTCCTATGCCTGGCTGCTCCTATGCTATTGCATTTGGGTTCAGGGACTGTGTGTGTGTGGTGGGGGAGTGTTATTGTTGAAGATCAGTTAATGAGTCTATACTGACTACAATTAATTCAGACGCTTCCTTGCTATCTTTAAAAGCAATGGACACCTGCAGATGCTTTTTAAAATATTGCAGTGAACTGTCATGTAACTGTGGGCCACTGAGTTCTGCTGGATTGATTTAGAAGTGCTCAGCTCTCGGTCATAAACCCCATAGGCTTGTAACAGCTAGTAAAGATTGTCCTCTAGCTCAAGTAATATTGTCCTGTGCTTTGGGAGAAGAAATATCATGATTTAATGCCCTCTGTGAGCATGAAATTGTAAGTGGGTGTGGTACTTTGTCACTGGCAGCCATGAAGTCGTACGTGGGCACAGACTATCTATAGTACCTTTAAAAATACATTATGCTCTCCATGGTTTGTAATCATCTCCTTGAAGTAAAATAACTTGCCCTCCTATTTAGCCCTCTGTAAAATGTTTTCCCTCCCCAATCCTCACAGAAGAAATGTGGCATCTTTTGATGATTTCTTTTTTTTCCTGCACTTGTCACATCCCTGATTTAAGTTAGGAAGGAGAATGATGGAGGGCAATTATTCCCTGAAATATTGCTCCTTCCACCTGACTGGCTTTACTGACCACTGCAGATTCTGCCTCTGAAAAGCACGCTGCAATCTCCCCCCCCCACCCCCATCCAAAAGAGGCATCGGCCTCAGTTTTTAAAATCCATCCGCCAAAAGGTTTATATAAGAAGTACCTTATGATTTCAGTAAAGTTTAATGATGGTTGAAATACAGCTGTACCCACATCAGGGCACTGCTCTGTGAATTTAATGCTCAGGGCTTCTACGGAAGCTCTAAAGTGAATTACCTGTAATCTTCATAGCCTTCTTCCTTCAGCTTAGATACCAACCAAAATAGTAAGACTGGGACATGTCCAGCCCACCTCATTAGCACTGGTCCTACAGTTAATGGGTACTCTTCTTTTCTGTTATAAATATCTTGGGTTTTGTTATTTCCACTCCACCTCATCTGATTAAGTGGGTTTTACCCACCAAAGTTCATGATACTATACGTATATATTTGTGTTAGCCTCTGAGGTGCCACAGGACTACTCGTGGTTTTTAAAGTTACAGACTAACATGGCTACCCCTGTGAGACAAAATAATAGGGATATAGATATGGAGAAAGAGGTCTGTGTAGTTAACTACTCTTTCCTCTGCAGATGGAGGCTTGTGCCTGCCATTCCATTGGGCCATGTCTTGGAAATGAGAGCTTCCTGCTGCACCTTCCCTGTCTCCAGGCAGCCTATGAGCAAATCCGGGCTATAGAAGGGCAGCCTGGTTGTCCAGTCGACCTGACTGGCTGAAGAAGTCAGCAAACCTGCTCTTAAGCCCAACACTAATAATTGATGACTGCCTGCTTCATGCATCTGCATGCAGCTGTGATTTCTCCTGTGCCTTGCTCCAGTCCTGCCATGCTTTCCTGCTGGCTTCCTGAATGCAGTACTGGTCACTGACTTCAGCTCCTGAGCCCCAGCTCCCGCTGCAAGCACAAGGTATGACTGCCCTTCTTTCAAATCATGACAAAGGAAGGATGGTTCAGTGGTTATGGCATTACCTTAGAACTTCGGAGACTTGGGTTGAGGTTCCTGCTCTGCCACAGACTCCTAGAGTGACCTTGGGCAAGTCACTCAGCATTTAGTTGTCTCAGTTCCTCTATGTAGAATGGGGATAACAACACCAATGTATCTCATGGGACAAATACATTAAAAATTGTGAAGTGCTCAGATTCTATGGTAATGGAGGCTATGTAAGTACTGTTGATATGTAACCTTCTGGTACTGCACAGATGTGACAACACTGAGGGTGCATCTACACTGCACACTAAACTTGAAATAAGATACACAATTTGTGATATGCAAATTGCGTATCTTATTTCAATTTTATTTCGTAATAGGCTATTTTGAAATTTGGTGCCTTTACACGGCACCAAATTTTGAAATAAAACGCTATTTCGAGCCATCCCTTATCCATCATGCAACAAGATTTACAGGGATGTTGAAATAGTGCGTTCGTTATTTCAAAATAATGGGTGTGTTCCTTGGACATGGGGTAGCTATTTCGGGATATCTCGGTATCCCAAAATAGCCTAGCGATGTAGACATACCCGGAGCTGCAAATGCAAGGCTACATCAGAACATCGCGTCACGATTATTTAATGTGTTGTTTTGACTTTCTAAAGAGTCACTAGTTCTCTGGCACTTCAGGTTTGAGTATCGCTAGAGTAGATGCTGTAGTAAGATGGAGTCCTGTGGCACCTTATAGACTAACAGATATACTGGAGCATAAGCTTTCATGGGCAAAGACCCACAAAATTTCCACTACATGCATCTGACGAAGTAGGTCTTTGCCCACGAAAGCTTATGCTCCAATAAATCTGTTAGTCTATAAGGTGCCACAGGACTCCTTGTCGCTTTTGCAGATCCAGACTAACATGGCTACCCCTCTGATATTTGTAGTAAGATGAAGGCCTAAAACGTAAGCCCGTGTAGCACAGGCCTCGTTTGAGACCTGAGGCCTCGCTAACAATAGACAAAACATGGCTAACATAAAGCAAAGCTAAGCTGTGAGCAAGAGGCAGGCCCCTGCTCACAGAACTTGCCATAAACCGGAATGAGAGTGCAAAACACTAATTGGTAATAGGCCCAGGTGGAGAATAGTAATTGGTACTGCTCATAAGTTGAAAGCACATGGTACCCCCAGCTCATTAAAAAAGACCTTGGTATCCACGTTCCCCATAGATACCAACCTAGGTTCAGAAAAGGTCTAAAATCACATCATGATGGATAGCGATGATCTAATCAAACCACAAGGTACAGGGTGATGGTTGGTATCTAAGTAGCATCAGAGGATGGTAACCTGACACGTCAGCAGTGATGTGTAAGTTGTTTGTACCTGTATACAAAGTGGTGTCTTGGGAAGACAGTCCTTGTCCAGCCAGGGGGCAGTTGGAGTTTCCCACTGGTTGAGCTGAGGCCATTGTTGTAGGTACATGTGTTCAGGTAGATGGTTCCAGCCAAGTACGTGGTTCAGTAGAGTCTACTGACAACCAGTGTGGTTTTTTTTTTTTTTTACACAAAAAAAAGAAGTGCCAGTACTCCAAGGGGAAAGTTGTTGAGCTCTGACAGGAGGTGTTGGTACTGCATCTGGAGGTGCTGGTACTGCGTACCAGGCAGTACTGTCTCAAAAAAAGCCCTGCTGACAACTAATACTGTACTTTGCTTAACGATAAACCTGACTGGGCACCTTTGATCCTTCTCTGGTTTGTGGTGTTTGGGGGCCCTCTCAGGGTCTGCTGTGGTCATTGGGTCCACATCACTGAGCACACATGCAAGCAGCCTTCTGCTTATCATCATCGAGGGAGACCAAGACCTGTGAGGACATCATGGAAGTAAATCCTCCTAACTACAGAAGCTATAACTCAAAATTGGGGAGAGGGAGCTTAAAATCTGTTGAAACTGTTTTTCAGTGGAAAATCAGATCTTTTACTAAATGCATTTTTTCACATACAGTGTTTGCTTTCTTCAGAACTGGGTGTGCGTCAAAAACAAATACTCCAGAACCAAAGTATTTTTAGTCGAAAACCAAAATATTTTACTTTTGAAATTCTGTTGCAGTGCTTCATGGAAGTAACTGTTCAGGTGCCTTATGTTCCCATTCTCCTCTCTGACCAGGCTCCCAGTTTGTACTACATCCCTGTAATGGGGTCGGCACTCAGCTCAGGGAAGCATCCTTTTTGGCTGAATGCTGGTTCCGGCACTGCCTGTTTTAAAAGCCTTGTGGCTACTCAGCCCTGTGGCCAAGTCACACTCTGTGTGAGTCATGGGGAACCTTTTTTGGGTTGGGGGCTGCTGACCCTCAGAAAAATCAATCGGGGGCCACACACAGCAAGAAGCAAAAAAAACCCCCAAAAAACAAGACCCAGACTGTCACTGACATGGCCCCGACTGAGGAGAAAGACACTCTGCACATTCCCCTCATATACCAGAGCCTTGCAAGTCCAGCCGAGTAGATTTTGTGTGCTCCAGCCCAACGACAAAATTGAAGGAAGTTTTGAAAAGTTGAAAAGAGTGGCAAATAGATAATAGAAAATTAAAGAAGAAAAAAAAAACCAGGGGAAGGGGGAATGTGAAGGAAAAAACCTACCCAGGACATCATTCATTCTAGTACATTCAGTAAGAAAAACGGGGAAAGGGTTTTTTAAAGAAAAGTTCATGATTTTTTTAAAAATTCATTCCATTGTAGAACAAAACTGACTTTGAAATATTCAGCAAACTGATTTTCCTTTTTTGGACAAGCTCTAGCTTAAATTATTCCGTGATTCATTTCATCCTATTCATCCCAAATGGCCAATGTTTGTGGTGTAATGGTGGAAAAGACAGGGGTCTCATCCTACCTTCCTCTGAGTGTGATTTATTTAATAATTCTGAGTCTGCAGTAACTATACATTTTACCCTATTACTCATACTTTGGATTAATTTGATCAGTTTCTCTGTTTTGAGACATTAATTATGTGCTCTAAGCAGGACTGACTCCACTATATAGATGGTACCGTTATATACACCTGTAGTAACAAAATCTTCCATCCTGTGCATCTGTTCCCAGAGAAATTTGTGACTGAGATATGGACTGTGACTCTGCTCTGTCTGCATAGCTCTTTCCTAATTAATACATCTCCTTAATGAAGCAACATTGGTTTCTTAGCTTCTGAGGTTTGGACCAAAGTTTGGCTCTGAAATAACCTCACTGTGAGTTTTCAGAGACTGAGCTTAAATTAATTTGATCTTAGTAAGAAGCATAGCAGGCCAAATCTTTGGTTGATATACACTAAAATAGCTCAGTTGAAGTCAACCACTTATGCCTGCTGACAATGATCTGGATCTTTGCTTTTAAACTCTGATTGGAGCCACATAAAATGTGGCATTTGATTACCTGTATGTCAGTCGCATTGTGAAAATTCAAAACAGATTTGGCAAAGGTCAGGGATTCTTTCTTGCTAAGTGTTTCTATGACAACAGCAATGTATACAGTATCAGTGAGCAATCATTTGTTCCAGCTACAGGATCTTTACAGGAGCAGCGTCTCGAGAAGAATGATGGAAGCACTTGTTTATGGGATATATACGTATCTTTGCTGCCATTAAGGTTTGGCAAAATAACAATCCTGGTGGGTATGTCTACACAGCACCCTAAACGCAAAATAAGATATGCAAGTTGTGCTATGCAAATTGCCTATCATATTTTGATTGAATTTCGAAATAGCGTATGGAGTTGGCACCTAGGCTTACGTGCCTGTGTAAAATACTCTGTTATCCTCATGAATGATGCTGTAGGTGCAAAGTAAAATGAGTGTAGCAAATTATCCGCCTCTTCGCATGCCGGCATAATGGGGCACTGACGTTAGCTGTCCTAGCTCCACCAACTTCACTGGAGCTCTGACAATTTACACAGGCTGAATATCTCCTGCCAAGGTGTGTACATCCCACTGTAAAGGGCATGGCTCTTACGCAGCAGCATGTTTGCTCTGTCTTTCCATTTACCTTTTAAACAACCCTTTTAATAGGAAAAGGAATCTGGGAAGGAAGAGCTGCAGACTGTCTGTACGTTGCCAATCGCATTCATGCAAGGCATCTGTGTGTAGTGAAACACACTGGATTAATATTTCAGATTGAGCAGATAGAGAAATGAACAGACTTACCAGGTGTTGCCTGGGTCCCTCCGAGCAGGACCTTGGGCTTGTGTGTGTGTGGGGGGGGGGGTGTGCAGGAGACTGGGGGACAGGGATATGTTCTCCCTCCCCCCCCCCCCAGGAACAGTTCTCCTCTCCTCCCCCTCCCCCCCGCCCCAGGACACCCCTCCAACCTGCCCAGGACCTGTTTCGCTCCCCTCCACCATGGGCCATCCCCTCAGCTCACTCAAGACCTGTTCTTCCTCTCTGCCCCTGGCTACGCCCCATCCTGTTTAGGGCCTGAACTCCTGCAGCCTGCCCAGGGCCTGTTCTTTCCCTCCCAAGGCCACACCTGCAGCCTTTCTAGGGTCTGTTTCCTCTCCCCCCGGCCACTCCCCCCAGACACCAGGGGCCTATTCTTCCCCATCCCAGGCCAACCCGCCAACCCTCCTGGGGCCTGTTCTCCACCACCCCCTGGCCAACCTCCTCAGCCAGTTCTTCCCCACACAGGCAACCCCAGCTTTCCCAGGGCTTGTTCTTCCCCTCACAGGCCATGTCCCAGCTGCCAGCGGCCTTATCTCCTGCCCACCGTGGCACTGCAGCCAAGGGCTGGGAAGAGGGGAAAGGGCTTGGGGCAGTGGGGGCTACTTATCAGTGTGCTGTCAGGCAAAATGACAGAGCCCCATCCCTGCTGGCCACTCTTTTGGTGGTGCGGCTGGCCCCAGTGGCCAGGCTACAGGATAGCTCTCCCCTGCAAGTGTGCTGCCCCCAGTGGCCATTCTGATATTGCATCCCTCCAAAAGCAGCCCCTCCCTTTGCATGTTATGGAAAACAGTCCTTTTCCCAGGGCTTCCAGTTCTCCTGGCAGAACCAACCCCTGACCTTGCTTTAAGTTAGGGGAAGAGGAAGCAACACATCTAATTTGGTGCCCCCAGTTCTTACTGTTTAGGAGAAGGTCTTGAATAAATGGAGTCACAAACAGACACACACACAGATGCCCTCTTTCTCTCTCTCTCTCTGTGTGTGTGTGTGTGTGTGTGTGTGTGTGTGTGTGTGTGTGTACACACACACACACACACACACCCCTTGCCTATACCATCCAGCTCATCATTCAGAGGAATTTCTTGTTGTATGATTGTCAATTGGCCTTTCCTTTCAGTGTACTCTTTGACAATGTAAAAACTCCTTGCTGCTTTCCATAGAATCTCTAACTGACATCTAGCTGTTTCCACTGGCTGTCGCTCTGGAAAGAACTTTTCTCCGAGTGCCCTGATGTAACTGAAAAAAGCAGGCTTCTATTTTTCATAAAAAGATGGTCCCCGGAAAAGGATGGGAATGCAGGGAACTGGTATCTTCTCTTTGAAATTAGCTGGCAAGTGGCATGCCAGTGTCCCTGTGACTGACCCCTGCTGCCTAGCTGTGCTTAATGGGCTGGACCTGAGCCTTAGAAAGGGGAACCCAGAGAGGACGCTCTGATAGAGTGAAGCTGCGGGAATCTTTTACCTTTGAATTCTCTCTAGTGTCGCTGTCCTGGACTTTCCTCTTCTGTTTCCTGCTGCTGATTGTTCCTTTATAAGGCCCAGGTGCCTTCCCTTAAACCCAGTTAGACAGCATGGAATTAGGACAGGTGCACTGGTCCCTACCCCGAGAGCCATCCATCCTACCACAGCCTTCCAGTCGCCAGCTGCAGTAAGTTTGCTTTCGGCAGCCTGCTGTTGGTGTGGAAACTCTTAACAAGCACAAGGTAAGGGTGACAGATTTAAAGCACTGTACATAGAGGGCAGTAGGCCACAGAGAACGACCATCGCCCTGGAAATGCCTGCTCAGAGAGCTGTTGACTACATCCAACGGCGGGATGAGCAGCTTCTGTGTTGGAATTGCTTTGTCTGGGCCAGCAGCTGTGAGCTAGTTTTAGTTAATGGCGAAGAAGTCGTCATGATAAAGCCAGAGCTCAGCGTGAGAGCAGAGCGCGCCAAACAATAGCACAAAGTTGACTAAGAGCATGTTTGTTTATTCTTTAATTAAAAAAAAAGCTGTCCTTTGCGCATGGATTTTAGAGGATTTTCTTTGTTGTGAAGGAGGGAAAAAACCCAGAGAAATCCAACACTCCTGACTGTTAGAACACCTCCATTCTGCCTTCATGTTACATGCCACTACATAGAAGAGTAATGGGCTATGGTAGTCACATCTGTTCTTCCTTGAAGACTATGGCTTGTTAATATTTATTTATACATTCCAGGCAATATGCATGTGAAAGGAGCAAGGCTGACAGCCCTGGAAACTAAAATCTGTTCTCCAAAGAATGGATGCTTTATGGGTAGCAGCAATGCAGGCTTGTCCATGCTAATCCATCTGTACATGAGTGGGGAGTGCCTTTTCTGTAGCCTGTTCTGCTGAGACTACCAATAGGTGGCCACTTAGGGCCAATTGTGTTAGTGTTTGTAGGTCTACAGGCACTTGCCTAAGCTTGCAGATGCTAGACTGGGACACCAAACTGATTTCAAAGCCCTGGTCTACACTAGGAGTTTATTTTGAAATTACCCCTCTTCCGCTCCTGCAAGGTCAAAGTTATAAGCATTGCATCCACACTACCAAGCCCGTTATTTTGAAATAACAGGCCAGGGAATTTGAAATCTGTATTCCTGCTTTTCATCAGGAGTAACACTAATTCTGAAATAGTTATTTCGAAATAGCAGTAGTGTGGATGCTCCAGTACAGCTATTTTGAAATAACTACTCCCCAGAGTAATTCAAAATAATTACTCCCCAGTGCTTCCTAGGGCTCTAGGCCTGAGGTTAATAGGGTCTGCCTCAGACTAATTTTGAGTCTTCCCCGTAGCGTAGACACGCTAGTTCAAATTTTTTAAATTGGGGCTTAAGTCGAATTTACTAATTTTGAAATAGGTTCTTAGTGTAGACCTGGCCAAAGAGGACAACAACTGGTAAAAACAATTTTCGAACACCCAGTAACAGCCTTTGCTGGATTTGAACCAGCAATCCACATCTATACCAAGCTCAGCAGGGCCCTTATTCTGGAAACTAATTATGCACATGCTTAAGTCCCTTTGACTTCACTGGGAGAAAACCATGTGCTTAAGTTGTTCCCCAAATAACCATATTTTCTTGAATAGATATTATATTTCCACTAGAGAAATCACATACTGATCTTAGCTGTTGCTTTTTTGGAAAAGACTGGTCAGAAGGGCTGAAATTCCTCATTATTGTTCCTATTGTATTATTTTGATGGAATAAATTGCCCCAGAAATTCAAAGGTGTCAACATGACTAAACTTTCAGGGTACGTCTACATGGCACATATTCCAGAATAGTTATTCCGAAATAGCTTATTTTGAAATAGCATGTCTACACTGCAGGGAAGCATCAAAATTAGCCCGAGGCAGGCTTCCCTAATGCAGACGCTCTCAATTTAGAGCCCCAGGAGGCACTGGGAAGGAATAACATAGAATGGCCCTGGCGAGGGGCTATTTCGAAGTAGCAGCAGTGGAACGTCTACACACGCTTTATTTTGAAATAGCTATTTTGGAATAGATGTTATTCCTCGAAGAATGTGGTTTACAGATTTCGAAATTAGCTGCCCGTTATTTTGAAATTATTTCAAAATAACGGAATGGCTTTGTTATTTGGCTTTGTTATTTCAAAATAATGCTAGTTATCTCAAAATAACGGTGCAGCATAGATGCACCCTCATAAATAGTTTGGACTTTAAGAATATAGAGATTTCAGGCTGCTTAGTGCTACCGTAAATCCAGTGTTCTCTTTTTGTCCTTTTATTAAAGCTACAGAAAAGAAGGGTAAACAGTGAAAGCATTTGAAATGTCAAGTATTAAGGAAAGCTATAATTTTAACAAGATCTGTTATTCCCTTTCCCTTTTGCCACAGAGGAATGTATATGGAGATTCCCTCATCCCACCTGATAGTCTTTTATTGCCTCTTGGCCTCCCCTCTGTGGCTAGAGAACAACTTTTCTCCTTTTTAATGGCAGACTTTCAAGTGTTTGAAGACTGTTATCATGTCCCCCTTAACCTCTTCTAAACATACCAACATCCTTCAGCCTTTCCTCATATTATATGTGTTCTATCCTTTTGATCATCTCTGCTGCTCACCTCTGGATCCTTTCCCTTTCCTCTACATCCTTTGTAAACATTGCTAACCAAAATTGGGCACAGTACTCCAGCTGTGAGCTATCCAATGCCAAATAAAATCTGTATTATCCCCTCCCGTGATTTGCATGCTATGCCACTGTCAATGCAACTTATAACTGCATTTGCTTTTTTTATCGCAACAGGATGATTTTTTGCAGTCATGCTGTGGATTCAAGTTGAGATTTGTGATTCACCACAACTCCCGGACTCTTCTCCATAATGCTGCTGCCCCTTCAATTATCCCCCAATCTGTATTTGTACACTTGATTTTTCTTCACTATGCATGGCATCTTCCATTTGTCTTAGTAAAATTTCATTTTGATGCATATTGCAAAAAGATCCCTTTGAATCTTAGTTCTGTCCTCCAAACTGTTTGCAAACCGCCTAGCTTTCTGTCATCGGCAAATTCAATCGCTATGTTTGCCATTCCTACTTCATGGTGAATAATAAGATGTTAAAAAACACTGAAGCCAGAAGAGATCCCTGTGGAACCTCACTTGAGATTTTTCATTTTGACATCATTATAGGAACAAGTACTTTTTATTTGCAGTTGCTTAACCAATTATGAATCCACATAGTGGTTGTTCTGCCAAGCCTGTGTTTCTCCAGCTTACTTGTCAGAATAGCATGTGTCAGAAGCCTTGTTAAAGTCCAATATATTATGTCCACCACATTCCCCCATCCACTGAATCAATTACCCTCATCGAACAGGGAAATCAAGCTAGTTTGGCATGGCTTGTTCTTACTAAATCCATGCTGGCTGCTAGTGATTACTACATCACCCTCCAGGTATTCACAAAGTGAATGTTTTATATACTGCTTTCGTAGCTTCCCAAGTAATAAGGTCAGGCTGACTGGTCTATAGTCCCCCAGCTCCCCAAGATAAATTAGTTGTGAAAAGTGGTGGGGAACTTGGGAGGATGTGATTATGATCTAATAGAATTCAAGATCCTAAGGGAAGGATGTCATGAGAACAGCAAAACAAGGGCTCTGAACTCCAGCAAGATAAATTTCAACCAACTCAGAGGAATAATAGGCAGGGTCTCATGGAAAGACCAATTAAGAAGACTCAGAGGGGTACCCGTGTTCGTCTTTAATTCTAAAAACAATGAGTAGTCCTGTGGCAACCAAGAGATTAACAAAAATATAGGGTGTTTGCTCATCTGAGGAAGTGGGTTTTCCCCACAAAAGCTCATGGTACAGTATATATTTTTGTTACATCTCTAAAGTGCCACAGGATTACTCGTTGCAATTAGAAGAAAAAGAGTTGGAGGGGGCTGACCATTCCTAAAAGATGTAATATTAGAGGCTCAACATCAAGTGATTCCCACACAGAGGAAAGCTAAAAAAGATACATTGGAGGCCGATGTGGCTTCTCATGCTGCTTTTGAGATACCTAAAAAGCTAATGGTACCTACAGGAAATTGAAGGAGGGGCATGTCTTCAAAGAATTATACATAGGAATGGTGAACATGTGTAGGGAGCAAATCAGGAAAGACATCACAAAGAACGAACTACAGCTGGCAAGAGATGTTACAGATAACACGATAACATGACACAGGGCGACTAGCAAAGTTACCAGGGATAATAAAGGAGAAGGGATAAGTAAAGTACACCTCAGAGATCTTTGACTTATTTGAATGAATTCAAGTCAGCAGGGCTGACTATTCGCCCGGCGGTGCTGAAGGAATTAGCTGCAGAAATCTTGGAGCCACGGGCAAGAATACTTGAATGCTCATGGATGATAGGAGAAGTCTTGGAAGACTGGAGAAGGCTATCATAAAGGAGAAGGACAGGACCTTCTGCTGTTGATGATGATAAAGTCCAATTCCATTTCCTGTAAGACACAAGACACACACAAAGGGGATGAGAAGGGAAGAGCAAAGATAGAAAATAAAGCTACTGTTTCTGGTGCTGGCTTTGACTTGAAGCATCACTGCTGGAGAAGCAAAGGAACAGCTCACCGTCAGATCAGCTGCTCTAAGACCTGGCAAACTTGTTCCACATTGGGCAAGGTAGAGCATGACTTCTAACCACCTTTCTGGTGACAGGCTTACAACAGAGTTGCAAAATAAAAAGTCCTGGCTGGCTAACCCAGATTCTTATTAAACAGAAGGCAAAAGGAGATGGAAAAGAGAAGAAATAAGGTAGGGAATGGATGACAGCAGGAATCAAAATCTAACATCCCAGCTGCTGTTTGGGATTTAGCTGAAATCAGTGGAGATGGCAATGTGTAATTTGGGTCACACTTTCTCGCTGGGCTGGCCCTCTCAAGATCAGGCTGACGAAATCCACCGAAATGGTTTTGAATGATGTGATCACTCCTTCCTAAATCACCCACTTTCACCTGGCTCTGGAAACATGTCTGCTCCCTGTTATCAGAGCCTATTTCTGATCTGACTAGAACTGGGAAGCACAGGAAACGTCTGTGCTGCTGACAGAAATTCCAGGCACCAAGACAGGACAATCAGGAGTGGCCAGATCCCTGATCCTTTTCAGATCACTGCCGGAGCCTCTCATGGTGCAGTCCAAGTGGCTCTGAAGACTGGCTAAGGGAGGTGCAGTGGATTCCAGGCAGCATTGAGAGCTGGCTGTTTCTAGTCCCACCCCTTTGCCTGAGGCTCCACCCCTTCTTGAAGTCCCAGAGACAAAATCTCCCCCTCCCCCCCCCCCCCCCCACACATTGCCCAGGGCTTGATAATATCTGTCACCAACCCTGGGTGACAGCAGTTTCATCTGCCTAAAAGTAAATTTCTCTCTCATATCCTCCTTCATGCCGAAGAATGGCCACTCCCCCAGGTGACAGGACATTTGTTTTTGTTGATACCGGGTTGAGATGCTGACTACCCTGTTGTCTCTTTCCCAGATTTGGAAGATGCCTTAGTAAGACCATAAAGTAGAATCTCATAACTTTGTTGCCACACATTTTACAAGGACAATAATGATCAGTGTTTTATGAGATTTCAAATGATACCCCATATTTTGTACTACATTTATCCTAGTCTTGTAAAAGGTGTGAGCATGTGGGTCCAGTGTGGCACAGAAGAATCACTTCCATTTAACCGTATAGGAATGGCAAGGTGATGGTAATCTGAGGATTGCAAACTGCTCCCCCTCCCCATGCCATCCAAGTGCCATTTTAGTAGCGCAAAGCATCTGTAAAAGAACTAACTGGCCCTATTATTCTGGAAACTGACTCATTGCAACAGCTACTGTGACTTTTTTTTAATTTAACCATTTAAAAGAAGCTTATTCTATTAATAAACTCATCTCATGCAAAAAGGCTTTTAGGTGATAAAGCATGCCATAAAGTAAAACACTAATTAGCAAAACATGAAAATGACTGGGAAGATAGATTTAACCACATACTTCACATTATGTAAATAAAGAAATCATCCCAGGTCAACATCAGTCATTGCTGATGGGACGTTAAGAGCTTTATTTAGAAAATTGTTAATAAAAAGCCCTTGATCCCTTCACGTAATTATGTTTACATTGAAATATTTCCCAGACTTGTGCACCATGAGAACCAGAAAGTGAAACTAACTATAGAGAAAGTGAGCCTTGCCAGTCTAGTTGCACTAGTGGAGCTGGTCAGGGACTTAGACTAGTAGTTCCCAATCTTTTTGATACTAGGGACCAGTAAACCCCTTCACAAGCTTTTGGAGGACTAGTAACATTTATTTGCATATTCATTAAGCAAATGATGAATATGCAAATAAATTGTGTCATTGGCCCTACCTGTCTGGTGGGTTGTTCTGCCAACCCCGCCCCCCCCCCCACTCCTGGCCCCAATCCTGGCTGCTTTATTGGCTGGCACTGGCTCCCCCGGCTGCATCTGGCACTTGGCATTCTGCATCGGTGTGCCCGGCGCCCGGCCTTCTCCCTGGGTTCTAGCACCTGCCAGATCTAGCTCTGCCGCCCGGAAGCATGCCTGGCAGAGATGCCACAGTGGCAGGCTCTCTCCCAAGAGGGCTGCATCGCCGCACTCAGCAGTGTGGGGTGCTGCTACTCCATCACACAAATTAATAGGATCGTGTGCGATAATTTTCCTAAGGACCGGTATTGGGCCGTGGACCACACTTTGGGAAACGCTGACTTAGACTATTTTTTTTCCTGTGAAAAATGTCAATTTGTCAAAACATGGTTGGTTTTGACAACTTTCTCTACTAGCAAAATTTTGGGGGCAAGGGAAAGGTTTTGAAATTGTCAGATGAGTGCTTTTTGATATTTTTAAGTGGAAAGGTCCAGTTTTTCAAGTGAAAGCAACTTTTTGTTTTGAAATAGTATATTTAGTCAAAAAAAAAGAAGAAAAAGAAAATAGATTGAAATTGAAATCAAATGCTTAGTAACTAACAAAATTAGATAACCCAGTTCTTTATGAGAACCTTTTCTTTTAATATCTGGAAAATATTTTGGGGGTGAAAACCTATCCAGACTAGTGAAATAAGAAAAAGTAAACAAAAAAAAAGTAAAAAACAAATTAGATTTCCCTCAGGAATGGAGTGTTGTCCACCTCTGGAGAGCGCCCCCTGGCTGGATGCATGTGTACCTGCACTCTTTCTCTGTGGTGCCCTCTGGTGGTGGTTTCTCAGATGGATTTTCGACAGCTGAGCCCTCCTACTGAGTCACACACAGTCTGTATGTGAAATAACACAGACCTCTGGGGTATAAAGTTCAGCAGGGCTCAATATTTAAATAGTCCTGGGTCTGGTCCTCTTCACAGTGCAACATTCAGATCCTTCTCTGGACCTTCTCAACTCCCTTCAGAGCTTTAGCTACTGCAGCTCATGGGTGCTAGAGTAATTAAGTTGACAGGAGACTGCTTTCCTCTTGGTATAGAATGTCTACAATTACTGTGCTACAGCACATGACTAACCCATGTCTTCCAGAAAGACATCCTGTTCTGAAAACCTCAAGAAGTGGAGAATCCATCCATTCATTTATTTCTCTGGATTAATCACCTTCACTGTATTAAAATTTGTGCCTTTATTTCTAATATGAATTTGTTTGGTTTTAACTTTCAGACATTGATTCTGGTTATGTCTTTTCCCCACTAGATAAAAAAGCCCTTTAATATCTGGCATTTTCTCCTTGTGTAGATATGTATACACAATGATCATATCACCTTTTGATTTTGGGTCTGGATAATATTTTCTAAAGATTTTTTTTTAAATCCTAATAATGTCTCTTTAACAAAAATCTATACAAAACGTTACAAAGGACCATTCCAAAATGCTTATATTGTTTAATCTAGCCAATGCTTGTTTGGTGCAATTTTACATATTTTTTGCAGGAGAACATTGCAAATAGATTCTGTTTAAAATAGACGAGAAAATTATGATATTTTCATGCATTTTCCCTCTTATTTGACAAAAACAGAATTAAAAAAATAAGTTATAGGCATTTAGAATTTTGACAATTCTGATTTCACGTAGCAGAATGTCTCCTCTGAACTCAAAAGTCTCAAATTGAACAGCACAAGCTTCTGTTTTCCCTTCAGCTAGTTTGTTGTTATTGTAATTAGAGCTGGTTGAATATTTGCACCTAAGGCTTTTTCAGAGGAAAAAAAAAATCTCAATTTTAGTGACCTCCCTCCACTTTTACTTCTCTTCTTCTCCTCCTCTTTTATCCTTTAAACAGAAAACAGGAGAGAGAAAAATCCTCAAAAAGGAAAAAAATATTCATTTTGATAAAATAATAAATGGTCTAAGGACAGTAGATTACATACCTCTGTTCTTTTTTCACATAAGACAAAAACCAGGGGACATTAAGAGATGGGAAATTCAAAACCAATAAAAGGACATTCTTTTTCACACGTGATTGAACTGTCGAACTCAGTGACACAGTCATCGAGGTCAAGAACTTAATGAGTTGAGAAAGGGATTAACCATTGATATGAATAACAAGAATATATGGAGTTAATGTAATTAATAACAGTAAAAATATTGTACTGCAGGGTTTAAGCCAATCTCTAACTATTAGGACCTATCTGATCTCCCCCCTCTTTTTTCAGGAGAAAGGAAGAGCTCTCCCTGCACACCTAGCCCACTTAATTATCCTCATTAACATGGGCCCTTCAATTGTCAAGTTCTTTTTCTACAGTTTTATACATCTAATGGTTTCTGTTATTTCCACTCCAATTCATCTGATGAAGTGAGTTTTGCCCATGAAAGCTCATGATTCTATATATTTTGAAAAAATTTAAAAACAAATAGTCTAGTAGCACCTTAAAGACTAAATAGTTACAAGAGGCTGATAAGAACCATTACCACCTTCATTGTTTGGTTGGTTGGTCTCTCCTCAGACCCTATGCTACCAGTACTCCTAGCTATCTTTGTGACACCACCGACTTCCTGAGGAAACTACAAAACATCAGTAATCTAGCTGAAAATACCATCCTGGCCACTATGGATGTAGAAGCTTTTTACATCAACATTCCACATGAAGACAGATTGCAGACTATCAGGAACACCATCTCCGATGACAGCACTGCACACCTAGTTACAGAGTTCTACGACTTTGTCCTCACGCACAACTACTTCTGATTGAGACAATTTGGGGCACCGGCATGGCACCACAATATGCCAATGTCTTTATGGCTGACCTTGAACAACATTTCCTCAGCTCTTGATCCCTAACATCCTTACTCTACTTACAGTACAGCGATGACATCTTCTCATATGGACCCACAGGAAAAAGATCCTAAAAAATTTCACAGGATTTCAACAACTTCTACCCCACCATCAACCTCAGCCTGGATCAGTCCACACGAGAAATCCACTTCCTTGACACTATAGTACAATTAAATGATGGACAAATTTTCACCATCCTATTCTGCAAACCTACCGACTGCTACACTTACATTCATGCCTCTAGCTTCCATCCCAGATACATGTGTCAATCTATTGTATACAGCCCAGCCCTGAGATACAACCGGATTTGCTCCAATCCCACAGTCAGCGACAAATACCTACAGGATCTATATAGAACATTCTTAAAACTGAAATACCCACCCGGAGAAGTGACAAAACAGATCGACTGAGCCAAAAAAGTACTCAGATATGAACTATTTCAACACAGGCCCAAAAGAGAAAGCAACAGACTTCCACTTGTCATCAGCTACAGTCCACAACTTAAACACCTCCAACACATTATCAACAATCTACAACCTATGCCGGAACATGACCCTTCACTCTCACAGGCCTTGGGGGAAAGACCAAGTCTCACTTACAGACAACCCTCTAACCTCAAACAAATTCTTTCCAGTAACCATGCAACATACCTCCATCATAATCATCCAGGAACCCACCTCTGCAATCAGTCCTGGTACCAACTCTGCCTACACATCTACACCAGTGATTTCATCACTGGACCCAACTATCCAGCTTGCAGGGGGAGGGATAGCTCAGTGGTTTGAGCATTGGCCTGCTAAACACAGAGTTGTGAGTTCAATCCTTGAGGGGGCCATTTAGGGATCTGGGGTAAATCTGTCAGCCATGGTTCTTGGTCCTGCTATGAGGGCAAGGGACTGGATTCCATGACCTCTCACGGTCCCTTCCATCTCTATGAGATGGTATATCTCCATATATATATATTATTATTATAAGATGATGTTAAGGAAAGCAATGATGTCCAATGTTAAAAATATCTGTAGAATAGGATTCTTGCACTGACAAAGTAATACACAAAGACACACCTGATGTTAATATTCTCACTTCTTGCCCTCAGACCTTCCACTAACTACTATTTAAACCATGGGTGGGGAACCTTTTTTGGGTTGGGGGCCGCTGACCCACAGAAAAATCTGTTGGGGGCTGCACACAAGTGAGAAGCAAAAAACCCCAAACACTCATTGACATGGCCCCCAACTGAGAAGGAGAGACACTCCCCACATTCCCCTCACACACCAGAGCCTATGGGGCCCCAGGCTAGTAGATTTTGTGTGCTCCGGCCCCACAGTAGTGTGTGGGGGGAGGGGGATGGAGCCTGGACTTTTGGGGGCCAGATCCAAGGAAGCCAGGGGCCGTTTGCGGCCCCTGGGCCTTAGGTTACCCACCCTTGATTTAAACATTGTCAGCATGCTAAAGAGACAACTGATTATAAAACACTCCAGCATCTTTTGGATTTCTCTATGGAATAAGAGGTCATGTTCAGTGATGCCACTCCTGCACAGTTTAATGGGATGTGTGATACACAATGCCATGTGTGTTTGAAAACATTTCCAAGGAGTAATTATAGCTATGCGTTTGCCAGCACAGCCATGTTACCGTCCCAGGCATTGGGGGAGTGCATAGTAGACTGCTTGCCCCTGAGAGTTTCACAAGCACTCCAGCACTCATCTAACGCTCCAATTAAAATCAATGGCAAAATGCTCATTGATTTCAGTTAAGTCAACACTGAGCCCTTTTGAAATATCTTGTGCAGAAAATCTGCCTCAAAATGGTGAAATTCAGACTTTCTGCCAATTTTTTGCTACCTGGGAATGCACAGAAAAAAAGCTGGAGAGCTGGCTATGATTGAATAATTAGTTTCTCTGAGAATGCAGACTGTATTTAAGAGCTTGGGACCAGATCTGTAATGCTATTTATGTGTGTAAAGATGCAGCTAGGGGTGAGGTGGAATTTTCAAAGTGCCTAGGGTGAGATCTTTAGCTTGTGCAAATCAGTGCAGCTCATGAGTTTTGAATGCCTGGGGTTTGCAATCCTGTAATACTATGGTTTATTCATACATGTGATGGCGCTGAAATGAGTGGTAGCAGCGCCTGGGGTTATTTTTTCAGCACAAGCTCTCGCTGTTGCTTGTAATAAGATATGTGCTCAAATTGAGAGCTGTTATTTAATTTTCTCCATTTATGTACAGTAGGACTTGCACAACTGACAACCCTGATAATTCATTGTTTCAGCAGGACATATGGTCACTTTCAATTTTACCTCTTTAATGGCTAATAATGTCATTAAAGTATACAGTCAATTGCGTGACCACATTTTGATTTGTTATCAAATATACTCAAGAGAGCAAATAACCAATATCTGTCAGGTTTATTGCTAAAAGTCAGTAATAGTATAGTACAGGAAAAAGGATTCGATGCTGTATACATTTCCAAGGCGCTGTCTTGTTCAATTCACCTAATAAGGAAGTCTTGCTTCCAAGTTACACATTTCAGCTGGTGGTATTTATAGGATGATTTTACAAGTGACACAATTAATTACACATCACTGCAATCCAGCCCAGCAGTTTATATCAGTTCTTTAACTTGCTGTACTAACCTTTCTTAGTTTTGTTTTGGATACTACTAGTAGTACCTCTCCAGCTGGTACGATGAGAAAATATTAAATTATTTTGCCTTTTACCAGTTTCTTATTTTCTAATGCCAAAGGTGGCTTCAGCTTCGCATGGTGTTATGGGATACATACTATAAGTGAACAGGATTACAGGGGGGGAAAAATGTAACTGCTAGAAATGGGGGTGTGTGAATATAATGGTATGTTGATGTAGCGTGCTTAATGCATATTAATACATGTGATGTGAATCATGCATATTAATAATGCAAGACAAATATAAAAAAGCCCAGCATATATTAATCAACAACAACTGTGTCAATCTGAAATTAATTGTGAACTCACTGCTGTTCTAGTGTAATGCTGACAGGTGGAACCAAATCTGGGACCTCTAAGCTTAGTGCATGAGCCTCTTCAAGTCTACAACTTGAGCTAAAAGCCCCCTGCCTCTCAGCTCAGGCTGTAGTACAGACTCATTCTCTAAGTGCCACTACATGGGACAGAGAACCCCACCCAGTAGGTGTGTGGGTTACACTAGCACAAGCTAAAAGACAGCAACTTATGTTATCTCAGGGGTCTCAGAGGCACAATAAACCCTCCGAGTCCTTAACTGTCTGACCTTTCACCCCTGACTTAGTGAAATAATTTAGGATATGACTACATGCTGAGCAGAACAATTTAGGACATGACTATGTAATAACCAAAATCCAACAATCAAGCATCAATATAGCCCTGCATGGATAGAAAATTTGTATCCATAGCTGCATCCATATCCTCAAAAATGAGCCTCAGATATAGCCATCCACATCCACGGTTGCAGATATGGCTATAAAATGGATATCTCTGGATTTGCAGGGCTCTAAGCATCAGTACTGGAACAGTAATCCAGCTAACTGTATTCTCTCCTTTCCTTATTTTCTGGACTGACATGTAAAAAACAGTTTTGGAAATTATATTTAGAAATACTGTTAGCTACTTATACGTCCCCCATTATTAACAAGCATTCCTGTGACACCTTAGGGTATGTCTAGACTGCACCTCTCTGCCGGCAGAGGGATGCAGATTAGGCAGGTCAAAATTGCTAACGAAGCAGGGATTTAAATATCCCGTGCTTTGTTAGCATAAAAATGGCCACTGCTTTTTTTCGGCACGGAGCTTTGTCGGAGAAAAGCGGCAGTCTAGAGCTGGATCTTTTGCTAAAGAAAGCCTTTTCTGATAGATTCCTTATGCCTCAGGTATACAGGATCTATCGGAAAAGGCTTTCTTTAGTGAAGGATCCCCCTCTAGACTGCCGCTTTTCTCCGACAAAGCTCCGTGCCGAAAAAAGCGGCGGCAGTTTTTATGCTAATGAAGCGTGGGATATTTAAATCCCTGCTTCGTTAGCAATTTCGACCTGCCTAATCTGCATCCCTCTGCTGGCAGAGGGGTGCAGTCTAGACATACCCTTAGAGACTAACACATTTATTAGGTCATGAGCTTTCATGGGTAAAACTCACTTCATCAGATGTGTTGGGTTACCCATGAAAGCTCATGACCTAATAAATGTGTTAGTCTCTAAAATGCCACAGGACTCCTTGCTGTTTTTAAAGCTACAGACAAACAGAAGGACTATCCTTCTGAGGCCCTCCGTTACTGTAATATCTGAGCACCTCACAATTTGTCTCACAACTTGTCTGTGATCCCCATTTTATAAGAGACACAGATTTAATGCATTTATTGCTACAGACTATTCACCGTCTCCATCAGATGCAAAAAAATGTTTGGATCAGTTATGTCTATAATAAATGCCACCAACCAGGTATGATTTTATGTTTAACAACAATTCTGATCACAATGTTAAAAGCTTATTTGCTGTCATGTGTCAAAGAATGAAAATAATTGATGTTTATAAGAAGGAGGCAAGGCAACATTGGTTGCTTGGGTGACCCAGTGTCAACAATGGCCATCTCTGTGGAGTTTAAATAATGTTGTTGTTTTTTTGACAGACGGCATATTGGCACTATATACCCATTGCTCTAATAAACAAAATCTTTGCTCTCATCTTTGCATTCCCAGTGCAAGAGAGATTTTGGCTTTGCAATGTAAACCCCTTTCTCACCCAGGGAGCAACATAATTATCACAAAGAAAAAAAAAGAAAAAACCCACAATGCACCTCAAATCCAAGGCAATGGAAATGGAAAAGGACCATTGGATTATCAGTCTATAGTTTTACCAGAGCTGGTTGATTTCCTGCAATGTATTTTCCAGTCCCTTTGCTAATCTTTTCATAAAAGACATGAACATGGGATTTCCACCTCTTCCCTAGAGAAAACTAAACCAGAGTCCATGAGACAAGATTGTTAAGAAGCTGCTTTCCTGATTCAGCTTGAATGTATCTTTTCTTACTCCAATGTTTTAGATGGTGGAAGAAATGTAACTAAGGGTACGTCTATACTCCGGAGCTATTTTGAGATACCGGAAGTATCCCAAAATAGCTATTCTGCATCTATTGAAGCAGCCCATTATTTTGAAATAAATTTTGAAATAACGGGCAGCTTATTTTGATGTCCTGGTAACCCTCATTCCACAAGGGTTAAGGGCATTTCGGAATAGCGAGTTATTTAATAATTTGGTGCTGTATAGACAGCATCACTTTATGAAATAAGCTATTTCGTAATACACTCGAAATAAGCTATGCTATTTGCGTAGCGCAAATTCCATAGCTTATTTTGAGCTCAGGATGCTGTGTAAACACACCCTAACAAAAGGTCCTTACTCCAACATATTATCTTGTTTATACCTTCATAACACACTGAACTATTTAGGTCAAATTCAGAGGGGTGTTACCATGGTGCCATTTACACTGTTTTCCAGCCCTTGAATGAGCACATTGCAGCAATTTAGACTCTGTTACCCATTCATTGTCACAAACCCACTTCTCTCTTATACATTACTTTGTGCTTTGAGACCCTGAAAGGACTTTGGCACATAGATGTGTTAGTTGAAATAGGACATCATCTACTTACAATTTTAACAGGCAAGTTACATCAGATTAGGTTACCTTGGGAGTTTTCAAGGAGGATCAGAGCCGTTTACACTGGCTTACACCCCTACTGCTGTGTAAAGTACACCTTTTTGCATGTGTAGAGCAGTGAGCCATTCACACAAAGATGAGTGTGGACAACAAGACTTGAAGAAAGGTGTAGAGCGAGAACAGGAATGGAATGAGGAGACCACCCCCAAGACAATGTGAGGGAGGAGGAACTGAGTAATGGGTAGAGAGACATAGAAGAACTATCACGAAAGCACAGAGAAAGGGACAGATTTAATTATGAACAGTAGTATTAAACCAGTAGAGAAGTGAAAGAATGAGGAGGGGGTACTTGCCCTATAGTTAATCCAGGAGCAGCTCATTAGAGACTTTGCTGGGAGCCACTTCAATGGAGAGAGACAAGTCAGAAATAAGGTTGGAGGGGATGTCAGATGAAGAGAGAGGAGAAAAACTTGAGGTCATGGTCGTAAATACTGTGTGCAATGAGTTTAAAAGGAGAAGGCCAGGAGTAAAGGTCTTAGGGAATATCAGAAGATACTTTTACTTGCTGTGAAGTGAAAGGAATTGGGGTATGAAACTCAGGAGAAGATTTAAGACCCAACTGGTGATCAAGATCAGGTGGGAGGAGATAGATTGTGTATAAAGATCTATATGAAATAGAATTGGGGCCAGTGGAAGGCAAAAAACACTGCTGTAGAAATGGGGATGTGATCCTGACAGGTCAGGTGCCAGCTGTTGCCAATGTTTTACCCAGCCACTGAGCACTGACAAATTCATAGCTGGAAACCAGCACTGCTCACCTGCACACCAGTCTTGTTCAAGATAGGTGCCAGGCCTGTGAGAATGTGCTTAGTGGTTAGAATCCGTGGAAGGCTTGTCAGCTGCTGCATACGTTGTCCCATGCTGTAAGGTGAGATGTAAGTATTGCTGTAAAAATGCCTGCTCTACGCCTGTGAACCTAGTCAGGAGGAATGGGCCGCCACCCATCCAGGAGGACGACGGAAACTAAATGGGCCATTGTGGAACTTCAGGACAGGAAGGCTTGGTTAATAGCTCTCACACACCCACGAAACTGCTTAATGCAAGAATGCCCCTCCCATCAGCATGAATGCTGGGAAAAAAGGGGCTAAAACAGGAGCACAAGAAAAAGAATCTCTCTTTTTGCTGTTTGGACTCTCACTGGGCTGAAGCTAGGAAAGAGAAGCAGAGATCCCCAGGGTGAAGCTGGGCTAGCCCTAAAAAACACCCAGAGCTGACAGTCCAGACTTTGCCACCAGTTGGGGTGTTCACCCTGGTTTTTGGCAGCCTACAGCTTCTAAAACCATAGACTGTAACTCATTTGTGTATATATGTTGCCTGCTTTTTATCTGTAAATAACATTCTTCTTATTGCCCCTAGTTGACAAATACTCAGCTTATAAAGGATTGGCTACATGCATTGGCTTTTGAGGTGCAAATTGGCCTGAGGTGCAAATTGGCCTGAGGTGAGTAACTAGTCTCTTAGGACTGAAAGCAACCTGACTGTTTGAGTGACCTCAGTTTGCCTGGGTGGCAAGAGAGCCGGGCATACCCAAGGGGACTGCCTGTGACTCCATGGTAAGACTGCTCTAGTGCTTCAGGAGTCCTCGTGTGTTACTGGGATTGATGAAATCATATTCCAGACTTTGCCACCAGTTGGGGTTGTTCACCCTGGTTTTTGGCAGCCTGCGCTCAGGCTGGTGCTTGCGGTTGTGAGGCAGCCTGAGAGAGGGGTGGTAGGAAGCTCTTTTGTAACTTAAATCAGAGGTGTGAGCTGAGCTAGGTATGGTTCCTGAAAGGAACTGCACAGAGCAATCTTCCCTCACTGATAAGGATGGCAGAAAATCCTGGTTTTACTGAATCTTATGTTGTGGTTAAGCTGCACTTCTGTGGCCTTGTCTACACAGGCATGTTTTGTCGCCAAAAAATGCCTTGTGGTGACAAAACTGTGAGAGTGTACACACTGCAATATAACTCTTGTTGGGGAAAAAACCCAGTTTTGGCGACAAAAAACTTCCACCGCTGCCAGAGACTTTTGGCTTTCCCCCTCCCTTTATTGTTGACAAAGAGCCAGTGCGGTGAACTCTGCTGTTTGTTTTTTCGAGAGAACTGGCTTCTGCCAGTATCCCACAATGCCCGTCCTGATGGCTGTGCTCAGTTTTGTGATCTCTGCTGCCCTGCAGGTATGCACCTCTCCCCTTTCAAAGCTCCAGGAAGTATCTGACAGCTGAGTGAACTGCTCCGTTTGGAGAACAAACAAAGAACAAATCATTGGAATGTGCCTGTTCTGCCCTGCTAGGAACACAGGCCAACGGCTGCTGCAAGGGGAGGACTGGAAAGACGGCTGTGCTGCCGGGAGAGCTCACAGAGCTGCTCATGATGATGTTCCAAGAAGCACAGGGATCAGCTCTGCCTTCCCACAGCACTGCACTGTGGGATGCTTACCCATGGGATGCTTTGCTCTATCTGTCCACAGGGGAGTTAGTCATGTGACCATGAAATGTCCACAAAGGGCGGCAGAAAAAAGTTTGATTGGTTTTCACTATTGCTGACTTTTGCACGTTGGCAGCACTTTTATCGCCAAACCTTCCCAGTGTAGACTATCCTTTGTCTGGGTGCTTGCAGAAGGCCCTAGCAATATACACTAACATCCTGACGTAGCATTAGTCCTGCTGTGGCTCAGGTTTTAAATGACACTCAGGCTGCACCCGGGCATGAATCAGCATTCATAGGGCAATGCAATGATCCATCATTTGCATCATTCGACATGAGTAACAGCTGAATCTCAGTTTAGCAAGGGAAGGAGCTGATGCCAGAGCAGGCCTGAGGAAGGAATTGACACCCTTATTAAATTAAACACAAGCAAGCTATTGATCCTTGTCACAAGGGTCCAAAACCCATTAAGGGAGCAAGTTCTGAACTTGCCCTACCCACTTGCTGACTAGTAGGTTCTTCCTTCCCGTAGCAGTCATTTATGGAGTAATTATTCCTGTCAGAATTCCATCTGACTGTGCAAGGTGAGGGAGTTCAATTATTTAATCGTACCTCCCCTCTTACCTTCAAAGGCCAGTGCTAGCGCTCATGTGCGTTCTGTTTAATTTATACCAATACTTAACCTTGTTGGACTTTTCTCTTGTTTGCACGTCTGCAGGTTGTGTAGGGTAAGTGGGATGGATTGCTCCTGCATGTTCACATCTGCTGAGTTTTATGGGACTGGCAGAACTGATTTTTTTTGGGTGGGGGGGAAGATGTGTTTTCATAGATGCAGACAACTTTGAGGATGGGAGAAAAATTAGAGGTGTCTTTAGTCCGTCTCTCCTGTAGCACGGAAGGTGAAATGCCATGCTTTCAGCTGGAATCTGCAGAGATGTAAGTGGGGATTACTTGTACATGCATCCTGTTTTGCTCTCTCGGCTCTTTTTCTGAACTGACGGCTAGTGTTTTAACTTGTGCATTTGCTCATAATTTTGTCAGCACGGTTGAGAGTATGTGTTACCACAGAAACATCTCTTTTCTTCTTCAAGTGCATGCTTTCCTCTTCTAAGCCAGGCCTGGGCAAAATACAGCCCATGGGACAGATCCGGCCCACTAAGCCACTGGATCTGGCCTGCACACGCAGCGGGGAGCCCCAGGCAGGCTCCCTTCTTGCCTTGCCACACCCGCACATTGCTCAGAGAAATAGCTGGTGGCCCTTTATCTTTCGCTACTGTGAGCTTGGAGGGGTGCAGGGAAGGCTTCATAAGCTGCCCCTGCTCATAGCACAATCCCATTGGCTGTTTCTGGCCAATGGGAGCTCCTGCTTTAAAAACAAGCAGCACACGAAGCATCCTCCCCCCATCCGGCTGATAATTATTCACACGTGCACAGGGGCAGGGTGGGCAGGCTGCCTGGGAACCCTGCTGGGCTGCTGGCTAGGGGTCACCCAGATAAGTCTCTAGGCCAGAGTCTGACTCTGGCACTCCAGCCCCTCCTTCCCTCATCCTTCTGTCCCCCCCACTTCTGTCCCCCTTTCCCACATAACCCAAACCCTCTGCCCCCCTCCTACACCCATGTCCCCTCCAGATCTGGCATCCCAATCCTCTACCCCAGGTTATAACCCCTCCTGCCCTAGGTCACATCCCAAGCCCCTGCATCCCAGTCTGCCCTAGGTCACAACTGCCTCCTTCACCCACACTCCCTCTTATACCCTAATCCCTTACCCAAGTTCCCTTCTGCACCCAACCTCCATCCCAGACCCTGCACCTCCTTCATTAATATCATGGAAGAGTGTGGTCCTTGACCACTTTCCAAAATCTTGAGTGGCCCCACATCAAAAATTATTGCCCACCCCTGCGCTATACTTATAATAACCTGGAAATTCTTCTATCACCTCCAACTCATCCCAACACACCATGTATCATCTTCATGATACGTTTTTCCTGTGTCTGAAATAGGTGTCCGATCTATGAGAAGGCTTTATTTACTTGTTCCCATAATATAAGAACTAGGGACCACCAAATGAAATTAATGGGCAGCAGGTTTAAAACAAATAAAAGAAAGTTGTTCTTCACACAGCACATAGTCAACCTGTGGAACTCCTTGCCTGAGGAGGTTGTGAAGGCTAGGACTATAACAGGGTTTAAAAGAGAACTAGATAAATTCATGGAGGTTAAGTCCATTAGTGGCTATTAGCCAGTATGGGTAAGGAATGGTGTCCCTAGCCTCTGTTTGTCAGAGGGTGGAGATGGATGGCAGGAGAGAGATCGCTTGATCATTACCTGTTTGATTCACTCCCTCTGGGGCACCTGGCATTGGCCACTGTCAGCAGACAGGATACTGGATGGACCTTTGGTCTGACCCAGTATGGCCATTCTTATTTCTTATCATTGTATAGCTATAGATCTTAATTGTGAGATTGGGGTCCTTTTGTGCCAGACATTGTACACACACATTACACATACCACAATATGGAAAGCTTACAGTTAGAGCTGGTTGGGAAATGGTTCCCCTCATTCCCCATTAAAATCTTTGGCTTTTTTGAACATAAAAATTCAGATTACATTTATTCAGATTACATTTTTTTGTCTGTTTCAAAACCAAAAGCTTCTGGCTGCTGTCAAATCAAAGATTTTGGTTCTTGATGAAAACTCAAATGCTTTTCTCAAATCTGAAATTGTTGTTACTCTCTCTACTTTCAATGTAGGTATAATGAGAGAAAATGAGTTGATACAAGAGACAAGGAGGTACACAAGATAATAGTATGATTATAATAAAAGAAAGAAACAGCAATCACGCACCACCATGCGTTTGGTCATCTTGCTTGCCTGTAGAACACCAGCCACGTTTGGGTGCCCAATGAGAGGAATAAATAATATAGCAATTCCTCATTTAACACTATAGATGCGTTTCTGAAAATGTTCATGCTAAGCGAAAACGTGCTATGCGGGGTCAATTTTTCCATTAAAAATAATGGAAAAGGTGGGGGTTGCATTTCAGGTGGTTGTGGCAAAGTCATTTTTTGTTGGTGCTCGGTCATCAACGTCAGCATTAGCTATCTAGCAACACAAGTCGCCACGGTTTGTTAAAACACAAAGATAAACACGTGAGTGAGAGAAGGAGCACTGTGACCACATGTATTCATCTGCTCATGTGTATTACCACTATTTTCACCAACTTATACTGCCACACGAAGTAGTCCACTGCTTGATTATTTTCGTGTTATTTCGAGGACAGTCATGTTCGAAAAACGTTCCCTAAAACAAAATCGTGCTATTGTGAAAACATGTTAAGTGGGCATGTGTTAAACGTGTAATTACTGTAGTTAATAAATCCCTCACCAGTTTCACAGTCCCAAGGTGCTATTCATACCTTGAAGTGGACTGGATAGCTCTCTGAACTGGAGTTGTACAAGATTTGGAGTAAGTTGCATCAACTTTAATCAGAAGATCTAGCAGTTTTGTTGGGATTCTGAAACTTTGTGAGACTTTCTTTGCTAATTGGAAAAACTTAAATGGAACTATTTTCTGCATTGGAAAATGCAGTGTCATCTAAATGCTTTCTCTGGGAGAAAAGAATTGAGGGGCCAGAAGAAGACTGGACATTAGGAGAAGGGGAGGAAGATCAATGAACTGAGAGGGGATAGAATTGATGAGGAAGAGAGAAACTGAACCGGAAAGGAGAAAAATGGATCAGGGAAAAGGAGAAAAGTTGCATGAGTACAGCAACTTTCAATAGACTAATTCAATAGAATTAGTGGAGTTTGTGTAGTGACTATTTTGAGACCTTGAATTTACATAAGTGAATTTTAGACCAATAGCTCTAAGCTTTCTGATGGTCCCATTGAACACTTACAGGGATGGTGTGTGGGTGAAGCATCTGCTTCATGTCTCGGTTTGAGGAAGGGTGAAGATCAAGGTGGGTTGTTTTAACTGAACCTCTTTCCTGTCCCAATGACGGCAGTCAATATTTTCACAGCAGGGAGGTAATGAAGGGCAGAGATTGTTTAGACACCGGAGTCAAACTTATTACCTGCTGTTCTTGGAACAAGAACGCAAACATTTCACAGATACGACCTTTTCAGAGATAAGGTCAAGTTGATTTATGAAGTTTATTTGGGCTTATGAAGTACTTGTCATGTGTGACTGACGGGGATATTGCATATTTATTTATATCCTTCTGGGCAACATCTGCCACCCTCTCAGAACTTTACAGTTGTCAGGATTCCAAAACCAACAAGGGCCGAAGAATGAAAATGCAACATAAAATGTGTTGAGCTCTGCTGCCAACGTCTTGCTTGTCCTACAAGTGGAATGGAGGGGGGTCAGTCTAGTCATGGGGATGGGCGCAGTATAAGAACATGAGTCAAACAGGATAGAAAATAATAAGGCCGGGATAATTTATGACTAGGTCTTACAACCAATGCGTAAAAGAGATGAGAAGGTTCACTGCCTGGCCTGAGGTCTGTGCTACAAACTTACAGCAGCTGTGCCACTGTCGTGCTTCTGATGAAGACACTCTAAGCAAGATGGAGAGTGCTCCCATCAGCTTAATGTTTCAACCTCCACAGAGGCAGCAGCTGTGCCTATGGAACAGTTTTCCCACTGGCATAGCGCTAAGTATATCAGCGCTTAGGTCAGGGGTGGGTATTATTCACACCCCTAAGTGACATAGTTAGTATGCAGCAAGTATCTGCTGGTTGTCACATCAGCACTAGATGGCTTAGCACAAGGTGAGTTGTTAGGCTGAGTTACGCATTCCATTTCCATCTGGGATTTAGCCATGTCGCTTGGGGTGTAGTTTCTTCAGACCCCTGACAAAGTAGTGCATGCCTGGGCGTTTTCATCTATGTGTGTGTTCATGTACGTAAATCATGTGACACTTCAGAACTGAGCTAACTCAGGTCAACCTACCTCATGTCATTACTTTTTTAGATGTTTAAATTATATCCCTTAGTTTGCACAGTGCAAAAATAATTTGATAAAACATACTCCTCCCAAGTGGAGAAGAAGCAAACAAATTAACAGGGCCATGTTCTCCTCTCCCCCATGCCAAAAGCAGATAATGTGGCCTCAGGTACCTACCTGGTTCACAAATGCAGCTATGTAGCTCTTTTCTACCACGTTCATGTCAGTTGACTCTGATAATAGATCATGAAAGGCTCAGGGTAGTCTGCATTGCATCTTGGGAGAAAACCACACAGATTTACGTGTGAATCTTTCCTGTGATTCATCAGATGTTCATTGAACCTGGTATGTGTCTGTACCACATGTTGGGTTGGATTAATTGGCATTTCCAATCAGCTCTCACTTAAGTCCCAGCTCCCCAACAGATTTCATGCGACTTTGATCAAGCAACTTAGTATGTCTGCACAGCAAAACCTGTACCTGTGCTAGTCTAGCCAAGCTGGCCTAGATCCATCTAACATGAGCAACAACAGCAATAATGAAGACAGCATAATAAGGGCTTCCGCATGGGTCATACAAGCCTTCGGCCTAGGTATTCACTCGTCTAGCCTCTGCTGGATTGTCTTCACTGCTGTTGTTGGCCTGAATCCAGAGAGCGGAGTTCTCTCAGGTAGACCAGCCTGTGCATGGTTGTGGCTGTGTAGACAAACCCCTGGTCTCTCTGTGCATCAGTTTGCATTCAGAGAAATGGGTACAATAGTACTTCCCTGCATGTGAAGATATAACATGGCGCACTCACAACGGTGGCCCCTGCTGGTTACTCTGGGAACGAGCTCTGCCCAATGCTGGAGTGCCCTCTTTTGGCTGGCACCGAACCCCTCTGTTCCCTGGTTATACAATAAAGGTTCTGCCACCTTATATTAGGACCCTCCCAGACCACGGCACTCCTCCCTCTGGGCAAAGGCCCACAGCAGGGCCCCCACACTCCCAGGTCCTCCCTGCAGGGAACCCTCAGACCCCATGCTCATCTTGCCTCAGTGACCCTACTGCCAGTCATCATCTAACCCCTGCCTCAGGGGCATGCTGCAGTCTGACATGGCCACTCATCATAGGCAAGGAACTGCTGTGTTTACTTGCCTTGACTGCCTCCCTGAAACCTTACTATCCCTCAGGACCCTGTCACTGAGCCTCAGGCTGGAGCTCCTGGTTCACTCGGCCTTTCCCCTGCACTTCTCTGTGCATGGCACCCTGGCTAAGCAGGCAGCTAGGCCCTTCTCCCATCAAGGCTGGAGCAAGAATGTGCCCAGTTTGGCCAGTTTGGCTGTATCTCTTTTATACAGCCCTCCTGGGTTCTCATTGGCTGCTGCAAGGCCTCTCATGATTGGCCCCTAGCTATAGCCCTCTCCCAGGGCTGTTTTAACCCTTTTTATGCCTGGAATGGGGTGACCACCCCACAACAGAGGATAAATGCACTAGTGATTGTGCTGTGCTCTGGAAATGGTGTAAGGGGACATCAAGTACCCTAGCTGGTTCACAAAGACATTCACCTAGCTCTTTTCTCCCTGGCTCCTGCCTCTCAGCACCTCCAAAAAGTGAAAACACAGTTGGTTTCCAAGGCTAAATCCCAGAAGAAATAGAAAGTGTGATCCAGAAGAACATCTCTCCCCATGCTGAGCCCTCCGCTGCTGATGTGACCACCGACGTCGACTTGCTGGATACTAACACAACGTGCAGTGATAACTCCAAATCGACTTCCAGTCATCAGCTTTGCCTTTCTGGTGTGCAGGTTTTCTTTCCCAAATGGGCCCGTTTGGAGCCTGACTCTTCTTGTGCAGTCCTAGGCGAGTGAGGTAGGGGTTTTATGGAGTGAACTCTCAAGCAGACCACAGTTGGCTCAGAAAGTGTGCTGAGGTATAAAGTGTCTCCAAGGGCAAGCATATATCTTCTGAATCCAGAGTCAAATTGTATTTGACATTTCATTTAAAGCCCAAGACATCTTGACGCTAAAGAGGAGTATGAGTGCTAAAGCAGAAAGGGATTCAATTTGACAGAACAGATTTTTCTATTCCTATCTTACCTGGTCGGGCGCTAGACACGTTCTAATCCCCTCTTCTCCCCCGGCCATTCCACTCCCTGAAAATGACTGAGCTAGCTCGCTACTGAAAGGCACTTTTTCAAAATTATTTTCCACCTGGCAATGTTAAAGGGGCTATTTGGGAGGCTGCACTGGAACTGGCATTATTCACGCAGCGAGTAACATGGGCTCATTGACTCGTACACAGAGGTTTCATTAAAACCTCGGAAGCTCACACACAGCACAGCAGAGAGCAATCCCTCACTTTTCTGTCAAGAGAGTGTTCCTGCTTGGTTGCAGCCTTAATTTTAGCCTGTCTTATGGGCATTCACTCCAGTGAATGCTCCCCCGACTCAGTTTTAATGCTCTCAAAGCTTGAGGACTGTTTGGGGCAGTTTGGGGGATGCATGTGCAAAGGCTGCTTTTCCACACCTTTCTTGCCCCCTGACCATGGCGCTGTTCAGTTTGAGTGTGTCTACACTGCACTGTTATTTCAAGAGAATAAGCGTTATTTCAAAATAACAATGTGAATGCCTACACAGCCATTCCCGGCTTATTCTGAAATCTGTAAACCTCATTCTACGAGGAATAATGCCTATTCCAACATAGCTGTTTCAAAATAAGGCGTATGTAGACGTTCCACTGCTGCTATTTTGAAATAGCCCCTTATCCGAGCCAGTCTAAGTTATTCCTCCCCAGTGCCCCCTGGAGCTCTAAATCGAGATAGTACATCTACAATTAGGGAAGCCTTCCTCGGACTAATTTTGAGGCTTCCCTGCAGTGTGGACAAGCTTTTTCAAAATAAGCTATTTTGGAATAACTATTCCAGAATAGCTTATTTTGAAATGTGTGCAGTGTAGACGTACCCTTTATGTGGTGGTCCACACATTATAGCAGACTCAGGGCTGCTCTATTATCCGCAGGTACCAGTGTAGCCACAAGGGGTCACTCTAGAAACTGCGGGTCTCTGGGATATGGGATGTCCTAGCCATGTCCTAAGGAAGGGATGGGGAACGTTTTTTGGGTTGGGAGCCCTGACCTACAGAAAAATCAGTCGGAGGCTGCACAAAAGTGAGAACCCCCCCCCCGACACACACACACACACACACACACACATTTCCCTTGCACGCCAGAGACAAGGGAGGCCAGGCTAGTAGATGTTATGGGCCCCCCACTAGGCTCTGGAGTGAGGCCAAAAATGAGTTCAGTGTTGTGGGAAGGGGCTGCCAGGAAGCAGGCTTGGGGTGTGGAGTCTGGACTGGAGAGAGGGTGCAGGAGTGGGTTGGAGGTTGGTGGGTCTGGGAGGGTGATAGGGTGCAGGAGCAGAGTGGAGGTTTCGGGTCCGGGCAGGAAGGGGACCTCAGGACTGGAATGCCAGATCCCCAATGCCAGGGGGCCCCAAGCCTTGGGGGCCAGAATCAGGGAATCTGGGGGCTGGATGCGTCCCCCCGCCTGTAGGTTTCCCACCCCTGTCCTAAAGACTTGGCAGGGCCGTAGCCCCAATAATATAACTAAGTTACACTGGCTTGTAACTGGAGCAACTCAAGGTGATAAACTAGTCACAGTGACTTAATCCATTGGCATAAGACATCAGAATTCAACCCAGCCTCAACTTGCTTTGCTCGTTCTCCATGTCGTCTGTATATTTTGCAGTACATTTTTTTTGCCTTTTGGTATCCATTCCATCATCTACCTTCGTGCTGTGGCTCATACAGGTTGAACCTCTCTAAACCAGGACTCCGTGGTCCGGCAACATCCATCGTCGGGCAGGACTATGTATGTTACAGGACCAGAGAGTCCTGGTAGAAGTCTGGCAGCTGGGAGCCCTGCAGGCTGGCAGGGCAGTGGGCTGCCGGCAGGGCAGGGATGCCCAGTAATGCGGGGAAGCCCTAGGCTGGCATGGCAGTGGGGCCAGTGGCAGCGGGGAGCTGGCCAGGAGGCCAGTGGCTGGGTCTAGGCTGGTGGCGGAGGGAGGTGGGGGCAGAAGAGACCTCCCCCCATCTGGCAAAATCCCTCATCCAGGACCAATCATGTCCCCAGAGTGCCAGATCAGGGAGATCCAATTGTATCATTTGATGAAGCGCAGCTGTGATGTAGGTCGATTGTTTATGATGATATATATCGTATGCATGGCAGCAAATGCTATTGCTTGGGTCAGGAAGGCCCCTTTTACATGTTGTGATGTTTCTTTCATTATATTTGTATTCCACATATCATGGGCAGACACATTTCAAACATCTTAATTTTCTGATTATCCTCCATGCTGTAGGTATCCTTCCTGTCCCTGGCATGGGGAAAGGATGTGGGGAAGGCAATGCAGACTATGAGACTAGATAGAAATACGGGAAGTCACGCCTCATATCAAATTGTTTCCCCATTTCCTTCCCTATTGATTTTTTTTCAAAACCTGATTATTGTGGCTGTTCTGCAAGCCTCCTCATTAGAAACCCATTGATTGTTAAGCCTCATTATTGCTCCAGATGTTGGGAGAGCATAGATAAGGGGAAAAAATTAAGGCCAATATTTTATTACGTTAATGTTTGTTGTGCTCTTTGGGCTCTTCCTAGACACACATTTTTAATGCTACAAATTAATTATCGTCTTTACACAATAACCTCCCCACTTTTCAAAAGGTCAAAGAGGAAATGGATGTCCTTTTCCATCATAAAAAGCTGCCTGGGATTGATTGAAATGATGAAAGCCCATTTAACTCTTTTACAGCAAAAATGGATGTATTTTTAACGACTTTCCCCGCTTATCTATGCTGCCAAGAGCTGAAGTGCCATCGTTAACTTAGCAAAGCACTAACGATCACAGTCTACTGAACCGTGTCCTTCTGTGGCAAAGTTCCTCCTTCGTGTGGCTACCTGCGCAGGCCGGGGGAGCCTTATGAAAGTGAATCTAAAATTATGGCTGGCTTTTTGTTCTTGGGTAAACTGATGTTTGTTTGAAGCCCTTCTGTCGACCCAGAGAATGGAAAACATAATATTTGCTTAGGTCTTCGTATAGCAAAGTGCATCAGTGCTTTGGGACATAATTAGTGAGGTACTAATCTGACTCCCTATCATATGTGAGTGCCCCCACATCTTTAAAACATTCCGCTTTATGTCACCTCTGTGAGGTAGGACAGGGACCATTATCCCCATTTTACAGATGGGGTATGTCTACACTACAGAGTTTTTTTCAGTAAAATGGCCATTTCTGAAAAAACTTCAATTACGTCCACACTGCAATTGCGTTCTTTCGAAAAAAAATTGAAAGAACAGAGAGGTTTTTTCCGATATTGGTAAACCTCTTTCTACAAGGAGGAAGCCTTTTTCCGAAAGAGCTCTTTCGGAAAAAGGCATGTGTGGACGGGAAAGAGAGAATTCTTTTGCAAGAAGAGGAAAGAGGAAAAAGTACAGGTACCCTGGTGGTCAGTTCGCCCATAGTAATCACAGCTTACATGCAAGAGAGCATTCATTCAGCGTGGATGCTATCTGTCGAAAAAGCAGATTGCTTTTTTGATGCGCTTTTACAGTGTGGATGTGCTCTCTTGGAAGAAGTTTTTTTGGAAGATCTCTTCCAGAAAAGCTTCCTCCAAAAGAAGCCTGCAGTCTAGACATAGCAATGGGGATTTGAAGCATGGAGAGACTAGGTTACTAGCCCAAAAATCTCACAAGGAGTCTGTGAGGGCCCAGGTGCAACGCCTGGGTACTCTGCAGATGCCTTAATCGTTGGAGCATCCTTCCTTTCCTCGTTGGTCTTTGATATTATGACCTTTGCACAAGAGCTTTGTGAACTTCAGCTGTTTCTTTTCACAGATGGCAGAACAAGGAGCACTTGGTCTTAAGTTGTGGTGGGAGAGGTCCAGGTTGGATATTAGGAAAAACTATTTCACTAGGAGAGTGGTGAAACACTGGAATGGGTTACCTAGGAAAGTAGTGGAGTCTCCATCCCTAGAGGTGTTTAAGTCTCGGCTTGACAAAGCCCTGACTGGGTTGATCTAGTTGGGATTGGTCCTGCCTAGAGCAGGGGGCTGGACTTGATGACCTCCTGAGGTCTCTTTCAGCTCTATGGTTCTACCAGGTGGCTGGAGAACCATTCATGATGATCAAAGGACCCTTCAATTACTTGAATGATCCTGCCTCCTTTGTTCATCAACAAACTCCCTGCCCCAGTAGCAAAGCTGGAAGCAGCACAAACTGTTGCAGTGAAGAGCTGCCCCTAGAGCTAGGACATGTGCTTTAAGCAGACCTCAAGTATGAAATCCAGGGGTTCAAATTTTAGCCAGGCTACTGACCCTGTAGCCTCCTAGGCTATCTCTACACAGCAGCGTTATTTTGGAATAATTGACGTTATTTTGAAATAACACAGTCCGCGTCTACACTTATTTCCAGATAATGTCAAAATGCTGTCAAGCTGGAGGACTTCTTACTCCGAGTCCTGTAACCCTCATTTCATGAGCAGTAAGGGAAGTTGGAGCAAGTGTGTGCCTGCTGTGTAGACAGTGCCAAAAGCCGAAATAAGCTATTTCGACTTAAGCTACGCAATTGACATAGCTCAAATTGCGTAGCTGATTTTGGCTTTAGCCCTGTTGTGTAGATGTGCCCCTATCAATGGCACCTGTGTTTCTGAGTAACATTATACCTCACTCACGATCTCGCGATAAAATGTCAGATGTCAGGATTTATTGTTTTCAGCCGTGGCACAAATGTATTTCCAATCAATTAGGAATTACCCGACCTTAAACAATGGAATGTGATTCCTTCACTGGGCTACTAATTCCAAAGGACACTGAAGGACATTGAGAATTAGTTTACAAATCAGATAAATAAAGCTGTCAAGCTTACAAGTGGGGGGGAAGAGACAGCCTGTCTACACCCTAGCAGGGAAGAAAAAGTTCATTTGAGATACAAAGACAAGGAGGGACAACCTCAGATAAGCAATTGAATCAACTGAACTAAACAATCCTGACACTGAAGCATTCTAAAAGCGAGGCTTAATTTTACTTAGGCCATGTCTTACACGGCTGCTGTAAAATCTCTCATGTAACTACTCTGTGCCTATGGGAGAGAGCTCTTCCATCGATGACATCCTAGTTTAGCTAACAAGCAGCAGTAGCTATGTCAGCGGGAGACCCTTTCCCTCCGACACAGCGCTGTACACACTATCACTTATACTGGCAAAACGTATGACATTGGAGGTGTTTTTTCCACACCCTGGAGTGACATAGAGACGTGTAGAGCAAGGTTCCCTTTAATCTTTTCCATCCATGTGCTGATTTTTCCATTCATGTGTGGAATAAATGTGATGTCTACTGAGTCATGTGCAAATCTGCCCCCCTGTTGAAACACAAACCTAGCTGTGGGTGCGATGCTAATCAGCCGGGCAGCGTTGCCATCTCTCCCGAGTGGCTGCACAAGCATCCAGCTTGCAGGGAACACTGGTGTAGCTGTGACCTTAGGAATCCTGTCAGACTCCCCAGGTTCAGCAGAGGCTCCAGATGTAAGCCCAAGGCAGCTTCTCCTCTGCTGCGTTAGGTATTGGGAGTGGGGACCCCAGAGCGATCCCCCAAAGCCTTGGGAGGTTGAAGAATCGTAAGGAGCGGCAGTGAGGTTGGGGACTATGGGGGAGGGGAAGGCTGAAGTGAGCAAGGGGAGGGCTAAAGGGGTGGGAGGGCTGCACTGCTGGTGGGTTTTGAGCAGATGGGATCAGTGCTGAGATGGTGAACTGAGCGTACTAGGGCAGTGGTGCACAACCTTTTTGCACTCGCAACCCCCAGGAAAATTTTGGTTGAGCAAAAAAAAAAAAAAGCACGGCCCCTTTAAATGCCACTCCGCTCGACCCACCCCCGCCGCATGTACGTGGGGCGCCAGACTGGCCCAAATCACAGCACTGTGACCCCTGGAAGACAGCCACGACCCCCACAGGTTGCACACTGCTGTGCTAAGGGATAAGGGGGGGGGGGGTTGAAGTGATCAGGTGGTGGTTATAGGGCGGAACTGAAGGTGGGTGGGGGAGAAAACTGATGGAGGGCTGAGGAGCCGAATAAATTGCTGGGCAGGAGACAGGCACGTGCGAGGGTGAGCGCCACAGGAGGCAACACAGTCCCCTGCATACACCCTGGGAAGCGGGAGGGGGAATACAAACAACCAGAGCCTGCCCTACCACACTATAATCCTTACTAAAATGCCATGTTTTGGTGCCGGTCAAATGCTTTTGGGTGGTCCAAGTCATGAGTTTTGAGCCCTTGAAGTAACAGTCACCAAAGCGCATATCCACATTTGTTACATAAACATTCACTCTAAGGCGCGCACTGAGAACCTATGGAGTCATTTTAAAACGGGTGGGGAACCTAAGGCCTGGGGACCTTGTCTGGATCCAGCCCCCAAGACTCAGTACCCACCCCCCCAGCTTTGGGGAGCCGGTGTTGGTGCTCCAGCCCCTGCCACTGCCCCATTGTGGGGCTGGAGCACACCAAATCTACTAGCTGGGCCCCCTTAGGCTCTGGTGTGGGAGGGGATTGTGGGGAGAGTCTTTCTCCTCCATCGGGGGCCATGTGAGTGAGGGTTTTTTTTTTTCTTTTGCTTCTCCCCCGACTGATTTTTTTTTCTTGTGCAGACCCCGGCTGACTTTATTTTTGTGGGTCAGCAGCCCCCCCCCCAAAAAGTTCCCCACCCTCGTTTTAAAACCTAGTGATGTTTGCTGGCCATCTTCCTTTTAACCACACACTTAGTTGCTGAAAATCTAACAGGACTCACTGCTTGTTTATTTGTGCATCCTCTCCCTGGGTTGCTTCGTTGGAAAGGCATGTGCAGTGTTATACCCCAGGGAGAGCTCTGTTCAGTTTAGCAGGGCGAAAGTCATTAGACTGTCTGCCAGCATAAAGAACTTGGTGCTTGTTCTCTCCTCGGCGCTCCGGCTTAACAAGCGGCAAATGTGTGGTGTAATTGACACATCATATGCCTCTGCAATGCTGACCCGGATTTCTGTAATAGCCAGCTTAAATTGTGTTATGCTGTATCAGTTGTTCAATATTCCAGGCCTGATCCTTCCTAACCATTATGATTTAGCTGTGACTTTCATTTTCTTTAATGACTGCTGGTTTCTCCTATGAGGTTACTGTGGCAACAGGAAGAATGCCCAAATGCCTTTTTTGTCTTAGCATCTGTGGGTAGCTGCATGTAGCATCGCTATGCCTTAGGGATGTTGCTGTCTAGAGATTAATTCTACTGGAGGGAGGGAAGATATTAGAGCAGGGTCTCAAACTCCTGGCCCACGTGAGGCATCTGAGGGCCCACAATGGCTACTGCTGTACTAGCCCCGCCCCGGTGATCCTCAATGCCATGTCCTCAGGAACAGGTTCCGTGGGGGTGGGCAGAGGGTGGGATGATGCTAGGAAAGGGCGGGGCTTGGGGGTCTGGTAATGGGGAGTCACAGGCTGGCTTGTGTCGTCATTGTGACACACGGTGAGTCAGACCTTCGTCATCCACCGGATCCTCAGCAAGAGCAGCAGTGACTCATTCAGTCTTTTCCTCTCCTCTGACTCACCAGCTTGTCTGCTCCGCGGAGACATACTGCGAATAGCAGGAAAACCCGGGGACGGAGTTTAATGCATTAGCCCAATTTGAAAATTAATGTGTGTCTTTGCATCTTGTGTCCTCATTGAGATTCAGCCAGATTCTATCATGATGTCACTTAATTAGTTTGGTCTTTACATTATATCGACAGTGTCGTGCAGGGATGGGGAACCTTTTTAGAGCAGGGCAGGAGGGGGCACTGACCCACAGGAAAATCAGCTGGGGGCCAGACACAAGTGAGAAGCAACCTCCCCAAACCCTCACTGATGTGACTCCTGACTGAGAAGGAGAAAGACACTCCCCACATTCCCCTTGAATACCTACAGCCTAGGGATATATCTACACTTGCCCCCCTACTTCAAACTAGGGAGGCAAATGAAGCATACCGAAGTTGCTAATGAAGAGCGGGATTTAAATATCCCGCGCTTGATTAGCATATTCACAGCCAGTTGCCATTTTAAAATGTCGGTCGCCTGAATTAACTCACTGCGTGTAGACGCAGTAGTCTAATCCAAAACCCTTCCCTCAAATTAACTATTACTCCTCATTGCACGAGGAGTAACAGTTAATTTGAGGGAAGGGTTTTGGATTGGACTACCGTGTCTACACGCGGCGAGTTAATTCGGGCGACCGGCATTTTAAAATGGCGACCGGCCGCGAATATGCTAATCAAGCGTGGGATATTTAAATCCCGTGCTTCATTAGCAACTTCGGTATGCTTCATTTGCCTCCCTAGTTCGAACTAGGGGGCAAGTGTAGACATACCCTAGGAGGGCCCAGCCTAGTAGATTCTGTGTGCTCCAGCCCTGCAGTGGGGTGGCAGGGGGGCTGGAGCACCAGCGCGGGCTCCCCAATGCTGGGGCAGGGGGAGCCTTGAGCCTTGGAGGCCAGATCCAGGCAAGCCGGGGGCTGCATCCGGCCCCTGGCCCTTCGGTTCCCCACCGCTGGTGTAATGAAACATGCTGCCCGGCTAGTGACCCCTCTCTATATTTACAGAACAGCAACAGGACAGGCTGTTGGGGGGAGCGCTGTCATACCCAGAGGCCCTCCTGACATGGGGCTCTAGTCCCAAGCTGTGGAAGTCAAAGACCCCGAGACCCAGGAGCACATCCGTATCCCTACTGACCCTAAAAAGAGGCTGGAGCCACTGGGAGCAGCACGTGGCAAGGAATTGTGGAATCAGAGTCCTATAACTGGAAGGGACCTCGAGAGATCACCAAGCCTAGCCCACTGCCCTCACAGCAGGACCAAGAGCCATCTAGAATGATCATCCCTGACAGGTGTCTGTCCAACCTGCTCTTACATATCTCCAGAGATGGAGATTCCACAGCCGCCTTAGGCAACTTATTACAACATTTAACCACCCTGACAGGAAGCTTTTCCTAATGTCCAACCTAAACCTCTTTCCTGCAATTGCTTCTTGTCCTGTCATCAAAGGTCCAGGAGAACAATTTTTCTCCCTCCATCTTGTAATGGCTAATAGCCATTGATGGACCTAACCTCCATGAATCTATCTAGCTCTTTTTGGAACCCTATTCAAGTCCTAGTCTTCACCACATCCTCTGGCAAGGAGTTCCACAGGTTGACTGTGTGCTGAGTGAAGAAAAGCTTCCTTTTGTTTGTTTTAAACTTGCTGCCTATTAATTCCATTTGGTGAGCCCTAGTTCTTATATTTTGGGAATAAGTACATAATTTTTCCTTATTCACTTTTTCCACACCAGTCATGATTTTATAGAAAATCTCCTCTTTTCTAAGCTGAAAAGTCCAAATCTTCCCTCATTGGTCATATGTTCTAGACCTTTAATCATTTTTGTTGCTCTTCTCTGGACCCTCTCCAGTTTCTCCACATCTTTCTTGAAATGGGCGGCCCAGAATTGGACATAGTACTTCAGTTGAGGCCTAATCAGTGCCGAGTAGAGCAGAAGAATGACTTCTCATGTCTTGCTCACAACACTCCTGTTAATGCAACCTACAGGAACCTGGAGACAGTGGAGATGCCTGAACACTTGCACTGGGGATACAGTAGAAAGTGGTCAAGGAAAAATTGATAAGGTATTGCTTTAAAAAAAAAAATGACGCCATCTTGTTTCAGTCAGAACCCTGAACACTCACTACTGATGGGTCCTGGTCTGGGATCCAGTGGAGTCGGAAAAGCCTGGGTCCCCTTGTCCCAGCCACCACCACCGCGAACTGACAATCCACTTCCCTGAGTGGACATTAGGCTGCACAACCCTGTGGAGAAGGACAGCCTCATGGAGTCTGGCCAGCAGGATGCACAGTCCTGCTGATGAGGGCCGCCATATTGACTCCAGCTATTGGGCCATATAGTCCTGTGGAAAATGGCAGCCTTATAACTTTGACCGCTATGCTGCACATCTCTGGAGAGAGGGGAAGCCATATTTACTCTGACCCTTATACCATACTGCCCTGCAGAGAAGAACAGCCAGGCAGACTCAGCCACAGGATTACAACGCTCTTACTCTGCCCCAAAGGGGAAGGGAATGGTGCACATGCTCCACAATGGGGCTGGATGACCACCTTAATCTAGGTCCTTTCTACATACATCAGCAGAAAGGCCAAGGTGAATGGATATTGAGATTAAACTTCCCTCTGATCCCTTAGACCAGTGTTTCTCAACCAGTGACCTTAGGGGTACTCGAGAAGTCTGGGGGGGTACATCAACACAACTGAAACTTTGAGAAAACTGAATTTTTGTTTTAAGTTTTACAGTGCTTTATTATTTTTGTATTTTTTACACCCAAAAATTTCATTGCCTACCCAGCTACGATTAAGTTGTTTCAACAGATATGTTGCAATGGTAGGAAAAAAAATTGTGTGTCTGAAAACTAGGTACTGGGGATATATATATATATATATATATATATATATATATATATATATATATATAGAAAAAAAATTGTGTGTCTGAAAACTAGGTACTGGGGGTATATATAAGGGGTATTTTATAAAAAAAAGGTTGAGAAACACTGCCTTAGACAGCCCCTCAGGTAAGGGATAAAGCACACTGGGGATTCTAGACTAGTCATCCTAATTCTGTATGCCATTTACACCTTCGGGCCTTACAGCAATGCAAATAATTTATTATTAATAATAATAAGTAATGAAAAATAGCTCTCCCAGGTGAAGGAACCATCTGGGAAGAGAGACTTACATGCTCCAGAGCAAAATAAACAGAGATGCTGCAATATACAATCAGGCTATGCTGACCTCTTGCAGTTTTGGTCACTTTATCTAAAAAAAGAGGATCTCTTAGAAATGGAAAAGGTACAGAGAAGGGCAAGGAAAATGTCTAAGGGTATGTAACAATCCCATATGAGGAAGGGAAAAAGACTGGGGACAGTTCAACTTGGAAAGAGATGGCGAATGGGGGAGAGGAGGGAGGTCTATAAACTCATGACTGGTGTGGAGAATGTGATTAAGGAAGAGTTATTTACCCCTTCACACAGCACAAGAACTAGGGGTCACCCGGCAAAATTAATATGTTGATGTAAAACAAACATAAGGAAGTACTTCGTCACACAGCCTGCCTCTGGAACCTGTTGCCAGGGGATATTTTGAAGGTCCTGACTAGAACTGGGTTCAAAAAATGAACTAGATAAGTTAAGAGACTATAGCTCTATCCATGGCTATTAGGCAAGAGGGTAAAGGATACAATTGCACGCTCTAGGTACCCCTAAACCTCTGACTGCCAGAAGCGACAGAGCATTCAGAATTGCCCTGTTCTGTCATTCCTTCCAAAGCAGGGGTGTGGAACCTCCAGTGCACTGGCTGTAGGTGGCTTGTCAGGGTTAGCCATTGGCTGGTCAAGAGACAGTTTGTTTACCTGCGTGTCCTCAGGCATGGCCGCTTGTAGCTTCTGTTGCCCATGGTTCACCGTTACTGACCAATGGGAGCTGCAGGAAGCAATGTTGCCAGGCCACTGGAAGCTGCAAGCGGCCTTTCCTACTGACACTCATATAAACAAAGAGTCGGGCAGCCAGACAGTGGCTAACATTGACAATCCACATGAGGCCTGTGGGGCAGAGGTTCCTCACCCTTGGTCAAAAGCACCTGTCAGAAGAAAAGATACTGGTCTCAATGGACCATTGATCTGACCCAGTGTGGCCATTCTTAAGCTGGTCCATAGTTTTTCACCGAACCACTTTTTGATGAAAAATAGCTTTTTGACTAAAATGCTCAATAGTTAACTCCAACCATTTCAGTTTGACCTACATTTTCTGGCATTTTAATGAAAAAGTGTAAATTGAATGTTTTTGGATGAGCGGGTGGCAAACACTTGTTTGGCTTTGGATGCAGGTATGGATGGTATATGTGTGTCTGGCAGTCTGTCCCGGAAGAAAATGGCTCCCGATTTCAGTGTTTTATTGAATTTTCCAAAGTTAGACCTTTTGTTCAGGTAAATGAAATCAGTTGTGTGCCCCCTCCCATGCAACTTGGCCATGTGATGTTAAAGGCCTATCCTTTTTAATACATACTTCTTTCATACCCTCTCCCTCTCCACCCCAATGTTTAGTGCTTTGCATCTCATTTTCTTTTAGGCTCCATAATATGCTGTTACTTCTACTTTCTGGTGTGTTTTGATCAGCAGTTCAAGAGTTAGTAAAGCTGGAAGTTAAAGTATGAATATTCTCTTCTGAGTTAGCAAAGTCAGGCAGACATCTCTGTATCACTTAGCACTTACCAACATAGGAAAATGAATCCAGAATATGGTACAGTGTGAAATTGAAGTGAATTACCTCTTTTGAGTAACTGTAAAAGCATCCTCAGAGGCGTGGTCTACACTAGGGGATAAGTTTGAATTAAGATATGCAACTTCAGCTTTGTTAATTGCATAGCTTAAGTTGAAGTGTCTTAACTGGAATTTTGGTGCTTTCCACACAGCAGGAAATTGAAGAGAGCACACTATCCCTTCAACTTCCCTTACTCCTCATAGAAGCAGGACTACAGGCATTGATGGGCGTGCTCTCACAGATCAAATTAGTGTGTCTTCACTAGACCTGCAAATTAGAACCCCAGAAGGTTCATTGTGGCTGCTTTGATTTAATCTGTAGTGTAGACATGGCCAAATGGAATTAATCAGGAATAGTTAATTCAGAATAGCTATTTTGCAATAATTCCTGCATAGGCAGCTCATTATACACTCACTTAATTTTTAGAAAGTTTGCTTGACAGCTAGAGAATTCTTCATTTTTAAAAAATGAAAGCTGGAACTAGAGCAACATTAGTCCTTTGTCCCTCAGCTAAGAAGATAAGATGACACGCCCCACACTTAGGGCGTGTCTACACAGCAAACTTATTTTGGAATAACTATGTGCGCGTCTACACATCAGTTCCGTTATTTTGAAATAATTTCAGTATAACAGACAGCTTATTCTGACTTCTGTAAATATCATTCTATGAAGAATGACGCCTATTCTGAAATAGCTATTTTGAAAGAAGGTGTGTTAAGATGCTCCACTACTGCTATTTCGAAATAGCCTCTCACCAGGGCCATTCCAAGTTATTCCTCCTGGGGCTCTAAATCAAGATAGCACATTTACATTAGGGAAGCCTGCCTCGGACTCATGTTGAGGCTTCCCTGCAGTGTAGATGTGCTATTTCAAAATAAGTTATTTCAGAATAACTATTCTGGAATAGCTTATTCCGAAATAACTGTGCAGTGTAGACGTAGCCTTAAAGAAACGTTCTTAGAACTTTAAAGATACAATCAACACAGAACAAACCCATGATATTTACAAAGCTCAGTACCCCGTATAGCTTTTTCCAGCAGTTTTAAAAATGTGATAGTTTTGTTTTTAAATAGAGTTTCAGGGTTTAGAGTTGAGGGGTGATGTACGGGGATTATGATGAAAAGCAGTGACATTTGAGACATTGTAGTTGGTGTTTTCCCATTATTGCTCTTTGATAGTTATGTTTTTAATAAGGCATCAGTGCTATTGCCCACTCTGGCACTCCAAGTGCAGAAGGTGGGGGCCCAGAAAGACTTTAATAAATATAACTTGCCACTACAGGCACTGGTTACAAAAACTTTCCCCAGAATCACAAATGCACAGATTTTGGGGGTGGGTAGCTGCCACCATCAAGTGATTTTTATCCCTAAAACCAGTGTGTACACTTGAATTCTCCCCCATGGGTACCCCAAGCTCTTCTGCCACAAAAGAGATTGAAAAAAGAAGAGAGAAAAACAAGCCACAGTCTCTGGTAGCTGACCTCTCAGTCAGAGGCATGCAGACATAGACAGACAGACAGATGGTATATGGGGAGGGGAGGCATAGATTCACACAGAGCAGTTCAAACCAAACCACCAAAAAAAGAAAATACCCTGATGGCAGCTAGATTTATTTTTCCCCTTTACTTACTCTCAATCTTTTCTTGGTTTAGTCCACTTCCATGCCCTGAACTCCTTGGAGGCATGGTAGTCCTGCCTGGGTTTAAATCATTCTGTGTGTCTCAACTCCTGGTTTATCTTTCCCACACAAAGAAAGCAGGCAAGAAATCTATATCCAATTCAAATTTCCACGCACTATTTCGACTGGTTCTCCTGCCCCCGCCAATACCCTTGTTAGCTACCTGAGTTTAACCCCTTAGTCACCAGGCGTTGGTCAACAGTCCTCCTATCCATTACAAAAGGTTAAAATAAATCATCATTATTGGATTTGTGTGTATTATTTTTGTTGTGATAGTGCCTAGAAGCTACATACATGGACCCACAGCTCACTGAGAAGCAGGAAAGCTTGGCTCCGTTTCCGGCTCTGTCACTGACCAGCTGGGTAACTTTGGGCAAGCCACTGTCCTTCTCTGTGCCTCAGTTTCCTTTATACATTGGAAATGTGGTCTAGATGAAATTACTACAAGCTGAGTACACAGATGGTTGAAAGACTGTACTCAGACTTGTTATCAATGGTTCACTGTCAAACTTGGAGAACATATTTAATTGGGTGTCTCAAAGATCCGTCTTTGGGCCAGTACTATTTAATATATCTGTTAATGACTTGGATAATGGAGTAGAGAGTATGCTTATAAAATTTGCAGAGGATAGCTAGCTGGGAGGGATTGCTAGCACTTCGGAGGATTGGATAAGAATTCAAAGCGACCTGGACAAATTGAAGAATTGATCTTAAATCAACAAGATGAAATTCAATAAAGGGAAGCATCAAATACTTGATGTAGGAAGGAAAAAAAATCAAATGCTCACCTACAAAATAGAGGGTAGCTGACTAGGCAGTAGTACCACTAAAAAAGATGTCTAGGTTACAGTGGATCATAAATTGAGTATCAGCCAACTATGTGCTGCAGTTTTGAAAGAAGCTAATAACATTCTGGGGGGTATTAACAGGAGTGTTGTATGTCAGAGTTGGGAGGTAGTTATCTCACTCTGCTCAGCACTGGTGAGGATTAATGTGCCCAGGTTTGAGTGGGCACTGTAAGAAATGGGCAAATCGGAGAGTGCAGAGGAGAGCAACAAAGACCTGACTTATGAGGAAAGATTTAAAAAAGACATGGGGATGTTCAATCTTGAGAAATGAAGACTGAGGGGGTGACCTGATGACAGTTCAGTCATGTCCCCTCTATTTTTTTTTTCCATCTGTGTGTGGAATAATTTTTGTGATGTGCCCCAAGACATTTGCAGATGTGCACCACCAATAGCAACATACATTTGCCAGTTGTGGGAGGCTGCTGGCCCTGAGCTAATCAGTAGGGTGGCATTTGAGTCGCTACTAGGTGGCCACCCAAATGCTTCGCTTACAGGGACCGTTGCTCACAACCCTTTTTCACCCTTTAATAAAAAATACAGAGATCCCTTTCTTTTTGAGTGTAGCTACAATCTCAGTATGGGTCTCTATGGCTGTGTCTACACTGCAAAAAACTACCCTACACTGCAAAAAACCACAGCTGTGGTCATGCTGTCTGGAGTGATTCACAACCATAAGGGCCTGCCTCAGGTCACACCATCAAAACGAAGCAGATATCCCAAACAGGTGGTATATGCTATGCTTTGATTTCACCGCTGGCACAGTAACATCAGTGAATTCCTGAGTCTCTATAACAGTCTTACCAGGGAGGCACAGATAGTTCCCTGAGTTTGTAGCTAATATCTACAACTGGGGCCAAGGCTGGCACTCGGTTTACCAGTGTCACAGCAGCACATCTGAGACTGAGTCTAGAACAGGGGGCGGGAAACTTTGTTCCTATCATGGGCCATTGACCTGCCTTAAAAACTATTGGTGAGCCACTGAAAAGTAAAAAGCAACTCAATGTAGGTGTTTCTTTTTGAGGGTGAAATATAAAATATTCAACTCACCTTCCAGGGAGGTAGGAAGGTTCCCACTCATGGTGGGGTGAGTCAGTGCTTGTAGCACCAGCCCTGTCTGGGGTGAAGAGCTGGATGAAAATAAACAGACCAAATCTGTCCTGCAGGACCATAGGTTCCCCATTCTTGGTGTAGAAACTCAGGTATGTGCAATAAGCCTGAAAAAAAGCCATGGCTACATTCTCCTCTGGTCTGACGCTTGGGCTCTAAAACCTATATGCTTCTCTGGATTTCAGAACCTGAGTTCCAGCCCCTGTGGGAATCTCTACACAGCTACTTGTAGCACAATAGCACAAGCCCAAGTTGGTAGACTTGCTATTGTGTGTGTGTGTGTGTGTGTGTGTGTAGACATACCCCCAAAGGATTCCAGTTATAGAATATTTAACCAATCAAGTGATCTTGACTTGGTTTTACACCTGTGGAAAACCAGTGACTGCAATGGAATTACAGCTGGTTTGCATGGGTGAAACAAAGCACCATTGGATTCATCTGTTGTGAAGCATATATTAATGCACACTTCATGTAGCTGTAATTAGTAATCCCCTTATATAGCTTGCAGGCCTAACCTGAAAGCTGGCTTCACACAGTGAAGAGAACACATGAAATAGTTACTCTACTTTGATTTTAAAATGCTTAGGTCCTTTTAGAGAGTGAACTTTCCTCAGAGAAGGAAACCGTTATCCCCTCCTACAGGACAGATATTTCAAGAATTAACCCTGTAACCGCCATATTTCTGACCAGTAACAGAAAAGGCAATTAACGTTACTCCTCAAAAAATGACGTTAGTTTGAACCAAGGGCTTTGGTTCGAACTACCGTGTCCCAGTGCGCACTTCCTGGTTCGAATCAGCTGTGATTCGGACTAGCGCGCTGGGCGAGATCTTGCTAATGAAGCACGGAATATTTAAATCCCTGCTTCATTAGCAATTTTGGTTGCCTACATTTGCATCCCTAGTCTGAACTAGGGAGCAAATGTAGACGTACCCTTAGTCCGTGTCTACACAGCAGGTAGTTATTTCAAAATAATGTAGATACTTTCAAGCTGGAGGACTTCTTACTCCAGCTCCTGTAACCCTCATTGTACAAGGATTAAGGGAAGTAGGAGGAAGTGTGCTGTATTTCAAAATAAGTGCTGTGTAGACACTCCCAATTTTGAAATCAGCTATGCAATTGAAGTAGCTTAATTTGTGTAGCTTATTTTGAGTTAAGCCCTGCTGTGTAGATAGCCCCTGATGTTAAATCTAGTAAACCTATCTTATTCGTATATTAAGAAGGTCAGTAGTTACCAGGGGGAGGGGGGGTTCAGCCATCCCCTGAGCTAAATGCTGGCATTTAGTAAATCAAGAATTGGTTACAAATTAGAGAAGTGGGACACAGCCTGGAGTCTCCGCTTGAAGGCTGAAAGTTTAAATATCATTCTGGATAAAAGTCTGCCTGAACTCTGTATGTCAATAGCTTAACACTGTAGCTAATGATATTCTGCCAGTGTGTTGGGAGTGCTTAGCCAAACCAGCGTATGGATGTTTCGGCTGGAATCCTGCTTATTAATGAACGCTTTATTTGCCTGCACATCTTTCACATACATAAATGAGATTGTTTGAGGCAGAGGAAATCACGGGTAGCCGACTAGCTGAGAGAGGGTGCAATAAGACGGAAGAGACCTATCGCTGGTTCAGATACAGTCCATGTGGTTAGTGCCCTCAGATAGCCTCTTCGGATGCTTGTTTGGTGTCCCATAGGAAATGGATTTCTCTTGGGCCAATTTCTAGTTGGCTGTCCACATCATGGGCGCCACTTCCAGAAATGGCACTTAATGGAACAGTCAGTTAGGTCTCCAACAGACCAATATATAACCCCGCAAGCTGAACTACCATTTGCCCTGGAGGTAACCCCTCCTTGCTTGGTCTGAGGTGAGCATGGAGCAGGTGAGAATCTGCTGCATCTATTCTGTGAGGGCAAAACACCTTTCTCCAGCCCACAGTACAGAGAGACCGTGCGCCCCATGGTATGCTCTGCATGTAAATTATGCACAAGGCTGTTTGGAGTGGGATGAATTTCACCCTGACTAAGCAGTCCTAGGCCACATCTACACAGCAACGGTATTTTGAAATAACTAGGTGAGCGGTATTTTTTAAATAACTAGGTGAGCGGTATTTTGGAAATAATTTCGTAATAATGGGTGTCTTGTTCTGAATTCAGTAACCCTCATTTCACGAGGAGTAATGCCTTTTTAAAAAATAGTTATTTCAAAATAGAGAACATAAGAACGGCCATACTGGGTCAGACCAAAGGTCCATCGAGCCCAGTATCCTGTCTGCCGACAGTGGCCAGCACCAGGTGCTCCAGAGAGGGTGGACCGAAGACAATGATCAAGCGATTTGTCTCCTGCCATCCCTCTCCAGCCTCTGACAAACAGAGGCCAAGGACACCATTTTATCCCCTGGCTAATAGCCTTTTATGGACCTAACCTCCATGAAATTATCTAGCTTCTCTTTAAACTCTATTATAGTCCTAGCCTTCACAGCCTCCTCTGGCAAGGAGTTCCACAGGCTGACTACACGCTGTGTGAAGAAGAACTTTCTTTTATTAGTTTTAAACCTGCTACCCATTAATTTCATTTGGTGTCCTCTAGTTCTTCTATTGAGGGAACTAATAAATAACTTCTCTTTATCGGCCCTCTCCACACCACTCATGATTTTATATACCTCTATCATATCCCCCCTCAGTCTCCTCTTTTCTAAACTGAAAAGTCCCAGTTGCTTTAACCTCTCCTCATATGGGACCCGTTCCAAACCCCTAATCATTTTAGTTGCCCTTTTCTGAACCCTTTCCAAGGCCAAAATATCTTTTTTGAGGTGAGGAGACCACATCTGTACACAGTATTCAAGATGTGGGCGTACCATAGTTTTATACAGGGGCAGGAAGATATTCTGGGTCTTATTTTCTATCCCTTTCTTAATAATTCCTAGCATCCTATTTGCCTTTTTGACCGCCGCTGCACACTGCGTGGAAGTTTTCAGAGAACTGTCCACGATAACTCCAAGATCTCTTTCCTGATTTGTCGTAGCCAAATTAGCCCCCATCATACTGTACGTATAGTTGGGGTTATTTTTCCCAATGTGCATTACTTTACACTTATCCACATTAAATTTCATTTGCCATTTTGTTGCCCAATCACTCATTTTGGCGAGATCTTTTTGACTGCGCCTTTTATAGTTCGATCGTCTAGGGGACCCACAGGTTTTTGGGCATGTGTAGAGGGGGGCAGCTGTGGTTATTTTGAAATAAGTGGCCTCCAGGGATTCTCACAGCTGCCCTGATGGCCACTCTGTCCACACTCGTCAGAACTCTATTGTTCCCCTTCCCCTGAAGCCCTTAAAGCCACAGCCTCAGGGGAAACATTTAGTGGCATGAGGCGAGCCTTGCTAGCACTGTGCCACGCAGCAGCACCCAGCTCTGCCTTCCCTGCTGCCATGGCAGACCCCAGCAGGCCTCTTGAACCCTCCATGGCTGTCAGCACAGATGCAGTCAGCTCCCAAGCCCCTGCCTGGGGACGGAAGAAGTGGGCCCCCTCCTGGACTGGTGCAGAGATCCTGGATCTCATTGAGATCTGGGGAGATAAGGCAAACCTCCACGATCTCTGCACCAGGCACAGGAATGCCAAGATCTATGGCTGGATGGCCAACAGTCTGAGCCAGAGGAGGTAGGAAAGTAAAGGAGCTCAGACAGACTTATACTAAGGCCAGGGAGCACAGCTCCCACTCAGGGCAGCACCCCAGACCTGCCCCTACTTTGACCAGCTCCACCACATCCAGAGAGGGAGGTCAGTCCCTTCCCCCACATCACAGAGGTAATCATAGAGCTGGAAGAGACCTCAGAAGGTCATCAAGTCCAGCCCCCTGCCCTAGGCAGGACCAACCACAACTAGATCAACCCAGTCAGGGCTTTTTCAAGCCAAGACTTAAAAATCTCTAGGGATGGAGACTTCACTACTTCCCTTGTAACCCATTCCAGTGCTTCACCACTCTCCTAGTGAAATAGTTTTTTCCTAATATCCAACCTGGACCTCTCCCATCACAACTTGAGACCATTGTTCCTTGTTCTGCCATCTGTCACTCCTGAGAACAGCCTTTCTCCAGCCTCTTTGGAACCTCCCTTCAGGAAGTTGAAGGCTGCTATCAAATCCCCCCTCACTCTTCGCTTCTGCAGACTAAACAGACCCAACTCCCTCAGCCTCTCCTCATAGGTCATATGCTCCAGCCCCCTAATCATTTTGGTTGCCCTCCACTGGACCCTCTCCAATGCGTCCACATCCTTTTTGTAGTGGGGGGCCCAGAACTGGACACAGTACTCCAGATGTGGCCTCACCAGAGCCGAATAAAGGGGAATAATCACATCTCCGGATCTGCTGGCAATGCTCCTCCTAATGCAACCTGTGGATTCTGGGCTGGAGACGCTTGTTGTCACCCTCCTGGAGGGCATACCTGTGGCCAAGGAGGAGGAGGAGCAGGACCAGACCACTGAATCCATGACGCCCACCAGCCAGGAGCTCAGCCAGTCCTTGGAGCCAGTACCCCTGCCCCTGGATGTTGCCCAGGGATCGAACAAAGCTGGGCAAGGCCCATCAGGTGAGCTCCATTATTTTCCCTAGACACACGCGGGGGGAGACAGTGGGTGGCGAAGGGCTGTGCGCTCCTCGTTTGGCCTTCTCAGCCTGGGGATTGTGCAGCAGCCTGTGCACGTGGATGCATGTGGAGCACCAGTCTGGAGCAGATGGCTCCTATGAGGCTGCCTCAGAGGACCCTTGTGCTCCTGCTCACAGGGTTTCTGGAAAGGCCTGCCTTACTCCCGACCCTGTGGTGGGACGCCCTCCTACCACAAGCCACAACTAAAGAAGATGGGGTTATGGCGACAGAAGATGGGGTTATGGCAGAGGCAGTGCCGTGCATGGCACAGGGGCATGCGCCCTCTCTCAGGGAAACGTGCTCGCAGGCAAGTGTGGCAAGGCAGAAGACACCGGGCCCCTGAAAGGGGAGCTTGCTGGGATGGGAAGGAAGTGGAGGGGACCCCAGTAGCACCCTGCCCAGCAAGTGGCATCTGCTGCTCACACACACCTCCCTCACCACCCTCATTTTATCCTCTAGTGGCCAGGGATAGAAGTCCTCTCCCTATGGGATGCCACCAGTACTGGATCCAGTGTGTGAGCGGCACGGTAGGAAGCCAAGCTGCCCCCCTCCCATCCACAGGCTCCTGGCCTGGCCTGCACCTTCCCATGCCTGCTTGTCCCTGGGACGTGGGGGAATGATGTCCCCTAAGGGACATCTGGAACCCTGCAGGAAGGGGCCCACTGTCTAGGCCACAGATGGCTTGCTCCAGTACATTGACTTTGTTTGACCTGAGACCTTTCGGTGTCATCTCAGAGATGAGGGCCAGGCTTCATGTACCCTGTCTCCTGGGATGACTGCCCCTTCTTCATTCTTCACAGCTGGACCCGCTGCAAATGAGGTGCCCGCAACACCTCTTGTGCCAGCCTCCTGACCGCATGGGAGCCGCTGCCACAAACAAGACCATGAGGACCTGGAGTGTGAACATATAGCCTGCCTGCGTGGCCTCCAGCAGTCTCTGGAGTGGCAGGACCAGAGGTGGGAAGTGGACCAGGAGCTGTGCCATACCACCTTGCGGGAATTGGCACAAGAGACCTGCAGTATGTGCGCAACATACACAGCCTCTGTCAACTGCCTGGTCACTGATATTGAGCAGTCGAGTAGCCACCCTCCGCACCTGCTTCTGCTCCTGGTCCTGCTCCTCTGGCTTCTCCCCCTAGCCTGCTACCCTGTGGCCACTGAGGGTCCCATACAAGAGGCGGTGGGACCACCCAAGGCAGGCGCCAGTCCCAGCTCCATCCCTGAGCCTCTCCTCCCCCTTCTGCTACCCTCCTCCCCCACCAGGTTCTTTCCCCAGTCCCTCCCCAGTTTTCTGGGAAGACCCTGGGGAGAGTCTCACAAGTGTCCTTGGCTGAAACTCTCCCTCAGGTCCTCCTGGATGCTCCCAGCCCCCCGATGGGCCTGCCAGATGTCAGCCATGCACATCTGCTCAAAAGCTCTAGTGAGCCCCTTGGCCTCTGCACGCCTCCATCCTGGCAGGAATGCCTCCCCTTTATGCTCACAAATATTGTGGAGGACACAGCATGCGCCACTACTTGGGGCAATGTTTTGCTCACCTGGGTGGGTGAGGCGGGAGCAGAACCTCCCTTTGAGACACAATGTGGGCCCTGCTCAACCTGCCATTAAAGCATTCCTTGGTGGGATCCATGTGTCCAGTGTAGGGCTTCATAAGCCAAGGGAGCAAAGGGCAGGCAGCATCCCTCAAGATGCACATGGGCGTGTTTACTTCCCCGATCCTGATGGTGTGGTCGGGGGGAAAAAGTGCTGGCATGCATCTTTCGGTGGAGACTGGAGTTCCTAAAGATGCAGGTGTCGTGCGCCTTCCCCAACCACCCGACACTGATGTCCGTGAAGTGCCCGCAGTGGTCCACAATGGCCTATAGGACCATTGAAAAGTACCCCTTCTAGTTGATGTAGTCTGATGCCTGGTGGATGGGGGGCCAGATGGGGATGTGGGTGCCATCAATACCCCCCCCCCACAGTTGTGGAAGGCCATGGTGGCAAAGCTGGCGATGATGGGGTCCACGTCGCTCAGGAGAATGAGCTGACACATCAGGATGGTGTTGATGGCCCTCACCATCTTTGAAGGAGACAAACAGAGAATCATGGGGTTGCCAGGACCTTGGGGAATTCCCCGAGCCCAACCCTCCTCCCCCCACACGCCTGGCCCAACCCCAGCTTATCCCATCCCTGGCAGAGCTTTGTGAAGATGGGACTGAAAACCTTCTGGGGAGGGAGCTTCCAACACTACCACCCCCCTTCCTTAGGGAACCCCATTCCAGCAATACACCACCGTCCTGGGACAGAAGCAAGACAGCGGCATACCTGCATGACCACCATCATGACAGCTGATCTCCCCACGCCCAACTGGTTCCCGACAGAGCGGTAGACTCCACAGTGCAATGGCGACCTGCTTCTGGAGGGAGATGGTGGGTCTCATGTGGGTGTCCCATCGCCTGAGGGCAGGTGCGAGCCAGACACACAGCTCCATGAAGGTGCCCTTCTTCATGAAGAAGTGCTGGAGCCACTGCTTGTTGGCCCACCGCTCCATGACGATCCGGTCCCACCAGTCGGAACTGGTCTCCAGGCGCCAGAAGCGGTGGTGCACAGTGGGCAAGGGAGGGCGAGAGGCTGGGCTGCATGAGCAGCACGTAGGGAGAGGCAAAGAGGTGCCCTGCAGAGAGCTGTGGGTCTGGATTCTGCAGTGCCACGAGGGCAGCCTGCATAACTGCTCCAGGAGGTGCAGCATGAGGTCCAAGGGCTGGAGACTGCTTTGCAGCAGGCCCGGCTTCAGGGCAGAAGTGCTGTGGTGTCTGCTAGGGCAACAAGAGCAGGCAGTGGAATGGATTTGCTGTCCCTCAAGGAGGTAGGCAAAGGAAAGGAGCCTGAGACACAACTGGACAGGGAAGGCCCTTTACACAACAGTCTGACAGCCTCAGGAAACAGCTCCAGGAAGTGACTGCCGTCCTGAGGCCCTGCCCGAAGTGCTTTCCGGGGGGGGGGGGGGCCTTAAATACAATTGAGGCTCCAATTGGTGAGGATGCTCAATTTCAAAGTAGCTCCGTGTTATTTGGATGGGCATTTGCAGTGTAGATGCGCTATTTCGAAACAAGCTATTTCGAAGTTTTTATTCCAAAATAAAACTGCTGTGTAGACGTGCTCCTAGAGTGAGTCAACACTGCACCGTAGCTCGAAATAAGATACACAATTTGAGCTACGCAAATTGTGTCTCTTACTTCAATCTTATTTTGAAATAAGTTATTTCGTACTTTGGCGCGGTCTACACCGCACCAAATTTCAAAATAACCCACTATTCTGAAACGTCCCTTACTCCTTGTGGAATAAGGTTATGGGGACGTCAGAATAGCGAGCCCATTATATTTCGAAATAACGGGCTTGCTGTAAAGATGCGGAATAGCTATTTTGGGATACTCTGGTATCGCTGCAATGTAGCCGTGGCCCTATAGAATGATGAAATCTCTCTGTTTGGTGCAGCCTCTAAATTCACTTTTTAAAAGAAGGAAATGCCTATGGTTCACACCCCAGTTGTGCTTTTTTTTCTTTTCTTTTCTTTGAACTCCCTGGGCTAAACACAAGCCATTAAAGAGCTGAAATAAAATCTCTTAAGAACCTTTAACTTATTTTGTTTGGCAAGCAAGACCATTCCTGTCTTGAGAGAGCCATGCACTGAGTAAGACATTTTCTTTACCCCCTCTGGGAAAAGCAGATAACTACCTGTTTTACAGCTTTCCATGTTCCTAGGATTGTCACTTGTGCCTGATAAAGTAAAATGCTATATTGGGTGCAATTTGAAAACATTTTTTTTTTTACTGAGGAAAATAAAGTAGCTGAAGTATATTGACGTTAGATTGAACTTCTAAAACCAATGATGTTGGTGAGCTGGTATTTGCTATCAAACAGATTCCTGTACTTCCCTTTCAGCTTTAAATTAAAAAGAAAAGAAAAAAAGCGGGGACGAGGGAAGGGTAAAAAGGCACTGTGGTCATCCAGGAAAAATTACACTGTTCTTTGTGTAGATCAGTGGTGGGCAACTCACATGCAGCCCATCAGGGTCCTATGTGTGGCCCATAAGACATTTATTTACTGATGCCCATGCGCAGAGTTGCCAGATTCTGCTGACTTTTGTCAGTAACGTTTTTTTCCGACCAGTATTATTAACGTGACCCACACATGCAGAGCAAGGGCATGTGAATTGAGATGTGTGCTGATGGCACACAACACTGGCTGGGAGAGCTGTGCGCTCCCGCTGCATCGGATCAAAGCGCTGCTGTGGATCACAAGTTCTAGTATGCAAATTCAGTGAGCAAAACTACCCTGTCCTGGGAGACTGTCTTGATTGCAACAATCTTGCAGCCCATTGATATGAAGGAACATAAGAATGGCCATACTGGGTCAGGCCAAAGGTCCATCTAGCCCAGTATCCTGTCTGCCAACAGTGGCCAATCACAGATGCCCCAGAGGGAGGGATCACAACAGGTAATCCTCATGTGATTCCCTCCCCTCTTATCCACCTCCAGATGAAGAGAGACTAGGGACACCATTCCTACCCATCCTGGCTAATAGGCATTGATGGACCTAACCTCCCTGAATCTATCTAGCTCTTTTCTGAACGCTGTTAAAGTTCTAGTCTTCACCGCATCCTCTGGCAAGGAGTTTCACAGGTAGACAATGTGCTGAGTAAAGAAAAAAAAGAAGGGTCACTCATGAGACCTGCTCACTTGTCTAGGTTCCCCATTGCTGATGTAGATACTTATCTGACCATCATCATTGGAATATGTGTACACCACACAATCACAATTGGATTTTACCCTCCCAGCACTCCTGAAAGGTTAGGGAATGTCATCTCTGGTATTTTGCATATAGGCAACAGATTAGAGTGAATGACTAACTTTTTGGAAGACACACAAGAAGTCTGAGGCTGAGTCAGGATTTCTAGCCAGTCCAGTGTCTAATTATTTTGACCATTTGTCTTAACTTTCTGTGCTTCATCGGTCGTTTGCATAACAGGACCACTGATGTTTAGACCTAATAGATGCTCTTGTTTGTATATAGATGTCAAAGTGTAATAATGATAGGCTGCTGGATAACACTTTAGGCAGTGATACCAGCTGTGAGGAGAGCCAGTTTCATGGCACAGTAATAGACTTGGTGAACAGGATGTAGTGAGGACCAGGACTTTAACAGGGTTCAAAAAAGAGCTAGATAGATTCATGGAGGTTAGGTCCGTCAATCCTTACTAGCCAGAATGGTAGGAATGGTGTCCTTAGCCTCTGTCTGTCAAAGGCTGGGAATGGGTGATGGGAGGGATCACTTAATGATTCCATGTGCTATTCATTCCCTCTGGGGTATCTGACATTGGCCTTGTTGGCAGACAGGATACTGGGCTAGATGGACCTTTGGTCTGACCCAGTGTGGCCAGTCTTATGTTATGGGAACTCTGTTCATTTACACCAGCTCAGGATCTGGTCCTATATAATTACATTCGGGCTTTTAAATGTTAGAAATCACTATTTTAAGGTCAAAGTTTATCTTTTTCAAAAGTCTTTCTTGTCAAGCTTAAAAAATAATTGTGAGAGAAGCTGACAAATAATTTTGAATTCTGAATACATTTAAGGATTTTGCAATTAGTGAACAGATATTTCACCATGAAAAGAAGCCTAAATTCAACAAAATCCATTTTGAACAATTTGCTCAGCTCTGTTAGTAACCTTTTAGATGATTAAAGTTGCCAAAACTTAAAGTAGCTTCTGTTAATATGACAGTATTTCCCAGTGTTTCTAATCCACATCTGAGACCCATTGTACTAGCCACTGTACAAACACATGTAAAGATCTGGAACTAGCGGAGCTACGTGGCTTTGTCCTCACCCACAGCCATTTCCGATATGGGGACAATGTATACCTTCAAGTTAGCTGGACTTCTACATGTACCTGCATGGCCCCACAATATGGCAACTTTTTATCGCTGACCTAGAACAATGTTTCCTCAGCTCCCATCCCCTAGCACCTCTCCTCTACCTATGCTACACTGATGCATCATCTTATGGCTCCATAGGAAGGAGGCCCTTGAAGAATTCCACTGGGATTTCATCAATTTCCACCCCACTATCATCCTCAGCCTGGAACAATCCACACAAGAGATCTATTCCTGGACACTACAGTACACATAAATGATGGTCACATAAACAAGTCCCTACACCAGAAACCTACTGACTGTTCTCCTTACCTACATGTCTCTAGCTTCCATCCAAGATATATCACACGATCCATTGTCTATAGCCAAGACTTATGATACAACCGTATCTGCTCCAATCTCTCAGACGGAGACAAACACCTACAAGATCTTTATCAAGCATTCTTAAAACTGAAATACCTACATGGGGGAGTGAAGAAACAGATTGACAGAGCCAGATGAGTACCCAGAAGTTCCCTGTTGGGGACAGGCCTGACAACGTCATTAACAGAACACAAGTGGTTATCACCTACAGCTCCAAGTTAACCTCCCCTCCAGCACATCATTGACAATCTATAACCAATCCTGGAAAATGATCCCTTCCTCTCACCTTGGGAACCGACCAGTCCTTGTTTCCAGACGGCCCCCATGCAACCTGAAGCAAATACTCATTGGTAGCCACACAATGCAACACAGAAATACATACTGAGGAACCTATCCCTGCAACAAACACTGTTCCAGTCCTATCCACACATCTATACAAGTGACACCATCACAGGACCTAACCACATCAGCCACACCATGAGGGCTCATCCACTTGCACATCCATTAACATGATATATGCCATCATGTGCCAGCAATGCTTCTCTGCCATGTATATTGGGCAAACTAGACAGTCTCTATACCAAAGGATAGATGGAAACAAATCAGACATCTGGAATGGTAATGCACAAACCTCTAGAGGAACATTTTAACTTCCCTGGACCTTCAATAATGGATCTGAAATCAGCCATCCTGATTTCAAAAGAATTTCAAGCGGTTACAAAGGGAGACATCTGAACTTGAATTCATTTGCAAATCCAACACTCTCAATTTAGGAATGAATAAAGACTTCACCTGGCTAATGCAGTACAAGCTTCCCCACTCTGACTAGTCATATCTCCATACCAAATGCTGTGAATGATCCACCTCCAGCCGGACTTGATTAGCTTTGTCGAAAAAAGGAATTTGGTTCAAATTTAGCTAATAGTTTCCACCAGCCCCCCCATTCCTCCAGAACAAAAACCTTGGATATATCGTTTATATTTTTTTCTGAAACCATCAATGAAACATTTCAACTTTTTTTGTTTTGAAGTGACATTTTTCAGACAAAAATGTTGATTCAAAATAGCACCAAGAATGTTGTTGGGTTGGGGTTTTAGGAGAAAAAAAACCAGACAGTTTTGGTTTGAAATTAGCTGATTTTTTTCCTCTGGGCTCTTCAGTTTGGCCACCAAACACGAAATTCAGTTACTGACTCAGCTCTACTGTTTATGCCCTGGTTCCAAAGCCAGATGCATACTGGTACCCTCCAAAGACAACATTAGTGGTCATGCACTCCTTGCTTCCAATGATGATCTAGGAGAATGTGTGGGACAGGGCCAGGTTACATTTCACCTTATTGTAGATTAGTGGATAATAGCCACAGTTGATCTTGTTGTGGATGAGTGGGGTTGTGTATCCTCCCCCTCCCCTTTCTGGCTGGTTGACTGATGGAAACTGACATCTGTTGTTTCTTTTAATCACTATTATTGAATTAAGTGCTTTCAAAAGTATGGAAAGTTTTATCTTTGATTGTGAAAACTCCCATGCATGAAGGGCATGTGGAATAATGATGAGTCTGGATCTTGAAGCCAACTGCCTGAGGCAAATTATCACTTTCCCAAACCCCAGATCCATGGAGTGAATAGTAAAATCCTGCTAAATATCACAACTAGACCAATACAAATAACCATACAAAAAAGTTCTTTCACCATGTGTCTTTGACTGGTTCATATCAGTCAGACTCTGGGCTAGGCTGTGCACAGTTTGTAAGAAAAATATACATATCTCCATTTCAAGATGGCTGGCAGGGAGAATTTTCTCAGCTCAAAGGACACAGTCACATTTCTACAGCTTCGGTTGTGTTGGTAACTAAGTGGTGGTGTCATTTTTACCTTAGATAAATAATATATGGAGATATACTCATCTCATAGAGCTGGATGGGACCTTGAGAGGTCATGGAATCCAGTCTCCTGCCCTCATGGCAGGCCCAAGTACCATCTTTGCCCCAGATGGCCCCCTCTAGTATTGAGCTCACAACCCTGGGTTTAGCAGGCCAATGCTCAAACCACTGAGCTATCCCTCAGGTGGAATTTGCATAGAATTCCTAAGTTTCCCTGAAAGGCTCATAAAGTTTTGCTAAGGTTGGCTGAGTTTCAAGTTTTGTGGGAAAAAATACCTGCTATTAAGGGGTGTGCCACCCAAGCAGAGAGAAGCAGAAAAAGAACCAATCACTGAAAGTTAGACAGACAAATTCAAATTAGAATTAGGAAAAACCTTCAAAAGCAAACAATAGTGAGACTAATTAGCTATTGGAATAAACTACAATGGAAGTGGTGGGTTTTTTTATCTCCTGAGGTATTCAATTCAAGTCTTAAGTCTGCTTTTCTGGAAGATATATTTTTACTGAAACACAAGTTATTGTGCTCAGTACAGAAATAATCGGGTTATCTACTATGCCCTATATTATACATGAAGTCAGACTAGACGATCTAATGATCCTATATGATGTTAACATTTACGAACCTATAAAATTTGTAACCAGTCCAGTAACCATTTTTTTCTGGCTTTAGGCTTATTCTGAGATTATCCGGTGCTGGTTTTAGACCACTATAATAATGGCAAAATGATCCTAACTGTGAATTCTGTTGCATTTAGACCCTATGAACCTCATTTGCACAGTTTTAAACATGGAGGCTCCTAGCTAGTTGTCACGGATGCACATACAGAGTATTTGCGTATGTCAAACTGGACAAACACATGCAGAAGTGCTGGTTTTACGTCTTAGTAGCGGCGTGTGATATGAGGTGTTCAAATGCACTCACAACAAACAAAATAATCAGGCCCAAGGTTTCATACTTCAGTTTAAGAATATAGGCCTAATCCCAATGCCTAGATTCCAATATCGTGGGGTCTTTCAAAGCTGAACCTGAATCTCAAACCGGCTGAACCAAAATTCAGAATCCGAATAAAACAGAAATAAATAAATCAGGACCCCATTATGCTGTTTCCCATAGACATGATAATTCTTGCTCTGACGGCCTTGCAGCCTACTTAGTTGGTACAAGGATTGAGGTCTCTGCTTGGCTGAACTACTAAGAAGATGGGAACTAGAGTGTTGAAGCTAAATCTCTTCCTATTCTTATTTTTAATCTTCTTGTTTAGAGTCTCTCAGCTGTTGCAGATCTATAGTAAACATACCACCATATGCATGCAGCAATTAGTGTCCTAGCAGGATTTAAATTAAAATTTTCTTCAGTTACTTATAATACCGCTTGTTCCATTGCTGTTGTACACAAGGCTGTTGGAATTCAGGTTTCTTTCTTTAAGACTAATCTCCACAAGCCACTGTTTGCTTTGAACCAGCAGCCTATCATCTTTTTTTATGGCACCCCATCAGGTTTATGTATAATTCAATCAATACCTTGGAGGCAAACGAGTTGATGATTACAATAAAAAAAAATCTCATTTTGCTGTACTTTGTAGAGGTAGTTCCATTACTGCATGTCACAGAGTTACAAGAGTTTATGGGACTGTAACCCCCAAAGGACATTTTAAACATATGCTTTTTATGGCAACTAAACTCCAAGATAAACGAAAACATTAAAATAAGATATTGGGATCATTTCCTTTTGTCTTTGATTGATATGAATCGGGATCATAAAAGGAAAAGTTCCTCCCCTTTGCACAATTTAATGTGTTACAAGCACGAAGATAAATATATTTTCCCCAGTGCATTTGAAATGAGTAATGTCACAGCAGCAATACAAGACCCTGCTCCATGCTAAACTGGAATGACTTTAAAGCTGAAACTTGGTCACGGGGCTTGACTGGTGAACTTTTAACATGGTGTTTTGTCTTCCTTTCTGGTCTTGCCTCAATCTATATCTGAAGGAGGCTGACTTATTTTTAATGCAACGGAAGGGGAACGTTTATGCTCCCTCTTATAGAGTTTGTGTGCTTTAGACCAGTGTTTCTCAACCTTTTTTATAAAGTACCCCCTTTAAAAAAAATTATAAGTACCTCCAGTACCTACAGTTTTCAGACACTCAATTTTTTTTCTACCATTGCAACACATTTGATTAAACAACTTAATTGTAGCCGGGTGGGTGATGAAATTTTTGGGTGTAAAAAGTACAAAAATAATAAAACACTAAAACTTAACACAACAATTCAGTTTTGTCCAAATTTCAGTTGTGTTGATGTACCCTCCAGACTTCTTTCAAGTACCCCTAAGGGTTCTTGTACTACTGGTTGAGAAACACTGATAATAGACAATTATTGATAATATATAAATCTCTCTCATGTGCACTCACTCCCACCCTCCACAGTCCTGACCATATGACCCTCACTCCTAAAATACCAGCCTTCATCACCTCCAATGGCCTGGCTAACAGCTGTTGTGGGTCAGAAAGCACTCCACCTGCCAACGCGGATACAGGGTGAGACAAGGACCCCCGCAATGATAAGTAAAAAAGTATTCACCCAGGAAACTTAAAGAGCTGAGAATTTCTTCTTTAAGAATTGTCTTCTTTTTCTGTAACCTGAGCATCTTCTTTTTTGGCTTCTTTATTTCTGATGTAAACAAATTTCCACAATAAAATGTGTAGGTCTAGCTCGACATGTGTAACACTGGTCTACAATTTTTTAGAAGTCGTCTGCTTCAGAGATAAAATGTGCTATTTATTATGTATTTTGATATGCTGAATTCAAATATGACCATTAAAACAACTGATTGGCTACTGTTTCCAAGATATTTAAGTTTTTACATTTTACGTCTATGTATATTGTGTAGATAGTAGAGTTTTAATCATAAATTGTAAACCTAGGTCTTTTCATGTGTTTATGGTTGCTTTACATGATTTCACCTGTCCTGTTTATGTAACACTTTAAAAATCAGCAAAAGGGTTATATAAATAAAATTTATTATGAAACAAAAGGCAAAAAACTATTATGTACATAGTTTAGTCCTATTCAGTGTCTACTTGGCGCTTCTTGATTTGTCTCTTGTATTCATTAAATGGAGCATCTTTTGTCACTGTCCAGCAATAGTCTGCAAGCATTGATGGGCTCCATTTGCCCTGACAGCGTTTCTCCATTGTTGCAATGTCCTGGTGAAATCGCTCACCGTGCTCGTCGCTCACTGCTCTGCAGTTCGGTGGAAAAAAATCTAGATGAGAGTGCAAAAAATGTATCTTTAGTGACATGTTGCAACCAAGGCTTTTGTATGCCTTGAGGAGGTTTTCCACCAACAACCTGTAGTTGTCTGCCTTGTTGTTTCCGAGAAAATTTATTGCCACTAACTGGAAGGCTTTCCATGCCGTCTTTTCCTTGCCACGCAGTGCGTGGTCAAATGCATCATCTCGAAGAAGTTCACGAATCTGAGGACCAACTGTCAGCTGACGGTCAGGGCAGTGTGTGTGTGTATGATACACCCAAGTCTTTTATGCTGGGACACAAGGTCCCGTCGCAGCGGGCAGCCTAGGAAAGGCTGAAGGGCGCCCCGAAGAGTTTTACAGGGAGAGCTTATTACATCTCAGATTTCAACTGCTAGGATACAGGATCCCTTCGCAGTGGGCAGTCTAGGGAAGACTGAGAGATGCCCCACGGATCTGTCACCTGGGAGTGACACGATCCAAAATGCCCAAGCTCTTCCTATACCTGTCCCTTATGACCGGCTGAAGTTCTTTTAAATTGTGCTTGGTTCTGTTACAGCAACTGAAGGAGTCAAGTTAAAGCTTAAACAGTTACAGGTTTATTAAGGAGACTTATAAAGCATGTGGTTACAATGGCTATCGCTCTATTTCTTAATTATTGACAAATATAGATCTTAAAAATGGTTACAAAGAAAATAAAGATAGAAAATAGAAATAAGGGTACCAAGTGACAGCTTAATCTTTAAAGAGCTCTAAGTCTATGTGTACACTTAAGACAAAGGACACATCCAGGTACAATATTTACCCCCTTCTGTGCCTCTCGACTCCAGCGGGTCAAGCCAGGGCCGGTCCCTCAATTCCTAGGAAAGACGAATACGAGGTGGGCGTCCCCATGGAACCTCGGGAGGCAATTACCTAACCCGACCAGCAGGCAGATGGTAGATTGACACTCAGAGGAAGTGTGATGCTGGACCCATCTTTATACCCATAGGGGCCCGTATCCTCTTTCTTATCTAAGATGCTAAATTGTGTTGGTCTGTCTTTGTGACGCCAGTTCTTACAAGGGAGTTTCAACTTAATTTACACTTGCAAGAGAGATAACTAAATTGTGAGTACTGGACATTCTTTACTGGGCGGGAGATTCCTCCCCCCGTGGACAGTGTGTGTTCGTATCAACATAGGTGCCAGCCAAGGCAGTTCTCGCAGCCTCAAGGTCAGCAATTGGTGTATCTCTGTTTACAGCCATCCATGGTCACAGCAGCCAGCATATCCGGGCCTGCTGTCAAGGCTTTCAACGACTATGCTGATGTTACTGCTCTGTGTGCCCTGTATGCTCCAGGCAAGCAAAAATGGATGTTACAGGGGGGTTCCTGTCTGGCTACACCAACAAAGACACCTTCCTTTATCTTAGCTTCACTTAACCTTGGAAATTTTCCACGGAGGTACTTGAAAGCTGCTTGTGTTTTGTCCATGGCCTTGACAAAGTTCTTCATCAGACCCAGCTTGATGTGTAAGGGTGGTAACAAAATCTTCCGTGATTCAACAAGTGGTGGATGCTGAACACTTTTCCTCCCAGGCTCCAATGACTGTTGGAGTGGCCAATCTATCTTGATGTAGTGGGAATCTCTTGCACGACTATCCCATTCGCAGAGAAAACATCAGTACTTTGTGTATCCAGTCTGCAGACCAAGCAAGAGAGCAACAACCTTCAAATCGCCACAAAGCTGCCGCTGATGTTGGTCATAGTTTATGCACCTCAAAAGTTGTTTCATGTTGTCATAGGTTTCCTTCATATGGACTTCATGACCAACTGGAATTGATGGCAAAACATATCCATTATGCAGCAAAACAGCTTTAAGACTCTTCTTCGATGAATCAATGAATAGTCTCCACTCATCTGGATCGTGAATGATGTTGAGGGCTGCCATCACACCATCGATGTTGTTGCAGGCTACAAGATCACCTTCCATGAAGAAGAATGGGACAAGATCCTTTTGACGGTCACGGAACATGGAAACCCTAACATCACCTGCCAGGAGATTCCACTGCTGTAGTCTGGAGCCCAACAGCTCTGCCTTACTCTTGGGTAGTTCCAAATCCCTGACAAGGTCATTCAGTTCACCTTGTGTTATGAGGTGTGGTTCAGAGAAGGAGGATGGGAGAAAATGTGGGTCCTGTGACATTGATGGTTCAGGACCAGAAGTTTCATCCTCTTCCTGTTCCTCAAGTGAGAATGATTCTGGTGCATCAGGAACCGGCAGTCCTCCTCCGTGGGGTACTGGGCGTATAAGTGATGGAATGTTTGGATAATGCGCAGTCCACTTTTTCTTCTTTGACACACCTTTCCCAACTGGAGGCACCATGCAGAAGTAACAATTGCTGGTATGATCTGTTGGCTCTCTCCAAATCATTGGCACCGCAAAAGGCATAGATTTCCTTTTCCTGTTCAACCACTGGCGAAGATTTGTTGCACAAGTGTTGCAGCATATGTGTGGGGCCCACCTCTTGTCCTGATCTCCAATTTTGCAGCCAAAATAAAGGTGATAGGCTTTCTTATCCATAGTGGTTATACTGCGCTTTTGTGATGCAAAAGTCACTTCACCACAAACATAGCAGAAGTTATCTGAACTGTTCACACAAGTACGAGGCATCTCTGCTCACTTTGGCTAAACAGAAATGTGTCCCTTTGCAAAATCAAACACTGACAAATAAGAGAGCACGACACTGTATGATTTCTAGAGTTGATATAGGGCAATTTGTTCAGCAGAGTGATGTAAGCTTCGTTATGATTGCATCATCCATGACTTCTAGGAATAACATGATGCAATTCATATCATGTATGACGCAATACCAGCTTCAGATTGCATCATTCATTGTTTTGCCTAAAAAGCAAGTACTGTCCAAACCCAGTCATAGATTTATTCATAGATCCAGTCAAAGATGTATTTTAGTCATTTCTGGTTTAAATTGAGATCCCTTCCCTTTATAACTCACTTATCCTCTGCCATTCCCAAGTCAAGGGTCGTATATACTGACCCAATAGCAGATCTTGAAAACTAGAGCCAATCAACAATTTTAAGCATCATTTTCGTTCTCAGTGACCCAGAATTAGTAAAGTTTGACTACATTTATTTCAGAAGCATTTTGGCTGTAGAGCAGTGTAATTAAACATAGGGGGAAGCCTCATTTCTGGGGAAACAGGATTTAGGGAGTTAAATAGTGCAGTAGACTGGAAACATAATGTGCTAACTAAGGGCTCATCTAGACTACGCTAAAGTGTCGAAAGGGGATATGCAAATTTCATGGGAATTTGCATATCTTCTTCCGATCTCACAAGTGAAAGTAGTCAAGACATGTTTTTTTGGTAACCCCCCTTTTTCAAAAAGCTGCATAAACCTCATTTTTGAGGAAAAGCGGCTTTTCAAAAAAGGAGTGGTTGCCGAAAAACCCGTGTCTTGACTACTTTCACTTTCGAAAGCGAGATCGGAAGAAGATATGCAAATACCCACGGAATTTGCATATCCCCTTTCAACACTTTATCGTAGTCTAGATGAGCCCTAAGATAGGTAAATAGGTTGGTAGGCTAAGAGACAGAATGTCTGAAGTAGCTAGAGTAAAGGGAGGGATTTATTTTTCAAACAGCCAGACATGCTCACTACTTACATATGTAACATCTAGCTCATGGGAAAGTAAATGCCAAGTGGGCAAAAAATATAAGAACATATTAATATTCCCACCCTGTACATAATCAAACAATAAAAAGGAAGGGGAAAAAAACCCCATGGAGCTGAAGAAATGTTACTGTTCTACAGGGAACAGAACAATAACTGCCATGTGAAACTAGAGCTGGAAGCATCAGTGCTGGGATTGCTTCCTCATCACATGATGGTTAATCATAATAAATTAAGTTTTACTTTACATTGTGCAACATGCAAATTTAGCTCAGAAGGTAATGGGAGGGGCCCTGCACAGCCAAATAGATGGGGTTTACCTGTCTGAGAACCACAACAATGGCAGGGAAGACTCAGGCCCAAGCCACAAGCTTATGCTCTAAGGCTATGTCTACACTATGGCTTTTGCTGGAAGAAGCAATGCAAATGAAGCTCAGATTAGCATTTTCTCACGGTTAATTTGCATAATCTCTTCCAGTCCATTTTTGCGCAAGAGGTTTTTCCACAAAAACCTCTTGCATAAAAATGGACCAGAAGATATTATGCAAATGAAGCACGAGAAAATGCTAAGCTGTGTTTCATTTGCATTGTCTCTTCCGGCAAACGCCATAGTGTAGCCGTAGCCTAATATATTTGTTAGTCTTTAAATCGCCACCAGGCTCCTTGTTGGTTTTGGTGGGAATTAGGATATGCTTGCTAGCAGTTTGCAAACAGCTGACAGATTAGGGCTTAATCCTGCCTCATTGGAGACAATAGCAGTTTTGCCTTCACTTCAGCAGGAGCAGACTCTGACCCCTAATGAATAAAACTGTTGTCTGATACTAGTTTGCACCGCTCTAAAGCAAAGATTGGAATCCATTTGTAGTTTACTGCCCTGTGGTTACATTATAAAAAACAAGGAGTGGTGTGGCCCCTTCAATACTAACAGATTTATTTGGGCATCAGCTTTTGTGGGTCAAAACCACTTTGCCAGATGCATGGAATGACTATCTAGTGTCTCATCCGTTTCCTTATAACTAACAAGCTTTGGGACAGGTCAACAATTTAGCTCCTCTAGCCCATCCGAGCTCTCAACAGTAAGATTAAAGCTCCTCTGTGCATGTTATAGAACTTTTCCTGAGTGGGGCAAGAGCAAAGAAGGAACTGTCGCAGCAATTAAGGACAATGGCAAACCTCACCACTTTCTGTTCAAAGGGACAGGTGCCTTTCTTTGACTTTTTCTCTGCTATAAATGTGCAGCCAAAAAACAAGAGAGCAAAAAAAAAAAAAAAAACCCTGCAAAAGCAAGATATCCCACTGAACATGCTTTTCCCTCTGGGGAGAGGAGGAGAGAACAAATAGGAAGTGACTGCCATCCTTAGAGGTTTTTAAGTCTCGGCTTGACAGAGCCCTAGCTGGGATGAATTAGTTGGGATTAGTCCTGGTTTGGGCAGGGGGCTGGACATGAGAACTTCCTGAGGTCTCTTCCAGCCCTATCATTCTAGGATTCTATGATTCTATGACCACTGTGTAGTCCCCTTGTTTAACACACTACTAAAAGGGTCTCAGGTACTATAGTCGTGAACACAGTGTAAAGAGTACAAAAGGAGACATACTCCAGACTCCTTGTGGTTTATATACTCCATGGAGCACACTGACCTGGCCTTCTGACAATCAACATCTGGACATTTCCCATCTCTTGAGTACCCACATACTAATTTGTTTTTTCTGTGAACTGAAGCAAAGTTATCACTGGCTCCTATTTGTCACAGCTCAAAAGCAAAAAGTAAGAGCTAACATACGCTGGCAAATATTTTAATCTTTCTGAGCCAGCAGGGCAATAGTCTGTCAAGGTGATACACAACTACTAAAATGCCTAATGCTGGAGCAATACAGCTCAGATTAGATGGGTGGCAGTCCCAGTCAGGGAGTAGAAGCTGGCACATTAATAACAAACCTCAGTGGAAATCTGCCAAGGTTTATTTTTCCCTCCCCAAACAGAATCCGCGGGGATATTGTTCTGATTTCTGCCAGGGATTAGCTGTACTTTGAAGGCTGGCTGCTTAAAGCCATGAATCCAACCTGTCGGGTTTGTTCTGGGTTTTTTATTTAATGAGTGGCACATATTCATCCCTGATATAATTTCCTTGATAAGATTACACCCAGGATAAATTTGGCCCAATATTCACTTTTGGATGAAACAAATTTTAATCACAGGTGCTTATATTGGCATCCATTACCGTGAGTTCTGAGCATCTCACAGTCTTCATTGTATTGCTTTTCACAACACCTAATGAAGTATGAAGCTTTGGACTTTCCAGTTTACAGATGGGAAACTAAGGCACAGAGAAACATAGGTTATATCCATACTGCAGTCTCAGAATTGGTACAGTCTGATCCACATGTGGAAACTGCCTTCAGCTTCCTTCGGGAGCATGGGACAAAAGGATGAGGGAGATGTTATATTATAAAGCAATTATTTTTTATCAAAAGGCCCTACAGCATTAACACAGCTGAAAATACATGCATAGCCAGTTTGAATGTCACAACTCCTCTGTCTGATTCTGTACCAGATGCTTTAGAGGCAGAGTCAAACCTTTTCCATATTAGATAGTGATAGGAAACCCTTACGGATACAGGAAAGATAATTTAAAGTCATCATCATCTTGTGAGCTGAGATGCCAAGGCTGTTCAGAAATGCTACCCAAGACCTGAAGACAGGAAGTGAAGAAAAATAACACAATGGGTATGAAAACTGCAGAAGGAAGGAAGATAAGATAAATCTAATTTTGCTGGATACCGACCAGTCTCAGTTTTGCTTATTTGGATCTAATGAACTTAAAGAGTCATAGCGACATGTCTCTGTAACAGAGCTTAGCCCTGAAGCCAAAGAATGAACATAGAGAAGTCCTCCCGACAGGCTAGCATGACTGTGGAGGAACCAGCCAATCAAGAGCCAGGAAGGACTACAAAAGGAGCTGCAGGACCAGATGCAGCTCAGACCTGGAAGGGAGAAGGTCAGGGGCTGGCTGAGAGAGCAGCAGCACAACGGACAGCTCAGAATAGAGAGCTGTTGAGAGACTGTTGAGCTTGAAGGCAGCCCTGAGCTAAGGGCAAAAGAGTCTTTTTCAGGAAAGTAAGCTCTGGAGGTACCACTCTCATCAAAGTGAGGCAATAAACTGAGGGAACAGCATTCAAAGGCTGTGTCTAGACTACATCCCTCTTTCGACAGAGGGTTGTAAATTAGACACTTTGAAATTGCAAATGAAGCTGGTATTTGAATTTCCTGCGCTTCATTTGCAGAATCGCGTCATGGTGCTTTTTCCAAAAAGCGCCATTTCGAAAGTAAAACCGATGTCTAGACGCGGTTCTTTTGAAAACAGCAGGCTTTTTCGAAAGATCCTGTACTCCTCAAAAAATGCAATTTCGAAGTGTCTAATTTACATCCCTCTGTCAAAAGAGGGATGTAGTCTAGACACAGTCAAACTGAGAGACTCTACAGAGGGCCCCAGGATGAGCCTCTGTTAGAGGTGTACCCTGGAAGGGGTTTGTGAGCGCACAAAGAGTGTGACTCGGCCGCATGGCTGAGGAGCCGCAAGGTTTTTAAAACTGAGGCACAGGAACCTGCACTAGGCCAAACTGAGGATCTCGCATGAAGTGAGTGCCGATTCCATTATAGTCCCCTAACACCTAGTCCCTTAGGTGTCTGTGTACCACAAGATGTTATGTTATGATTTTCCTTGAGTTTTCTAAATTTCCTTTCTGTTGTCAACATGGGCCGAATCTTGATTCTATTGTCATCAATGACAAAACACCAGGTGATGAGACCAGGATTTGACGCTTTATGACCACCAGTTAAAATTTGGCCCATTGGGTGTGTTATGGGTATGTGTTAAAATCTTAGCCTTGTCTAATGAGTTTTGTGGGAGCCAAGCTGTTAATGTATCTCCCTTTCCTCATACAGGTAGCTTCAATATAATGGTGTTTCAAGTAAAAAAAAAAAAAAGAGTGAGAGAGAGAATGAATTAAATTTCCTCCTTTAGCCTGAACTGTAATTTTGATCTTTCTTCTCTATAAATGTGTTCCCAGAAGTGTAAGGAAACATTCAGGCTGCCTTCTATAGGCTGCAAATTCAGCAGTGCATTATCTCATGGGCACCAATATATCTTAAAGCTCTGGAAATTGGAACTGTAATATGCAATAATCACACAACTACTGAGCTGACAGCTTTCTCTCTCAAGCATCACCTTATTGCATTAGTGAAGCCATTTAAAAAATTTCTCTAACTCATCTGTCCTCTGGCTGGAAACCGATCAATATCTACCTTGCTTACATGTCGCTCAAAAATTAAATAACTTTCTTTTAGTAGACACAATGGTCAGTAAAAGCACTAATGTGCTTTACCACACAGTTTAATCTGAACACAAAGATTATTTTATCCTGGGAAATAAATAAATATATCTGACCAATCGATGTGTGATTGCTCCAAGGAAAGGTTTACTTTTTAATGCTGGCTCTTGCATGTGGCCTTTGAGGACAGAAAAAGCTGAAATGAAGAAAATGGGAACATATGGGAAACCAGTTTGACATTGATCTACTTTTATTTGGTCTAGGCTTTACAGTATTGATTCAAATACCTGGGGGGGGGGGCTGAGGGTCATGAACTCCAACAACTTTAAATTCCTTAATCCTCGGTCCTCTTAATCCTCAATCATCTGATGGTCTAGAGATGGTGCTTGGTCCTGCTGTGAGGGCAGGGGACTGGACTTGATGACTTCTCAAGGTCCCTTCCAGTTCTAGTATTCTATGATTCTATGATCTCCCTAACTGTAAAACATGGATAGGATAGGGGATACATTGTATACAAGGTTTCAGTGAGGACTAAATCTCAAAAAAATCACTGTCCACAAGCATTTGTGTAAGTAACAAATGCTCAAATATTCATGACAAGCTAATACTTAGGAGCCAGGATGTTGTGAAGACCAGGACTTGAACAGGGTTCAAAAAAGAGCTACATAAATTAGGTCCATCAGTGGCTATTGGTCAGAATGGGTAGGGATGGTTTGTCAGAGGCTGGAAATGGATGACGCGAGAGGGATTGATGATTCCCTGTTCTGTTGGCTCCCTCTGGGGCATCTGGCATTGGCCACTGTCAGAAGGCAGGATACTGGGCTAGATGGACCTTTGGTCTGACCCATTATGGCCGTTCTTACGTTCTTATTTTCTTATGTTCTTATGACCCGGCTGTGATTGCTTTTGTGTGACTGTGGAGTGGGTGCACTCATATACTGGAGAATAAGCGTATGTGCTGACCAAGAACTAGTGGCCATATAGAAGTAGTGTGATGTAGGAATCAGGTTGCTTCCCTGGAACCCGGGTGAGCTAGAATCATAGATTCCAAAGCCATAAAGGACCATTTAGTGTGACCGCCCATATAATAGAAACATTATAACTTTTGCATAACAAACCACAGAACAGATCTTTTAGAGACCCACCCAGATTTGATTTAAAAATTGTCGGGTGATGGAGAATCTACCATGAGCCTTGGTAAATTGATCCAATGTTTCATTGATCAAAAATGACACCTTCTAATTTGTCTAGCTTCAAATTACAGCCATTGGATCATGTTATACCTTTCTCTGATAGATAGAAGAGCCCATTTTACATATTTGTTCCTCATTTAGATATAGGGTCTCATCAAGTCACCCCTCAACTTTCTCTTTGTTGAACTAAATAGAGTTCTTTGAGTCTATCACTGTAAGGTTACAAGTCTCAGAAGGGTGGCTGTGTTAGACTGTAACTGTAAAAACAATGAGGAGTCTACTCCAACACATCTGATGAAGTGGATTTTACCCACAAAAGATAATGACGTAATAAATCTGTTAGTCTCAAAGGCCTGGTCTACGCTACATGGGAAGGTCAAAGTAATAAATACAGCTCCAGCTATGTAAATTATGTAGCTGGAGTTGATGTATCTTACATCACGTTTTCACACCGTCCATACAGCAGGAGGCCAACAGGAGCGTCCCTTACTCCTGATGAGGAGAGGGAGTACAGGGGCCAATGGGGGCTCCTTTTGAGTTTGATCTAGTGGGTCTATACTACACCTGCTAAAGTGAACCCTCGAAGATCAACCACAGCATTGTCATAAGAATGTATATGGTATCTAACCCCAATTATCTGAGCATCCGCAGAACTCTGTGGTGTTTGTATTTGATTTGGCTTGTTATGAGATGATAACGTATGAACATAAGAATGGCCATACTGGGACAGACCAAAGGTCCATCTAGCCCAGTATCCTGCCTGCTAACAATGGCCAGTGCTATATGCCCCAGAGGGAGGGATCACAACAGGTAATCCTCACATGATCCTTCTCCTGTCGTCTATTTCCAGACAGAGTCTAGGGACACCATTTCTACCCATCCTGGCTAATAGGCATTGATGAACCTAACCTCCATTAATCTATCTAGCTCTTTGTTTAACCCTATTCAAGTCCTAGTTAGTCTTCACCACATCCTCTGGCAAGGAGTTCCACTGGTTGACTGTACACTGAGTGAAGAAAAACTTCCTTTTGTTTGTTTTAAACCTGCTGCCTATTAATTTCATTTGGTGACCCCTAGTTCTTATGTTATGGGAACAAGTAAATAACTTTTCCTTATTCACATTTTCCACACCAGTCCTGATTTTATTGACCTCTATCATATCCCCCCTTAGTCTCCTCTTTTCTAAGATGAAAAGTCCAAGTCTTTTTAATCTCTCTTCAGATAGGACCCGTTTCAAACCCCTAATCACTTGTGTTGCCCTTTTCTGAACCTTTTCCAATGCCAATATATCTTTTTTTGAGATGAGGTGATCACATCTGTATGCAGTATTCAAGATGTGGGCGTACCATGGTTTTATATAGAGGTAACACGATGTTCTCTGTCTTATTTTCTATCCCTTTTTAAATGATTCCTAACTTTCTGTTTGCCTTTTTGACTGCCACTGCACACTGAGTGGATGTTTTCAGAGACTATGCACGGTGACTCCAGGATCTCTCTCTTGAGCGTTAATAGCTAAATTAGTCCCCATCGTATTGTATGTATAGTTGGGATTATATTTTCCCATGGACATTACTTTACATTTATCAACATTAATCACTTAATCTCTCTCTACTTCACTTTCCTCTCTGTTAAAAAGAGGTTAATCATACTACCTTACTTGGTTGTAATGTGAGGGCAAATTGTAAGGCACTGAGACACTATGGTCATTGGGTCTACTTTAGATAGATATAACAAGGACTTTCTATTTCAGATGCAGTGCCTCTCTAGATCTACAACAGGAAGGCTTTCATCTGTTGAAAGCATATAGGGTTATGTGGACTGGAGAAATGAAAGGAGGAGATGTTATGACGGTATTAGGATGATAGATGTAAGTAACCAAACAGTATCTATATCTCAGTCCCGTTTCTGGTAAATACAATGGCTGAATCTCTTTCAGACCGTGAACTGTCTAAATGCAATAATGAGACACTTCTGAAGTCTGCAACCACTGACAAATGCTCGGGTTAGTGTGTGTATAAAGCATTGCAATAAATAGAAACATGATTTCATCAGATGTTAAAAAGTGTACTCTGAGTCTTAGCCTCATCCACTTTGTTTTTCATCCTTTCTTTTTTATTGAGTTGGTCACTGAGATTGTTACACTGCACTCTTCAATTTATCCGGGATATACCAGTTGACAATGAGGCCCTTGAGTGATGACAGAGCCTTGGAGTTGGGATTAATATTGTATTTCTTATAAAAAAATTCTCCCCATAATATATCTGCCCTGAGAATGTCCTAAAGAGAGAGCCTTCTGTCAATTTCTAAGCACTGGCCTCTGGCTCTGAGAGCTTGTCAATTTCAAACCTGTAAGTGCAGCTGTGAAACTGACAGAACAAGGTTGTGCTTTCGGTAAAATAAATAAAATAATTCTTCATCTGGTGGGAATTTATCATGTTCATTAAATGCTAGAGTTCTGATCTACCCGAGGAGTATGATAAATAAATAAAAAAGAGAAAGATGTGCTGAGCTACCCTCTTGTGTTTGCACCATAGATACCTTGCGAAGGTTTCAGTATGATTCAGCTTCTCTTTGTTTATCCCTGTGAAAAGAGACGATGGGGCAAATTCAGTTTTTAGTTATAACAAATGCAAATCTAGAGTCTTAACTGAGTTACTCTAGATTTACAACTACAGACCACATCCAGAGTGGCTTAATCATCATGTAAGCCAGGGGTGGGCAATAATTTTTGATGGGGGGGGGCACTCCAAGATTTTGGAAAGGAGTCAAGGGCCGAACTCTTCTATGATACTAATGGAGATGTGGGGTCTGGGTTGGTGCTTGGGTGCAAAGGGGAGCTTGGAGTAACGGATTGGGGTGCAGGAGGGAGACTGGAGTCTGGAAGGGAGTTCGGGTGAAGGAGATGGTTGTGACCTAGGGCAGGGGACTGGAGTGCAGGGGTTTGGGATGTGACCTAGGGTAGAAGGGGATTGTGATCTGGGTCAGGAGGCTGGGGTGCCAGATCTGGGAAGGGGTGCGGGTACAAGAAGGGGACAGAGGGTTTGAGTATGTTGAGTAGGGAGCAGAGGGTTGGATCAGGGAGGGGCTGGAGTGCCAGAGGCAGGCTGTGGACAGGAGACTTACCATCCAGCAGCCAAACCAGCCTGTCTGCCTGCAGAGCTAAGGCTTGCAGAGCTTAAAACGTTTCCCAGCCAGCCTGCCTGGCCATGTGCTTCAGTGAATAACTGAGCCAAGGGGAGGGGGCGTGGTTCTTCTTGGCTGCCTGTTATTTAAACAAAGCAGCTCCCATTGGCTGGTTGCTGGCCAGAAACCAGCCAATGGGATTGTGCTGGGGGCGGGGGCGGCTCTTGAAGCTTCCCCCCTCCCCTCCAGTTTTGAAACAGAAATAGAGCCCAGCAAACACATTTCTGCACGGTGTGTGGGGCTGCGGAGCAAACAGGGGAGCTTGTCTGGGGCTCCCCTGATGCCTCCATGGGCTTGATTCGGCCCGCAGGCTATATTTCGCCCAGGCCTGATGTAACCCCATTCACTTCATTGGAACAATGCCTATTTACATGAGCTTAGAATTTGCCCTATGCATCTATTTTACCCCTTCAAAGTGTGACTTTCTTCTAAGGGGAGCTAGACCATAGTCATTTCAGAGTATTACAAAAAGGGGACAGTTTCCTTTTTTTGGAAAAAAATTTTCAATGCAGTTCCAATTATTCCTCTTTCTTTCCCCCAAATAACAATGCCAGGATTTTTGGATGTTATCTTTGCCGGTAATATTTTAGTCTGCATAATCAGTGAGAAGATGTTTTCTTTGCTGGGAAAAGAACCCCTATAAAACATGATAAACCCAATCCCTGGATTCCATCTCCTGAGATACACCTCTGGATTTTTAAGTTCATGATGAAGCCCTTTGTCAGCAATGGGGCAAAGCAAAGTCTGAACTTTGAGAGAGTCTTATTTGAGACCCAAATTCTTTGATGCAAGTCTTTCTCTGATTCAAACATTTCTGAAAAACAGGGATGTTTTGACTTGAAGCAGAAACCTAGTTATTCTCTGAGGCCATGCCTACACTAGGAAACTATTTCAAAATAACTAAAATCAATTTAATAACTCCTAATTTAACAAAATCAAAATAGCATGTCCATGCTATGGGGAAGCCTCAAAATTAGTCTGAGGCAGGCTCTGTTAATGTGAACATGCTATCTCAACTTAGAGCCCCAAGAAGCACTGGCGAGTAATTAGTTTGAATTACTCTGGGGAGTAGCTATTTTGAAATAGCAGCAGTGGAACATCCACACTAACACTTATTTCGAAATAACTATTTCAAAATAAGTGTTATTCCCTGAGGAAAGCAGGAGCACACACACACATCTCTTTTCAGGGCTACTAAGGCACTTGAAAAGTCTAGGTGGGTTTTGGCAGATAACTCAACAGTTAGCTGACAGGAGCACTATATATAAGAAAGAAAATTAAAATAATATTAGTTTCACTCACCTTTAATACTAACATGTTCTGACAACGTGTGGCAATTCATTTAAGAGACACTAGCTAGGCTTAACATTTTCATGTGTATTCTTACACATGAAAATCAATCTCTCTTCAATATCTTCATCAACGATTTAGATATTGGCATAGAGAGTACGCTTATTAAGTTTGCAGATGGTACCAAGCTGGGAGGGGTTGCAACTGCTTTGGAGGATAGGCTCATAATTCAAAATGATCTGGACAAACTGGAGAAATGGTCTGAGGTAAACAGGATGAAGTTTAATAAGGACAAATGCAAAGTACTCCACTTAGGAAGGAACAATCAGTTTCACACATACAGAATGGGAAGCGACTATCTAGGATGAAGTACGGCAGAAAGGGATCTAGGTCTAGGGGTTATAATACATGGAGATATACGTATCTCATAGAGCTGGAAGGGACCTTGAGAGGTCATCAAGTCCAGTCGCCTGCCCTCATGGCAAGCCCAAGTACCATCCCTGACAGATTTGCCCCAGATCCATAAACAGCCCCCTCAAGGGCTGAGCTCACAACCTTAGGGTTAGCAGGCTAATGCTCAAACCACTGAGCTATCCCTCTCATGGATCACAAGCTAAATATGAGTAAACAGTGTGACGCTGTTGCAAACAAAGCAAACATGATTCTGAGATGCATTAACAGGTGTGTTGTGAGCAAGACACGAGAAGTCATTCTTCTGCTCTATTCTGAGCTGATTAGGCCTCAGTTGAAGTATTGTGTCCAGTTCCGGGCACCACATTTCAAGAAAGATGTGGAGAAATTGGAGAAGGTCCAGAGAAGAGCAACAAGAATGATTGAAGGTCTAGAGAACATGACCTATGAAGGAAAACTGAAAGAATTGGGCTTGTTTAGTTTGGAAAAGAGAAGATTGAGAGGGGACATGATAGCGGTTTTTCAGGTATCTAAAAGGGTGTCACAAGGAGGAGGGAGAAAAATTGTTCTCCTTGGCCTCTGAGAATAGTACAAGAAGCAATGGGCTTAAACTGCAGCAAGGGAGGTTTAGGTTGGACATTAGGAAAGACTTCCTAACTGTCAGGGTGGTTAAACACTGGAATAAGTTGCCTAGGGAGGTTGTGGAATCTCCATCACTGGAGATATTTAAGAGCAGGTTAGATAAATGTCTATCAGGGGTGGTCTAAATGGTCCTGGGTCCTGCCATGAGGGCAGGGGACTGGACTCAATGACCTCTCAAGGTCCCTTCCTGTCCTAATATTCTATGATTCTTACTTTACTAACTGTAGAGAATGAGAGAGACACTGTTAGGGCTCCTGGGTTCCATCTCAGCTCTGAAAGGGAAGTGGGGTCTAGTGGGTTACAGCAGGGGACGGATACATCTGGGTTCTATATAAGAGCATCAGAATAGCCATACTGGGTAAGACCAAAAGTCCATCTATCCCAGTCTCCTGTCTTCTGACAATGGCTAATGCCAGGTGCTTTAGAAAGCATGAACTGAAGAAGCAATCATCAGGTGATCGATCCCCTATCACCCGTTCCCAGCTCCTGGCAAACAGAAGTTAGGGACCCCATCCCTGCTCTTCCTGGCTAGTAGCCATTGATAGACCTATTCTCCTTGAACTTGCTTTGTTCTAATTGGAACCATGTTATAGTTTGGGCTTTTCCATCATCCCCTGGCAAAGAGTTTCACAAGTTGACTGTGAAGAAATAATGTTTTTTGTTTGTTTTAAATCTGCAGCTTATGAAGTCCATTGGGTGACTTTCTTGTATTACATTAGTAAAGGAGTAAATAGCATTTCCTTATTTGATTTTTCAACAAATTCATGATTGTATAGATCTCTTACATACCGCTCCCTCCCCCCCCCCCCCCGGAGCCCTTTAGTCATTTCTTTACCAAGCTGGAAAGTCCCAGTCTTTTTAACCTTTCCTCATATGGAAGCTGTTCCTTACCCCTAATCATTTCTGTTGCCCTTCTCTGTACATTTTCCAAATCCAATAGATCTTTTTTCAGATGGGGAGACCAGACCTGCATGCAGTATTCAAGATGTGGGTGTATCATGACAATTTATAGAGGAGATATGATATTTTCTGTATTATTATCTATTCCTTTCCTAACGATTCCTAATTTTCTGTTAACTTTATAGAGTGCCACTGCACATTTGGCAGATGTTTTCAGGGGACTATCCACAATGATTTCAAGATCTTTTTCCTAAGTGGTAACAGCTAATTTAAACCCCATCATTTTGTATGTACAGTAGGGATTATATTTTCCCCTGTGCAATACTTTGCATTTATCAGCATTGAATTCCATCGGCCCTTGTATTGCTGAGTCACCCAATTTTGTGAGATCCCGTTGCAGTCTGCTTTGGACTTAACTATTTTGAGTAATTTTATATCATCTGCAAATTTTGCCACCTCACTGTTTATCCCTTTTTCAAGATCATTTATGAAGAAATTAATTAGCACTGGTCCCAGTACAGATGCCTGGAGAACACCACTATACATTTCTACCCTTTGTTTCCTAACTTTAAAGTGAAGTTTTCAGGATCATCTAAGGATCTTCAATTATTTGAATGACAAGTCTTTTGTTGCCCTAATCACCCTACCCCCTCTGTTTATAAACAAACTCCCTGCCCCAAAAGCAAAGCTGGGAGCCACACAAGCTGTGTTGCAGTGAAGAGCTGAATCTTGGGCTAGGACATGAACTTTAAGCATACCTCAGGTATGAAATTCAGCAGTTCAAACTTCAGGTGGGACTACAGCCCCCCTGATCTCTGCTATGTGGTGCTTCTCTAGCCTATGGAGAATAGCATGAATAGCAACAGAGGGGCAGGTAGGGGAAGGCTTGTTGGTTAGATGATGCAGCTGTGCAAGCCAAGGCTTTGTCTTCACTGTGAGTTCTTCTGGCACAAAATATGCTAATGAGGGACTCATTAGCATAAGTCGTGATCTCATTAGCATATTTTCTGCCGTTTCTTTTTGTGCAAGGGGTTTTTGCGCAAAAAGAATTAGTGTGGATGTGGGTTTTTTGCGCAAAACCCCCATTTTGTGCAAGATCCTTATGCCTGTCCCAGAGAGGCATAAGGATCTTGTGCAAAACATGGGTTTTGCACAAAAAAAAAAAGTCCACACTGCTTCTTTTTGTGACAAAATCCCTTGCGCAAAAAGAAACGGCAGAAAATATGCTAATGAGATTGCAACTTATGCTAATGAGTCCCTCATTAGCATATTTTCTGCCAGAAAAAACTGGCAGTGTAGACAAATCCCAAGAGACTTGAGGAGAAAGTCTCAGAGAGGTAGCCATGTTAGTTTGTAACATTAAAAATAACAAAGATATAGATAGTATCATGAGCTTTCATGGGCAAAACCCACTTCCTCAGAAGAGGGGCATTTATCCTGGCAGTATTTAGAGCAGAATATGGCCCTACTAAGCATGTTAGTCTTTTGGCTTAAGAGGTAATTGTAAGATAGTCTGTGGGTTGTGACATTTTGGATGTATTAAAAGAACTGCTTGAACCCTGCTTCTTTTCAGGACACAAGAATCAAATCACCTTAAAGTGATTTTTATTAACAAAACAAAAAGATAAAAGCAGACTTGTTTGCTAGGTGTTACAGAGCAACTAAGTAAAACAAAGTAAAACACAGAAAATCTCTGAGAACTACTCTTAGATAGTGAATGGAGGAGGAGAAGCATGGATTCACACACAGAAATTCGAACCAAACCACACACACACAAAGAAAAATACCCTAGTCACGACTAAATTACACGTTTCCCTTTATTTACTCATGATCCCTTCCTGGTTCAGTACACTTCCGTGCCCCGAATTCCTTGGAGGCATGGTAGTCCTGCCTGGGTTTAAATCATTCTGTGTCTCTTAACTCCTGGCTTAACTTCCCCACACAAAGAAAGCAGGCAAGGTATCATATACAATTCAAATTTCAGCACTCTATCCACATTGGTTCTTCTGGCCCCCTGCCAACACCCTTGCTAGCTACCTGAGCTTAACCCTTTAGTCACCGAGGGCTGGTCAGCACTCCTATCCATCAGATCCCCCCATGCCTTTATTCTCTCCTCCCCCCCCCAACTATTGCAGCATGCACAAATTGCTCCCCCACTAAACTGCATGGATGCTCTCTCAAAAGGAAACTCTGATTGTTATTTACAGAATGGCCACCAGGGCACCTGGGCTTTTTTCGCTTGCCTCTTTTTGCACAAAACCCCCCTGTTCCCTGTCCACACACCTTTTTGTGTAAGAGCTCTTGCGCAAAAAGGAGTTATTCCTGATAGAAAGAGGAATAACTATTGCACAAAAACCCCTCTGCTTTTTCGATTTTTTTGTGCAAAAACATGCTTGAAGTGTGGACGCTCCACAAGTTTTTGCAAAAAAATGGCCGTTGTTCTGCAAAAACTCTGTAGTGTAGACATAGCCCTAGAGTTGAGACCAGGGGTGGGCAAAAGGGCCTCCATGGGCTGGATCCGGCCCACCAAATGGGTTGATCCAGCCCACAGAGGCCCTGCTGCTCCCCTGCCCCCAGGCCAATTAGGGCCTGGGGGCAGGGAAGCTTCGCCTTGTCCTGGCTGTGCGAGGAGTGCATGGCACTTCAAAGTGCCACGTGCTGCTCGCAGGGTGGGAGGAGGCTTCTTGCACTTTCCCTGCCCCCAGACCAATCAGTGTCTGGGGTGGGGGAGTGTGTGAAGCCTCTTCCCGCCCTGCCAGGGGCATGGGTGCCTAGTGGGTGGGGGTGGCAAAGGGGCTCCCCCACTCCCAGAGCAATTGTGATCTGGGGGTGGGGAAGCCCAGAATCATTCTGGCCCTGCCCCTTCTGGATTAGGCCCCACCCCTTCTGTCCTGGCCCGGGCCAAAAATTATTGCCCACCCCTGGTCTAGACTGAAGTCATGATCTTATTCCATACAACTACCACTGACTTTGTTGCTACATATCTGGGCAGTAAGTGGACATTGGCCAGGAAGGCAAAGGTCCCATGGCCGATTCCTTTCCCATTCTTCTGTTACTCTCTTCATTAATTCCACTTTGATCTCTCAAAGTGTTAAAAGAATGCATGGATTTCTTCATACATCCTAGCCTGTAATGCAACAAGAAAGGGCTTTCTGACTGTAATGTTAGGCACTCAGCAAGAGGGGGTTAAATCTTGTTGGATTCCCTCTCCTTTGTCACAGAAGTATATTAATATAGTAACACTTTATTAGAAGTTGACATGAACTAATGTTAAATTACCCCAGAATTCCGATGGAACTGCATATTAACAGTTGTGCTAATACCAGACTTCCCCATGATTAATGTTATTGTAATGAATACCAAAGAAATTAATAACCATTTGTCACTTGTAATAAAGTGTTGCCGATTAATTTCATGGCACTTTCTTTCCCATTTGTCATGAGAATGTGATCCTGGAATTTTAAAGGCTAGTGAATTACAGAGGGGCAAGAGTCTACTGTGTAGCATTCTTCTGTTTGATTGGTCTTCCCTGCAACCTACTCCCATATAACTCATAGAGGGAACACAATGGAGGAATGCTCTTTATCCCAGGATGCAGAATCTGGGGAAGGGGATATTTTTTTTAATACATATGTGGCTGTCATAACTGACCCCTCCATGCTGGAAATTCAGATCCCCTGACTTGTCATTATTTTGACAAATACTGTCAAGAGTACAAAAAAATGGCAGCACATAAATCCATTCTTACAACAAAAAATATGAGAATGGGAAGTAGCACATACTAAATAGTGCTCACAAACCTATAAACACTCCCTTTCGTCAGTCATGGCAACTCTTCCCTTCCTCCTGCTGCTGATCAATAAGATTTTGTCAGTAAAAAACTGCTGCTGGTTAGGATTCCCAGTCATTTAGGATGGGTGTATAGCTTGGCCTCGGTTGGTCTGCTTTGCTTTTGAGATACGGGGCATTTCCATCCCCATTTAAGGCAATAAACCAGTTGGGTGTTTGATCTTTGATAAAAAAGCCCGTTACCATTATTTCAATAGAGGAGATTCTCTGATTAAGTTCTATATTATTGTTAATTTCATTTCTATTACACTTTCAAGTGGACTTTGATAGTTACTTCTGACTTATTCCTGTAGCACAGAGAATCAGATCTTTATCCATTGCCAGGGAAGACCATCAGACAATGCAACAGTTATCATCTCTGAGCCATACCCAGGGCACAACCTCGTTTGATAAAGGTCAGGGAAGTCAAGGCTATACAGGTACACGGTGAGTTAATGTGTCACAGCCTTTCCCAAAATTGTAACCAAGAATAGGAGGCTAGATACTGGTCCAATCTTGGGTAGATTGTCAACAGTGAGAGCAATTAACCACTGGAAGATCTTACTGAGGGATTCACCATCTCCTGGAGTGTCTAACTCAAGAGCAGAGACTTGTCTACAGAGATGCTCAGATTCAGCCAGAACACTGGGCCTGATGTAAGAATTATTAGGCAATGTTCTTTGGCCTTTGTTATGTGGGAAACCTTGTCTGATGAGCACAATGGACCTATCTGGCCCAAGAACTTATGACAATAGAAATAAAACCAAGGTGCACATTGCAGGGGATAAACAGATACACGGCTAGATCCTCAGGTGAAGTAAATCAAGCTAGATTCCTTGTAGTCATGTAGTGCTGTTGACTCAAGGCCATTGACAAGGGTGGGCAAAGGGCGCAGCTGCCCTAAGGCCTGGCAATTTAAGGTCCCAGGTTCCCTGCTACTGCCACTGCTACCACAGCACCGGCAGTAGCTGGAGTTGTGGGACTTTTAAATCATTGCTGGAAACCCTGGCTGCACAGTCTGGGCAGCACAGAAGGGTTGGTGGAGCAAGGCTAGCCCCCAGCTCCTCCCCTTCTGCCTCAAGCTCCACCCCTTCTAGAGGGCCCAGAGCCATTTCCCCCCCTCCTTTCCCAGGGACCAGCCTTTTTGTCCTCAGCCTTTTATTGACTACAAGCGAGCTATACTGGAGTCATTGGGTGAATTCTAGGATTTATATTATTCAAGAGGTCAGATTAGATTTTAGCTGTCTCTTTTGGCCCTAAATCGATAGATGAGATCCTGGCTGCAGGACAAGATTTCCTTTTATTTCAATAGGAGTGTGACTTCACTCTATGCATTTTAAATAGGAAGGGTGGGTCGTCTAGTAGTTAGTGCAGGACTTGATGATGCCCTCCACGCCCACTTCAGCATCAGCAAGTCTGTGAATTTCCCTCTCTGCATCTAAGAATTCCAGGAAGTTGTGTGCCTTCCGAAGTCCGATACCGCCTCGAAATTCCCATGGGATGTAACTAAATAGTGCCCCCTTGAGGGCTAAGCCTTAGTGGCAAAATTGAGCCCATAGGCGTTGTAAAATGCTTGAAGGGCTACACAAAAAGTGGCACGTCAGTACAAAGTACTACCCAAACTGAACTGCATTGCAGATTTCCACTCAAAGCTATTCCACTAGCCAGTAGCACTGAATAATTTTATTCCAAAGTTAGCTTGCTTTATGTGCTGTCAGCCACAGTGACCATTTAATGGAATATTTAACATTCTCTTGCTGCTGTAAAGTCAGATCTTAACCATTTTTATTGAGCCATTTCCTAATTGCTCTTTATTTCCAAGGAAAAGCATGCACGGGAAATATATAGCTAGTAAAATGGCATAACATTTGACTCTGTGGATCTTTTGATCTCCCTGACTTTGAAGTGTGAATATCCACACTGGTGGAGAAGTAAAGTCAGCTTCTAAACATTCATCATCAGAAGAAATGTGAAGATCAAGGAGACTAGGAAACAAATGCAGTAACACAAACAAGCAAATATTAAAGATGAATCCCTAATTTAATTCCAATGCTGCATAATACAGGCTTCCAGCTCCTCCGTATTCAGTTCAGAGTCCTAGGTGACCTTCAGTGTTAAAGATGACAGCAATATATTTAACTACAGTATTTTTGTATTTACTATAGAGGCTGAGATACAAAACACTTAATATACATCATAAAAAGAAAAGAAGCTGAGTTTGCGGTGACCTTGACTACACTTACTCCCAAAGTTGGTCATGTCAAGCACATGCAGATGTTCAGCTGTGATCAACTGGGTGCAAATGTACTTAATTCTTTATTTTTCAATAAGCAATTTTTGGCAAGAATAAGAGAACTGTAATCTTACATTTTCAATGTTTTTTATGTTTTCCTAGTTATGGGGCCAGCGGGAGAAATGATATGGGCAAGGTAAATAAAGGCATGTATTGGAGTTATGCACTCAATTACTGCTGATCTGTAATGGAAATTGAATGCCTAACAACCCCCTGTCAATTGTGAAATGAAGTAAAAAATGTGAACACACTGAGAGTACGTGTACACTACAGAGGAAGATCAATGCTGCCACTGTTGAACTTCCAGGGTTTGAATTAGCGGTCTAGTTAAGACAACTAACTTAAAGTGAGAGGAGTAACCGTACTTTCACAAGAAGTAAGGGAAGTCGAAGGAAGAGTGTTCTTCCTTCGACTTCCTGAAGTGTAGACAGCACCAAAAGCCGAGTTAAGCTAATTCGACTTCAGGTACGCAATTAACTCAGTGGAAGTTGCATATCTTAATTCGGCTTTTTCCTATAGTATAGACATACCCAGTAGACATACCTAATCAGATTAAAGTCAAAAGAGACAAAACTTGCATGTTTCTCCAAATTTCAGGACTGGATTCCTGAAGAACTTTCAAGAACTAAACAGTTTGGAAAATGCACATTATAAACCATACTCCTAACTCTTCAAACAAAATGATGGGGGCAAATTTGACAAAGATTGGGACTGTTCTACTTGGAAAAGAGATGACTGAGGGGGAATATAATGGAGCTCTATAAAATCATGAATGGTGCAGAGAAAAAGAATAAGAAAGTGCTGTTTACCCCTTCACAAAAACACATGAATCTGAGTTTTCTCAGTGATATTAATTAGCATCAAGTATGGAACAAACATAAGCAAATACTTCTTCATACAAGGCAGTCAACCTGTGGAACTCATTGTAAGAGGATTTTATGAAGGCCAAAAATATAACAGGACCCAGAAAATAATTAGATAAGTTCATGGAGGTTAGTTCCATCAGTGGCTATTAGCCAGAATGGTCAGAGATTCAACCCCATGCTCTGAGTGTCCCTAAAATTCTGACTGCAAGAAGCTAGGATGGGATGACAGGGGATTGATCACTCAATAATAGCTCTGTTCTATTCATTCCCTTTGAATATGTCTACATTATAGAGTTTTTTTGGAAAAATGGCCTTTTTTCTGACAAAACTGGAGAAACGTCCACACTGCAATTGCGTTCTTCTGCAAGAAAATCAAAAGAACAGAGGACTTTTTCCAACATTGGTAATCCTCATTTTATGAGGAAGAAGTCTTTTTGCAAAAGAATTCTTTCTCAAAAAGGTGTGTGTGAATGGGGAAGAGGGAGTTCTTTTGGAAGAAGAGGAAAGAGGAAAAAGCACAGGTGCCCTGGTGGCCACTCTGTCCATAGTAATCACAGCTTACATGCGATAGAGCATCCATTCAGTCTGGATGCTCTCTTTCGAAAAAGCAGATTGCTTTTTCGATGCACTTTTGCAGTGTGGACATTCTCTTTCAGAAGAAGTTTTTCCAGAAGATCTCTTCCGAAAAAAGCTTCTTCCGAAAGAAGCCTTTTGTCTATAGCCTCTGAAACATCAGGTACTGGCCGCTGTCACTGGCTAGATAGACCATTGGTCTGACCCACTATGGTCATTCCTTTGTTCTTATGCAAACACTAAATAATTTTCTTTTTGACAGGTCATGGATTTTTTCCCATGGTCCATTATTTTAAGCAGGGTGATTAATTTTTATTTATGATTCAAAGCTTTTGTTATTTATTCCACCATCACTGAGACTCTTTGGAGTTAATTCCTTGGTTTCCAGTCTGTGTTCATGCATTATTTTATTTTATTAATGTAGTGCCTAAAAGCCCTAATTATTCATCAGGGTCCTGTTGTGGTAGGTAGTGTCCAAACAGAATAAAATGACAGTTCCTGGCTCTAAGAGCTTACAATCAAAGTATAAGACAAAAGGCAACAGATGGACACAGTCAGATGAGGGAATACAGTGAAACAAAGAAAATATTGGGCAGCATGAGAGAGTAGCAATCCAGTCTAAACTAAAGTCATCACTCAACTCCTATCCTAAATGGAACAGAGATGGACTGCATGGAATGTATGATCAAAGGGGCCAAAAGCAGTAATCCTTCTCATCTACCTAGCTTAACACTACAGACAAATCAAGACATAGATATAGGTGTCTGAGTATGGGCTTAAAGGCCAGGTTTTTAAAGGTATTTGGATGCTATAAGAAGTAGAGAGATGCACAAATTCCTAACTCCTATTGCAATTAAAGGGAGTTAGGTGCCCAAGGCTATGTCTACACTGCTGGGTTCTTGCGCAAGAATGGCCGTTCTTCTGCAGAGCGTCCACACTGCCTGCCTGCTCTTGCACAAGAAGATTTACAGTAAAGCGTGGGAAGAGAGGGCTTCTTGCACAAGAGCTACTCTCTTTTCTAACAAATGTAAGCTCTCTTGTGCAAGAGCTCTTGCGCAAGAGGGCAGTGTGGATGCACGGCAGGGGTTTCTTGAGCAAGAAAGCCCTATAGCTAAAATGGCCATCAGAGCTTTCTTGCGCAAGAGAGCATCCACACTGCCAGGGATGCTCTTGCGCAAAAGCACATGGCAGTGTGGATGTGTTCTTGCGCAAGAATTCTTGCACAAGAACCCTTGCGCAAGATGTTCTTGTGCAAGAACCCACTAGTGTAGACATAGCCCAAGTGTTTTGAAAATCCTACTAGTCACCTATCTGCAACTTTGTGTTCTATTGCCTTCAAATCTTTGGACCTAGGTGTCAAATCTACTATGTATTTTAGAGTTTGTCTGTTTGATCAAGAGCTCCTCCTAAATAGAAGAACTAGGATCACCAAATTGGATATACAGTGTCCTCTTATCATAACTTAAAGCAACATAAAGGCTGAGTTGTGCCAGGAAAATGGAATGGGATTGCTTCTCATAAAGACAAACAGAAAAGAGACAGAATCACCAAAGGAAGTACAGTGTTCACAAATGACATAACTGAGAGAATGTTGAAGAAAGAGACTGAACCAAGATGAGCCAAAAAAGGATGATGAACCTGGAATAGGATTGCTTCTCAATAAATCTTACTGAAAAGAGATAAAACAGAAATTGGGAGTACAGGGTAAACCTCTCTAGTCCGGCACCCTCAGGACCTACAGGTGCCAAACCAGAAAATTTGCCAAACTATGAGAGGTCAATATTGTCTAGCAGCATTCCCATCTCTTCTACTGCTTACTGGGCTCTTAGAAGACATTAAGGGGTAAAAGAGAGCTAAAAACCAGCACAGAACACTACACTGAGAGCCAGGACTGGTGGCTGTAAACAATCTTTATGGGACTTTAGGAAACTTGACCAGACCCATGATAAGTGGACATCAAGGGTACGTTTAAACTACATCCCTCTTTCGAAAGAGGGATGTAAATTAGACATATTGAAATTACAAATGAAGCTGGGATTTGAATTTACTGTGCTTAATTTGCATAATTGCATCACAGCCATTTTTTTCAAAAAATGCTATTTCGAAAGTGAAACCACGGTCTAGACGCGGTTCTTTCAAAAAGCCTTTTTTGAAAGATCCTGTACTCCGAGGTTTACAGAATCTTTTGAAAAAGGCTTTTCTTTTCGAAAGAACTGTGTCTAGACCACGGTTTCACTTTCAGAATAGCGGTTTTTGAAAAAAACAGCTGTGATGCAATTATGCAAATGAAGCGCGAGAAATTCAAATCCCGGCTTCATTTGCAATTTCGATATGTCTAATTTACATCCCTCTTTCGAAAGAGGGATGTAGTCTAGACATAACCCAAGTTAACTAAAAATCATGCTAGACCATGGATGTTGCCAGACCAGAGAGTGCTGGACTAGAGAGGATCAACCCGTAGTACTCTGTTTTGGCACTGCTAAATCAATGCTGAATGTTTGATAACTAGAAGTTGTAATTGGAAACCAAACTGGCTATAGCCCTTTTTTGTTAAAACATAGTGAATGATGAAAAGAAGAAAAAACACATTTGATGGAATTCTCATTTAGAAAATGTTCTAAAAATAATTAAAGAAAAACTTTAACAATCCCTTTCTTTAAGAAATCCAAAATAGAAAATTAACTTCATAAAAATAATGCTGTTTTTGATAAATACAATCATTTCAATAAAGCATGTACATTTTCCTTGTATTTTCTGAAGAAAAGACACCCAACAAACCTTAATTGAGTTATACACCTGAGCAACAGCAGGTAAATCTCCTAGTCTAAAATCATCTTCTCCCCCTGATAAGTGAGTCACCCAAGTGTACTATGACACAGCCAGGAATCAAACCAGGAGTTCTGGTTTACCATTATAACCTCTGACCTGTAGAATTAATTTAATGTACTTTCTGTCATCTAGGGGGAGGTCTAAGGGTTAATTTTCTCTTGGAGGCTGGAGCAAAATTTTGCATTCTTAGTGCATGGCAGTCTTTCTTACCGGACATCTTCATTTATTTTCTTCACAGCCAAGGTAACTAGACCAAATTAATCTACTTTGTGTTACTAAGATACTTGGCCATCTGCTTTTCACTGGCTGGTATAACTGGCAGATTTTTTTTTCTTTCACCAAGGACTTTCTGCATTCTCTGAGTTCTTTTGGGTTAATAAATCAGTGCTTGTTCTTTTCGACATGTGAAATGGTTTAACAGTAACATCTTTAATTTTTTTTTTCAGAATTGAAGTCAGTTTTATTCAGTGTCTCTCTGCTCTTCTATAGAAATATCTTCTTAGATCTCAGATTTCAGATGTGTGGATATGCTGGACAACTTTTTCATCCAAGAATCACTTTGGCCTTTCCTGATTCATCCATCAATTCTATTTTTTCCACACAAATGCTTTGTTTTCCTTGCTGCATGTTGCTATTAAGAAATCTCACTGTTGCATGGTTATTTTTAGATTAGCTTTCCCACTAATACTATATGATGGCTTCAGTTTGGGCTTTTAAATTCATTAGAACTAACTCCTAGGTTTTCTTTCAAGGTTTGTAACCTTAGAATCCTAGGGCTGGATGAGACCTCAGGAGGTCATCGAGTCCAGCCCCCTGCCCAAAGAGGACCAATCCCAACTAAATCATCCCAGCCAGGGCTTTGTCAAGCCGAGACTTAAAAACCTCTAGGGATGGAGATTCTACCACTTCCCTAGGTAACCCATTCCAGTGCTTCACCACCTTCCTAGTGAAATAGTTTGTCCTAATATCCAACCTAGACCTCCCCCCACTGTAACTTGAGACCATTGCTCCTGTTCTGCCATCCCTCACTACTGACAACAGCCTCTCTCCATCTTCTTTGGAATCTCCCTTCAGGTAGTTACAGGCTACTATCAAATCCCCCCTCACTCTTCTCTTCTGCAGATTAAATAAGCCCAAATCTCTCAGCCTCTCTTCATAGGTCATGTGCTCCAGCCCCCTCATCATTTTACAGCAACAAGGAAAGTGAAACTAAACTAACTCAATCCAATTGGCTCTCAAAGAGACACAACTATGTATGTCCTTTCTAAAAAAGGGGTGCGGGACCTCAGGCCTGGGGACCGCCAGCTTGCCTGGATCCAGCCCCCCAAGGCTCATGCCCTCCCCTAGCATTGGGGAGTCCATGCTGTTGCTCCAGCCCCCCAGCTGCCCACTGCATGTCTGGAGCATATAAAATCTACTATGCTGCCCCCCCCCCCCAAGCTCTAGTGTGCCAGGAGAATGTGGGAGTGTCTTTCTCCTTCTCAGTCAGGGGCCACATCAGTGAAAGGAGGGTGGTTGTGGGTTTTTTTGGCTTTTCACTTGTGTGGCCCTGTGATAGGGTGTGCATAACTCGCACTGAAGCCGGTGGGGTTAAAACCCTGTGGGCGGAGGAAGTTCCGCCCCTCCACTCAGACTAGGCATGCTCCAAATTTTGGGGCAGCATAAAAGGCAGCAGAGCAGCTCAGTCTGGGCTGGCCACTAAAGGAGAAGGACCTTCAACTGGAGTTCCAGGGCTTCACCAGCCAGCGACCCAGACAGCGGGAGACAGAGCCCTGGGAGACTGCTGCCACACAGCCCCAGAGCAACCCCAGGGAGAAGCAGCAGTCGGGGAACCAGAAGACCCAGCCTTTTCATGGGATGCCGCTCCACCAGCACCAGTGGGAAGTGACCCAGAGAGGGTGCAGGAGCGGCCTCTCCCACCCAGGTAAACTCAGTGTGTTTCAGCTGGATTCCCCGCCAAGGGAGTGGCAGACCACTCTGAGCTCACAGGGCCCTGGTTGGGACCCAGTGGAGTAGGGTAGGCTTGGGTTCCCCTACGGGGGTGACTGGTCCCAACCTCCCTGTGATGGGGTGCGGTCACAGATGACCCCTCGGGGGTGCCTCCCAGGGTGCTGACACGGCCACTGCCACTCGTCTTCCCACTCTCTGGAGCTTCTCACCGCCCGGTCCTGCTGGGCCAGCTCCACTGGTCTCCCCCAGCCAAGGCCCCGTGATGAGGTCCCTGCCCCCACTGAGAAGCAGCACAATCATTGAACCTCTTCAGGTCCAAGGAGAATGCAGTTTAGGGTCCAGCTTCCTGAGGTAGCACTCCCCAGATGGGATCAAACCCCAAAGAATTAGATAAGCCCCCTTTAGCAATGAAAGGGGGAATGTGCACACTGGTTGCCCCCCCAGGAAACAATTATTTACACTGGGTTTGATAGACAATAAAAGTGATTTTATTAAGTGCAAGCAGTAGGATTTAAGTAGTAATAAGTGAGAACAGGCAGAGCAAAGTAAGTTACAAATAAAAAAAACCAAAAACACATGGCTAATTCTACACTGAAACCTCAGTGCAAACTCTTCAAATGCACCCTAAAACCTCTTTCCCATCTGCCACTCTAAACCAGGGCTGTCTCCCCACCCTGGGGTCCCTGGCCCCCTCCTTCAGGTGCAGCACAGCCAAAAGTCCAAGGCCTCTCCTTTCCTATTCTTTTTGTTAAAGAATTGAGGCCCCTCCCTACCAACCCCTGCTCAGACTAAAGGACAAAAGAGATAGTTTAACAGTTGCTCATCAAGACTTTGAAGGTAGCACCTTCCATGTCTCTCATTCATACACTGAAACTCACAAAGTATTCCCCACTCCAGATGTCTAATTTTACACACACAAATGATACATACATCAAAGTAAGATAAACAAACCAGAAGATCATGACATGAAGATTGAGGGGTCACAAAATAATTCGCTCAAAGCACCTTTGAGTAATGTATATTCACGTGCATAAGTCCATTTCATAAAGCATGCGGGGGGTGTCCATCACACCCCCAGCTTATTCCTAGACCATGAGAGAGACTGCCTACAATTCAACGGCTGACCAGGCTGTGTCTACGCCCCCATGTACTCAAGAGAAGGGGGTGTGCATGTGCCACAACAGGCCTCTGACTGATTTTTCTGTGGGTGAGTGGCCCCGACCCAAAAACGGTCCCCCCCCCCCTGTTCTAAACCATAGCCTAGATTCACTCACTGAAACAGGGACTACAAGCTGCATTCTTTATCAATAGTTCAGACTATAAGGAGGATGGATTTGGAAGAGAGGCCATGTCTTCAGTTGAGGTTTGGGCCAAGAGAAATCTGATGAAGTTCAACAAGGACAAGTGCAGAGTCCTGAACTTGGGATGGAAGAATCCCAAGCACTGAAAGAGTATGTCTACACAGCAGAGCTAAACTCGAAATAAGCTAAGCAACTTGAGCTACACTAAGGGTGTGTCTAGACTACATGGCTCCGTCGACGGAGCCATGTAGATGAGTTTACTAGCATACTGGAGCGGTCGACAAATGCTTCCCTTGTCAACCACGGAGCATGTAGACTGCCCCGCTGTGCCGGATCGGCTGATCGTCGGCACAGCGCGGCGGCCATTTTGATGTAAATGAAGTGGTGATTATTTAAATCTCTGATTCATTTTGCTATGTCTAGTAAACTCATCTACATGGCTCCATCGATGGAGCCATGTAGTCTAGACACACCCTAATTATGTAGCTTAAGTCAAAATAGCTTATTTTTCAAACTGGGCACATCTACACAGCACATATTTTGAAACAGAGCACTCTCCCTCTTAAGAACATAAGAATGGCCATACTGAGTCAGACCAAAGGTCCAGCCAGCCCAGTACCCTGTCTGCCGACAGTGGCCAATGCCAGGTGCCCCAGACGGAGTGAATCGAACAGGTAATGATCAAGCGATCTCTCTTCTGCCATCCATCTCCACTCTCTGAAAACAGAGGCTAGGGACACCATTCCTTACCCGTACTGTCTAATAGCCATTGATGGACTTAACCTCCATGAATATATCTAGTTCTCTTTTAAACCCTGTTATAGTCCTAGCCTTCACAACCTCCTCAAGAAAGGAGTTCCACAGATTGACTATGTGCTGTGTGAAGAAGAACTTCCTTTTATTTGTTTTAAACCTGCTGCCCATTAGCTTCATTTGGTGGCCCCTAGTTCTTATATTATGGGAACAAGTAAATAACTTTTCCTGATTCACTTGCTCCATACCACTCATGATTTTATATACCTCTATCATATCCCCCCTTAGTCTCCTCTTTTCCAAGCTGAAAAGTCCCAGTCTATTTAATCTCTCCTCATATGGGACCCGTTCCAAACCCCTAATCATTTAAGTTGCCCTCCTCTGAACCTTTTCTAATGCCAGTATATCTCTTTTGAGATGAGGAGACCACATCTATACGCAGTATTCCAGATGTGGGTATACCATGGATTTGCATAAGGGCAATAAGATGTTCTCCGTCTTATTCGCGATCCCTTTTTTAATGATTCCTAACATCCTATTTGCTTTTTTGAGTGCCGCTGCACACTGTGTGGACGTCTTCAGAGAACTATCCACGGTGACTCCAAGATCTCTTTCCTGATTAGTTGTAGCTAAATTAGCCCCCATCGTATTATATATATAGTTGGGGTTATTTTTTCCAATGTGCATTACTTTACATTTATCCACATTACATTTCATTTGCCATTTTGTTACCCAGTCACTTAGTTTGGTAAGATATTTTTGAAGTTCTTCACAGTCTGCTTTGGTCTTAACTACCTTGAGCAGTTTAGTATCGTCTGCAAACTTTGCCACCTCACTGCTTACCCTTTTCTCCAGATCATTTATGAATAAGTTGAATAGGATTGGTCCTAGGACTGACCCTTGGGGAATGCCGCTAGTTACCCCTCTCCATTCTGAAAATTTACCATTTATTCCTACCCTTTGTTTCCTGTCTTTTTAACCAGTTCTCAGTCCATGAAAGGATCTTCCCTCTTATCCCATGACAACTTAATTTACGTAAGAGCCTTTGGTGAGGGACCTTGTCAAAGGCTTTCTGGAAATCTAAGTACACTATATCTACTGGATCCCCCTTGTCCACATGTTTGTTGACCCCTTCAAAGAACTCTAATAGATTAGTAAGACATGATTTCCCTTTATAGAAACCATATTGACTTTTGCCCAACAAATTATGTTCTTCTATGTGTCTGACAATTTTATTCTTTACTATTGTTTCAACTAATTTGCCCGGTACTGACGTTAGACTTACCGGCCTGTAATTGCCGGGATCGCCTCTAGAGCCCTTTTTAAATATTGGCATTACATTAGCTATCTTCCAGTCACTGGGTACAGAAGCTGATTTAAAGGATAGGTTACAAACCACAGTTAATAGTTCCGCAATTTCACATTTGAGTTCTTTTAGAACTCTTGGGTGACTGCCATCTGGTCCTGGTGACATGTTACTGTTAAGTTTATCAATTAATTCCAAAACCTCCTCTAATGACACTTCAATCTGTGACAAGTCCTCAGATTTGTCACCTACAAAGGACGGGTCAGGTTTGGGAATCTCCCTAACATCCTCAGCCATGCATACTGAAGCAAAGAATTCATTTAGTTTCTCCGCAATGATTTTATCGTCTTTAAGTGCCCCTCTTACTTCCCTTACTCCTCATACAATGAGGTTTACAGGAGTTGGAGTAAGAAGCCTGTTATTTCAAATTTATTCTGTGTAGACAGACACTTACAGGCTGGGGACTAACTGGTTAAGCAGCAGTTCAGCAGAAAAGGACCTGGGGATTACAGTGGATGAGAAGCTGGATATGAGTCAACAGTGTGCCCTTGTAGCCAAGAAGGCTAATGGCATATTAGGGTGCATTAGGAGGAGCACTGCCAGCAGATCAAGGCAAGTGATTATTTCCCTTTATTTGGCACTGCTTAGGCCACATAGGGTGTGTCTACACAGCACCCTTAACTCGAAATGCGCAAATTGCATAGCTTACTTTGATGCTATTTCAAAATGGCTTATTTTGTAGACAGTGCCAAATTTTGAAGTAACTCACTATTCTGAAATTCCCCTTAACCGTCACAGAACGAGGGTTACTGGGATGTCGGAATAAACCTCCCATTATTTTGAAATCTATTTTGAAATAACGGGCTGCTTTAATAGATGCGGAGTAGCTATTTCAGGATACTTCTGGTACCCTGAAATAGCTCAGCAATGTAGACATACCCATGTGGAGCATTGCATCCAATTCTGGGTCCCTCATTACAGAAAGAATGTGGATGCATTGGAGAGTCCAACAGAAGGTAACCAAAATGATTAGGGAGCTGGAGCAGTTCACTTACGAGGAGAGGCAGAGGGATTTGGGCTTATTTAGTCTACAGAAGAATGGGCAGGGGAGAGGATTTGATAGCAGCCTTCAATTACCTGAAGGGAGGTTCCAAAGAAGATGGAGAGAGGCTGTTCTCTGCAGTGACAGATAACAGAAGGAGGAACAGTGGTCTCAAGTTGCAGTGGGGGAGAGATGTAGGGGTACATCTACACTGCAACACTTTTTTGGAATGACTTAGACCCCGTCTACACAGCAGGCTGTTATGTCGAAATAGCGTCAAAATACGGTCGAGCTGAAGGACGACTTACTCCGACTCCTGTAACCCTCGTATGAGGAGTAAGGGAAGTCGGAGGAAGAGAGCTCTATTTTGAAATAAGTGCTGTGTAGATGCTCCTTATTTCAAAATAAGCTGTGCAATTGATGTAGCTCAATTTGCATAGCTTATTTCGAGTTAAGCCCTGCCATGTAGACCCACCCCAAGTTGGATATTAGGAAAAACTATTTTACTAGGAGGGTGGTGAAGCACAAGAATGGATTATCTAGGGAGGCAGTAGAGTTTCCATCCATAGAGGTTTTCAAGTCCTGGCTTGACAAATCCTTGGCGGGGATGTTTTAGTTGGGGTTGGTCCTGCTTTGGGGAAGGGGTTGAACTTGATGTCCTGAGATCTCTTCCAACCCTAGAATTCTATGGATGCCCCACTTGCAGAGGTGGGTGCAAGACAATGTTCAGAATCAGTGTTTCACACCGAGAAATTGTGTGTTGCCTGCCCTTTTAATGACTGGTTCACTAGAGGATAACAACCTATTACTGCTAATAGAGCTACTTTTGACATTCCTTCTTTAGCTAGTAGCTAAAATAGGTTGTTAACTTTCAAAGCCCACAGCAACACAGAATCTGTACAGTGGGTAGAAGCTCATACAGAAGATCACATGTTCAAATGTTGCTTCTGATCCCTGTTTAATATCATTTCCAAAACTGTGTGCCGTGATCTTGTAATCTCCTAGCCAACACCCTGGCAGAATAGGGGATGTGGAGTCATTTATTGATTGAGATTTCTATAAGGCAATTCTTATGCTGTAGGCTTCAAGTGTAGAAGGGGTTGAGTGCTATGATTAACATCCTGAAGCTTTTAGAGGTTCTTGGCCAAACTTTGAGCACAGACCCGTAGTAAGTGAAGGGAGAGGAACATGTGCAAGTGTTCAAAGGCTCACAGCAATGTTCCATCTAGATACTGATAACATACACGCTCAAAACAGGTTGGAATTAATATTTAATTGCATGAAAGCAATGGAATTAACTTTAGTCAACTATGAACCCAGGGCAAATGACTATAACAGGGAGGTAATTAAGGCAATAATTAGAGCCCACTAATGCAGATGTAAAAAATTGAAAGAAATTTGTAAGTTTAATATCAATTTCAGAGACTATAGGCTTTATATATAGACTATATAACTTTTGTTCCTGTCCCCAAATTTATAACTTTTCCAGGGATTTGAAGCAAAACACTTTATCAAATGGATTCTAAAGGTCAATGGAGAAGTGGGGGGAAGGAGTGAAAGCAAAAAAAAACCCAGGGGTGGAAATCTATCATCCTGTTTGTAGAACTAACTTTTTATCAGTTAAACTCCAATAAAGGCCATAAAAACTATCAAAAAATGAAAGCTGCCCTTTAGTAACAGAGACTTGTTTTATTCTAAACGCCTTTACAATGGTATATAAATTAAATAAGCTAGGTTGTACCGGGCCAGGTAAAATATATTTGACATCTCATTCATTTGCAAGTGTACTTTAGACTAAAGGAACCCTGGCCATGGACATGTTTACGTGTAAGACTGTAAAGATATGCAGGGAAAACAGAATTGAAATTAAAATTACAAGAGGAAGTGTATTATCTCTCCTTTGGCTACCAGCACACACACAGTAGGGACTGCTAGTTCTTTAGACATTGAGAAATCTCAGCCTCCAGCAGTGTTCTTTGCACTATCGCAAGGAATTTGGTTTCCTTAGACTGTAATGATTAGGACCAGGCATAAACGCCCATATGTGGATGAACAGTTTATCCTAGATAGGGGTTGGATAAGAAGGGATATGATGAAAGTAGAAAAAGAATGGATGGGGTAGAGAAGGTACTTCTGTTCTCCCTACCTCATAGCACAAAAGCAAGAGACATTCAATGAAATGAAAAGGTAGCAGATTCAAAATGGATGAAATGAAATATTTTCCCACAGAAAGCCACCCTTAGGCTGAAGTCTTATTTCCCTTGATGTCTATAACAATATACCTGCTGACTTCAATGGAAGCAGCCCAAGGCCTTTAATGTGGAGTGCTGGCATTGGTGTAATTCTTCTATCCTACCCAACTACCTCTTCTGACAGTCTGCTCCCTGCAAGTTTGACAGACAGGCTTGGGTTCGTCTGGGCTTGTCTCCAGCCTTGGCTGACTCTTTTCTTCATCTTGTTCTGACACACAATCAGTTAGCAGAACCTCCACCTCCCATGCTCCTTCCTGGCAAAAGGACCAGGGTTCTGCTTGGAAGAAAACAGTTCTATCTCACCTTATCCCAGCCACCTGATATATGGAGATTCCCAAGGAATACTATAGATAACAGTCTATCAGACTGGGTAATTGTATTAAACAAAGGGTGAACATTAATTAACAATACAAACACTTACTCTTATGGTTACTAATGCCCACCCCATGATTTATGCTGGTGGGGAATAAGACTTCAGTGTCTTATTATTACATGTACTGTGTCGCGGCCCTGGCTGGATGGTTAGGGTAGTACATTTGGTAGTAGAGGGGAGCAAGCTATCCCTTCATGTTGGGAGACTATCCGTGGATAAATAACTTTCAGACAACACCCCTGAATAACTAAGAATATATGCACCCACAGACCCCATGACATGGATAACCATCAGGTTCGTATCCTGGCTTGGTTCCCTCAGCAATTGTAGAAGGGGTGTGATGGTGTCAAGACTGTTATCCACTCTGCCATTTTGAGTGAAGAAGGAGGAGGCCCACTAGAGACTTTAAAATACCCAACCACTAAAGGCCTTTGCTTAAAAATTCCCCCAGGTCACAGGTTCCCTCATCTTGGATGGTACACTTCCCCCACCCAAAGGCAAAACCCCCTTTGCCAACCCAGGAAGATGCACTTGGCAATTTCTTCCTATGGGGCACCCCCAAGCACTTTAACCCTTCCTCTGGACAGAGCTGGAAAAAAACCCCCTGTAATTTCTTAATAGCTGACCTTTTAGTTTCAGGCACATGCATGAAGAACCTCCTGCCTTCTAGGACACAGATCATAGTCTTAAAAAAAAGTGATTTTATTAGCAAAACGGAGCAGACATGCTTGGTAAAATATACTTGGTTGCTGGGTGTATAGAGCAACTAAAAAAAGACAAATTAAAGGCAGAGGATTGCTTCCCTGGGATTCAGTTTAAAAGTTGTAGTGTGTGGGGGGGAGGGGTACATGGTTCAGCACAGAAGAGTTCAACCAACCCCAAAATTTAAGAAAATAACCTGATTGCACCTAACTGAAGGAAATCAAATACAACATTGCACAGCGACTAGCAGTGATATGTAACCCACTGCTTAAATCAGCCTCTACAGCAGATGGCTGGAGGTTGGCTACTGTGACACCAATTTTTAAAAAAAGGCCCCAGAGGCAACTGCAGGCCAGGAACTCTAACTTCAGTCTCAGATGGGTTTGTTGAAATGATAAAGACTGAAATGATCAGAGACATATGTAGCCCAAGGTTCAGTGGTGCTTCAGCAGCAACCTTGGGAACTACAAGTTGTGGACTACAAACTGCGGCATGTTGAGAGAACTTCCTGGTTCCTGCCAGGAGGTACCCTCTGCCCCCTTGCAGGGACTGAGCTGGAAGCAGTATGCAGAGGAGGGGCTGCTGAACTGTGATCTTATTCTTTGTTCTTTACAGAATAAAGCCTGTTACTGGTGGTTTGTCTGAGTGGGTCTGAGGTGCACACACACTAAGGGTATGTCTAGACTGCATCCCTCTGTTGGCAGAGGGATGCAGATTAGGCAGGTCAACATTGCAAATGAGGCAGGGATTTAAATATCCCGTGCCTAATTTGCATAAAAATGGCCACCACGTTTTGCTGACTCAGCACTTTGTCGGCAAAAAGCTGCAGTCTAGAGGGGGATCTGTCGAGAAAGAAAGCCTTTTTCAACAGATTCTGTAAACCTCTTTGCAGGAGGCATAAGAGATCTGTCAAAAAAGGCTTTCTTTGTCGACAGATCCCCCTCTAGACTGCCGCTTTTTGCCGACAAAGTGCTGAGTCGGCAAAATGTGGCGGCCATTTTATGCAAATTAGGTGTGGGATATTTAAATCCCTGCCTCATTTGCAATGTCGACCTGCCTAATCTGCATCCCTCTGCCGACAGAGGGATGCAGTCTAGATGTACCCTAATACTCAACACAGAACATACCAAGGAGCCTCAGGCCTCATCTCCCAGAGCTGTGTAAAAAGTCACAAGGTTGCCCCTATGTTGAATAACCTCATGCTAGGCTAGTGGACAGGAGGGGTTACACATAGTGAACATGGTACAATGGGGAAGTGTTCACATGCCATTTTTAAAGGAAATCAATATGCACATTGGTTGCTCCCTGCAGGTAACAATTATTTACTCTGGGATTGATAGTAAACAAAAGTGATTTTATTAAGTACAAACAGTAGGATTTTAAGTGGGTGAAAGTAAAAGTGGACAGAAAGTAAGCGACAGAATTAAAATAAAAAGACATGCAGAGTTAGTTATAATACACTAAAGCTTATTACAAAATTACCCTGAAACCTGCTCTTGCTTTAGGCACTCTTCTAAGTCAAAGTTGATCTTTTACTCTGACTTGGGTTCCCAGCGCTCCCCTTGGGTTTGTCATGCTAGCCAAAGACCAAGGGACTGATAGCTTCCCATTGTTTGTCTAGACCAGGTGGTGCCAACCTGAGCCTGAGAAGGAGCCACAGTTTAACCAATGTCCATTGCCAAAGTGCTACAGTAATTTGTGAGCAGTCCCAAACAGGTGCCTCCTCTCCCATCACCAGTATCTTTTGCCTACCAACAGCCCCACTGATCAGTGCCTCCTTTTCCTTTCCCGTGCCTCCTGCCCACTGCAATCAGCTGTTTCATGGCACTCAGGAGGCTCTGTGGGGGAGGGAAGGAGCGAGGGCACAATACGCTTGGAGGAGGAGGTGGAGCCAGGAGTTGAGCACTGGAAATTTGGCACCTGTAGCTGCAGCCCCGGAGTTGGTACCTGAGCAAGGAGCTGCATATTAACTTCAGAAGAGCCACAAGTGGCTCCAGAGCCACAGGTTGGCCACCGCTGTTCTAGACTTTCCTTGGATGGGAATCTTTTGTTCCCTACCCCACTGCCCTCCTCCCTCCTGCTTCCATGGAAAATGACCTAGTAAAACTGGTAGCCTGGCACCAGGTGATATGGTCACACATCTTCCTAGCACCAGCCACTGCTTATATTTAAAGGACAAACAAGACTGTTCTCAAGTCATTAAGCTGATCTCCCAGTCATAAAGGCTTCTGGAGTATTGTTGATGGCTCTCATTTGCACATTTAAAACCATGAACAATCCCATACTTCATATTTGTAACTTTACATGCAAGAATGGTACATGCAACAAAATAAAACATACAGCTCCTGCAGACTGTACCATTAAAATTGGTAGGTTCCATGAGGTATTTTGTCCAAAGCATCTTTGAGTTATGCATATTTATATTAATAAGCCAATTTCATAAAGTATGGGTTGGGGAGGAACATGTCACAAGCACACTCTATCATGGAGCCAAACCTTGTATGGAGCTGCCCTGGAGCTCAAAATGATGTAAAGGCATTTCTGGAGGTTGTAGATGGATACAGATCATGTCGGAAAACAGACAAGACCAGCTACAAAAAGTAACCTTGACAGAAACGGAACTTTAAGAAGTTCTGTGGTTTAAGCTCAAGAAGTTTTATGTTCAAGACGTTCAAAGTATCTAAGGAACACTAAAGAAGTGCCAAGAGACTGCTTTGCAGGACCTGGACAATTATGTGAGTCAGTTGGACTCATGGTTTAAGGCAATTGCATTGTAATTTCAAGCAAAATGAGAGGAGAAACCCTAACCCTCTTCCATGAAGGACATAAATGATTAACTAAATCCCATAAATGCACCAAACAGTCATTGTGATAGCCAAGCCATCAGCAAGGGCATGAACAGTAATGTATCTGAGCCCAACACAGCACAAAAAATGTTTATTAAAAACATCTCTATCAGACAAACTTTGGAAGAGGCTAGCTGCAGATTTATGCAAATTCAGAGAATACCATTACCTGGTCATAATAGATTATGTTTCAAGGTATATAGTAATAATGTACATGATCAAGATACCATTTTGCAGTGTTACTGAGAAACTGAAGAGCACTTTGGTGTTACAGAACAACTCTTTAAAAACATCCCCGTAAGGTAGAAGAGTACTGTTTATCCCCACTTTACAGATTGGAAACATGGGCACAAAGGCTAGGTCTACACTGCAAAGATAAATTGGAAAAAGAAACACAATTTGCAGTATGCAAATTGCATATCTTTTTCCACTTTACTGTCAAAAGAGGCTTTTCCGAAATTTGTCACGTCTACATAGTGCCAAAGTTCAGAAAAAAGTCCTCTTTCAACACATCCCTTATTCCTCATAAAATGAGGTTTACAGGGCTGGCGAAAGAGTGCATCTGCTTTTTCGATTTTTTTTTTTTCAAAAAACCGGACGCAGTCTTTGGAAGTGGCGTTGCTTTTCCGGGATACCAGAGGTATCCTGGAAAAGTGCTGCTGTCTAGATGTAGCCAAAGACACGCAGTCACTTACCAAAGGGCACCCAAGAAATTTGTGGCAAAGTAGACAACTTGAACACAGATCTCCCAAGACAGCACCCTAAATATTTGTCCTTCCTTTTTGTCTCATGATCTCTCGTGTACATTCATACCCATGCTCCATCACTTTCACTCCAAAATTATCAACTCTTCTGCAAGATCCTGCAAGGACTAACATACATGCTTAAGTTAATCAGTTCCTGAGTATATCGAGACCAATGAGCAAATAGGCAGAAAGTGGCTCTGTTGAGTACAATAAAAATAGGGGCATCTGGCTGAAGAACAGCCATTTGTCCAAACAGAAACCAAAATGTGAATGTTCGCAAAGAGTGGGAGGAGGTGGAGGAGAAAGGGATCATGAACAGTACAGTATACAAAAATTGAAAATTCTGAAATTTTCTGATTAAAATGAGGAACAGCTTTTTCACAACAATCTTCATGAGCAATTCATCCCATGTTTCCACCAGCTCTGGTTACAAACATAAGGGAACTGAAAAGCAGTTAGCACTTTGAAGAGGGAATCAGAAATGCTGCAGTAATTCTTCACAATTTACACCTTCTGACTTTATTTTTACCTATGGAGAATGAGCACAAAGTCAATATAAACAGCTACTAATCTGATTCAGTAGCATGTTACATTGCTTACTTTACATTAGCTAAGCCACAAGGGAATTCAGACTGCTGGGTCATGTCTACACTAGGAAATTATTTTGAAATAACTAAATTTGGAATAATAACTCCTCAAATAACTATTTTGAAATACACTTATTCCCTGAGGAAAGCAGGAGTAGAGATTTTGAAATAACCAGCTCGTTGTTTTGAAATAACGGGCTTGGTAGACATTCCTCTTATTATTTCAAAATAAGGGGGCGTTATTTTGAAATAACACCTTAGTATAGACCAGGGATTCTTCAGAATTATTCACTAGCTCTGCTTTTGACCTGAAAATAAGAACACTGACAAGAAATAAACTACAAAAATAAACTAGTCCTCCCTCTTCCTTCTCTTTTAAACAAATATAATATCTATGTTCCATCCTTCTCTCTCCTGTAAGTAATAAATGCCTCTGGGATGTATTGTTGACTCACTGTCAATGTAATTATGGTGATTTTGTAACATAAACTCCTACCAAATGCTCCAATAATTAGATTCTTTTTCGTCTTCCAACTTTATGTTCCTTTGTATACTGCAATATTATTGTTCATTAATTCCAGATCCAAGCATTTGTTATAAACTCATAATCAGATCCAAATCCAACACAGAAACAAAGCCCAAAACAATATTTAACAAAGGGAACATGTAAAATGTTTACCTAGAAAATGAAGAAACCCAGTGATAACATGCAGACCCACAATTGCACCCATATATAATCCTAGCTCAAACTGCCAGAGCCCAGAGCTTGTTGATTGCTTTGTTTTGTTTTGTGCAAACTGAAATTTAATTTTTAGCATTAGTATAAAGTTGGTCAAGTGAACAACCCTGGAGTGTTATGTCCTCTGTTTAAATACAGTGTGGGTTCAGTCTAGATAGCAGTGAGGTGAGTTAAATTATAGTCTCTGACCAATGCACCTCATCCACGACCTTGAGCGACAGCACCATTAGGGTATGTCTACATTATGGGACAAAGTTGAATTAAGATACATAACTTCAGCTACATTGTGTAGCTGAAGTAAGTACCTTGACTTTTGACACTGACTACACTGCAGGAAGTCGAAGGGAGAACCCTCTCCTTACAACTTCACGTACTGCTCGTGGAAGCAGGACTAATGGCATTGACCAGAGTGCACTTCTCAGTTCATATTAACATGTTTTCACTAGACCTGCTCATTCAAACCTTGAAAGATGGACAGCGGCACAAAGCGCAAAAGGCCCACGCCTGCGGGCGCCTTTCCGAGCCGGCCTCCCGGGGCGGTCCATCCCGCTCCGAGAGCAAGAAAGCGCGTTCGCAGCATAACCTGGCTCGCACGCCACGCAACTGGGGAGGAAAAGGCCGGCCAAAGTAGGCCCGGGACACCGGCAAGCACGCTCGTCGGCCGGGCCTCGTCCGGGAGCTCCGCGCTGGGCCTCTGCCGCCCCTGGCCTGCCTGCTCTGCTCGTCGTCAAGCTTCTGCAGCCTTGGGCCGAGATCAAGCCAGCTGTAAACTGTCTCCCCTCCTAAATGGCGCTCCTACTGCGCCACGCTGCGTGGGGTGGGGGCTGCCCCCGAGAGCCGGAGGCCTCGTGTGCGGCTGCAGTTTTCCGGCTGAGCTGGCTGCTCCGCCGCGGCCCTCGGGGCGGAAGCGTCTGCCCCTGCCCGGCGGGCAGATGGGCTCCAGCCTCCGCCTCCTCCCCCTCCCCTGGCCGACCCTTCGGCCCCTCCCCTTCCTTCAGGTGCCCACTAGAAAGCCCCCCTAGCCTCCGCTACAGCTGGACCATTAAGCCTGGCCACCGGGGCTCGTGCCGGAGAGCGCCGTCCCCGCCGGGCTCCACCTGGGGGCACAGGGCGGCCGGAATGAATTCCGCCCACCGGCTCAAGCCATTGGATCCAATGGGCGCCCACGGCCGAGGACTTCCCGCGGCGCCGCCTCAAGCCTCAGCTGGCGCCGGCGGCCAGAGCCCGCTTCGCCCCTGGGGCTCTCGCGCCACACCGGCCGCCTCTCCTCCCGCCGCCTGGGGTGGCAGGCTACCCCTCGGCAACCAGCTTTCGGTGCCCCCACGCCAACCGTCCGGCCCCGTGCTCCAGCCAGACTTTAAGCAAGCAGCAGCTCGGCAGAAAAAGGACCAGGCGGCCACGGCTCAGCGGGAAGTCACGGGCCGGGGCAAGGGCTTGTCCGGGACTCGCACCCGGGACCTCTTGCTCCCAAAGCAAGAATCATGCTCCTAGACCAACAAGCCACGCCCCTCCTGCCCCCTGGCCCTCGCTTCCCACAAGGAAAGGAACAAGCGACTCCTTGCTCTGAGGTGGAGTCCGGAAGAAAGTGAGAAAGAAAGAGAAGGTGAGCGTTCACCTTGCGAAAGCAAGGAAATCCGCGCCACAGTGGCAACGTTCTCGGGGCACGCTTGTAGCAGAGGTGGAATCACCTTTAAGTCCGGCGGCT